>CM067082.1:39806158-41140085 GCA_034008185.1 Gorsachius magnificus | reverse complement strand
GGGGGGCAGGGTTGTTAGTGAGTCTGAGGGAGAAGGCGCTGCAGGCAATGAGCAGCCATCATTACGTTGCATTCGTTTATCCCGGTAGCGTTACATCAGGGGACGCGCTCCCACGCCGGGGGAGCCCCGCCGGGCGGGCCCCGCGCCGCCGGACCGGCCTTCGCGGGTGGGTGTCGGGGTGGGGTGGGGGGCGCGCGGGGCGAGGGGGGGCGGGGGGGGGGTCGGGCGCCCGGGAAGGGGGCGGCTGCGGGGCACGGGCGGGAGCCGGAGCCGGTTCCCTCGGCTCGCTCCTACGCCCCGCTCGCGCCCGGGCTTAAAGTAGTTGTTTTTTAAACAGACAATGGACAAAAGGAAAGTAGCGATGCCCGGGAGTTCCCTTCCCACGGCCGGGGGCCGCCGCGCAACTCTCCCGCACTTACCCACTTTCTGCCTTTGTTTTCGTTCGGGAAGGGACCGAGCGTGCCTTCCAACTACAGAAAAGGGCGATTTTTTTTTCTTTTTTTTTTTCATTTGCGAGAAGCTTTTTTTTTTTCCTTTCTCTTTTTTTTTTTTTTTTTCCGCCGCCCTCCCACCCCCAGCCCACTTGGTCTTTCGTGGATTTTTTTTTTTTTTTTTTTTTTGGCTCGGGGAATATCAGAATAAGCTCGATGCGTAAGTTTTGTTTCTGTGTCGATGTGCGCCTCGATTTTTACTTTCATCAAAGCAGATTGCGAGCTGTGTTTATCCTAGAAGATGGCTTTCGGGAGAATGTGTTTGCCTCACCCCACCCCCCCCCCCCCCGACCCCCCTTATCTTTTTTTCTTCTCTCGTGGTATACGGGACTAGCGGAGGTACAAACAAGCAAGTTGAACAAAAAATGTTTCTGTTCATTTCCTCACAGATCGTCCATTCTAACGACGGCAAAAAAAATCTTAATGACTATGACCTTAGCAGCATGGGTAGCTGATTTATCCCAATTATAAATCCCGTTAGTTTGCGGTAATGTGTGAGTATCAATATATAATTCATATTAAAAAGCATGATCAGTAATTATTATTATTATTATTTATTTTTTTTTTTATAAAAGTTGAAATCCATCGCTTTCCAGTGAGAGTGCTGCATCTGTCGCTTGGAGTGTTTTTGTCTCGCTGTTGCACAACAGAGGCTCTCTAGTCTTTAACCTAAAATGGCAGCTTTAATTTGACTGGGGCCCATTCATTGACAATGATAATAAAAAGGCTGAAAGCTAAATGTAGCTGGATGCTTGGGGCACGTTTGCAGAACTCTCTCCATTGCTAGGCGCTGCAAAGAGAGGAACTTCAAAGCTCTCTAGTTTCTGTCCTGAAAGTTTCCAACACGGTGGTTTGGTTTGTTGGGTTTTTTGTCCCCCCCCCGCCCCCCACTTCATTAAGAAAAAAAAAAGAAAAGGCAAAAAAATCAGTTACTCTGCATAAAACACATTCTAGAAGGCAGGGCTGCTGACAAACTTAACGGTGAGGAGGTAGTTAGAGAGGGCTTCTTCCGAGGGGTCTGCCTTTTTAACAGCAGCTTAAAAATTCTAGTGATGCCTTTTAAAATAAAGCTCGGTCCGGGGGAAAATTAACCGTTTGTTTCTGAGGTTTCTAACAGGTGATCAGAACAATTACATTCCTCACGTTTTCCTATCTCCAGCTACTAAAAGCGGGAGCGTTGCTTGTTTCCTCTTGTTTGGTGGTGTGAAGGCGCTCAGGGTTTCGCAGAGATCCTTCTGATAGCGTGCTCCTTTCCTCCAGGATAAAACCACAACTGCGCAGCAGTAGTAATTTATTTTTTTGTGTGAGACGTCATTTGAAGTTTGAAACAGTTTTACAGAACAAAATTTCCTCTACTGTAGCGTTGGAAAACACCACAGATTCACACAGCCCCTGTCCTGCTTTTCTGTTAACCTAAACTGCTTATTTCCAGTCTCTTTTTTTTTTTTGAGCTTTTTTTAAAATAAGAAATACATAATTATGAAAGCTGTTGAACACGCTCTTAGAGGAGCATTAAGTGCTTGTGATTGCAAGTTTAATAGAATTGGCAATTCACTGATGCTAACCGGATAATCGTATTCCACCAAACACCTTACTAAATATTTAACAGTGCCCTGATATTTCGGTTATTCCTTGTAAATCCTGGTTAGGTGATTTAAACAGTGGAAAAAACTTGCTCAGATTCGAAGCCCGAACCCAATTTTATTGCCCCTTCAGCAATTAAGGAAAGTTTTGATCATAGGTAAAGATCACGCAGTCCTTTTTGGGAAAATAACAATTTCTAAGGATGTAGCGTTGTAAAAACACTGGTCAAAATGAGGTAGAGTGGAATGCTCCCTGTGGCAACCAAAACTCCGGGAGATGGGTGTTGTAACCGTTTTCTTGTGAATTTGGTTAATGCGGAAACCTGAAGAGTTAGGTCAAAGGAGCGCTGTAAAGACTTCCCGGTCCATGTAGAGGGGTCAGTTAACCAGACCATAGCTTCCTTTTTTTTTTTTTTTTTGCACGTGAGTTATTTGCTGTTTTGCGCTGGAAAAAAGCTTTTGATGAATGTCCACGGTGTTTCCCGTTAACGCTCAAATAATATCAGGACTTTATAAGACGCGAAACGAGTTCCTCAAAAGTTAAAAGGCAAAACAAGCCGACAGCAAAGCTGAAAAAAGTGTCCTGGAAGAAGGTGATGTGCTGCTGGGTCCGGGCTCGGCGCGGGCGGCCTGGCGGTGTCGGCGGGCCCGTCCTGCCCTCTCCTAGGCCCTTCGCTGGAGGAGAACCTGCAGTGTAAGAATACCACAGGGCGTTAAAACCTTGACAAACAAACAAACCCAACCCAGACGTGATTTTCTGTAAAGGTGGAAGGCCTGAGTAATAGGAACTTTGCAGGTTTTCAAAGAGCTGCTGAAGTCTCGTAGTGAGGCTCTGTGGTTTGGCGTATCGATGGCACCCTATAGCAGCCGGCTGGTTGGGCTTTTTTTTGTTTTGTTTTTAGCGTATGGCGTGGTACGTAAGGGTTGGTAAGGTAGGAGGAGGAGGAAAAAAGTAACCAGAAAGGAAGAGGGTGGAAATAAACACATGCGTTGCCTTAAATCCTGTGCCTTAACTCTATCCCTTATTTCCCATTCATCGTGTTTTTTACATTAATTTGCGGAGGGAAAGCTTTCAGACTCTGCTGGTCGGTATTTACTCCCGTGAATCTAGCGTTACTCGGATAAATTTGTGTGGCTGGCAAGGATGCAGGCAACTGCGTGACAAGCCGTGTGTGTCTGAACCGCCCCCCTTCCGCCAGTTCCCTTCAGTCCTGACTTCCAAACCCTTTTGTACTTGTCTGCTATGAACAGATCAGTAACTGCTCAGATTTATGAGCTGGTTAACTGGTGCCCATAAGTAACACGGGTGATACTTTTATGTTACTCTTATGTTCCCCGTGTACATGAGAAAGCTGCAAATTTTAGTAAATAATTAAACTGTCTTTTCTTACAAACGAGCCTTGTGTGTGCAGGTGAGGCTTTAGAGTTCACTTTTTCCAACAGCAAAGGTATCGTATTAATTTACTGCATCTATTTAGCTTCATCGTTAGGACAGACCTTAACTTCATCGCTTCCCATCATTTATATTTCTGTGGATAGCTTGTTTGCGTGAATACCAACCACTGGATTTCTATGGAGGAGAGTCTCAAATGTTGTCTATATTTTGGCAGCGATAAAAAGGCAAAGGGAAGCTCCAAGTATAATTTATTTTTAGAACTCTCTCAGAGGGAGGAGCGAGGTACAGTATGCAGAAACATCCCACGTTTTTATTAGGATTCTGATGAGATACTGAAACCTGATGGAAGAGTTTTCCTCTTGATTTCTTTCCGCCTGCAGAATCTGACTGTAACTTTTAGTGGTTCGTATCTTACCCGAGGTCAGCGGTCGTGGAAATACCACATGGTAGCTGCACACTAAAATTCTTCCTTGGAAAATGAGGTTGGAAGGCATGATACAAAAAATAAAAAGGAGGCTGTGACCTAAAGGACACATTCCAAGCGCCTGAATATGACAACAAAGCTCTTAAGGATATTCTTAAGTATACAAAAGCTGATTAGCTCTCAGCTTCCAACATTGTGACTTCTCAAAGATGTAAACATGCACCTAGAAGAAGCCCAGTCAAAACCAAGGATCTTCATGCTATTGGGTTCTCTCCTTTCACGAATGCTGCGCAGGAGCAGTTTCTAAACATCCTGCTTGTTTTGCTGACGTTACGCTAAATGCATTCTCCTTAAAAAAAAAAAAGAGAGAGAGAAAAAGAGAGATACTGCTTAATTTATCCGTGTTCGTTTAAAAGTTGACGTTCAGTAAAAGAGTGCTAATTACCAAGTAAGCTACTGTATTAGTAGAGCATCATAACACATGACTTTGAAAGCTTATTGGCATATAGGAACCAACCAGAAGCCCTTGCTGGCATGGTGTAGGGCTCCCCTTGCTTTGTAGTGACCTATATAGCTATTTTGGGTGTGGTTTTGCTTGGCTTTCATGGGAGCTGCGTCCAACCTTCCTCTGACATAGACAATTGCTGTGACGAGAGGGCCTTGAGGGGAATGGTGGGGAATAAATAACTTCGAGAATCAATTGTCTGGAAAAAGTCATTGCAGCCAAAATGTCTGCCTTCTTCCTAATGGTTCTGAGAGGAAAATTAAATTTCACGTGTACGGTCCTGGATCCTAGAGGTTATTCTGCTCGGGCTTCATTTAAATATGGGCTGGTAATCGTAACTAGCAGCGCAGCAACTTACCTGCCTGGGAGTAGCCAGCATGTGGAGAATCTAATGCTGAATAGTTCTGGAAGCGCTTTAATTTTAATGTCCTTGAGCCACTTCTTAAGCCATTCAGTTGAGCTTTCTGTTTGCTGCTAGAACTTCAACAGGTAGCTGGCTTTTAACATTTTTTGTCAGTGATTTTTTTGAAAGCAGTTGGCCTACCCCACAGTTTATTTTGACTTCCGTCTACAAAGTAAGCATCGCTTCTTAAAGCATTTTATGGAGGTGTACATCACAAGTACAGTCTCTTTTATGCAGCAAAACCAGTCCTGCTCTGAAATCTAAACGGTTTCTTTCTTTCTATTTCTCTTTCCTGCCCCTTCCCCCTGCCAGCTTTCCCATAGATTTGTCTTCCTCTTCAGATTATGCCTTTCTTTCCCATTGGGTTTTTAATTTTCTTTCCAATTCATATTGCTCTTTGTTTGCTTAGCAGAGTTGCATTTTCTTGCCAGCCTCAGATAATTAGGATATGTTGCAAAATAAACATGCGTTTCAACTCCTAATAATACTGCTTTCTACCCAAAGCACGGAGGATGCTTTTGTGGGTGTGGGAAGAGTTCGCTGGCAGCACCAAAGCCTGATGAAGTCTCATGTTAGGCCCTGGGTGCTGCCTGGCGAGGGGCCGGTCGGCAGTGGAGAGCCAGAGCCAGGGGCCGCTTGGGTGCTGCAGCCTGCTGGCAACTTTCTGAAAGGTTCTTCGTGACCCTTTGAATAGGAAAGGCCTCTTGTCGCTTCAAGTTTTGTTTTCATGAAAATGACATCCGGCCCCCCCCCCCTCCCCCCCATCATTTAATAGTTAAGGAATACAGCTGTAATAGTTTCTCTTCCTCTAGCACGGAGTAGTCGTGAGTGGGGAGAGTCTGGTCCCATCACACTTGACGTGAAAGGGGGATAGCTGTTGTGGGATAGCCCTTTCCAAATGAGAAATTTGGGGTGTGGGGAGGAGCTCTTGTGGGGGGTTGTGATGTTCTTGAAAGGAGCAGGGAAGGTTTGGAGACCAAGAGCTGTGTGACCAGTGGTAAAGCAGATCAGAATCTGGAGCAAGTCCAAGGAAGACTTCCATAAAGGCACTTTTGTCCTGGATCTTAAAATAGGAAGCCTGTGGATTTATTTACAGGGTAAACAGGATTTGTTAAATGGGTAGTCTCTAGGTGCAAAGGAATACCGGTCATTCTTTGAGGGAGGATTCAGGGGAAAACTAACTAAAACTGAACTGAAAGCTGGAATTCTAGACATTTAGAGATCAGTGATAGGACAAAACAAGGAGAAAGTCTTCATCAGAGAAAGCATTGGGGTAGTGCTGTTCCAGGAGAAATGTGAAACAAGCCCTTCTGTGTGAGAGGAACGGAGAAATTCTGTTAAAGTCTTCGGCATCAGCACGTTGGGTGAGCTAGTAAGAGGGAAGTCTGAGCTGATGATAACTTTTATTATAAGAAAATGTATCTTGCTTCAGAGAGAATTCATTGATGCAGTTGTTGAGATTGAAATCCAAAGCTGAAATGTTCCTCAGTAAAATGTCTTGCAGGGAAGTGCATGTCAGCCTGGAGTGCAGAGAACAGCAGTTTAGTATTTCTTCAAGTTGAAAATCAGGCAATCAGGAAGGAGATATGACTGACTTTGTTTTTAATGCTTGACAGAAGAAGGATTAAAGAAAGGAAGGTAACGATGAGACTAACAGATGTTCAAAAATCGCTCTGGTAAGGCTGAGATAAAATTGTCCGTAGGTGAGAGACTGCTAAATTTCAAGGATGCATCTTAATTAGTTGTTTAGTGTATAACATGTTTTAAAAATCTTACCTATTCCTGGGTAGGAGAGCATATCTGAAGTCCAGGAATCTGGCATCCCAGGTAACTTGCTGCTTTTAGTTCTCTCTTTAATTTTTCACGTGGGATCAGAAATACCTAAACAACCATAACTGCTGTTACTAGCTTGAAATAAGATTTAAGAATACGATTTTTTTTTTTTTTTTTTGGTCTCAACTGTCTGGCATATATCTAGGCAAGTCCTGTGGCTTTTTGAGGATGTGCCTTGGTTTGCACTGCTGTTGGACTGGAGTAGCTGCTTGTTGGATTTGGTGGTTTATTGTAAGGCAAAAAGCAAGCAAGTTGTCACCTCCGGTTCTTGGTTTGGGAGGTACTTGGACTGTGTTGCTAGTTCCTGGGAAGGTCTTGCAGACTTCACAGGGTGGTATGGTCATGTCAGGATGGCTTAAATGGAGGCCCTGTGTCATTGTAGCCATTGCTTATGTGAGTTGAGAGATTCCTTTTAAACTCTGATGAAGGGACTCTCGCTAAGAGTATAATTCTTGCCTCAAGTTGTTTTAACCGTGAAGAATTAAACAGAGAGTTTATAGTGAGCAATTTAATATCTCTCTTGATTTAGGAAGGAATCATTCAGAAAGTGAGTTAAATAGGGGTTTCTGGACTGCCTCAGGAGGTAAGTCTGGGAGAGACCTGCTAAGTAATTCAGTTTATTTATCAGTACCGTTATGAGGTGTCTGCCGTGCTTTGCATTCACTCAGCTCTGTGAATGAGGTACAGCCTTATTCATCCTTCGTTTAATCATCGATCTTTCATCGGTGGGGAAGTGAATAAGCAGGCTTCACCTTCACTTCCCCCTCTTTCTCTCTCGATCTCTGCAAAGGTACGTTGTCATTCTGGTTTGTTCCCTCCCTTCCTCCCCGCCGTACAGAAGTCAGTGAAGGCAGTTACGTGATGCTTTAATTCCACTGTAACCCTATCAGAGGTTACTGAAAAAATTGCATCAGTTCCACCTGCATTTCTCCTTTACTACAGTTCTGGAGTAATCCCCAGCCCATGCTGCCTTCCCTCACAGAAGTGACTCTTCGTGAATGTACTTTTGTATTTTAAACAGGATTTGAACTTCGTGGCAGCCATGCAGAAGGAAAGAGTTGTTCCATAGAAATGGCATGGCTGTTGGAAGAATCAGCTTGTTAAAGGCAGTGCTAGAACAGAAACAGGCTTTCCAATTTAGGTCCGGTAATTGTTGTAGTAGGTAGTCTTAGAAGTTGAGCGTTTTAGATGTTGCACTGAAACTAAAAAAAAAAAAAAATAAAAAAAAGAAAAATTGAAGGGGGGTGTTCTTGTGTGGCTTTTCACTTATCGTGGTTAGATTCAGAGAAATGCTATGGTTAAGGTGACTGAGTTTGCGAATCGCTGGTTCTCAAGGAAATAAGCTAATGCCTCGCACCTCTGCTCCTCCCTGCCACCTAATTTTGGGGTCCTAAAAAAAGAAAACCTTGGCTACAAAAAGGATGGCAGGTGAAAGGAATTACTTTCATTGCAGTTATTTAGAAGATTAATCTCCATTTCGCTCCTTCCACCACCAGTCCCTTTTCCCTGCTCCCTCCCCCAAAAGGAAGGAGACCAGAATGCCTGCCTTGCTGCCTGCCTCTCGAGATGAAGGATGGTCAACCTTTGGCTTGTCAGTGGTTCACGTGCGATTCCCCTGCTGAGATTGTCGCATGACTAGCGGCACAACTGGACTGTGCAGTATGCGGATGGTTGGGCAACACGAATTTTTGCTGTGGGAGGGACTGGACCAGTAGGGGCTCTTGCAGGCGGATATGACAGAGCCAGTTGGGATGCAGGCTGCGTGCCCGATCTTATCCCCCGGTGGGGCTTCTGGGATCTGCTGCTGTCTTCCTTTGTGGCTCTGTCTCTGTGGCACTCGGAGATTTGTGGTGTGCTCTGTGGCTGCCCAACATTAAGATTTCTGGTAGGCAGCTGGTAGAGTCAGGAAGGCTGAAAAACCCTTGCCTAATTTGATAAGGTGTCATAATGGTGGTGTTTTGGGGCAGGCTGCTTTTTTCTCTTCAGTGCATACCAAAATGAGTTGTTTCTGTTTTGAGGTGCCTCCGGGTAGGCAGTGGACTTTGAATAGCAAGATAAGGACTCCAGCAGCTGAGCTGTCCCGTTTGCTGCTGTCATCGATTCAATTTGGCTGTGGGAGTGATATATTTGATACACGTTTGCTTCTTGCTTCTCAAGTGAAATGGCACATCCACAGTAGGCAGTCCATCACAGAATGAGGCAGATCGATCCGTGCAGAGAAATCACTGGGCAGAAAACCCGGGGACTAGGCATCTGGAGCACATCGTCACTTGCCTGTGGTACAGCATCTTGCAACACGCTGGCTCAACTGCCTCCCTCCAGATTCTTTCTCTTAGGCACAAACGCCTTCCAAAATTTTTTTCCTGCTGTTTTCTCCTTACCAGAAATACTTGTACCTTTTCACCATCATAATGCTTATTGAGATTGGTGGTTGCTTTCCCAGGGCTTTTTTATTTTAAGAAAAAAAAAAAAGCTGGAATGAAATCTGCCAAGCTTTCTTTACCCTCCTCTTCTAATTGAGGTATCTTTATCTTGCTATTATGTTTGTAAGAACTTTTTTTTTTCTGTGGGAGTATCATACTTAAATCTGTATAATACTACATATTATTATATTTTTTTGTACAGTAATTTTTTTGTAGCTCCAAAGGTAGCTGAAAGCTATTGAATGTCTTCTTGTGGTCCATCTAATCATTTATAAGTCAGGGCATGGTTTGAGAAATGCAGTGAGCTAATTTAACCGGACATTGTTCCGAAAGGAGAAGTTTCCTCTCTGCCTTTGTCCCCTTGCACCCTTCCTCCCAACCGCATGGCTCTGCGACTTTGTTACAGCAGCAGTGCTTGTCAGGTCCTTCTGTGAACCACTTTAGTTCACTAAAATGGCAGAAAAATAACTCTGTAAAATGGAGAGCATTTTGCTGTTGTAATGAATCAAACTGGCTCATAAAAGGATCTGATGAACACCAGAGCTGGTACTAAGGACGAGGGGGGCCGGTGGCTTGGAGAGCAGCAAGCCCTTTTCATCTTTTCATTTTGGTGGCAGTAAGCAAGTGGATTGGATCAGTTGCCTGGGAACCTTCATGGGAGAAATAGAATAATCATCTGGGAAGCAAAGCGCACCAAAAGAAGGATCTGCTGGCCTGAGTTCAAATTGATACTAACGTTTGTGTATTCTAGTGGTGGTATGGCTTGCATGCTATAAACAGTTTGTTAGAATTAATAATCCACTGCCCAGAAATCAGTTTTGCTGTCAAGGTAGGAGAACAAAAGCCTTAAAGATTTACTAATGTGTAAATGGCTTGACTGATACTTCAAATGTAAAGTACTTAATCTTTAAAACAGTCCATTCACAAGGAAGTACACATTGCTCTGTGTGTGTGTGATTCTGTTTTTTTTTTGGCAAGCTTGAAGTTCTCCATTAGGTTCATCAACCTTCTGAGTCGACTTGTAGGTCTCAAATTTTATCAAATAAATGTTTAATTCAGTGGATTCAGTTATTTGGAGTTTTATCCCAAGCATCGACATTATTCCTGTTAGTTTGAGATGGTATGAGAGCTCTTGGTTGTCACAGATGGCTAAGACTGTCATTTCCTGTCATAGTCTAAAGCTTTCTTGTAGCGAAATGAACTCACTCTTATTTATTTAAAATTGGTGAAAAAATTACATTGCAAGTAAAGTAACATGCTGCTTAGTTACTCCTGTAATACTCTGTACTCTTGCTGTTCTCCAGAGAGAGAAATGAGCGGTTTACACAGCATAGCTCAGCAGGGGAATGAACACCTTACAAAAAAATCAGGGGTTCTGACTGTAGCTCCTGCTCAAGCCACCTGCCAGTTTGAGGTGACTCTTCCAGCGAGGCAGGAATGCGGCATAAGAAACTGCATGCGTTCTGAAAAGCCCTGGTTATTTTGTGAAGTTACTTGTGAAACTGCCTGCAGTGGGACAGAAAGGGGCTTCTTAGCAGGTGGAAGGGTGGAATCTCATGCTTTCCTTCCTGTTTTTCTCAAGATTTGGGCAATTGTAGGTGCCTTAAGGGGAGGTAAACACTTGCCATAGTTATCTAAAAAACCCACCCTGATGCAGTGCAGCATCTAGGTTCACCTCTGCAGGTTTTACATCTAAAAAATTCCCTTTTAGGAGTTGCAGGGGATGGCGGGGGGAGCAGGAGAGGGGACATAGAAATTCTGTCTCAAGGCACCGAGGATACTGCAAGCTGCTTTTGGTGAAAACTGTGTGAGGAGTGGTGGTCCTGACTAGCGTTGTGTGTGTTCAGAGTGAATATTGTAGTCGCTAAAAGCAGCTTGTTTACATTAGGAATTGTATGTGCTAGCTCTAATGGGCTTTAGGAAGCCCAAAGCACAGCTGTAAAACATCTGTCTGTGGGACCAGATCTTGTCTGTCTGATGAATTTTTGTCCTGCATTTCATGTTCGGATTTAAAAAAGAAATAAAACTTTTTTTTTTTAATAGGAAAGTTCTTAGCTGTCCTGCTTGAAGACTGGTTTACACTTGAAAGGCTATCATGCTGTTGTCTTGAACGCAGATCTTAAAATAGTGACTCAGTATTAACTCTACTTCCTCTTTAATCCGACCATCTTGCTTGCTGTATGACCTTATAACACCTTAATTTAAAGGCTGCTTATTCCGATGGATTAAATTTGGAGGTGTCTGGAGTGGTGGGCGTTGCTACAGGAAGGAACTGAGAAACAGTGTTGCCTCAAAAAAAAAAAAAAAGAGGAGGGATGGGAATAGGAGCATCGGGGATATTTTCCCACTTGCTGACTGTTGCTGATATATGGTCTGTGCAATAGCACTAGGCTCGCTTGGAAGGTCAGGAGGAGTTTTGAGCACATCGTTCTGCTATACCATAAGAAAAAGTGAATTAGTTTCCAGTGTGTGAATTTGGTGCTCTTTGTCTCAATTATGCATGGAAGTGATAGAATCTGTTAATAAATGTCTGTTTAGTGCATGCGTCTCCGAGCGTTGGGGTGGTTTTTCTTCTTTTCAAGGCTAGTGGCCTGAGCAGATGGTTGGAAGCCAGGAACCTGAGTGCTGCTCCAAACTGGTATACCAGGTTCATAATGATGTATTTTGAGGTCTGCCATATTGGGATTTGTAGTAGTTGCTGTTTACCTAGCAGCTCTCATCAGATCATCTTGGTTCTTTACCAAGTGTTAATTTTGCCTTGCTACTGCTCTTGTGAAGTAGATAGATAATATCCTTAAAAGCAGAGCTTGTCTGATATTTAGCACTTAAAAAAAAATCTGTTTGAAGTGTTTAGAGTCTGTGTCTGAAGAGCCTGCTATTTTTCAGAATTTACGTCTTCTTCCTTTAAATATTTCTCTCAGGAGTAAATTCTAAACAATTACATTTTGTATATTGAGTTTAGGGACTATAAGCTTCTCCCTTGTCCTACGCAGTTTCCGGAATAAGCTCTGCCAAAGAGTCTGTGATTATTGTATGTTGAACATAGGTTTAGGAGTAGAAAGAGTTTACATAGTATACTTGCTATTCTGTGCTATGTTATTAGCCATTTTGACTCACATTTTCTGTGAGGTTTTTCTTCCGTCTCAAGTCAAGAATTTTAACTTGACTAAACTAAAGTACAACCGAAGAATTTCTTTGAAGAACTGCGTGGTTCCAGGCAAGGGTAGGTAATTTTGTTGGGTGTGATCTGGGGGTTATGGTGAGTTTTACTGTACCTTGAAAACTTTGATCGTTATGAGTCCTTGAAAATAAACTATTGGTTTGTGCTGTGTTGTGTCTGACGGAGGTTTAGCAGGCGGCCTGTTCTGTACTGGCCATAGGCTGCTGGTTTCAAGCTTGGGCTGTGCTCAGCACAGAGTGGCAGCAGCACCTTTCTTGTACTGGAGGAAGCAGGAGTAGGCTGGAAGGTGCAGAGAGGGGAGAGTTCTTCCAGTGCTTACAACAGCAGTCGCTGTGTCTTCTGTATTTGTAGAGGGAAAAATTTGTACCCCTAATTTAGGAGACGGGCATGGTCCCCACTGTATAGGTAACAGAGAGGGTTTGTTGGCAGCAGCTAAGACGTTGCACAATGACTTGTGGATTGGAGCTGAGGATTGAATTCGGTCTTCCAGTAATTCCTTTAAGTGCTTAACCTAAATATGTTGTAGTTACTTAAATATCTTTTTATAACAGTAGTAAAGCTTCAGGCCAGTGCTTTGAGCTGATATTCTCTCTCACACCTGCTGTTTAAATCAGAAAAAAGTATGAATATTTTCATTTTTTCATCACTTAGTGTTGTTTATAATTCTTAGTCCTTCAAACTTGAAAAAAATTTTTAATACAAGTTCAGTATTTCAAAAATTTCAATGTGTAACACAACTTTGTTTTGAGTTATTCCCAGACAGAAGTTAAAGGTACTGCAGGTACTGAGTAGCGTGTGGAGAAGTACTGCTTGTGGTGCAGTATTTAGTATTGTCAGCATTTATGTTACTACTCTTATCCACCCTTTTTCTTACTTCCTCAAGGGGTTAAAACCAGATCATAACCTCTCTTTGAATTTTTTGTTGTTGGGATAGGATAATCTTTTATACAGGAATGGTAGAATTTCAGCAGAGTCTGATACTCACTCTTCTGCGTGTCCTTGTCTCATTGATGCTGTGGTCCTCTCAAACATAATCTCACTCGCATTCTTTCAGTAGTGATAACATGGACTGAAATACAGTTTCTTCATGAAAGGAAGCTGAAATGATATGCTGGAAACTGTGTATTATCAAAGTAGCGTATTTGTCAACAGTTATTTAAACCATGTTACGATTATGATCTTGCTTTTTTAGTGCCAGAGAATAGCTCTGACAGTTGAGACCAGAGGTCTGTCTCATCCAGAATCCTGTTTCGCAGTGACTGTGGTGGAGGCTATCTAGCAACGGAGCAAGCCCCTTAGCCTCCACAGCTCTGCAGCTCAGAATTACCTTGGAAAAAGTGATAGGTAACACTTAATGAATTTTTCTTACATGAATTCATCTGGTCTTTCCTTGGTCTATGTAAACTCCTGGCTTCCATTGGGACCATGGCAATGAGTTCTGCAGCTTAAGTACACATTGTATGAAGAACCGCTTCCTTTTATTTGTTTTATTTTGAACCTACCACCTGCTAGTTTTGTTTGATGTTCTCTAGTTTCCTCGTTAAAAGAAAAGGGGAACAATGCTTCACTACTTACCTGCTCCATGCCACTCCTGATTTCGTAGACTCTCTTATTCTTTCCCTGGCTGTCCCTTCTTGAGGCTGGAGATTCTGAAGGGTGTTTAGATGCCTGTCACCCCCCTTTGGTCCTTCAGTAATTTTACTCTTGGAGGTGGGCAGAGCAAACACTGGCACCGCAGCAAGATATAGATACCTCATAGACTTGTGCATCTCATCTCTTGTACAATTTGGTGTTGCTTTTTGTTTTTTAAATCTTAAATATGCTTAGCATTCTGTGTACTCTTCTGACAAATCTTGTCCTCCTAGATCTATTTATTCTAGCTCCCAAATCTCTTTCTTGACAACAAGGTAATCAGGTCAGAGCTCAGTAAAATGTATGTAAAACAGTTGGATTGTATTTTCTCAGGTGCATTGCCCTCTATTTACCTACACTGAATCTCATCTGGATTTTATTACACCTTCACTGGGTATGATGAAGGTTTGCTGCTTCCTGCATACTTGATTTTAATTTTTAGCAAAGTGAACTTGTTAATATTATCAGCAAACTCACTTCAAGGCTTACCACCTGTTTCTAGATCTTTTATATGCATGCTAAACAACACAGGTCTGGAAAAGAGTCAAGTGATACTTCCTAACATTTTTTTCCTTGTTTTGAACAGGTTACTTATCCATGTGAAGGCCTTCCCTCTTTTGCTGTTGTAGCTTAGTTTCTTTAGGAGCCATTGGCCGGAGGACCTTTGTTCAGCAGCTGGCATGTGTTTTGGTCATCCAGGTTAGCTCAGACTTTTACCACTTATCAATTGCTTCAAAGAATTCTTATGTATTAGCAAGACAGGACCTTTTCCATGGGAAGGCATCGATGTCACTTTCGTAGTCTGGACCTAGCTGTGTGCCCATGGACATTGTTTCCACTTACTTGCCCTGCTGAGGCATTGGACTTGCTGTTCTGTGATTCTTGACAGCCTAAAGGTGTGACCTCCTTTCAAAACTGATGCACCATTGACATGAAAGCAGTGTTCGACACCAAGATATTATGTGGTACAGTGGATAGATAGGCTATGTTATCCTTCAGCTTTTCAGAACTCTTGGGTTGAATACCATCTCGCTTTGGTAACGTGCTACTGTTTGGTTTGGTTTGACCAAAACTGCCCTTGAGGCTTTATGCAACAAAAAAGATGAAAGTGTCCCTTAGCTTCTCCAATGACAGTAGATGCAAAAAACTTTAATTTTTGTTATTTTCTTGGAGTATTTCTTTCATATCTTGGCTATATGCTAGCCCAGTGAATTCTCTAGCAGGCTTTGTGTACCTGGCATTTGTGAAAGGACTTTTTACTACTTTGCCTCTTTATGAACATACCTTTTGTTTGCAATTTTATTTGCTAGTTCTTTTTTCTGATTTATTCCCCCCTCGATGAAAATTGTTCTTACTGATAGCCTCCCCAGCTAGTGGTTTAACTGTGATGATTTTTTTTTTGCCCCCTCTGGTCTCTGCATTTTCAGTATAGTATTTTTTGTCTGTTGTCTGCAAACATGTTGTCCAACTGTCTCATTTGGTTTCTCTTACCAAACTTCCTCATTTTTATGCATTTTTCTCTTTGAAAGTAAGCACTCCAATAATGCATTTTTGTTGCTGTTGCTTTTTTAGGAATGCTAAGCTTAAATCTATTTAATGGATTTCATTAGCAGTAGCTGTGAGTCATGGTATAGTCAAGTCAAATACGACATGGACAAATCTGAATATAATATAATTTGTTAGATGTTGAAATAGTCCATAATCTAGTTAAAATGCAGCAGTGTTGCCCTGTATGCTTCACCGTAACTTCAGAGAAGTTGTTGGTAAAATATGGTTTATATGCTTTTATAGCCTGTTTTCTTCTTGCCAGCAAACCAGTCGTCTTACCAAGTTGTACAAGTGGCATGGAAATTTATTTTGAATGCCACTGATTTATTTAAGAGTGAGACAAAGTGTGTGACTGTGTCCTTCAGTTATAATTCCCCATCAATTATAAATTGATGCATTTGTTCAAATACACAGTATAAAGCAGTATTACAATCAAGCTGTAGTTATCATGGGAACCATAATTTCGACTTTTCTTTTTCTTGGCTTCCTATGTGTAAAACCATACTGTAGTATATTATTTAATTGTTTAGTACTGAGGTCTCTCTGTTTTATCATTGTATGTGACGTGCTACAGTACCACTCTGTATAAAAACCTTTGGTGCTTGAAGGAGTGGTGGAACAACAAGAGTTTATTCATGTTGTCGTATATAGATATGCGAGTACCATATTTAGAAAAACATTTGCACAAATAATAACCACTTCGTACTGTTTGGTTTTGGTTTTTTTTTCCAGAAATATGTTGCTTTACTTAGCTGAGAAGTACTTGGAAAGTAGTAGGTCTGTAAATCTAGTCATAGGCATCGACTATTATTTCGTGTTGCATTTGGTATTTTCTGTTAGAGAAGAGGCTATCCTGAAAGTTACTTAGACTTTCAAAGTAGTCTGTAATATGCACTTATGCAGTATTTCAGCATAAGCAACTGAATTTGGGGGAGTTTTACACTTCAGTAATGGAAAAAAAGTTTGCTGTAAAAAGATCACGAAATATTTGAGACCCCCATAGTCATGAAAGTAGGTGAACTGATTTTATGAAGAAGGAGCAGTTGCATTTTCAAAATGGATGCTCTGAAAGTAGGCAAGTATGAGTTCATAACACTTAAAAATAAACAGAGTTTTAAGAGAGGTCTTAGAAAATTATTTTGTTTTTCCCTACCAAGAATATAGGTGTCATGAAAGGCTCATGCCCATTCCAATTGTTGAGGAGTCATGGTTGTGCTTTGATAAGTTAATTTTTAAACGTTCTCATGAAACCTACTTCAGCTTCTAGGTAGCGTGCCATATGTACAAGATAAGCTCATCAGTTGTTTTGTTTTGTTCTTAAAACAAGATAAATTGCAATCCATGTGCTTATAGGTAGATTTGTTGAGGTTAACAGGAAAATAAACTATATACAAGTATAGGGTTTTGGCTTAAGAAAGAACTTAAAGGCATTTTAGGATGGGGTCATTTCTTAGTTCAAAGATTCTCTTAGGTGGTGTTTAATGAAGACTGCTCTTGCGATTTTTTTAATTTTTTTTTTTCATCTTTTCCTGAACTAATGCATTTTGAACTTCTCCTCCTAAGTAATTTTCATGAAGAATAGAGGGGAAATCTGGAAATTGTTTGTTTAAAAGCTGTGTAGTTGTACATTAGGACATGTGTATCTCTGCTATTGGAAGATCACAACCTATCAGTCATTTAGTGCCCAGGTTTAAACAGAATAGGGGCTTTTATAGGGTGATTTATTAGAATACGTTGCTTACAGGCTTGTTTAAAAGTGTCACTAGAAAATTTGATACGAAAAAATGTCATGAAGACAGTTGGAGATGATTTCATCATGGTCTATGAATAGCTGATAAACAAAACAAGGTGCTGTAATGCTGTAGTTTCCTCCCTTAACCTCCTTGTCCCCTGTCCCTCCATGCACATGGGATTTTGAAAGTGGCATTGGGACGGGGAAGTAGGTCTTAATCTAGTAGCATGAACAAAGCTAGGGATTACAGGTATCTGCTCCTGCTTCTGTGAGCCTCGTCAAAGGCATATACCACTTTTGTTCCCCCCATCCCCCTGCAATAAGGCAATCTCTTTTGGGGCTAGCAACAGTCCTTTAAAAAGCTGTGCTCCGTCAAGTACGTTCTACAAAGACCTCCGAGTAGCTGGGTACTGCTCCACAAATGACAATTACTCATTAAATTGTAGCTTTGAATTGCTGAAAATGGAGACAACTGTATATTAGTTTTCTTTATTTTAAACTGTGTTAAATGCTCAGTGTTTTAAGTCTGAAATACATGAAAAGTATCAAACTATAACGGCAGGACAGCCTTTCTGCGGGCCAAATAAGTCTTTCAGATAAGTTTGGTGTTGATGACTTAATGATCGTGTTAGTATTATTTTTAATTGAAAAGGCATATGTGTTGATAAATGGTATGAAATGAAGTAGTGCTTTCGATTCCATGTCCCTGTTTTTGGAGGATTTATGGAACTGTTATGCATTAGCAGAATGGAGTCCCAATGTAGGGTTTGTTGTAGGATAAAATCAAAACTGACTCTTTGACAGTAAGTTGTCAGTTTTCCTTGCTTTTTCAAAGGCTTGGATACATACTTGTTCTTCTGGTCTACCATGAAGTTTAACAGGGTGGTAGGGCTCATCCTGAGTTAACTACAACAGCAAGCTCCTGGAAATTTTATTTGGAAAGTACTTAAAAAGGTTCATAAACACAGACTACTCTACTGTGGTTCTGATGCCTCCTTTTCCCCTTTATGAACATTGATCTGAATTGGACAGACGTATGTGACTGGAGCATGAGTTGGTTTACATTTGCCCATCACTCAGCCTCATTTTCTTATTAATGAGGTAGATAAGGAAAAGTGGAAGGAAATAAATGATTTGTTTCTGTTTAAGCACAGTTTTTGCATGGTTGTGAATGATGCTTTTTGTTTTCTCTCTTCTTCCCCTTCTATGTCTACAAAAGAAATAGTCAAACTACCAGTTACATGTTTTTAGCTGGAGGAGTGGAAAAATAATCCAGGCATTTAATGTGTCAGGTATGAAAGGAAGATGCTTATCTGAATATTCAGGTAGATACTACTGTAATACAAAGAAGATGTAAATTTGGTGTAACTTCTGAAAAGCAGGCAACTGCAAGGAGAAAAAAAAAGCAACAACCCGGTATGGCCAATTGTTGCTTTTTTGAGTGGGTGAGCAAGTTGGAGCCTGAAGGTGAAAGGTCTGGATAGTTTCAGAATATGGGGATATAATTCAAGACAGTAGTTTTAGTCATCTGGCTTGGAAGGCAAAATACAACTTCTGTGTTTTAAATGTATGCATATTTAGTGTTGGTAACACTGTTGACACCAATGTTACACTTTGCATTTTTATAGACTGAAGTCCCATCCATCATCTCTAGCCTTTCCCAAAAATCAAGAGATCTGAATTCTGTCAGCATGTTCTGTCTTAGGATAAGCCTGATTGTATCTAGCTATTCATCTGGTCATGGACCATCATTTACCCTATGTGATTACAAAGCTATTGTGCATTAACTGATGGAATCCATAATACCTTTAAATACATGCACAGCTGGCATTTTCTGTGTTGACAACTCCGAACTTTATATAGAGTTTCCTTATTGTCTTGTAATTTCTCTTTAAAATCTTTGTGAAATTAGCAACTTGAATCTTCTGTGTAATTAATAGCATTCATAGAAGTGATCTGTGAAGGAAAGATCATTGGGTTTGGGGTTTGGGTTTTTTTTTTTGGAGACGAACAAAATCTAAAGTCGTATCTGTTGAGCATCTTAGTCCAAGTCAAGGTTTTTGTAAGATGAAATGTCATTCACTGGAATTAAACTGATTTCATACTGAGGCTTCTGTTTTAAGAGACAGGTATTTTCAACAGTGGAAGGTTAAAAATGGTATCTTGAAATATGTTCCTGTTATCTTGAAATATGTCTTGAGTCAGCAGCTAAGTCAAGTTCTGGTTTTGAAACCTGATAGATCCCAGCCTCTGGTATTCCTTCAAATAAAACTGTCTTTTGCTCGGAGACTGAACATTTGGAGTTAGTCATAGATGCGAGCTTTGTGAAGTTGCGAAAATGAGGCTCGGGTTATAGAGCCAGAAATCATTCTTTTAGAAGTTTAATTTGTTCGTTCAAGAGATTTGGCATAGTCAGGGGTAGAAACCTGTTCTTCAGAATGGCATTCACTTTCCCTATATCCATGTATATATTTCATTTTTGTTGGCTAGCTAACTGACTGCAGCAAAGTGATTATGTGAGGTAAAGCAGAAAAATTACAACAGAAAAAATGTCCTCTTGCACTAATTTTTGTATATTAATTACAGGTTATTCTTCATTTATGACCCTGAAAATCCACATTTCCTCCTAGAGAACTAATAACTCTTTAGCAGATAAAATCTTTCTCTCTCTGGTCTGTAATAAATATAGCCTACGATGTAGAAATTTGCTGTAAGCTTTAGAATCAGATTTTTGTCCGTCTATACATTTTCATTGTCTTCTTAATACTATTTGCTGAGTATAATTATGATTCAGCTGATGATCACTGCATAATTGCACTTGATAAACTGAGTAGATCCACTGTATGCAACTTTAGGTAAAAGACCATCTATATAATGATACTGAATGATAAAGCCACTGATCGTTTATTTTCCTTCAGCAATAGAATTGCAATTCTGTGCTATCACAGTTGGTATCCCTTTAAAAACACTTCTAAATTGTTGGAGAAGCATCCTGCGTGATAGCTCTTGTATTCAATGAGTTCTTAAATGTTTCTGAAAGATTTATAGTGAAGTCCAAAGCATTTCAAGGCCAAGTATAGCAGTCTTGTCAGATACAGCTTTACAGCCTACTGACTTCTAATGAGAGTAGAATGTAATTAGAAATTGTCCGTGTCTTTACTGAGTACTGATGAAAACTATGGCTCAAAGGTTAATTCAAATAATAATTAATATTGGTTTCTGTCAGAACAGGGTGGTAATGAAATCTTTGTCGTACGATGACTCTGATTTTATGAAGTGGGTGCACAAGAAATAGAGGCTACAGTTTACCTTTTCTGATTATATTCCGTTATCTTACGATCAGCATGATAGCTTGATAAAGCATAATTTGAGGGCAATTTAAACATACTCAGAAATATTACAACCTACAGTGAAAATCATCTAACATGTTGCATCTGTTTAAGGAGATAGATTCATAGCTAGGTTGCTGAAGCAGATGGATTTACTACAAATGATCCTTAAGGACTGCGCAAGAATTTTTGTTAATAACTGAGCAATACCATGTGTTTGTGGGAAGTATTCTTAATAAGATTTGCTAGCATGAGAAATGTGGGATGTTACATTGATGTTTGTTTAAATTGGACTAGTTTCAACGAAAGCGATAGACCAGGTTTTGCTGGCAACCAAAACAAATTCTGTTCAGTTTCTTTTCCCGAGTTGAAATTTTCTATTGGAAGAAAAATAAATGCTGTTAGCTTTTGCTTAAACTAAACCTGTAATTTTTCAGTTGCAAGTAGGCAGTGAGCTACTAGACCTGTTATTTTGAGAGGCATTTCACGAATACTTTGCTGTCTTCTGATTTTTCTGTATCTGCTCTGATCCTTTACTTAAAATCTGCCTACTGAAAAGCTTCTCCAGAGCGGTGTAGCTATAGCTTGGTTTTATGGGTCCAAGTAGTTCTGCATAACATGCCTTTCTCAAATCTCTCTATTCAATCTACTTGTCTTAAATGTTACTGGACTGCCTCCCACAATTTCAAATTTGCTGTAATTTTAGGGCTGTTTCCTCTGTTGCCAAAAAGGAAACTTAAATGCCTCTAAATTAGATCTGACAAAGATCAGGTATTTTCATTCTCACACTTGCGAAAGTGATCACAAGACTAATTTTTTTCATTCATCTGGATAATGCTTTCCATACAAACTGCTGCAACTCTTGGGAAGCAAAGAGAATCCGCAGTCAAGACCGGACCTCTCAGGAGCAGGGGCACCCAACGGGAAATGGGTTACGTGGCAGGGGCAGGAGTTGAGAAAGGGGGTGTGCGTGTGTGTGTGTGTTTGAGGGGTGTTTTAAAACTGTTGAGGTGAGAGATACGAAGCATTATGTTGGTTTCTCAGAGCTACTCCTACTGTTCTGCTTCTTCATAAACTTTCTCAAAAGCTTGGATGTGAGAGTCTGTGCTATGCTGAAATTTCCACTAGATGAGGTGGGAAAAAAAAAAGCGCCCAAATTTTAACAGTAGCACTGAGGAAGAGCTCGCTGTGCAAGTTAGATGCTGAAGTCTGCTCTCCCTTGTTTTATTGTAAGCAAAGAAATAGTGGCTTGGGAGCTAAGCTGCTCTGGAGAGTCTTATGGAGATGTCTGAAGCTTACAAGGGTTTGAAAACTCTAGTAAACAAACATGATCAGGAAATAGAGACTTTTTATCTAAAAATTCTGCATACACATTTTCAAAAGCTAACAAAAGAAAAATCTAAAGAATGGCTGAAATCTTTCTTAGTGAATTAAAATTGCATGTTTATGCTTAATGATTTAGTTCTATAAGAGAATCCATTGCTTGTAGAGTTGGTCCAGCTTCTGTAGAAGGTCTGCTGTAGTGGTAGCGCAAGAAAACCTTTCTAAATCTGAAATACTGTGAGATTTCCTGAAATGTAAACTCCTAATACAAAAATGCTCCACTTGTAGCAAGACCTAAAATGTGCCAGAATTTGTGCTGGTACTCAGAGGTATCGGAGTACAAATGTGAATAGATTGAAATTTAAGGGGAGGTGCTTTGTTGAACATCCTAAAAACATTTTTTTTGTTTCTGCATGTTCCTCCAAACAGCAATTTGAACCACACACTAGATCGTTCTCCCAGTCGCTTTCCATGACAGGTCTACATATTGATATGGAGGTATCAATTAAGACCATCCTTATTTAACTAGAGATGCATGCACTGGTGTAAATACGCCATCTCCAAATAGCAATGAGACAACTTGGTGGGGAGGGGAGAAGGGAAAAGGAGGATGGTTATTGCAGATCATCTTTTTTAATAGTGTAAGTGGCAAAGTTGCTTGGGTTAGGTCTGCTTGAAATGTGCTGTAGACTGTCCTGTAGCTTGCTTTCTCCAACCACTTGAAATTCTTTGGGAGGAGAATCTTCCAGAGGATTGTATCTGTGCTGTGGAATAAACAGTTGTTGTGTGAAACTGATGTGAGCCTTAGTTTTACTCTGCCTCCACTAAAATACACTTTTACGGCAGTTTGTGCAGGATCAGCACAGAGGAGTACAAAGAGGGAGCTTTTCAGTACAAAGGCTGCCTGTTTGGCCTGCCCAAACCACCGTGAATGTGTTTAAAGGGGACTTTTATTACCATGGAAACTCTCAGACAGGAAGGAATTTGTCCTGCCATATCTAGAAAATAGTCTGTAATTGTCAGCTCTTGGAACAAAAGTGTTTCAAATAGTGGGATACATTTAAAAATTCTTGTGTTGAATATGTTTTTTTAAAAAAAGAACATGTAAAACCCGAACTTATGCTAATGGACTTTAAGTGTGGGGATTTAGGAAAGACTGTAGACAAGTACAATGTGAGCAGGGGAAGCGATATGAGTGATCTAAGAAAGTTTTACCACTCTGTGTCCAGAAGGCTTCCTAGGTGTTGAATGGATGTAGATGAAATATACTGCCTTTAAGTAGCGTGTTTATCCATCACAGTCGTTCATTGAGGGACTGTGCATGTGTGCTTGGCTTGAACTGCTGGAGGCAGTCCTCTGAGCACCATGGATTGATTGCTTTTGGAATGTCTTAACTAAAACCTGTTCTTTGGTTCTCCTGACAAATATCCTTAGTATTCGTAAATGGCCTTTATTTTCCTAAATCACATTGAGATATAACATTTCTTGTCTAAAAGAAATTCTAACGCCAGATCCCAGAATACTTGCACATCCTTCACTGGAGTGGTATGAAATAACTCCAAGTCAGCAATCTTCCCTTCCAGCCAGCAGGAGTAGCTAGCGGTAACTGCAAGATTTTCCATGCTTTGTGTAGTGTTGGTTTGATTGTGTGTTTGATCAGTTAGATGCAAAATATTTTTTCACGTATTTGATCAAATTAGAATTCCTTTTTTTTCCTCTGGAAGTCATACCAGCAGGCACTGGTTTCTCATGTTCTTTCTATACAGTAAATGCCTGGCTTCTTTTAATTCTGTGCTTTTCAGGTTAAGTTGCTGAACCACCTGGCCATGGTCTGAAGGCAGTTTGAATGAGTGCTATGGTAATAAGCTGATCCAATGGGCTGTGCAGCCGTACCACTCTTGCTGCTTCCCCTGTGCTGTCATTGCTGTTCAGCTGCCCCCGTGGTGACGATCTTCTGATGGCAACTAATGGTTAGATCAGCTTACCTCAAGTGTCAGACCGCACCCGGACGTTTTCTTGAGATGTTTGGGGTAAGCAGTAGAACCAAAGCATCTTGTCTATAGTTAGGAACAGAATAACTAAGGAGGAAGAATTGTCATGAAAACTTTCGGCTGCCCTGTCAATCTTGCACTTGCTCACAGCTGCTGAAAAGTCAATGTTCCAAGTCCAGTTCTACATGACGCACCAGGTAAAGAGCAGGGGTTTTTTATATATATATATATATATATATATATAAAAATATATAAAAAATATATATTTATAAAATATATATATATAAATATATATATATATAATGGAGTACTTCTGTGTGCCTTTTGCAAGCATTGAATGACCTTGTTTGCATTATCTGGGTTAACAATGTAGCCTGCGGCTCTCATATGAGGACTTCTGTCTTACACATCAGTCAGTTTAGTTTCTTGTTTCCTGACTTGAGGAGCCAAAAGGATTGCAGAAGGTAGTTCCAGCCAGGATTAAAAGAAACAAACAAACAAAAAACCCCACCCCTCTCTAATTTATAAGACTATCTCTGCTTAATGGCTCTGTTCCCCTCATAGGGCTTGGTCTATTTCCCTCACCTGGGAACTGGGGGTAGGCTGCCATCCAAACTGTTGCCAGGGGATGGGCATCCTAATCATGGACAGTCATTTGTCTTTCCGAAAGTGTAGAACCCCATGTTAGTTGTATTTCCCTAAGAGTTAACTAAGTTGAGAAAGGAAATACTGGTGACATCATGTATGACTTAATATGGTTATTAACTGCGCAGGTGTTGTAAAGCTGTGAATCTAAACTGGAGTGGAATAATTATACCATATGTCAGGCTTTTGGGTTTTGGTGGGGTTTTTTTTTTTCCAATTTTTATTCTTCCTCATTTGCTGTGCTTGGTTTTTCTTTTAAAGGTCTATTTCTGTGCTGCATTGGTTCTTTAATAGCTCTTACTTAAAAAAAGGGTGGGGAAAAAAAAAAGAACGTTCCTCAAACCTTGATCGGTTTTGATCTTAATTCGTCCACTGTTTCCTTACTCATTTCTCCAGTATGCATGTGTAGGTTTTTTCCCCTTCCTCACCCTTCCAGTTCTAGGCTTTCTCAAGCCGGCAGTTCTTCATCTGCTGTGCTTTTCATGAAGGCAGCAAATGCCCAGCATGCTCTTTTTTGCTACCTCCCGCTCCCCTGGGGGGCTCGCACCCAGTGCTTGCAGGTCCGTGTTGCATGGCTCAGTGTTGCTCTCCCGATGGGAAGTCTGTGAAGCACTAAATCATCTGGCCACATTCCGCTTCCTTCAACTTTCTCCCCAGCAGATCTGTGGGCTGAGTTTGCAGTACAGCGTGATGGCTGCACGCAGCTTTAAAGCTCAGGAGCGGGGATGGGCTTTCTACCCCCACCCCACCCCCTCACCCCACGCCCGCACAGACATTTCCCTGCTCTCCAGCTGCTCTGGTTTCCATCTGTTACGGGGCCTTCTGGTGTGACTGTTTCCTCATCTGCTGAGCTGAGTAAAATGTTGAAGGACCAGACACCGCACTGACCCGGGGAATTAGGGGGTTGTGGTTTTGGAGAAAATGGCTCACATGCTTATTTTCTTTTCCTCTCAGAAATTTGACATGCAACACATGCACATCTAATATCTTGAAAAACTTTGTTAGGTGCGTTTTCATTTCTTTGTAGCAAACATATTTACTCATCTTAGTTGTGTATGCGATGTTGTAGGCCTATCCTATATGGCAGCTGCCCCCACCCTGGGGAGGAGCGCTGTGCTTCAGCCTGTGATGGGCTCAGAAATATACAGTGATGCTCAATGTTAACTTTCAGCAGTCAGTGGGAGAAATAGCTGAAGCCTGATTTGTGAAGACAAAAATACGCAACTAGTAAGAAGTAGCAGGGAGCCAAGGGAGGTGTTAAGACACCTTGGAGTGGCCATCGCTCTCTTGGCCCGGGAGCTGGGGAACTTTACCCCGCGAGGTGTCTTCTCTCTTGGTGGGCAGATGCCTGCTGCCCGTCTTCAGACTGCTATTTTAGGCTGCTCTTGTCTTTAGCACTTCTTCCATCCTGGAGTCATTTAGATTATCCCTTTCACAGACTGCTGGGCTGTTGCTTTCTCTTGTGTGATACTGGTAAGTTACTGACAGCAGTGGAGATGGTGGCAATGCAGGCGTGCAGCTGAGAAGTATTCCCGTAAAGCAAAATAGGTGAACAACAAAACCCCCTTTTTATACGTGAAGAATTGCAACGACTTCTGACTTGCCGGTATGCAGAAGCCCTGCAAAACTTCATTATTTATCCCTGCCGAAGTATATAAAATTGTCAGAGTGCAGTCCCTTGCTTGTCAAGTTGTCCTACTAAGCGAGTAGCTTCCCTTTTTCTGACCCTTGCGTCTCCTTCCTTTTGGAAGTATTCATTCTTGGCTTTTAAAATCTGTTTAGACACTGTCAAATCTGTTTGGATTTCAAAATTACATGTGCAAATGAGAAGCGTACCTAGCACCCACTTTTGTAATTGAACAAAGCTTTTATTTCCAGAACCTGACTGCTACTCAGCATGTGGGAGAAGTGTGCTCTGACAGCTTGGGCTGTTTTTTGAGGACTTCTGTGATCTCACTGAAGGGTTTTAATATTAATTCATCACTAGTGTTATGGTTATGTTTTGATGATAGTCACTTAGGAGATGGGTGTTAGGCAACCAGTTGAAAATTACTGTAAAGTGATTTATTTTTTTTTTAAGTGGTTCATACGTTCAACTTGAAATCCCAGAGCACATTAAAAGTGCTAATGCTCATTCTCCTGAAAGCAAGGTTTCTATATATTTCTCAGATTAGCCCCTCTCTGCCCCCAGATCCCAGCTAATATGGTATATGTAACTTAACCACTGATTTCTAACTGGGGATCATGCATTTATTAGCTTGATGTTGGCAGAAATTGACAATGGAGAAATAAAATATAGAGTTGCTGAAAGGAGCAATTGTTTGCCTTTTGGGAGGATAGATGTGTTGTATTATCAGAGATGTAATATACTTCTGGATGGTTTCCTATGCAAATGCACGACTGTCAGTGCAGCTGCCACATACTGCTCTTGCAAAGTGAGAAGAGAAACTCCATGCCCATGAGATCTGTTTCCTTCTTGAAAAACATGGAGTGAATGAAACAGTGACCGAGAAGGTGAGGTCTCAGTGAAACAGGAATGTTTTTATTGATGGGCAAGAGTTGTGTGACTCAGCATCTCAGTCATGAGCAACTATAGTGTTGCATATAGTTTAGCTGAGCAGTGAGAATGGGTATGGAGATGTCAGGTAAGGGGCTCTGCAATGTTTTGGAAAGAAGCTTCCCCACCCCATCTTCTGCACTTGGAGCATTACTAGGGAAGATACAAAATCAGGGTCAAGGGGAAGCCAACTTGTGATTTCTGAAGTTCAGGGACAAACAACAGTGGAGTGAGTGTCTACATATGGTTTAAGGAATTAGGTTGTTTGGTATGCTGGTCTGTCTAGCTACAAGGCTCTCAGATTAAATAGTTACTGTACGGCACAGCAGAAATGGGAAATTATTTTAAATGTCTGAATTAGTAGTTATCTGGATTTTAATTCAGTCAAAGCTGCAGATGCCTAGGTCAGAAAGAAGTAGGGGAAACTGGCTGGACAGTCTCTTGGCTCCAGTGAAATGTGAAGTTTGTGGTAAACACTGAAATCTTCAATCTAGTTCTTAAAACTAAAAAGATTTCAGGGTGTGTTCTGTAGCTGTTTCATTTGTACCAGTTATCATAAAAGGTGGTATGTCTTTTGTGAAATAACAGATGGACACTCCTTTTCTAACAAAGTATAAATGATTGGACTATATTGCTGTCATAGGTTTGAAATAGAGGCACTACATAGATTTCCATCTTGTAGATGTTCCTTGCATCACTGCTTTGTTGATGTATACTTCCTTCTTGCCGCTCAAATGAAACTCTGTCTTTAAACTTGTTTTAGTTGGCTTCAGCTCTGGGGAAAAAAAGGCCATTATAGTACTGTTCTGGACCCAACCTGTAAATTCACTCCAGCTTTAGTGCTGTTACTTCATTAAGGGTTTTAGAAGGTGTGAGAGGAAGCTCAGTTTTGTCCTTGTTTTGAAGATGATGTAGGGAATGGATGTGAGACATGAAAAATTAAACTGTTCATCCTCAGATAAAGTAATCATGTCATGGCCATATCAAAAATCTCAAATTCCCAAATTATCAACAAGGGCTATTTGCAGACCAAGCTGATAGCATGGAGCTGACTTTCCTGGTTTAAATGAGCTAAATTGAATTACATGTTTATTGTAGACAGAAAAAGTGATTTAGCCTGTTTCTTAGTAGAGCATCTTGATGTTGTGAAAAAATTTAATAATCCCTCCTGTATGTGATGCTGTTTACAATCTTGAGATCCCTAAAGAATAGAGGAATTTTTCCTTTTAAGCAGACAGATGTTGATGAAGTGTTTTTGTTGGGTTTTCTTGGTGGTTTTTTGTTTTAGTTTGGTTTTTTAATCTAATGCTTCAATTATTATTTACGGAAAAGATTATAGATACATAGAAATTCTTGTTTCATAGCATCTTCCATCACTTCTGAAGGAAATCCATTTTATATGGAGGTTTCAGGAAGAGTTACTAGAGTACATACACCATTTAGCATTTAGTGTTGCTAACACCTAACTGCTGCTTCTATAAATGCAGGTGCCTGAAAATGTAGGTATTGAATAATCAGAAAAATAAGTCTGATGCCATTTATGGTTTTGGATAAGTATTCTTTTTTTTGATAAGAGACTGTCAATATTGTCAAGCCTGAGGTTTAGAATTTGTTCAATAAAACATTCACTTAGCCTGCCCTAGAAAGTTACTTTATAGCTGGGCACAACAACAAATGCAATCTTCCTCAGAGGAAAAAAGACTCAAATATCTTGATTTTAAATAAATACTTCTAGTTTTTGGTAGCAGCAGCTTTTGAATCAGTTGAGAGTGCAGCCTGTGCTCAAACTTGCTGTGAGAGGCATGGCTGACTAGTGAGGAGTCCCTTTGAAAGGGAAGGTGGCAGCTGACTTACCTGGATATTCAGAAGCAGGCTGGAACCCCTGACAATCCCGATGAACAAATCTGGTTGACAGCTGTTGCTATTGCTACTGCCTTGCAGACATCTCTTGATTAAGCTGGTCCCAGTATCTCTCGCTTAATTCCTCTCTCTTGGTTTTTGAGTGATTTGCAGAGCTGTGCAGAATGTGTTGGGTGCTGTGGTGATACGATAGGTACAGTTGGTGTTGGGTCTTCCTGTGGGCATCCATTACACTGAGAAGTAAGACCTGGGTTTGAGGAAAATCCAAACAAAAGAGCCTCCTTAAGAGTTTTTAGAAAGACCAGGTGGTACAAGGTCAGTCTATCAAGTTAAGTCTTCATGTATTTTAGAGTGGTAAGACACTGAAGTTTCTCAAATAGAATTTGTTTCCTCAACAACTCCTCTTTGTCCACAAGCTTGGCAGACTGGTACACACAGTGTCCAAGGGGACCCGATTCCGATGGCTGGCTGTTACTGAGGTGAGATGTTTCATTGCTTGCTTTGAAGCTGCAGACTCAGCTGAGGACATAACATGTACTTTTTTGAGGTGATCTCTCTTGCTTTTATTTAAGATTGAGTTCAGGGATCACTGTCTGAAAACACAGAGGTATGTGGATTTCAGGTGCTGAGCAGGGTGGAAAAGGAAGAATCGCGGTCTTGCATGTTTCAGATTTTTGGATCATGCTTTGTGATCAGGTACAGTAACTTAAAAAGTGCTCTAAATAGTTGGTCAGGAAAGCTCCTTGTGGAGGTTTTATCACTGGCAGCAGGCAGTTCTTTTCAAGTACTTCTAAGTACTTTTACTTTCATAACTAGTTTTATATATTACATGCAATTGGGGGGACAAAGAGCTAGTTTTTATTGCTTTGCAAGCATCATTAATTAAACAGTTTCCTGAGTCTCAGTTGTCACTCCAAATAATTTTTGCTTATACAGCATAAGGATTTAATCTGCCACTAATTCCTGTGACTCCTAAATCATTTGATACCCAGCAGAGCCTCATCCATGCTGTTTCCTCTGCGTTATTTGGTTCGGGTGATGCAAGTCTTTGCGTGCTAACTTAGAAAGATAGGCTGTCAGGATAGTTCCTGATGAACTCAGGATGCTATAATAATGCCATTTACTGTGTGCTTAAGTAAAACACAATGTAGAGGTTCATGCTTTTAGTCTTTTGATGGCTGTTGTGTTCTGAACAGGTTTTTTTGTAGAGATAAAATAAACTTGAAAATGTTCCTTAGCACTGGAACTTTGAAGTTCTTTGTACCTGTTCTAATTTCTTTCTCGACATAGTTCGTACGCAAAAGAATGTTTTTAGCTGTTTGAGTTTTTTCACCTTGGGTTTTTGACCCTTGATAGAATGAAGATTTTCCTGGTAGTGTTTCTGCAATGCCCTGTAGCATAGATAGTACACTAGCTGTTGTAGGTCATCTTCCAATGACGAGACTCTGAATAGTTAAGTGAAATAGCCCTAAACTTAGCTGGTTACACTAATCTACACTACAATAAGTCTTCATATAGTACTTTGCTAAAAAGTCCTGAATTCTGTTGTTCTGGGATCTTTGCTACTTAAGTGGCTTTGCTTGTTATTTTTTTATGAGCCGTTTTATCTGTCAGACTTTCACTTTTGCAGGAATTTACAAACACAAAATAAAGAAATTGCTAGTCCAACAAAGTCTGTGATCTAAACTCTTCCAAAGTTATCAAAATAAATCTTCCTGTTTCTCACACTTGTGAAACAGTATTCTAATCTTTTGGTCAGCCTACCCCCCCTCTTTTGCTTTGCTTGTTTTTCCTACTTAAAAAACCAAATAAACAGAAAACCAAAGTACAAAAAACCTCTACAATAAATTTTAACCTCATGGAAGGTTTCTAGTAATTAGAAATAAATTTTTGGTTTTCTTGAGGGGAGGGCAGTGTGGGAGTGTATTGTTTGTTTCAGGGCTTTTTTTGTTTGTTTAAAAGGACTTGAAAACTTCTAGTCCTCTGTAGATGGTTTGGCAAGATTGAAAAGCTTGAAAGGTAAATTTTAAATGGAATGTGAATCATTAGGAACAGTGATAGTGCTTTCTGTTATAAAATTACGAGATTCTGCTTTAATTAATTCTTCCTGTTTTATGAGAAGGTGGAGCTACCTGCCATGAAATGGAACCAGTTTGTTTTCAGATGAGTAAAAATTCCCTTTCACATCTTATCCATGAATGCAGCACTGCTCTTGTATGTTCATCATCAATCGCTGAAAAGCTTGTGGAGAATTGAAGGTAGCTCAAGAACTTTCCTGCTGGGCGTAAAAGATTTTGTGGTAGGTGCATGTCAGCTGCTTCTGCTGCTTGCAATAGCTTGAATGAGTACGGCTCTGGGTACTGGGTCAGTAATTATCTTTGACTTGCAAATGACTTCCAAGCTCTTCAAAATCTTGATGAGAAGGGGAATGAGACTGCACAGTTCTGAAACTTTAGATGACAAATTTTCCCCTGGAAGGTTTTTTTTGTTTGTTTGAACGTAACTATGTTGGAGTAATTTTAGAAGTGCATATCAATTAAGCAACACACTTAAAAACGCCCCAGTTAGTTTTCTTCTTTGTGAGGAAGAAACTGGAGACCCATTCAAAGTTTTGCATAAGAAAATTTGGTTCTCTTCCTTTTGAAATCTCCCCTGCTCTTATAGAGGAAAAGCATTCTAGCTCAGTCGTGCCTGGAAAGAAAAGCTACGCTGCCTGTGATGCCTGATGAGGGTTGCACTCATCTGACAAGTCCCCATTCCGATTTATAACTTCTGGAGCTGTTCCTTACACTGTGTAGGCACCCTTTTTCCACATCTAAGTGAACTTGAATGCAGCAGTATGTTTACTCTTAGCAAATCTTAGTCTTACACACTGGGAGCCGTTGAGGGCTCCAAACTCTTTTCCTTTTGGTATTCTCCATTGCACAGAATGGCTTGGTATAGTCATTTATGTTGTGGTCTGAATACAAGCACCGTGAGCCAGACATTATGCTAAAACCCAAAAAAGTCAAACTTCAGTTGTACATGCAAGAGCCTGTTTCCATTCCACAGGCCGTGAATAAACCACCTTTTTTAGCATGTCCTTCTTCAAAAAAGCAATAGGATGTTCAAGATGCATATCTTAATTTTGTTAAGCAAACAAAAAACTCAAATAAGTAGTCCAATAGACAGTAGTTGTGGAAGGTCTTTTTGGTATCTGTCCTGTATCTCAACTGTCCCCCATATTCTGTGGGACATTACTGGGACTACTTCATGGTCCAGGCATTAAATGAAGGTTCCTGAAACCTATTTAATCCCATCTACTGCGTTGTGTCCCGCAGTGTACTGCCTTTCTCCACACCCTCCCACCCCAGCCCTTTTTCTTTACAGTGGACTTGTAAGTTAGTGAAATAATTTAACACTTCTTTCAATTATTTATTACATATATAAAATAATAGTCTGATAGTACTGGTCTTTTTTCTAACAAAGTTAAAGTTTGTAAAAGCAGTAGATCCTGTGTGGTTTAATTTAAAATACTTTATCAAAACATGTTACTTTTTTCTGAAAAAGGTAATTCGTAATCTTTTCCCAGTGTAACGTAATTTTTTTTTTTTCTTTGCTGAAAGGTTCAAGACAGCATGCTTAAGTGTATCGGGCAAAAATTATCATCAATACTGAAAGTTGAGTAAGGGCTTAAGTTCAGATGTAGGATGATTCATCTTCCCACATGTAAAGAGCACAAGGGGGAACTACCATTTTGTTCCACAGTCCTGAAATATGTTCTCTTTAGTTCTGTGAAAACTCTGGCTTTTCACTTTGGATGTATAAGGTGTATTTATCTTCACAGAAATGAGTGTGGATATGTGGTTCCTGTACAAGCGCGGACTGTGATCTACCAGTATTTATGAAGAACACATGTACAGGAAAATGACTCTTAAGTACAAGTCATAAATTGAAATGATTATAGAATATGCGTGGACAAATATACCATGTGTGGTATCGGTAGACTGTAATTTCATCAAGTGGTTTTTCAGACTTCATAAACTATGAATGAAACATGATTGTATTGGCTTTATAACAGGTAAAATAAAATATAGGGTCTGGCTACTTTAAAGCGCTCATAATTCTATAGCTGGAAATAGCCTTTTGGGATACGATTAAGTCTTAAAAACCTGCCCGTGATTAAAAAAATACATTTCAGTGAAAATCACATGTTCAGAAACACTGGGAAACATTTTGAGTATCCACCTCATGAATTTTTACAATTTCCAGCTTTCTGGGTGTAAATGCTGCAAGCTACTTTCGGTAAAAGGAGGAGAGAGGGCTCCCTGCAGCTTGGTGCTTCTTCACCCCTCTGATTATTTTGTTGTTTACGATGTGTTTTGCGATCGGGGGGGTGGGTGGGTGGGCTTTGTTTACTTCGGTGGAACGTGACAAGGTGGAAAGGCTCTGGCCTGCCGCTGCGGTGTGGCCATTGCGTGAGGCGGCCATGCCTGGCCCTGCGCAAACCCTCCCGCTCGCCGCGGCGACCTCTGCCCTTTTGTATCCTGTGACACCCAGCCTGTCTTTGTGCTCAAGTTTATTCATGATGGATACGTTTCCCTCCCAATCGCATATGCCGGGAGCCCGGCAGAGCGAACAGATAAATTATTTTCAGCTGCAGGCCTGGGCTGGGGGAGGAGAGCGGGGAGAGGGGCCTGCTTGGAGCAGGGCCCCTCTGCACCACAGCCGGCCGGACGGGGCGCAGCCTCCCCACTCCCCCTGGAATATGAAAGGGGATGGCTCTCGGCCTCTCAGATCCTTTTTAAATGCAAAAGAATGTAGGAAATTGCCTGATCAGTTGGTTAATCAGTGACAACTGCAGTAGGTGCACAAAAAGCACGGCCCTTAACAAGAGTAATCAGTTGTGCGGGGTGTTTTTTCAGCGCCTCAGCGGGTCGCCGCTGGCCCCACCTCTTGAATCCCCGGGCCGGTTTAGTGTCAGCTTTATAAGGGAGCGTAATTGCTGGGAGATTTCTCGGTGACTGATGGCCACAGTATAAGTCTTCTCCCTGACACCACCTTCCCCCTTCGGCTTTTTGTTCGCTTGCCGGTCGCGCAGCCGTGGACTGGGCTGGCTGCTGCCCCACGGGCACCGGACCTCGTAGGCCGGGGCCTGCGCTCACAGCGTTCGGCCCTCGTTGCGGGTTATGTGGAAGGCGTTACGGTTCCCCTTGAGGGAGTTGTTTGCGAGATAACATGCACCGCTATCTAATATGTTTAAAAGTATTCCTGAAATATTTTTGTGACTGCAATTGTTTCTCTTGCTTATCTAGGACTATTTTTAGATAAGCCACCGCCTCATCACATCTGCATTTTAAACTTAGGTTGGGAGAGAGGGTGGTCGTATGACCAAAAAAGGCCTCTTAAAATTCCAGGCTATGTAACACTAGAAGTGTTTCTGGCTGAGGCAAGCCCCCTCTCCTTCCACCTCATGTTTGTAGTGTACTTAAATGTAAAAAACGTGGGTGGGGTTTTGTTTTTTTTTTTATTACTCTGCTTACCTCATTAAAAACCTCCAAGTACATACTTCTAATAAATGGCTATAAACTTTCCCCTTCTGAACTGCAAAGAAAAGACATGCTGAGGCTTCTTATTTAATGTCATAGGTGGTGACTTAAAATTAGCAGCGCCCCGTGTTAGGAAAAGAGTTCGCCGCCTAGCTGGGATAGCAAATGCAGAAGTCATTGGCAACGGGAGCGTATGATGTAACAGTGAGGCTCGGTGGGTTAGCATCAGAGTGCTCCTACGTGGTGCTGCTGCGGTCTCGTATCAGAGCTCCTGTGAACTTGAATGACGTAGGATATTGTTTCCAAATGTGTGGCACAGGCTGAACTCTAGCTGGTCATTCCTGCATCAGCTGCTTGACAGCAGCAAGCTGCCAAATATTCGAAGGCAGTTGTGCCCTCAGTTGCCTCTGTAAAAGCCTGTTCTTTGCAAAAGTACACGATGCATTAAGGAAATAAAGTGCAGTCTGGTTTCTACTTAAATATTGTGTGGGAAAGTTACAGTTCCAAGGATTTCATGCCCAATGTAGAAAATGTTACTGAGTAGAATTCATGGCGTTTAGCTGACTGCACATATGCAAAAACTGTGACTCTTGAGGAAAGGTGTGTGAGGTTTTCACTCCCTGTCCCACTCCCCCCCCCTTCTTAGTTTAATGTCTTGTTAAACTTTGCCACGCAAATTTGTCTAAGGATGTGTTTTGTGAAGAACTGAGTTTTATTCAGATAGATGTGAAATTAAACTTTTCACAAATGCTTATACTGTATTTACTGACTCTTCCCACTGAAGGCAGAATATTCCTGAAGTGTGTGAGGTCATTCTTTTCATCCTTGCAAGTCCCGTCTCCCTTCCCCAGGGCCAGGGGGAACGAGATTCCTGGCATCCTTTGATCTGATACGAAGTATACGGACTTAATTTTTAACACAGCTGTACTGTGTGAAGTGTATAATAGGAAAACATTCTCTGTAAAGGAAAAAAAAAAGTGTCTTTAGGCATTCAGATAACCAAGTTTCTTTGGAAGTTACAGTCAGAAATCATGTTGCAATCACTTTACAGATCTGCTTTTCTATTTTGGCTAGTCTATATGGAGGAGGAAATGTATCATGCATGAGGACTTGTCTGTGACAGCAGTGAGAACTAAGCATTAAACACGCAGGAGACCAGGCGTGCTTCCCACGGACGTGGTTAGGCACTTGCATAACTGTCCTGGCATCAGCAGCGCTATTTGCTCAGTAGGTAAATGAGCTGAAAGGTGGAAGTCTCGTCAGTCATCTTCCCCAATTTGAACATTTTGGCATGACTTTCCCTGTGTTGCCAGGGTGTTACATGTTGTTATGAAGATTTTGGTGAGTGTTTTCCTCCAACTTTGTTCATAAAATAAGAATATGACTTTAATTGCTGTCATTTGTGTCATCTACTCCCATGCGGCAAATGCTTAAATTACTACCCCTAACAGCCAGCAGGAGCTTAGCAGTGTTGAAAAGCAGTTTAAATATGCAATGTTTAAATGCAGGTTTAGTAGCCCAATGTTTAATCCTACGTTTTGAGGCTCCAGTCTCAAAATTACCTTTGGCGTGGCTTTGCTTTTTAGCATGAGAGGTCTTTTTAGCCTAGTTCTTCAAAATAGAACGGTATTCACAGTGTTTATTGTATTGTGTTGTAGGTGCATAGTTCCATCATATGAGTAACTGCTAGTTTGTGTCTGTGAAGTACACAGTTTTGTCTGAGATACCAACGGATAGCTGTAAAAATATCAACTCTGTGTGACGCATCTCACTTCAAGCTTCGAGCAGTCACTATTAGCTGCCTTCGCACATTCTGTTTATTCAGTTTACTTGCTGCAAGGACATCAAGAAATGCTGCTAAATGTCTTGTATAGAAGGATCGATAGTTGAATCGAAGGACCTGTGGATTTACAAAATGTTCTTCTGAATGGCAGAATGTGAGGATGGTGTTGTGGAGGGTGCGTGCATCTGTGTGCTGCCCTTCCTGCTTCCTTGTCTTGAGTGCTGGGATCTGCTGCTTTGGGAGCAAGACTAACGAAGTTCAGGTTTTAGTTTTTGCAGCCCTAGATCGGCTTATATATATGCAGCAGCCAGTTTTGTTCCACTCATAAAAGTGGGAAGCTGCCCAAGGCTACTGAGTCCACATAGCTCTGAAATACTAAGCTGAGCAATGGTTAACTACTACTTAAATTTGAGGTCTAGCTGTTTAGGACTGGAATGTTGCAGTCTGGAGTAAACTTAAGCTTTGTTGAGACAACAGGGTTGTTAAGCAATTGACTGTGTCCTGGTAGTTGGGATCATACCATTGCTTTGAACAGAAAGAGGTTGTCTAGGCGGTCTTAAGGAAACATACTGACTTTGAGCTCAGTCTTGTTGATATAATCTTTCATGTGCAGGAACAGAAAAGCTATGGAATTCTGTAGCAGAATCAGTATAGTTTGTTTAAGATTATTTAAAAAAAAAAAAGAAAGGTTCACTATCTCTTCATACATTCACACTTTGGTTCAGCAATCTGCCTTTCTACAGCCTGGAAAATAGTTGTTGCTTCATGAATGTCTCTTGGTTTTAACTTACAGGATAGTAGAGAAGATGCATGGATATATATTTTTAAACTACTTAATAAAAAAAGGACTTTAAACAGAGCTTAACATGGTCAGTCTTGCTGTTAATTTTCTGGTTTCATAGGGAAGTGAACAGTGGTGCTTGGTGAATTCATTTTAGCTAGAATTATTGCTTGATGCAAGTTCTACCTTTGTGATTTAAGCAGAGAAATAACATTACCTGTAGTGAAAGAAGCAAAGAAAAGATTGCAACTTCAAATAAGGCTGTGACTCTCATGACTTGCTTAATTATCTGGAAGACATCTATCCTGTTAGCATAGGTTGAGAGCTTACTAGGCAATTCCAATATTGAATGTTTTCTTATCAAAAAGTTGGTCAATTCATTTTCTTAAGGCTTTAGCTGCCACTGCCTTCCATATTTCAACATTTGCTGTTAGCCATGTATCACATCAGGGGTGTGACTTTTATTTGGGGAAGTAGAATAAGGTTTGTGAGAGCACAACTTCTGACTGTAAAGGGCTGGGTCATTAAATTTAAGGCTAAACTTAAACCACAGTTTCAAGATATCTTCTCAAACACATTCTCATGCTCTGTTTTAAACCTAATATCTTTAGCATCAACAGCTCAAACATGAAATTGATTCACACTTCAGACAAAAATGCAGAGCTAAAATAATAAATAGCGGCAAACAGTGGTTTTGTTCTTAATGTAGATGATGGAATTGTTTACATACAAGCTGCATCATAAACATAGAGGTTACTTTTCTTGTTAAAGAGCATGTGCCCAGGAAGCCAGGTGAGTGCTACGTTCCACAGAACGTCTCCTTCATTGTAAAGGACAGTTCCTAGCCCAAACTGGCAAATTGGGATGGAGTCAGCTGGGCAGAATTGAAGTGTGTTTAATTAAACAACACCCTTATCCTATCCTGTCCTGTCTTGTCCTGTCCTATCCAACTTGGTTTTCTGGGTATGGTAGCAGGTCCTAACTAGTGTTAACCAATGTTGACTGTTACCGGTGGCTGACTCTCACCTGAATTTTATTGGAAGCCTGTCAGCTGACGAACAGTAAGGGAATTAAATTGGAGATGCTCTGTTAGCCTGTCTATAACAGATAGCAAAGGGAATTCTTCTATGTAGATTCCCGTTACTTTTATTGCAAATTTTTGTTAGTGCTTCAGGAGAGTTAAGCATCCTTGTCTTCAAAAACGGTTCTTTTAGCAGGCATGATTTAAATAATAAAATGAGTGAAGATTCTTACCTGTTCATACCTCTGTGGCTGTAAACAGGTTAGCTGATAGGTGAGATCCTCTGCTTGGCTCGAGTTTGATATTGCCCAGATTACGTCAGTGGTTGGGAGGTAACAGTGTCTGCTCTTTAGCATTTCTAGGCGAAGAGACTGTTCTGTTAGATGGAGACTCTCAGTACATGCTGATGTCCAGCTTTGCCAGCTCGTGATGGCAGTGTGCACCAGCAGAGATAGCAGTGTCAGAAGTCCTCGAGCCATCTTAAATCACTGGGGGGATCTTCACCACAGCAGAGTGGTCTGCTCTGGAGCAATCTAGTACTGAAGGCTTGTTTGGGTGAATGAAGGAGGCTTCTTCTCGCCTTGTTGCAGGAACTTCTTTATGCTGTGCTTTACTAAACTGATGGAGGTGGTAAATATTACAGATGGCCTCTGCTTAATAAAGGAAATGAAATAAAAAAAAATAGCAATATGAAGATGGCTCACAGGAATTTACCCTGAAGTTATTTAGAAATACAAGTGTTAATATCCCAGACGAGCACTAAAGAGATTTAAGAGTGTGATTTTAAAGGTGACATTCAAATGCTATTTTAAGAGGAGTGATAAATGCTTGTACTTTTCCTCTTGCCCTCTACTTCATGCTGTAGAATGAACAATGGCTCTTGACAATGGCTACAAGAAGTGTAATATATGTGCTGATATTTTCTCCCTAAAACTTGTCTGGGACAAATTGCCTTCAGTTAAAATAGTCTGCCCTAGCATTTTGCATTGAAAGTGACTGAAAGCATCCCTCTTTGCAACAAAATGCAAGATGTGAAAGTACAAACTTGTAAATCTTCTTTTCTTTGATCACTGATTAAGGGCAAGTTGGTATCTACAAGTAGAGTCGCAACTAAATTATGACAAAGATGCAAAAATAATTGTTTTTATTTGCTATGTGGATGGGCTTCCTTGACTACCGTCTTAAAGTTTGTTTTGAGATGTAAGACTGGCATTTAAATTTCTGATCTTAAGGAAAGATAGCATTAAACTAGTTTTGTTCATAATTAACAGATGCAAACAAAATCTTACAAGTTGTTGCGGGGAGAGGATGGGGGACACATTTCAGAACATGCCAGTCTTCGATGTGAAAAACCTAAATGGGAACTTTTCTGAATCTACCCTGTTACTGTGTTGCATTTTTCTTTTTTCCTAAGTCCAGGTGTGTACCTTGTTAGGTTAGCATTTCATTATTCAAATTCTTTTGCTGTTACTAATTCTCCTGAATGTGTTTTCAAGATTGTAATTCTGGAGAGAACAAAACTTCAGTGTGGTCTTCTAAAGTGCTGTAGTTGCAGTTAGTAGCATGATTGCCTGAAGATGAATAAGGAACACCAATGATAGTGTTCCCTGTTATCATCATGAGACAAGTTAGGATATGGATTGAGAAATCCACCCTATCATAGAATGAGGCTTTTGAGTTTAAATTTCTTACACAAATTGAGCATATAGTTTTGCTTAAATGGGAAGAAGCATCATGTCTTTCAGTTTACAATGCCATTAAATGAAAATGGATTGTATGTTTAAAAAAAAAATTTTTTTTTTTGTTTTGGCTTCCTAAATGTTAAGTCTTGGCGTTTGGTATGTTTTAGAGGGTCACCTCTGAGTGCGTTTGAAAAATCTGTTGTCTGTATAACTAACTTTAGTCTGTCGTAGGACTTGGTGCTTCTGCTTGCTCATCTGATTACACAGCTCAAGGGAATAAGGTTAAGGACGTGCTGTTGGTAACTAGAGCGTTTTCAGAGCTTTAGTTCGGCAGATGGGCTGCTTGGCTATATTCATACATCTGCCTACCTGCTGTGGCAGCTGCTGCTGCTGCATGTTGTGTTCTTTTGTTCTGTTCCACCCAAGAAAGGAGCACTAGGAAGTGTAGTGAATGGATTAATTTAAGGTTAAGGCTAGTATTTTGCTTGCTTCCTAACTCTCTATCGTAATAAAGCTTCTGATAAAGGTAATGAGTCCTTCGTAAAGTGAAATAGATTTTTTTTTTTTAAGATGTATTTCAGGGGCTGAAACTAGCTAGCGTTGTCTAAAAAACAGTCAAGTGTGTTTTCTTTATATTGCCTGATGTTATTTATTTCAATATCTTCCTCTCTTTCTCCCCCTTCCCCCGCTTTTTCTAGGAGCAGTAACCAGACTTTGCCTGACACTGCGTGGTCCAAAAGAATTAAGGAAATATGGAATGACATGAAGGAGATTAGTTGAGGATTAAAGGCTTTGAGGACAAAACACCTCGCCGAGGTGAAGCACAGACTAGCATTCTAGTTGTAGCTCCGAGGAGCTGTGTGCTGAAAAAAGATGGCAGATCCAGGAATGATGAGTCTGTTTGGAGAAGATGGGAATATTTTTAGTGAAGGGTTGGAAGGTCTTGGAGAATGTGGATATCCTGAAAATACAGTAAATCCTATGGGCCAGCAAATGCCCATGGATCAAGGATTTCCCTCTTTACAGTCATCTCTTCATCATCCCCCTGCAAATCAAAATCAAGCCAAGTTGACCCATTTTGATCACTATAATCAATACGAACAGCAGAAAATGCACCTGATGGATCAGCCGAACAGGATGATAAGCAATGCCCCTGGGAATGGTATATCGTCTCCTCATTCACAGTATCACAACCCTCCCGTTCCTCAGGTTCCTCATGGCAGTGGTGCTGGTGGTCAGATGGGAGTCTATCCCAGCATGCAGAACGAAAGACACGGGCAACCCTTCGTAGACAGTGGCTCCATGTGGGGACCACGGGCCGTTCAAGTGCCAGACCAGATAAGAGCACCATACCAGCAGCAACAGCAGCAGCAACCGCAGCCGACACAGCCGCCACAGGCACCCTCCGGACCCCCTGGGCAGGGCCATCCTCAGCACATGCAGCAGATGGGAAACTACATGGCTCGTGGTGATTTTTCAATGCAGCAGCACGGTCAGCCGCAACAGCAGAGGATGAACCAGTTTTCTCAAGGCCAAGAAGGCCTCAATCAGGGAAACCCTTTCATTGCCACCTCAGGACCTGGCCACTTGTCTCATGTGCCCCAGCAGAATCCCAGTATGGCACCTTCTTTGCGACACTCAGTCCAGCAATTTCACCACCATCCCCCCACTGCTCTCCATGGAGAATCAGTAGCCCACAGTCCCAGATTCTCCCCTAATCCTCCCCAGCAGGGTGCTGTTAGGCCGCAAACACTTAATTTTAGTTCTCGGAGCCAGACGGTACCCTCACCTACTATAAACAACTCAGGGCAGTATTCTCGATATCCTTACAGTAACCTTAATCAGGGATTAGTTAATAATACAGGGATGAATCAGAATTTAGGCCTTACAAATAACACTCCAATGAATCAATCTGTACCAAGATACCCAAATGCTGTCGGATTTCCATCAAACAGTGGTCAAGGACTAATGCACCAGCAACCCATCCACCCTAGTGGCTCACTTAACCAAATGAACACACAAACTATGCACCCTTCACAGCCTCAGGGAACTTATGCCTCTCCACCTCCCATGTCACCTATGAAAGCAATGAGTAATCCAGCAGGTACACCTCCGCCACAGGTTAGACCTGGTAGTGCTGGAATACCGATGGAAGTTGGCAGTTATCCAAATATACCCCATCCTCAGCCGTCACACCAGCCCCCTGGTGCCATGGGAATTGGACAAAGGAATATGGGCCCCCGAAACATGCAACAGAATCGTCCGTTTATGGGTATGTCTTCAACACCACGGGAGATGGGTGGGCACATGAGACCAAATGGTTGTCCAGGTGTTGGCCTTGCAGATCCACAAGCAATACAAGAGCGACTAATATCTGGCCAGCAGCTTCCTAGTCAACAGCAGTCTTTTCAACAGCAAATGCCAACCTGTCCTCCCATGCAGCCTCATCCAGGGATACATCATCAGTCTTCACCACCCCCACATCCTCATCATCAGCCTTGGGCACAGCTTCACCAGTCACCACAAAACACACCACAAAAAGTGCCTGTCCTTCAGGTAAGCTACTTCCAATGAGTAGAAAATGTTTTAAATTACTGTAAACGCATTCCAGGATACACAAGATCTATGGTTTCAGAATAGTTGCTCCTGTTTGACTCCCCTGTTACTGGTTATGTGGCTTTCTTGGTGCACAGAAGCTGAAGGTAAAATAAGGTTCGGGTAGCTTGCTAATATTCTTACAGTAATTTTTACAGGCTAATGTTAAGGATAGACCAAAATATGGTACAGCAACAGGACAAGCTGAATACCTGCTTTTTTCATGTTAGTTCCTTTGAGGGGAAAACAGAAAGCATGTGTGAGAATTGTCATTTTAACTATTAATTTTTGTCTTAGCAACTTGGAGAAAGAAGTGTGTGTTAATAATGGGTTTGTTTTGGCCAAACCGAGGGTATTCTTGAAATCCAAAGGGAATGTTTTGTCGTTTTAAATTGAAGCTGAAATTTTTAAATGTGGAAAGATTTCCAGGATGGACTTCTTCAGCACTAAGTAATGCAACTGAGAAGTGATGGGGCAACAGTTTATGCAAGGGGAAGACAGCAGATGTGAATCGTAGTCTGAAATCAAATCTTCTGAGGCTTAAATGAAATCTCGAATGGGACAGAAGTTTCACTTTACTGAATCTCTGATCTGCTGGGTTTCAATGAGAACTTACTGCTTCCACGTCATTTTTCAGTTAAAAGCTAAAAACAGTAAAACATCTTGATCCTCTGTAGCTTGGCGGGTTTGGCTACATGCTAGTACGTTAAGCTGAAAAAGTGCCTTTGGGATCTTCTCATTTGCCATTGATTGCCTCTGGCTCTGAGTCACCATTCAAGAGGTTTTGGTACTGAATGAATAGGTGGTCAAGATATCAGAGGTTTAATTTTATTTTTTTTTTTTTTAAACCAGTCAATAATTAATGCCAAGTAGCTCTGCCCATAAATATTTGGAGACAGTTGTTGGAATGCAGTCATAATGATACGATGCTACAATAAGCTTAATAAATCATAAAAACAGCTGTCCTAGCCAGTGTCCCGGGCCTGTGCGGAAAGCAGCTGCTCAGCAGTCCCCTCCACTGCTGCCTGCCGGCTGCTTCTGTTAGCCGCTCCGCACAGCGTGAGGTGGGTCTGGGAATCAGATGTATGCACTGCAGAGAGGCAGCTGACAAGGAGTGGTGGATGGAGCAGCTCAGCAGCTGGGAGAGGCTTCCACATTCCCTGTGGAAGAGAGATGGGGGGGGAACGCTGGAGGTGCTGTAGGGTGGGGAAGCCCTGGGAGGGAGATGCGGGGACTAAGCTGGGCAAGGGGAAGGACACTTTTTCTGGGAGGGAGGAGGAAGCTCTCCTCTTGAAGGGGAAAAAAATATCTTCAGGACTGTCTGTCTCCCCCCTGCCCCCCTCAGCATTGGTGTGAAATTTTATATCTGTGTTGGCCCTTCCTCTCCCCCCACCTCCACGCACAGGCTTTGTTTGGAGAACCTGAGTTACAGTTCTCACATGCATATGGAATTGTGAGTTCCTTCTTGAGAAAGCAGCTCTTGACAATACCCCTTGTGTTACTGACTGTGCGGGTAAGCAGGATGAAAAAGAAGAGAACTCAAAGACTAGAAGAAAAAAGCCAAGAGAACAAGCACATATTTGGAAAGGGGGTAACGACAGCATGGAGGAATCGGTACAGAAAGACTGGGGATCAGAAAAAGAAGTAGAAGATGTGGTTTTTACCCTGAAGATGAGGGCTGACACATCTAACAGGAAAAAAAACTTGAGAGAAAGTTGTAGAAATGGCAACGTAAGACTTCTAAGACGGTAAAGGAATAAGAAGCAGTGCCACTGGGATCTTTCACAACTAGTGATAGTGGGGGTGTGGGAAGGGAAGACTTGAGTTCGACTGTGCCCTAAAGCTGTGTTGTTCTTCACTGTCATTAATTCCTTGTTTTCATCTGGCCATCCAGTAAACGCTTTTTTTTGGCAGCAAGAGGTGGTTTTGGAGGAGAAGGGTTACTTGGAGAGTGGACAGGCTTGTTAAATGTTCTTGGGATGTTCGTTTGCCTTTAATCAGTGAAGAGGTAAAGCGCAGGCAGTTCAACCCTTAAATGAGCTATGCAACCTATTACAAAGTTCTGAACTGCAATAATAGCTTGAACAAAGGTAAGTGCTGAAACTAAATAATTAGAGGAAAACCACATGATAACTCAAGTTACCTGATTAAAATCAGTAATTCGAATGGTTGTAGTTAGCCAAGTAACTTCTCTGTTAAGTTTTTATTTGGTAACATACCTTCCCATTAAGTAATTAGTTTGAGAACTGACTGTAGTAATGAAACTCTTGACAGGCAGGCATTTCCCCCTTCAAAACTGTTTGGATTAAATAAATAATTGTTCAAGTCAATGAAAACTCAGCTCCTCCCCACCCCCTGGGGAAAAATGCAGATGTGCGAAACCCCCGCTCTTCAGACTGAATACAGAATTTGTAGCTCTCCTGTCTTGTGTCGTGGTTTTCCCTTCGTGTCAGTTGGCAGAAAACTGTTCACTGAAGAACAGTTATTTAAATGACTGGTTTGTTTTTATTTGTATAAAATGAATCAACAAAATGTATATAGTCAGTGAAATGGAAATCACTATGTACTTTTAAATCAACAGAAGCCATCTTAGTAATTATTTTTCTGTGATTTGAAGCTAGCCTTATCATGGGAAGGCTGTAATGCTTGTGGTTAACCAAATTACTGTTTTGTTTTTAGATATGTTGGAAGGAAAGTGAAGTTCTTTTGCTTTTAACTTGAAAGAAATTGCCGTGTCGATTCTAGGGCTTGTTATTTCTTTCTTGTGTGCAACACTGCAAATTATTTTGGCTGGGAGATAGACCTGGTGATTGACAATTCAGCTGGTTTAGATTAATAGTTGAGAACTAGACATGGTTATTAGGGCCTTGTTAGCAGTGAGTTGCTGGCTTCAGTGGAGTTTGACAGATTCATAAGAACCACCGTAGTGTTGGGACATGCAGTCAGGGTGCTTGGTTTTTCAAGCCCTCTTTTGAAACATTCTTCACCAAAGGCGTTTGGAAGAGCTTGGTGGCTGTGGCGTAAGGAGGTGGGTTCTGCTGTGGCCAGGTGACCAGCCAAGGTGCAAAGCAGAGGGTAGAAGTAGCTTGCTTGTTTTCACAGTGGAGGCATCTGTGTTGGGCTTGTGAGCTTCTGATCTCCAAAATACTCATAAGTGATTGGGAAAAGAGTGAAAAGTCAGTTTTCTGCCAAGTTTGTTGCTGCTGTTAGCACACTCAAAGCTGAGTGCCAAGTGCATACGTGGTGAAGAGCCTAAGGATAATGAAACTAAATAATTAGAAATACAACAGGAACATCAGTCACTTGGCCATAAGCTGTGTGAGTCAAGGCATGGACGGGAGATCTTTAGATTGGATATTAGGAAAATTTTCTTCACCAAAAAGGTTGTCAAGCATTGGAAGAGGCTGCCCAGGGAAGTGGTTGAGTTCCCCATCCCTGGAGGTATTTCAAAGATGCGTAGATGTGGTGCTTAGGGATATGGTTTAGTGGTGGGCTTGGCAGGGTTAGGTTAACGGTTGGAGTCTATGACCTTTAAGGGTTTTTTCCAGCCTAAATGATTCTATGATTCTGTGGTGCCTGAGCAGTGAAATGGCAGGCAAAAACCTCTCCTTAGGAGCAGGGTCTCGGTGTTACCTGAGAATGGGCCATGGCAGTCAAAGAAATAAAATGTTAGGAATTGTTGTGGAAGTAGTAGAGAGCAAAACAAAGATTGTTATCATATTGCTACATGTATGCTCCGTATGCCGATGTGGCAAGTGCTGTGCAGGTCCAGGTCCCTTCCTCAGGCCTCAGGAAATACAGTAGCACTTGAAAAAGCACAGACGGGGGCGATTGAGGGGGGAAGGAAAGAAAGGAGAGAGATGTTGAAAGCTTCTAAAATTGTGAGTAATATGGGTGCATGAAGAAGGTGAATGTGAAACAAGGGTTGTCACCTGTTTTTGTCTCCTCAGCAAATTATAAGGTGGTAAGCTCAGAACCTGACAATAAGATGCTGATCTCTGAGATGTTGCAGAAAAATGCTGCATCGTTTGATAAACATGAGGGTACCACATTTGGCTTAGCCAATCTGTGCTGTAAATAAGTGGCTAAGAGTTTGTTATTGGGGTGCATCTACTGTGTGCGTGTTCGGTTCTTGTACTCTTCCACAGACTTTATCAGAGAGGTGATATCAGGTTAGATGGGCTTCTGGGGGCCTAATGGTATGCAGTTGCTCTTACGTATAGTTATTTTCAGAGAATTTCAGTAGTGATAGAGCAAGTGTAGGAGTTTTCTCTGCCAAGAATAGGCTATCCTGGGTGTGTTGTTATACAGGACTTATTTACCCACAGCTATTGTGTGGGATGAAGTTTCAAGTCCTGTTCATTAATCATTTTCCACAAATGTGATCTCCATTATTTATAGTCAAACACAGAAATACTTAAATGACAGTTATGGAATAGCCTCCATGCTCGACTAAATGGTAGAGCTCAATGGTGGGCACCAGTAGTGTTGAAGGATGCTGGGTTGTGGTGTCCAGCTTCTTGTGGAGAAGGAATTTATTTTGTGTGTGTTACCGGTTCACTGCCAGGTTCGCTCTGCTGGCCTTATTATCTGTGGGCATGTGACTTTGCTTTAAATCATAATTCATAGCTGTGTTTGGTATGAACACATTCTTTTGAAATTTCCTGCCCTCCCTTGCAGGGGAAGAGGCAGGGAAAAGTCCTGCTGAGTCACCAGCTGGGTCGCCCCTGTCACAGGCCCTTCCCGCATTTTCAAACCCTGTGTTGCTGCCTCAGTTTAATGTAGTCTTGGATGTACCTGAATGGAGGGGGATATTAATGAAAACTGCTATCAGCTGGAGTGGTTTGACAAAATATCCTAACCCAGCGGAGAATGCATGTTAAGTCAGTTACTGCTGGCACACTAAAACGAAGTTGACTTTCTCCTGGGTATTTAATTGTTCTAATGCCCGGGAGTAGTAAGAAGAGACTGACTTCTTACTTAATCTCTCCTTACTGTCGTCACATACCCAATTATCTTAAAATGTGTGTCCTGTAATTGTATTTAGCAAGAAATTGTATCATGTCAGATGGTTAGGATTTTTCCCATAAATTAATACTCATCATCAATGTCCTAGAGCTCCAGGAAGAACTGTTAGCTTTTCTATCCCTTAAGTGTTCAGCTTTTCGACTATTTCCCTGACAGCAAGTAGAACAACTCCAAATTTTTTAAAAACTTACTAACGCCATTGGCTACTCTTTGTTTTGATACGGAGGCTATTTCATGTGATTGCTGGCTGGTCTTTTGGGGTACTGTATGTGCTGCATGTTCAGCAAAGTCTTTATGGCTGCCCCTGGAAATTCTGGTTTCCCTCTACAAGCAAGCGTTCATAGACCAGCAACCAAGTGCATGTTGGCAAGACTGTTGAAGGTGCTAGACTAAATGGAATTAAAAGAACCCACTAATACTGAACAATTGATTACAATCGTATATTATTGTTATATATAGATGTGCATATGTATGTGTATTTATGTAAAATATATGTAAAAAAACTAGGCCATATCAGAAGTTGTGGAGAATGATGAAGGAAGAGCTGAGAAGAAAACCTGTAATATTCATCTAAAATATAATGAGCTGATAATAGTAAATTTTTCTTAAAAGTTTACAGGCTTCTGATGTATTTTGTTGAGGTTCTGAAGAACTCCTGCATTTGAGCAATGTACGCAACATAATTAACTATAACTTTCCAAATAAAAGAAGAGTAGACTGTTAATGCTACCTTTGGTTAAAAGTATTGAAGTTATTTCACCTCTGTGGAGTAGAATAGTCTGTTACACTAATAAAGTGATCCATCTGTAAGCTAGTTCACATGCAGATTTCTCAAAGGATTAACAATTAATATGAAATACTTTGTCCAGCCAGCAAAAGTTCATGTTCTAAAACTCCTCGGATATATTCCAGTTAATATTAACATATCCAAAGGCTTATTTCCTTCTCACCCTTGAGAAGGCTATATGTTCATTTGTAAATAAAGGGTTGCAGCGATTCTTCAGCGAATAGGCCTTTGGGCCAAAGATCTGTGGTTCTGAGGTGGTTTTGCTATGGATTTTTTGTGTCTTTTTCACTGTTGAGGAGGTACAAGCAACTTCGAGAATACTTCTTCCCTCAGGTGGCATGATTTGACGGTGATGAAAAGAGTTTGTGCCATTAAATTATTTGCCCTGGAGTTTTCGGTAAAGCCAGTTTGCAGCATTAGCATAAAAACACAAGTTTGCATCAGCATACTGATATCGTAGGCTTAAGAGTTACCAGACTTTGTTCTTCGGCATGAATGTGTTGAAAGTTTCTATGGTGTGTTGGTGACCTGAATGTGTTTTTTCTTGAAATCATTAGCAGCATCTGAGGAATCACCTAACTAGAAATATTTTTTTAAATTTATGCTGCTGTTTAGTACTTCAGTACAGTATTCTTATCTGCTGATAGTCACTTCCAGTGGGATTTGGCAATCATCTTATTTTCCCATGGCTGAACACATTCTCCTACTTTATATTTATTTGAACAAATTTAAATCTGTTGTTTCAGAGAAGCTTTTCTTCATGACTGAAAACTGATAGTCTAATACAAACCCTCATGTCTGTATCATCATCAGCCTATATAACTTACAAGAATGGAAAATTGGGGCAAATGAAAGGAGAAATGTTTGATTATTTTTTTTACATTTTTTTTTTTTTCCTTAAATACAGTGGCAATCTTAATAAGGAACAAGTTGCAGGCAAAGTAATAATTTCCTGCCTTTTTATTATGGATCCTCCTCCTGATCTTCCATCCTGCTCTTTCATGTGGAATTTAAGGCATCTGTTTGTTTTAAACTGATCTGCCTTTGCTTGTATCTTGAATGCAAGTGTCACAAACTTGCGGAAGTGTCCTCTCTTTTTTCCTCAGGGGAGAGTAAATGTCTCAGTTCCCACTGTGATGGGACACCAACACTTTGAAGTTCAATTTTTAACTTTCATCTGTCAAAATTGTTTTCTCCCTCAGTTCAGTGAGTCAGTGCTTTTCACTTTTAAATTTTCAGATTTGAGTTATAATGAAAGAACCAAACAATTATGAAGCTAAAATACTGAAATGTGGGGGTTTTTTTTCTTAGAAAGGGACAGTCTCACCTGAACAACATACCAGAATGGATGTGTGTACCTTTCTTCAATCTCTTTGAGAGCTTTCCTTTCTAAGTGTCAATGTTCCTTTAATTGTATGGAGGTCCGTATATATTATACAGGTGGTAATGTGGTCTGGATTTTGGGAGCAGATCACTTGTTTTTTTTCTTCAGAGATGCCATCTATAAATATTTGGTACCTTCTTTTGTCAATGGAGTTGTAAAGTTTGGTAGCTAAGGAGCGAGATTAACACCCTTGAATTTTTCATGGTGATTAAAGCATCTGTTTGTACAGATCTTTCTTTTGAAAAATCCCCAAGTTTGCAGGTGTGGTTTCAAGATGGTGAAGCAGCTTCTCAGGGAGCTGGTGGGAGCAGTGTAGGAAGCGTGGGCAGGAAGCGGTGGTCAGGGAGGGGGCAGCGAAAGGCCGAGCTGGGCTGATGGAGCAGCGCTGAGCCATAGGAACAGAGAGGAAATGGCCGAAGCCTGTGTTAAAATGGGGATGGAGAAGTTCAGGGAGTCACCCCACCTCTCCCACGCCAGCTGCTTGAGCCCCCTGCCCCTTGAGCCCTTGCCAGAGGCAGCCATTTGGCATGTTGGTGCCCATTGCTGCTCTGCACGCTGCTTCAGGGTGCACCTTTGTGGCACCGTGCTGTAGGCAGACGGTCCACTGACTGCTTCCCAGCATAGTTGTGTGAAGTCAGGAACTCTCAATATCTAATCTGCTTAAAAAACATAATCCATGCAAATAAAGGTGGCTGAGGTCTGAGATACAGAACCTTAGCTCCTTCCTTGCATCAGTGTGCCTGATCTGAACTGGCTTATCTGGCCGGCTCACTTCTGGCCAGGTCACGTTCCTGGCATCTCTTCACTGTGTGACCACACACGATCACCCAAGCTGGTCGTGTTGGAGTGGGAATGCTTGGTGAAGGAAGGTGGGGACTGCCTCTTCCTCTGGCGGTGAGCTTTCAGGCCCATTATACCCTTACACAGCTTAAGTTTCTGTGGCACTTGCCCTCTGTAACCAGCCCTTGAGTCCTCCCTCAAATTTTGATAAATAAAACTTCCATTAGAAGTCAAAGCTTTGTCTTGTTTTATTGAATTAGTGACAAACAGGTCGCGTTCCAACTTCTCCCCAATTTTTTTTAACTCTCACCTTTTTTTCCACACAAATATAAATGACTGATTTGATTTCAGAGGTGTGCTTTCTTTTTTAGAAAAGAAGGGCTTTTTTTTCCTCTTCCAACTGAAGTATTTGCAGCTATTTTGTTATTGAAGAGATGAAAGAACATCCTCTTTCTAGCGGGGAGAGCTTGGCAGAATTTCATTAGATGTGCATCGTGTGCATTGAAATGAGGGAAGATGCCTGCAATATCTGTCAATAAATTGTTTTCCATGAGCACTGAATGAGATTTTTTTTCTTCAACATTGAAAATCGTTTAAAACCATGAAAAATTAGAAATAAAACTCAGATTAATTTCTTAGTCTTCTTTATGAGGAAACAGAACTGAGAGATAGGACGGTTTAGCAATCTGAGTGTGGTTTTGATTTATAAACTCTTCAATCAGCGTTCTTTCTGATTTTACTGACCTTGATACATCGCCTATTTAGTTAGGATTTTCTCAAGTTACTGGGCAAGGTTGGTAATAGTGTTGCCCCTGTTTATGAAGAGGAACGTATAGATGATGGGCATAAAGACTGTTATTTATTCAAAACGCAAGTTCATAAAACTCCCAATTCCAATTCTTACTCAGATATCTGTTACTCTATGCCATCTCCTTGCTCTCCTTGTCACTCCTTCCAGTATGGCTCTTGCTTAAGAGTGCAGCTCAAGGAGATGGCCATGACCAGTCTTTAACAGTTCAAAGCAGGAAATCCCACTTCTTGTGTGGGAATTTGGTAATTGTAGAGGTTAACCTGAGAGCAGTGCAGTTATACAAGATGTGGAAGAAAACAAGTGGATCTCTCTCTGATCTTCCACTGTTGGGTTGGGAGGAATCTTTGTTCCTTTGCTTCTGTTGTTCCATCACCTGTGCATCCCTGAATCAGTCCCGAGGAGTCTGGATGCAACTCTTCCCTGTACTCCTCCTCAACAGTTTTATTGTGTTAGCCAATCTTAGGAGACAGCAGCTCATGCATCGCACTGACTAAGTGCAAAAATTAAGAAATTCTGGGAGTGGGTTCATGTTGCATGGGTTGCTGCTGTAGAAATTAAACATCAAAAAAATCTTAACTTCTGGAGCTTGGCAGGTTTCTGAGGGGTGTCATTAACATTTTAACGTTGGAAAATTGCAAGTATTTATCTTCAAGTGTGCAACACTTACATTTGGTGCTGTATACCAAAGAGTATCTTTGCTATATTGATATAACGTTGTAGGGAGTGCCAAACACTTATTTAAATTTCATATTTTCATTTTTTATATTTTTTTAAATATAAACTCTTGTTATGTTAATCAGGGAAGAAATTTTCATATGTAATACAAGAGTTCCCAAAAGGAATGTTTACCCACCTACAGTAGCCTTCTTTCTTAAAACAGACTGAATAATCAGTTTAATCAGAAGAACATTAGTCAATTTTAATTGTGCTAATTAAATTGTGTTTTATTATGTCTCTGTAACTCACGCAACCAAAAGAACATAATGACCACAGTAACTGAGAAGTTAATACTTTTATAGATTTTTGGATTTAGTGTTCCTGTATGAAAAGAGAGAGAGGACTTGTAACAAGCTTAATAACAAACTTCCTAATATCTAGTAGTCAATATAAACTCTGCTTTTTCCACTCTGCTTTTACATCTCCGTTCTTTCCAGATGGCCCCCATCCACTTGCATTCTGGTACTTCCTATCTTTTTTGGCCCTGCAAGACTCTGATAACTGTGATAATACTGTAATTTTCCTTACATGTGAGCGCTGAATGATATGAAGTGCTTTATTTTATTTTTGGAAGAAATCTTTCTGTACCAGCCAATTGTTGCTAAATATAGTGGGAAGCTTACAATATACAGTGCATGTTTGAATTTAAAGTGACACCTTACCATAAAAAGTTGACCTCACGGTTTACTTGTACAACTGTATGTGACATATATAGTCATTAAAACTAGTCTAAAACCTTGGACTTTATAGTTGTTATTCATATCTCACTCCGTTTGCTAATAGGATATTGCAAATGTTTATGGGGGCAAGCATCATCAGTTGCGGACATAGGGATAAATGCCTCCAGTACTGGAAGACTACTTAGTTCTTAAGTCTTTCTCTCTGCCAGCCTCCTTCGAAATATTTCAGGAAAACTTGTTGAAAACCACATAATTGCGTAACTGAGGCATTGGACTGGGATTTGGGGAGTCTTTGCTATCTGACATAGGTTGCTTGTTAACCCTTTGTTTGGTGTTTGTGTTGCCAGTATTGCTGTCAGGTGTGCTTGAGAGGTGCTCTGCAGCAGCAGCGAGCAGGGGATGGCAGAGCAGTTCCTGCAGTTCCCTGCTGCGCTGTACAGCAACACCTAGAAACGTAACTCAGAAACTGTTACTGGCAATGAGGGGTAAGTTGTACAGGGTTGCTTCAGACACAGCTCTCTGCTTATAATATAATATTACAATTTAAAACAAAATTTAGACCTGATATTGCTGTAGGCACATCTGATTTAAGACTTGTGTATAGTGATTTTTACGTTTTACTATAGGTTGTGTAAAGAATGGCTAGAGCTAGGATACTAAAGGTATCTGCACTAAATACAAGGTATTTAATGTTTCATAGAGCGATGTTAATTGAACTGGCTGGAGAACTAAAGTATGATTTAGACATTATAATTAAGAGTTGCTTCAATTGGTACTGCTAAATGAGTGTTTGTCCACAGAAAAGGAAGTGTGGGGGTTTTTGTTGGGGTTTTTTCTCTTTTTTCCCCCCCTCCAGTTCTAATGACAGTTTCTGATTTAAGTTGTTAGTTTAGTTCAATTACTAGACGAGCTGGGAAAGGCCTACCTTTCATGTCATAAATACATATTAGATAACATATTCAAAAGCTTTTTTCATTTGTTGCTGTGACTAAAGAACTAGAGCTTGAGAAGTATCTCGGGCTCTTCGACATAAGTGGATCTTGGGCAGCATATATAACATCAAAGGATTTTTAACAAGTCTGTGATTTCAAGCCCACTTTGTCATGCTGAAGTTAATAAAATAGTGCAATGGAAAGGCCATTTGGAGAACTGCTGTCTTCCTACCCCAAAAGAAAAAGAAGAGTTGATTACTGATGATCTCTTTTGGTTTTGTATCTCACATATATCCACTAAGATTTCTCCGAGTTGGTGGTTTCAACTTCTGGTCTGTATACCTCTGAAGTCCCCTGTGGACTGCTTGTAAGTGACCTGGGGAAGGTGATTAAGGAGAGTAGATTTATATGCTAAGCAACAATATGCGTATGGGAAGTTTTTAAAGAGAATTACATCTCCACTACTAGAGGCTTACAGATTAAAAAATTAAAAAACAGAAAAAAACATTGACAGAACAGAGTTCTGTGTTGTAACATAAATCTCCCTTCAGACAGGATCTGCTCAGACTGGTGTCTGAAATGGCAGCAGTTACACCTCAGTGTAAAGCAAAGTGTATTGGGACCAGTACTGTTTAATATCTTCATCAGTGATACAGATAGTGGGATCGAGTGCATGCTCAGCAAGTTTGCAGACGACATCAAGCTGAGTGGTGCAATGACACGCCTGAGCGATGAGATGTCATCCAGAGGGGACCTGGACAAGCTGGAGAGGTGGGCCTGTGTGAACCTCATCAGATTCAACAAGGCCAAGTGCAAGGTCTGCACATGGGTCGGGGCAACCCCCGTAATCAATACAGGCTGGGGGATGAAGGAATTGAGAGCAGCCCTGCTGAGAAAGACTTGGGGGAACTGGTGGATGAAAAGTTGGACATGAGCCGGTACTGTGTACTTGCAGCCCAGAAGGCCAACTGTGTCCTGGGCTGCATCAAGAGAAGGGTGGCCAGCAAGTCGAGGGAGATGATTCTGCCCCTCTACTCTGCTCTGTTGAGACCTCACCTGGAGCACTGTGTCCAGCTCTGGGGTCCCCAGTATAAGAAAGACATGGACCTGTTGGAGCAGGTCCAGAGGAGGGCCACAAAAATGATCAGTGGGCTGAAACACGTTTCTTATGAAGAAAGGCTGAGATAGCTGGGCTTGTTGAGCCTGAAGAAGAGAAGGCTGTGGGGAGACTTTACTGCAGCCTTTCAGTACTTACTGAGGCCTTATAAGATGGGGACAGACTTTTTAGCAGGGCCTGTTGCAATAGGACAAGTGGTAGTGGTTTTAAACTAAAAGAGGGTAGATTCAGGCTAGATATAAGGAAGGCATTTTTTTATTATGAGGATGGTGAAACACTGGAACAGTTTGCCCAGAGAGGTGGTAGATGCCCTATCCCTGGAAACATTCAAGGTCAGGCTGGATGGGGCTCTGATCCAGTTGAAGATGTCCCTGCTCTTTATAGGGGGTTGGACTAGGTGGCCTTTAAAGGTCCCTTCTGACCCAAGCCATTCTGTGACTCTGTAATATCTTCAGGGGGAATCCCGAAGGTGAGTTCTGTGTTGGCTGATCAAGATGATGTGTCCTCACCTCACCTGGAAGTAATGGATTGTACAGTGCCACCTTTTTTGGAAAAAAACATATACTAAAAATGTTATGTTTGCCTTTGGATTTGAAGGGAATTGGGCATGACTGAGCCTTTCTGTGGAGCTGCAAATCTTGTAGTGGAAAGCGACAGCATGAAACAACAGTTACCTGAGTTGTTTGACAGGTTAGTATTAGTAAGCCAGCTAGAAAAAGGTGGCTTTAGCCTGTGATATCTACCCTCCACATCTGTTAACTTCTTCCATCAGAGAACCTTTGAGTAATTTGAGTCAGTGGGAATATGCTGGTGGGGCAGGCAAACCCGATCACTGTTTCCATTTCACAGGGTGGAAACGTGCAGGCGGGTAACACGCCTGGGGTTACGCAGGCGGCCACAAACCTCCTCCCTCTTCCGCCCCCGCCGCCCTGGGCAGGCTGCTGCTCTGAGGGGCGCCAAGCCAGGAGCCCTCCCTTGAGAAAAGTTAACGCTGCTTGTTCCTCAACTCCTGCACGCTTTTTCAGATGCTGCGTGGACTACTTCTGTGCATTTGTCTGTCCTCAAAAAAGGCAAAAAGCCTTTGGGTGTCATCTTCTGCTTTGTCTTTTAGTATATCTAAAATATTACCACTGCAGCTTCAGAAAGTAACTTTCTGCTTTTAAAGGGCTTTTACTAACTGTGTCTAACTGGATAAACTAAAGTGCTCGTGCAGGACTGTGGGGACTAATAGATAAAAGGAATATTAGTAATGCACATGAAAACATCTAGCTTACTTCAATCCTAGAAAACCACCAATTTATTTCTTGCAAGTCACAAACACAGAATTACTGAAATTTCTCAGCAACATATTCTGTGAGTTGTAGATGCTGAAGAGGTAGATGCTTGTATTCATAAGTAAAGCAAAGAAAACATTGGGGGAAGGGGGGTATGAAACATGTATATTATACAAAAAAACTGGGGCTGCAAGTGGTTGTGGTATGATCTCAGTATTGGGGCCAGTTCTGTTTAACACCTTTATCAATCATCTGGACAAGGGGATCTAGTGCACCCTTAGAAAGTTTGCAGACACCATCAAATTGGGCAGGATTGTTGGTCTGCTTGAGGGTAGGAAGTCTCTACAGAGGGACCTGGACAGGCTGGATCGATGGGCCAAGGGCAACTGTATGAGGTTCAACAAGGCTCAGTGCAGGGTCCTGCACTTGGGTCACAACAACCCCATGCAGTGCTACAGGCTTGGGGAAGAGTGGCTGGAAAGCTGCCTGGTGGAAAAGGACCTGGGGGTACTGATTGACAGCCGGCTGAATATGAGCCAGCAGTGTGCCCAGGTGGCCAAGAAGGCCAATGGCATCCTGGCTTGTATCAGGAATAGTGTGGCCAGCAGGAGTAGGGAAGTGATTGTGCCCCTGTACACGGCACGGGTGAGGCCCCACCTCGAATACTGTTTTCAGTTTTGGGCCCCTCAATACAAGAAAGATGTTGTGTTGCTGGAGTGTGTCCAGAGAATGGCAACAAAGCTGGTGAGGGGTCTGGAGCACAAGGCTGATGAGGAGCGGCTGAGGGAACTGGGGTTGTTTAGTCTGTAGAAGAGGAGGCTGAGGGGAGACCTTATTGCTCTCTACAACTGCCTGAAAGGAGGCTGTAGTGAGGTGGGGGTTGTTCTCTTCTCCCTGGTAACAAGCAATAGGATGAAAGGAAATGGCCTCAAGTTGTGCCAGGGGAGGTTTAGGTTGGATATTAGGAAGAATTTCTTCACTGAAAGGGCTGTCAAGCATTGGACGGGCTGCCCAGGGAAGTGGTTGAGTCCCCATCTCTGGAGGTATTTAAAAGACGGGTAGATGAGCTGCTTAGGGACATGGTTTAGTGGTGGACTTGGCAGTGCTAGGTTAATGGTTGGACTTGATCTGAAAGGTCTCTTCCAACCTCAATGATTCTATGATTCAGTTGCTTAAGTCTGATACACTTACTAGTAGGTGTAAAAGATAAAAACACTTCCTTCTCTCCTTCTCTTCTGAGTGTCTCTGCACCAACTTGTACAAACTTACCCCTAAACAAAGCACTGCTGTAAACCACCTAATTGCCTCAATGAGTGGGGGTGGGGGAAGGGGTTTACCTTGTTAATTAATTGGTCTAGAGAGCCGTCAGAGCAGCTCTGGGACTTCTGTCTGGGAGCTCTGGGGTAATTTCTATGGAAAGCAATTCTTTTTTTCTTTTTGAGGGAAGAAGTTGTTCTATCTTCATTTATTCTCATTGATTCAAATCTCTTGTGTTAGGGATGTTGTGTGTAGGAAGCTCTTGAGGAAGAACAAGTTTTCTCGGAAGCCTTTCTTGTTGAAGTACTCCTGTTGCAAGTTAAGACACATGCACAGCAATAGGATACCAGCATCTCCTGCACTAATCCACTCCTTAGAAGTGTATCACTAATACTTCAATAATGTAACTGCGTAAATGGACAACTGTTGACCAGTAATTTAATAAATTGCTTGCTTCTACTTTCCTCAAATCTCTATCATTTAGAGTACCTAAAAATAAATATTACTTATGCATTGTTTTGGGGAAATTGTCGAAACCAAGGAATATAAAAGCTACTACAAAAGGACACTGGGACTGTTGCATCTTAATTTAAAAGGGAACCCTTTCTGTTATAAACAGCTCTGCTGCATTTTGTATCAGTCATGGTATGAACGAAGACCAATTTCTAGTCAAAGGAAGATGTTTTGAATACAAGCATTTGAAATCACAGAGGTTTTCCTTTGGGATATCCAAGTAGTCACGTTTATAGCTGTGACGAGGTGAGGATATGAGCGTAGTAAGGCTTATAAAAGAGGTAATACTTAAGGGTTTTTTTTCTGACTGGGTGACCAACCTGTATTTTCAGGTTTGAAGGTAAAACTTCTGTGACCAGAAGCTTGTCTTACCAGCCCTATTAGTCTGCTTAATAGAGATTTCCTTCCCTTAGAAAATTAAACATAAATGGTTGTTCTAAGCATATTTAACTCATTCCTGAACTAGTATGTTCAGTGTTTGTCACATTCCGAATTACATTTGTTAAAATACATTTATTAAAATACATTTATTTTTTAATCTAAGCAAGATTTTGCTGTTGATTTTTACTGTCACCAGTCATTAGGAGCAAAGTACTTGTGAAAATTGCCTGGGCCATTGACTTGAGCCTCCAGCTGTCACATGTGCCATCTTATGAACTACTTTTCATAACCTTATCAAACTTCAATTTAAAGAGCACTTTGCTTTTGCTCCCAGTACTCCTTTTTGAAATCCTGACCCAAATCAGATTACTCTAAATGTTGGAACAGGCATCTGACTTTCTGTCCTGAATTTATTAGTCACTGGTTTTATACCTGATCTGCTCTTGTGCCAGTTTTACCCATCTTAATTCTTTTTATTCCCAGTATTAGGATCTGCTGATGTTTTCATAAGTAGCAATCTATCTGAAGTCAGTTAAATTCCTTTTTTTCTTTCTCTTTCAAGATAATCCATACTTGTGTCTGAGCTCTAAGTGTTGTTGATACGGACGATCAGAGTTGTGTACTATGTTGTACTATGGCACAAATACTTTCCTGGGTTTACTTACATTTGTGAGGGCTCTACACTGATGGGCTTAATTTCTTTGATAGTATTTTGAAGTTGTGAGGTGTCCACAAATTTCCGAGCATTTCATTTAAAACTAGGATTCTGAGTAAGCACAAGCTGCTCTACTGCTGCTAGAGTCACAGCTGCGTAATGCTTAAAGGACACCTTCCTTTGCAATAACATTTAAAAATACTAATTCCTCTTACTCATCTGCAATCCTCTTCCCACAGCTTGAGCTCAGGGCTATAATGGAACCTATTATAGGCAAAAGGTCTATGACTCAGACATTGAGCCATGCAAACTCTTGGCTTCTTTAATTGGCACCATTAAATCTTTAGTAGTTTTTCCCTCATAAAATAGGTATCGTTGGTGTAAAATGCATCACTGCTGAAGATATATTGTACCTTTTGCCCTCTCATTTCCATGAGTTGATCAGCTATAGGTGTTTAAAGGCTGGTTAATCAGAGGGACTTTTCTAGAATTTCTCCTTTTCCTTAGCTGTTTAGGAGTGTTTCTAAAACAAAATGTAAGAAAGCCATCTTGCAAGTTGTACGTTTTCAGGTTATTTTCCTTTTCTGTTTAGAGACGGGAGAAGGAAAAGAAAAACCTGCCGTTCCACCATGTTTTAAACTTGTTTAACCTGAGAACTGGGTATCTTCTATGTGACAGCATGGAAAACATTTTCTTGAGTATGTAACCAAGGAAGAACCCGCGTGATTTAGCTGATTATTTTTTTCTGTTGCAGGGTTTTGTCTTTGGTTTGTAGGGGGTTTTTTGGTTTCGTTTGGGTTTTTGGGGGGTTTTTTGTTTGTTTGTTTTTTGATATATTGGAAAGTGAACATGGAAACAGCTGTAGTTTCAGAAAGGGCGTCAAATATCAGTAGAAATGTAAAGAATACTGTGGAAGTTAAATGTTTGAATACATATGTATATATTTGTAAATATATGCCTATGTATGGCAAAAAAGTAGCTTTTAACTCTTCTTTTTTTGTCTCCCCACATACTTAATTTGCGACACCTTAGAGCTCTTAAGTATTGCTGTAAGCGTCTAAGCCTCTGAAAGAGGTGTGTGATGAGGATGTAATTTAATACACATATTTCAAGTGATTGCATTTACAGAGTGATAGCAAGCTGCAAAACTGCAAGTTAAGAAAGATCCGAAGTAGGACTGTCACTACACCTTCCTTGTGCCTCTGAAGTAGGATGTAATCCGTGTATGGAACCATGTTTTCTCTGTTCTTTTTCTTCTACCCACAGAAGGTCTTCTGTGATCTAAGTAGCTGTTAAATTAATTTTGGGTTTATGAATTGAGGTATGGCCTAATAATTTATTTACTGTATGTTATTCAGTAAGCCAAATCTTGAATATCACTGTATCTCATGAAACAGACTGGCTCTTCCTACAAATGCTGTCTCTCTTCAGATCTGGGTAAGGAATTAATGGCTAAATGAGCTTTTTAATGGTAATTTTAATCATAACACAGAAAAACCTCAGCAACCACTAATTCATTCATCTTCTAAACTCTCCTGCAATGTGTACTTTACATTTTATATACAAGGAAACCAAGACAGAGGGGCAGGGAGTTGCCTGATGCCAGAGCAATAGACGTGGAATCCAGGGCTTCTTAATGTGCATTATGCTGCTGTATTGCCCTAATGCTGAAGCCAGTTGTTACCCAAGTAGGCGCTCTCTTGCAGTCATGGTTGGACACTTCTCAAGAAGAGGGTCCTGGCAAGTCCTTTGCTGGAGATCCATGTTAGAAAGAAATGAGTATGTAATTTAAAAGGAAAAAAAAAAAAAAACAAAACAAAACAAAACCAAACACCCCCAAAACCTTTCTGGAAAAAAAATAGGAAACTATCACAGTGAGTTGAGGCTGGTGGAATAAAGGACAGTAAATTATCTTGCGTTATGTTCATTGCTTTCATCACAGACCATCTCCTTGCAGTCTTTCCCTTTTCTATACTTAAGATTTCAAGGTAACATGAGTCTTCAGGATAGTATCTTAGTCATTCAGATCTGATTTAATCTAGGAGCCGTGTCCATCCTGTATGCTCAATGAGGCAGCAATTCTAGAGGTAACTAGGGAGGAGTCAGCCTGTGCATTAGAGATATTACTATTAAAAGTACTAGGGAGTAGAATTTGTTTCGTAAGTGACACTAATGACATTTATTCTTTGTTGTCAACTATCTGAAATACTTAATAATTTAGACTGCCATTTAAAAAAGAAAAAAATGTTTATAGTAGTTTTTCTTAGGGTTACAGTGAACTTTAAATACCCTTTTCCCAAGACAACAGTGCGTGTTTACTATTTCACTTGCAGGGTGACTCATTTGGTCAGTGTCTGGAGAAAGCTGTGTAAGAAAAGTTAAACACTGGATAAAAATGGGTTAGAAGTCACTCCAACTTATTAGGGACACCGAATATGAATAAAAGTGGTAATGGGGTTTTGGAGTTTCTTTTCTGATATGGAACTTCTTTGTAACTAAGGAAATGGCATTTAGGATGTCAAGACAAAATGTTAATTTTCAGATCATTTAAAATTGTGAATCTCCTAGTACTAAGCGTGCTCACCTGGACTGTGAGATTGAAACAGCAACAAGTAAAACGCTTTGAGATTTGGAGTAGACATAAACAGCAGAGACAGGATGATCCCCAGATCTACTGTGGATATCATCTTACGATATCACAAAACATTTACCAAATACAGCTTTTTGGGGGGAAGTTCTGAAATGAGACCCTTTCAATAAGAGTAAGTCAGCAAACATAAAGATTAAAAATTACAAAAATAACGTAAAAAGTTGTTTTAGACTAGGTTTAACTCATTGCCTTGGTGGTGCCTTGCATATTTTACGGTCTTAGAAGTCCATGAGATTGGAGAATTCTATGTGTTTTAAATAATTTAGCAGAAAAGTCCTAAGTACCAGTTGTAGCTAAAAAAAAAAAGGCACTAACTCAAGTAACAAATCAACTTCACCTTGCAGAGGGGGGAGATGGCAAGATAAGAGAGTATTACATTATTTTTCTAGTGGGGTCTGTTGCAAGTCATCCAGATAAAATACTGGTCAACTAAAAGTTTGTCATCTCCAAACTGAAACCAAAGTGTAGTGTATGTGCTGGTAGTGCTGCTTGTAATGCTTTAAGCTAATTTTTCTTATTCTAGCATGCACTATCTGCAAGATATCCTGGTGAAATTGAAAAAATCTTGCTGCAAACAGTGGAAGAATTCAGAATGTTTTATTATTAAATAAAAATACTTACAGATGGTGTTGTGGAAGTATCGTGGGACTTAAGTGGGACCTCCTTTCTAGGTATAGGAGTAAAAAACCCTCAAGGATTCGAGTCCTTTGTCACATCTGTTGAAATCTTAAATGTCTATGGCCATTGCCCTTTTCTTGAGCTATTAGAACGTGATATGCATTTATACCTTTGGGGAAAACTTGCTCTTTTTTCATGAGGGCTTGCAGATAGGAGAATGATAAAGTTCTTGGTAAAGGCTCTCTATCAATTGCATCTGCTTTCATCACCCTCATAATCTGATGCATGTTTATCATTAAACTATTGATTGATGTATTTTTTATATGTGCAGTCTTTTTAAACACGCGTGTTTGGCAAGTCTAGAATCTGATGAGGGAGAATTTTTAAAACAAAAATGCTGGGCTTTTGTTTTCCTAGGTATACAAGGAAGGTGTTAGGAAAGTGATAGAGAAGTTAGTTATATCCTAGTTAAAGTCTTACTAATGTATTGGAACAAACACTGTATGCTAACAAATTGTAATTGTCTAAAAATAATTTGAAACCATTTTGCTGGTGCTCGCTATGTTTTAGATTTTTATGAATGTATGAAGTAAAGTCCTTCGGTTGCTGCCCTCTTTCATTTTGTATGAGGGAGGGTTTGGTGGGCAGCTGAAGTCCCCAGCCTGCCTCCTGAGAGCTGGTTTTCCCCAGAGGTGGGATAGACCCATTGCAGACCCTAGGGTTAGAGCACCCTCAGACGAGGGGCGAGAGGCTGCCCCAGGAGAGGGGTGCATGGCAAAGCAGAGCATGGCTTACTACGAGAAGGCCAAAAGGATTGGCTGTGGTGTCTTTTCAAAAGCAATCCAAGTGCAGAAGAAAGGGTGAGATGGTGCATGTACGCAAGTGTGGCACATAGTCATGGGCATGAAGCGTATAAAGCTGAGTTTGAGGACTTTCTGGCACAGGCATGATGTAAAAAAACCCCGACATATGCACACAGTGGTACCAGGTAAATAGATTGGGGCAATACACACTTATATCCACACTGCTCCCATCTGCACTCATCTCTGCTCCTAGTGTGCGTCCTTACAGTCTTTACTGCAGTTTGGTCCTCTTGATTCATTGTTGAAGTTGTAAAGCATTTTGTGCTGTCCTTACAAGCAGTGGACTAGGGCTCACAAGATGTCCGTCAGGTGGTATTTCTGAAGCTTATATTTACTTGGTCCTGAGGCGCTGCAAGGCAGGCAGAAGAAATAAAAATTTCCTGGCCTGCCAGTCTTCAGCTTCATCTAGTGAAAAAAAAAACCAACCCACAAGCTGCTTTTCTCTCTACTGTTGTTCTCCCTTCCTTAGATTAAAGCGCACTTTATTTGATGTAAAGTATAAGAAGATAAAGTGTACTTCATCTGAATTCAGATAAAGCAGACTTTATTAGAGATTTTGCAAATCAAAAAAGGTGTCACTAATAGCATGCTGTTAAAAAATATATATATCCATTATGTAAATGGATAAATACCTGTATGTCTTAGTACCTCACATCTTATATATTTACAAATATAGTCTGTTAAATAAGTTTTCCTGTTAACTTTTGGGGGTTAGAAGGGGTGGGGGAAAAAAGTACCAGCATTAGAAACGGTTTTGCTGTTGTGGTGTGTAATGCTTTTGCTGTTACTGCTGCTCGCAGCAGTGAAAGCACAGGTAGAACTTTTTTGGTTGTCTGTGGGCAGAAGCAGCGGCATTTACACCAAACGTGCTGGTCTTTGATTTTTTTCCTTAGTCATAAACCTGATGCTGTTTGCTCTGTGTTACTGTGATTTAGATTTGATAACGGTAGAGAACATATTGATAGAAGTAGACATGAGCTAATTAAGGTTCCTCTTAAAATGGTTCTCTGAGTCTTCTTAAGTCTTCTGTGGAAAACCAAAATTTTAGGGGACATTTGCCACTTTAATTACTATGGGCAGGCTGTAAGCGCTCAATACACCAAGTCCGTCAGGACTGTTTTGTTGGGTTTTTTTTCTCTGGGTAGGGGACAGAGTGTTAAGTGGAAATCATAGTTGGTACCAGAGCATCATAACCTCATAACCTGTGGTGATGGCAATACAGTGTGAAGCAGGAATGCGCTACTCTTCAGAGAGGATGGATCTCTACCTATTTGAGTAGCTGAGTGGAGGGAATTCTGCTGGTGGACGGAGGAGGCTGCGTGTGCAGGGCAGTAGATTTCCCTCTTCCCTCAGGACCCTGGATTTCAAAGCGTGGCTGTGAAACGTGCCCAAGAGAGGGAGGATGTTCGCGTTTTATTATTTTGGAGGAACTGGTTCGCTTCCACAGTGGAGCTGAAGGGCTGTGGGGAACATGGAGGCAAGACCAAGAGCAACAAGTCAGCCTGTTATATATATTAAAATATAAGGCTTATGTATTTAATAATAGCAGTTTCAATATTACTGTTTCGGTTGAGTATGTGAAGGTGTTTCCTGCCCTACTGCCCCTTTCCTGAGGAAGCTGAAGTGTTGTACGAGGTCTTCTGGAAGCAGTTGCATCCTGACGTGTTCTTACTTTACTGTGTGTCTTTCCTACCTTGCCTGGAGACGTGCAGCCACCAGCTTGTTTTAGAGGGGTTGGAAAAGACTGGTGGGAAACCTTCTGGATATTCTCTAATCCAAGGAATCTCTAGTAAGCACTAGGATCTTGATAGCTGTGTGTGGGCGTAACTTCACAGACATAACTTCACAAACCAAATATTCACATTTTTAAACACAGGTCCTACTTGGCAGAAGTGAGGTGTTGAGAAAAAGATGCTTATGGGCCATTTTACAGTAGGACTCTTGCTGGTCTGCCTGTCATTTTCCCACCTGTGGTATGGACTGCATGGCATAACCTATGCAAAACTTCTGTGGTAAAACTCAACGTTGGCATGTTTCTGGCGTGTCTACTGCTTGATAATGGAGCGTACACAGAAGCGAGGTTTCCTTCAACTGTGGCTGTGCAGGGAAGGCAGGCTTGAGGTAGAGCACAAACTGTCAATGTGAGCAATACAGCTTTTGACAGTGGAATTTGGTACCAAATTGTCCCGCCCTTTCTGTGTGTCTCTACAGCTAGAGTTAGTAAAAACTTGCCCAAATTGTGAGTCTTTGACCAGTCTACATGGTGGTGATGGAGAGTCAGCCTTGTGCTGGTTACTGGTGTGTAATATTTAGGACCTGCCCTGCTTGCATAAGGAGCAATCTTATACTGCTATCTAAGCCAGTATATATTACGAAGTAATCTGTAGCAAAAAAGGATTAATAAAATGTCTTTCAGACCATCACATTAGCAATTATATATAATCAGTGTGGTAGCTATTGCCATTTCTTACACGGAAAGCTAATCTAGAGCATACATGCTTTGTTATCATAGGGGTGGCAGTTGTCTGATGTTGTCTGATCAACACTGATGTCGGTTCCAATCGATCGGATCTGAGCTCAGAAGAGCTCTTTTATGGGATAAGTTAGTTGGTTTTGAGCTGCACACAGACCATCAGCGCTCGTTGCACTGACTGATATTCCATAGGCTTTTGTAATATCTCTCACTTCACGTGAGCACAGAACAGTGTTGCTATGTATGATTGCTACAAAATTTAAAGGGACGCTTTGCTTTTTGGATGGCCACATTAGTGTCATTCATCTTTTGCAATCTATTTTACTCCACAGAGTACATGCTGAGAAAATAAGTAATTCTAATGCTGTAGCTATGCTGAGATTCAATTAAGGAACTCTCTATTTTGTATAGCATGTTTTTATTCTTACACACATAGTAACTGGGTGATGTTTTCAGCTCCCCCAAATCAGCAATGAGTGTACTTTTGCAGTGGTGGCTGAGGGCATTAAGATTGGTTTTAATCACGTCTACTCCACTGTTGGGAAGCTGATGGCATCAAAATAAGTTGTTTTGATTCCGGGTCTTTCTGAAAACTTTGGATCAGCAAGTTTTAACTTTTTAGTAGTTGCACCTGTTTTTCAAAAATAGTCTCCATTAGTGTTAACAGAGCAGGAAGATTTGCTTAAGAAATAAAATGGTATTGCAGCAGCACTTCACTAAATCATGAAATTTTTTCATGCAAAGTGATTTTTAATTGTCAAGTCATGGTCTTGCTAAGAAGGTATGAGTAGAACTTTTGTTTTCCATACACTTTCATCTGTGTTTTGTACAAGTATGGCAAAAGTTTTAGTAAACTACAGGATTCTGGTGGAGTTCCTTTGCACAGTAGTCGTCTTTCACTGTCATCTGATGTGATGCCTTTCCCTTTATTGCAGAAAAGAGCAATGACAATGCTTACCGGTTTATAAATGCAAATTGGCACTTTGGAACTACAGTGTTTTTAGAGGATTTTCTGAAGTACCGAGATACCAGTTGTTTCTAAACAGCATCATATTGCCCAAAATATTTTAAGGTAATACTAAGTATTTTCATATAGTAAAGTAAAAAAGACATACACATGTTCAATTCAGGGCAGCAGTTTCACAGAAAGGGGAAGGGATCATCATTCACAATAAAGGAGGAGAAATAGATTGGTAAAACAGATTTTGGAAAGAATTATGGGTGTGAGTGTAGTCTTGAGGGTGTTTCTGGACTTCAGCTACTATAGGAAAAAAACTGTACAGCTGTACTGTTGTTGAATGCAGGTACTGGTATTTGGTTGCGATTTTGGAGGTGGTGTTGATTCCTGTTTACTCTGGAGTTTTTACTAATATGTAAGCTTTGCAGATGGACAATGTCTGAAAAGTGTTTACGTTGGTCTAGAAAAGCTGAAGTGTGCTTCAGATTGAGGGAGGACCAAGACAGGCCTAATGCTGAAAGTGTTGAAGAGACAAGTTGAGAACTGCAGGGATAAAGCAACGTATGGAGACGTGAGGCGGAACTTTCCAAATTATTTGTTTGGAGGATAGTCAAGATAAGTAGCATTGTTCTAAATAATCCAGAGGGATGATGAATCCTTTCATTAAGCTTTGAAAGGAAGAGTCGTGGAGCAATTTCTACATGTGATGGCTCAGGGACTGTGCTATCAGGAAGGATACAAATTCAAAACGAGCAATCTCTGTGGCACTAGGTAGAACTGCTTCCAGAAGTGATGCTGTAGTCTGTCTTCTGTTTTAAAATAACTTTCTTCAGTCACAGGTTGCTGTTTTTAACTTTCCAAAGTGAAGGTGATAATTTAACAGGACTGCAATTGCTGCAATTGAGAACATTCAGTAATGATTTACCTAATGTGAAATTATCCATTGTATAGATATCATACTGGAAAGGCTTGTGTTTTGGAGCCAGTGGGAACTGACAGAGCACTTGCTCTACTGTTACACAACTTAGTTAATAAGGCAAAGTTCAAGAAAATTTAAAGAATATGTGGTTACAGTAGATCTTTTTCAAAATATGGAAAAGACCAAGGAGTCTAGAAATACCCATGAGGGAAATGAAAGTAGTCCCAGTAACAAGGAGCATTTTTTTGGTTGGTGCTGATGTTTAAATTTCACGAAGTCAGCTGAGTCACGTTGTATACTTTGCTCTTGCTTCATACTTCTTAAAGCTCAATATTGGCTCAAGTTGCTGCTCTGCTAGGGAACTGACACGCAGCTACTTTCAGTGCTTAAGTACAGTTGATTGTGGTTCAATCCTTGTTCAAGCAACAGAAAGATTCTCCTCCTTAACCTCCCTCCCTGCCACTAACCCTCGCTGGATTAATCCCACATCCTGTCCATCTTGCTACTTTACGTAACAGGCCTGGTTTGAGACATCTATCTGTGCGTCGGGCTGCGGAGAATGAGCTTAGCTCTAAACGTGGAAGCGGCTGTGAAATGCAGGCAGCTTCATTTTTAAGCTTTCAAATCTTGGTGGTACGTGTTTGGAAGTTTAAAAATAAGTTTGAATTCCAGAAAAGTGAGGGTTTTTTTGCACTCCAGAAACAGTTTCTCAGATTGTGTTTTCATTTACTATTTGCTCGGCTATTGTTAGCTTCTACTGATAATGAATGCAAAAGCGTATTACCATCCTGGGTAACCTGTTGAGCTGCAAATTATTTTAACTCCTCAGAGTTCCTGAAGAATCTCTGTTTTGCTCTAATAAGCTGCAATCTTTAGGAGTGTCCCGCATTGTGATATTGCATGTTAATAGCATTGATTAACTGCCGAGCAGTGCGAATTGATGAGAAAATGTCCATTGCAAAATGAAACGGTATCACTGAAGACTGTGCCGTGCTGCTGGTTAGGGAGGTGACTAGCCCGAGTAGTCGGTGGTAGGAGTATTAATGTGAGCTCCAGGTTTTTTCGCATGATTAAAACAGGCCATCTGTTCTTTGTTAAATGTTTACAAAAACAGCTTTTCTCTAAAAGATTTAAAGAGATGTGGGTCTAGTAAACACACCAATATTTTTGAACACCTTTTTCACCTTATTTCAAATAATACCAAAAATAATTCTGCTGCAATATCAAATAGGATTAATACCCATTTGTGTTTAATCTTCACTGGTTTCCTTCCTGTGGAAGATTAAATTCTGTACCAACATACTAAATTATGGCTTTGTTATTACTGAAAGCATCAGGAGAAGCGATTCATCTGAAGTATGCGGATAAATTTTTCAGTCTTTTGGTAAAAACTTGTAATATACATATTTTTTAAATTTTGTAAATGGAGAATGGGGTTCTTTCATTAGAAATTGTGACCCTGTAACTAGAGCTAATCCTTTGTAGATTTGAAGAAGAAGAACTATTTGAAATAATTCCCTGTGGTGGGCTTAAACTAATATTTACTAGTGAAAGCCTGTTCTTCCTTTTCTCCCTTCTTGAGAAAGAGCAGACCACTGGTTTGGGGTAAGAAAATGCATCTTTCAAGCTGCTTCCAATCTCCTCTTCTTGCTAGATTTCTGCTGCTCCTACACAGCTTCACACTAGGGAGCAATGTGGGGTTGTCAGTTAGGGATAAACCATTTTAGTATATTGCAAAAGTGTAGGCATAGACTTCTTAGAAAAATAAAGTTAATCACACCCATTTCTTTGAAAGAGTGCTACAATTTAAAAGGTCACATATAAGTGAATTACAGAACGTGCCAAACTGCAAAGGGAGTGGCATGTGACAAAAGTAATGTATTTTCAAGTAATAGGAAATATAAACAAAGCCTCTTTAGGGCAGAGTTGGCTTTTTGGAGCTTAATGTTTTGGGGATTGTGAATGATATGAAACAAAACCATAATATTTTAATTTGTATGCTTGGTAATGTATGTAACCTGGTACTGTAACTAAAAGGCAGTAAGTTGTTTTGCGGGGTTATTGGGGGGTGGTGTTAATATCTGCTTCATGCATAAAATTTAATTTGTAGTCTTAAGTTGTTTTAGAGCCTGAGAATGACTCTTGTGGATAACCTTTCTGAGGTAGTAAGAGTCTGAATTTTCATAGGATGCCATTTTCCAGAATGAGTTACTGAGTACTGCAGTGTGGAAACAATCGCTGCCATTCTCAGTGCTTTACCTTCTGGCCAGACCTTACATTAAACCTACAAATGTCAAATCACGAAGGGCTGACATTGCTGTTGTGGAGACTTGGAAAGCTGTCTGCCTTTATGTTCAGATTTCCTTATGACTGTGCTGAAAGTTGTTGTTCAAACTTCTAAAACAAACAAGCAAACAAAGAAAAGAACCAACACCAAGTCTTAGAAAGGAGACAAGGACTAATTTTTTGAATTAGATGAAAAAGGTAATGAGAATATTCAAGCATGTATAAAACTTCATATTGATTTCAGTGACATGGTCATATCACTAATGAAGGTGCAACCTTGAAAATTTTACAGAATTAAATTTACATGGCATTACTGGATTTCATGTGGGTTTCAGTATTTGTTGTCTTGGCTGTTTCACATGCTTAAGAGGAAGAAAAAAATGTCAATTCTGATTTGTTCTGAAAAGTTGTGCCTTATACAAAAGCTTTTAGATAGTTGTAAAAGTCTCTCTTAATGTGGTAAATTAATAATGTGCCAAACACAAGGTACTTGTTCAAATTTTACAAATAATGGAAAGAAAAACTTATATTTCTTATATGTTAGACACAGCAAGTGAACAGTATTTAAGAGGAGTCGTCAGTATTGTGGTGGACAGCTCAGTGAAAACATTGATGAAGCTTGCACTTGAGGTCTCTGAAAAACGTAGGATGCATGAGATATGAAATGGCAGATAACATAGAAATATATTGACTACCCTGGGAACACATAGGTTAAAAGTACTGCTCTGAACACCTATGCATAAGAAATACTTGCAAGTGTAATATCCCTGTCTTTTCCTACCTAAAAATAAGCGTTAGTACAGGTGCATAACAGCCTGAGGTACAGAGAAGACAAGTTTTGTTCTGTGTCACAGAACACACCTGAGGAGACATTCAATTCAGTCAACCAAATTCAAAACCAATTAGAAGATTTAAAAATATCTCTATTTTATGTGATGCATAATTGGACTGCAGAACTCACTGGCACCACTGACTTCCTGGGATCAGTGGTTTTTATACAGATATCCAGTCTTTGTGAACTTTCCAGGGTGAAGATCTGTAAATGTTATGGTAACTACAGATTTCTAGAAGAGGAGTTGGTTCATACTTCAGGATGCCTAACACGAGATCATGGGGCTGATTGATGTGGTGCTAATGCATCGGGTGCATCGGGTTTGCATTAGAGCCGAGTTTCCACTGCACCCAAGACCCTGTTGCACTAAAAAAGTATCTTAATAAATAGGCAGAGGACAGAAACATGCAGAAGTCATCCTGCAAGTTCTTGGTTAAGCCAAGTAGACCCAGATCTTCAGCCTGGCACTCAGGCCTTCCCTCTTGTCTGGGAGGCTCTTCCATAAAGAACTGTAGCATCTAGCTTATACTGTTCAAACCTCTCCCGGACAGCAATAGTTGTCTTCGTTTCTTGATAGCCTTGCTCCTTCTGCTGCTTGGGTAGCTTCTGAGTATGTGAGTGTATTCAGGGCACAGCGTTTTTTTGCTATTGTGAAGACATGCTGGAAGTAGTTAGGACTGCACTGATTCAGTTTGTTTACATTCAGAAAACTATTAATATATTTGGAAAAATACACATGCATTCACTTTCTCATGTAATGATATTAAGAATTTTACTTCCTAAATCTTAGAGTGCATTGGTTTTTTTAGATCCAGGTGGCTAAAGTATATGTCTGTGTACATCCATCAGTTCTTGTGCTCAGGGACTGGGTTTGTAGTCATTCGTTTGCACGCTTGCCACTCCTCAGTAAGTGCAGTTTGAATAAAAAGCAGAGAAAAGGAAACACGAGTAACATAACAGACAGTTACACAGGCACTGCTATTCCTGGAATTAAAATTCTAATTTGCTATAAACCTTTCTTCTCCCCAGTGCAATGGATCGAACTTCTCAAATGGCTAGACTCGATGACCACGGCTAATGGGGAACTCTTCTACCTAGAATCATGTCAACTTAATTTTTAGGGAAAAGGAGGAGAAACAGAGAAAAAGAGGGGGGAAAAATAGCCTGACCATATATGCATTTGTAGGAAAGGCATCGGTACAGTGTCATGCTATTATTTTTCTTTTTGAAAAGCACTGTCATCCTGCATTTATAACCATGGACAGGCAGTAAGGCGGGGCAGGTTAGAGCTCTGATACGCTGCAAAGTCATGGTAGATCTTAGACATTTTTTTATTGCAGACTCATGGATCTTTGTGTAGAACAGAACCATTAAGAGGAAAAGAGTTGCAACTATATCCAATACGTTTAGTCCAGACACTTGATGTTTGTGTAATTATACATAGGTTTTCATGTACTTTGTAAGTCTGGTGTAAACCTGATACACTGTACAGACTTTGAAATAGGATGTTTTTGCAGGTTCACAAACACTGAAGAGGTAGTTCTTTGTACAGTCCGTAGCAGGAACAGTCCGTTTCAATTAAAAGTAGGGAGCTGTGGATCTTTGACATAAAATGTAACATTATATTACATTTTAAAGTGGCTTAATCCTTCACATGCTGATCAAAATATCTCCTGTCACAGCTGAACCAATGTAAATTGCCTTGATTAATTTTTTATAAATACAGCCTGTGAATATACTGTATTTTCTTTTGCATGTCTAGAAACAAACTTTAACATTTTTTTCCCTGGAGGACAAAATTCCAGTGCAACTGAGTAATTTGTAACAAGTTATTCATTCTACTAACAACTGTTCTGAAGTATCTGAAATAGCAATTGCTTTCCTTTTGCATCTAAATGTTGAAGACTGTAAATATTTTCTTTACTTCCAATTTGTATACAAACTTTGGAATGATTTTACCCTTGCTGTATCAAGAATTTCTGGTCATTTTTCTACGGTTTCAACTGCAGAAAGCTTTGGTTTTTACTGTTTCCCTGTACAATGTTTCAGATATGCTACTAGGTTAATCTTCTGCTTAGTATTCTCTCCCTCTGTAACTTCTTGCTCCAAAAGAGCAAAGTTTTAGAAATCAAAGTTGCAAATCTACAATTTTATTTCTATTTGTCTCTCTCAGCATTCTCCGTCGGAACCCTTTTTAGAGAAACCAGTGCCGGATATGACTCAGGTTAGTGGACCGAATACCCAGCTAGTGAAAAGCGATGATTATCTGCCGTCAATTGAGCCGCAGCCACAGCAAAAGAAAAAGAAAAAGAAAAATAATCACATTGCTGCAGAAGGTCCCAGTAAAGGTTTTGGTAAGGAAGACTTTGCCGGGGGGCTTGACAACCAGAATCTAAGCAGAAACTCAGTGGATTGCTCCCAAGAAGACAAGAAGAAAAAGAAAAAGCCCAAGGCAAAAAAAGAACCGAAGGATCCTAAAGAACCCAAGGAAAAGAAGGAACCCAAGACCCCCAAAGTCCCTAAGACCCCCAAAGAGCCAAAGGAAAAGAAAGCAAAAAATACCACGCCAAAACCCAAGACCAGCAAAAAGGCTAGGTAAGTCAGGAAACTTCTATATGTGATCAGAGAAAAACAGTGTGTTTGTGGGATTTCTAGAGCATCTGTGCTAAATGGCGTGGGTGGAGAGGAAATCTTGTTTTGTCGTTTGTGTTCTACCATCTACAGCATCGTGTTTTTGAGGAACTTGGGCACATTTCTCTTGTTTGGCTTTCCTGTTTATAGCTTCACAGTTATTTTAAACAAGCTTGAAAGGCAGAAGGTTAATTTTTTCTTTTCAAGGCATAAAAATTTCCAGACACGTTAGATTTCAAAACTAACTCTTTTTCTTCTAATGCTCACCTGTCATTGTGTGTGGTTTGTGTATTAAGCAATTAAATTGCTTCATCATTTATGTAGGTTTGACCAAGTGCAGAGATGAAGGTATAGAGTAAAAAGGCTCGATGACATTTTTCTCTAAATAAAGAAGTTAGGTACTGAACGTTGTTACAAGTTGCACAACCCTTACAGACACTATTTTATACTGATGCAACCCATGGCCTATAAGCTCTGCTCTTAAAAAGGCATTTTTATATGGATATTGATGTATCCTCACTGTAGGGATTATAGTCATTTTGCTGTTTCATGTAAAGACAATTTTCCTAGCAGAAAATCTTAGTGGATACACCAGATGCTTCAACCCTGTTTCTTAACTGTTTTCACTCGGCATCGTGTCCCTTTATCAGGATAGTAGTTTGAGAAAGAAGAAACTGCTGTTACACATGAGTAAATACATCATAGGTAATAACACAGATTCTTTCCTTACCCCTCAACTCCCTAAACACCGTGATTATAAATGCCTACTTGAAAGAAAACTGAGAGGAAAAAAGACATTAAAGCTCAATTTTTTTTTCATTTGTACCTAGAATTTCTTACAACTGTTATGAATTTGTTCCAGACATCTGAATCTGTTTTTCAAGATGTGGCTAGCGTTATAAAATATAACTTCCAGATGGAAGCACAGCCAGACTTGGTTAATCCAAATCAGTTTGCAAAATCCATTTGTATTAGGGTTTAAAAATTGTAGTTAATATATCAGCTTTCCATATATTCTACAAGACTGACTGTTGGTTAGGTTTGATACAGCTATATGGCTAAGTGAGGCGTGGACAGTTAAGGTGTTTCTTGTTCCTTTAGCAAGAAAGAGAAGTTTCTGTATTAGCAGAGACAGTGTTTCCTGAAGAATTTATAAACACTGGCTTGTAAAATCAAAAGTTGTACTGTTCAGTAGATTACAGTTGAGATCAGCCTATCCCTGTTGCAGAAGTTACTTTCGGCTGTGTTCCAGACTGTCCCGAGGATGGGGTTTATATACATAGCAATTCACAGCTTAGAAAAACTCTTTAGGTTATATATCTCCCAGTATGTGTTTTCAAAACCAAAATACTGTATCAGCTAAAATAACATTTTTGTTCCATTTCCCTATAGGAAATTTAAACCCCCCATAGGTTTAAAGGCTGACCAGGCCATATTGCATGGTATTGAGCACCTCCCAGCAATTTTTGCCACCAAGAAGTAAAAAACCTTTTACTGCAGGAGTTCTCTATTAGTGCGGTTTTACAAGGTCTTGACTACAATCAAGCTTTGTTTAATAAGCAATGGTTAGAAGGAGTCTGCCTCAAAAACATGCATGGGTTCCTGTGGTTGTGTTGGACATCAGAACTCAGAGCTGATCCATCCTGTCCTTTCAATCCTAATATCCCTTTGCATGTCTTCTCTAAATCTTGGGATGTGCCGTGCAGGTTAAAGGAGCAGGGTTTCCTTTGAAGGAACAAATTGCTGCTTTCTTAGTTGTATTTGTAGGAGAGTCTTTATCTTCTTTCCCATGCAAGGACTGTTGTCCCCAAGTAGCTAGATGACCTATAGTATTCTAGGAATTACTAAGCCCTGTTGTTTTACCTGAGAGAGAAGCGTGTTTGGAGCAGCATTAAGAGCATTTGCTGTTCCTTATGCTTACCTCACAGGTGTGGAGAAAGTCCTACTTTTCCCAGAAAGGACTTGTGTCTGTGTTTCCAAATGTTCCCTTGAAAACAAAGTTGTTCTCATTTTGTGGTCTTGTCAGCTTCAGTATCAAACTTGTTTAAAGAACTCTGAGACTGTGTTGGGGTGCTGTGCTGCCAAAGAATCTCAAATTGGTGAAAGAAATTTGCTTTTTTTGGCAACATCACAGACTGGGGAACCTGTCCAGTGACAGGTCATTGAATCAAGTTTTTAAATAAATCAACAGTCCAAACATCTAATCATCTGAACCACAGTTCAGCATTAACTCCAGAAAGGAAATATTACAGCAGCTGAGATGAGTGAGATTAATGCAAGTTAATATAGATTATGGATGATTATGTAGAAGTAAAATATTTTGAAAAAGTAAGTATCTGGCATGTATTTACTACGACTGCTTATATTGCTCAGTATTTTTCTTCTAAGCATTGAAAGGAGTAGTGTGATTTTTAGGTTTCTAAATGCTGTGCAAAACTAACGGTTTTCATTCCTGAATAAGATGATCAGTTTTAATAAAAGAGTTTTGCACTCATGCAAAATTCAGGTAAATAAACTCAGACATAGGAAATGTAGTTGTTGAAGACCAACAGTTTTTTGGATAGAGCATAACAAGTCCTTGGTACTTAACTTTGACACAGGCTGTGTATTAGAGTATACACCTAGATAAAAAAAAAAAATCTGATGCTTAAGTAACTTAACCATTTTGTAATTTAGTATAGCTCATAATTTAACCCTGTTATTTGAGTTCCAATTTTGACTAACAGTATAATCCTTCTATTAAACAAAGAACAACAAAAACCCAGAAACTTTATCCTTCACATCTCTTCTGTCCTTGGTGTAAGTTGTGACAGAATGAGCAGGCTGCCTCACTGAAACGCACCTTCATGTGAGAGACAACAGTCAGACTGGAGAATGGAAGAAGCTGATTAATTTCATGCTTGTTTGAATTGCGTGTCCCATGGCATCTTTAAAGAAAGAAAACACCCAAATGGGCTGCTAGTATGTTATACTGTGTACTTGGTGATTTTGACAGGAAGAGCACGCACACTAATGTTGTACTGTTGCACTTGTAATGGATGTTAGCCCAATCCTGCCAATACAGAAGGACAAATACAGTGGTGGCTGGAAAAAAAAAAAAAACCATTTGTGAAACAAATCTACTGTGGACCAAACTAGCTGAATTTGAAAACAAAATGTAAGTATACCCAGGATCACAAAGAAAGAGCTTTCCTTAAATTTTGTGGGTGCTGAGTATTATGTGGGCTCTTAATGTCCTGGAGCCAGCTTCAGGCACACATGCAAAGCAGGCAGATTTTTCCAAAAGTGGATGGACGGGGAAAGGCAAGTAGTCCTACTGAATTGCAAAGTCATGGCTCAGATGTCTGTTCCTCCTGTGCCTGTCCCTGGAGGAGATGAGGACCACCTGTTTGAGAAGATCATGCTGCAGCACAGCTGATCTCTCTCCTGCTGCTTCCTATGAAACCCTAGAGAGTGGCCACCAATTACAGTGGGAGAAGCAGTAACTATTTGGGAGGGCCAAATGGCAGCTCCTTACAGGAGCTCGTCCCTCCTCCCATCTTTTCAAAGCGGTGTCCTGTGCTTTGCAGGGCTGCTCTTATCTGCTTCCTCCCCTCCGTGTGGCAGGGGAAACTCTTCGTCCTTCCCGCACATACAGCAGCTGCCTGGGATGCAGCAGGGTAGGGTGAGTGGGTTGCCACTCACCAGGGGAGTGCTAAGCATGAGTATAATTACCTCTTTTAGAGGGAGGTGGACTTTTTTGGCGCACAGATTTGCCGTTTGTTATATCGGAAGGGGGATGGCTCCTGGCCGCGGAAGCGGGAAGAGGCTGCTGCATGGGGGAGCAGTGCGGGCAGCAGGACACAGCTCCCTGGGGAGCTGGAGGACAGGAAGAGAGGTCCTGAGGCAGTGGTGGTAGTTTCCACTCCCAAGCTGGGATCATACTGAGCAAGGCAGGAAGGGGGTGCCTGCGGGAGAGAACAGGAAATAGCGTGAGATTTCCATGCACGCGTCCACCAAGGCTGTTCCTGTTCACACCTGTCCTCATCTCCCTTCTGCACCAGCCCAGCTGCCAGATATTTACCTGCCTTTGCTGCAGGCTGGCCTTGTGGGCTTCACTGTTGCCAAAGCGTGTTTTGAGTCATTTGGCTGAGTTTTCGGGCTGGAAAAAAACTTGTTGCCCTGTTGTGTTTTCTACTTTGGCCACACAAAAACTGATTTTAAAAAAAATAAGGTTTGATTGCACTAGGAGCTTTAAAAAATAATTGTTTTCCTCAGCTAAGGCAGTACAGAAAGTCTGACAGCTCTAACATTTTGAGAGGGTGGGATTTTTTTTTTATGGTTTTGATGCTCCACAGTGGGTCTAACTTTTTTTTTTTAAACCAGGTTCCAGTCATGAATTTGTCACAGGACAGTGTTCCCAAATGATAAAATAGGGATCAGTAGTCCGTCTGACTTATTTTAAATGTTTAAATTACAGAAAAAAGCATCATCCAAATCCTGATAGCATCATAAATTACACTAATAAACAGATCTGTCAGTTACCCAGACCAGATGAAGTAGTTGTACAATGTAAACATACGGGCTAATCATTTCCCCTCTTAATCCTGCTAAACATGCCATGCTTTTTGGGGCATTTTTGAGTCAGATGGTTTGGCCCTGGTAAGTTCCTGCAGTTTGACTGATCTCTGTAGGTGGCTGCTTAACTACCTGACACAAAATACTTTGTCAAAGTTTGGATACTTGTTCTCAATTGTAATTGAAACTTTCTTTTCAGTTATCCTACTTAACGGTTTTCCTCTTTGGCCTGTTTTCCTTCGCGTTGTACACTCCTCTGACCTTCTGCAGGTTGTCTTCTCAGTGATCCCCTTTGGTCAGGATGCTATGCAATCCTCGGGGATAAGAGGATGAAACCAGAAAGTGGGATTGGACAACTAGATTGTAAGACATCTCATCTGAAATGTCTGTGGTTGTTTCACTTGAACAGAAGAACTACTTTCAACTGACAAGGTTAAAATATTTTTTTAGTGTTTTGTGTGTGGCAAATACTACTTCAGTTTCTCCCAGATTTCTAGTTCTTGTTTTAGGACTGGACACTATCTTCTTTCTAGTGGGACTTGGCTAAATTCATGCATGTGTAAAAACAAATAAGAGAGAGAGTTGTCTAAATGTGTATATTACAGCTTTCCTTCCTTGTTGCCAAATTTGGAAAGTACTATCAGATGCGCATCCAGAGTTAAGCATTGACACGAAGACCCTAATGGTAATGGCAAAGTGTCTTAAGAACAGTTTTTTACCTGCCTGTACTTACATGTGGAAAGGTAATTCTGGTCCAGGCTAACACCATTCCTGAACAGCATGAGTATGATCTGCTGGAAAGTGGAAAGGCTGAGTCAAAAGTGGGTACATTTGGTTGTCAGGATCAGATCACGCTGTCTCCGTGGGGAGACGGAGGGGAACAGCAGTTGCTGACAGTTTGAGGAAGCCAGCGCTCCTGCCGGCCAGGTGAAGCTCCTGGGTGCGTGACGCACTGGGAAACAAAGCCTCGCCTCGCTCAAAGGGAACGGTGCTGTTCTTCTGTGGTTTAGTTCTTCTCCTTCCTTTTTTTGAAACTGTAGCCACGCACTTAAAAAGAGCGGTTCTTCTGCTGAACGTAGAACTTAAAATTCCCGGTGGAGCTGCAGAGGGGCTTTGTTCTCCCCAAGTCGGTGTCTCTTCCGTGTGCCTGTTTTCAACTGGCCCGGCAAGGGGGGAGAGCTGAAACTGTGGCCGAATTGCTTTGCCGAATTGCTTTGCCTCTGTTACCGAGCGTGACTCAGTACGCCGAGGCGCGGCTTGGGGGTGTGTGTGTATATATGTGTGTGTGTATATATATATATATATAGGTCGTGAAATGCTCTCAGCTCGGGAGTCCCTGCCGCTGCCAGCAGGGAAAGGTCTAAGAGAGGCTGGAGAGAAACCTTTGTGGGGCTGGACCTGCCGACAGCGCTGGAGTCGCTGGCGGGGTCTTTGTCTGGGCCTTGCCGGGCGGCGAGTCCCGGGGAGCGCGGCGGCGGTCGGTCCGCCCCGGGGCGGGCAGGCCGGCCGGCCGGCGGTCGTTGGCGCTTCCCGGCCTTTCAGCAAATGGGTATTTTATCAAACCTGGGCCGCGCTATTCCTCCCGACTTTAAGCCTATTATTCATAGGCGGCGGCGCACCGGGGGCACGGGTAACGACTACTGCACTTAATTGCGCGCCTCGCTCTGATTTACGGGGGTCAGGGGCGAGAAGCGCCAAGCCTGTCAGCTCGCTTCACCTGGCGGCCGTCCAGCTCCCCTGACAGGCTTACCTTTGATTCAAACAAATTCGAGGAATATGTAAAGTGGGGTTTGGTGGGGGGGGGTTGGGTTTGGGTTTTGTTGGTGGTTTGTTTTTTTGGGGTTGTTTTTTTTTTTTTGGAAGCGGTTTCGCGGTGATTTGATAAAAGGCGCTGGGTCTGTGTGTGTGTGTGTGCGCGGGTGGTGTGGGAGCGGGGGGGGGGGGGCCAGGCGCGGCCGCGCGGTGCCGGGAGCGGCCGGGCGCGATTGAGGGAAGCAGATGGCTGCAGTCGGTGGCCCCCGCCAGCGGCGGTCTGGCACGTGGCCGCGGGTTGCCGGGGCGACGCGAGCGCTCTCGGCGCGCGGATGAAAGGCAAGGGGCCCCGCTTCAGCTGCGGCTTTGTGCCATTGGTGGCAGCTAGAGCGGAAACAAACGCCGCGAGGGGAGCCGCGGCCCGCGCGCCGCCTGCGCGCCCGGGGGAGGCCGGCCGGCGGCGGGGCGGGAGGGCCGCGCGCTCCCCGTCTCCTCCTCCGCCGCCGCCGCGCTGAAGGGCTCTTGGCTCGTGGCCGCGCTCGTCCCGCGGTGGCAAACATCCCTCTCCCTCCCCCCCCCCTTTTATTTTAAAAAAATTCTCACAGTTTGAGGTGGTTTTTTGAGAGGAAAGCTGGTTCGCGCCCTGTAATTTCACGATAATACGGATCCGTTTCCAAAACTCCCAGTCTTTTCACTTGTAAATTTTATTTTTAAGTCAACATCAGTCTTAAGCACAGGCGGCAAAAGAGGATAATACCACAACCCGGTTGTCCCAGTCCTGAAGTGACGCATAACCCTATTGGGGAATTTCAAATGACAGCTCCGAAATACGCCACCGCGCTGGTGAATATGAACAAGCTCACAGCTGATGTTTGTTTGAGAAGTTACAGGGCTGGGGATCATGAAGGAAAAACAAACCCCAGGCCGCGTCCGGGGTATGAAATTAAAACCTTGAGGGTGCAGAAGCCATACAAAAGTGCCTGTCATACTGTTTGGCGACCTGTACTCGCCAGTCGTTGGGTAGCAGTGCATAACTCTGCTCTGCTCTGCTCTTAAACGTCTCCGCAACTCCCACCACCAGTCTGTCAAATCGGTAACAGGCCTGGAGGGCTCGACCACAGCGGGGGGAAGAAAGACTAGTGAAAACCCATGTGAGACTCAAAGGCTAAATGTGCTTAAAATTGCTAACCTTTACCATTGGTTCTTCTTCGTTGCCATTTAAAAATTTCACCCCCCGTGATGCTGAAGATCGCCGCAGTGCGTGATTTGGTGACGAAGTTATTTAAAGCTGAATTTTGATACAAGCGTCCTCACCTCACCTGTTTCCAGGCCTCAGAGTGCAGTTGGAGAGATGGGTTCCCAGCTCCTCAGGTGGCAAACATTTTCATGCAGGAGGAGGGGGAGAAACATTCCCTAAAACCTTTCTCTGCCATCAGCAGATACAGCTTTCTGGTATCACATAGGTGCTGAGATACCTGCTGGGTGGTTTTTTCCCCCGTAGAAGCTGTGGTTGCATGCATGGAGGCCATACAGGTACCCTCAGAGCTGACACAAAAGCGCCTTTTCTGCTTGGAAATAGCAGGGACGGTAGAAGAAAACGTAAGAATTTTCTCTACGGTCCTTTGTTTTGCTAACACTTCCTCTGGTTCTGGTCACCTGGTCCGCACAGTTAGTATCGAGACAAGCGTGCGTGTAATCCTGTTTCTCTTCACACATGTCAGGTTGCCCAAACACGTTTTTCAGAGAGTGCAGGTTTTGAAGAGAGCAGCTCTTCCTTTCCAGTCTCATTTCTAGTTTCTTGTTGAAGACATATTCAGTGTCACTGTTTAAGATCTTGAAGGAAAGAAGTGAGGTGTCTGTTTTTAAGGAATGGGAAATATGTAATGATGGCCCGTGCATCATTAATTTTACAGTTACGTTTAAATACTTAAATAAGGAAGGCAGTTGAAAATAATGAAGTCACTGAAAATAAACATCTCTCAGATTAACTGTTTTGTTTAGCATTTCTTGCTTATGTTTTTGTAGAAATACTGATTTAAAATACCTCTGTTTTAGTAACAAGAAAACAGATTCAGAAACTAGTGCTGCAAAGAAAAAGGTTAACAAGGGAAAAGAAGGTTCTGAAAACTCAGATTTGGAAAAAACTCCACCACCATCACCTCATCCTGAAGATGAAGATGACCCAGGTGTTCAGGTAATGCTACCTTTCAAATTCAATGTAGCCTTTGACAATTTAGATGCGTAAAACAGTAGTTCTCACAGTCTTTGTTATAGAGATACAGGTATTGAGGTATTTTCTGTGTTTTTAGAAGGCGAGAACTGGAAATCACCATAGTGAACATTTTACTAAAACAAGTATTTCTTACCATAGTTTTGCTTTACAGTCTTGTCACCTGCAGATATGTGTTCGGTGCTGCTGAGTTTTCATGTGTTCTCTTCCATTGCTGTTGCAATTACGGTGCTGAATTTTTGGCTTAATGTACCTTTATGACATCTTGCTTATAAGCCTCGTGTTTCTTCTTGCATTGGCTTTGCAGACCTTTTGAAATCAAGAATAAGACACAGCAAAGCAGGATGTCAGAAATGTGCATGTCAGGAACTTGTAACTGCACAACTTTAATGGATGAAGGGCCTTTTTGCAGGACTACCAGTCATTGGCCGACATGGATAATTTCTCTTTGACCACTTGCACCTGTCCCTTCCCACCCAAATTTTTATTTCATGTAAAAAAAATCTGGACTGTATTTCAGCATATATGACAACTTCTGTGTGCTCTGTCATTAGCTGTGTTATGAAGTAGTCATCTCCTGGCTTGCTTCTGTTGGCAGTGGTCAGAGTGGGCATTAAAAGTTAGAATTCCTTCATGAAGGGGTAGAGGCAAATTTTGATGGGGAAGGTATGAGACTCGTAAATAGCCATGCCGGTATTGCTGAAGTCCAGTGCATTTGTCCGTTGCACCCATTGCACATCAGGTTGTGGATGCATTGCTTCTAGTTACAAGTCATGTCGAGACTGCTGATGGTCACCTGAGAATGGTCAAAGCAGCCTGGTGAAGAGGTTGGCAAACAGTGGTGTCCTAACCCAAAGCATGGTTTAAGCCTTCCCTCTGAACTATTTTTCCAGAAGGATGTAGAGTATCACGAAATGTTAGCAATCTAGTATATAAAACCAAAGCAGCAACAAAAGAGAGCGTCATTTCAAATTTGTGCAAACCATGTATTCTGAATTAGAAAAATTGAGGTACACCATGCAAACGTTAAAATGTTTGAAGAATAAGTTTTCTGTCCTGTGCCATGGACCTCTCTCAGCCTGATTAATGGCACTGACAGAAGATGTAGAAGAAACTTTTGGAGCTGATGGGTTTTTTGGGTTAATTTGCAGGTAATTTCTATACTGTCTACAGTTCAATACATACGCATGTTTTGCTTGTTTTCAGTTTAATGGGTCAAAACTTTCTCTTTGTGAAAGTCAGTTGGGTGATAAGCCTTATATTTGAAATTTTTTTTCTTTTTGTAAATACCAGTGTTAGAGTATTTGCCTTACTTTTTAATTCAGTGTAATAAAGTATTGCAGGTAATTTTTGTTTTCTTAATGCTTTCTCTCACTCTGCATGCTATACTGCACCCACGCTTCTTTGTGTGAACTTAGGGAAGGGTTACAACCATATACACTAGGGCAGCTAGAATTAGTAAACTTGTTAAGCATTTCCCAACTGAATTTGATATTATGCAGTTGTCTAAACCACCATTGCATTCTTAGTGTTAAGTACTGAGTCTTCTGTAAGTTATCCTTAAAGAGGAAAAATACTTTTCTGTGTTACCATACATATTTTTTATATTCCATTGTGAAGCCTATTACTCACCTTTCTACCTATAGATCAGTTAATGTGTAAAACATAACCTGATGCAAGTAAATGTATTTTCAATTGTCAGTTTCTTGACAACAGTGCATAGTAGTTTCAAAGCCTCATGTCATGTTAGAGGAAACAGGAAGGTAACTAAGTCAATAAAAATCTACTAGAGGATTACCATAATGTTTAGGCATCCTTTCTATTAGGGAAATGGAAGAAGAAATATTTTTTTTGGGCACCAAAAACACTGGTAAGACTTACCTATTGAGCCAAAAGAAAATTGGTATTTTCCCGTCAGTGGTTATGGAAATGAGGATGCAAATTTGCCAAGTGGTATCTATTTTCAAGTATAAAAATACTGTTAAAGTTTTGTGGGAACCCCATAAGTTACTATGTTAAAGGTAGAAGCCACATCACCATTGTTTAAAAGGGTGATGTAAACTTAACCTCTGCTTAAAAATTTCATTTTCAGTTAAGGAAAGAATTTCTAATTGTGTGAAGTGCATCAGATATTTGTGCTTTAAAAAGTATGATTAACTATCTAAAAGTAAATATTTGACTTTGTCTATGTACATTGAGAGACCTGGGTGCATAGTTCTGTTAAGCAAGCTTCGTAAGTATTTGCATATACAGGTGAAGATGTGTGTTAAACTGAGAAAGATGTAAAAATAAGTAATATATCAATTCATAAAGATTTTTTTTCCAGTTGATATTCAACATACTTTTTTTTTTTTTTTTTAATATATACATCAGTCCATTAAGATATTTGATGCTCAGTTGACAGTTTCCTTCAACAGCATATGCTCTCAGCTTCTCAAAATATATAACCTGATGCAGACTATCTGGGAATTTGAATTTTACTGTTGCAGAAAATGGAGTCTGGCACTGAGTGTCAAGTTGCAAATTCTGTCAAATGCATGCTTGTGTATTTTGCAGCTCATTTTCTGCAGTTTTTCTGAAGCTCTCATACTGAAGATGAGGGTATGGGGACACAGAAACCATGTTTTCAATTTGGGGTGGTTCAAGTTTTTAATTTTCCTCTATTAGTTTGGGGTCTTTTCCCATGCTGTGCTGCAGGATGTCTTTCTGAACAGTGCTGGGTCAGTGGCGTGAGGAAATCGTATTTCATTGTATTTCCCCGACAAGATAATCTGGGTACAACTGGGCGGATGGGGAGAGCAAGAAAGCGTGTTGTCACTGCTTAGCAACACTATGGGCCATGCTGCGGAAAGGTGGTGTTTGGTTCCTGCATTGGCCATCTGTCAAAGTTTGTTGCAGACGTGAATTGAGAGGTGCAACTTCTTGTATTTTAATTGCTTTCTGAGATAGGCTTTTTAACTTTCTAACGTGGTTTTAGTAATGCTAAAAAAAAAAATTAATACCACTTTCCTACTCAGAACAAGCATGAAGTGTTTTTTGGTTTAACAGAAGTTAAAAGCAGCTAACGGGCAGGAATTGGAATAGTAGTGTCTTGATTCCACTGCTTCTATCAGGGTGCTGTAAAAATAATACTGTGCTACACACTAGTGTATTTGAGAAATATGAAGATGTTTTCTCAGTTATTCTGCGATCTTACCAGTTTTGTTTCTCATGAAAAATATCAATGCTTTCTATTTAGAAGCGACGCTCCAGCAGGCAGGTGAAGAGGAAGCGTTATACAGAAGACCTGGAGTTCAAGATTTCAGATGAGGAGGCTGATGATGCTGATGCTGCTGGAAGAGACTCTCCTTCAAATACTTCTCAGTCAGAGCAACAGGTCAGACATGAACAGACTGGAAAGATGGCTGTAACTGCAGCATTCAGAGTTCAAATATGGGCCCTTTTGCTGAATGGTATTCATCCATGGTTGGCACAGTGTGCCAGAAGGCATTAGCTTTTTACCTTCTTAAATAATGTATTAATTCATGACTTTGTTTACAAGCTGTTGATACGCAGTTTGGCACAGTGCTTTGAAATTAATGGTCTCTACCTAAAGGAAACCTAAACTGGACTGCTGGGAGTCTTGAATTTACTTCTCTGAATTCAGTGGTCTGGCTTCTGTGACTTTAATAAACCACTCAAGCTTGTCCCCTGCAGCTAGGCACCATAAGAACCCCTTTATGAAATTACTGCCTTGTAGTACCCAGCAGGGTACACTTTATTCTCTGTGCAATGTAAATGATGGATAAAATAGTTTGAATAAGATGAGAGGTAATAATATAGGAATGACTGTTGTAACAATCTCATTGTTTTGTAGTGGTTTTTCAAAGAACTACTTAACTTAACTAACTGATGACCTATTGGAGAATATATACATGTTCTTTGGTATTTCATTTGGCAATTTGTTAAGCCCTGTGAAATATTGTATTTGATCTCCATTGTTAATTGTATCTTATCAGAAGGAGAATTCAGTAGGTTTGCCTGCAGTTGTACTAGTGAATTAATGGAACAGTGCAATAGAGAATCAAAGGCAATTTTGATAGCTATTGTTTGGACGCTTACATGGCCAGCTAGAATTTTTGAACATCTTCTAATGCTTAGGGTGTGTGGTGCTGAAAGCGTGTGTTATTTTAGCAGAGGTGAACTGCCCATGTATCTGTGCATGTCAGCCTTAGAGAGAGAGCTAGAGTTGTGTTAGCTCTTAAGAATGGGCTTAAACAAGTATCCTTCAATCCTTTACTATGGTATTATAGCTACTTGAATCCTCTCAGTTCTTACACTAGGGGGAAAAAGTCCTCCTGTGTATTAAGCTCTGGTTGCAAAAAATTATTTCAAATTTTTCTAATGAAGGAAGTCTTTTAAGTAACAAAGATACACTCCTGTAACTCTTGTATGGTATTTATGATGTAGGAATCTGCTGATGCTGAAGGTCCTGTTGTGGAGAAAATCATGAGTAGCCGTTCAGTCAAGAAAAAGGTAAACCTAACCAAAACCCCTTTCCCCCCATATTTTTAAACAGGCTAAGCATATTTCTGCTGAAGCCTCTATTAAGTTCTTAAAATACCTCGGATATTCCAAATTGAAAAACTGTTTTACTGAACAGAGGAGGTTCCCTGAAAGTGCCTTTAGGTGGTTTTTAACATGCTTTTGGATAGACATACACAAAACAGATTACTTGTTTAGTCTCCCACTCTTCCTGCGTTTCTTCAGATGAGAATTTTGATTTTTTGCAAATACACGTACCTGGGAAAAATCTGTGGTGCTCTTCACTTCAGTGATGTTTCATGGGAGTTTGCAGAGTGAGAGAACTGTCCAGCATCCTAAGTTTCTGCCTTTTCTAGTAAAGAAAAATCCTTGGCTATAATTTTTGCATCTTTTGATAGTAGTTGTGCTTAGTATATAAAACAACTTTACAGGTGATTGGGAATGTTACATACACAGGTGGCTAATACCTTCCTTGTCACTATGCTAAGATGATAAAAGAAACACTCTCTTAAGTGTGGTTCTCTTTTAATTCTGCCCTGATTGCTAGTCATGTTCTTATTGTGCTTACACATTCTTCTAACCTGCTTTACAACTTGGTTGGCCTTTGCACTTCCAAACTATTAAACTATGAGTAGGAAGTAGAAAAGAACTGGTTCCAAAAAGGGTTTTGTTATACTTTTATAGACTCTTTTGTGCAGCTAATTCTCTGGCTTGTACTGCAGTTGGGCAGAAAACTGTTTGATTAATATAGATACAGTACTCATGTTGATCTTAGTTAACCAGAAATAATTCTTTTCCTTAAAGTGTTAATTTTCAAATTGGTAGAGGGAAAGTTGCCTTTATTCATGGATTATTTTTATGTTTTGTTCAGGGGGTGTGTGTGTGTGTGTGTGTGTTGTTTTTTAATTTATTGCTACTGTTGTAACATCATTAACAGCTTTGTAAACCTAAATTCATGCAATGTCATGACCGGCAGTGACTGAATTTGACCTGTTTCTGCAGCTTTCACAACACAAAACCTTTAGGGCTTTTTTTTGAAGTCCAGAGCTATATTTTTTTATTTCAAACCATAGGCTTATTTTTCAGATAAAATTCATGTAATATAAACTCAGTAATTAGTTGTCCTGATGGTCTACGAGGCAGGAGAGGAGAATGTGGTCTTTTCATAAATGTCTTTACATTGGAAGCTGTTTTTCACCAATTATTCTTCTCTTCTTCCTCTCCCCTGCAAACAAAGGTGTGATTACTCATGGGGAGTGTGTATTTTGCTGCAGTTTGTGGGAAGTGGTTGGTCTGCTGCCTACATGTCTTTGATTGCAAGCTCTGCTGGAGGCAAGCTCTATTTTGAGCTCTTTCTTTAATGTTTTTTATGGAGTGTATTTGCAGGTTTGAGGGGTGTCTCTTCTTTCCCTGCTCTTCTCCCCAACCCTCCTCTCCAAAATCAAAAAAAAAAAAAAAAAATGGATTTCAGGATGTTAATATTTAACATCTGAAGTATCCAACTGTGCTTTTATTAAAGGTCTTTTACACTCTTACTAACGTCATCAAAACCCTGGTTGTTAGATTACTAATCAAAGTAAAATTGCTGCGATCAGGACCAGTGCATAAAATAAACATGAGGAAAGGCTTCACTAGGAAACCTTTCAGTGGATTAGGTTGTAACAAAGATGTTGCGTTCAAATAAAGGGCATTAGATAATATGCTTTTGGAGCAGTATTCTCATCATAAAATTATGCTGATTTTCTCAAAACTAGCCTTAGTCTGGTTTTGGAGTTACCAGATATGATGCAGCACTGTACTTGCAACCATTTTTGAAATGTACAGAATAAAAGGTAGAAAATATTTTAGTTCATGTTTGAAGTATGAAAGACAATGTTTTTCCATGTTGTTCTTAACATAGAGTTTTGAATTCTGTTGAATACTCTTCCCTCTTGCAGAAAGTGTTAAGTACATGTGTCACTCTCCAAACCATCAAATCTTCAGTTTGTGTGTGGAAATTTTTCATTTTTCTAATTATTTTCTTGGCCAGCTTCAGTCCCCTTTGAATTTCTGCTCCTTAACTTTGGAAAGGAATGGCTAGAACTGAATACCCTTTACGGCACAAAGAACACATATTATGGAAAGATGTGGAGTTTGTAGAACATTACACCTACATGTTACACATCTGAATTTCTCTTTTTGCCTACCTATACATGGTGAGAATTAGATCTAACTGAACTGTGTACAAATGCCTACGTCTCTTCCACCAAACTGATTAGTCCACAATCTAGTGCTGTGTATCAGTTGAGGTGATTGGGTTCTGTGTGTTGCTTTGCATCTGTTATTGATGCGTATGGTCTGCTATTTTTCTAGCAGTTGATATTTCTGTTGATTTTGGGGTTTTGTTTTTGGTTTTTGTTTGGTTTGGGTTTCTTTTAAGCTCACTCTTGTCTCTACACCTGAGTGGCTTACTCGAATAACTTTTGCATTAGCAGGTATTACTACTACGGTATCACTTCTGTGGCAATGGCAGTACAGGATTATGTGCTCTTAAGTATTTGCTTGAAAGAAGAGATAATTTATTTCTTCAGTTATCTGCAGGGACCATGGATCAGATTGTCAATTATGGTCGCACCTGGGCAATGATAATTTGAAGTGTCCTGCATTGCCCAAGCCTGCCATGCGCTCTTTTAGGATGTCTGCATATATGCAATCAGTTTTGGGACAATTTTGCACAAATGTTCTACCTCACTTTTTTACCTGGTTAATGTAAACGTACATGTAGTGGGGGTTGGATAGTGACGTCAAAGGTATAACCTTCTGTCTCATATATTCTAAACTGATGCCTTGTAAAACCCTACTTGAGTGCTGGTAACTTTAACTTGATTAGTTTTTTGGGGTTTTTTTTGCCAAAAGCATGAATGCCAGAGTAAGATTCTCCCCCCCACCCCCCCAAAAATACTTTTTATTTAGGAGAGTCTTTGATGAACATTCATAGAACATATAATAACATAGACCAGATATTACCTATTAGACAATACAAAAGTACATTTTGCTCATAAGTGTTAGAGGTTTTATTAAGACTTACATTGTAAATTATTAAGTTAGCAGTTGACAGAAAATATACTTGACTGGAAATGCTGTGGAGGGGAGTTAGGTTGGCTAATATGAAACCTTTTTATAAAGGTGTTTTAACTATGTTGTCATTGTACGATTGTCAAAGGACTTGATTTAAAATAATAAATTGGCCATAATTGAAAATAAAAAAAATTAATTAAAATTAGGGATGACTTTTTTAAAGACCAATTTTGTCTCATGGTAGCGAATAGATTCAGATAATGGGATCTCCATTTTTTGATACTTTTTTTTTAATACAGTTTTGACCTCTAAGTATGAATACCTTCTTGAGAAATACTGCCTTTTAAGTTTTTTTGTTTAAAAAATAAAAAAATAATCTTAATGGTCTTCAAATTCCTTCCTTTGACAGTATCTTTGTACGTGACAGAGAAGCTTCTTCCCTGTGTTTAGGGTTAGGGGGTAGTTTATCTTCTTCAACACAGGCTTCAAGAAGATCCGGAAGTAGCACCGGGAATACCTTACTTTCTTCCATTTCTTCAGGGAAAACTAGGTGGAAGCTGGTGTTGCTCCTCTGTCTAGAACACAAGCAGACTCTAGTGGAGTGACATAAACACTAAAATGATAAAATCCCTTGCTAGTCTGGAAGAGAAGGAATGCTATGTACATCAGGGATTAGGAATGCATTAAATTTTTCTTTACTGTGCTAGAACAGAGCTTAATGCAGCTGCTACTGTTGTTCTGTAATCACACTGCTATGGAAGTAATGTCTAGCCAGCAAGTTGTCTTTTGAGAGAGACTTTGGAAGATGACAATTCATCCTCTCGCTTCAGAGTAGTCTCTCTTTTATATATATTTTTTTCCCTTATCTTTATATATATATATATATATTTAAGAGATGGAGGATGTTGACTTATACAGGGATCAACAGTGTTGTCTGTTTAGCACTACATACAATATTTATTACAGATGTTGTTGTCCCTGGTGAAGTGTGCAAAACAGAAAATCCTCTTCTATTTAAAATTGTTCCAAAGTTCATTAGTAAACACAACCCGTTAATGTTGTGACATAAACTGAATTTTAAACGTGTGCCTGGTGCACTGTCCTTAGTTTGTCCTATAGCTGGGTTCAGGAGTAATTCAACAAAGTATTACATGCCATATGTTACGTGATACTTTGGCACTAGGGATGAGTTAAGGGTAGTCTCAACCCTTAGCACTGAATGCCCTTGGTTTTGCTGGTTTATATCACAAGTTTAACCTTGCTTTAAATGTAGTTTTTGGGTGTTAATTTAATTTGGCTGCTCTGTATGTGAGACATCTTGCCTGAGTGAATTTAATTGCACCATTGAGTAAAACTAAAGCCATGAACACCGATGCACTAAAATTCTAGCAGAGGTATAAGGTTTAGTTTTATATGGCTTCTTGTTTGGAGTTATTAACTATATGGAGGAATAAACCCCCTTTAAAACTCTCTTTTTAAAACATTACAAAACCCACAATGTAAAGTTGCCATGAGCCAGCCAAAAATAATACATATGGCATTCAGGAGTGCAGTTGCTAATTGGCTGCTGCCTGAGAAAATGGTACACTTGGCTTCTACTTAACACTGTGGGTTTGGCAGAGAGCCAGATTTGGGGTGAGGTTGTGAATGAAGCTGCATGTGGTTAGGGAGGAGTTCAAGTGATTCATGTCTTGGAAGTTGTAGTAAGCAGTGCAGTATGTACTTGGGTAAGCTGCTGGAGGAAACTCCTCACCCATGTCCTCCCCCTACAAACGCTTTCCTACACCTTCACTTGTCTCTCTGTGTGGGGACGGTATTCTGTAGTTCAGTTAGTTTTAATCACTAACTAAATGGGGCTGTTCAGTGGTTTAATTCACATTTCATCAATTCTTTTCTTGTAGATGGAGAATGGAGAGGAGGTAGAAATAGAGGAATTCTACGTAAAGTACAAAAACTTGTAAGTAAACTTATAGGTCTGATTGCTATCTTTAAGTTCACGTAATTGCCAAATAGTTTCTAAAAAATGGTTATGTAAATAACCAAACTGTTACTATGCAGCTTTAAACATGTCTAATGTTTAATTCAAAACAATGGCAAGTAAACAGGGAATTATCTTGCATTGGTGATGCTGGGTTTGATAGTGTCAATTTATGTTCTTTCCAAAATTAAATCCATAGGTAAAATTGATCTGCTATTAACATCTTTTAAGGCTTACTATGCATGCACACTCATGAGCACATACCCATGTAGCTGTGGACATCCAAGTGCAACCGTAGAGTAACATGCCTGCAAACTACTCAGAAATAAGCCTTAGTGTTGTTTTGAAAACAAGATTTGTGTTCAACAGAACGGCTAAGATAACAAGTGAGATGGCTTCCCATACTCCAGCAGATAGCTGCCCCTCTGTAAGGGATGTAATAGCAGTGAGAGCAGCATGTTGTTTCACTTCTGGGCTCTGAAACTGCAATGCAATCAGTATTTAAAATAACTACACAACTGGTTAAATTCATTTCTCTTTTAGAAAAATAGCATATCTTATGTAATTTTAACAAAATCTCCATCTGAGAGACAGAAATTTGCTTGAAGTGAGTTTCTTGCAGCTAACTGCAGATAGTCGACTTCACTTTAATATGCTGCCATCTTTGTACCTTTTGCACTATATTGATTATTGCATGATGTTTAATAGCTTAATTATGCTTTGTTTAGTTTTATTACACTGGCATGTAATTTTTGTATCAACTATTCGTGTCTTAGCCTTCTTAGCAATATAACTTTTGACAGACTCTATAAAGTGGGACTAGTCATTTTGGCAGAGATGCTGTTCCTTTGTGGGTTTTTTTAAAGATGAATTATTACCATGGAACTGCATTTATGAGGGTTTTTCTTCTCTTTCTATCAGTGTTAAAACTTCAATTGACTCATATGCAAGTTTTAATTAGAATGCTGATCTCAAAACAATGTATAGCATGTTAGTATTTAAATATTTGCATATTTTAACTTCTAAGAACCCTACTCTTTGCTAGAATATGATGTTAAATAGTGACATTTATGATAAATGTCTCATATAGTAATTATGCTTTAAGTATTCCCAATAAAAATGATCTTAGCTTTGTGCCAAACAGTAAATGTATGGGGTATGTATTTATATTTTGAGTGGGAGTTGGTTTTATTTGCTGACAAATTTCTCCATTAGTATGTATAATTACTTCCAGTAAAGATGATTTGTTAATAACCTGTATGATGAAGAAGATAGTGTGTCCAGTTTTCCAAGCGTGGCACTACAATGTGCTGGAAAGTTTTAGTTATACTAGTGTGATACATAGGAGTATGCAATGGAAGCATAGTATTGAGTAAGATTTTTCTGTTTCATTTTCTAGTTCTTACCTTCATTGTCAGTGGGCATCTGTGGAAGAGCTGGACAAAGACAAGAGAATCCAGCAGAAGATTAAGCGGTTTAAGGCAAAACAGGGCCAGAACAAATTCCTTTCAGAAGTATGATATGTTTGTTTGTTTCTTTCTTTTAGGTATTTAGGGAATATTCTTATGAATTCTTGTTCTGTATACAAGCAAAAGTTTTTGAACAACTGTGTGATATATCAGTAGCATTTATTCTGGTATAAAGTATAACCATTCTTGATCCAAGTCTTGCAAGTTTATGAAATTCAAGTGATCTATCCTGACTGTATACTTTTTACTGTAGTTCTTAAAGCGACTGGTTAGTTGTTTGCAATGTAAGTGTGACTCTTACTGAATCACTACCAGGTCTCTCTTCTCAGGAGCTGATTATGCCAGAAAAATGCATCACATTTTTCTGTGTTATGGACTGCTTCTCACTAGGGATTCTAAGCTTTTTATCATCAATTTAATTTCACTTAGAGCTATAAGCAGTAGTATGGCAGGGGTCCTGTCAATAAAAGACCAGATCTGCTGATTTGTCTCTCTGAAAGCTTACCTTTCAGTAAAATGCTGTCTTTTGAGGGAAAAAAAAAAAAAACAGGTAAAACAGGTTCATGTACTACTGTATTATTTATTTATATTTATTTTTACTATATAGTTCAAGCTGAACAAAACCTATTGCAAATTGAAAACTTCCATCTGTTCTAAGTGAAGATGCCTGGAATTGCTTCTTTTCTTTTTTTTTTTTTTTTTTTTTTTAAATCTGTTTCCAAGTGGGTCACGAGTTCTTGTAAATACTTGGAATTTCTCCTTGTTTTAGAAAAAGCTATAAAAATGTGCATAGTCTCTAGTTCTTTTGTCTGCCTTTTCTGTTGGAGGGGATCTTAAAAGTATAAAATGAAGCACAGTGCTTTAGTACACAAGAAAATCCCATAAATTGTTGGAGGGTTAAGAAAGAACATAACAAATTTGTGATTTTTGAGAAACTGTGTATGCACGCAGTGTCTTTTCTTTGTTTTTGAAATAATAATCTTTGAATCTTGCTTATAAAGCAGTTAGACAATTCCTGTAGTTAAAATAATCCAAAGGCACTTAGTGTACAAGGCTCTAATTTCTTTATTGCAAGCTGTAGTTTTCAAGAATGCTAAATGCATTGCATGCCATAAGCCTTTTCGATTGCTCATTAGTGAATTGTAATTTCACACTTCATTTAAAATATTCTTAAACATTCTCTCACAGTAAAAGGTTTCACACAGTAATTAAGAGGCCCAGTTAACAAAGTCTGAGAAGTCTGATTCCCTCACGGGGAATGATCTTGCTGAATTGTAGCATTTCAATTAACATGTTGAAGTTTGCCAAATATAAATTCTATGTCACCGTGACCCAAAATATTATTGCCTGGCGAAATAGATAATTTTTCTTCTCAGGAAGGGCTAATAGAGATATCTTTTATATTTTTGCCTCTCTCCTTGAACAGATTGATGATGAGCTTTTTAATCCAGATTATGTGGAAGTTGATCGAATCATGGATTTTTCACGTAGCACAGATGATAATGGAGAGGTAAACAAAACTTCTAGTGCATCTGTAGCCATATAGGCATTGTGTTTAGAATTTATTGTTTGGAAATGTGAATTTATTAGACACTTCGGAAGCTTCCAGGCTATATGCGTCTAGAAAATAGGAATGTGTTTGAGAAGATGTTGGCTAATATAGCAGTTTCCCTAAAAGAAAGGGGTTTAAATGAGAATTCCAAGCTGCTTCTAAGTTACATGAAAAAAAAATGAAACAAAAAAAAACCCCAACTCTGATATGTAGGTCTAAGGTGGTACTTAATACTGGAGAAATTTGATGTCCATATAGGTAATACAGAATTTAAATGAAAATGGCAAGAATCTTAGCTAAATGTCATCATAGTTTAGATATTGTTTAGCCTGTCTGTTGTAGAATAGATCCCGAGTTCACTGTTTCTTACTTTTTAATGACTTGTTCTGCAGAACAAGATCACTTTGTCTTCCAGGAGACTCCTTTTTGGTCCTGAGAGAATAGAAAGCTTCACTGACAGTGTCAGTGTTTCCATATTTCTCTGTCAGAGAATGGTGGTTGGGTTGCTGGCTGGGAAGTTTCTGGTGACTCTGACAAGAAAAAACAGTTGACTGTTTAAATAGTGGTAAAGCATAGAAATTGTAACAGTTACAAAATGAATGTTATTTTACTTCTAAATTTTAGCCTAACTGTCGTGATTTCAAATGTAGTGTTGTGCTTGTTTCGGTGGTAAGCCTGCATTCCCTGCGTTCTAATCTTACTTCATTAGCTTGTCACAGTGTCAGCCTGCTGTTTGCTTATCCTTTGGCTGATTCAGACATTGAGGTGTGGTAAAGCTGTTTGGATTGTATCTAGCCTGCAGATCGCCTGTAAAAATGGTTATACTTTTATTCTTTCTACATTGTGATGTAATCTTATTTTTGTCTTAACAAAGCCTGTAATGCATTATCTGGTGAAATGGTGTTCGCTTCCTTATGAAGACAGCACTTGGGAGCTCAAGCAAGACATCGACCAAGCTAAGATTGAAGAGTTTGAGAAACTGATGTCTAGGGAGCCAGAAATAGAGCGTGTGGTAAGAATTGGCTCCGTATAGAGGATTTTATTTGAAAATAGTAAAGTAATGTGGTCTTTCAGAAACCACTAATGGGATTTGCTGTATTTGAAACAGGAGAGACCTCCTGCCGATGACTGGAAGAAATCGGAGAGTTCCAGGGAGTATAAAAACAATAACAAACTCAGGGAATACCAGTTGGAGGGAGTAAACTGGCTTCTTTTCAATTGGTACAACACGTACGTAAAATACTGCTTATTGCTGAATCCTGCTTTGGAAAAGCTTTTAGAGCTTATTTGAAACAATAACCTTCTAAAGTAATCTTCTAAAGCAAGGTTTTAGAATTATTTACATGTCTCATTTTTTGCTGTGGGAGTCATATACAAACTCATTTTGTGTGGATAACATGACGTTACATAAACCATGAATATTTTAGATAGACTCTCATGGCAAATGCTTTTGCATGCATATGTGTTCATGTACACCCCTGCTTGCCCCTTCATCCCCCATGTGAACTTGAGAGGTACATAGAATGGACATATCTATGCTTATTGCATCACAAATCATAACTTTTTTTTAATATGCAAAAAGATTATGTTGTCTTTTCAGTGTAAACTTGCCATTCTAGAAAGCTCTGCTTTATTCAGTTTAGCTCCTTACTGATTTTCTGTGGTTTAAGTTAGGAATACATTATTCAGACTAGTTTTATTTTTGTTTTCAGACGAAACTGCATTTTAGCAGATGAAATGGGGTTGGGAAAGACTATCCAGTCCATTACGTTTCTCTATGAGATATATTTGAAAGGAATCCACGGTCCTTTCTTGGTTATTGCACCGTTGTCCACAATTCCCAACTGGGAAAGGGAGTTCCGCACCTGGACAGAGTTGAATGTGGTTGTGTATCATGGGAGTCAAGCAAGCCGGCGGACCATTCAGTTGTATGAAATGTATTTCAAAGATCCACAGGTAAAGCTCTCTGTGATTTTTCCTTTTTCTCTTTTTTATATATGCTTTACTGTTATTTATTAATCTAAGCATTGATTAGCATTTAGTACTGACATAGTAGGTCCTAGCTAATAATGAAGGCATATGTATTAATAAAGAGAGTGCTTTTTAATAGCAGCCAAGAGATCAGCTGGAAATAGAGGGGGACCAAGAGTTACTGAGGTGGCACAACTCTTGTTTAGGGTTTCATAGTTTTATGCAAGGTTTTCATTATTTTGTGTTTCTGAGGAGAGCTGGCAGAACAGATTCTTAATGGAGAAACTACTTTAATTGGAACTAAGCTTAAAAATGAATCTTTGCCTACCATTCCAGGAAAAGACTGGCTTGGAGAAGCTAAACTTATCGATGCTTCTTTATCAAATTTTGTAAGTCAGAATTTTGCATCTGTGTTACTGTGGTCAGGTTGAATAGTTCTTACAAGAGAAGGAAAGCAGGTACAGGAAAGATTGGGGGTAGAAACAGAACGTTATTTGGAAAACTGAAGCTATAAAGAGCAACAGATCTCTACACTTAAACGCATGGCTTTTCCCAGAGTAAATAAACAGGATTGGGGAAAATAATGTGCATACACTGAACGTTACTGGAAAACAACATAATCCTTCTCACTTAAAAAGAGAGTGCAAGTTCAACCTGATTTGATATATTGTGGAAGTATTATTTCCAGCTGAGCTTAAAGAAGTGATGGTGGTGAATTCATATATTTAGATTTTCTGTAAAGCATTTGATTTTATGCCACTGGATATTTTGATTAATAAACTAGAATGATATAAAATCAATGGTTAAGTGGATTTAAAACTGGCTAACTGATATTTCTTGATGTAATTGTAAATGAGAAATGATTTGCATTTCCAGTGTAGTTCTTCAGGGATTGGTTCGTGTCCATGAGCTATATAACACTTTTATCAATGACCTGAAAGAAAACATAAAATCATTACTGAGGAAGTTTTCAAATGACACAAAGATGGGGAGAGTGGTAAATAATTAAGACAGTTCATGGATACAGAGTAAGCTGTATTACTTAATAAATTGGATCCAAGCTAACAATACTCAGAATAGCTAAATACAGGGCTATCTGTGGACAAGGAATGGAGATGATTCTTACAGTAGGGAGAGCTCGGTTCTGGGAAGGCTGTAAGACAAATGCAGATCCTTTGTGTCATGACATATGACCAGTTAAACATGAGTTCATACTGTGAGACTGTGGCTAAAAGGGCTAGTGTAGTGCAAGTGTGTAGGAGGAAAGAAATCTTTATTAAAGAGTAGAAAAGTTACAGCGTTCTTCTTTTTTTGTCGGTAATGTGGTGGGTACTCCAGTTCCACCTGGTTCTCGCTTCCTGTCCTCAAAGAGTGTTGAAAAACCAGAGTCCTTAAAGCAAAGCTATGAGGGTGGTTGTGAGATAGAAAATAGGCCTTTACAGGGGAAGAACTGAGTAAAAACTGGTTTGAAGGTGATGACTGTGGCACAACTTGACATGCCACAAGGGCAAACAGAAATAGAATCACGTACTTAAATATAGTAGAAAAACACATAGTAATTTATAGTAGTTAGAAGTTACATCTGTTTGGCCTAGAAAATAACCATTTAATCAGCAATTTATCAAAGAAACTTTCTAAACAAAATCATATATGCTGTTGTTAAAGAAGATTGATTTGAATAACAGTTGCTACACTGAGGTCTAATGACTTATATTCCTTACGATAATGATCACATTCAGCTTCTTACCTAGATGTATAATACACAAATGAACTGGAACTGACTTGTACATTTTTCTGGTTTTAAAATTATTTCTTATCAGAGATAGATACTTTACATCGAATTTTAAAGTTTGGGTTTATACAAATACTGTCTCTACTGAAGTGTTCCCTGTGTTAAAAATCATTTGTTGTTTAAGAGGTGCTTGTTCTCAGCGTATCTCACTCCTCTTAGTATGCAGCAGTTACATAGCATGAAACCTGAAGGAACATAATCAGAAAAATCCCCCTTACTGTGCAGACTCTTAGCATTATTTTGGCAATATCGTTCTGTTGATCTAAAGGCAATGAAAAGGTTCTAAAGCAAGATGATGCAGAAAGTTTTGTTCTCCCTGTTGCCATATTCTTAACTTGCCTCTTGTGATGACCATGGCAGTCATTTGACCCCATAGTGAGTAATGACAAAGCACTCGTGACACAGAAAAATTAATATTTTTTACTAGCTCTGCTCCCTGAACAGACAAGAGGAGGAGAATTAGACAATTGCCATGGTTGGGGACAAAGGAGAAATGGAGTGAACTCATGCTTTTGGTGGCAGCTAGCTTAAATGTGTCATGAAATCACCTTCTGTGTTCCATTCTTTGTAAGACACTGTCAGCTGTGAAATGCATAGTAGAAACTGAATTACGGGGGGAAAAAAAAAATCTCCATGTTCTGACAGAAAGAATCCTCATGTAGTGTTCAGTCTGGCATCCTCTAAAGTACCATCAGTGGGTGTATGATGGGGGACAAGAAGGGAGAGAAAGAAGGCAGGCTTTGGCGGTATCATTTCTAGTCACCTTGCCAAACACATCAACCCAGACATTAGCATCTTTGGCTTTTTAGGTCTTAGCATGAAAAGAAGCCTCTCAAGCTGAGTTGTTTCTCAAAAAGACAATTGAACATTGAGAAAGTCTTGAGTGGCTTTGAAGGGCAATAATAAGAGACAGCATGCATAAGCGGCACCTACCCTATCTGCAGTAGTGTGATTTTTTTCAGAGTCAACACGAGTAACCAGAGTGAAGTTGTTGTGGAAAGTTAGAGAGTAGTCAATAACAAAATACATTTCTGCAGTGATTTGACTTCAACACTGACACCATGGTACCAGAGACGTTCCCCTAAGATCCCTCCCTGCCTTACTGCTTGTGAGGGTCATGTAGGGAAGCCTGTCTAGTATTCTTGAGCAATATAATTGAAAGGTCCTTCTGGGGGCATTCCCTGGTTGGAATATCAAATAAACCAGTTGCTTTTCTGTAGTAGACTACCTCTGAGAAAGAGTTATGTTGTAAGATCAATGAAGCTATATATGCCAAATAAAAATAATGACAGAGCCCTGCAAAAGAGTTGACTTATTTCTGAGGGCAATTCACCTTGCAGTGTCATGAGGACTAAAAAGAGAAGCCACCTGGTTCACGTGTTGAGATGGAATACCTTGTCTTTGGTTGATTTTAACTGACAATAATGCTATTGATGTTGAGGGCTTTTTCTGGCTTACCTGGTTCATTCCTTTTGAGCTCAGTGGGTGTTGGCTTAAGAGAGTATTTTCTTGCCTGCATGGTTTTCTTCCTTGCTGAGAAGCTACTAAGCTATGAATACGTCATCAGCATAGAATTACCTCAGATTTCTGCAAAGAATGTTAGTGTGCAGCAGTTTAAGGCAGTATTTCACCAATAGGGACTCTGTCTTTCACTGAAGATGGCATCAAATTCCATTTTACAAAGTGGCTGCGACTTCGTTTTCCAGATGCCTTCTGGCTATAATTGGTTAGCGTGCACATTTCTTGCATCTGTTCTCTTGTTCCTCAAAGTGGAGTCTGAGGTTGGTGGGGAAAGACCATTAATAATCTTTCATGGTTCCCACTAGTGGGATGTGCATCTTTTTAGAAGTCCACTTCTTAGACACATCCAATTGATCTTCTCAGTTTGTATCTGCTAAGAGGTAATACCTCAAAACATAACCCAACTTTTATATTCATATCTAATTGTTGTACCTTGTGGCTACCCCTGTTGCTTGAGTTACTTCCAGAAGAATTTCCCAAACAGAACAGGAAACTGCTACCTATTAGGAAGATTAATTCCCTCAAATGAAAAAAACTTCTCTGAGTAAATTGATACGAAATTCCTGTGGTTCCAACATCAGAGAACTTGATTTGGATGCCACACCGAAACAGTATAAATTGATTCCTAGTTGCCTAAGAATTCACCTTGACAGTGCTATAGGTCACTTTCCTGATAGTTTCTACATTCAAATTTCTCAAATGTGACATTGATAGGATTCTTTCCCACACTTCCCCAAGTTTTGGAGGCCTGAAACTGTTGAAGAACAACATCATTCACCTTCTAAAGCTCTTGGAGAGCTCTTGGAACTTTCTGCTTGGCTTACTCCTGTGTTCTTCAGTACAGCATTTGACTGTCTTTCAAATAATGTGAGCTATTGCACCAGGACCACTATGCATATTTAATGTAAGATTTAGACAGCTCTAAATAGATTATCAAGGGTCCCTCTTACAATTTTTTGGTTCACTGGGATGTGCTAGTTTATGTAGTGATCATTTTTGAAGAGGACCACTTGCCGTATGGTTGTGAGGTGGTTCATTGAAGTGTTTTCCACTACTTGGAATCTCCTGGGCTGCATTCCCATATTTTCACAGTTATATCTGGCTCATGAAAAGGTTACAGCATTTCAGTTTGCTGGCTTTCTAAATTGCCCACTTAGTATATCTTCATCTGCTATTTGTTAGGTAACAACCCTTTTTCTCCCTAAGAAGATAAATGTTTCTGGACTGTGCTACGAGAAAGCACTGTTGAGCAGGTCATTACTTCCTCTGAAATACTCTTGATGTACATAGGCAGATTTAATGCTGAGTTCAGGATATCAGGTTTCCAATCATTTTGTTGAGACAGTAGGCAGTTCTGATCCCCACAGTTTGGAGAGGATTTTATGCAGGTCACTTACAAAAGGATTTGGACTTGCACATGTTTGAAGGAAGAAATGGTCACCTTACTGTAAAAATATCTGTTTCTTTTGAAATGTGTTTAATATACAACCCACAACACAGTCCTGCTTTGAAAATGTAGAATGGCTTTGAGCTTGGGTGAGGCCTATCCTTAGAGACAGTGTTTCTGTGGAGACCCAGTGACACTGGAGATACCAAGTTACATTTTTCTTTGAAGCACTGGGAAGAAATACAACATGATGTCAGAAAGATGTTCATTTCAGGATCCTGAGTGAAGTTTATTCAGGGCTTTTTCTGAAAGACAGTATCAGCCTGGAAAATAAGACCCTCAACTAACCAGATAAATAGTGAATATGGCACCAGACATCAAGTAAATCATCCTGTTGAACTTTACTTAACACGAATTTACAAAAATACCAAGGGAATGTGTGAAGAGATATACGTTCTCTATTTAAGAGTTCAGAGACTTGCTTCTTTTCAAAGCTGTTTACTAGAATTGTAGGGGTTTTGGATACTCAGTGTCCACGAGGAAAAAATTACTATTTATTGGGAGCAAAATATTCTAATAGGCATAAAAGTAAAGCCTTAATGTACTTCTGGCGTATTTGGATTGTTTGGGAGGACCGTCACGTACCTTTTCTTTACTCTTGACAAAGTCTGAAAACCTTATTTGAATATTGCAGCAATACATTAATGCTTCAAGGCATTAGTATAATCCATATGAATTATATCTGAAATTCTTGTATAACATCTTTCTAATGAATATACAGTGATTCTGTGGGCCTTTTTACAGGATTAAAAACACAGCTAGTATGAAGCCAGTAGTAAACTTACACATTTGTATTCCCTCATTGAGTCAGCAATAATGACTTCATTTATTTAAAATATCTTGCCTGTTGTACTGTTCTGTATTTTTAAAGAATGAATCTGGAAGATGAAACAAATGACTTCCTTTCTTTGCCACGGAGTTTACTTCAACTTTTGGTGTTCTTTTTAGGGTCGTGTGGTAAAGGGATCCTACAAGTTCCATGCCATTATCACAACATTTGAAATGATCTTGACTGACTGCCCGGAGCTGCGTAACATTCCGTGGCGTTGCGTGGTCATCGATGAGGCCCATAGGCTGAAAAACAGGAACTGTAAGCTTTTGGAAGGACTCAAGATGATGGACCTGGTCAGTGTGTACATATCTTACATTTGCATCCTCTGTATTTTTACTAATCCTGATGTATGGTTTCATCAAAAAGTAAAATAAAAGGTTTTCTTGTCAGGTAAAATAATCAAGTGCTACGAACAATGAGGGAATGCAGCTGAGAGAGTCTTTAAAATACCGGGAAGCATATGCATACCTTCTATTTTGGAGTGATGATATTTTATAAGTCTCTTCACTGATTTAGACCTAGAATTATGTGGATCCCGTTAAGAGAATAAAGATAAATTTGTTCTTTCCTTTCTCTCTTTTTATGTGACTTACTCCATACTCACTTCTTCACATAGACATTTACTTAAAGGTATAATGTGAAACGGTGGCCAAATACGGGTGTGAGAGTTAAACTGCTCTGCATTAATGTCAGTTCTAATGTTAATTCATTGTGTGGCCATAAGGATGTTCTTTCAGACTGACTCAGGAAGGGAAAAGTGAGTTGGTGTCTGATGCTTACATAAATATGTATTGTGTTATATGCACAAAACACATGTATTAACCACACAGAGAAAAATAAGATCATTGTTTTAAAATGTATTTACCATTTAAAAGGGAAAACAATTTTTTACTACTTTTTTTTTTTTTTTTTTGTCAGAAGATTCTTTAAAAATGTGAGAGGAAATGCAGTCATGCTAAGTTAATGCCTGGAACGCAAACCCTCTTATTTCTGATAAGAATAAAGAGGCATAAGCAGTAGCTTACACAAGCAGTGGTGACGTGTAGGTCACTTTTAGTTTCTTTTTCCCTGTTTGTTAAACAACACTTTCCTTGAAGGAGTCTCGAGCCTTAACGAAATAAGGTTTTTAAAAATGCTGTATACAATTTATTTTCCTTCTTATGGTTGCTATTAAAGGAAAGCTGAGTGTATATAGATGTGGCTATAGGTGGAGACATGGGAATTCTCACTTCAGTTCTTGTTCTACTACTAAATTCATGTTTGACATTCAGCTAGTTGCTTAACCTCTCTGGGCTCCTCCTCTAAAGCAAAATGCAACTTTTCCTCTTGTCTCTGTGAGTCTCATGCTCTGTTGTGTGTAGATGGAAAGTAGGACTCTGCTTCAGGTTTCCTATGTTAGAAACTTACACCTGCCCTGGAGAGATTCATGCACTGAGATCTACTGGAGGTGTGGTAAATTGATGGATATATATTGGAAGTGATGGGATAAGTTCAGCTGTCATTTTGCCATTTCAAGTTCATTGTATTTGTGAAAGGGCTGGGATGTTGTGGATCAGTAAAATCTCTTCTTGTATCTGGAGGACTTTTGAAGGTACTTAAGTAGTGAAGTATTTTTCTAGGCTGCAGGAAGGCCAGAATACTAGTTAGAAATGTCTTGAAAAGAGCTGTGTGTAAGTAGTTGGGGGAGGGGAGAGGAAGCAAAGATGAGAGATACATATGGGGGGAAAACAAGAGAATTTTGTGTATTTCTCTGTTGAAAAGGAATTTAGATGGATTCCTAGGCAACTGTTTCTTAACCTTTCAGGAACATAAAGTGCTGCTTACTGGAACCCCTTTGCAAAATACAGTAGAAGAGCTATTTAGCTTGCTTCACTTCTTGGAACCAGGTCGTTTCCCATCAGAAACCACATTCATGCAAGAATTCGGTGATCTGAAAACTGAAGAACAGGTAAACAACTTCTGCATGCTTATTTTTCTATTTAGATACTGTGAGTTTATCCATTTCATTATACCTGAACTTCATTACTTGTTTTTACAAGTAATACCTGTTTACTTTTTGGAAGACCAGTAGTTCTATCCCTGTTTGTTTTCATTTTCTTAAGATTTTGCTTTTGACCAAAAGTCATTTTGCCTTATCGCTGTTTTTTTTAATCCTTTGTCCATTGGTCATGCAGAAGCAGGGAAAGTTTCCCCTCATTAAAATGCGGTGTTTAAAAATGGGGGTGGGGTGTCTTGTAACAGTTGCTGCGTGAAAATACTTCTAGAATAGCTTGTTCACTCTAAGAGAACTTGTCAGTTGACATTCTTCCTTAAGCATCAGTATCGGAGCAAGGGGACTGTTCTCTGTAACTTCTGTGGAGTTAACATCTGAGAGTTTCATCAATGACTTCGGTGCAACCAGGAACATATTTGAAACCTAGTTTAGCAAGAGGTAACCAAATGGGGGTAGGTTTTTTTGATTGACTCAGATTTTTCAAGTTGCCCAATAAAATAAATGCAAAAATCAATGCAAAATGAAGACCCTCAGTGCAGCGTGGTTTAGATCTAAAATGTAAAAGCTTCTGATGATCATATATAAAACTTAAATTTCTTCTTGTGTGTATGAAAATGTTTTTTAAAGTCATTAGGTAACAGTCAAATCACCTTAACATGAGGAGTTGACCGAAGCATGGCATCTTAATTTAGGCACCTTAATTTCATAGAATCAAAGAATACCAGGTTGGAAAGGACCTCAAGGATCATCTGGTCCAACCTTTCGAGGTACAAGCACAGTCTAGACAAGATGGCCCAACACCCTGTCCAGCTGAGTCTTAAAAGTGTCCAGTGTGGCTGAGTCAACCACTCCCCTGGGGAGATTATTCCAATGGTTGACTGTTCACATTGGGAAAAATTTCCCTCTCATGTCCAATCAGAATCTCCCCAAGAGCAACTTGTGTCCATTCCCCCATTCCTCTCCATGTGACTCCTTGTAAAAAGGGAGTCTCCATCTTCCTTATAGCTACCCCTTAGGTACTGGAACGTGGTGATGAGATCTCTCCTAAGCCTCCTTTCGTCTAGGCTGAACAAACTCAGCGCTCTCAGCCTATCCTCATATGGCACCCTATGATAATCTAACTTCATGACTGCATGCATTTTTGTGTGCAACTTTATGTTGGTTTTGTCTAAAAATTCGGTTTCTGGTATTTCTACCTTTTGACTGCTTGAATTCGTTAACTTTCTTAGAGAGCAACTCTTTCGTAGGTAATAGTCTAAATTACAAAACAGCTCTTCCCCCTAGCCCCTTACCTCCTGGAAAAATCATACCATGTCCTGAGGGAATCACAGGATATGTTTCCACAGATTGTACAGGCAGTTGCGTGCCAGTCAGAATGGACTCTGACCTGATTGGAAGTGAGCCAGCTCTGATCCAGAAGCCACGTAGTCTTGTTAATACAGTGTTTGAGCTGGAGTTAATATATCCTAACTCTCAACATAGCTTTTGTCTGGCCAGCTCAAAACATCAGCAGTGCAGAACTGGAAATTTTTGAAGCCATACATGGAAGTATTACTAAAATAATGCCATCAGCTGTGAGCGGAATTGGAGCCTGGATTTCTTGGGCCAACGGGTTTTGGAAGAAGCACCTTCTCTGATGACACACCATTAGATGTTTTGGAATTTGATTTATCTTACAAGTGACAGGAGAGATTGTGTTAATGACTTGGGTTTTCTCCATTCCCTGCAATCCTATTCCATGTAGTTTTTTTTAGTTGCTCATCCCTCTGTACTAATTTATCTTTTTTTCCTCTTAAAGTTGCTTTATTACTAAGTGAATGATGTGAATTCAGGAGAAACTGTCTTTTGTTCATGTTTCTGCTGTGCAGCTCTGTATCAGGAGATGATGACCAATTTCAGGGTAAATTATATGAGCTCTTCAACACTGAGGTGGTTTGTACTTTGAGAGACAACCTAAATTCCAGTCTTTTCCTATATGTAGTATGTCTGAGCTTTTTGTGTAAGGGTCTTTACAAAACTTCGCTAATTTTTTCTGAGGAAAGTTGACATTTCTTCCTCCCTCCCCCATTTAGGATGCGTCTTAAAGTATATGCTGCAAAATCTGGAGACACTAAAAATTATCAGTGTGTTAAAAATTTACAGAAATAAAATGTTTTCATTTTGAGACCAGGTCTAAACAGTTTTCTACTTCAGTGGATGTCAAAACTAGGGAAATAAGAAAAGAATTGGAAGCAGATATATAAAGGGGAAAAAATGGCATTAAACACTGTTTAGTGGTTAGAAGTTAACTGCAATACTTGATCGTACGGTCAGATTTGCTTATGTAGCTGTGCTTACTTAGGGTTACCTCTACATGACTGGTGTGCAATACTGTCCTTGTCTAGAAGGATAGTTCTAAGTGAGGTCTGTTTAATAACATTCACTAAACGGAAGGGTTGCATGCTAAAAATTGATTTTAGAAGTATGTATGTCACTGAGTTAACAAGGAGAACTCAGTCTCTAGGTCACTGAGGAAAGATTTTTGTATTTTACAAATGCTCTCTACTTGGGATCTGAGGTAGGAAACAAGGATTTTAGAATTAAGGAAATTGAAAAATAAATCTTTGAAGCCTTGCAGTTTTAATTCAGTTATTTATTAAACATCTCTTTCCTAGGTGCAAAAACTCCAAGCTATTTTGAAGCCGATGATGCTGAGACGACTCAAGGAGGATGTAGAAAAGAACCTGGCCCCCAAAGAGGAAACCATCATTGAAGTTGAGCTGACAAATATTCAGAAGAAATACTATCGTGCTATTCTTGAAAAGAATTTCACATTTCTTTCCAAGGGTGGAGGTCAGGCAAATGTACCTAATCTCTTAAACACTATGATGGAACTAAGAAAATGCTGCAATCATCCGTACCTTATTAATGGTAGGCCTTCTATTTTTCTTCTCATTTGAAAAATAGTTGTAAGGAAGCTCAGTAAGTTAGTAATTCTATTCAAGTGTGTCTTTTCATTTATTCATTTGTTTAAAGTAGAAAAGTGAGAGAACCTTTTAGGTTCTCTTAGGTATGGATATCTGCTAGCCAGGACAGCATTGCTTTTGAAGACGTCTGTGATGCTTTTTTCCAAGGCTTCCTAGCCCTGACAGAGTTAGTGTTGGTATTACCAAGTTTTCCTTTCTGTTATTTCTGACAAACAAGACTTCAGTTATCATGCAGGTTGTTGGATGCTGGCATAAATACGGCTTTTTTTTTCTTCAGAGTTATAGTTAGCTGCTACTTATTTTCTTGCTATAGAATATTATGAGATAGTAACTTAAAATTTCTGAATAAAAGTTGTGGGGTAAGGAATGATGATCCCCCTGCTTTCATGGTCACATGTTCATTTTCCTAATTTAATTAGTCAGAAAAATACTTGTATGAATGTAATCTTAGACTTTAATGACAAATACCTTTTTTCAGTTTGATGCTATTGGTTTTAGATCAGGATTGTCTATGGCAAGTATTATAGAATCGTAGGATATCTCAAGTTGGAAGGAACCCATAAGGATCATCAAGTCCAACTCCCTGCTCCTTGCAGGAATACCTAAAACTAAATCATATGACTAAAGAGGGTCATCCGGACGCTTCTTGAACTCTGACAGTTGCGGTGCCGTGACCACTGCCCTGGGGAACCTGTTTCAGTGAATGACCATACGATGAACCAGCTAGCTATATCTGTCTGAAGTATGCTAAACTTCTATGTGTTGGTCAAATCAAATCTTCCCTTTGAGGACGTCACACAAGTCTCCCCATAGGGTTGCATTCTACTAGTTTTTTGTTTCCTAGTTCCTTTTCCTTCCTGTATATGATTTATGCTATGGTTGGTTTAATGCTGGTTATAAGCTTCATGATGAAAGACTGTTCTGTTCAAGAGCCATATGTGACTTCAGTTTTTTTTATTGTATGACTTCCATATTGCAGTGCTTATCTTTTTTTCTTGACATTTTTTGTTTAAAGGAGGAGGGGGAGAATGCTTAAACTGATTCACGTAATGACATCTAATTATATTTCATGCACAAGTAGTTATTCCAAAGACATGATGTAGGGTTACTCCAAAGTACTTCAGCCCAGCCATGCTGGTGGGCTGCTCAGTTTCTAAACTCAGATCAGCATACAGTAAAGTAGCTTTGTCGTTCTGGTGTAGGGTTTTTTGTTTGTTGGTTCTTTGTTTTACGTTAACCCACTGTATAAATGAGTTTACCAGAAAGTAGTTCAGGATGTTCAGGTTATGAGCTTCTGAACTTAGATGCTTTTTACATTTCTTGGTTTTCAGCTAGTTTTAACCTTGCTGTTATTTTTCCTTATTTCATGTTTGCTGAAAGAAATAAACAGAATATTTTGCTGCTACTTTGTTTTGTTGAACAGAGTTCATGAATAATGCTTGCGGTGTTGCTTACAGCGGTATTTTTTTTTTCCTTACAAGTTTTGTATCATTTAGTGTTTGTTAAGAGACTGCTGAAGTCCAGGTGGTATATAGAAAATTTCAAGTATTTTTTGATGACTGTATCTTAACAGGGGGGTGAGTTTCTCTCTTGAACATTTTTGCCTTTATAATGTTTTTCTGACTTTTGAACATTTGGACTTGCTTGGTGTCATGCAGCACCATGGCAGGTGGGACAAGCCTTCAGATTTGAGGGAATAATAAATAATTAGTGACTGTTGTTAGTGTGGAGGTGGAACTAAACAAATATGTCCTTTGTGTTCTAGGACAAAAAATACTTGTATATCCTCTAGTTGTCTGAGCCTGAGGTTTTATTTTGTCGATTGATAATTAACATCTTTGTACTTAGGACGATGGCACAAGTTTATTGTAGTTCTACCAAGAAGTCTTGCAGTGCTAGTACATAATGTTGCATAGGGATCTCCCGATGAATGATTTGTTGCAGCAGCAAGCTCTCGAGACTTAACTGCTTTTATGAAGGTGTCTCTGAATCCTTCTCGTTTTCTTCCAAGTTTATAGGTTTTGTGAACAAGCAGTACTGCATGTGTATTTGAATGTCCAAGTAGAATATTGTATGTTTTGTTTTGCATAAAAGTTGCGAGCAAGTCTTCTAGATAACCTTCAGTTAAGAGCCGTAGAAGGTTCTGTAACGGAAGTAGTACGGTAGGGATCAAATGTGCAGTGGTTTTTTTTGTTTGTTTCTTGATTGGTAGATCTGTTTTGTGGAGGGAAGAATGGTGGTCTGCTGAGACTGTCTTTGAGTAGACTTCTAGAGGGAGTTACTGCATTTTGTTTATTCTCCAACCAACTTGGGCAAAGCATTGTCTGTCATTTTTCTTAGAGCTGGACTCCTTGTTTTCTCCATAGCAACCATTCTCAAGTATTTATACGTCATCCTTCTTTCTCTGCCTCCAAGAGCCAGCAATGGGGAGTGCCTCTGTACTTACACATCCTACAGTGTTGAACATTGGAAAGGTTTCTTACTCTGGTTTCTTATGCTCTTTTGAGCCCTGGGAGCCTCTCCTAATTAAGAGTGGAAGTGGGGGTTTCCCTGATGGATGAAGCACACATTCAAATACCTTCCTTTCAGCCCCTACAAAAAATCAGCTAGGATAGAAACTAGTGCTGCAGACCTACAGGCACTACATCAAATAACTTTTGGGTAACAGGCTACTCAGTGTACATCACTTAATTGCAGTTGAAGGAGAAATGAAAAAATACTTTTACAACGGTTAGCTAGGGTAGGGTTGTTGAAAGAGCAGATTTTTGGAGGTCATGGTCTGTTATGGAAGTGAGTCTTGCTGAGACCGAACTCTGATACTGGAAATTCACCGTTCATTAGACGTGTTTGTGGGTTTGTTGTGGTGTGCTTGGCTTAGGTGGTTTGCTTTTGCAGATGCTGTGCTCATAGTAGTGAAACTTAAATTTGGATGTCAGAGTTGAGTAAGAAATAAATGATGTAACCAAGAATGATCACTGAAGTTACTGTATCTGAACTACTTGACAGCCTATTATGTCCTGAAATTGTCTAAGCTCAGTACAGAATCTGAGATTTACTACCCAAAATTCTGCCCATTTTACAAGACAGGAAGTGATATGTTTGAAGGGAACTTGAAGGAGTGTGTCTGATTGTACTTATTTTCACATGGTTTTATTTTTCTTATGGGCAAACCATTAAGATCCATGCTTGGACTAGGGGATCCAGATAAGGAAAGTTAGGGAAGTATGACTGCCTTCAAGCGTGGTCACATCTTGAGTCCATTAAGTTCTGTAAAAGTTAGTAGTGCAAGTGTATTGAGTAATATGAAGCTGTCAGCCTGCTTAGGGTAGTACCTAGTTAAGACGCCACGTTACAGTAGGCACTGAACCAGCGATCGCACAGGGAGGGTGCGTTTGCATATTTGTTTGCAGGCATCTATTTGGAACTGAGATACGAGAGAGATGCTCAGCAGAAGCCTGGCAGTAAGCTGTTCTTCCCCCCTTCCCCAACCCTCCTACGTTTCCTTGTGTTACTCAAAAGCAGTATTGAAGCTGAATAGCATACAAACCAGAAATACTTTATAAGCTACATTTTATTTAAAAAAAAACCAAAAAAACAAACAAAACACAAAGAAAACAAAAAAATAACCCAAACCAACAGAGGGACTGAAAAAGACAACTCCAAAAAAGGGTCTGTTTGGATGTGAAAAAAGCTTAGGATGAAGATTCCTAACCTTTTACATAGCCAAGAATAGTAATCTGATAATTTTTGGAATAGTCCACTGTTTGTAGAAGTGACATAAAAAATTGGAATAAAAGCATAGGAGAGGTTGAAGAGAAAACTTGATCTGTAGTCTTCAGGTAATAAGCAGTACAAGGAAATATTTGCTGCTGTGCGTATCGTTCATAGGCAAAGAGAGTGTCAAGAAAGAACTTTTGACTAATTCTGGAAAGAATATATACATTGGATAGCTTCATCAAACTGAACAAAACCCCCTACATTCAGTGAGAAAAGAAAGCTAAATAGAAGGTAAACCAATAATTTCACAGCTGCTTCTCCCCGCTGGCCCCCCAAAAATCTATTTTTTTCATTGCTTGGATTTTGATTCTATAATTAATAATGGAGGGAGCAGGTCCAGGTCATGCGCATGTTTAAGCCTGGTTTTGGAGGCACAGACATCAAATGTGGTTTGTTATTACTTGTATTTTCCTGTGGAAACAAGATTTTTTTTTTTTTTCATGTAGCATTTTAAAAAGGACAGAAAATCCATTTGATCAGTTGGAATGTGGTTCACTTTTTCATCTTTTTTCTTAATTTTTCATTAAATTTTGTGCATCAAATAGTTGTGTGTATTTATCTAGGCAAGGGTTTATTCCTGTTTAAAAGAGGGGGGGAAAAAAAGAATGCTCCAAGTTAACTTTTTATTATGCTGTATTTGTGTATATGTTTGCTTTAAATTTAAGCTTAATATTTTTTATAAATGTTTATTCACATAATGCTTAAAACATTCCTGCAGTTTCTATAGGGTATTGAAGGCGAGCTCATTGTTTATTAATAAAACCCTTTGCAGTGTTCATGTATTGCTGTCCAATCTTTGCAGGTGCTGAAGAGAAAATTTTGGAAGAGTTTAAAGAAACACACAATGCCGACTCTCCAGATTTTCAGCTCCAGGCAATGATCCAGGCTGCTGGCAAGCTAGTACTGATTGACAAGCTGCTGCCAAAACTGAAGGCTGGTGGCCACAGGGTGCTTATCTTTTCCCAGATGGTGCGCTGCTTGGACATACTGGAAGACTACCTCATTCAAAGACGGTGAGAGCAACAATATAATACAATTCTAAATAAACTGTGCGTTCCTCAGTAGCCACAGCATTTAACCTGTGAGTAATCCATATTGAAAAGGGATGAAATTCAAACACTTTACAGTATTTTCTGTAGTGATCTGACTAAAGGGAAAAGCATACCTGTAAGTTGTAAGTACTGCGATTTTTCTTTTGGGTGAATACAAAATGACCTCACATGGAGAGCTTTAAACCTTTTAGTTTACTACTCTGTTAAATGTTTTGGTGGCTTTAGAGTTCTTAAGCTTAAGCCTGAATGTTTATTTCATTCCTTGCAATGAAAGTCTGTTCTTTATCTCCTACTTTGCATCTTTTAGTGAAGTAGTATGTTTTCCACGGATGAAGTTAGTGGATACAGGATCAGTCACTCAGTTTGTTGTAGTTCTTTTGACCCTATAGTAGCATATTTGCCTTTTTTAAATTGCTTATTCTTATGAAGAAACAATGCCATTGCAGTAAAGTTCTCCTTATAATGCATCTTTATTTCAGGTACCCATATGAACGAATTGATGGCCGAGTAAGAGGCAACTTGCGTCAGGCAGCTATTGACAGGTTTTCAAGACCTGATTCTGATAGGTTTGTTTTCCTGCTGTGTACAAGGGCAGGAGGTTTGGGCATTAATCTTACTGCTGCTGATACCTGCATCATTTTTGATTCAGACTGGAACCCCCAAAATGACCTCCAGGTAATATTACAAGCGATGATTTTATTGAAAATTTTTCTTTGCCTTTTTGCTGTGAAATTTTCTTCACCTACAAGAGAAATAATCCATTGTCCCTCTCTTGAAAGCATAAAGATTATTATTTATATTGAAAGCAATAACTTTTGAAGTAAGTTCTCTGTATTGATTATTTAAATATTTTTTTTCTTCCTTTTGCCGCCTATAACTGAGTATCTGTTTTTGTTTCATCAGGCTCAAGCACGATGTCACAGAATAGGACAGAGCAAATCAGTGAAAATTTACAGGTTGATAACAAGGAATTCTTACGAAAGAGAAATGTTTGACAAAGCTAGCTTGAAGCTTGGCCTTGATAAGGCTGTGCTGCAATCTATGAGTGGAAGAGAAAACGCTACAAATGGGGTGAGAATTAATATATTAAGGTGCACGATCAACAAATGCTATGAATGCGTAATGCTTCTCTTGCTTGTTTGCATTTTAGCTGGAGAACGGTGGTTTTCAGATGGAGGGAGTATGGCATGTATTTTAAGTGGGGTTAATTAAAGGGCAAGGCTGCATGAACTGGCTCAGCCTATCTAATGGCTCACTTATTGCCAAAAGGGGGCAGGTGGAGTCATGTTCCTTCAATCCTCATCCATTGTCATCATTCCACCCTTTACATTATGTTGATTTTGGCACTTTTTTGAGTTGTTCTAGTCAGTTTTTTCTGGTGTAGCCTTTTTGCTTTGGACTTCCTTTGCTTTAGCTTTTGTCAGGTTAGTAAGTTAAGTCTGCTCCCAGGAGGAGTTTAGCAGTCATCAGAGCTAAAGTTAAAGGGATTCAGTGACAATGAATTATTAAATTGTTTAAGCCACTTGTATAACTTCACCCTAAGAATTTTGTTGTTCGTATTCTTCTTTTAAAGGTGACTTCAGCATGAATGTTTAATTGACCGACACCACAGTATTTGAGAGTTTCAGTTCTTAAAATGCTAAATAAGAGGATAGTCAGTCCGATTATGCTGTCAGATATATGCATTGGCTGATGTCAAAAAAAACCCACCAAAATCCTCTCTTGCATGTTGCAGGTGCAACAGCTTTCTAAGAAAGAAATAGAAGATCTTCTTCGAAAGGGGGCATATGGTGCTCTGATGGATGAGGAAGATGAAGGGTCTAAGTTCTGTGAAGAGGATATCGATCAGATTCTCTTAAGGCGAACACACACAATTACTATTGAATCTGAAGGAAAAGGCTCAACATTTGCAAAGGTGTGCATTGACATTCAGAGGAAAATTAATAAAATGTGACCAGGATAGATGGAAGTAGTATTAAGTTGCCTTCTGTGTCAATTTAGTTTTTCCAGTGTATTTGTCTCAGATATTTTCCTCGCAAATGTTGGGATATCTGTGTTTCCAGTTATGATAGTTTGCAGGCTTACCTTTTTTTCTTTCTTGAAATTACCTCTTTCTAAGTCCTAAGTATTGTATTTACCAGTGAAAACAGATATTCTTTGTAGCCTGCAGTTAAGAAACCAATGCATGTGTTTTCACATTTACTAGGCTAGTTTTGTTGCATCTGGGAACAGGACAGACATTTCCTTGGATGACCCTAATTTTTGGCAGAAGTGGGCAAAGAAAGCTGAGCTGGATATTGATGCTTTAAATGGAAGGGTAAGAGCTTTATGGTAGTTCCTAGTACAATTAAATTGAAGATTTGCCTCCCTCCTAAATTTCTACAATTTCACTTTTGTTTTAGAATAACTTAGTTATTGATACACCAAGAGTAAGAAAGCAAACCAGACTCTACAGTGCAGTCAAAGAGGATGAACTGATGGAGTTTTCAGACCTGGAAAGCGATTCTGAAGAAAAGCCTAGCACAAAGCCCCGTAGGCCTCAGGACAAATCACAGGGTTATGCAAGAAGTGAATGTTTCAGGGTGGAGAAGAACTTGTTGGTTTATGGGTAAGGATATACAGATTTCATGTACTTATTGTGGAAAAAGAACTGAAAATATGGAAACGATATGTAGTAAATAACTCATCCTTCTCTTGGACATGTTCACATAATCTCTTACTGTGTAACCTTTACATCATTATGCAGTATACATGCCAGTGAGATTTTAAATTGCTATATATAAAAGTTGCTTATATATGTGTTATTTAGCTTAAAGTATCTGAGTGTCTCACAGATGGCTATGAGCTCACTAGTAAGATATGTAGGTTTGTGATGACGGCATATTTCTATCTGGTTTCTCATAGTGTAAAGAATTCCTGAGTTACCGAGGTTTAATCTCTCTTTTCTAAGTCTTGTGGAGAATAACAAAGTGTATTTGTAAAGAACAATGTGGTTGTGAAAACAGCAGCCAATCTAGAGGTTTTCAACATAGCTTCTGGTATTTCAGCACCACTTAAATTCAGCTATTTGATACTTGATGTTTTTCCCCATTGGATTTACCAATTTGAATTTTATCTCTGTGCAAGCAAGTAGCTATATTTGACTGCTAACACAGTGGGCTTCAGAATTACTGTATTTTAGGAAGTTGCATACACCAATTGCTAATAATGGCTTTCAGGATCAAAATAAGAATGATTCCACAAATCCCATGGTTGTAGGAATTGGTTGCGTTTCCTATTCGTAGCTTACTGGGACCATTAGAGTTAAACATATGTACTTTATTATTTTGAGTGTAGTTCAAGTGCAGCTTTACGAGCAGTGAACTTATTGCCTGTTCTGTAAAATAAACATTCTTAACTCTTTGGTGCTGGAGGTTGGGTTCCCTGACGTAACCTGCAAATGCAAAATGCATTAGTGCTAACACGAGAGGTCCCACCTTGCTTGGTACCAGGAGTTCAATTGAAAGTCACAAATTAAAATACCAGTGCCCTGGACGTCGTATTGAACATATTTTTCTTATAGCTGGGGTCGGTGGACTGACATCCTCTCACACGGGCGCTATAAACGTCAGCTGACAGAACAAGATGTGGAAACCATCTGCCGGACTATCCTGGTATATTGTCTTAATCATTACAAAGGGGATGAAAATATCAAAAGTTTCATCTGGGATCTGATCACACCAACTGCAGATGGGCAAACTCGAGCTTTGGTTAATCATTCCGGTATGTCTACCACAATCAAATAATGATGCTAGTAAATAGGAAAGAATTGCTTCAGTCATGCTATGTATTTAGTTTAAACTATAACCATTCTGACATGTTGTAGGATCTTGTCAGGTTTTGTGAGTAAGGTGGGCTTTGACTTGGTCTGTACTTAAAGGGGAAGTCTCCCTCAGACACTTTGTAGGATACAGTGCTCTTTCCCTTATATCAGTTTTGAAAAAATATTCTAGCATGATTTTTAAGTGGCAGCTACTGCTGGAGTGGAGTTAATCTCTTTCAAATTGCTGTAAATCAGAAAGCTTGTTTCCTTATGGCCACTCAGATTCATGAGAGTTTTTACAAGAAATATTTATATAACACCATTTTCTGGCTAGCGCTCTGAATTTTTGAAATCTTCACACCTAAATTTGCATGAAAGTTTTGGTTGATTTTTGTTATTTGCAATTTTCTGTACTGAATTATGTTGCTGTTCAGTTTTTGGTGGTTGTGTTGCCCACAAAGGAATTAATATAGCAGCGATACTTGGCTTTAAATGTATGTTTCTAGTGCAGTTTAGGGTGAGAGCTTTTCTATTTGCATTGTGAATATTGGGGTTTTATGTAGGTCTGTCTGCACCAGTGCCGAGAGGGAGGAAAGGCAAGAAAGTAAAAGCCCAGAGTTCACAGCCCATGCTTCAAGATGCCGATTGGCTCACAAGCTGTAATCCAGATGTATTATTTCAAGAAGACAGCTATAGGAAACATCTCAAGCATCACTGTAATAAGTAAGTATTAATAAATATTTCATTTAGAGGGTTTTTTTACTACGTGCTTTTGAAAAGTCCGCAACTTCTTTTGGATATTTTCAATAGAATGTGGGGCCATTTAACAGGATGTAAAAGGCCATTATTACTTTTTAATTTGGGGATAATCATCTTAACAGATACCTGGCTACTTCTGTAAGCTCTTTATGACTGATCAGCACTTAAAACATGGTTCTAAAGAGAATTGTTTTCTACTTACTAAATAAGAACGGAATCAGATGAGGTTATTCTGTTTACCATATAAAGGAAAGGCTGTATCCCTATGCTAAGTCTATTTCTCTTGACAGTGGCTATCTTTAAACAAAAGCTGTTTGTTTCTTACCCTTCTTGTGGGGGTGTCTCAGGCTGATGTCCTTAAAGTTCTGTTCCTTAGATGTTAAACTCAAATATCCAGTTCTTACCTTCCAGAGTTTCATGTAGTAGTTCACCTGTGTATCTCTTCTTGTCATTCTTTTTCTCCCTTCCTCTCTTGCTTTTCACATCACACAGAATATTTCTTCTTTTCTCCTTTGAGATAAAATTTCTCACCCAGCTTCCTTAACTGAATCAGTGCCCTGATTTTGATTTTTGAAATTCTAAACATGTTACTGAACTGAAAGCCTTTGGGGATAAATATCATTGTATTTTGATTTGGCTGTTACATTGTTTTATTGTTGCGTGAATGTCTCTTAAGAGCCTCTCTTAGATTCTTTTTTAGCTTTTGTTTTGTAGTAGCTTGGTTATTTTTCTGTCAGTGTCCTTTGACAGAGTCCTAGTTCTCCATCTCCGTTTTCCTTACTATATTCTCCATTATAGACACTGACCCTAACCCTTGTCCCAAAAATACCTTGTTTTGGGGTTGGGAGCGGGGGGAGGTTGTTTGCTTTTGGGGTTTGGGGGGGGTTGTTTTGTTTTCAAATTTATACTCTTTGTTGTATATACGCCATACAGATATAATGCAGGGTTACTGAAAGGTCATTGTTACTTTTGTGGTTTTAATATGTATCGTGTCTTACTAATACCATTTATTGGAAAGAAATTATTGATTTGAAAAGTACCTGTGGCCTGTCAATAGGGGGTGTGATGTGAAGGAGGAGAGGCATTTAAGGGGTTTATTAGCTCATTTCCAGATGCTTACCGTGCTTAATTCTCAGCTGATGAAAACAGATTCTTATAGAATTACGTTAGCAAGTGCACATCCAAATAAACGGCTTTCTGATTTTTTCTAAACTGTTACTCAGATCTGTTATTACATTTCACTTGCTCTTAAAGTAATTAAATTCTTTCCTGTAACATTATTTTAATCTCCCAGGTAACATGTCCTCATTACTTGTTATATCAGTTTGCAGATCAGCCTTAAATTCATTTTTAAAAATATCACTTCTGTAATAATACTGTAGAACAATTACAAGGATCGGGAAGAGTGATAAATGTGCAAGAATCTTTTCAGTTGCTATCTTTTTTCCTTCACTTCCCAGATCCACCAGGATTAAGTGAATTGTAGAAGCAACATGTTTAGCCCAGGTAAAACCAAACAGAGGTAGAAGCTAATCAGTAATCCGAGTTATTTCCTTCAAAAAGTAGCAGTAGCAATTCGCTTTATAAGAACTGGTGTCCTGTCCTTATGTAACATGTATGCTGGTTTAATGCATAGACCTCCTGAAAGGTGCAAAGAGCCTCTGGTTTTTGGTTCATGTTGGTTTTTTTTTTTCTTCCTGCTCCTCCTCTTTGGCTTCATGTAACAGCTGCTATTGCTTAATACTAAGATGACAGAGACCCTCAACAGCTTATTTACATAGCCACACAGGGAGCAGGGACACCTTACTGGTCCCAGTTATCATGCACACAAAAAGAAGCATGTCTGACATATTTTGAATTGTAGACATGACCTTCATTCAAATCCCCGCTCTTCTGAGGTTTGCTTGAATAACACATGTAAAACTGGGTATTGCTCCGGTTGCATCAGATCTCTAATGAGGAGCTCTCAAAACTGGTGGTGGTCTAAATTTTTCATGCAAGTGGGTGATCAGATTACTGCCTCCCTGGTCACCCTTGCTGTTCCAGGAGCAGCAGCAATTCAACAGTTGCTGTGATGGATTTGGGTACAGTGAGAGGGCAGGCTGAGTAATCTGCATTTTAGCTGGTACTGATTTTACTTCATGAACTAGGCAGCAGGGGGTGCCCTGAATTGGGTAAACACAGGAGAGCAGGATTATTTTCAGGTAGATACTTTTTCTACAGAGATGACCTCTTTTCTAGTCTCCTTGAAAAGCCAGAGTGTGACACTCTCTCTCTTGCCAGCTTCAAGTGTGACCACAACACCTGACAGTGCTTCCAAAAATGACTGCAGTATTGCAGAGATGGGGGAAAACAAACATGAGCAATGAAAAATTTTCACTTCCTTGTAGCAGTTAGGTTGGGCACAGGTAAAATTAAATAGCAGTTTGAACTATAAAGAGTAAAAATAGTTAATATCTCCCAAGGGAAACGGGGGATTATTTTTTCCCCCCATTCTCGGAAGCTAAAAGTTGTATAATCTGAAAAACCTGACATTCCATATTGAGGGTTTATTGTAAGGTAGTAAAACCAGATTTTATATCTCGTTTATTCCTACAACTTCTGATGTGCTTCCAAAAATGGTATTAAGGCAGCAGCTGAGGAAATTTTATGAGATAATGAAGCAGAACAGTTACTGAAAGCCATCTGCTCAGTTGTTTACAAACTTGCTTCAATACTTCAGAGGCAGTGGTAGAGTACGTGTCTAAACTTCACAAGCTGCACTAGGTAGAACTAAATGAAATGCGCCGGGGCCGGGCTGAGCTGGGTCCCTCTCTGTGCAGTGTAAGCGGTTGCCAGGCAGGCCTGTTGGAAGCCAGCAGAAAGCACCACACAGAGGTGATTATGTGCCACCATCTGTCACGCTTCAAGCCTACCATACAGCATGGCTAATCAGCCTTGGCAGGATGATGGATGAACAGCAGCAGCTGCCAAAAGCCACTGTTGGCAAACAGTCCTGAAGTTAAGAACTTTTTCCCCCCTCTGCCTTCCTCTCCAGGGTCCTGCTGCGTGTCCGCATGCTGTACTATCTACGACAAGAAGTTATAGGGGACCAAGCAGACAAGATCTTAGAGGGTGCTGACTCAAGGTTAGTGCAAGTGCAGGTTTATTTTTTGCTTTGTGACGCTGGCTTTTATAAAGTACATGTACTGTAATAATGCAGCGTTTAAAGGTTGTCACGCTTTATCTCTTAAATGTCTATTCTCAAGCAGCCTTGTTACTTTATCAAGCGCTGTGGGTAATTTTCCTGGGGGAGGGAATGATGTGGGAAATGACGGAACCAGATTTTCAGTTCTGCTAATATTGAAGGATTGTTCTATCTCAATTTAAAAAATTAAAAAAATACACTAAGACCTTAAATGAATCATAGTTGGATAAGCCTTGTCATTCCACTCCCAGAATAGCCTAATGTTGGGTTTTTCTGTTGTAGGGCGGGTTTTTGGGGAGTTTTGTTGTTGGGTGTTTTTTTTTTAACCATCCTAATTATTTTTCCAGTTATTTCAATTTCTGTGTTGGGTTTTGGTTTCCCCCTTCCCCCCCCCCCCCCCCTTCACATTTACAAAATAGCCTGAACCACTATTTTAAAACATCTTTGTCTAGTAATACCTTTGAGAATGTAAATAATGCTGTCTCTACAGTGAAGTAGATGTGTGGATACCTGAGCCGTTCCATGCCGAAGTTCCTGCAGACTGGTGGGATAAAGAGGCGGATAAATCCCTTTTAATTGGAGTTTTCAAACACGGTAAGTGATGTCTCACTCTGAACAAAACTCAGTTGTAAAGCTTTCTGTGTGTAGGACTGTTCAGTCATAATATTAACAAGTATTGTTCCAAAGAACTGTTGGCTTGTATCTCCCTTTTTTTTTCTTGCCTGCATTAAAAACCTAATATGAGCTGTAAATATCAGATGCTGTTTTTAAATGTTTGCAGAACATTTGAGAAGAAAACACTACTTTCTTGGCTGTAAATAAAACAAAACCATATTTGTTTAAATAATAGCCAAATAGTAAGATAGATCTCCATAAACTTTGCTTCCAGCACTGCTTCACTTGCTAACTCTGCCAACCAGTGTCAAAGTGGACGGTGGGCTTAACCTCTGCTATTAATCTGTACAAGTGCCTCCTGGGCTTTGTTCCAAGCAATATTTCACAAATGTCAGTGTTGAGAACTCCCGGCTCCCTTGAGTGGGATGCAGCCTTGTTAACTTTGAAAGGCTGGGGATGCAGAGCTGGCATGATATATACAGTGAGCGATTCCTGATTATAATCCCAATTCTCTGGAGGTCGCAGAGGTATTCTCAGCAGCCCAGCCTGACTAAAGGGGAGAATGATGGCTTATAAAACCTTTCATGATTACAGTTTGGCTTGAGGCTCTACAGCAGTTAGGAGCAGTGTGTTGTAGTACAAATCCTAATTGAATTGTGCTGTTCTGCCTATGTACAGCAGCTCTGTTTTGTGGGCTCAGCTGAGGCAAGTCTAGTCTAAAAATCATTTTCCTGCAGTGCACTGTTGGGATCTGCCATTTTCCATCTAGTCAACTTGGGCAGTAAAAAAGCAAACAGCAGTTTGAAAACCGTAGAGGGAACAGTGTCATCTTACTGACATGCATCATCCTAAACCTAATAAGACAGGTTCGTTGGCCTTGCGTATAACCCATGTATACAGCATTTTTGCAGCCTACATTGAGGGTTCCAGCAGGGCTGGAGCTATAGAAAATGCATATATATATGTGTGTGTGTGTGTGTTCCCATTCACATCTGTATGTTTCCAGTAGGAAGTGTTGAATGTGAAGAACCACTGTGAAAGTCATATAGGAAACTTGAAGAAAAGTGTTGCACTTGTGAAAGATTTTTACTTTACCTTATAAAGACGTTAAATTGAATGCTTTCTTCAGTATCTACTATTTGTTAATGTTATTGCTGTGAAAATTTTTCTGTGCTGATGGAATTTACGAACATGAAAAATTGCATTACATGAATGAAATGGTTGTTTCCAGCACGGTGACAGCACCTTTGTTTTATTTAAAAATAAAGAAATTAATCCAGAAAATTGTACTTCTACTGCCTAAACCTATTCTATTCACAGCTGATCATAGCTTTTAAAAAAAAAATGTCTCCTGCTCTGCATGCAGGTTATGAGAAGTACAATTCTATGAGAGCTGATCCAGCACTGTGCTTTCTGGAACGGGTTGGCATGCCTGATGCGAAGGCCATAGCTGCTGAACAGAGAGGGACAGACATGTTAGCAGATGGCGGTGATGGGTAAGGAGGACATGAAAAAATTAATAAACTTTATCAGCATTGTATATGTTGGCATGAGTTCATAAGTCATATTTTGCCTACATCTTGCCTGAGGATCTGATCATACAATGTAAAAAGTACATAGAATTGTTTACACAGTTGAGCAAGAAATACAAATGTGTAACTTGGTATACCATACTGATAGCTTTTGTAGCTCTTTTGCTTTTGTCCAGAAAATCAGCCCCCTCTCAAAAACTATATTTCTTGAAAATATTTCTTTTAACTATTTCATAGCGGTGAATTTGACAGAGAGGATGAAGATCCAGAATATAAGCCAACCAGAACTCCTTTCAAAGATGAAATTGATGTAAGAACTTCAACTTTCTGTAATTACAAATCTATATATATAATTATAACTGCTTTTCCATGTTTATCTTAATGTGCAGTTCTTAAGTTTGAAAGCTACCAGATAAACATACCTTACAAAGATTGTTTGCTGCTGTGTTTGAGAGATGACATGTTTTTCTCCTGAAATGATAACATATGGTCAAAACTGAAAACTAAAATATCTTCTGTCTTTCTCCCCAAGGAATTTGCAAACTCACCTCCAGAAGACAAAGAGGAGTCCATAGAAATACACCAAAGTAAGACTATAGCAAAGAAATTAAAAAGGCAAAACCAGACCGTTCAGTGAAAGGTGGACTATTTACATTACCACATGAGGGATAGGTTGTGTTTTGGGAAAACACCACAGTAAACTTTTTACTGCCAATTCTCTTCATGCTTCAAATCTTTCAAAACAACTGTCTTTGAATAATCCCCATTATGGCTTTCTGGGTTTCTAATTACGTAGTAGAAATTGTGGTGATGATAAAGACCGGATGTTTCATAATGCAGCCGCTGATGTTTTTGCCGAGATAGTCTTGGAAGTTATAGATATGTTGTTTCCTCAGTATGGAGGAAAATTGCCAAGTTTAAGTGAGAATAATAAAGTGGGAAATCATAAGCATAGGTGTTTCCTCAGAGGCAAAATGATCTTCTCAGTAATATATTTAAAGAGGCATTGCATTAATTTAAATACTTACAGTATTCATAATGTGTTTGCACTGATAATGTTGAATAACAGTGCTTGATGGTTATCTCTAAATGCTTTTGTGAAGCATTTCTGAGTTCTTAAGTTGGATGTTTGATTCTATTTTTTATTTCCTTCCAATGTAGTTACCATGTTTCTAATTTGTTATGCACCAATATTAATGAGGCATGTGTTCTTATCAGATAAAGCAGGAATCCAGTTCTAGCCATAGAAACTTTGAAATGTTTAGTGGTGGTTTTGCAGTGCACAAATACTTCTCTATTCTCTAGACAAGCACAGTGAAAGCAATGCTGAGTTAGGCCAACTCTACTGGCCCAACACTTCAACCCTGACTACCCGTCTGCGTCGCCTCATTACTGCCTATCAGCGCAGCTATAAAAGGCAACAAATGAGGCAAGAGGCACTAATGAAGACTGACCGCAGGAGACGTCGGCCTCGGGAAGAAGTGAGGGCACTAGAAGCAGAAAGGGAAGCTATAATAACTGAAAAACGACAAAAGTGAGTTTCTTAGTGATGTCTTCAAATCTCATTAGAGCTTGTGCGTCACCAGTACTGCCCTTCTGTTTTAAAAGAATAAACTGAGGGGGTTTGGGGGTATCCAAACTATGCTTGGACTCTCTTTATTCAGGGGCCTCACTTCTCTTGCTTCTTCCTTGACTAGATGGACAAGAAGAGAAGAAGCTGATTTTTATCGTGTGGTGTCTACTTTTGGAATTATTTTTGATCCTGTAAAACATCAATTTGACTGGAATCAATTCAGAGCATTTGCCAGGCTTGATAAAAAGTCCGATGAAAGCTTGGAGAAGTATTTTAATGGCTTTGTGAATATGTGTAGACGAGTGTGCCGAATGCCAGTCAAACCGGATGATGGTAAGTTTTAACTGACTGTAGGAATCAGCATGACTGTTATGAGACAGTGGGATTGTTGAAACTTTGTGCCCAGGTGTAGTGATTTCAGAATGGGTGTACATTTAATCGATGTTAAACAGTACAAATTGATGTCGTTGCAGAACCACCTGATCTTTCCACTATGATTGAGCCGATCACAGAAGAGCGTGCTTCTAGAACTTTATATCGCATAGAACTGTTGCGGAAAATCCGTGAACAGGTTCTCCATCACCCGCAGTTGGGGGAGAGGCTAAAACTTTGCCAACCAAGCTTGGACCTGCCAGAGTGGTGGGAGTGTGGTAAACATGACAAAGACTTACTGGTTGGTGCTGCTAAACATGGAGTCAGTAGGACAGATTATCACATTCTGAATGATCCTGAACTCTCTTTTCTTGAGGCTCACAAAAACTTTGCTCAAAACAGAGGGACAGGTAATGCAAATACTGTCTCTTCTGTAAACCCTCTGGGTGCTGGCTGCAGTCAAACACCACCTATTGTCCCATCCACACCAGTACAAGAAGAAAAGACTACAGAACAAATGGAGTCTAAAGTTGAAGGGTCTGAAAATCCAGCAGCCAAAGAAAAGTCTGATATCAAAGAGGAGACAGATACTGCAGATAAGGACACTAAACCAGACTGTGATGCTGAGGCTGAGCCTGGCTCTGTTAAATGTGAATTGAAAGACATAGAAATGAGTACAGACGTAGACCCAAAATCTATTTCTGAGAAAGGTTCAGAAGAAGATGAAGAGGAGAAACTGGATGATGATGATAAATCAGAAGAATCCTCCCAACCTGAAGGTAACGTGTTGGTCAGATCAATTCTGTGTGCTTAGCATGAGCCCCACAGCTGTTGTAACTTGTGCCAGCTGGTAAGTGGCACACATGGAGCCATTATGGCGCACGGGATGGGCTACATGTAGCAGTTCCTCTGCCCTTCTGCATATCAGGTGGCTAGATAAGCTTTCATAAAAACCGTCCAGCATCAGCGGGGTATTCCCCCACAAGGGATGGTTTCCAAGACGGCTCACTGAGCCAGTAAGCACGGTCTCTGTGCCAAATGCAGAAGGCTAAGGCTCTGCTGTAGTAATTACTGAACAAAAGCCTGAGTTAGTAATATTGCATCAAGCCTGGTTGTCTTAACCTGTCTAGTTGGGTTGACACTGGGTGGTTGGGAACTGTTGTAGTTAATGCCTGGTTGTGGTTGTTATTCAGCAGGAGCAGTTTCTCAGGGTAAGAATTTTGATGAAGAAAGCAATGCCTCTATGAGTACCGCAAGGGATGAAACGCGTGATGGATTCTACATGGAAGATGGGGACCCCTCTGTGGTTCAGCTGCTTCATGAGAGAACATTTGCCTTCTCTTTCTGGCCTAAGGTTGGTTGGCCTGTGTCGTCTTCAATACAGATAAAAACGTGTTCGCAAAATAACAGTGAGCTTTGTATGATTCTGCACTTGTAGTGGGCAAGGGACTTTTTTCTGTTAATGATTTGTGGAATAGGATTTTATTCTTCAGTTTCATAAAAATTAGCAGGGGAAATGAAAGGAATTTCTTTACTGTAAATAATGTCATTTAGTAAAACAACAAACTACTGACAGACGTGAGTTCTTATAGGCTCCGTAACTGTATGTCAGCACAATCACACCTCTTGTACCTCAATTGATGGAAGCAAACTTATGATTTTGAATTATGGATTTTGTCTGCAGAGCAATCCACAGTGTTAAAGAGCAGAGATTTTGTAAAATCACCTTTTTATTTTGGGGTGAGGAGATTGTAGAGAAGAGTATTGGTGACCTACATGATCTAAGCCATTATGTAATGTTGACAGATGTAATTGTATTAAGGTATCCTGCAAACATAGGCAGCAGTTTTAGGTAGGATAAAGCTATATCTTATTTTGTAACAGTACAGAAAATTATCTAATATAAAATGTTTTTAAAAATATGAAACCACAGCCTCCTAATAAATCCATACATAATTTAGAACTCTCCTTTGCAGTAAGGGGAGAGAGAGAAATAAAGTAGTAATAGTCTTAAGCTTACTAATCACCATAACAGGGCCATCTGGTTTGGGATGGGGGGGGGGCAGGGCAGGGGGACCTTGCTCTTAATAGGCTTATTCCTGGGGAAAGCAAGCAGTCTGTTGCAGCTGCTGAGATTTGCTAGTGGCTTTTGTACTGTTTTCCTGTTCAGGAAGCTAACTGATGCTCATATTCCCTAACCAGCAGTATTTCTTATAGTTCTGAAGTTCCTACTACTTCAGGCAGGCTAGCATAGACTGTGCTGGAATGGAAAAAATCAAATGATACTCATCTTCTTTGCTTTCAGCATGTATTTTGGAAACACGGGCTAAAATCTTATTCTAGTCACAGTGTAAAAGTAAACCCAAAAATCCTTCATCTGTATAGGTTCAGCATAAGTAGACTAATAAACATAATTAGAGATTTTTAGTGTACACGCTTCAGTGAAATTTGAAGTGATAATGGGCGTGGAATGAAAATTGACATTCATTAGATGTCCCTAGGTTGGTGCCCATTTCATAATGTTGAACTTTATTAATAGTGACGCTAATGAGGATCCACTTCCTAGGACAGAATTGCAGATCCAGCCTCTTGGATCTCAAGAACTGCACTGTTAAGATGCTGATTGCAGATGTTTTGATTTTCCTTTCCTAACTGTTGATTTTGCTAACTACTGAAGTTTTGCAGTGTAAAACAGTAATGAGTTTCTGTTAAATTTGTCACTTAGTACACCGTCGTACAGCAAACTTGGTCTGTCTTCCTCCTTCCCCCCAGTATAAATGCAGCCGTTAAATTCTAGCAATGTTTTATTCTACAAAGTTGTCTGTGTATTAGCTTCTTGTAAGGCGACCGGTTCACCCTGACCTGCAAGAACAGTTGTTTTTGAATGTATTTCTTAAGCTTTGGAACCTGGACTGTATCGTTGTACTCATTTGAGTTTTAAAGGCGACTTCCACGCTGAAGGTTCATTACGTACTTTTCCTTTATGCAGGACCGAGTAATGATCAACCGATTAGACAACATCTGTGAAGCAGTGCTGAAAGGGAAGTGGCCAGTAAATAGGCGCCAGATGTTTGATTTCCAGGGGCTCATACCTGGGTATACTCCAACAGCGGTGGACAGCCCCCTACAAAAAAGGAGCTTTGCAGAGCTCTCCATGGTTGGTCAGACCAGCGTCAGTGGCAGTGAAGATATCACTGCTTCTCCTCAGTTATCAAAGGCAAGGCTGCGTCTTTCTCTTTCTTACATAAAACATTTTATCTTGCATGCGCTTCTTTTGCATAACGGAAAAAACAAAAAACAGAATTTCTTTAAATAAAATAGGAAAAATAAAAAGTGTTTCTTTGAGTAAGATGAAGGCTTTTTTTTTTGAGAGTTACATGTTTGGACTTTTATTTTAAATTCAGCATAGGAAACAGAGCTTTGCTAACATTTGGAAATGCTCATTCTTCATTAGGAAGATGCACTCAATTTATCAGTTCCACGTCAGAGGAGGAGGAGACGAAGAAAGATTGAAATTGAGGCTGAGCGAGCTGCCAAGAGGAGAAATCTTATGGAAATGGTTGCCCAGTTACGTGAGTCTCAGGTGGTCTCAGAAAATGGACAAGAAAAGGTTGTAGATTTATCAAAGGCCTCACGAGAGGCAACAAGTTCTACCTCAAATTTTTCATCTGTTACTTCAAAGTTTATCTTGCCTAATGTCTCCACACCCGTGTCTGATGCCTTTAAAACTCAAATGGAGCTGCTGCAAGCAGGTCTTTCGCGCACACCCACAAGGCATCTACTAAATGGCTCTTTAATAGATGGAGAACCACCCATGAAGAGGAGGAGAGGAAGGAGGAAAAATGTAGAAGGGCTTGATCTGTTATTTATGAGCAACAAACGGACATCATTGACTGTAGTAAGACAGCAACCTTTTTGTCTCATATTTGTTCTTCTGTGTGTAGTTCTTTCTGAATGTGAGTTTAAAGTGTTGTTATGCTTTCCCTAATAGTAACATATGGTTTTTACCCAACCAGCTTTCTCTTTGTCTTTAGAACTGCTATTTCTTTTCGAACCAAACAAAATGGTGTTCATATCATTCATACCAAGTTTTTACTATAGCAAATTGTGGCTGTTTAAGTAGCTTGTACTTTCAAAAAGACAAAAAGACTACTTTTGGTTTTTTACAGAACATAATATATTTACAACATACATCTTGAAGCTTAAGTATGTCTTTCTTACTGTGTAGAAAAGGGAAGGCCTTGGAGGCAATTAATTGGAAATGCCTGAAAACTGCTCTGTCTTTAGCTGTATGTTCTTTAATGTCCAAGGATGCTAAATTTTCAGAAGTCCCTAATGTAGCTGTCTTTATATAGTATGACTTTTTAAACCCTGTTAACTCCTGCATATGCCAAATCTCCCTGAGCATTTAGCTTCAGTCCCTGAAATTATTTCTCCCAGGTAAATGTTCCATTCAAGTGAGAATTAATACAGATGTTAATGTTTCCAGGAGGATGCAGAAGTGACCAAAGCTTTTGAAGAAGATATGGAAGCCCTACCAGCAAGGAACATTCCATCTCCTGGTCAACTGGACCCAGACACTCGCATCCCTGTAATCAATCTAGAGGATGGGACCAGGCTGGTGGGAGAGGATGCTCCTAAAAACAAGGATTTAGTTGAATGGCTTAAATTGCATCCCACTTACACTGTAGATATGCCAAGTTATGTACCAGTAAGTATATGGTTCTAATAGTATTGTTGTACTATATTAATACAAAAGTTAGTTTTACAGATTTCAAAATTAATTACCTCACATTGGGCATAGTCATTGGATTTTATAACTGTTGGTTTTCAGTAGATGTTTTCTCTTTAGCCACATTTAATATGGTATCTGAGCACTCAAGTGGCACTGGGGTGTATGGGTTGCTTTTCGTTTCTTAATATTTGTATATAACAATGTGTTGAAACAGTGTTGGTGTCAAGTTCTGCAGAATTTCTTCATCTGATAAGAAAAAACATTTTTCTGAGATAATCTGAGGGTAAAGTAATTGTGCCCTTCTTAAAATTGTTGTGAGAAGGGGTTCCATAATGGGTGATTTTTCTCAAGAAAACGAAAAACTAAAAAACAATATATTTCTCTTCTTTCCAGAAGAGTGCAGATGTGCTGTTTTCCCCATTTCAGAAGCCGAAACAAAAACGACACAGATGTCGAAACCCTAATAAACTCGATATAAACACCTTGACAGGAGAAGAAAGGGTACCTGTTGTAAATAAGCGAAATGGAAAGAAGGTAAAAATTAAGTTAGTTCAGTGGAGGTCTTTAATAATGTCTTTGCATGTGGAAAGCAGGTTTTCTACTCCAAGCTTTCTTTTTAAAAGTTTAATAATTTGGCACCACCAGCAGTTACTTTTACTGGAACGTACCACCCAGTTCCTTTAATTTCTTATTTGCTCTTCTGATATGTTCATATTAATCACTTGAGTAAATAACTCTTACTTTTTGAAACTATATAGCACCTTTTTTCGTTATATCAGGTATGAATTTAATTACTAGCCCTGCCTGAGCTGCAGCATTTTACTTTTTTTTTTTTAAACATGATCTTCTAAATTCTAGTGTCATTAGCTGGTTTCCATGTAGTTTTCCACAGTTTGAACTGAAAGTTTTTACTGCCATCCTTTAGAGATGAAAGTGCACAGATAGAAAATGTCCATATAAATAGTTGTTTGGGGGTTTGTTTTGTTTTGGGTTTTTTTAAAGTATTAACCTTGTCTTTTGCATTAGATGGGTGGAGCTATGGCCCCTCCAATGAAGGACTTGCCAAGATGGCTGGAAGAAAATCCTGAATTTGCTGTTGCTCCAGATTGGACTGACATTGTTAAACAGTCTGTAAGTGAAAGTCTCATTCCATGCTTCACTGTAGATTATAGCACAGAAAAGTTGAAGGCTGTGTAAATTGATTAGTGAGTCTTTATCTCATAGCTGGTTTTGAGCTGAGGGAATTGTAGTGTCTGGATGGGAGATACCCGTCTTGGGGCAGATGGTGATAGGCGGCTGCTGCAGAATGGGATTGAAGTACACTCGAATAATCAGCTACAGTAAGGCAGCCTTCAGCATTTGTTTTGTTTGGTTTTTTGTTGGTGTTTTTTTTTTTCTTATAACGAACAATCTTTAATAAACACAGGTATTCATACATTAGGAACTATTAAGAGAATATTTGTCATATTCATAACAAATAAATTCATCATCTTGGTAACAGGCAGCATCAAAGGATTAGGTTTTCTGCCTTTTATAACAGTTTGAAAGTAAAGGGTGCAATGCTGCAAATACTCATTTTAATAAAATATTACTGTTCTGAAGTTCAGTATGAAGTACAAAGGTATAAGCTCATAACTGCAGTGTTATCAGGGTGGGTTTTTTAATGAAGCTACGTAGTTTCAGCATGTGTTGTTTTACTGTTGTATTTAAATGTAAAAAATCTGAGGCTTTGCTTTCTTCAGCTTATCTTACACTGCCATTCAGGTTGGTAGCTAGCTAGTCATGATTTGCCAGGGTTGAAAAGCAAACCACTTCTGGAGTGTGCTGGAATCCCTTCTGTTTCTTCCATCGTCATCAGTTAACTGGTGAAAGCTGTTAAAGGTAGTCAGGAATAAAGCTTGTGTTTTTCGCATCCCCTTTTCAGGGTTTTGTTCCAGAGTCCATGTTTGACCGTCTTCTCACTGGACCTGTTGTGAGGGAGGAAGGAGCAAGCAGAAGAGGAAGAAGGCCAAAAAGTGAAATTGCCAAAGCAGCTGCAGCAGCTGCTGCTGTAGCATCAACGTCGGGAATCAACCCACTACTAATGAACAGTCTGTTTGCTGGAATGGACCTCACAAGCCTCCAGAACCTACAGAACCTGCAGTCTCTCCAGCTCGCAGGCCTCATGGGCTTTCCGCCAGGGCTAGCAACAGCTGCTGCTGCTGGGGGGGATACTAAAAATCCGGCTGCCATGTTGCCTCTGATGTTGCCAGGGATGGCAGGATTGCCCAATATGTTTGGACTAAGCGGATTGTTGAATAACCCGATAACGGCTACTACTGGAAATGCCACTACTGCTTCCGGTCAAGGAGAGACTGAGGATGGCGCTTCAAAAGCTGAAGAGAAGAAAAATGAGAATGAAGAGGAGAACAAAGACTCTGAGAAAAGCACAGACGCTGTTTCTGCTACTGACTCTGCGAATGGATCTGTCAGTGCTGCTACTGCGGCGACTACCGCCACTGCCACCACTACCACCACCACCACCACTGGATTGCCCACAAACCCTCTGGCCTTCAATCCTTTCCTGCTGTCTACCATGGCTCCTGGCCTCTTCTATCCATCTATGTTTCTACCTCCAGGACTGGGAGGATTGACTCTGCCCGGTTTCCCAGCACTAGCAGGACTTCAGAACGCAGTGGGCTCCAACGAAGAGAAGGCTACTGACAAAACTGAAGGAACTGCCTTTAAAGATGAAGAAAATCTCGAAGGCAGTGATGCAGAGGAGAGCCTTGATAAAACTGCAGATTCCTCCGTTTTAGAAGATGAAATAGCACAGGGTGAAGAATTAGACTCACTTGATGGGGGGGAAGAAATAGAAAACAATGAAAATGATGAATAACCAGTACCAGTTACAGTTAAAGTGTTTTAAACTTTTGACAAGTGGTAGTCCTACTGTTTACACTCACAGTTAATGTCCATACTTAGTTTTTATAAGCTGTTCTGTAACATAGTGTAGCAAAAAAAAAAAAGTTCAAGTCATGTTATACAGATGTGTCAAAAGGTATCTTGGTCATTAAGTATTGTGCAGTGCATTATTTATTATCCCTAGGAGAGATGAAATTTGAGAGGTGATCATGTCTTTTTAAGGAAATTGACATAATGCTCTGCTTTTTTTTTTCTTTTGGTACCATTGGTATTATGAATTAAGCAGCAATTTGTAATCAAGTGGCACTAATAGAAGGAAGTGCTGCTTAAAGGAAGGATGAAGTTATATATTTAATTTTTTTTTTTTTTTTTTTTTTTTTTTGCTGTGAAGGTCAAGATGAAATTTACCATACATATCGTACTCGCGCTTCATTTTGACTGTATGGGAGTTCACCCGCTCACCTGCGCGCACACACCCACACACACACTCTCTCTCTGACAATCTTCATGATAGTGTGAATGTCTCTGTCTTGAGACGCAGCAATAATAAGGCAGCTGTTGAATGTGAAGAGTACCTTTTGGAAATTAACCCGCGGAGAAGGTTCTTACAGGATAAAGCTACAGTTTAATCGTCTCGTGATCTTGTAATGCACTGGTATAAACAAAAAGAAAAAAATCAGGTACCTTTTTTAAATTAAAGGACTTTGTTACTTTAGCCACAAAGCTAAACAGCATTACCTCAACTCTAAACTAGCCTTGAAGTTTACAGACATGACTTTGTAAATGTATTGTTTTTCTTTGTTGTGATGTCTTTTTATTTTTTTTTCTTTGGAAACTGCTATCATGTAAGATAAGATGTAAATTGCTGCCAACTGTAGTAATGATGCTTTTAATAAAAGTGACCCATGATATGCAGAGATGTAATTGGAGAATGTAGTGTTTAGGGACATCACAACTGGTGTTCACTTTCTGTATTTGCATTGTGGCTTTTTTACAGCATTTTTCTGCTACATTCTTTATAGATTAGTGGCTGTAAATGCTGAAGTGATTGTCTTCAAGGGACTAGGCAGGAAGAGAAACCTTGAATTACTTTCATATTTTCCACTCTAAGTAACTCTACAGAAGCGCGCACTAAAACCCTTACTTTACTCCTTCAAAGGGGCATGAGAGACTGAGAATACTTTAAAATGTGTTCAGCATGTGATAATGTGGTACACTAAAGAACAAAAGGGCAGAAGAAAAATGAGGCTTTAATAGGCACAATATCTAGGTCATTTATCCTTGGTTAATGGGTAGAAAAACACAATGCTGTAGTGACAGCAAGGGATACAAAGGCTCTGTGGTATCCTGTAGACCAGAGCTTGTGATGCCAGAAACCACTGTGTCAAACAACCTACATGAAACTAAAACTGACCCACTTTTCATAAAAACCAGTGTCTCTTCTGGAGAGCTACCGATTTGTACCCTTTTGTGACCTTTTGATACTCGAGATAATGTACCATCGGAGAACTTGTTTTCACAGTGTTGTCACCTTGACACACATACACACAACCATCTCGAGAGTGAGGATAAAAGGTTAGATTTTCAGTGGAGTACATGAAAAATGAGCTATTGGAGTGGCCAGCTGTGGGTGGACCCCCGGCTTAGGGCTAATGTTACCTGTGCTTTTGGAGTGCTGGAGAGCTGCAAACCTCGCTCTCATGTCCGCTGTGACTTTGCGCCAGAGCTCAAATGGACAAGTACTGCAAGGCCAAAATTCGGTCCTGGGGTATGGAAAGGGGTGAACTTGGCCCGAAAAGAACGTTTTGTGAACGATGAAAGCAGATGGGAGTGAAGGCTTAGGAAGTGAATTTTGTGTGAATGAATCATGGGCATGCACTGTTGGAAATTAATAGGTGTCCGGCTGCCTGGTCGTGCCACTCAGATCGTGGGGAGCTAAGGAAGGTGGGGAAGGATTCCCCCTGCCAGGCACGTCACGGAAGGGTTGCATGAGGTGCGTTACTCCTGCCTGTTTCTAAAACCTCGGACACAGAAGTGAGAGGCTGAAAGCTTGAGGTACCTTAACTTGATCCAGGTGTGTTACATATCCTGTTGAATTCATTTGAGCTGTTACTTAAGTTGTTTGAATGCCATGTGTGTTATTTTTTTTCTTCTACCTATAGAATTCCCACTGTAAAAGTTGGTGGGGGCTTCCCATTGTCTGTACTCCACACACTGGTACCAAACAGCCTTTTTTTTTTTCTTTCTTTTTTTTTAAAAAAATTCAGCTTTATAATTCCCAGCAAAGATTTACACAGACTAATGATACCCCTTGGGAGGGCCCTTTTTAATTGGCAAGACTAGAAATTACGTTGTTAAATGCCACACTAACCCCCCCTTTCTTCTCCTAACTCCCTTCCCCTCTCAACATGAGGGGGAAATTCTGGTAACCACCCATTTCTGTAGGTTCTTGGCATGGAAGCATCCAAGTCATGGGGTAGGGTGTCCCAGGGACAGCCAAGTGACTCTTACCCCTGCACTGTAAGCGTTCCTCCGTAACAGCATTGCTCCTCTGCCTTTCCTCATCAAAGAAAAAACAAAACTGGAGAATTGTTGCGAGGGAACGAATGCCCTGGTAATGGGGGGAGCCTCTGTGCTCTGAACGTGCTTTTGCAACAGCCTGGCTTCCCCCAGGCCAAACTGACCACTCACCTGTTGACAAGAAGGTGATACTGGATTTTCAGAAGGGATATGGGCCCCTGGTATGAAAAATGAAGTGGGGGGATTGCCATCTAATGTCCAAGAAATGTATTACATGAAAATATGAAGGTTTTTCTCTGATTTGACATGGGAGTTTTTACATGTTAATCATTGCAAAGATTCTGACGGAGTTTTAAAGTGTGTCTAAATGAATAAAAGCTTACGTGAGATGCTTAGATCAGATACTATTCCACACTTGATTTGCATCTGGAGCACACTTTTTGCCTGTCTCGATGAGAAGCCTTCGTTTGCCACCAGCCGATCTTTGCTGGACCTCCTAATGGTGGCAGAAACGTTAACCGGGGCATCAAGGAGGACAAGCAACTTTTTTTTTTTTTTTTCCCCCCCTGTTGCTTTTGAGAAGAAAGTATCTGTCCCAAAGTACAGCAGTGGCCTGCACGCTGCGTGCAGCCCTGCCAAGGGAAACATCAAAACAACAACAAATCCCCTCAGGCTATTCAGGGCTTGCTGTTTTTTGTTTGTTTGCTAAGAAATTGCAAATGAAGTTCACAAGTTCTTAAAACCCAGACTGTAAAGGAGAACTGGTTCAAGTGTGAGCACTGAAAATTGTCGCTGATGAAATAGAGGACGGGTCCCTAAACTAGCCCCAAGTATCTTCTTGTCGGCTTCCGTCTCTTGTTTCGTATCGATGTCAAGCACCGGAGTGTACCACTTACTGGAATAACGTGCGCTGCTTCAACTGAGGACCTTGGCCTTTTAGTGCAGCAAAATAAGCGCTTGTTCTTTTTTTTTTTGGGGGGGGGGGGGGGAGAGTAGTAGTAGATTGCATTTCTAGTATTAAGCTTCCTGCTGAATTTTGTATCGTGTACAAAACTGCTCGGGACATTTTGGACTCCTGCGGCTCTGTGCCAGCTACCTCTGAATCCTTAATGTCAGGGCTGGGGGTCCCGTAAACATCAGGGCGTCTGAGAGCCCTTGCTCCCGCTGCCTCCAAACTCTTCCCTGGGGATCTGAAAGGTGCCGGCCGGCCCGTGATCCCTCCCTGACGCTGCTCAGTGGGAAAGAGGGCTGGCTGCGGGTTTCGGGGCATGTGCTGTGTAAATAACCTGTCTGCTTGTCCCCCTCTGTGGCTTCAAGTGAGGGTCCCTCGGAGGGACCTGAAGCCGGCTCCTTTCCTCTCTGAGAGATGCTGTTTCCCTTCTAATCCCCGGTCAGCTGTTCCAAGGAAGAGATGTGAAAGAAATGAAATTTTAAGGCTTAGATGGTTGCTGTGGTCAAAGTTTGATGGGAGTTTTGGAAGCAATCGAAAACCTTCCGAAGGTAAAGTCAATGTGCCAGCTCAGTCTGCATGTGGCTGTTGGTAATAGATTTGATGCAAAATAGCAAGTATTTAGGATAACATGGACTGTAGTGCCAAAAATATATTTTCTAAAGGGGGGTAATTCTGTGTCACTGAATGGTTTTGTTTTCCAGCTTTTATAGATTACTGTCATCACTGGTAAAACCATCAAACCTTAATAATATGAGCTATTTGTGTTGCAGTCACTCGATGCTGGTAGTCTCCAAGCTGTTACTTGTACTCCCTCAGTCTCAGCTTAAAAAATTTAGATACCAGTGGTAGCTGCAAGTCAGAGTCTTCATTAAATCCTGGTGGTTGTAATCTATGTTAAAAACAAGAAACCCAGCCCACCCATTTAAAAAGTTTGCTCAGAGTACGTAGATGCAAGCAGTGGTAACTGGGGTCTCGCTGGTTTGTTTTTTTTTAGTTCCAACTTTTTAAATGTGGGCCTTGTTAACCTAAGAGGCAACGTAGAGACGTTGAGCCACGGATTCATCAATCTTTCAGCCAATTGCATCCCTAAACCGAACGGCAGGCAAACTCTACGCTTTAAGATGCCTAATAACGGTGTGCTCTGTGGGCAAGGAACCGGCGGCTCTGCTAGCAGAGCTTTTTCAGCTCTCCTTGGAACCATGCTTTGACCTTCCAGTTTTCGGGAAGTCCCGGGAACCTGTGGGCTTTGCAGGCGTAGGAGTTGGGAGCAGCAGCCGCCTGGTCCCTGCTATCGCTCTCCTCCCACAGGGCTTCTGCTATTGTTGGGCCCGGGGAAGGATTTGCATATCTGTGAGCGCAGAGCGAATGTTCGCTCCCTCCGCTCGGAGGCCCTGCAAGGAAACTCCATGATCCTTCCCTTTCCACCCCCACCCCACCCCCCCCCTTTTTTTTTTTCTCAGGGCTAGTGGAAAATAAGAGACGGCCATTGTATTTCACTGCAGCGGCATTGTTCTGCACCAGACAAAGATGGCATATTTCTCCGATCCATAGTTTCTGCTCCTTCAGCCATGGCTGGCTACTGATGAGCAGCTGTGCAGACTCTGAATAGCCTAAGGCATTTCCTAAAACCATTAAAAATATGAATTTTCCCCAAACATGTGCCAAACCCCTCCCAAAAATATGTGGCAGGAAGAGGGAAGCAAAGCCTTTGCTCTTTGTCCACAATATGTTTTCCTAAAATCAAACTTTCAATGCATACCCGCTTTTGGAGAAAGCATGCAAGTTCTCTCGAACGTATCGGTTGATTCCTGAATGACTTCTGTAAACCCCGTTGAGAAGAATATTTAAAAAGAAGTGTTTTTTGATATTTTCTTTAAGGATTTTCGTGAAGGAAAGAGGTGAAAGTGAAAGGTTTAAACTGAGCTACATAATTTTGGTTTACGAACTGGACAGGCGCTCGTAATAAGTCGTTGAAGAAAATGTTAGAAATCAGTCCTGTTCCTCATCTGCCGTGCAGCTGACCTTTCCAAACTATCATTTCAGACTGTCACTGTAAGGACATGCTTTTTCTTCCCAGTCGTCTTCAAGTTCTTCTCAACCAGACTGGCCATCTTCTGCTGTCTCCGTCTGCAGCAGGCTTGCCATCTGCTATATGGCTAATCAATTCACAAAGGTGCTGCTGGGCAGTGCAGACTCCCTGTCCTCTGCCAATATTTTCTGGAAGTTGTCAAACATAGCTGAATTTGTTCTCAGCTGTCACAACCATCGCATTGATTCCAGCTTGTAGCACTCTAGTGACCAGTGGGGTCTGCGCTTTGTTTTGCAAGCAGCGTTTGCTCTTTTGTGCCCGTTTGATTCGGCTGGAGCTGTCGCTGGAGTCTGGGGGAGCGTGGCTCTCAGGCTGCAGGTAAAAGGTGCCCTTCGACTGTTTTAAGTTGCCTGCTCACAAGTTTGAAGGGTAAGCCCGTGGGCGAATCGGCAGGCCAGGACTCCAGATTCAATTTCTAATTCTGTCTGCTTCCCCGAGGCGGTTGCTTTAATTGCGGTTTCCAATCTTCAGAATGGAGAATGACACTTGCCTTCTTCACAGAGATGTTGTGAGGCTTATGTTAGCAACAATCACGCGGTACTCAAGCCACCCTGATTAGAACTGCCTGGGTAAGAGACTTCAGCTCATCCTTGAACATGACAATCTTCATTACATCTTGGGCTGTTGCGATACAGCCCCCCTCAATCAGTGCCACCGTATGATGCCAAACCTGCTAACCCCACTGTGAGATACCAAACCTGTCAGCTCTCCCTCTGCTGTCCCCTGCTGCCACGTAAAACCGCACGCCAAGCTTTGGGTCTCGCTTTTCCTTGTCCCGTTGTGTCCCGCTTTCAGGGCAGGACTACGGCCACCGCTTCTGCCCTGCGACTCGCTGCCGCTCGACCTCGGGACTGCTTGCTGTTCTGACTGCGTAGTATGTCATCAAAAGGTGAACATAAATCCGTACGCAGACTCCTTCAGGAGGAGGGTTGGTTGTCATTCACGTTTCTTTAATACTCCTTTGGCCATACCTGGATCTGACGGTGAAGCCGGTTCACCTGACTAACGCAGTTACCACAGTTGCGTGTTCAGATGCTGGTTTTAAGTGGCAGGATTTGCGTCTTTGCAGCTTCACGTTCTCCTTAAAAGGCTTCTGCTGCACACATTGCTCTGCTGATGGGGCAAATGCAAAATTAAGAAGGTAAGATTGCTGAAGATTTAGTATGCTCCAAGCTAACAGTTCTGCTTTCTCCCTGGTGATGCAGGAGAGAAAAGCCCTCCTCTGTTTCTTCCCTGGCTCGCTTTACAGCTGCCTCAGTTAAGGGAGCTTGTGGATACATCGGGGATGGGCAGAGAGAAGATAATATGCCTTGGTTTTTCCAGCCTTGTCTGCTTTCTGTCAGACAGCAAGGAGTGGTTAGCTGATGTTTCCAGTGCCCGCTGATCTTTTAGCAGAAATTGGTAGTTTTAAAAAGGCCTTAAGTCCAGCTTTCCAAGTACTAGTTCCTACCAAGGAGCAGCTTCTGTCATTGGCGCTGTACAACAGCACTAAAAAGGAGCATTCGGGAAAAGAAAAAGGCATCTGCTGGCTTTAAACACTCAGTGTTTCACTTGAGCAAGCTTTTTCATTGCCCTATTAGTTTCCCTTGCCACATGAAGAGCTGCCATCATCTCTTACCTACTGTATATTTATATTTAATCCAAAGGAAAAAAGCAATTTTCTAGAAGCCACGAGAGGCAAGCTCCAAAAGATCTTTCAGCGTGTTTTCAGTACGCGCTGCTAAATACCTCATGTTTGTCAGCTCCTCTTGGCACCCTTTGTATGTAACAGCCTCTAATGAATTTGGATCAGCTTCTCTGCTGATGGCTAGGAGGGATCACGCTATGCAGTAGCGGCACTTGAAGAGGTGTAACATTTGACTACAACCCTTGCAGGGGTGGCTGGTTTTAACCTGGATTTGGAATAGGATTTGTGAAACTCTTTTCATCAGTAGATTTCATTGTGTGCAAGCTAAAGGATGAGTGGGCTTTCTTGCACACTGTTTAATGAAGTCTTCTTAAAGCGGTTGCAAGTTGGCGTGCCAAGAGGATCTTAACTACGTTGGAACAAATTGCGCTTCTCTGCCACGTGCTTCATTTATTCCTCATGAAGAGGTAGCTTTTTGGGTCTCTTAGGCCTTGTGCCCGTGGTGACCCAAGCAACGTTTGCGTGCAGTGATACCAGGTTTTCTTGCTGAGCCTTTGCTGTCTGCATTACAGAAATAATCTGCAAGCGATTGCGGAGCTGTTTTTTATGTTTGTCTTCACTCTTTCTGATAGGTAAGGGAGAATATGCTGTGAGCGGGCAAAAGCAAATTAAATCTGCACTGATCTCTCTGATGACCAATGTGCAATAGGGTTGCACGCAAATGTCTGTGTGTCTGCTGCTTGCAGCGAACAAAAATTGCCAGGGGGAAAATCAGACCCAGGAATTCTGGAGATTTCTGTGGGAACACTGTGACCTCCCTTCCTGGTTCAAGGCGGCAGTGATGCCCTGCCAGTGCAAGGTGAAGACTGAAGGGGTATGCGGCCGACGCAGTCAAGGAGTCCTTGATGGAGTCCTCCTTGTATTGGTGCACCTTGTTAATGGAGACTACAGCAAGGGCAGGGAAAGCTTCCACCATCAACTCTGTTATCCTGGGGAAAATGCATGGACAGGGCTGGCGCACAAGGCTCTCCCCAGACCCCACCCTAGGCCAGGTTTCTGACAGAGGAGCCTCAGGAGGGAGGGGAGCCAGTGGTGACAAAAGCCTACTGCAACCAATCGGAAAAGAATGGTTTCTACTGCAAGATGATAAATTGCTGGTACGAATCAGTAGCAAAATGCAGGGCCTTTCCCCTCATGATTCCCATCACCTGCCAACAACCACTCAACCTCGGGCACGAGCGGTTAGAGCCTCCCTGCAAAATGCGTGTAGGATGGGCACACGTGGCCCAGGCTTCTCAGTGCTGGGTAGCTTTGTATCACGGAGCACGTTTTTAGCTGGCACAGGCTGCATAGATGTACTTGGCTGTTGGGAGGATGGAAAAGGTGAGGATGCCATCCTGAAGTCCGAAATGTCACCAAGTGACCTATTCCTTCCGGACTAACTCTCTGTGTTCCTTGAGGTCCTGGCCAGCAGATTTAGTGGGTTTTACAAGCTCATTTTCAAGTTCTGATTTTATGTCCCATTTTATGGTATGTTTATTCTATTTGGTTTTGTTACTGGTTTACAGTTGCACAATTCTTGTGTTTGCTGGCACCGAACCTTGCGTGAATCTACTGCTATTGTCCCCACAGCTAAAATGCCTACAGCAGCTACAGCAGATTTCATCCCGCTTAGCGATGGATGCAACACCAAGTGTTGCAGAGGAATCTCCAAACGGGAAAAGTCCATTATCCTTTTGATACTTTTGTAAATTTGAGTCCTGCCCCCCCTAGAAATAAAGGCGCAGAGCTAAAAATTAAAATCTTACCCTGCAGTACAGGCAAACTGACCACTCTGAATTTGTTTAGGAACCACATTTGACTCTTAAGAAATCAGCCGAGCTATGCACAAGTGATTCAGGAAGATACAAATGGCTACATTATAATGAGCAGACACCTATTTTAAGCATGATCTATGTTTTTAAGAAAATTCATTACAATAAGTCTTATAATACCAAGCTCTTCAATGAATTTTTCATGTCTGCATACCAAGATATATATAAAATGATCATAATCATACACCTTTGGGGCAATGCTGAGCACCAGCTGTTTCACTGGTGATTTATAGGTTGCCATGTTCAAGGTTAATAATCAGGAGAAACAGGTTACAGTATGCAATGTATTTATGTCAGGTTAGAAGTTCAGTGGTGAGGATATAATGTTAGGATGATATGTGCGGTTTTAATTAGCTACATCCCAGCTTTCTGGAAAATCGAATGCAACCGCTTTCCAAATGTAAAATCTGTGAAAAGTTAGCGGTGCTATTTTTTATTTTCAACTCAGTGGAAATTAAACCAGCAAAATATCCCCTTTGTCCTGTCTGAAATCTGCATGCAAACTGCCCAAGCGGTCAATTAATAATAAAAATTCAGTGCTAAGGCAGATGGAGATTTTCCCAGGACAGAGAGCAGGATGGTTTAAACTGCAAATGCAGTTGCACTCCATGCTTTGTGGGATGCCACACTTTGCAGCCCGGCCCGTTAAGATAAGCCCTGGTAGTCTGACAGCGTACCAGTCTCGAAGCACCAGCGGAGATGGCCATGATGGTGCATCGGCCCCTGCAGCTGCCCCAGCCGCTGGTAGGGGCATCGCTGGTCACCACAGTTGTTCCCTCCCTGCTTCCAGCTACACCCACGTGTCCTCCTGCACGAGGACCATTATAACGGTGTGATTGCCAGGATCTGCTCTTCCGTGGGAGATGTTTACCTTAAACAAGAAAAGAGAAAGGCTGGGAGTCAACAATTGGTGCCAGGGGCCTTTTTTAAGTTTCTGAATTAAACCCTTTGGTTTAACGAGGGAACCTCCTGCAAACCGACAAGCCCAGAGCCCAGCAACATAGAAAAACCTTTGCTTCCACCTCACCAGGGAAATTTTCAGCACTGGAGTTTTCTGACACAAGCAAAAGGTGCAGACTTTCCTAAGGCCTGGGGAGCTTTAGCTGCTTGCAAACACCAGAGTTCCCCACCAGGGCCTCGGAGCACTGTCATTGCATTGCATTGCTTTGCAAAACTCTTTGCTTCCTCCGTTCAGCTTTCCTGAGCTCCCTCGAAGCCAAATGCTCGTTCCCCAAAGTCAGCAGCTTTCTCCACACACTGCTGTGATTATATTCACAACAGAGAACTCCAAATAAGATGAGGTGAGGGGCTAATTCATTTCAGAAGCATGGCTTTAAATCTCAGCCCATTCAGCAATAGCAGACTCCTCTTTGGATGAAAACGGTTGATCCACCCTGTCTTTGCGTTTTCAGCTGCATTGCCCACCAGACTGAGAGGGATGGGAGGTGTGCTGGTGCTGGGCTATGAGCCCCAGGTCAGGTCAGGCTTCATTGCACACAAGTTGTTACATCCAGCTTCTCCCCCCCTAGGAATGATGTGTGGCTTAGCAGGATTTGAGTCTTGGACCACCGCGAGCCCTAGTTAAGGGTTTCCTTGGTGCTGAGATGCTACGTGCAGCAACATCCCTCACCCTCAGACCCCAACTGCATGTTTTGACTGTTGGATGTCGTGCATTCACAGCCTGTCTCCACGTCCCACCGTGCACTGATGTATGCTGAACAACCTGTTGAACTTACGATAACTAATGCAGCCTGCCCTCTAAACAAATGGGAAGAGGCACCCTGGCATAATAAAATCAGCAGAGAGAGGGCAAGGAATAGGACACAGATGAGATTTCTTCCTCATAAATTGCCTCTCTATTACACTCAGAGTGTATTCACAATAGGGAACTCCAAATAAGATGAGAAAAGGGCTAATTCATTTCACGAGGATGGCTTTAAATCTCAGCCTATACCCATACTAGAAAATTAATTATGGCTATGATGAATGAAAGGAGAAGTTATACCAGTAATGAACATCACCATATCCTGCTTTCTTAGCCCAATAAAATTTTCTTAACTGAGCAGCGGCATTCATAAATGTCAACAAAGCAAAACACGAAGATAATAGGACATGTTGACCTGGGTGCGGGGCAGTGGTGCCTACGGGTGTGGGAAAAGCTGTTGGAGCCCTTACATCTTGGTGTGTGATTTTAAAGCCAGGCTGTCTTAGGCATTTCACAGAGCAACTGATTGGGCAGTGGAGAAATAGCCAATAAAAATGGGTGATATAAACATTATTATTGAGAGTTGAGGTTGATGGTGGAGGGAGCTGGAATCCCAGGGTGAAAACTTGGCCGTATTAAAGGAAATAGTAAAACTCATCCTGACTCTGGATTATAGTCTTATGGCATCCAGGTCCTAACCAAAATAACCTAAATTGTCCTATTAAGTTATTAGGCTGTATACTCTGAGTTACTACCGAAGGGCTATTGCTCAAGCATTTTATTTCACTACTGTGCCAGTGTATATTTGCCTCTTATTGGCCTGGCAGGGGCCTTTGGAGGTCTAACAAATCCATTGCCCTAAAAGAGGGCTAACCCCCCCTTCAGGCTTTTCTGGTCATATTTACTTAACTGGTTCTTAAAGACCTTGAGAGACGGAGATCCCACAAACCACGCCATGCTTCGCTTGCATTTTAGCTTACTCCCCTTGCCATAGTTTTTGCCTATTCCTGTTACTCCCGTTCTCCATGAACATGGAGAGCCAAAGGATTCCTCTTCCTTTGCTGCAGCGTTTTCTATGTTGGAAATCAGTTATGTCATCCCCCTCAATCTTTTTGTCTTCAGGCTGACCCATGGTTTGCTCAGTCGTTCCCTGCAGGTTGGGTCTTCCAGACCGCTCCCTTTGGTCAGTCTTAAAGCAGGTCCTGGTGCTGGCCACCCTGTTTGGGCTGGGACAGTCCATGCGGCCGGCTCGCCCCACCCAGGGCTTCAGCTCTTCCCCTTCACACCTCCTGGTACCCAGCTTCCCTCTTTTGTCGTGGCATGACACTGGTTTGTGCTCAGCTTGCGATCCTCTCTTCCCCCAAGGGTCCCTTCGGTGATACCCTGGCTGGTCATCCCTCCATGCGTTAATTTTGGCATAACTGTAGTACTGTGCTGCTTCTCATTGGAATGTATGGGCGTTTCTCCACTTCGTCATTTTGAATCAAGCGTGAATGTTGCCGTTCAGAATATTTCAAGACTCTCCATGAAGGCGGGATCTCTGTTCCCTACCAAACACTGTTTGCATCGGGTCCCGGGAGGCCTCGCAGAATTTGCTTTTAACCATAAGCTAAATCCTTTCGTATGGTTTCCAATTCGATTTTCACTTGCGTCACAGGAGTTTGAGCTGGAGTGTGCTTCCCCAATTTACTTAGGAGGATGTTTGGAAGACTGTGTCAAAAGTCTTGCTAACCTCAAGTATATCCCCGAAGCCTATTACTTTACCACACAAGGAAATTAATTTGATTTGGTGCAATATGCTGTTGACAAACCTGTCTTGGCTGAATCTCATCTCCTTGTCCTCATCCGTGTGCCTACAAAGAGGGGTTTTTTTATTTTCCTGGGAAATGAAATTAAGCTGACAGTGGTTTATAATCCCCAGCCCTCCTTCCCCCTCACCGCCCCCACCGCTGTGCATCCTCTTCCTTTCTCCAGCCACACTAGAGCCTCTGTCTGTTGCTGCTGCGGCAGTCTCGGGCCTTCTGCTGAAATTTCCGTCCATGCTTTCCTGTTCCTTTTTTTTTTTTTTTTTTTTTTTTTTGGTTTGGTTTGGTTTGTTTTTTGTATTCCTCCAGTGCGGTAACCCTCCCTCCCCATGTAAAGCACTGGCTCCGGGGCTCCCACAGGGGATGGAAAGCTGCTGTTTTCCCTCACGTGTCATGACATTTGACCACTTCACCCTCAGCCAAACAGCGAGCGGCTCGCTGCTTAATTTCAGCATCCAAAATACAATTGCTTTTTAAACTCCCTATGGACTCTTTCCAGGCTACTGCACAAATTAAGCCTGTTCCTACTCCTCTCCCCACCACTTCCTTTCCTTACAGAGCGGCAGCCTCTTCCTTCTTTTAAACTTTTATATAGTGCTATAAATTTACGTGGAGATTTACAGGCACTAGATAAGAGCCCCTGGCTGCCCAGAAGAGTTTGCACGCTGCTGCTCGGCTGTGGTGAGTGGGGGTCTCCTCCGCAGGCTCTGCCCTCCCTTCCTCCAGCAGCGGCGCAGGAGCCAAACGGGAGCAACGCAGCTCCCTCTTGCCAAGGTATCGTCGGGAAACGGTGCAGCCCCGTCAAAAATTGTTGCAGCCTTCTGCTTCCCTGCGAGGCCCTGAGACACACGGGGATGTGCCTGTCTTCTGCATGGCTTTGTGGTCTCCCGGTTCGCACCCAAAGCAGCCCAGGAGCTGCGGTTTCATTTCCTTTACATGATAATGAGCTCAGCTGTTCTGGCAGCAGCAAAGCTGGGTGGGGGGCTCAGCTGTGGGCTGCGTGCAACCCCCAAAACACCAGGAATGGCATCGCCGAAAGGACGGGGAGAAGCTCCGCGAGGGAAACCAGCCCTTCCTCGCTCAGCCTCCGAGCGCTGTGCCCCACCTCCGCGGCGGCGAGGGTGATGCCGCTCTGCAAGCGCGGCTCCTGGCAGGCTGAGGGCTTCCAACATCCTTTCCCCTCTGCCGGCTGGAGAGGCTTCACAAACCCATGGCCCTGGGAACCACCGCCACCACGGCGAAGGACCGAGGGCAGTCGTTTGAAACTTGGCCCCGAGTCAAGCGGATGGATTCGGTTCCCATCTACACTTTGTCTTGAAGTCTCCCCGAACTGTTTTTTTATCTTTGAGCCTAAATACGCCTGCTAACCAAGCCGAGTTTCATGGGGTTTTGTCCTTTATGCCCGCAGCCACTGCTCCGTCGTCTTGCTCAGCACCTAGTGATGCTGGTTTCTGCAATGGAGATAAACCTGCCAAGCCCATCTGGTTAGCGAATATATGTAAATATTGTGCGCTATGAACATCATAGCAAAAAAACCCCACACCCCACAATTAGTAGTGAGTGAAAATTGACTACTGATACGCTCCTGCTTTGGTGCTTAGTATCACCCGCCTAAATGTTTACAGGAATACCAGCACTGGGGATGCATGGTAGTAGAGATTTCACATTTTACAGTGGTCTGGTTATCTCATCAAAGCTAAGGTAGCTGGACTGTAAAACTTGTCTAGTGAGTTAACAAATCCTCAGCAAGCAGCAGTCACGTCCGCTATTTTGATTTTTAATAGTTTTTTGGCTTTGAAAAAAAGATTCCATTTCTCCAGTGTGCTATAAAACCACTTTTGTGTAGGTACTTCGTATGCTGTGCCGTTTTGCACCACCAGCTCAGCTCCACAGCCCCGTTACTCGGGGTTACATGCTTATTTAAAGAAAAAACACTCACCAAACAGCTCAGGGGTGGGGGGCAGAGCTGCAAAAATCCCGGGTGGGTGCAGCCGTGTCGTGGGGCCCGTGGCCGCGCGGGGTGCCGTACCTGCGCCGTGCAGGGGGCAGCTGCCCCGGCCGGGCTGTGTGAACCTGAACTTTGGTGTGAACCTGAACTTCTGCATTTCCTGCCTTTGTGTTGTTTTGTTTTGCTCCATTGTTGGCCCGCCCGGCCTCCCCCCTCCCCTCGCCAGCGGATGCGCCCTGAATTTGGCGTCTTCCTATTCTCAGAATCCCTCCCTTATTTTCTCCTCTTCAGGCTGTGAACCAACTTTTGTGCCATTTCCATGTTTTGCTTGATTTTTTCCAGCAGCTGAGTCAGCATCTGCCTTTCTCTGCAAGACAGCAGCCCTTTAAAGCCTCTGTTATCTTGCAAGCATGCCGTTTGCTACAACCACCACCTAGAGCGGCTCAGATAAGTAAAGCAGTTGAGGGAGTAACCATCTCCTCGCAGCCTATGAATGCTTCCAGTCAGGCTGGGAAATAATAGAAATATTTATTCTCTGGAAAAGCTTCCCGCAGCTGCTCTCGCTCCCTCTTTGTTTCACCCGGTGCTGCCTATCTCGGTGGCACGCAGAGATGGAGCTGGGAAAGGCCAGAGCCCGGTGCAAAGTCCAGCTCTTCTCCTGAGCAGGGTTTTTAGAGAGCACCAGCCTGAGCAGAGCCCAGCTTTTCCCCCTCTCCTCTGCGACGTCCCCAGCCCCCAATGCTGCCAGAGGGACCCAGCAACAGCTGCCCACAGCCCCCCCTTTTACTCCTGCAGCGCTGATCTCCACCATTATCCCTTCTTTTCTGTTTTTCACAAGAAACCCTAAGGATGTAATCACCTGCCAAGCATCTGCCAGTTTGGTTGGAAATGGGGTGAAACCAAAACCTCCTTGGCAAAAGTCCTGTGCCATGAGTCCGGGGTTTTGGGGGGCAGCGGACCAGCAGGTGCCAGCAACCCGGGGGCCATGTCGGGGCTGGGGGCGACCCTCGCTTCCCTCGCACCACCCTTTTTCCAGAAAGATATAATGGAGAGGAGGCCGTGGCACGGGTGTGGGGAACAGCTTGGGCTGGTGAAGGGTTTCAAGCTGGAGCAGGGAGCGCTGGCTGAGCCGAGCCATGCCAGGAGCAGCTGGAAAGCACAGGCGAGGGCCAGGTGGCTGCGGTGCACGCTCCGAGAGATGGGTGCCCATGTGGAAAGGGAGTGCAAGCAAGGCGGGGGGGACAAGCATGTATTCTGCCTTTATAAGCTTCTCAGCATCTCACGTAACGTTGCAGGGTGTAACCCTGAGGGTAGAAACTCAAACTGTGGCTTAGCTGGAAAAATCACGCAGCACGTATTAGAAACACCCGCTGGAGCTGCGAGCTCACTTTCTGGCCCCTTCCTTGGCATCCCAAACGAGTCCATGCCCAGGTTAGATGGAAAACTGCTTTAGCCTGCTCTTCTCTCTGGAAATACCTGTCGTGCAACGGGGAGGCAGTTGTTTTCTGGTGAAGGCTCCTGCTCCAGGAGGTAGGTGGTTACAGGGGAATCTGCCATTTTTATATCAGACCAGTGACTTCCACATCAGCTGTTCGTGATTAACCTTCTTCTTCTTTCTCTCCTCCCAAAACCGGCTGAAGATCAAAGGCTCAAAGCCGGAGTGCCCGGTTTATCTCAATATGTTGTGTCTGAGCCATGGGTTTTGGCAGCCTGGAAAGCGGCTGTAGGAGATCTGGGCAACAGTTGTGCCCTGTCCTGGTCCTGCACCCCTTTCTGTAAGGGGTAGCGGGCGAGTAGCCAGCCGTGCGTTGAGAGGCCAGGTACTAAGGTTTGTTAAGGATGTTGTTGGGGCTTAATTCTGATCCCCTGTATTTTTCTCAGCTGTAGCAGGCTACAAGTGCTATCAGAGAAAGGTCTCTCATGCCAATGTCTTTGTATAAATATATATTTATTGTTGTACTGAAAAGCACGGGGTGTTACTGAAAGACAGAGCTGTCCTTCCCAGGGGCTGTATCAACCTAAGGTCAGCTGAAATCATCCCCAAGACTTTTTGCTGCTGCCTTCCCATAGCCTGCCCCTGTCCCACTCCGCTCAATGCTGCGTCCCGCTGTGGCGTGGCCCCCGAGGTGCATTTTTGGGGGGTTCACTCCCACCCTGCAGGGTGCTGTAGGTCTGAGCTGTGCACAGCCTCCATGGGGCTCTGGCTCCCCGCACAGGTGGCGTGGGGCCTGCGAGCATCTGGCTGTGCCTCGGGACCTCTCCATCCCTCTCATCCAGCCAAATTCGCCAAACGTATCAGGTGGAAGCGGCTGGACCTTGACCAATTTTTAATTACCAGCGCACTGATTGAAACGGTGGCAGCGGCGGCTACTTGGAGTCAGTAGGAATTGTCTCCTGTCATGCGGGGGGTATAATCTCCTCTCCCTGTGACCCTGGCCGTGGGACTGATGCCAAGAGACCAAGAGCAGAAGCCCAGTTTGAAGAGGCAGCGAAAGCCCGCAGCTTCTGCTGGTGGAGCGGAGAGCGCCGACGCCTCCATACCGCTGAGAATATCGAGTGTCGGGCCGTGGTCCCCGGCCGGCTCTTGTGTGCGTGGGACCACTGTTAGATAGCATCATGGCATGGCATACTGTGTGCTCAAATAAAGAGAGGAAGGAAAAGGATTTGAAGTAAACAAGAAGGGAGCAGTTCACAGAGCTGGCCGCCGCTGCCAGGCAGCCTCGTCAATAACTTGCACACTGGCCTCGGCCCGCAGATTATTTCAATGTCAGCACAGACGCCATTTCTGGAAACTCCCCACAGACCAAGGACATCAGAGGAGCCATTTTATTGTACTTGATGGGTGAGTGAAGGAGGCAGAGGTTAATAAGACCGGTATCATGCACAGAGTATGTGGAATAAAAGCGGCAGTGTGAAAATTTCACTTGAAAAACGTTTTGTTGTCTCTACAAACGCTGAAGAAAAGAACATCGTTTCCTCCAATTCCTGTTTTTAAATGCACATTCATGACTTTTGCAGCTGCTAACGTGTGTAACCCGGTGCCGTAAGGCTCTCTTGAGCATAAGACTTCTCACCTAATATGCACATACTTAACTGCCTCTGAAACTCATTTATCTACACCAGCTACTTCCAGACTCCCTGGCATAAAGTAGTTTTGCACCAAAGCTGTGTTTGTATTCTCATATGTGACAACACCACATGAGGTGTTTTGGTGTTATTTTGTAAAGTCTCTCTTTTCCTACACACGAGCCACATTTGTCGGTGCGTGTAGGGAAGCCCTCCCACCCGCTTGGGCTTTGGAGAGAGATTTGAGGGAAGCAATAGCTGCATTTTGAATACTGCCTAAGTTCAGAAAAAGAGAATCTTTTTCTACGTAGTCTAAAAAATGCTTGAGAGCATAGAAAGGTTTGGGATTGTATTTTCAAAGACTCTCACCAGTTTTATGGCTGTGGAAGCTTTCCAAAACCCCACACGTGCACTTGTGAGTGCCATGACACCCAAATGCCAAAAACCACCGTAAGCACAAACGTCGCTGAACGTACCAGAGAGCTGTCGGTGTTTTGTAAAGGTGCCCTTTGTGTCACAGGGAAACCTCCTTGCACTCTGGGTTGTGAAGAAGGCGTGTCTGCCCTTCCTAAATAAATCCTGAATAAGTCTTCCTAAACCTTTCAGGGAGGAGCGCAGATGGGAGAAGGAGAGGATTTGCTGTTGCTATAACCCAGGAGTCTTTGTGACACCATGAAGACAAAGTTTAGGGAGATGCTGGGAAGGGAAGGGTCTCAGGGCACTAATTACTGCTTGGTGATGTAGGGCTGAACAGGGACACTGGTGCAGGGAAGGTGAAGGTGAGAGCCCCAGATGATGATGGGGATGGGATGGGATGGGATGGGATGGGATGGGATGGGAGGAGATGCGATGGGATGGGATGGGATGGGATGGGATGGGATGGGATGGGATGGAATGGAATGGGGGGAGGGGTGGGATGAGATGGGAGGGGAGGGGTGGGAGGGGATGGGAGGGGGGAGGGGTGAGGAGGGGATGGGATGGGAGGGCAGAGAATGGGATGGGGTGGGATGGGATGGGATGGGATGGGAGGAGATGGGAGGGGATGGGTGGGATGGGACAGGACGGGACGGGATGGGATGCCCCCACAGGCAAGTAGGCGGCTGGCTGAGAGCAGCTCTCTTGAGCACAAAGCATCAGTTTGCCCATGCTGTGAGAGAAAGGAAGAGGGTGCCATGGTGTCCCAGGCCTATCGACTCTTGACCACATTCATTGCAGCCATGAGCACTTACGAAGACAAAATACTAATGCGTCAGCTGGCTGAATGCTCAGGCTCAGTGAATGCTGAGAAAGCAAAGGGGCTTCAGCTATTTTGAAGACAACAAATCCAGACAAAAGATGCAGCAAAGCCGACTGTAACAGCATATGCCACAAAAAGTTAGCTCCTCGTCCTTTGTAGCCAGGATGGGCTGCAGCTGCAACACGGGGGGAGCGCGGGGGGCAGAGCAGGAGTGCAGCTGCTCCCCGTCACGTGGGGAGAGCCCACGCGGCACCTCCCGGGGACGGCTCGGGAAAGAGGAGGGAGGGAGGGAGGGAGGGAGGGGGGCTGGCCCCCGGATCCGCTGCCGTACTGCCACAGAGGGGAAGCATATAGGTCGGGTGAGGGATCAAGGTGCTCCTGTGCAAACGTGCTGCCCATGTCATTTTTTTGCCAACCAAAAAGAAAAAAAATAAATTGGAAGGGTTGAAGGTGGTGGAGTTGATGGTAGCTGTGCAGACCTGTAGAGAAATACTTGTGCTGTCCTCCAGGAGTCCCAAAGTGGGGTTCGTTCATTTGGAAAATGCAACACTTTATTAAGGCTGTTGATTTACCACCAGTTGAGCTGGAAGAATAATGGATGGATGAACTGGGCTTTTCTTAACCCCAGATGCTTAATAAACCTATTCCCGAACAGACAAGCATATATATTACAAAATCAGATGGGACAGTTGGGAACCAGCAAGTATATCTGGGTGGAGGATCCTCCATATCACATCCTTGAAGCTCTTTTGCAGATTTCATAGGTTATCCATCAGGGTTCAACACGCAGCAGTGCTATAGGCCAGGAGTGATATTGGTGAAGAATTTAAGCACATGAAGTTGATGATGTGAGAACAGGTGTTCACTGCTGTAGCTGATGGGGAGGAGTTTGGTGCGGCATCTATATAAGGACAATATGAGCAAAGAGAGATTAAAATGTGTCTGGGTGGCCACAAGGAGAGAGAATACCAAATAGCAGAGATGGCACATGTGAGCCACGGGGTGATTCTGAAAAGGGTTAAAAAAGATGCTGCTGCAAAGGTTAAAGCTGTACCTCAAATGCAGATAGGAAAAACAATAATAGTTTAAAATCAAGCGATGGATGGTGTCCGGTACCTAGACGCTCGTGTATCACCAGCACAAAGGAAAACATGTACCCTCCTGAGACGGCTACGGCGCAAAGCGGATGGGGTTGCGGTGATGGCACGGCAGACCTGGCACCGTCCAGCCAAAAACCACTCCCTACCACAGCTGGCCCCTTGCTGGGAGTGACACCCCCAACCCATCAGTGGGTATTGCTGAGAGCATCGTAGCACCAAATGGTGGCTTCTTAACACTGGGATTGCGATAACAATGGATTTGAGCACTCAAGTTAATGCAATTTCCATTACTAGACCTTTTTCTCGTTCTCCATAACTTTCTCAAATTAATTCTAGGTTTCCTTGCTCAAGCTTTCCTCATGAGTGACTTGTTGTTTGAAGGGGTGGGGGAGGGGAAAAAAGCAGAAATGCAACCAGAAATCCAGTCTCCTTTTTGATTCTTATGGAGGGATTTAACCAAATGCAACAATTTGACCTGAATATTCCAAACAAAACCAAACAGCTTTTGTTCAGCCATAACACAACCTCACAGATCTCTGTGGAACAACCCAAACTCTAAGGAAACCGAAGTAATTCTTTCTGTATAGACATGGTGAGAGTGGATTAATAGGCTGGGGAGTAGCTAGCATACAGCTATGCACATATTCAGCTCCTGAGCACCTTTCTAATTTCTTTTTCCCCATCTTCTTCTCCTGGAGTGTCTCCGAGCATGATGAATGCCACCAAAATACATAACTGTAAACTCCATTGAAATGTCCAGGGCACTGGAGGATGCAAAACCTCTCAACAGAAGATGGTAGAAGACACTTTCTGTGAATACAGGCAAAGGACAGAGGATAAGGAGCACAAGCTGCTGGAGTCTTGGGTCCTTTTCTGTCACTGTTGGGCCTTAATAACTGGTGTTTATCAAACGTTGCTTTGTCATATTATTAGCTGCATTTGCTGTTAGGGACACTGATGTTTTATAACCTGCCAGCACGGGACTGGGATAAGAATGTCAATATGAGATTGCCTTAAAAAAATTGAGGTTAAAACAGTGGGGACAAACATCAGGTGGAAAGGGAGCTGATGCTGTTGAGAAGTTGAGACCAGAGATGCAGGGAGAAAAGGAGCTTGAACTTGCTGCCTAACAGGACTGCAGCATCTCAGAAAAGTGTGTTGCTCCTCAAGGAAAGCAAAGTATTTTTAATGTATTGGAGCCTACCTGCAGCTCCTGCCTGTGCAGCCCAGCATCAAGCAAAGCTCAGAAAAAGTACACATTGCCTGAAGCATGACAGGGTGTGATGGTAGGCTGAGAATTTGCAGAAAACACAAAAGATCAAGCCAAATTCTGCAACTGGCTATTCATCTGAGCTGAGAGATTAAAATGCTAGCAGAAAAGAAAAGGATGGAGCAGATGCAGCATCTCTGTGGGGCTTCTTCTCGCAGCCGCCTTCCTGTTCCTGCCTTGTGCTTTCTTGTCCTCTGGAGTGTCACGGCAGTCCCAGTTACTAAAAAGGCACACGGCAGCACCGCAGCGCGCCGGAGCGGGTGCCCGTGGGGGGCAGCGGGAGGATGGATGCAACCCGAGGCAATTCAGAGAGACGTTTGTGCCTTCCTTGGAGGACATGGGACTGCCCCATTTTGGGGCAAGGAGCCTTCTGCTCTTGGATGCAGAAACTCCTGGCTTTCTGGTACAAGATGACCTCCAGGCTCTTCCCGCAGAGGCAGAGGGGGGGTCCCATGTGGGCTGGGACCCCCAGCCTGGGTACCGAGTGGAGAAGGAGGCAGAGGTTTGGTGGCCCTCCTCCCTCTCCCAGCCAGCACCGCGTTGGTCTCACTTCCACAGCGCCCAACCTGTGGTTTCGCAGAGATCCTTGGCCGCATCCCGATGAACAGGGAGTTATTGTCACCACGTGGGCAATTACCTTCCCCAGCAATTACACCTCCTTCCGTGCTGTGCCGGGGGAGAGCCAGGCGGGCCGGGGACACCCAGCTCTCCCTCTTACATAAATTCAACAGCAACAACAAAAAGGTTTCAGTGAGCTGGAAAAAAAAGCTCAGCAACACAGGAAATAATTAAAGATTAATTTCACTGCAGAGAAGACCATTTCAATTTGTTTTACCTTTTAAAGTCCTTAAACATAAATAATTTCCAAAATGAAGCATTGTTTTAAAATACAGAATTGAGTATCTTCATTCTGTAAACTGTAGATACTTTTGTTTGAAAACCCCAAATGAAATGCTGGAGTATTTTTTTTTTTTTAATTGTCAAAACTATTCACCAAAAACATGATGGACTCGGCAAATAGTTTCAACTGACCTACAGTTGCATTTTTTTTCCAAATTAATTATTCCCTTGAAAAAAAACCTGTCCCACCACTAACCAAGAGCACAGCCTTGGCCTTTCAGCGTGCAGAAAGCCTGTATTTCCATTCATCGCTCCCTCACGTGCATTAAAAATTACACGTAAGATATAATTATTGAGCTGTGTAAACTGTGCCATAGCGGGAAAGAGAAGAATGATGAGGTGTATCCACCAGGCTCGGTCCGCATCAGTCACCGGCTTCCTGGGCAAATTCCTTACCCAGCTGAAGTCAACAGCAAAGCTCGCAGCAGCATCAAGAGTTTCAGGGGGTTGTTTTATTTTACTATAGTTTCTCATCCCCAAATCTGCTTTAAAGCATTGGTTTTTAACCTGAAAATTTGGATCCGCGGTGGGAAAAAAAAAAAAACCAACCCACAACGCCCTGATGCTCCTTGCTTAGCAAATGTATTTTGGAGGCTGCGGTGCTGCATCCTGATGCTGCCACGCTGCACGCAGGGGCTTTCAGCCCACAGGTACCAGCTGCTGCTGTGCCGAGCAGCTGACGGCACCGTGCCGGCTCCCGCACACGTGTGTGCACGCTCACACACGTGTGCACACTCACACTGACACCCACCCCCCCTCTTGCTTCTCCCAGCACACACCCAAGAAAGAAACCCCTGTGCCCTCTCTGACCTCTGCGTGAAACTCCAATAGATCTTAAAATAATTCTGCTCTGGCTTTTTTTTTTTTTTTTATTCCAGATCAATTATTTGCTTTTCTCCCTATGCAACGGCCAATCCCTTATCAGTGCTGGTTTTCTCTCTCACTTTTTCCTTCCCTTTTTTGGGGGGGGCAAAAGGGGCAGGGTTGGAAGCTGCTCATTAGCCCTTCCCATAACAGGGTCCCCAGCATCCCCACCCAGCAAAGGTCGGGCTGTGAGGAGGAGGAGGAGGAGGAGGAGGAGGAGGGAGAGGGAGGAAGATGACACAACAAACCCGAGGCCGCAGCAGCCGGTTCCAGACACAACATCTGCAGAATGAGGCCATTTTTCTGTAACTCTAATCTCATAATTCATTGTTTGTGCAGTGTTGGTTACAGTAGCTGAAAGGGGGGGATAACAGCAGGTCAATTTGGCACAGAGGCGCGTTTGAATCTGCAATGAGGGACTAGCCCACCTTCTGACGAGCTGCTGAACCGCAGCCAGAAAGAGAGAAAATAAGCAGGAAAGTGACTTAGAAGGAGAAACAAGACTGCTTAAAATTATAGAAACCCGCTAGAAAGATTTATTTCTTTGAATCCGAGGGGGTGGCGTGCATTTGGCGAGCACCGGGGTGATGTGACAGCCTTTTCCTCGCCACTGCTGCTGCTCCTTTACTTTTTGGGCTCCCTTGGCTCCTGCAGCCGGGGGCTCGCCAGCTCTGCCGCAGCCAGGCACCACGGCACTATCAGGCCCCTCAGTGCTGCCAAGACTTTTGCCTTTTGTTTTTTTTTTCCTGCAAGAGAAAAAAACAAATCTTTTTTTTTTTTCTTTTTTTTTTTCCCCATAATGTCGAAGGATGCCCGAGCCCGGCGTGGGCGGTTGTGTGAGAGGTGTGTTGGTTAATGGCAGCGGCTGATTACTAAACTTCTCGTTTCGAACCGCAAAAACCTAGCATGTCAGCCTAAATTAGCTAACAGCAAGGGAGTGTCCTTCTCAGTTTGCAGGCCGCAGCACATCTGCTCTTTGAAGAAAGAGAATGAGCAAAATAGGGTTGGGTGGTTGGTGGTGGTTTGGTTTTTTTTTTTTTGCCTCCCCTCAGCCTCCCATTTGTGCGTGTGTTCATAAATATCCTGATGAGAGGCTGCCTCTGTGGTTGGCGTGTGGGAAGGGGGGAAGGAGGGTGGATAAAGAGCGATTCTCCGCCCGCGTGGGGGGGGACACCTTTCCTCCCCTCCCCGCCACCTCCTCTTCCTCCCCCTCCCCTCGCCATTTGACCTTGAGTTCGTTCTCTGCTCCAGCTCCCGCTCCCCTCCTCCCCCTGCCTGCCTGCATCTGGCATCCCAGGCGGGGTGGGGGGGGGGGCTGAAAATCCCCCTCCCTGTGCCCCTTCGCCCCTGCTGCTCCGGACGGGGTGTACACTGGGTGCTCCCCCTCCGCCCCCAGCGCAGCCCCCCGGGACCCTGGGGGCTGAGGGCCGGGAGCAGCCCCTTGGGCTCCCTGGGCATGGGTGTCCCGCGCCGCAGCGCTGCTGCTCAGCTACCCTAATCCGGTTGTCTTTCCCAGCAGCGTACTGGGGAACAATGGGCGGCCTTGTGCTGGCCAAGGCTGCCCGTCCCCGTCCTTGCAGCTGGCGCGTCCACCGGTGCTAAGCTCCAGTGAGCAGGCTCGGCTGAAACCCTCGCTCCCCTTCGCCCTCTTCAAGGGCTTGCCTATCCACTGGGGCTGCTATCGGTTACACGAAACATTTGGTTCGCAATGGGCTGTTTGTGCTGGAAGGCAGAGGGCTCTTCCAGCAGCGGGCAGTGATCCTCGGCAGAAAAAGCTTGCCCTGTGTTAGTTTACAACAGTTTCACCCACACTGGAAAGTACAATGGAGACAGATCGTGCACAATGACAGGCTGCTGGTGGCTCCAGGGGATCCATAATTTATGATGTTTTTCTTACCGATCCGGTTTTGGGTTTCACAAGCAGGCCCGTTTCCTTCCCATTTGTTGCTTCCTTCTGTCCTTGTTTCCAGAAATTGAACGCCGGGCTCAAAATGAGCGAGAGCAGCAGTGGCTGCCTGGCTCTCCCGGGCAGCTGCTGTGTTTGCACGGGGCACGTGGGGGTTCCCAGGCCTCACATCGCCGCCCTGAATTTATTGCAGAAAAAGGGGAATGCCCTGACACACACCTCGCTGTACCTCAGCTTCCTGATGAGCGGCAATGGCAGCCCACACGCTGCTGCCCAGAGCCACGTTCAGGTTCACTGGGTCACCCGGTAAAAAGCAGGGCTACCAAGACTTGGCTGATTAAAGGTAAGGAGGTTAATAATGGCTTTTAAGGATCCTTCTTACTCAAATAAATAAGAATCAAAACTTAATCTGCCCTATTGTCCATAATCTAGCCGTCGCTCCCCTGCCAGAAATAGATGCACCAGGGGCAAGATGCACCAGATGCCACCTCCGCAGCCAGCATGGGTGCCGGACACAGAGGTGTCACACCCGGACACGGAGGCGCGGAGCTACGAGGGTTTGTCCAGTGGGCCGAGCCTGAACTGTGCATCTGGAGAATGCCCCAATTTTGGATCTGGAGCTGGGTTTCTGGCTGAAGCCCATCCCTGCCACGAGCCGCTGGTCCTGCCTGCTCTGTGGCCACACTCCCAACCTCCCCACGCCCCTTTGGGAGGCCACCCGCGCAGAGGCAGGGAAAGGACCTGCTCGGAGGCCCCATCACCCCCCACCCCACCCGTGGGCTGCTCGGTGAGGGGTGCGGGGCCACATGCCCCCAGCCCCGCGCGGCGGCCGCCCACCCTGCTGCAGATGGCTGGGTCATCCCGGTGGTTTGCAAATGGCCAAGTAAGGTTAAAACCACAGTCACTGTGGTTACCGGCGGCTGTGATTAGTCACACAGTAAGTGATCCAATTATAGCAACCCCCCCTCCGCAACACCCCCCACTTCATCTGTTTAAAAGGACAAGCCCACGCCTCCCTTAACTCAATTTCAGCATGGGTTTATATCTGAAAGAAAAAGAAGCCTGAGGTCGGAAAGGGAGAAGTGGGGGGCCAGGGGAGCACCGGCGAGGTTTTGGTTTCAAAACCTGCCATGGCTGACGGTGACGGGAAGCCCTGTTCACTGCCGTGCTGGTGCCTTCCGATGGGCATGGGCTGACGTGAGGCAGCTTTCCGGGAGGCGGGGGCCCTGCAGCTGCGGGGGCGGGTGGCAGAGGGTACGAAGTGCTGCGGCAGTGTCCACTGCATGGCCTTGGCAGGTCGGTCCATCTCCTGCTACCACGGTTTACTGACCCCGAGGCTGCTCTCCTGCTGCTTCCCATCTGGACGGCTGCACAGCTCCATTTGCCTTTTTTTTTTTTATATTAAAAAAAAAGGATTTCAACAAATTTCAAGGACTCCATCTGATTCGCCTTGCAAATGGCTATGTTTTTTAGAAACACATTTTCCCTCTTGCCGGGCCCAGGCCCTCCCACAGGCAGGGGAAGGGGACGAGGGGGATGAGGCCGTTCGCCCTGTCCTCCTCTCCCCCAGCTGGTGCTGGCAGCAGGTGACGGGCACCTGCGTCCCTGTCCCCGCACCGCCGGGTGCACCCCTGGGCCCCCTCCCCAGTGGCCACCGAGGTGGTGTGAGGGGCGGGTGGGAAGCAGGGAGGGAGGGGAAGGGAGGCATTAATTTGCCACCGTGGCAGGCGGGGAGCTGGGGCACCACCCGGGCACCCCAAGCCGCCGTCCTGCCTGCAGAAGCCTGTGCCCTGCGAATCCCGCTGGCATCCTCCGGCAGAGCCCTCTGCAGCTGGGCATGCTGCTACCGCCATCAGTCACTGGTATTTATTGTCTCCATTCAGTGCAGAGCAATCCCCGGGGCACATGAAAGCTCGGTAACGCTGATCCTGTACCGGATCCTTCTCCACCTCTCCTTGCGTGCCTGGGTTTTTTGGCCCTGCAGTGCTCAAATGCAGTCACCCCAGCTGAGAGCACGCATACTCCTCTTGAACAGAGTGAGGCAAATCTGCAGATGAGCAGTAACACCACAACTTTGCTCCCACGCTGCTGACTTTTTGCCCCAGCGCACAGTTTTATGGCTGAGCTGTAAATCCTTGGGAAACCGTCTAATGGAGACCCCGATCCTTCAGTACGGTGTGTGCCTCAGTGTTCATAGGGTGAGCTGTTAGAGCCCCAGATGTCCTGCTTCTCCTGGATGCAACCGCTTTGCTCCCAGCAATTGGTTTCACAGCCCCATCTCATGTGCACCACGGGTTTTATCTCGTTGGGGCTGAAGAAACACCCACAAAAGCTGAGGACTTGGTCCCAAAGGAGAGCAAGTGAGGGATGGGAGGCTGCAGACCAACCTGGCCTCAGTGGCGTGCTGTGGGGCGCCTTGGGGGGCCTGTCAAGACCCTACTGGGAAAAATCTCCCCTCTTGAATTAGGGGGAAGTCTGTGGCTCCTGCTAGGGCCATCCACTGTCTGCACGCTGATAAATCACTCCTGGCTGAGGGCACTGCTGTCCTGGGGCTCATACAGAAATTTGCAGCGAGTTTCTCGGCCTTTCAAGGGCAATCGCTGTGAGATGCTATTCAAAGTGTTTCCGAGGGCAAGACAGATGCAGGCACCTCCCTCTCTGCCCACCAGATTTATTTCCTAATACACTTTGACTCAACACATTCTTGACTCCCTGAATAACTGGGAACTTCCTGGGAGCTCTTTCAACAGGTGCCCTCCGTTATGTTACTTGCCTGCTGATGTTGCCTTCCTGCTTGAACTTTCCCGCTTTTCCTATCTACCTTCTCCCTCCCCTGCATGCCTTCGTGCCCGTCGGGAGGGTTTCTTCCCACTCCTGCCTCCAGCCCTCCCCAGCCAAGCCAAGGAAAACTTCCTCTCCCTCCTCCATAGCGATGTGTTCCCCATATGCAGCCACTTGTCAAGTGTAAGCAAAGTGCCCTTCTCGTGGGAGACCAGTGCTTTGGCTGCAACACCCACTGGGGTGGGAGCCCCCCTGCAACGCAGAGATCTGGAGGACTGGGTCCACCTACCTCTTCCCTATCCGCCCATCCTCCTGGCCCCCGGGCAGGGTTCAGCAAAACACCACCGGTACAATAAAATATTGTAGTCCTTTCTTGAACTGGTGCCAGCTCCGATAGCAGCATCGCAGCCTGGGTAAGCAGCAGCAGATGTCCAGGGCCTCAGCGAGCCATTTCCCAGCGGAGCAGAAATGAATGACATAAAGTCTGGGTGAAGGCGGTCCAGCCCCAGCCACCGCAGTGCCTGGAGATTGGGCTGAGCAACAACCTTCCTGCCTGCACCAGCACAAGGGTGAAGGGGCTAAGGGAGGGCTGGGAGGAGCCCACCTGCCTCTCGCAGGTCCCCCCAGCCCACGCCCCTTGCTGCCGAGGGCACTGCTTTCCCTCCTGAGAGAAAGTGATGCTCCCATGAGAGTTGCGAGCGTCCGCGGCCAGGCCTCAGAACCAATACCCAAGCAGATTAAAACACACTGGGTTAAACAAATGCTGAGGGTTAGTTATTTTCTAGTTGCCAACGCCTGCCAGCCCACCAGCAAGGCTAACTGGGCTACATGAGCTCTTTTTCCCAGCACGGCTGGCCCCTGCCCTGGAAACTGCTTGCAGCTGGGACACGGAGCAGTGGAAAAACTCCTCTGGCCCTTCGGACAGCCTCCACCTCAAGTCGTACCACCTCTGCGCAGGAGCAGCGCTCAGCAAAAGTGCCTGGTGTGGCTTCCCAAGGCGGAGAGTTTATAATTGCAACAGGAGGCAACAGGACAGGGGCGGCAATGTGTAACAGGCAGACGGCGTAAGTCCCGCCCGTGGGGCTATAAGGGCCGTCAGAAACATCACTGATAGCGGTGTTTATTGTTTGCACACCAGTGAGGTGTAGAAGTGATTCCCAAGGATAAGGGTTACATTTTCTCCACATTTTGGCAGAGCTGGCTCCTGCCAGTAAGCAGTGCAAATCTTGATCTAGCAAAGTCCTGCAAACCTTGATAGGCTGCAGTTCAAGTTCTTGTGTGAGTGAAGAAGTGGAAAGAGAAAAAAATTTTTTTTTTTTTTTAATGAATGGAAGAAAAGGAAAAAATTCCCAAATAATTATAAGCATGTTTACAGTGGCTCCCACTGTTTTATGCCTGTGCCCCTGGGTCAGATGTGGGGTTTTGTATAGATCCAGCCATAAGTACATAATACACTTGTCATAGATGAGATCAGCTCTATGTATTTTTCTGGCAACTTCAGGGCCATCATATTTTCAATGTTTTGTCCAGTCAATCACATCTCAAACGGTGGGGTTTCCATCACGTCCGTCCACCGTCTCGTAGGAGCTCCTTGTTAGGACAGTTTCTTGGTGTTTGCAGTAACTCTCTGGGTAGAGAAAGATGAGCCTTGTTTGCAATATGCCTAAAGATGACCTGGTTTATTTGTATTAACTGGATGCAAAATGTAATCCCTTGCAGTTCTGCCTGGCTCTTATCAGCCTGACTCGGCGCAGATCAAGGAGCACATACCTACGTGGCTGGGGACGATGCCGTGCACAGCTACCCCACTACTACCTGAGCCGCTGTCCTTGCTGACCGGAGGCAATAAAACCCTGCTTGCTCACCAGCCCTGCTGGGAACACCAGCCTGGGATGAGCAAGACACCTATGCTACATCCAGCACCAGATGTAGCTCCCTGGGAGCCAGCTGGCATGTCCATGCCGTGCTGTCAGACACCCACTTAACAGCACTGCGATGGCAGTGTCAAGCTCAGCCACGGCCCCCTGAAGCGCTGAGGGGTGGGCAGCACAGCTGTGAGAAGCGTGTAGCCCCGAGGTCTCGCTAATGGGCAGTTTCGGGCTTGCTAGTGGCTTTCCTTCTTCGCAGGAAATCCACAGGGGTATGCCTGGGCTTGGAAGCCACGCTGCTTTTAACACGTCTTTGCAGGCATTGCCGGGCACGCTCAGGGTCTGCCCCGCGGTTTGCACACTCGCCCACCCCCCGGTGCCCATGAGGCTGTTGCCGCAGGTAGGGTGCGCGTTAGCGGCCCATCTCCCCATTCCGGCACCTTCTCCCTCATCGCAAGACTCTAATACGAAGTGTACACCCATTGTAGGATCCTCTACCGGTGTGCATTCCGAGAAGAGAAGACTGAGAGGGGATCTCAAAAATACAAATACCTTAAGGGTGAATGTCATGAGAACGGAGCCAGACTCTTCTCAGTGGTGCTCAGCAACAGGACAAAGGGCAATGGGCACAAACTGAAGCATAAGAGGTTTCAGTTGAATTTAAGGAAGAACTTCTTTACTTTGAGGGTGACAGAGCACTGGAACAGGCTGCCCAGGGGGGTTGTGGAGTCTCCTTCTCTGGAGATATTCAAAGCCCGCCTGGACGATGTCCTGTGCAACCTGCTCTGGGTGAACCTGCTTTAGCAGGGGGGTTGGACTTTGATGATGTCCCAAGGTCCCTTCCAACCCCTGCCATTCTGTGATTCTGTATGATTCTGTGTGCATTCGCCTAGACTGGCGTAGACGCTTTTCTGATGAGTTCATATGGTGGGACACCAGACCCTAGATGTGGATCTTGGTGCCTGAGCCCTGCCTGAGGGGCTGCTTAGGTTAGTGCTTGCGGGCTGTCCTGCCAGCGGCACCAAACATCTTCACCCATTTTTACGGCACTAGCCTGTGCTGAACTAGGATCATCACAGCAAAGGGGGTAGCTTCTGCAATATCATGCACCTTGAAATAGTTTTCATGCCAGTGATGTTCCCACTACCTTTGCGTCCATCTGTCCATCCATCCCTGCCTCTAGCAGCTGGGTTTGTCCCCGCTGCCGTTCTCTGTCGGCTGTGACTGAAGTAGCCGGGGGCCAGTTATCTCCCCAGGCACCGACGACAGCGCAGGACTGCCGGGAAAGCGATGTCGTCCTCCGGCCGTGCCGAGGCCTGGCATAATTGTGTCGCTGGGCTTGGGGAGGGCGTGTGTGACATATGGCGAATGGGGAGGACATTGACGAGAGAGCAGAGGGCGACCCGGCAGAGCAGGTGGTGGGGATGCTGGCCTTCCCATGCCTGCTCACCGGCGGTGGCAGCGGTCCTCCTCCATTTATTGTTTCTCTCCTGCTGCCAGATCGTGTGAACTTGAAATATTCTGGCGTTTGAGCATGTGGCTTAAAGGTGTGCAAGACCACCGCATTTTGAAGAGAGGGCCCTGTGTGTGTGTGTGTGCATGTGTGTGTGTGTGTTTCCCCGCACCTTTCCTTGAGACCCCATGTTTCATAAAGCAACTTCAGGACAAGAGGAAATGGCCTCAGGTTGCACCAGGGCAGGTTTAGGTTAGACATTAGGAACGATTTCTGCGCTGAAAGGGTTGTCAAGCATTGGAAGAGGCTGCCCAGGGAAGTGGTTGAGTCCCCATCCCTGGAGGTATTTAAAAGACGGGTAGATGAGGTGCTCAGGGACACGGTTTAGTGGTGGGATGGCAGGGTTAGGTTAATGGTTGGACTTGATGATCTTAAAGGTCTTTTCCAACCTAAACGATTCTATGATTCTATGTTCCCGCTGGCACCAGTCCTGCCTCTGCACTCACATGTATTTCCTCTCACCTGCGCGCTCCCACCATGGCCCCTGGCAGCTGCTCCTGTTTATTCTCTCTATTTTAGGCTGCTCGGTGGTGCCCATCATGGCTGTGTCTGTGGGGGAGGCTTTCCAAGGTGCTTCCCCATGCACAGATGCCGGCAGGTGCCGAGCAGAGCTTTCAAAAGCATCGTATCCCTCGCGACTTAAACAGGAGCAAGGCATGCCAGCACCTTTTCTACCCCGCTCTGCATCTTTTGTGCTGAATGCTGTATTTAGCTAGGATTGTTTTGGGCGTCCTCAGCCTCCTTGTCTTCTGAATCACTGATGTGCAAGCCAGCTCCTATCTGCGGTACAGCCACATAATGGTGTTAGCTGTTAACATCGAGCCTGGGTAAACACACCCTGCCCTTGAGCTGGGCTGGCTTGCTTGGTTTGGCTCGGGGGCTGCCCACGGCTGCTTGGGCTCCGGTGAGGTTGGGGTGTAAGCAGGGCAGGCTCCTATCTGCTCTTAATGTCTTACTGGAACTCGGGCAATTTGTATTAGCCTAAGATAGGTCCTCGTTAGTCTCGGTGGCACGCACTGTACAGAGCAAACATTTGTTCTGTGATTCACGATTTGGGCAAGTGCAAAGGGCGTGCTTGAAAAGAGTGCCCCCCCCACCCCCCCCCCGTTAGTTTCCCTGACATATTTTTTTCATTTCTTTATTATTATTTCAGTGGTTTCAAGTTAATTAAGAGTCTTATAAGATCTGGGGTTATTATTTACAGCCTCAGGTCCTGGAGTCCTGTGAATGCACAGGAACTGCTGCTTTCAGTGCAAGAATAAACAAAGCAAGAACGAGTTTCTGCTTTCTATAGCCACAAAGTCATGCCAGAGCACTGAACACCCCTCAGTCACCCAAAATGTCAGCAAAGTCTGTAGTGGTCTGTTAGGCTGAGGTGGATTTAAAAATGCATGTCCTCCTTTTCACTTCACTTGGCGAGGGCTGAGGACTCAGGGTTTCTGTATGGTGACACTGCATTTGCCCCATTTCTGCAGCAGGGTGAGGAAATGGCCATGAGCAACGAGGTGGTGGCCCTGAAGCAGTGAGGAGGTGCAGTGAGGAGACGGCCATGGAGCAGGGGAGGAGATGACCCTGGAGCAGGGAGGAGGTGGCCATGGAGCAGAGAGGAGGTGGCCATGGAGCAGCAAGATGTCCCTGGAGCACTGCAAAGGCAGGAGCTGGGAGGAAGGAAAGGACTCCCCCCCTCCTAATGGATTCCTTCAGATAAAAGAGCCCCAGCTACCTTTCTTCCCTGTAATGGCCCCTGAGGCTAATGTCTTAAAGAGGACACAAAAGGTTTGCTTTGCATCACACAAGTGTGGCAGGAGCTCAGTGGGGAAAGCAGCACTTGAGTGATGCAGCAGGGCCAGGGCTCCTGCAGCAGGATGGAGGCCAGGGGGAGGGGTGCCACTGGCCCTAACTTGGGCTTTGCTGTGTGGCCTCTTGGTATTAAACCCTTTATTAACCCCTTCTCTGCTGCTCTGGTGTCCATCTGCTCTGGGAGGGCTCTTCTGGGCTGGGACATTCAGACAAGCGGGAGCATCAAGACAGGCCATGGAGGTGTTTGCATTTCACAGGCATAGCCAGCAATGAAGATGTACGGTCTGCAGTGGCTAAACCAGCCAGAAACAGTGATAATAATACTAAAAAAACCAAAGGAATTGTGCACTAATGCCTTAAAAAACGATGGCGAGCAATAAACACAAGGGAGCTTTGGGAGCCCAACTCAGGGGCGACAGGAAAGGCGCTTCCTATGGAAGAGGGGCATTCGGCGAGGGCAAAACCAATCCCGGGTAGCGTGCGGCTGCCAGCAGCTCCAGCTGTGCTGCTCTTCCTTTGTCTGCTCTTTCCTCCGGCAGCTTTCGGAGGGGTGGGCAGAGCAGGTATGACAGCCACCCAGGGAGCCTGGGCAGCCGCAGGCAAAACCGGGTGGCCAGTTGGCTGCTGGGGGCTGCAGGCAGAAGGAGAATGCCTCTGCCCGTGCTGCCCGTCGTGACTGGCTCCGTCACGAGAGCCTCTGCGCCCCTCTGACTTGGCGTGGCTCTTGACTCTACAAACCACCCACTCCGGCAGCGGAAATTTTCCACCCTTGCTCCCTGCACAGTACCTTCCACATATATTGGGGGTTTTTTTGGCAGGGTGTTGTATAGGAGAGATTGCTGTAGGGAGAATGAACTGGCAAACAAAGTAAAAGAAAGAGGCACCTTTGATTAACAGCTAATAGAAGAAAATCGACTCTTTTGGACCATCATCATCCTTGCCACACTGGATCAGCATGATGCTTTGTCAGTGCCCTGGGTTTGACCCTGCCCTACACTGGTTTCTTTGCAGGAGGGTACAGTGAAGCAGGCTAATCAGCATTGCCTCCAAGAGCATCCTTCTCACCCCTAGAATCCCTGCTCTGTCCCATCCCCGCACGACCTCCCTATGCCTGTCCCAAACTTCTTTTGCAAGGCATGTGAGTCTTTTGTGTTTGAATCCACATGTTTAAAGAAGAGCAGGTGATGTTTGAAGCCTGCTGATATGGTTCGCATTGACTATGAATGTTTTGCCTAGTTGAATATGAAGCAGCTGAAAAAAAGTCTGTGTGGCTGGCTGATGTTGGCTTCCAAGACTTTCAGCTTTGTAGGGCAGATCTGTCCCCTCTGTGACATTACAGAGCTTTGCAACCCTCCTTCAGGCCCGAGAGCTACACCGGCTGCCCTCAGAAAAGCTCACCAAAGGAGGATCTCATTCTGCCCTTGAAACCTATACGAATTGCAGATAAAGTGAAAAATAATTAAAAATTAATAAAGAAAACAAACAAAACCTTATCTTATTTTTAACGGTAGGGCCAAGGGAGGATATTGGGCACTGAGAATGGCATATCCCCGAGGAACGAGCACCATCTTTTCAAAGGTGCGGGTCTCCCAGAAGCAATAGGAGCAGCATCTGTGCATACAGCTTTTAAGGTTGTAATTTGTCTGCAATTTCTCTGCAATCACCAATATTCTGCAGGGCTTCTAGGGTGCTTTTTTGTACTGTGTGTTTTCTTTTCCGTTGCAAAGGCCCAACTCTCTCTCTGAAAGCCCATATGCTCCTGTCCTGTTTGACTTTAGCATGCAGGAAATGGCCCCTCTCCAATTAGCAGCATGGGAATTAGCACTGCTCGAAATTCGCTACTCCCCACTGTATTCCCCTCTGAGAGTGCTGAACTTCAGCGCTCAATTTTCTCTCTTTCTCGCTCTCTTTTTTTTAAACAGCACCACGAAGATGGAGTGCATAGGAAGCTATTAGAAAAGCACTGTTAATACTGCAGTCAGGTGATGCAGCTGTTAAATTCCTAGCAATATGAGCACAGAGGTATTTCAGGTGAGTTGTGTTTTCAAGTTGCATTTTTTTTCTGCCTTAGTATGTATCATTTATCCTGTAAGATGTGAACAGTGTTGGCAGTTCTTACACAGTTCATCATGAATTCACAATATTTGATACTTTACTTAAGCCTCCGGAGTCCTGTGAATAACAGAAAAATCTCAGTTTTAGCATCCTCACGTTTGTGAAAAGCACGTTGAGCATCATCAAAGTGCAAATGGAAAACGTAAAAAAAAAAAAAACGATCACGGTTCCATACATCACCTACATACATAAACGTATATATTTATACCTAAATCATTATTTTTAAAGCCAACCGTATGATGTTTTACTGGGGTGGGGAGAAAGCAACACATGCTCTTTGTATGCTTGGGACTGACATTTCTGCTTGAACACTGCGAGTCATGAAAAGGAGGAATTCATCTGAGATAACATAATTACAATACCTCACATTTAACACCCTGTGCTTGAGCTTTTACCAGTGCGACTTTAATGCCATACGTTTCTGTGACGGCGCATATTTACTATATAAAAGAGATAGCTAGCGCTCTTTTGTGATGAATGCAAAGCATGCAAAGGAAACTTTTTATTTAGGCTGTTGGACCCAGACCAAAGCTGTGGTTTTTCCTAGCTGTCTAGCTCCCAGACTGACTCTCACAGTGGGTGCCTAGTGTCACTGTAATGGGCTTCTCGAAGTCCTGGCCTGGATTAGGCATTACAGATCAGAGTGAAACACCGACTACATTACACATAGCTTATCTTTCTCCACAACAGTTTTGAAAAAAGAAGTCTTTAAAGCATACTTTAAAAAAGTTGCAGTGGAAAGCGTGCCTCGTGTGGGAGACAGTAAGGCCCTGCTATGTCTTTTGCTATTTGCCCGCAATCACAGGCAAAACTAAATGTCATTATTGTCATTATTTAATTATCTTCTGCCAAACAATGTCTGCTAAGGCCAGGTTCCAGTTGCACTGGACATAGTACACAACTGTTTTCAGGCGCAGGGCCTAATACGTGAGTTATAAACCATGGTAACGGGGAGAAACTGATGGAAAGACAGAAAAGCACTTGTTTAGCTTGAGAACAAATTGGGTGGGGGGTTGAGCTTCCCTCTCCTCCTCTGCTGGCAAGTCATTGAAGGTGTTTGGTACATCAGAAGACACTTTAAGGAGTCAGATTTCTTTCCTGTATTCACTGGGACAGAAATGTGTGATGTCCTGTGTATTTGTGTTACCAAACACCGATAACAAGTTCTCTCTTATCTCTAGATGCAAAGCTGGGCCGGGCCTACACGGACAGAAAACAAGAGAGGCACACCTGGACACTGCAAGAGAAGTCAAGATTTCCAAATGTCTTTTCATGCTGAAATGGAACAAAGTGGAAACATTTTGCCAAAACAGGGGAGAGTGCGCTGGCGAGCGAGCAGAACCGTGTTGCAGGAGGCTCCTGTAGCGCTCCTGAAATTAGCCCAACCCCTCCGTAAGGTGGAAATGGTGTTGAACTGGGAAGAGTTTGGCCACATGAGAACACAAGGTAGTGTCAGCAGGAGATGGTAGCTGGGAGGCAAAAGTAAACGGATGACATTTGTGGCGGTCTGGAGGCAGCCCAGAGGCCAATTTTCCATGATGAGGAACTCATGCTCTGTCATCCAGTGGTGGGAAATTAGATAAGAGAGCCCTAGGAAAGGATCTGGACCATAGTGCTGTCACACAGGTTTGAGAGACACGAGTAGCCTTTAGAGCAACACCGTTTTCCTTGATTTTCAAGAAAGATTTATTTCTGGTTCTATTTGAGGAAGAAACTGACTTTTATTCCTATTCATCCAAACCAAGACCATGGGCAGGTATTACCCAAAATGTGTAAAATAGGAGGCACTAATATTTATAGGCATCCCTGGCAGTGTATGGCTTCATCTCAGTGTTTGACAGCAAAAAAATTCTTTGGTCAGTGTAATTGCATCACTCCTGTGGCAGGGTTTGAGCTGCTAACATATACAAGTAGTGTGGACCCATTCCCATGGTGTCCCTTTCCTAAGACTACCTCGGCACGTTTGCTAAGTCCCGCACAGCGCAAACCCCATACTGTCCCAGGAATTAGTTATTGTAACACCATGGCTGTATTTAGACATTTTTGTAAAGGGATTTTCTTCAAATCTAAAGCCCATTTACGGGTCATTCATTGTCCCTCAGATGTGCACCTGACTGTTGGAAGGAGCCTGTTGTCATCCGTCCTTCCGCTTTTGAGGGCCCATGACCTAGCTGGACACAAGGGCTGTCCCCAGGTGCCCGGGATGCTACTGTGCCTCTGATGAGCTGCGTGAGAGGAGGTGACACTGCTGCTCTGATGTGACAGCAGCGAGGGCGGCGGGTGGCCCGGCATGCTGGGAGCAGGTATGTCCTCCCCGCACGTGAGGGTGCTGGGATCAGGGTTGCTTCACCAGCTCCCCTTGGGGTTGGGTGGCTCGGCATCGTCCCTGATACCCACCCGCGCGGGGGCGTTGGGTCGTCCCTTAATTAGCTGTGGCCTGTGGTCATTGACAGGCTCTCAGCCATTTTAATGAAAAGATGTGTTCTAATGGTGACCTTGATCTAACCCGGAGGTGCCAATCACAGCGAGAATGACTGTCATAACAATCATCACCGGCACATCGGGGACCTCAGGACCTGCGGAAAGGCAGGCAGCACCGTTCACAGCCTCCACGGCTTCATCCCACAGCAGGTTAGAGGAAGCCCCCGAGCCCGGAGCAAGGGAATTTAGATTTTCCTTCCCACCATGTGCTCAGGTCCTGGTCTGAGGAATTACCTCTTCCCTGGGGTCTCACGGAGCTTCACCCTTAGTAACTGCACAAATGTCTCCTCTGCCCCTCCTCTGCTTGCGCTGGCCCTGTCCTCCAGCAGCCTCTGCTGGCTGCGCCCCAGCTCCCCTCCAGCCTTGCCCACCGCCCCAGCACCCCGGGGCACCGTGCCAGGACGCCCCCGGCTCTGGGGGTCCTGTGCGGGGGCTCCCGCTCCCTCTCCCCGAAACCCCTTCTTTGTTCTGCGCCTTCATTCCCTATTCATGTGATCACCTCGGTGCGATGCTGTCTCTCTCCTTCCCTGACTCTGCAGGAATCAGCGGTAGCTTCCCTCTCCATCTGCCGCTGCAGAAGGCTCCTGGGCTGCGCTCTGCCCTTCCCCCAGTATTTGTAGGTCTCTCCCTCCCTCCTCACCCTCTCTTCCCCCCCCTCCTCCTCCACCCCCTGCAAAAGTCCTCAAGAGTCAGCTGTCACTTGTTTTTATTTTCTCCTGGCTCCTGTAGCATGGTCACATCTGACTTGCCTGAGCTATTCCTCCGTGGCTGGGGGAAAACGTGGCCAACTTTTGCCTGGTGTCAGTTTAGCAGCCTGGGCCTCCTCCTCCTCCTCCCTCGGGGTCGTGGAAGCCGTTGCTGCACTGTCTCCCCTCCTTTCTCATCACGGCTGGGCTGCAGCTGGCGTGACTGGTTTGAGCAAATCTGGGGCCCCCCGCGAAGCTGCTCAAATGAGTTTGCTTCCCCCTCCCCTCCCCCTGCCCCTGCGGAGGGTCTGCCTGACTTTTCCCTCCCCTTCCCCCTCCCCTCGGTGGGGAAGAAGGCCAGCCCAAGCCGGAGATGGAGATGGGAATGCTGGTGGTGGTGGACGGGTTCCTCACGGCAATTGAGGGAGTCAGGCAGCACCTCCTGGGATAAAGCGAAGGTTTTCCGAAGACCCCTCACTGCAGCTGGGGAGGTACTGCTGCCCTTTGGGGCTTGGCCAGAGCAAGGCACCGGTGGCTCCACCAGCACGCCAAGGGCGAGCGGACATCCCTGCCGCTGGGCTCCAGAACGCCCTGGCCACCCCACGGCCCCAGCCCCATACTGCCCGGCCGGGACCGCTGGGGTCCCCCAGTCCTTAATGAATTGACCCTTTCCGGCTTTCCTGCTTATCCTTTTACGATTGCCCTGGGGCACAGTTCATTTTACTCCCTCCTTTAATGAGTCAAAGGGGTCCAGTTGGAGGCTTTCCAAGACTAAGCTTCCTGCGTTTCTTTACCCTTTCTACAAGCTTAATGAATATGCCACCAAAAAGCTCATTAGACGTAATGTCAGTTCTATTTCTGGTGCTCCCTCTTGGAGAAGCCGCGTCCTGCGCTGGCGGGGAGATGAACCCAATGAGAGTCACAAATAAATGCTAAACCCCCCTCCTGTCCCTTCTTTTCCATCCTTCCCTTTTTCATGCTTAAACAAGGAGCGAGGGAAGATTCACGAGCCCTCCTAACTCCCCTCACTGTTCATTCACCCGAGAGTTGTCTTCCCTCTTGGCCCCTCAGACTGAAACCCATAGCCTGGGCTTTTTGCTCCCTGTTGCTGCCCCAGCTGGTGCGGTGGCAGGGGGGCAGGGGCGGTGGTGTGGGGCAGAGAGGTGAGAAGCGTGGGGCTGCGAGGTGGAAGCGGAGCCTTTAAAGAGCGATGCAAAGCACGGTGCTTCTGGGAAGCAATCAGCCCTGTTTACTGCAGGTGAATCAGAGCTCCATGACTGGTGAATCACTGGAGTATTTGACATGTCAGAGTGGTGGAAAATGATTCACTGAAGGTTTGATCTCTGGAGGATAGGGGTTTTTTTTCCCCCCTAGCAAGGAAATTTGGGATTGCTTCAGGGTTTGTTTGGGGCCCCCCCCCTCCTCCCTTCCAGGGAAACAGGCATTCAGAGAGACAGACAGGCAGAATGGAGGAGGGGGAAAAAGAAATTTAAAGATGCAGTTAGCTGGTTGGGAACAGTTCCCTCCTGCTGCCTGTCCTTGGCTATCGCTTGTCATGTATCTGTGAGTTGCAAACTGGTTGCCAGGAAGGCAGAAGCAGCCGAAGGGAAGGAATGTGGTTCCTCTGCAATATTCTCTGCCTCCACTAGAAAGTTGCAAAATGCATCCTACTTACCTTGGTGAGCCCCTTGAACCCTGCCAAAAGGTGTAGGAGAAAAGTTCTTTTTCTGCCTTTGTATTTCACTTTCTACAGATGTATTTTTCAATGTGATGTTATTTTGTCATCTGCGTTAGGATCATCTGACGAGGAGGCCTTCTATTTTGGGAATTGGTACTCTCAGCTCTAGGACTGGTAAAATGTAATATGGCTTTTGATGCAGCAGCAACACTAATGCCCTCATAAAAAATCTTATTTATATTTGAATTTGAACAAGGTATTACAATGATTTAAAGGGTCAGAAGTATGCCAAGATTAGTGGCCTCCTATTGGTCTTAATCTCATTCCCTTACCATTTTCAAAGATATATTAATAGCTTCAATTTTTAATTTGAATTTTCCTTCCCTGTAAGGTATCATTAAGTTGAAAGGTGCAAATGAATGATGCTGGCAATTTGGTCTGCTGGAACGTCTGTGCCTGGTGTCGGAGGGTCAGATGTCTGCAAGTTGCTTCCCCGTGTGGGTATCAGTTCTAGAGTAGAGTGTGTCCTGTACCTCCAGGGGTGTGGAGAAGGCGGCAGTGGCCCTAAGTCGCCTTGAACTTTCTAGCCTTTCTCTTTCTAGGCTGTTTCAGGGCCCGAACAGCCCCCTACTACTTACTTGTGTCGACTTTCTTTAGTGCACGCCTCAGGAGACAGCAACGCACTCGCTGGGTATGGCCCCCTGGTGCGAGCGCAGGTCACAGGACGGGTCCCCGGGTTGCAGAACGAGGCCGCCCATCATGGGCACGTGCAGCCAGAAGTGTTGGCTAACAGTCTTTTGCAAAGTACCTGCTCTAAAAATGATGCTACCTAGATACTAATAACTGTTTCTTTTTATATTTTGCGTTATTATTATTTTATTCTAATTAATACTGTGATGCATAAAAGCTTCTCGCACAATTAAAATGATGAAGTAATAATATAGAAGATGGGAACCTCTAGAGCTAAGGGACAAAGGGAAGTAGCAATTACTGGAGCTATCTTTAGCTCTTTGGCCCTTTGCAAGGACAACAGAGAGCTATTTAATACGGGGGTTGGGAAAGTGCTGTTTAAAAAAAATAATCCGCTAGGAGAATGCTGGTGCACTAAGTTGCTTAGTTCTCCCTTGTTCTCCCTGGCATCTATTCACTTCTAAAATAGCCCCGCGTGTCTTATTTTTTTAAGATGGAACTGTCTTATATCCCTTAACCTTGTCTCCTCTGAGGGAGATAGAAATTCTACCAGGAAGCCCGGCAAGAGATTAGCACTACTGATACGCTCACCACCATAGCTACCACCTCCTTATTTGTCTAGGAGCGTGCTGTGTCTGGCAGCTGGTAACAAAATAAATAAATAAACCCCAGGAATCAAATTCCTGAGGAATCTGGTCATTTCAAGGTTCCTCTATACATGCACAGGTTTTAAAGGCCAGAAGGGACAATTATATTCTGACCTCTGGTGCAACGTAATCCATTGAATTTCTCCTAGTGTTGCCGACACTCAGCCATATGAAATGAGTTTGTGGTCTTTAAAACCCTCTCCTCGGCTCTGCTCTTTTCTCTCAGACAATCCCCTCTTGCCCCTCCATGCTCCCCTGTTCAGTACTGCCTGGGAGGGCGAGGGTGTTTTCATGTCTTTCTAACAGCGGCAGCCCCGTTGCAGGATGCATTTTGCATTAAAGCAGGATGGTGCGATCCCTTTAACCTGTGCTTGCTGCTTCACCTCCGAGCCTTCGCGCGGCGTTTCAGCCCGGCTCCCAGAGGTGGGGATGGCCTTCACGGATGTATCGCAGATATCTTCTGCCTGGGTCCCCTCCACGGAGCGGTTTTAGGGCAATGTTTTTTCCCCAGCAGGGAGGAGGGGTGGTACCTCTGCCAAATGGCCAGAGAGCAGCAGCAGCGCAGCTGGAGGCTGGCTGGGCTAGAGCCACCGCGGCGTGTCTCCATGCAGCCTCCGAGGGGGAGAGTTCACGTCTTTACCCTTTTTTTACCCCGGTGAGGGCTGCGATCCGGGTCCCCTCACAGGGACAGTGGCAGCCAGCGGCCAGCCCGGCTCACGGCTCTGCTCCGTGTGGGGTTGGGAACATGCCAGTGTCGGAGGAGCAGGAAACCTCCTCCGGGCCCGGAGCGGGCAGAGCTGAAACCCCACAAGAAAGAGAGAATGGTTTCTCAGGGGCTGTAAAGGCTGGGAAGGGGACCTGGGTGGAAATCACTGGGCTGGGTGGAGCAGGGGCAGGCGGCCCTCGGCCCTGAGTCAGAGCAGCCCTCCCGCACACCTGGGCGGAAGAGGTGACTGATTCCTGGAAAGGGGCTGAGCGACCAGTTTGTTTAGTCAGGGGATGATTGCCTCCCCGGAGGATTATTACCTCCCCGAGAGGGTGGCCAAAGCCTGGCAACTGCCTGCAGCCTGCCAGAAGGCTGCTAGCGAAAAGGAGGGCTGGAGCTCCCAGCGTGTCTCGGAGGTGGGCACCCCTGCGCTCGCCACCGCAGCGGCCGGCATTTACCTCGGGGCAGATGAGGGCTAAGCCTGGCTCTGTGTCTGCAGGTGTTCAGACCAGTTCTCTGCCTTTCAGTTCTCTTACAATGAACCTCACTTCCACACGGGCTTCATAGATTTGGCTGGAAGGTCTGAACTGGAAGGCTTCACAGATTTAGCTGGAAGGTCTGAACTGGAAGGCTTCATAGATTTAGCTGGAAGGTCTCTCTGCACCCTCAGATGCTAGAAGGGTGAAGTGTGTATTCTGCACACTGAACCAGCAAGCGTGACTTCTTGGCCGTGCTATACATCTGCCCTAAATCGTGTGGGTTTTTTGGAAAGCAGCAATAGTTAGGCATACATCCAGTGAAGATTTGCCCCTCTACCATTCTGAGTGTGCCGGAGCTCCTGCAACTTTACCTGACGCCTTCAAATACGCGTTGCCTCTGAGTCAAAGCCTCACCTCTTAAGAGCCGAGCAAACACAAAGGGCTGCTCTTCCTTTTTTTGGTCTGTTTATCTACTTACCTATTCGTTTAGGGCAGATGTCTAGCTATTCTAGCTGGGCAGCAAAGCTTGAAGGCTCAGGCCAGGGAGCAAATAAAAAGAACCCCAACTGTATTATTTCAAAAAAAATCTCGTGATCTGTTAAGCGTGTCTCCCTGTCTGCAGAGGACCCGGCTGGTGCTTTTGGACTGATTGGCTGGCAGGACTGCCATTTCCAACAGTTTTCCAGCCTTCCCACAGGAGCGGTGATGTGGTTTATATATTTCAGTCTATGCTTCAGCCTGCTGCTGTCTTTAAAATGGCTGAAGGTCCTTAGCGTAGGGAGTAGGTGTGCCTAAAAACCCCTTCGTGTGGTACCCTCTTTTCCACAGCTGTGATTCACTTACCGTTATAAACAATGTGATAACTTAATTCTGATGGGCTGTTTTAATGTGCTGTAAAATATAAATTTAGGCAGCACATAAAATAAGCTTTTCCTGCCATATGACAGAAACCACAACTGTCTGGCATGGACACACAAGCCAGAACCTGAAAGGAAGCAAAGCACAAAGCCAGACATGATCTTTGATCATATGTTGTTTAAAATTAACAGCACAGATCATAACCACACTTAAATAACACATCTGTCTGGGGGTTAGATAGTAACACACAATATGCTTTTTTAATTCATTATGCATTTGAATCTCTCCCAAGTAACAGGTGGTTTTCTGAAAACGAAGCCTGCCAAAAAAGCGCTTGAGAAAGGGCTGGCTGATGGTTATCCTGGGAGGTGAGGTAGCCTGGGTTCCTGGACAGATACAAGCTCTGGCTCTCTTAACTCTTTTCCTGCTGGTTCTCCATCAGCTCCTGCTGTAATTAATGCCCTGCCTGCATTACTGCACCTGTATTTGAGCCGTCAGAGGGGAACGTGCATCTTGAGTCAGGGCAGCAGAGGTTTGGGGTCTGTGCCCCAGGGCTGAGGACCCGTGCCACCCAGGCAGTGCTGTGGGTGCCAGCCCAGCTGCCGAGTGGGTTAAAAGGGTGGAAGTGGCCTGACCAAACACAGCTTCTTCACAGGAGGTGTCCGAGCTAATGACCCTTTCTGGCCACTGTGGAGGAAATGGCACCTTTGGAGGGCAATTAGTCCCCAGGCCATAACTATCTCAAAGAGAGATAGTGGCTGTGCCCACAGGACGATTGCTTGTCCCCCAAGAACCATGAAGGGGTGGGATGAGCTCCGATGGTGACATTTGCACCGCAGGCAGGGGCTGGAGGGGTGAATCCCACCCAAGCTGCTCACGCACTTCTCCGGGAGGGCTCAGGCCGCCTGGACTGCACCAACGTGGCCGTGTTGCCCTCTACCCAGAGTATGTCTGAACAAGGTTGGGGTCTGCCACGTCAGGCGTGCCTCAGGCCTCTGCCAGCTGCTGTTTGCAGACCCCTTCAAGGTGGAGGGAGGTCGTTGCTTTGCCAGGCTTGGTGTCCCACTGAATGGTGACCAGCAGCCGGTCTGAGAGAGGGAAGTGTAAAACCCGCTGCACGTTGCTTTTCCCTGCAAGGGAGGCTGCACAGATGATCCAACTTCAGCATGAGGCAGGGATATGATTAACTGTACCTCATTACACATGACAGCAACCACTAGAGCTTATAAAATTAGCCACATCTTTTAAAAAAAATTCTAGCTGTGATGTCTGGAGTCCAACACACGTCCTGCTGCATGGCTCCCCGGGGCCTTGTCATGGGGTTTCTGGTGTGGAGCTTGCCAGCTCTCCAGGCTGGTAGGGATGAAGGGGAACATGATGTGGCCCCACTTCTCCCCTTGCTTCTTTGAATCCCTCCTGGGCAAACTTTAGGAGATCTGCCTGTCCCTCTGGCAGTCTTATGAGCTGATGGTAAGGGGAAGAGTCCCGGCCTCAGCCCTTGTGTGGTGAGGTGAGCTCAGCTCCAGCAGTAATGGATTTGTGTCCCTTCACATACTCCAGCTGTAACAGTCGTTCGCTTTGGCCTCCTCCTTGTGTAAGCAGCTGCTCTGGGAGGTGGGGGAAGGAGAGACATGACTTCCTCCAAGGCTTGCTCACAGTAGTTCCCATTTTTGGCCACATAAACTCACCAGAGGGTGATGGAAAGCCTTTCTCTCTTTCCAGGAGATCTTTGATCCTCATACCCCCAGGGCTGAGGGGTACGTCTTCCTTCGGGTACTCGACCCAGTCATGCCTTACCACCGGTGCTTGGGTAGACCTCCAGACCGGCCAGACCAGGGGAGCTGAGCTTTGTAACCTGGGAACAGAGCAGAAGACATTCAGCCTAGCTCCTTTCCTGCACCTAATGACATGTGAGCCCTCGGGGTCCTCCTGGGTCCCTTATCACATGTAGTTTGGGTTGAAGTCTGCCCGGAACAGATTTCCAGATCAGTGGCTGCCACTGCTGAGATGAAGTTTATTAAAACGAACTTCTCAAACATGCTTTGTGAGGTTAAGGAGAGTCCATGGAGGCACAGGTAGTCAGTTACTGGGAGCTTTGGTATGATCTGATCCTGGCCACCCTGTTAGTCACAAGGAGGCTTTGAGACATCCTGGGGCACTGAGTGGACAAGCCCTGGGCTTGGGGAGTCGACAAGCCTGCGTCCCATTCTCTTTTTGCTGTGAATTCCTCCTCCTCCTCACACACTCATCACACCGATCCACTTTGCCCAGCACCTGGCCAGGGATGAGCACCGGCATTACTTAGCACAGCAGAGCTAGTAGGGCTCCTAGGCTCCTGTAAATGACGATGATATGAGATCCTGAAGACAAGGTGTTTGGGTTTGGGGGCTTTGGTTTGAGCTTTTTGCCTGCTGGGCAAGCAGAGGCTTGCAGATCCTCTGATGCATATGGTTATAGGCAGGAGAGGGGCGCAGTCATCAGTGCTGCCTAACCACAGAAGTCACTTTTCTTGCTGCTTGCAAATTAGGGGACTTTCTAGGAACAGCACCTGTGCAAAGTGCACACACACAAAACATCACTGCTTGCAAACCGACCCGGTGGGGATTGCCCGGGCAGCTCCCCGTGCTGCCGCCCTGCAGCCCCCACACTCCTCCTCTCCCCTGCACCCCCTGGGCAGGGGACGGAGGGATTTCCCCCAGGTCTAACGCCTGCAACCACAGGAGGAAGTCGTTCCCCAGTGCTTGAGGAAGAGATGAACCACCTCGCCCAGCGTGGCAGGGCACGTGTGTTTAGAAACCCCGGTGTGGGGAGAGGAGGAGCTGTCTGAGCGGTGAACCTGGCTGCAGGGGTGCCGGAAAAACAGGAACCCCTGTCAGATGGATTGAAAGCCGAGCGTTGCCCAGCATGTTTGTGCACGGTGTGTGGGACATGCGTGGCGGGCGCCTGGCTGCTTTGGGAGAGGCACGAAGCCTCCGCAGGCCGGGGGCTCCCCGGGGCGGCTGCCGCCCACCAGCCCAGTGTCGCGGCGTGTCAGCAGAGCGCAGCTGTCTGCCGCCGTCCGGGGGGACCGGGCTGGGTGTTTACATGAGCGATCATATGGTAACCTCTTCCAGCTCGTGGGCAACTCACAGGGTTACCTCATCTGCAGTCGAATTACCTCATCGATGTGAAATGCAGCGAGTGCAAGGCAGGAGCCGAGGCGGGCTGCTCTCAGGGGCACGGCTCAGGAAATAAACTTGAAATCTGTTAGTTTTGCAATTATCTCAATTCAAGAGGTCCCTTGTAAATCGACCAGGTTTGCTTCGCCACGTGAGAGGGCCGCACGGGTGTGTTTGTGTGTGCATCCGTCGGAACCCTGTGCGAGAAGTTGGCTGTGCTGGTCCTGCTCTTTGCAATGCCCGGCTGCCACGCAAAATCCCTGCAGCAGCACGGGGAGCAGCAACCAGGCTGTTATTCTCCACCATAGGCTAAGACTAGGAGAGCGGAGCTCTCTGCATCCCCGGGTTTCAGCATATTTCTTGACCCAGATTGCCCTGCGTCCCCTCTTTAAAAATAAACCAACAAACAATGCATGTATAAATAAAAAATTGCATGTGATGCCTGGGAATATATAATAAATTATCGGTTCCATAGGCAGGGGAGTTTATTAGCCCCTGTCAAGCTATTCACAACGTAAAGGACATACTGACCTAGAATGATCTCTTCCTTCCAATCAGCATTTAAACTGTAACAGGAGGCAAGCCAGTATTTGTGCGTTGGGAAGGTTAACCCTTTGGGCTACCCTTGCAGATATTTACTCTAGGATTTTATGAGCAATCCCAACCCTGGCAGGCCATATTTATTTCTAATCAACCCTTTTATTAATCAAGGAAGCTGCGAACTGGAGGCCACTGCTTCTGAAAGCAAACATGTTTTAAATTCCTTAGGGCACATATGTATGTATGTGTTTGTGCGTGTGTGTATGGGTATATTTTTCTTTTCTCCCAGGCTATTTGTCATGTCCAGTTGGACGCACCATGCGAGCACAGCTGCTCTTATCTGGCATGGGGGAGCATATTAAAGGGAAGATTAAGATTTACCGTTTTGCTGTATTTCGTTTCTCAAAGCTTGATATGCATAGCCAGAACCTCTGCGCCTGTGCGCGTGTGCGCGCACGTGTGTGTCTGTGTGAGCGAGTGCCCCACAGCAGCTGTAAGCGGTGCTCGCACGCGGTGTCTCCAGGCGCTAGGTGAGGCACATCTGGAGTTCGCAGCATCCTGGAGATAGTTGCTCGAATCCCAGGAGCGCGGGTAGGACTGGGAATGGAGGGCCGGTATCCATGGTGAGGCTCCCTATCTCACAGTGCCAGGTGTGTGCCTGTGCGTTAGTTCTTGGAAAGGCCGTCCTCAGGGGGGAAAGAGAGAAACCAGGAGAGAGGTAATTAGGAGCTACCTTGCACAACTGAGCCAGCTCATCAGGGATGGGTACGGGAAGGACGGTGCTGGGAGCAGGTGATGTGTGCAGAGGTTTCACGCAGCCTGCCAGCCACCATGCTGGCTCTCCTCTTTCTCCTTTTCTTTTTGCTTTTCTTTTTCTTCTTTCATTTTCCTTTTCTTCTTCTCTTCTCTTTTTTTTTCCCTTTCTTTTCTTTTTCTCTCCTCCCTCCCTTTCTCTCTCTTTCCCTGTAGTCGCAGGAAGGGAAAGAGGCATAAGGGTGGAAAATGGAGCTTCTGAAATAATTCCAGAAGGCTCTGTTTGACAGCATCAGTGCTAGTTGTTCTCTATCTTGAAACAAGATCCATATTCGGATCAATAGAGATTTGGGGCGGGGGGGCGGGGGGAAGTGTTCCCTTTTATTTCTTTGTCAACTCAATGTGGCAGAGCTGCTGAAAAACACATGCTCTGAAAGCTGCTAGCATGAGACTAGTTATTAAAACAAACCCTTTCTGCCTGTGCTGTGTACGCTTCATCTATTTCCATACATAGACCTAGAGCATGGCTAAACACAGACCTATGCTCTTCCAGCCCCGCACATAGAAGAATGCAGCCGTTCCACTCGTGAAAGTTTGGAGCCTCTCAAATCCTGCCTCAGCTTCCCAGCATCCCACAGCCCAACGGCGACATGGTGCTTCCTTAAGCTCCCAGCAAAAATTGGGTGAATATGGCTCATAATCCAAGCTTAAGTGGATTTACAGGGTGAAGAGGCAATCCTCCTTCTGTTCTGTGTTTCACAGCGCTGCTTGGAAAGAAAATTGATGCATGATTGTATTAAACCTTCCCTCTGCTCCAAACCCTACATCAGACTGGAAAACAATATGCCCTTGTGGGATGCTGAGCACTGGTCCTTGTGGAGCACTAGGCACCATATAAGATCAAAATCTGATATAGGATCAGACTGGGGAAGGCTTCTCTTAACTAAGCTATTTAACTAAACTATTTAAGTAATGTTCACCAGTGGCTTTCTCTTGTGCTTTGTTGTTGTCTTCCGGGCAAGCAGGGCTATGGCTCCATGTCCTGGGGGGGGCGTAAGCCTTCTTTTTGCAGGAACGATTTTGAACTCGAGGAATTATGAGAGGAACCTGCAGTTCTCTCATGCAGGTGAAATTAGAGAGAGAAAGATATGACTCATTGGTGGGGCAAATTGAGCCTGCCAGCTGGGCTTCATTCAGCTGAAAAATATGCCCCCGTGGCTGCAGAGAAGCCAACCAGAACTAACCAGAGGGGTGCAAATCTTCCAGTCAAACTGCAAATTGGGAACAACAAAGCAAATCATTCAGGTAGAAGGCATGCAAAATGCAATTGGTTCTCTTGCGCTTTACCTTGAATGGATTAAATCTGGCACTCAATGCACAAACCCACAAGCGCTTGAACGGTAGTAAGCTGGCATAAGGCTGGCTATAATTAGAAGTGATATCTGCTCAGAATTAAAGTGCCAAATGTGCCTTCAGGTGTATTCATTCTCCATCTTGCTTTTTAGTCCAGGCCTGACACATTTGGGATTCTTGCCACAGGAACCGTACCAAATGACTCACTCACAGTGGTAGCCGTGCGCTGAAGACTGCATCCTACAGAATCAGTGGGCCTGGAGTTCAACATGATAGGAGACTGACATATGGTCACTTGGCTCAAGTAAGCTCCTTCGAACTTGAAAATTTGTCTAAATTTTTGCCTTCTTTCTTCCTGCCATTTCTACAGTTGTGGTGTTTCTTGACTGGTTCCTACCTTATTTCATTCTGCTCTGTCCTCTAATTCTTCTTTCTCCTTTAGTCTCGGTGTGCTCGGGCAGTCCCCATTCTCAAATCCCTCTTATTAACAGCAGGCACCACAAGCTCTCTGTTTCCTCTTGACTCCCCAACAGCGTCTGAGGTTTTATAGCCCCTCTGGAGGCTCAGCTGTAAAGACTGGAATGCTCTCTGCTAATTTCCCTCTGCTTGCTCTCTTGGTTGCCTGTGTAATAAGGGACAGATCTGCAAAACCACTTAGAGGCTGCAGAGCTGAGCGGCGCAGAGCCTGGCTGCTAGGTCTTCTGGTGGAGTCTGCAGCCCAAGAGCCGCGGCTGGGCAGCCATCAACAGCAGGAGGAGGGCAGGCATTCGGGCTCACCTGCTGGAGCAGGTAACAGAAGGAAGCACAACACCTCCTACCTCATGGACTGGCTTATTTTGCTTTTCCAGAAAAGCCCAAGGGTGTCGGGCTGGTATTAGTTGGCTGTGCCCCGATATTGTAGGAAGTGGTTGGTGCTGCATGCACCCAGACTGGAGATTTCAAAAATGTTCCTGTACTGTCAACAAAATCCCTCTGAGCAGACGTTTGCTCTGTCTGCACTCCAAGTTGGCCGACCTGATTTTAATGTGTTGGACTAAATAACATGGCAATTTCCTGCATTTTTGTAAGTCCAGGCATCTTTTAACACCTGTTGGTCTTTTAGAAACAATTTTATGGGTTTTGCAGCATCTTGTGCTGTTGTGCTTGGCATGTCAGGAACAGAAAGGAAGACCTACTCTTCACACAATTCCTCTCAGATCAGATTGATAATACGTATTGAATGATGTTGCTTAAATCAATGCAAATTGATTGAGGGCCTCAGAGCATCTGGAAGATAACAGGAGAAGAGAGACCAATTTCCTGAAGGGATATTCATGGGCATTTTCACAGTGCTGCACAACTTCTGCCCAAAAGGAAAAACTTGCAGGTCATTTGAGAGGATGACACGCTTTGGATTGAAATTGAGAGCCTGTGTAAGACAGGTAACGATGCTGCCTGAGTACTGTGATCCCTCTTACTTCTTTTAACTCCCGCAACTGCTAATAAATTATGTTGACCATCAGATTATGGTCAGCAGGGAGTCTTAAAGGAAAAAAATTTGGTTGTCTTAATGAGGAAGCGGGGAGGGGAGAGAAGAAGGGAGGGATTTTAATGGAGAAAACAAACATCAGTGAGCATGGGGCCATTTATTTTGCAGCTGGATTGTATGCAAAACCAGGGAACCTGAAGAGCCAGGCTGCCCCCGTTGAATTTCCGTCCATCTCCTCCATCCTGCTCATAGTCAGCGGCAGCTCACATAGCTGTCTTTGTGATAAAGCTTACAAGCAAATTGGACAGGGTGTCAGGCTGGCTATGAAATATGACAAATTAACAGCCAAGGCTGCTACTGCCCTGGTTACAGACACTTCATTTAGAAGTTATCATGTTACTGGATGCTTTCTGTAATTTGTGATGATACTGATTGTGATAAATTGCAAGATTCAGGTAAAAATTTCAGCCCGTTCCTGAAGCTGAATATTAAGGGAGGAAATGGTTGTCAATACTGCACCACTTAACTTCAAGCCCCAAATGAGAAAAGATCTCACAATAACAATAAAATTCTCAGTCACTGAGCAATGTAATTAAATTAAGCTAATTACATTACAATTAGCAAATCTTTAATTTATTTTTAATGCACTGATTAAACATTATGTGGTAACCATAAAGCTTTCTGAATGGTAATCCTGTTGGGTAAGCATTGACACCAACCTGGGGTCATTGCTTGATGCTCCAGTATTTCCTGAAGAAATAAATAATTGCTTTTTATATCTAGCTTGAAAAGGTTTCCATAAAAATATTTCTGGCACATAATTTATTCCCTTCCTTCCATTTACCTTGATAGCTGATAATGGAAAAATGAATGCTCCATATTCCAGTCCACTCCATTTGTAGTATGCATTATTTGCATCTTCTTTGGACTGTTTGGTTGGTTGGTTTTTAAAGCTGGCAGTTATCTCAAGGGACACAAAGAAGTCCTTATTGGGTGATTCACTACTGGTTTATCCGACATTCCTCCTCATTTCTCTTGGACTTCCCTGTGAGAAAGGGCTGGGGAACATGGCTCCTTGTAAGCTCTCCATCCCAAATGTAGCTGCATCTCACACCAGATGAAAGAGGGAAATGAAGTATGTTAAATGTGACTAGAAGAAAACTCGGGACCTGAGTGTAAAGCTCCCTGAAACCTGTGTAAAGCTCCCTGAAACCCATGTTCAGCTTCATCTGGTCTTACAGGCACTTAGGCTGTGCAGGTGCTTCAGTCTTTGCTATTGAAGTTCCCAAGGCACCTAATGCCCTTTCAGAGCGTGCTTAACCAGTGCTTCTGCTCTGACCAGGCTGTGCAGTGGGATACTTATCCGACATTTAAGTCAGATTAGAAACCATGAACATTGCATTCATCCACTTATCTTGTTGCAGGGCTCAGTCCTACAAGAACACTTCGAATCTGCCTGCTGTGCTCTGCCAGCTCTGGTCCTTCTTTGACCGTTCGGCCAAATGTTTCTTCTTTCTTATCATGTTGCGTCTTTCTTACCCAACAAAAATATATGTCTCCTATAAAGCATGACTGCTTTGTAAAGAAAAGGGAAGGGCAGTCTTTCCACCTCAAATGCCTTATCAACAGGGTGACTGAGAACTCTCTGCACAGAGAAGTAAATCTCCTCTGGCAGAAAAGGAGACAGAGCACTTTGGGTGGGACTATTCAACTGTTACAAAAGATGGAGGATTTCAGTGACGTGGGTTCTTTTTCTGACCACCCTGTGTGACCCTGCGCAGTTCTGCAGGGAAGAGGCAGTGGTTGACTCCCTGTCCCTGCAGGTATTTAAAAGACAGGTAGACAAGGTTCTTAGGGACATGACTTAGTGGTGGGATGGCAGGGTTAGGTTAACGGATGGACTTCATGATCTTAAAGGTCTTTTCCAACCTAAATGATTCTACAATTCTGTGATCTTTCTGAAAGAGACATCCGAAGTGGGAAAATGCACAATGTAAAATAACTAAGCTCCGGAGAGAAGAAGGATATTAATTGCACTCCTATCAGCCATCCTCAGGTTTTTCCTAGAGGTAGGCTACGATGGCTTCTTGCTCACTCTTGCTGCTTTTAAAGCGTAGGTTTGGAGCTATGCGGCGGAGGGGGTGCAGAATCAGTGCATCCCCAAACCCTGCCTGTCCAGCACAGCTGCTCCCGCTCAGCTGATCCCTGCCCAGCCGGAGCTGGGCTGCCCCCAGCACTGTATCGGGACGGTACCAGCTCACCCCTAGGGAGGAAACTGGGCTTTTTGCCCTGTGTCAGCTTTACTGATGTAAAGCACCTACCCAGCTCCTGGGACATGAGCTATTATCTCTGCAGGGCTCTCCGCTTCTTGTAGTAGATGTATCTGCTCCCCTGCCGTTAGCTCCAGGCTCTCTCGTATGGCAAGCACCGAGGCACATACATAGCCACGTGTCGTAGCTTGGTTTTTTGGATCTGATCCTTGCTGCTTAGGGACCACATGTAATTTGTTCATGCACCTTGAGCTCTGCAGGTGAGAGGCAGCCATTCCCTGCAGACAAATTGACGTGTCGCCGCCACACTAAATAAACCGAAAGGAAATGGCTGTGACGGAGGAGTGGAGAAGAGAGCGTACTTAAAACTGTGAACATTTGGGGCTTTTTTCCCATTTAAAATTTTGCAAAATTGCTCTGTCAGCACTGAATAATTATTTAAAAAAAAAATTGAAAAATGTGTTATTTTTACATCTTACCAGTAAACAGAGCAATGGCTCAGCACTGTGTATGGAGTGGCCTGCAATCCTTGTTTTGTTTGTGTGGGACCTCAAACAACTGCTGTGTTTATTTTTTTTTCCTGATAATCTCTCTAATAGCATGGAAAAAGAAGGCACAGACTGTGCCTTTTTTTGTTGTTGTTGTTGGGGTTTTTTTTTTGAGATTTGAAATAATTTGTGTTTCTCTTCTGTGGAATGAATTTCCCAACCATAATACCGCACGTTGAGTGTATCTGGAAAGGATGCCGCCTTGTTCGATGAACTGAATTGTGCACACAGTTGGAGACTCTGACAGTGCCAGCATCAGTGAATGCAAGTTGCATAAAAAAGAGGCAGCATCATTCATGACACTAATGAACAGTCCTTCCTCGTCTATCAGAGAAATCTTTCCCAGGGATAACGATTCTCCAAGCATTTTCTTAGCCATAAAAGACGAGATTGTGTTGGGTCTTTGGTTCTGTATGAAACTATCAGGAGGATTCTTAGGCTGGGAACAGAAATCAATGTTTCTGTGATACTGTATTGGCTAAATACTTAGACCAGAGAAAAAAGATTTTGTTCTGACTGCACAGTGAACTTCTTGGTTTTCTTTGCTGCTACAAGATTGTGAAAATAGTGTGAAATTTAAGGGGACATATTTGATTCTGAGCAAGTCTGCCAGCAAGTTCTAGTCGTTTACTGCAACGCGACGTACCTGATTCACTTGTATAATCCTACAGCTTTAAGTAACTGTAACTTCATTGATTTCAGTGGAATCTCAAGAGTAAAAGGGGAAAATTGGTGTGACACAGCAGTGATTCAGCTTTAATGTATTTCCTCATTCTTCTCCAGGTATTTATTATCCTTTAAGAGACATCCACTTTAAATCTTTCTTATTACTTGAAAAAAGTCTCCTAAGATATGAACAAACCCAATACACATAGCAGAAGGGTCTCTGGGGATCTATTCTACAAAATGACAATTAGACAAGATTTAAACCAGGGGCTTGATCATAACAGCAATTAAGGGTATGTTTCTTTCTTTAAAATATTGAAATAAAAGCTAAAGTGTAGTTGCAGTTTTCTCAGAAATGTATGATTTGCCTTGCATAGCTTTATTAGAATTGTTGAATAAATATGGCCTGTACCTACTTATTTGTCAGCATAGATTACCTCACACCTGGGAAGTCTTGTCAGTGCAACCCTACTACTGTAGACTAGACCTCAACACGCAATTCTAGCTATTTTATTTCTTTTACCGTGCCCCTTAAATATTTTTCACCTTACTCCCTGCCCTTTGCATGTATTTCTGCACAAACCCAAATAATACTTAATAGGCTTCTTCATCATTCACTCTGTAATGCTCTAATTTCCCAGCACTTTGTGAGTGGCTCCAGTGCTGTGAAATTAGATCCCGATCCACATTCATCCGTGGGTGGTCACACAGTTTTAACGGCCTATGTGTTTGTTCTAAGTTTTAAACGCATGTGCAATGCCTTTCAGGGAAGGCAACTCATACAGACAGATTTGCCTTGGAGATTGTGTTCGTCCTTGTGATAGCGACCATAACGATTGGGATTATAGCAGAAAAAGAGTTTGAAGCTTGCCTTTTGGTTAGAGAGGAAAAATCAGACCTTTTACCATTGACAGCATGTAGTTACCTACCATCTAGCTTTCTCCACTTCCTCAAGACATGCTAGCCTCTTCGACAGAGAGGGATTTAAACTTAAAAAAAAAAAAAAAGAGATCTACGTCATGACCGAATGGTTTGATACGAGTCATTTAAAGAAGTATATTTCAGGACAATGATTAGGTTATAGGCTACTTTGAAGTAAATTTGTTACATACTGTGCATTAGTATCAGGCACGAGGCTTTTGTCACTGGCGAAAATCTCCTTAAAGGACCAGAGCAAATCCCTCACATTGGTGAAGTATCTGTAATTCCTGATCTCCCACGCATGACTGATTTCTACGAGACTGAAGCTTTTGTGATCCATGCATTAGTAAAAACCAGCTACAGTAATTAAATGGTTTATATCTACCATCCTATATAGATCCACTTTGATTGCTTGCTTTCTAACTGTTCTTGTTAGTGGGCTCCAGAAACTAACGCTTTGGTAGACACTGGAAGAGCCAGGTTATGCTTTCCCCAATTCCTGCTGTAAAATGGATCCCGTTAGAAAACAAGCCATTTATTGGCATTGAGTTTGCATTAATACAGTAATGATATTTATGCTTTCAATCACTGCAAATTGCAAAGTGCGATGCCAATTCAAGCAGAGATACTATTTGGTGCTATTTTGCCAGCAAGTTTTTATTAGTTCATTGGCTTTAACAGAAATAGAGGGCTGCTTTGAGAAAAAAGTACAAAGCAGCATCCTGTGGGTAATACACATTGGTAGACTAGCAGGTTGTTTCAAGTTGTGCCTTCATTTGCTGACCAGTAAAGGCAATTGCTACAACTGGACGAATATTGGCTCGTGACATGGGACATTTCTGTTGAAGCCGGTCCTCAAGATTTTGTCTGTCTGATCTGTCGTGTCATAAGCCAAACTGAAAATTATTGTTACTACAGGTCTGGCAGTTTTGCAGATCAGCTTCAGGTCTAGAGGAGAAATCAAGTCTCTAATATATTTGTTTACAAAAGACACATAAGTCTTATCTTTCTCAGTCTCTCACAGGAATGTGAAAGCTTAAAACCCACTTTTTTTTCTTTGTTCCCAAACCCTGAGCTTTTCACCTGGGAAACCCTTCTAGGTCAAAGCTCCTCCTCTGAGACCATATGACCTTTAAAGGTGGGCTTGAACCTTTTTTTTTATGCAGCTGCTCTGCAATACAAATGAACCTCAAAGCTTTAGCAGCCAGACAAAGAAGAGGTCTTTAACCCACACAGTCTCTGTAAGGGGGGTCATTTATGCTTAAATGACCCCTAATGGGCAAGTGATGAGTACTGTTCAGCACAACAATATTAATGGGCAGGCAGGAGCGCAGAGCAAGGGGTAGGATGGATGTTTGCACGTTTCCATACCTTACAAAGCAAAAAGGGGTGGGCAAACTTACCTACTCCTTTCCCAAAGGACAGCCAATAGCATCTGAGTACTTCAAAAGCAATGTTGCTTTTGTCAGTGTATTTCAACGAAATGAAAAGATGTCTAAATTCACATTTAATTAGATAAGTTTAGATTTATTTGGATTGTATAGCCTGGCTGATACGAAGGTGAGGAGAAGTAGAAAATTTACTTTATTTCCAATGATCTGATGTCCATTTCCATGGAAACAGAAATGGAAGCAGGAACCAAACATAAGCAGTCACAGCCCTGGTTAATTGCCCATGGCTGCTTTCTGTTTCCACTTCTATAGTGCTGAACTCTATGTTTTCTACTGACCCCGTTACTATAAAACAGTGTGTGTGAGAGGGGACTGGTGAAGGGAGAGTGGGCATGGGAAGGCAGAGAGGGGAAAGATCTGAGAGGCAGCGTGCCGGCTCTCCAGCCTGGTGAGTGAAGAAATCTCCTTCAAGGTTTGTGCTACTTGACTGGAAAAAATTGAGGAGTAACATCAGCAAAACTAATTTTAATTAAGCTATTGCTATGAGCCTGGTGATAAAACAACTCTTAATGATGATCAGTGTAAATCTGGAATTGCTCCATGGAAGTCCATGGCAGTCTAACAGGTAGTAAGAACAGACTGGCACTTCATGAGAAACACGAAAAAGTATTAACAGAAAGTGTGTTTCTGTGGTTGCTGGGGCAGTGACAAAAGCAGTATAAGGAGTGAGATTTTCTTGATTTGGCAAGCTCTGGTAGGTCTACTGTGCAACAGAAGTCTAGAGGTAGGCCACCGTATTCAATGATAAAATCGAGTATGGGAAACAAACCACAAGCAAATCTATTTCCAGGCTGTGAAACTATTTAGTCATTAAAGTAATTGAGCACCTCTGCACCCTCAAATTTGGCCTAACACCAGGAGCAGAAAATAACATTAAAAACAATACTCCCTGTCCCTGTTGTTTCCAAAACCAGACCCCCCCCAACAGGAAGCAATGCTCCCCAGAGGTTCAGCTTCATGGAAATCAAACCAGGTCTTAGGCCTTTTGAGGTTTACCCAACCCTTGTAATCATGCTGGCATCTGTCCTGTAACAGATTTCTTGCTGATACGGAACAGCTCGTTCTAACCTAACTAAGCTACAAATTAACAAAGACTGCCGCTTGGAAGAGTTTGAAAAGGCTTGTGTAAAAAAAAAACAAGTTTGTGGTTTGTTTTTTTTTCTTAAACGTTTTATGGCCAAAATACTGAAAATAATCCAGCGTTGCCTTTTGATATGGAAAATAAAGAAGGAGAAAACAAGAGTGAAAAAAAAAAACGGTCTGTGTTACAAAGCGGATGTCCTTAATCTCTGGGACAAGGTAGGCTCAAAGCGTAGCAGCTTCTTCCTCTTGGTCCCACGTCCCACCGCTATTCAGTGAGAGTCTGCAAACATGGTGCCTGCCGTGTGAGCACTATTCATGCTACTCTCCCTTTCTGCAATGCCCTTCTGTGTAGACACTGCCTTCTTTTGCATGTTAAACTTTGATCCCCCAACTGGCAGGAGGTGACGATGGAATTGTCCATCAAAATATCCCAACAGCAAGCATCAAAAGAACAACTGCCAAAGAAGTACAAACCTTTACAAACACTATTCCGTCAGGATACACCACAATATTGAAATGCACTTGCATTTTCTTCCTCCAATAAACCTTTTCCTCCATTTTAATACTGCCTGGGATATCATGGAAAGGGGGTGGCAAGTTTAAGCTGGGCAACTTGTTCATAGCTTTTGGAAGAGCTTTCCTGATTGTCTAACTTTATATTGCTTGATAGATTGAGAGAGAATTGTTTCAGGTGCGCAGAGTCAAAAGATCAGGTGTAAGTGGTGAGGGATGTCTGACTGCAGCTGGAGTGTGGACAGGCCAGATGGCTGTTGAGGAAGGAGGTGGAAACCCGGGGAATTCTAATGATGAGAAGCTCTGAAAGAGTCCTGGGATGCAGAAAAGCTAAGGGTTCTGGGGGATTTAGCAATTGACCTTCATGCAGCTAGTGCAGGGCATTCTCATGCATACAGTTGCATTTCATGGCATGGCATAGTCTTACAATCTGTGGCACATGCGTGCAATTAAAGTTGGAGCAAAAATGTCCACTCCAAAGCAGTGCACATATTTTGAAATTGCACTTGAGTAAAGTCTGACTGAGGAAGAGTAAAGAACACTGGTTTTAATGTTTTCAACCATTTCCAAAACGTCCTGCTTAAATCATACATTAGCTTTTACTAAAAGTTTATATTTATAGAAAATAAAGCTATAGAAAACCACAGTGCGCCGGAAACTTCATTCTTTGTTTTCTCACATCTTGTACTACCATACTGACTTGGTGGTGGTTTGTCATCCTTTTGGGCAAATGTAAAGACTCTTCACGACATAAGATAAGGGAAAGTCAGGCTCAGTGTGTAAATAACTTATTTCTGTGCTACGCTTTGCAGCAGAGAAATATCAGTTGCATATGGCTTTCTGTAGATTTTGATGATCTTAGGTAGAGTGCAGCTCTGACAAGTCATGGCAGTCATGTTCCCATCTAGGCTAACTGCGATGGTGGTAGGGCCTGTGCTCTGTGCAGTACATGCCCCCTGCCTCTGACACTTCCTCAGATACATCCAACCCTTTTTTGCCTATAGCTTTGCTCGACAGACACATTCACGGGTCAGCAGCCCAAAGTAAAGGCACACGATGCGTTCACTGCAGTCAGATGTCTCTTGCACTTCAAGTGTCAGGTACCACGGTTGTAGCTTTGGGGTTGTATTACCCCTAGAACAAATTGGGCTTCACTGCCAATGCCCGTTCCTTCCTCACATGCTCAAAGGCCATTTTCTATGGTTACTGCAGGCAAGAGTCAGCTTAGCCACACTCACTGCTTCACTCTCACATGCTTCAACTTCTGTTGATAAATATACAAATTCCTCTTTTTTTCCTACTTCAGTGCAAATCCTGAACACAAAACCAAAAAACAAACCAAAGAGGAGGATTACCAAATATTAGAGCTTTCCATGGGAAACTGTATGTAGCATCTGGTACCTAATGTGGCAAGCCCAGCAAGGTAGGTAATCTGAGTGAGTTTCTGGGAATAAGAATGGCACGAAAAAAAAAGTGCAGACGTTGCAAAGTCTAAACCCTGGAATTCCTGTGAGTGGGAAGGTACAACCTAGAGACTTACTTGACTTCATACACACTCATCGAATATTAGAGTCCTGAAATATCTTGTCTCTTAGTGGCCAGGCAGTTAAGATGTTATTGAACTTTAGGCTGTAATACTCAAAGGTATAGTAAGAGGCCATATTGAATGAGGCTGTTTTTTCTTTTTTTTTCACAGTAGCTGCTTTGTTCTATCATATTAAAGGACAGGAAGACTTTCAGAGCGGTAGAGCTCCCAAAACAGGAGAGTGACTTGATTTCAAAGTGAAGAGCAGGTAACTGCCAGTACAGGAGCCTGCAGGTTAATTGGGTATCCTGACCCAGGCAAAACTCAAAAGAGAGTGCGTTTCATTTCTTTCATTTTGTACATGAAAAATTGCTGTTTGTGTTGCACGGAGTTCAGTTTAATCAGCCCTGTGAGCTACTGTCATATCGTGAAGTGGATCACCCCTTCCCAGGAAGGAGGAGGAGAACTATAGAGGAGACCCATGAGAATTAAAAGATGGTAACTTTAAAAGAAAAAGTGAAGTTAGTGATTTTGAAAGGCACCAGATTAGCAGCACAGGAAATGGCCTCCTTTATTTAATCATACCTAAGTGCTTTGAGATAGATTCTTATTCCTTTTATCTTGATGAGTAGCACATCTCCACGACGGGCACAGCATCTGCTGGGGCAGCTGTGCAGGAGAGATAGGGTCAAGACTTAGGTAAACCCAGCCAGGCCTGTCAGCAGCAGGAAGCGGATAAGTGCAGTGTTGTTCCTCTGCCACCATTTCCCCTCTCTACACATCTCGAGGTCAGCCTAGGAGGGAAAAAAAAAAAAAAAAGCAAAGGAAAAAGGTGTTTTAAGTGGTGTGCTGTAGCAGATTTGCAGATGAAGAGCTAAAATAAATGGAGACTTAGTACTGCCTAAAACTTTGAGATGAATGCTGATGGTTCCGCAGTTTCAGAGGACTGTGAAAAATAAATATATGGGATGCCATAAACATGGCCCGTGCTGTACCCTACCCACCTGCTATCTCCATAGCTGTCTTGTGTAGAGTCTGCTAAGACCAAGTGCCTACCTGATAATTGAATCTCAGCATCCTTCGGAGGGTACACTCCAGCCATGCCCAGAGATGTGCCTACAGACTCGTAGTCTGAAGATATGGTGGGGACTCAAGCTGGCGCTCAAAATCAGTTGGTAGGATCACCAGGCTCTGCGGTCAGAGCCCTTAACTTTGGGCATACTTCTGGTAGATTTAGATGGTACTGGCACACTCCAAGTGAGGTTGTTAGCATTTGATCCTGTAACAAATACCAGTGTTAATTCACAGAGAGCGGCTCAGAAGTGGTGCCAGGATGGTCAGAGTGCTGTCACAACTGTGACACCTAGACTAAGAGAAACTTAGGCGGGTGTAAGAAGACAGCTGTGAATTACATGCATTCAGTCCCTTGGAGATGAATTCAGGGACAGTGCATGTTTCTTGGTTCTACTGGAGTGAAGAGGTTTTTCCATTACTAAAGTGTTGGTTATGGTTTGGGTTTTTTTTCCCCACAACTGGATAAGCATAAGAAAGGTGGGAATAATCTTGGGGGATAATAAGAGAGGTGGAGTCCTAGGCATGCTTTACAAAGTCAGGTATATAGGAACGCATTTTTATGTAGAGTAAAACCCCTTTATCTCCCATGGTTTGTACCTACACATTTTCTTCAGAAGATCTTGCTGATGGATTTGCTTTTGGGACAAGCTGCTCTGCATTTGGAAATGCACGTATTTGTTCCTTTCCCCCTTTCCACCTTGCCTTGTTGGTCTTCTTATGAACTGCCTCCAGCCCCTGTTCCTGGAGCAGGTTAGAACTTGCTGCTCTCAACTCTCCTCTCACCTCTCCACCCCCAGGAAGCTTGAGGAGCAGTTGCAAGCATGCTGTTGCTTTTCAGTTCTATATGAGAGTGGCTCTCACTTAAGCTGCCTGTACCCAAATGTGGATTTTTCAAAACGGCAGCAGCTCTGGGCTGTCTGCTTCCCTGTGTAGCCAGTCAAGGATAAAAAAAGGGTAGGTGTGTTTGTGGCTCTTGCTTAGTTTACTCACCTTCAATGGCTATTGGTGGCATGAAAACAAAAACTAGATTGTCCCATCCACTATTGGTACTGAGCTTCAGATTTGTCAGTTCTTGACGAAGAGGCAAGAAGAAACCAGAAAGAGCTGCATAGACTGGAGGCAGTCTGTTGGATCAATCACGATCAAACCATTGTACGCACATTGTGTCCTGCCATTTTCCCCCCTCATAAACAAGAATATCTTTATAAAGTGCCCAGCAGTGGCAGTTACCCATCTAAGAATGCATGGCATTCAGCTCATATAAATATGCACATCTCTATGCATCCCACTAGTTGTTGCTAATTCTTTCTCAGCCTATGGGGCTAATGACTAACTCCAGATCAGCAAAATCTTAGTTCCCTGTTGGCAGATTTCCTTTATTACAAGTGCTTCTATTCCTATGGGTATCAAAATGATTTCAACACCCCATAATTAGATCTCATGTCAGCCTAACATATGTGAATTTGCCTTGTGGATTTAGTCTGCAACCTCATTAGCTCTGAGTCAAATCAGTCTATTCTCAGATAAGACATTGGGTAGACAGGAAACTCTTGGTGCCACATCTTGTTGCAGAACTGGTTTGGCGGCTTGAACATACAAATACATGGGAAAGCTTCTCCTTGATAAGGACCTGTATCACTAACATTTTACCACTGTTTGGTGTTTTTTTTTTTTACCACCTTTGTAGTCAGAGCACTTTGGCCCAGGAACCATGTTATGAAATTACATACAAATTTCTCAGAGGTGAGAGATACAGAAGTGTCCTGAACAGCATTCTGATCTCAAACCTCAGCAGGATGACTCCACAGAGTCATGACACATGTATATTAAGAAAGACCATCTCCATGAAGGCTTCACACTCAGACCTGGAGGACATCCACCTGGGGAATCCAAACAGTCCTTCACCTCCAGGAGCCTGAAAAAAAATGCAGCATCTTCCTGAGGAGGCAGTCCATAAGTAGTAAATACAGACTTTGTACATGGAGGCAACAGTAGGAAGACTGCAGAACAGATTTGCTCGCCTCCAAGAATAAGAGCTTCTGCTCCAAGGAGGCTCAGGTCCAGGATTGTTATTGGATTGTTTTTCTCCTGCTGAGCCCTGTATTATGCCTTTCCAATAGCTCCCCCGATTCCCAGGGTAATCTGAAAGATCAAAAAGAGACAAAGACATGATCATTCTCCAGCTCCGTACTGGCCAAGACAGTTTTGGCTGACAGACTCAGTACAGATGGTCATCAGCCTCTGATCCAGCTCCTGGACTGCCTGGACCTGATCTCACAGCCCCACAGCCAGATACTCTGTCCAGACCCAGAGTCACTGCACCTGACGACACTGCTGTTGCTTGGCTGAGTAGCGCTGCAAGACACGGATCCCTACATCTGTAGGGATCCTGACACAGTGTAGAAAAACATAGGAGGAAATATATTTGTCCAAGTGGAAAAAGTTTTCTTTATAGGCAGTCCAAAATTGACGGATCTGACCTTGCTACCAAAGGCATTTCTCTGTATTTAAAACAAGCTGCCTTTGTTCATCTTGGTTTGAACTGATTTGCGCATGCCACCTGCTTATTTAATTATTCTTGGTCTTTTCTGAGAGCTCTTGCCCAGTGGCCAGAGACAAAACTTCAGCTTTGTATCCAGAATTAATGTTCCCAAGACTCCTAAAATATCTCTTGGAATATTTCTTACATCACTTGTATATTGCCTCATTTTGAAGTCCATCTTTCTAGCAGCTATCATCTAAAACACAAGACTTATCTCAACTCTGTCTCTAAAATTTTCTCTAAACTCTATCATGTAAACTAGTCCTGAAGCCAGGCTTGACACCAGAAGAAAAGACCCTTGTAAAAAACCAACAGCCTCACACTGGTGTCAGCTGACTGGTGATGTTCTTTCTCCCAAGACTAACTCAACTTTCTTTCTTTAGAAATGAACCAAAGCTCAAGGTTTGGCCAGAAAAGTACTGGTCACCACTCCCAAACATAATTTTTATGACTTCAGTCCATGTTCTTTGACTGAAGCTGAAGCAGAATCTAGTTATTTTGGTGCTCTGTCCAACATTTCGGTGACTCCTGTGTTATTCTGATATTTTGGTAAAGGCAGTGCACCTTTGGGAGCCTCTTAAGATTGCACCTGATTTCTGCACTTTGTTTCCTAGGAACACTCTCACAAATCTGGAGTTTCCAGCTTGGCTGTCAACTAGAATGACTGCCTTTCCCTAGTACTTACAGAAGACCCGCAACAGCTTGTGAGGATGTTATTTCTTTATTTTTACTCAGCTATATTGAAATGGATCTAAGCCTTATGCTGGAATAGAAACTACACTAAGTTGTAAACCACTTAGAGACTGTGAATTAACTCAGTCTCTGTTTGCACTTCTGTTGTTTCAATTTCTGTGGAGCCACACCAGAATCAACCCAAGTTTTGGCCATAAGTCTTCAGAGTGATACTCAGTTCTTACGCTGGTGTTTCATAGGAAAAGACCATTTCAATTCCTTCACTTTGGTTTATGTTTGCAGCTTTCTTTCTCTTTAATTTGCAAAACTTGCCTTAGTGGATTGAAAATGATATCACCAAACAGGAGCCCGAGCTCCAGCTGATCCTTTTGTAGAAACAGTTTCTGCTTTGGTTTAATTTATGGCAGCTGCTGAATAGCTAGTTTGGTTTACCAGCTATTCTCTGTCAGCTATTAAAAAAGGTGAATTTCATGAAGAGTATGTTCTTCTTTCTGGCAACAGGACTCACTTTGCTCAGTATAAAGGAAATCCTTTTGCTCACCAACACGATTTCCATTGAATCATTTTCCCGTTGAACGCTAAATATTGGAATCGGTGAAATTTGGAAATGGAATTGGTGATTCCTCTCATTTATTGTGAATGAGACATTACTCAGCCAGTGTAATTTGTCAACACTCCCAGGCAGTAGGAGCAGTCACTTAAGATTGACCCCATTGCAATGTTCAAAACAGGACGTGATAGAGCCACCTACACCGCAGCAGCGAAATCTTCCACAGACCCCGATTTCCAAAGTGGAAACTGCACTGCATCCGCTGAGCTGAGCTGGGCTGTCAACTTGAGCTCCAGTTCTTGAATAAAGATGGCAGAATCTCACAAAGAGGGAAATGAGGAGGAGGCCTGGGTGATTTTATTGAACGTTATGACATGTAAGTGCCAGAATACCAAAGAGCTTGTTACAGCATAGAAAATCCCCTCTGCTAGCGACTCCATTTGCACTCCAACGCTATTCCGTTGCAGGGCCTATAAAGCAGATTGCTAACAAAAAGGTTATTCAGAGGGTTTCTTTCAATAAACCCAAAGGTAACAAGTATCCACTGAGCAGATGTCATGAGACTGAGCTGCACTCTGGAAAACTGCCGAGATATTTAAAAATAACGCTTTCTTATTAACCTAAGTACAATACTAAAAGTCTTTTAAAATAAAACTTTCCAGATGCCACCTGCATCTGAGATGCTAATAGGATGAATGCCAGTAAGCCCACTAATACTGGAAATGCTCTTAAGGAACAGCTACAACTGATTGTACTGGCACAAACAAATCAAAAACTAATTTATGTATTCCTGCAGCTGATCTCCAGCCAAAGCAGAGGCAAGAGTCAGGACCAATTCACAGCTGACTAATGTTGCCTCATTCTTTGCAGATTTCTGGCATTTAAGTGTAATTAAGATTTATTGTTTGCTAACTCGCAGGTCAGAACAAGCACTGCAATATAGATAACTTTTTGTCAACTAGTAAAATGCCTGTTAGGAGGAAATCATCAAACCTTCCAAGCAGAACACGACAGAAATAAATAACAGAGTTATCCTCGTTTCGTCTGACTGTTGTGATCCCAGCAGGATCAGGAAGGGCTGAATACAACAGCACTGGGCAGTAGGTTGGAGAAACCGACTGCACGTGGTGGTATAGGGTACAGATAGCTGAGTTCATGGCAGCACAGGGTATGGTAGGCACACTGCAGACACTGGTTGGTCTTGCTCCAAGCCAGACTTCACTACCTCCATCAGTGTTATGCCCTTGCTCTTCTGGCCCCTGATGCCTTATAGAGGGAGGCAGGAGGCAATGCAGGGCTCCCTTCATCCCTGCTGGTATGAGCAGGTGAATAGGGGAAGCGATCCCCCACAGCTTGCCATCCTAGAAATGAGGTGAGAAAGGGATCAGTTACTACAGCTTGGCTGCAGAGATGGTAAGGCCATGCAGAAGTACATGAGCTAGACCACCACTGGTCTGTGGCTTACAGCATCAGCAGGTTTAGTTCATTCATTCCCACTAAGTCAGCAAATCTATAGACCAGCTGATGACTGGGACCTAAACAAGGTTGCAGCCAGAATCAGCATCAGGGATGGCGAATATCTTCTTTAGGATTTCCATGGGACTTTGATTAGCACAGATAGCATGAAGTTGAAGCTTGAAGTTTGGCTGATGAGGAATAGGCATCAAGCAGGCAAAATCACATTCTCATTCTTAGAACAACATTTTTTTATGTTTCTGTGCTCCTCACGGCTAAGAATTTCCAAGCACTTTTTTGGTATTAATGACTTAAACTTCCTGACCCACCTGAGAGTTACCTGTATGCGACTGTCACTGCTTGACAGAGAGGTAAATGGAGGCACATAAGATACAGGATTAGATTCCTTTTTTCTTCTGTGTATCTTAAGCAGTTGTTATTCTCTGTGCAAAGAGGAGACGAATGTTATCACTTTGGTTTTTCAGACTGCCTAACTCCTGGGCTTGGAGATGTAATGAAGGAGGTTTAGTGCAAGGAATGAAGCTGGTTTGTCTTGGGTATTACAGGAACAGCAGAGTAAAGCCACAAGCAAAGCCGAGCTTTCCTTTGCTCCTGTTGCCAAGCCTGATCGTTAGGGCTAGGCCTGCTTTGAATCTTTTGTAGTCATTTACATCTCTGCCAAGAAACCTCTACCAAATCAGGGTTTCTACACCTCCATTCTCTTAATCCTACTCGTTATTTCCTTCACCTAAAATCTGTTCTTAAGCTGAGTCCAAACTGCTGAGGAGGGACACAGGACAGGGATAAGGAAAGCTGTACAGATCCACTTTATTTACCTGGCAGTGCCAGCACTGTAAACAAAACTGGCTGTCATACATCCTGGCACCAAAGGATGGAGCAGGAACGTATCTGAGTGTAATCACTTTCAGTAACTTCAGCAAATAACGAAGGGCTGACTAATACCAGGCGCCTCTCCTACAGTTCATTTACTGTGTGTGAGCTAGTCCTGAGATACGCTCGGCAGACGAGAATGCACATCAAGTGTTTTGATTTGTGGAAGAACATTTTTCCTAATATTTTTTCAAAGATTTTTTTTTCTGAACTTTGTAATGTGACTCTGAAGATGGTCATGCCATATTTTTAAAGGAGACACTCTGTGTGTGTTTTTTAAGACCTTTTTCGAAGGGGGATGGAGGGTTGCATATTTTTTAACTCCAAAACCCAGATGTTCTTTAACAGAGAAAAATAGAATAACATACATTAATAGCTTGGAAAACAATGGCAATATTTAATTAACCTTTAGAAATGGCTAATCTGTGAATCTGCACGTGTCAGCTCATCTTTAGAACAGAGTGACTGTGTGTGCCTTTGCCAAAATCAACATGCTTGTTCGGTGGATTTCTTCCACTGGGGATTCACATGAAGAACAAAAAAAGGAAAAAAAAAAGAAAGAAAAAATAAATTTTTTTCAGTTGTTTGACTTGAAGCATTCATGTGATCCTGATGACCTCGTCAGGGTTGATGCAGCCTGGTGTGCCACAGATCCAAGATCTGCATGTTCAAGGCTTGGCTCTTAGCCCTTAGTCATTGGACCAGACAGTCCACAGGTCTTGTGGGACCATTAAAAGCTTCAGTTTAGCAAGGGGGCCGTTACCTCTTCATCGCTGACTTTCTGTCTCTCTCCCCCTCCCTCCCTCTAGCCTGGCTGCCATCAGCGCTTATCTTCAGCAAACCCTCTACCTGCCAGCTCCTGTCCTTTCTGAATCCTTTAAGCAGAAATACAGACTGCAGGAGAGAAAAAGGGTCCGTGAATCTTTGGCTCCTTTTGGAGCCCCCTGTTTCCTGTCTGATAGGAGTCCCCCTGCTAAAGTGGGATGGCCGATATCCCTCCTCCAGCTGGCTCCCAGGGCTGCAAGGTGCCGGCAGATCGCGGAGTTTCTCAGCATGCAGGAGAGGTATCTGAAGCATAAGGCTCGTGGTGCATACGGGAGGAGTGGCAAGTACACCAGAAGGTGAAGAGATGGCTGGAAGCAACACTAATGCCCCTCCATCTGGAAAGATGAGTGCTGTTTAGTACGTCTGGAAAGCATTATTTCTGCAAATAGCTCAACCTCTTTCAGCTTAGAGGCAGGGATCCCAGCCTGCTGCCAAGCTTAGATCTCCCTGATGGCAATGTGGTAGGGGAGACGGTGAACAAGTGTACTAATGGCATAAAGCAGGGAAAAACAGCATCCAATACATCAGCTTAAGGTACATCAGGCATCTGCCCTTCTCCCAGAAGGCTGCCTGCGACTTCAAATTGCATTAAGACACACTTGTGTTTTATATCACGGGATCAACCCATATGATAAAAGTTTAATTGGGTGGGTGTGAAGGGGAATTTAGAAGTCGCTCAACTGATTGTTCCCAGTGATTTGCCTTCACAAGGGAGAGATGGGAAAGGATCAGCTCTAATCTGCCAGTGTCTGTGAATTCTTGTTTGAATTGTAGCCCTGCAAAGATCCAGCTTTACGTGAAGCTCATCTCAAAACACTGAGAGGTGCTAGTTCATCTTGTTTCAGAACAAATGCCTGATCCAAGCTTGTTCAAAACCTTGATTCAAATTCAGAGACCAGAGGGGATCACTCAGCAAACCGCATCAGGCCTTTGGCTTTGTAGCAACATCAAAATCAGTATATAGGGCTTTTCTCTAGATTTTTTTGCAGGGATAGAGAAGTAGGTGCAAGTTCCAAGAAAATACTTGTTTATCTTTTAACCGTATTAAGTCAACAGTCTCAAAACCTATTGGAAACGCACCCCTTGTGAATTGCAAGCAGGACAATTTCCAAACTCCTTCTCATCAGTGTACAGCCTGTTTTCTAATGATATATATTCATGATCAATGTGGGATGCTGTGCGTGGTAATGAACAAGTTGTAATGCAGCTGATGTGTGAGGGTCTTGTGTGTATTCTCATGGGTCACTGTTGACCAGCCATCTGATATGTGCCAAGTTTGGATGAGACACGTGGTGTGCAAAGCTCATGAAGGATTTCTGGGAAACGTTGCTCTGGTTTATTTACAGCAGATTTGCACCTTGCAAAATGTTTTTTTTTGCCCCATGAAATTCAATAGATGTTCTCATTTGAAAACATAGGTTCAAAATGTATTCTAAATTGGACTCCAGACCCTGAAATACATTTTTGGAAACGCAGTCTATTTTCAGACTTGAAAATAAAGGCACAAACCCCCACTTTCTAAGCAGTTCCAGGAGAATTTTGTCACAGTTGTGGTGGGTTTGTACATCTTTTCAGAGATTTGTGGAAATCTGCCTCAAAAAAATTTTTATTGTGTTTCTTTCCACATCTGTCTTCTGTACCAAATGTCAGCCTGTTCTAAAATATTTGTTGAAACTTGTGTGACTTGAAGGACTCCCCATAGTGCATATGCTTAAGTGTATGGAAGACTTCACAGGTCAGGGATGACATTTGTTGCCTTTTTAGAGGCTCCAAAATGATTTTAAAAATTGGCTGTGGGGATTTAAGATAACTGTGTATGCAAACTTGTGCATTCACTGGTAGCGTATCATAGTTTTTAATGGAAGAAATCAAAATGCAAGGAATGGGGTTTTAACAATAGTAACAACAAAATCTTCATAAGCCCATTTTCCTTGCTTTAAAAAAAGGACTTTACTTTTCCTTTTGACATTCCCTAGGCGTTTTATGCAGTTTTCACCACATTGTTTCAAAACTATTTGCTTGTCAATTTGTTTTCTTAGCGAAAGAGTAAAAATCTCCATAAGGATTTGGAGTTTTTTCAGAGGTTTTTTTGGTTGTTTTTTGTCTTTGGTGGTGTTGTGTTGGTTTTTTTTTAACCATACAAAGTAAAAGATCCATGAGCATTCTGGTAAAATATGATACAAAATTTCCAATAATAAAGAAAAATGACTGATGCATTTTGTGAAGAATTGTTTTTGGATAAAAAGGGGTCTTTTCAAGTGAAAAGGCATGTCGTGCAAAAAATTCAATTAGTTCTAGTTTCAAGATCCCTATGGGCCATATCCTGAATAGTTATTGAGACAAAGCTCCCATTGAAGTCACTGGGCATACTTCCTGATTAAAGCCTTCAGGACTAGGTCAACTGGGAGTTTTGCCTGAGTAAGCACTTCAGGATTTGAGTGTAAACACAGCCATTGGGGAATAAATGGGTTAATACAGCAGCCTAATACATTCTCTGCCTTTGTAAGCTCGGCTTTATATAAAGGACGTGGATCCCTCTTCCCTCTGGTGAGGATGGCAGACATTTTATTCTCCGTAACCCACTCCGCTGGTGCCCTTTCATTCGTGTCACCAAAGCGGTGTTGTCTGGTCCTAGCCTTGCCCCGTTCCCCTGTACCTCTCCCCTCCAAGAGCGACCCCCCCACCCCCCCCCATGTCAGCGTAAAGGCCAAACCACTTTTTTAATACAGTACCAAGGGAGGAATCCCCCTGCCCCCTCCCAGCCAAGCCCATTCCCCCATCCAGGCTGAGTTAGTCATGTCTGACTTCTCCTATTCACATTATGGCTACCCTTGTTGCTTTTTGGGTTTTGTTTTGCTTCCTTACTGTTGTTGTTTTTCAGCCAAAGCTGTCATTTATCATGAGAACAAGAGCAGCCATGTGTTGATTTTTCTGGATTCCTTTTGGACAGTGTCCCAGTGCTAATGAAGGCCCTTCCAAAGTGCTAAAGAGCTGGTGCCAAAATCAGTTACAGTGAAAACAATAGGGGAGTGGTGCACAGACAGCACATCCAGTGTGTGTGTGCGTGCATGCGTGTGTGAGTGGAGGGAGCACTTACAATTGTGATTTCGGTCCCCTCCCTTAAGGATAATAAATTCAACTGAACTAAGGGGCTCAAATTCGCATTTGCTTGGAGTCAGAGGCACATTAGAAATAAAAGCCAGTGGAAAAATAGATGGTGGATGTTCACACATTATGTCCTGGCTGGTCTGGATAATAACACAAAAAAATCAATGTTGTACGTAAGCTGGGGCAATGATGATGAAGCTTCTGCAAGAGTTACAGGACCTTGAAATTCAGGGCTTTATCTCTGCTTGTGGGTCATTTATCTAAAAACTTTTTGTTTTTTTAAGGGCTCCTGAAAATGATTTTTTTTTTTTTTTAAATACACTTTTTAAAACCTGAGCTATTCTGCTTCTCAGACGTGCTAAGCTGCTACATTTACAACGCGTGGTAGGTCCTACCACACCGAGCAGCGGTGATTGTGCGCTCTAACGCTGTCCAGGCGCAGGGCAGCCGTGGGGACACACTTTTCCCGGGACCACGGGGGCGAATGGAACCGCGACAGGAACAGGCAGAAGGTGCAGGAACCCCGGCGAACCACCCGCGGGGATGCCTGTCCGAATCTGGATTAACAGGCTGAAGGCGGGCGGGGGGGCAGCAAGGGGGCTGCGGGGGCTTTGGGAATTTTCGCCTTGTAAGGAAGAGCAGAGTCAACCCCGTTTTCCTGCTATTATTCATCCCAGAGGATTTATGCGGTTTATGAATCAAAACACCCGGCGATTTTGCAGCCCGGCGAGCGCTCTCCCCCAGCCCAGCCCAGCCCAGCCCGGCTCAGCCCACCCGCCCCCCGGCTCAGCCCACCCGGCCCAGCCCTAGCCTGGTGCACCACCGGCTGCCGGCCCCCCCGCCGCCTCCGCTTCTGCCGAGCCAGATGGGTTTGGGACACGGGGACCGAGGAGGGAAAACGCTTTTTCCCCCCTCTCCAGGGCCCTCCCGCTGCCGCCGGCCCTAGGGGCACCGCGCCTTCCCCCGCCGCCCCCCCCCCTCCTCCCCTGGCGGCGGAGGGCTCCCCGGTCGCACCCGGCAGCCAAAAACATCCACGGGGGAAGCGCACAGATACACACGTACGCATACACATGCCCGTGTGCTGCTGCATCTTGCCCCTGACAGGGATCCAGCCACTTCTGCCGTGTTTCTGCAGCGCCCGTCCTTCTTTATTAAACCCCAAATGATTTAATCAAAATGATGTTTACCCAACATAGCCGGGAAGCGATGCTTTCATTACGAGACGCCAATCTTTCTTGCGTGCGGTTCAGTTGTGAGTGAGCCAGTTAGTGTTTGGAGGCAGATGCTGGTGATTTGAAAAGGCCTCTCTGCCACAGTACCCGCTAATGCCCCTGTTTATTCTGAGTTTTGTTCCAAAATATATAAGTATATAGGATTCCGATAGAATAACCTCTATAGTTTGGACAAATCTGGTGAGCGATTAACTCTACAGAGCAGTTTAATTCACATCCACCATTATGCTTCAGTAAATAAAACCCAACCTCTGACTAATTTACAGTGTTTAGGTTTAGATCCCCATTTAAAATATAGTATGTACTTGATCCCGATGTTTCTTGCCTGCACACGCATTGCCCTTGCAAGGTTTGGTAGGCTCCGTAGGTTCCTAGGCCAGAAGGGCCCATCCTGCTCATCTGCTCTGACCTCCTGCATAGCACCAGGCATATGATTTCACACTGATTTCTTTATCTACACAAGCAATTTGCAGGTGAGCTAAGTCGTAGATTATCGAAGGGTACTCAACACGCACACAGCCCCGCGTAGCGCTCCAAACTATCTGGACTTCAAATTTCCTTTGAGACAGCACTCAATTAGAAGTTTCCATCCAGCTCCCCCCCCCCCATATCAGAAGAGTTCCTTATCCCCCCCTTGGCAGCACTGAGCTGTTTTAGATGCCACATAGATGTTTCAGGAGAGCTCTAATTTATCAGCTATCTCCTCTTCTTTCACCCTCTTATTCAAGCAGTTCAAAAGAGCAACAGATGGTCCTTGTGGGCCATTTGCTGTGATTGGAATTGTAGTGTCCCAAAGAAGGGCCGCTTTCTTACAGCTAAAACTGACTCTAAGTTTCCTCACCCAGGAAGAATTTCAAATGCTGCCTCGATTTGCCTTGCTACAAAAGAAAACATGTTTCCCAACAGTTCAAGGGTGAACTCTGCAAACTTTAAAAATAATCTCTCACCATATGGGCTATCATACCCTTATAATCAGAGAGAATGGAGATTTTGAAAATACAAGCATAGAAAAGTTCTCTTTTTTGTCTCTGTACCTTGGGATCCTGAACTTGGGATGACCGAAATAGTAATTTATTTGAAAGTAACCTCTCTTCTCATTATTTATTGACATCACTGGCACATTTAAACTTTTGTAGGGACTAGCTTCAATCACGTACTCTATTGATGCACCTTACGGGCACAGGCATTACATAGGCCAAAAGTGTTGTCTTAATACAAAAAAGGATTAGAATAAAAATGCTCTCTAAAATATTTTAATTCACATTCCAGGCATTCATAAATCTTAGGGAAGTGAGAGTCAGGCAGCTTGATTCTTCATGGTACTGGTTTTGCATTTTTCTGCTAGCTGACCAGTTCTGGGACATGGGCATCTTCCTGGGGCACGCTTAGTCCAGATGAGGCCCGTGACTTGGATGCACAGCGATGTTTTGAGCTTGATGCATGGGTGACATTCAGGACTGTCAAGGCTCCTTGTACAGCACATAAGGTCTTCTGCTGAGTTTATTCTATTCCTGTTTTATGTAAAACAGGTTTCAAATTCCTGGTAGAAGAGACTGTAATAGGTATCTTCCTTCCTCCCCTTTAATGCCCCTATGGCTGGGTATTCAGGGCTCTTTCTATTGGTATGGAAGATAGAAATTTCAACCCTGCGTGGATGTGCAGGACTCTGAATCCCATCTGTAGCTTTCAGTCCTCATCTGGGGCTGAGAAGAGATTTTATTCACCCCTCTTTTAGGTGCCTCAGGTCTTCCATTATGTCCAGTTTCATGGCCTACAGACTTGAACTGATCCAGCCTCTTGACTCTGGGGTTTGACTTTGTGCCACAGCCTGTTCACGTCGGTCTTGTACGAGATGTATGAGTTCCCAGACTGAGCAAAGGGATGATTCAAGCCTGTGATCTGAACCCTTAGTCCAGGACTTAAGTGTAAAGAGTCACATTGTGTGATGTCAGGTTCTGAGAGGGCAACAAGTTTTTCTGTTCCTCCACAAGAAAGAAGACAAGAGGAGGTTCCTGTTTTCTCCCGTGTTACAATATTAAGTATAGCTTAATAGCACCTCTTTCATTCCTCAGCAGATTTTATGCAGAGCTCAACATAGCGAGCTCCATGGGTAAGGTAAAATAAACTGGGAGATACCAGGTGGAAAAGACATTGTGGCAGGAGGGGAGGTTACTGAGGGAAATGTGTTGATTTAGCTGGACAGGAAAAGCATATGTGCTAATTGAGATAGTCTGGATTACGGAGGTAAACCCTGTAATTTTGAACTACATTCACAAGGTGAACTCACAGAGCAAACCTTTACTCTTTTATGTCCTATCATCTTGGGGAATTCATAACCCAGATTAGATGACAGACTCCCTTATCTAATGCAGAAGAATTAGATGCCTGAGAACAGGAAATACAGAAAGCAGCAGGCTGAACAGGAAGCTGCAGGGGTGAATCTATGGAAAGTGCCAGTAGAACTTGCCTATCCTTAACCTGAAAGTTTTCTGATTCCCCATGTGCTCAGAAGTGTTTTTTTCTGTGGAGATGATCACCTTTCTACAGCATGAAGCTTCAGCCTGGTCCAGATTTAGGGCAGATGGGTCTGTGGTCTCCATTTAGGAATCTTTGAAGAATCTCAAAAAGCTAGGTGTGCCCAAGACTGTGATTATCTCTGGCGGTGCCCAGCTTTTACATAATTTCCTACCATGAGGTCATGGCAAGAAAGTTCTCATCAGCTTTATGAGGACTGTACTCAGGCTTAGAAGGGCATAATAAACACCAGACTGTGGGGTACCTGGTGTGACAGCACTTTCCAGTTTTCTATTTTTTTTCTTTCAAAGCTGAGTCACTGCACAGCTGCATAGGCAACAGTGGTAGGAACACAAACCACAAAGTGGTTATAGCACGCAACTGGTTGGATGGTTGGGCTCAGAAGGTAGAGGCTAATGGATCATACATTACCTGGAGGCTGGTAACAAGTGAAGAACTACAAGAGACTGTACTGGGACTTGTCTTGTTTAATATCTTTATCAATGACCTGGAGAAGATGACAGAGTGCACTTGTCACATTTGCAAATGACATCAAAATGGGGGCAGGGGAGGGAACGGGGATCCCCTGATACACTTGAGGGCAGACTCACTATCCAGAGGGACCTAGACAGGCTGGAGGAATGGACCAACAGGAGCTTTATAAAATGCAGCAAGGACAAATGCCAAGTCCTGCACCTGGGGGTCATCTTGCAGGGGTACAGGCTGGGGATGTTCCAGCTGGGGAGCAGCTCTGCTGAGAAGGACCTGGAGGCCACGGCAGACAGCAAGCTGGACATGAGCCTGCAGTGTGCTCCAGCAGCAAAGAATGCCAACAGCATCTTGGGTGGTATTAACAGCAGCATGGCCAGTACAGGGAGGAGAGTGAATATCCCTCTTTGTTCAGCGCTCCTTACATGGCACCTAGAATGCCTTGTCCAGTACAAGAAAGATACCAATCAAATGGAGCGAGGGACTGAGGGATCTGGGGTTGCTTCAGAGGAACCGTGCACCGAGTCTGGTTGTAAAGAGCAAACCCCCATTTTTCTTAGCAGCACACCGGTACCTATGAGAACATTATTGAGTAGACACAGCCAGGCTCTTCACAGAGGGGCATGTTAGGAGGACGAGAGATGATGGGAAGATGTTGAGGTAAGAGAGGTTCAGATAGGTATAAGAAAAACCTTTTCACCCATGAGGACAGTCAAGCAGTGGAACAGGTCACCCAGAGGCTGGGTGCAATATCCATCATTGGAGGTTTTCGAAACCAGATTGGACAAGGCCCTGGCCAACCTATTCTAATCTTATAGCTGAGCTGACCTTGAACCAGAGACTTCCTGAGGTCCCTTTCAACCTGACTTAACCTCTGGTCCTGTGAATACACAACTGGCATTTCTTTCTGGAAAAATAACACCTGTCTGGATGCAAGGAGAAAAATCCTGCCATTCCTATGCTGTAGACTTGAGAGAGACTCTGTCTTGTAACAGCCTGGTGGTTAGGCCTTCTTCCTGGGACATGGCTTCAATGCCTCTCAGGCAGAAAAGAGCCTAAACCCAAGTCTTTTACTCCCTGAGTGGTGTAATTACTCAGTAAAGGACAGATGGCAGCCATGTTGCTTTGTTGTAATGTAGTTACATACATTATAGCTGCAGCATGCTGTAAGACAGGCCCATCCTTGTACATCGTGAGAGGAGATCCTGAATAGCTACTGACTGTGCTCACATGGGGAGCGGCCACCTCTCGCTACCCAGAACTCATGGCCACAGGTCCTCGCTGGGGTTAGTGCCTGCCCTTTTCTCACAAAACCTGAAACTGCTGCCTCGCTTGCACCATAGATGTCATAGACTGGATCAGTCATTCAGCCTAAAGGTATGCGAGAAAGATTGTGTAGCAGCAAGTCAGGGTGTAGCTCTGGCTCCCATCTGAACCTAAGTGAAATGCAAAGTGTAATGTCTTCAACAGGACTGGCTGCAGTGGCGAGAGATCATAACTTAGGGCTTTGTCCAGGGAAATGGAAGGCAAGAATGTAAACCTTCAAAACGGGGTGAAAAAATATTTATACTTTTCTGAATGACGATTAGGGTACTAAATGTGAAGCCTAGAGATGGCAAGGAACTGTGCCATTTTCTCTTCTACCTTTGCTGCACGAAGGCCTCTTGTGATCACGCTCTCGGCCTTGCAGGCCTTCTTAGGGAGCTGGGACAGGGGCTTTTCCTGTGGCTGTGCAGCCCTCTTGGAAGAAAGGAGGGTACCTTAAGTGACTTGCCTCTAAGTGAATTAAGGTGGAAACTTGTGAATGCGAAGGCCATGTGGGTAGTGGACTTCTGTGCTGCGTTAGGTCATCGTATCCTCTGAGTGAATCTGGGCTCATGCTCTTTTTTATTCAAAACAATTCGCCAGTAGAGTCAAATTGCCGAAAGTCAATACACTGGAATACACGGATGTAGCTACCTCATTTCCCTTCTTTCAGAGCCCTTATATGTGCTGCTTGAGTGATATGGGAGGGCTTAAACATTTTTTCAGGCAAGAGAACAGTAGAACAAAGAAGGTTGATGGAGAGGGAAGGAGAGCAATATAATTTATAAAAAAGCTCTTAGAAGCAACAGCCTTAGCTTTCTACTATCGAGGAGTATGGCTGAAAATAGCAGGTAATGGGACCGGTGTCCCTTTAAGAATTCTTGAGGTTACTAATGGATATAGGTCATGGTGACAGCCTTAAATAAACCTTCAGTAATAAACAAATCATTTTGAGTTTTCATAAGATTACCATCACTCTAAGGCTGCTCCAGTAGGGCTAAGAATGCGTGAAGGAAATGAGCATGATAGATCATATACATCATACTGTCATACCCCAAGAAAAGGACAAAAAAAAATCTTTCAAGGAGGCTCACACTGTATTCCTGATAAAAGCTGCTAAGAATGTGCATTAATATTAATCCTCTATTTTACAATAAGCTATTCAGTGCCTCTACACAAAATGCAACATTGCATCAGAGGACAATGAAAACAAAACTTAGGAAAAAAGATCTTAGCAGGCTTAAGTATCCTGTGCCCAGGATTTGGAAACTGAAAGTACCAAGAGGGCTACAATGAATAATCATGTATCCAAAATCATTGTAAGAATAATATGGAAGTCTATACATAACAGAAATTCCTTGTCTCGTTGTTTCCTGCGGTACCTTCCTTACATATTGCAGCTTTACTTTGGGTTTAGTTATTTACATTTGATTTAAATAGAGTTCACAGTTCCTACCTGTTCTAAAAGTGCTTCCATTTTTACAGCTTTTGCGCTTTCTTGTGGTGAAGGACGAGGCGCATTTAAACAGAAATATTGCTTGCTCTTATTTGATGCTTCTGTATATCTTACCGTAATCAATGTTTGCACTTGGTGTTCTTACTACAGCGCTGAGAAAACTGAACTGGAGTTCAACTGAATCGAGATGTGATTAAAATAAGATTTCCTTCTTTAGTAATAAAGCCTTCTCTAAATTGAGTGTCACTTGATTATTTACATAAGGCCCGTTCTGGAATACAAATGTCTCACGGATTCTTTTTAAACCTTTGGATACCTCCTTATAAGTTCCTCCACCCCAAAAAGGAGCATAAGCGAGTGAAAAGAGATTTTTGGTGTACAGCAGATAAGTAGTAGGATTCATCACTGAAGAAAAAAATTACTTGAGATATCTTTATGGATAATGACCTGCCAATGATTGTAAATACAAGGTGACATCTTTAAAGATAAGGACATTCACAAATCGATTAGACAAATCAGTTAAGCAAGGCCATGCAGATATATAGGTATATTGGGACTAAAATATCCTACTGTATGGAACACACAGATGATTGCAAGTATTGTAATGTCTTCTTCCTTGTGTCCATAAATAATAATAATCATAATAAACGTGCTCCTGCCGACAGCCTAAGCATCCCAGTAATGTGAATTGATTGTTAGCATTTTGCTTTAGAGATAGATTAATTAAGGCTGAATCATATGGCAATCCTTACAAAAGTACTGTACATATGACATCTAAATTAATACCAAATGAATTCATCACAAGCAGGGTAATTACAATGAATATCTAATGAATTAATAATGATAGATCATTTACGATTCATGCATATATATATACACACACACACATGCACAGAGGATAGCGGATTTGCTGCTGCCACATGGAAGAGTGAGATCTGTGATTTTTAGCTCTGTGTGACAGAGTTCTTACTGGTTTTCAGCGAGCTTAGTGCTGTATTATGCCTACTGCTGGGCAAAAATGGAGGCAGAGAAACTAGGTGAAATAACATCCAGGTATGCATGGTGAGTCACTGCCATAGAGCTGTGATCCTTCCACCCTGTATAAGAAAGGTATGGGCATAGAAGCAGGGGCATAGTTTTCACCCAGTTTCAGAGTCACTCTGGATGGACTTTGGATACTTTTTTGAAGCTATGCATGTGGAGTGGAAGCTGGGCACCTAAATAGTACCCGTGGTCTAGCAAGCAGAGTTCTGCTGTGGCTGGTTGGATGTGCCAGTAGCACTTTCAGTAGCGATAGCCCCGAGTTCTCCTGTCATTTGTTCATCAGACTCCACAGGTTATCTCTACTTAGAGTGAGGAAGTTTTTTCAGCTTTAGAAATGCTAATAGATAGTGCACACAGGCATGAACAAAGACCTGAAAGTGTTGGGCTCATCCCAATCCTCCAGGTTACAGATACTTCACCTTCCCACCATTTAAATTTCTTTTCCCTCTGTCATCTGACCCACCCCTTACCTCCTCAGTTTTTTAAAATCTAATCTAGAATTTTTCTTTCTCAGCAACTTCTATCTACCTTTGACTTCAAACTTTGCGAAAGTGCCTCCTACTGCCACCGCTTGACTGCCATTGAATCTCCCATCCTTTACTCTGCTATGGGGCTGAAATAAGGCACCTTCATCCACTAACAAGGTGTTTGTCAAGGCCAACATGACCTTTTCTGGCTGCTGCCAAGGCTTCTTGCTATTTTCATCTTCCCCAGTCTGTCTGTGACTACCGAGTTACCAATGATAACTCAAATAATCAATTTCTCATTGATTATTCTCTCCTCAGACATCTTTGACCGTGCTTCCCTGCTTCTCAGCCTTCCCTTTATGACCAGTCCTTCAGTGATACTTTATTATTTCGGCTCTGTCTTTAGCCTGTTCTCATTTTCATCAGCTGGTAATATCTTGGCAGCCTATTCCCCTGTCCGTGCTGATGGCTCACGTGGCCATCACCTTGTCCTTGACCCAATGCCTGCCCACTCTGTCTCTAGTCTTCTTCCATGGCTCTGACATTGCTATGATGTCCTCATCAACTCAAACTCAGGTTTATATCAACTGGATTCTATTTTTATCTTTTATTTTCCTTCCTTCTCCATTACCAGTATGAATTCCCTGGGGTCCTTGGCAAATTGACATGACTGGACGCTCACCAGATGGTCATGATAGTGTCCAGACTCTGGAGGCTGTAAGTCCTTATCTTACTGGGACTGAGAACAGGCTAATCCCTGTTCTTGGCTTTAAGCATCTACCCTGCATTTCAGGAGCAAACCTCATGCCTGGCACCAGGAGGGATTCCTCAGTCTAATGGTCTAGCTCTGGAACTGGTATCTTCTCTGCCCAATTCTTCTCAGCAGTTGTTATGTTTCCTTGTATCCCACTGAAGGATTATCAGTCTTCATCTGGTTTACATTTTGTTTCTTCAAGGGCACATGATAGATGGAGGTAAAAAAAAAATCTCCGCGTATGCACACACACACACACACACACACAAGGTTTGCTTAAGAGTCTAGAACTTGACTGATCTTTTCTAAATAATACAATAAGCACGTGAATCTAGGTAAGGTTAATAAAGCCATGAAGCCTCCATGCATTTCCACTACCTTGATTTCCTCCTCTTTCTGGATGCATTCTTTGGGCTCCATTGAGAGACATGTAAAAACATAGAAAATATTTTCTCTGCAACACTGAATTGTCTTTTAACCCAAAAGTTTCATTGAGCTCACTTTAGTACAGTTGGTCTTGTCAATAAAAAGGGTCTTCCTATTACAAAGGCATATCTTTTTGTTCCCTTCTCATACTTTAAAACTTTAAACCCTCTCTCCCTGCCATCTCAGTGAGTGTCTTCTGTGTGTGTGTTCCAATACCCGATTCCTTTGTTTTGCCGCTGGCTCTTCTTTCCTTTCCACTTCATCTGCAGACTAGCTGGAGTAAAGTGCTTCTCCTTGCTTCTGCTGACCCCCTTGGCATTGTCTGTTTAGAGTAGAGACATGAAGATCTCTATTATAGCTAGTCTGGGAAAGACATACTTATGGCCTTGTGAGTGAATACACAGTGGCATTCAATGATACAATAGTTTTCACAGGAACAATTTCATCATATTGAACACAACTGTGAATTTACACTTGCAATCTTTGACCCATTTTTCATCTCCTCTTTCTCTTATTCCCCTCCCATCAATACACTTGGCTGATGCTCAGCAGAAAAGACAGCGTGGTAACTTAATTCTTTCTCCTCCTTTCCAGCTTTCATGTGATACCTTTGTGTAGTCGTGCAGCCTGGGACCCCCTTGTCCCTTGAATCAGTACTCCTTATTCAGCTTCAATCTGGGCAAAAATGTGTTTACCATCTGGCAGATTGTCTTCCTGGCCTACCACACCCACGTAGAAAGAACGGGAAGGGAGCTCAAAAGGTCATCGGAGCCTATCGCTTGCCCCAGGGCAGGATCAGCCACATCTACAACATTCCCAACAGATGTTTATCTAACTTGTTCTTAAAACCTTCAAATGTGGAGATTTTCCAAGCTCCTCATGCAGCGCTCGGTTCTCCTTGCAAATTCTTAAATGATCCTTGGTGTCCTGAGCTCTTCAATTACAACCTCTCGCATTCCCCCATTAAATTCAACCTGCTTATCTGCTCCTTCAAAGGCTCTGCACAACTCTGGCTCCATCTGTCCCCCGTTCTTTATGAGAGTGTCTTCACAGGGTGTCTGGGTGCCTTTGCCCTCTCACTGATTAGCTCTTTAAGCCGCATATCTCTCCTCACTTACATTCTGCACCCACCCGTCTCCCTATTTCCATCTGTTTGGCGTCCCTTTGCCCAAAAATCACTTCACCAGGCTTTCATTTTCACTTTCAGGAACTTTCCCCTTAAACTCTTTTCTTTTGTGAATAATCAGACTCTAGTCCACTCAAAAATGTGCTTTTTAAAGGACAGCCCCCCCCCCCCCCCCGCCTCCCCTCCCCAACCCAGAAGTTACCATTCAGTCTGCCACCCTGTGCACCCAGCCAAGTGTAGGGTTTTGTTTGCCTTCATTAGCCTGTAAACTCATTTTGGGTGGGGCTGTTTTCTGCCCTTTGTTCTCGGCTGTGTTGAATGTGCTGACAGTGCTGAACTCTCGATAATTAATAGCACAAACAAAGCTTAAAAAGGGATGGATCAAAGGAAAGAGAAAGGGAAGGCAGAGGGAATATGAGGTTTTGTTTAAAGCAGCAAGGAAGCTTCAGGATAAATGTATCCTGTTGGGATGTGTTGAACACCTGTTAGGAAGAAGTTATGGATAAGATTGTTGAACCTGAATGAAGGAAGTCTCCGCATCTCCCTAAAATGCTCTGAAAAAAATCCATTTGGCGTAACAGGTCGACACTTTGCATAAATTAATTTGAAGTGAGGGAGACAAACAGTAAATGAATTAAACTTGGAAAGCAGGGAAGAGGCAAAGAGGAGGCAGGGAAAGCACCCCATACCCTTTGCCACAGGGTTTACCTTGGTCTAGACATTCAAGCTCACTTGCATGTATCCACTCTGCTATACTTCTCTTGAGTTACAACTCATTTAGTGATGGCCACACTGTCAAAATACTAAGACTTCTGAAAAGCTGAAGCAGACCTTTGAAGTGTTTCATACTGTAGTCCTGACAGGGACTGCGTGTTGCTATGTGTGAAACTGCTGAGCCCGTGCAGGCAGCGCTGACCCTACCCCATCACTCTGCCTTCAGTGGACCCAAGGCGGAATGAGGTGGGAGAGACGGAAGCTGGTGCAAGGCTGGGGATGGAAATATAGCGTGGGACATGGTGTAGAGCTTTCTGGTCATGCTCAGAGGGCAATCTCACGCACTGGTGAGTGGATCACATAGACCATCTGGAGACCTCTGACTGCAGCCGTGAGGGTTTCAGAATCCTTATGCACCAACCACTGATGGCAGAGCAGGAGCACAAGGACAAAATGGCTCAAAAAGGCCTGTCCTATGGATCTAGGAGGGCCAGGACCTCCAAGGAACTATGCAAGGAATTTGCTTCCCTTCTTCAGTGCTGGGACATTTCAGACCTGACACCCTCAGGAAGTCCTGAGGCAGATTATTTCCATCATGCTCTGTCAGCAATTTGTGCCACACGGCTGCACATCTGTTGCTGTCTGGACTGTCATTGGCAAGCCAGATGTCAGTACTGTGGTGATAGAAGAACATGAAGTCTATTGTTGCTGCTTTTCCCACCAGAATCACGGTCACCACTGAAGAAATAAAACACCCAAATCATGCTGGGCACATCAGTGGCAGAAATATGTTCATTTTCTGCCTCTGTGTGTGTGAACTGAAACTTAAGAAAATACTACTTGGCCATTATCCAGTCTTTGGACAACCATCAACATCAGTGTGGGATGTTCCATTTGGTTACAGAAGGGAGGGTGGTAGGGACTTCTGGAGTTAACCCGTCTGGTCATGAAGAACAGGGTTATCTCACAGCAACACGAATATCCATGGAATGTCTGCCTTCCTGCTATTCAGGTGACCCAGGCAACCAGATTTTGTGTTGGCTCCTGAAGGTGGACCTAGATGAAAGAGCACCTGGGAAACAGTGGCTGCACTCACCTCAGCATCCAGGGAGTGCACACCTTGACTGCGGGCGAGATGTGCTGCCTGCATGCCTAACTGCTACCCCGGTGTCTCTAACATTATTTGTACTGTTAGGGCGTGCAATGCATGGCATGACACAGGGATCAAGAAGGGATGGGGGGCTTCCACCAGGAACCGGAGGGTTTAGATGGTTCACAGGCCTGATGCAGGCAATCAGAGAGTGCATGTGTCATCAGAGAAGCTGTGTCAGGAGAGCAAGGGCTTTGCTTCGTAAGGGAAAAAGCAATTTGGGGAAGTGCTGTAGTACACATATCAATCTGTCTACTCGCTATTATTATTATTGTTATGAGAATTTATTAAAAGTTTTAGTTTAAGCTTCCTGCCTCTTTATTTTTGTGAAGAGTCACATAATAAGTAGGTTGTGACACCGGGTGAGTTGTACAAACACAGACATCCCTGCCGTTGCGATACAAGGAGCGCAAACGTTAATATAAGCGAAAGGTTCAGTGGGCAAGGACAATGCTAGAGAGGCTGGTGCCAGCGGCTGCTGAATCCCCCCAAGTTGGGGACCTGTGAAAGCACAAGAGAGGGGTGAGCAGGGGCTGCCTGGCCACGCTCGCTTCCCTCCCAGGAGTTCACTGACCCACCAGTCCAGGCAAAAGCCTCCGCTCCTCGCTTCTGCTACAGCACATGATAAAAGCAACCCAGAGCTGAAGGACTATTTTCCCTCTAGCTCTTGAGGAGATTATTTGGAAGATGTTTTTCCAATAGGATCTGCCTGTTGTGGTTAACTAAAATTGTATTTCAGGTACTGATTTTTTTATATGGATCAGAATTTTCTTCTCAGTATTTTCTAGGAAAAACCCCCTAATTTTCTTTGCATGAAAAAATTTTGCTTTGAAATGGGCTTCAATTTGATAGCTAAAAAGGTATTAAGGGATGATTTTTAACTTCAAATGATTCAATTCACATGACTCAAAATGAGTTACTTCTGAAAAGTTTTTTTTTGTTCGAAAGTATGACAAATTATTTAAAATAATGACATGTACAGACAGTCAGAACTTAAAGTCCGTTAACGAGATTTTACTTATACCCATGCTGCCAAGTGGGTATGTTCGTATTAATGTTAGTGTGAAGCCTAGATTTAATTTATATCACCATTTGAGTAACGAGGCCCATATTCAGGGCACAGACACATCTGAGTAAAAGACTTCTGTGCCTAGATAAGAAGAGTTTAAAGACAATCTGGCTCACAGGCTAACTGAAGAGATGATGTGCTCCCAAAAGGCTGGGGAGGGGGAAGCGCACAGCAGAGAGGAATTGGAAGAGAGAGAGAGAGAGAGGGAGGGAGGGAGGGAGAGGGAGGATGTGTGCATTAGGGAAATTGCCAATAGGGCGGTTGGAAAAAGATTAATTACAGCACTAGCAGCACAGCAAAGACAAAAGAACTGATTATGCCTGATGGCCATATAAGGTGGATTCGTGAAAAAGAATGAGATCGAATATCAAGTTCTTCTTTAAAACGCAACGGTGGTGATCTGGGGTACTCAGCTGACATCAGTGGTATTACTCCACATTTACACCACTTTCAGTGAGAGGAATCTACCTCCGATTCTCTGACTTGCACCTAATATGCCACACTCTTTCAGTCAGATACCCAGGTGGGTCTGAGGTACCTCTTTGGAAAACAGTGGAATTCTCCCAGTCAATACCAGCTGAGGATCAACTTCTGAAAAGGATAAATTGTTTTAGTGACATTCGGCTGTGCATTTATTTTCATTCTATTGAAAGATGGATTCCTCCCCAGTTCTAGTGAATTATCTTTGTGGCTTTGTCCATACCTGCTAAACACTCCCCTGTAGTTTCCCAGGCATCTGTTCCTGGAGAACATCCGTGGAAATGTTGAGGGCCTGGTGTAATCACCGGAACAGCAAGTACCCCGATCAGTGAGCTACATGCCAAGTGGGTTTCATGAAGTTAAATGAAAAAGGAGCTCAGAGTTCAAAGGATGGCTGCTCTTCTAATTAACGGTATCTGTGATGTTGCATTGCACCTTCAAATTACATGTATGCCTACAGTTCACCAGAGCATCCATCCTTCCTTCACACAGCTGATTAATGATTCTTTTGCACATGCATTTGAAGCTTGAGGAATTTCATTTCCTGATGATAATTTTCTTTATCTCTGCTGTCAGTGAGGGAGTGCCTCTTTGTCCAGGGCAGAACCTGGCAAGAGAGGAGGTAGGACTGCTGGTGGCTGCTTACACCACCCACGCCCATTGGAGAAGTCCCGAGGGACACCCTACCTGGTGCTGCAGCAGCCTATGAAGCCTGCTTTCAGCAAGGCCCAGTGCTCCCACCTGGGGACATGCTGGGATGAAGGGAGGAGGAAGGGTAGAGGCAGCGGGGGAAAGGGACTACAAAGATGGTGATGTTGGCTCTGGGTTTCCACACACTGAAGGAGTTTAGGATGATTGCGATGCCATCTGGGGTCAACTGCTAAGTGTAGAGCAGTCACAGCATGCTCTGAGCACCCACCACATCTCCACATTTACAGCCTGAACCTTCCAGAAGGGACCGGATATTTATGCACGAGGATATTTCATTTCCCTGAATGCCACCCCACCTTCAGACATCAAGTCTGCAGGCTGCATCTTCTCAAGACTGTATATAATGAACGTTTTCACACCACTCAATTCTCCCCAGGGCTTAAGATTTCTGTAGGTTTCATGCCTCTGTGCAAGTCAGAATTTTGTCTGCAAGCACATAACTTCGCTTGAAGTCCATCAGAGGCCAAACCCCGCTTTCAGACAGCCTCAGGCACGTCCATGGGCGTCTGCAGGAGTTCAGAGTGAGGATCCAGTTCTGCCCAAAGGGGCTGATGAAAAGTCAGAGACTGAAAGATGAAGTCTTTTCTCTTTTATTCCTTAGGACACAAAGAGTTATTTATTTAAAAGACTGGCTTAGCGTTATTGTAATTAGTTTCACAATGGGTGTCTGGACGTTCCAACCCGGACCAGGGACTTCTTGTTCTAGGCACTAATCTTGCCACTGTGACCTTTGATTCATTTAATACCTGAGTGTATCTGTCTGATGCTCTTTTTTTTTATTTATAAGATAAATTTACATTTCAGAGTCCATTCACATGTGCTAACCTAGTTATGAGCCAGTTTCACTCTTCATGAACTTCCTGCCTACAGGCATTTTTTGTAAATTGCTGTAATATGATAACTGGAAATCCTTTTTACTATCTTGAAACAGGAAATAAACATCCTGTTGTGAGAAGAAATTAGAATTATGCATATGCTTCTTTTGTAATTTACTCAATCTTGATAACATATATTATGTAGGAGAGACTTCTAGGGCATGAAAGCAAAGATGACCAGCCATAAATCAACCTTGAGGAGAGAGTATGCTGAGTCCCTGTTGAGTAGCACTTAGATCGTTCTTGTTCAGCTTAAGTGTTAGTAATCTTTTGCCTTTGAGACTGATGAGGAATTAGTGAGATTAGAAAACATTTAGAAATTCAACAGATCTTCTGGGTCTGCATTTTGCTGATTTTCAGATGAAGGCTCATATATTTGGAAAATGTTTCCTTAAAAGTCAGAAGTGTCTGCCAGCAGAACGTACCTTGGGTGGGGTGGTCTTTTGTGAGATGGAGATTGTCTTTTCAGCAATGGGCAGCAAACTGTTTGGTATCTGAGTTCTTGAGGTACATATTCTCCTTCTCATCCTTTATTCCCTGATCAATATAAATAAAGTTCCTCTTCTCAGTTTTCCTAAATCTGCATTTGCTTTTCTCTGTTGAAATTATTGATATATAATATCTTTTACTCAAGAGAATCTTTTCCCTTTGCTTTTCACTTGATTTAGGTTGGGTTCCCCCCCCCCCCCCCCCTTTCTTTTTAACTGCATATGTTAACACAAGGTATTGCTGGACAACCAAAGGAGATGTTCTTATTTTAAATGTCAACAGGAATTTTAAAGAATTGCTTCTCATTTTAAACATCTTACACATCAAATCAGTGATGAATTTCATTTAAAAAAGGAAAGAACCAGCCACACTAATTTCTGAAAAGTGTCTTGATGATGATTTGTGACAGAGGAATGTTACGATATCTCTAAGTTACATAACATAAGAGAAATTACACTAACGTCAATGTTTGGATTTCTACTGTCATTACTGAGAAATCCTTGGACCAAAACGTTAGGGCAAATAATCTTTGTATGATACTCCTTTCTGAGTGATGCTACACAATTATTTATGAATTTGGAGTTCTTTGCTATACTAATCATAATATTATGAGAGAAATAATTCCAGTTTGGCATATATTTATAAACACTGTTGAAATGTTTAAGTGCTTGCAACAGCTGTAGGACTGATTTTTTGGATCCTTTCTTTCTATGCATGTGTCATGGTTTTTTTGCTTTGGGTAGTTTAATAGAAGTAGCTTTAAGAAGAAAGAGAAATAAGTGCAAGAGTGCGCTTACGTAAGGTAATATTCGAACCTTGAGAAGGGATTATTGGTCAGGCTTTATTCAGATGCTGCTGGTCAAACTGGATTAGAACTGCTTTAACCTGGGTTTTTTGAGCCTTGGTAGGGTCCTTCAGCTGAACACTGAGGTTTCTCTTAAAATAGAATCTTCTCCTCCCCCCCACCTCCCCCATTCTAGGAATATAGTTTAGTATTTTACCCAGGCACATTTTCTGAGAAGTGGCTGGTTGTTAAAGGATAGGTCTGTGAGTCAGATATATGGGGTTCTAATCCTCTGTCTGCTTTTGAGTCATTCATCTTTGTCTACCCTGATGGGTGCAGGCAATCACACGTCTCCCTCATCCACACACCAAGCTGGCCACATGTGGGCCAGCACTGGAGCAGCTGCATTTTTGTGGCGCTAAACCCAAACAACTATATCCTGCCTCTTAGCATGGCTTATTACAAGCTTGTAACCAAAGCTGTGATTACACAAGCCACGCACTGAAATGTTCATCTCTCCAAAACCTGCAAGACACCCCATGGGGAGCAGGAGCTCTGGGAATGCTTCATAGGAAGGAGGTAGTGATGACTTATCTCCCCACTCTGTTACCAAAGGGAATGGGTCTGGGCATTCATCTGGTTCCCAAGGCAACTGAGCAATATTGACTTTATCATGCTTTGATGATTCTCTTATTGCCACAGCTGAGAACTCAGATTACTCGGAAGTCCCCATGGCTGTAGGGTCCTGCTGCTGATCATGAGTGCAAAACACACTTGAACTGATCAAGAACCACAGCTGGGCCACTTTGAGATTATTACCTTGGACTTGTGCCTGCAGAGCTCCTGGACTGGAGCTGTTTCCTGTCCATCAGAAGACAAGCAAAGCAGATGTACAACTGTCAGCACCTGTAAGCCCCGCAGCTCTGAAATCAGGCAAGCTACCAACCTCTTCCTTCCAGCTCGCTTGTAAAAGAGGCTTCTTAGGCATCAGGAAACTGTGATTCCTAGTCTTTATTTGCTTAATCTGTGCTTTAACATATTCTTCGTTCATTTTCAGAAATGACTGCAACTGCAACGTGTTGGCATCTTCAGAAGTGGTTAAAAAAGAAACTCATCTCCCTTGAAGAGCTTTCTGATAAGGCCCCAGTTCTGCATCTTTATGCAAGTGGGCATGTCCTAACGCCTCTCTGGAACGTCAGGCTTGTTCTTCCTTGCAGATGTTTGTAATTTTACACAACAAAGTATTGTCAGCAGAAGTTTGGTTTGCTCTTTCTATCAAAGTGCATAGATGAACACACCCTTTGAGTTCAGTGGGGTTGAGGTTTCATTTGTATAGTTATGAACCTCCAAGGAGTTTCTGCAGTTCAGCGTACATAATGCCACTCCAGAAGTGTAAGTTAGTGTTGATATTTTATTGACTTATTAAATGGTGCTGCTTTGCTTCGGATTTATTAGTTGCAGCTACTTACACAGTGACCATTTTCATCTCTGCACTCAGCTTTGCTCTGAGACTAACTTTTGCAGTGTGGAGGGTGGTGAGATCAGTCACAGTTTGGAAATCCCTATAGCTTCTGCATACATTTGGAGAGGCCAAGGGTGGAGCTTTCTCTCTTACTCTGAACTTCTTTGAATTAGTGCTATTTCATTTTCACTTTTGTGCCCTTTTTGCAGTTGTTGGAACCTTGTCATCTTGGGCTCTCACACCCCTTGCTAGTGGGATACATCCCACCTCAGCTTTTGTAACTTTAATGCTGAGAAAGAAATTACATCCTCCACCATCACTATAGGTACTAGCAGGACAAAGCGCTGGTTTCTTTCCACGGAAGTTTGGAGCAAACCCAGTCATTCAGCGAGCTGATTATACAAAGAATCAGTCTTATTTGTTGAAAACAGCGTTACATCTCAGCAATGTGAATGAGTGCAGTGATGTTGACTTGAAGGGAACAATGCAGTTTGATTCCATCTTAGTGTCTGGTTCATATACTTACATAATAATGACATTAAGGGACCTACACAAAGTCACACATAGAATTTGTTAACTTCCCCTAGAAAGTCCCCTTTTTCTCCCAGCTCACAACTAATTTTAATGCTTGTTTTGTCTCAAATACCGGACTGTGAAAACAAATGTAATTTCTTCTTTTCCTGTGAAGTGCTTAAAAAAAAAAGCCACATCTACGTAAGCATTGCTGCTCACTATTGCATGAGATCAAAGCTGCTCATCTGCATGGCACATGTCCTGCGCTGTAGGAAGTTGTTGAGGGTTCGTTGCTCACTTAGTAGAGCAAAATCCTGAGATTTTGCAAGAGGAGGGTGAGTCTCCTCAGTGGAAACAGAAAGAGGATCTGCTGCTGCCGGTTCCAACAGATTACTATAGGCATCAGCAGTATGTGTCTGAAGTTTTAGGAAGAACCCAGTTTCACTTCATTTCTTCCTGTAATGTCAAAAAAATCTTCATTAGTCTTCATCAGCTGACATTTTGGATCACAGGCTAAATACTGATTGATTCACGTAACAAAATTATTGTTAATCCCAAGAATACAGGGAAATGCAGATTTGGATACAATGGACTTGTGTATGAGGCCAAGTTTCAAAGGGCTTTAGATGAAGAAAGGCATAGACAGGTCCCTAATCCTATTTTCAATGTAATGGACACAAACACATGGCTTCCAAAGGGTCAATTTCATAAAGCAGAGAACTGCTATGAGTCCCTAAACCAGGGGAATAAACATGTAAACAGGAAAAAGAGAAAGGGAGCATATAGCAGGCACCAGAAGTTCAAGGCAAAAATAGTAGAAAATTCAGTAAGGAAAAAAAATGATAGGAGCTGAAATGCATAAAGAGAATAAAAGGAAATTTTACAGGATTTCAGTTATAAAGCCTCCTAGATATGGTATTAATCTATTTACCAGCTGGTAGAATTCTCAATAATAATGCAGAAAAGGCAGAAGTGTTCAATCAATAATTCTGTTCGGTATTTGGGGAAAAGCCAGATGATTCAGGACAGAATGATGATGAAATGCTTTCCATTCTAGCAGTAACTAAGGGAACATGTTAAACAGCAGACACTAAAGTTAGATACATTAAAATTAGTGGGTCTGGATAATTTGCATCCAAGATTTTAAGATCAATAGTCAAGGAGCGCTACAGACCATTAATTTTGATTTTTAACAAGCCATGGAGCATTGGGGATGTTCCAGAGGACTACAAGAAAGCTAATGTTGTGCCAATATTTAAAAAAGGTAAATGCAGTGACCTGAGTAATTATAGGCCTGTCAGCTTGCCTTCGATCCCAGGCAAAATAATGGAATGGCTGATAGGGTGCTTGAGTAATAAGGAATTAAAAGAAGGTGATAAAATTAATGACAATCAGGATGCTTCTTGTCAAACTGACTTGATATTATTTTAAATCAGATTTCAAATGGGGTGATTTAATCTACAGTTTTGATGCAACAGATTTAGCCTTCTTTAGCCTAAGATGTTTGTGTGGCTTGACATTTTGATTATTCAAATAGAGGCCAGCTCTGCAAACAGTGGTTAAAGAGAGAAGTTAGGAGGAGTTTAGGCATCTGAATCTGAAATGGCAATGCTGAAAGCTTAGCTCAGTGGCTGCCCAGAACTGCCTTAATCTCCTTGGTTTTCAGCTGGAGAAGTTTCCAAGGCAACTGAGGTTCTGCTTTTGTGCACTCCCAGAAGACACCTCAATCCTGACAGGGTTGAACGGTTCAGTATCAATGTCATAACTATACATTTGTCTGCCTGTTTCCCGTACAGAGCTTGGTCCAAGGAGTGTGCTTTGTGGCACACTTGAAGGATCAGCCTGTGCACAAAATGTGAAAGCAGATGCAGCCTCCCTTTACCACATGACCACAGGAAAAGGTCTTTTATTCAATTACTCAGTGGTTAGAGCACTCGCTTGCCCATGAAAACTCAAGATTGAATTCTTTCCTCTCTTGAAAATATTTCAAATTCACTTATATCACTGGATCTCACCAATTATTGGTGTATGGTGATGGTGGAGAAAGGGGGGACTGAATACACATTAACAGGAGCAACAGTCCTGGCCGAAGTTGAGTTACAATCACAATTGCTCTCATCATGAAGTGCAATGAATCTCTATAAATTCTATAAAGAAAAGCTATGTCAAGAAGAAAGGTGGAGAACATGTGACTGCTCTAGAATTATACTGCAGGTGCAAATAAGGATAATAAGTTTATCCAGGGTCCATGCATAGTCAATACAGACCCCTACAGAGCCCATTTTGTCCTATCCTATCCTATCCTATCCTATCCTATCCTATCCTATCCTATCCAAGATCTTTGGGTTGAATTCCCGTATTCAGGTTCTTCCATCACTAGACAGCTAGGTTAGATTACATGCATAGTTAAAGTTAGGAAGAAGTCCCACCATAAATACATACTTGTCGATCAGACAAGGCTCTTGAGTTCAACAAGGATAACAGCCAGTGGTGGAAGCTTCAATTCTACTACTGGGTAAAGAGTCTAAACAAAATCAAGCAAGGAATAAAGCACCTGCTTTTATCAGTGAAGGCTACTGAGCAGTTGTTTACCAAAAGCTAGACTAAATTTGGGGATTTTTTTTTTCTTTTTTATATTTTATACATATATATATATTTCTTCTAAAATCTATTCTTTTGTCTATTGCAGCTGCTGAAACAGGAATTAATTCTGGGAGCTCCTAGGACTTGTCTCGTATAAGGGGTCATGACCAGATGATCAGTGTGGTTCCCTCTGGTCTTAAAAGATCCAGCAAAAAGCGCTGAGGACAAACAAACTGAAAACCCAAGCTCATACAGTAAGAAGCTTTCCCTGCCCAGGAAAGCAGATAATCTAAATAGACAAGACAGACTGGGGTGAGAAAAAGGATGTGTTATCTCTGTTTCACAGATGGGAAACAGAGGCACAGAGAGATTAAGTGATTTACACAAGGTTTGTGTCAGAGCCAGGAATGGGAGCCAGATCTCCTGAATCCTGTGTCACTACCTTAACAACAAGACCATCTTTTTCTCTTTCTTACCATAGCCTTGAGAGGTAAAGGCCTGTACTGCCTTACACACAAAATTGCAGCATTGCTTACTGAGTTATCTGATAAAATGCTATACATGTAGCATACATCTGGTGTTCTAATTTCTCCTCTTCTGTCAGGCTGACTCCTCTTTCCTTCCTTCATCTTTCCTTTTATCCTCCCTTTCCTTTGTTTTCACTGTCTCTTGCAAAGGACATTGGTGTCAATTATAACTAGAAGAAAGCACCACTGTCTCAGAAACAGAATGTTCAGACCATCTAACCTTTCAGTGTACAATCAGAAATGTACCAGGCATACCTGGGCACATGTCTTCTAAGACTGGGTTTGCAAATATAAAGAGAAGAAAAATTAGAAAAAGGCATTTAAGAGTTGCCTGTCTTATTATGATCAAAACTGAGTACATTTTTAAGGGAGTCAGTAACGACCTCAGCGGGGTCTGCTTCGCCGCGTTGGCCAGGTTCAATTATGTCTAAATCCTTAAATCTTTCCCTTCTGTATCTTCTCCTTTCACACATGGTTCTGGCTTTTCTAAGCCCTTTTGGGTAAAAACATTCAATTTTTGATACTGATGGCAGGATCCTGAGATGGGATAGTACCTTGGGCAAAACCTATGAATCCCCAGCCTGTTTCTATGGCGGTTCTGAGAGTGCCGGTTCCCCTCCTGGTCTATGAAGTTCTTGGAGTAAGGTCTTCTTCCAGTGCTTCAAAATCTTGTCAGCTTTCAAGACACAGAGAGAAAAACATATAATAATGTTGTTCATATGCAGAACAAAAGAATATCTGAGAGGGTGTCAAAACACTTTCAGTGTGGCTGCGGGTAGAGGAGGGTCAGCCATGGTTGGCCATGGGAGGACGGTTTGCCCAGGGCCCTGTGTTTTGAGAGGTTAGAGAGGGCCCCGGCTAATTGCCTAATGATACACAAGAGGTCATAACCTCCACCTTTGCCCCAGGCCCCCTGGAGCTGCTGCTATTGCTTGTCCCTGCACCGTGGCCACCTCCGCGGCATGGGTGACAATGACCAGCCAACAATGATGCTTGGCATTTTATTTTGGGCAGGCAAGCAAAGGCCATGCATGGCAGCCAAAATTCGCATCGAGAAGGATGCAGATAGTGGGGCAGAGTCTTACTTGCCTGTACAGCAAAGGTGACCCTGCTGATAGATGTAGCTTTGGGCTCTGCTGCGTCATAAGAAGTTCTGGTCAAAACTCAGAGAACCTGAACCTCTTTCCAGCTAGATGTGTGCTGGGAATAGGTTCCCAGAATCAGGTTATCCTCCTATTAAGGGAGGCATAAAGGATAGTGCTGTGAGAATTACAATGCCTTTTTATGGAAAGATCAATGTCACATCCTCAGCTTAGAATGCTGTTTTTAGGTAAGGGTAGTTTCACCTCATAAAAGATTATATGGCTGACATATTTTTAAGTCCAGAGAAGAGTAACAAAACCTGTGATGAAGAGGTATGGAAACACTTTGAGATGAAGATATGGACGATTGAGTAGTGGAAGATGGCAAGTAAGAGATGTCACTGCAGTATATAAAATAATAGATGGCACTGAGGGGTCATGTGGTCACTCCTGTGTACCCTCTCTTGTAATAAATATCAGACAGACACTTGGGAATAAAAGCAACAGGTTTAAATCTAAATGGGCAAATGCTTTTTTAACACAGTGTCTCTGCCATGGCCTTGGGAAAATACTGAGGTAAAGAGTTTAGCAGGATTAACAAATGTTAGACATTGCAATCCATACTGCCTACATCTGCAGTTAAACTATCCAGGGTAAAAGTTAATAGATTAACTCGTAATTTAATGTATTTTAATAACTCAAATATCAGCTCCAGGGCTTGTGACAATGAGTACTTCCCACTCGCAGTGAAACTTGACTGCTGGGCACGTTTTTGGATGGGCGCTTGTCCTTTGCAGGGGGGGTTCTTCTGCATGAGTTCCTGGCAGGCGGGAGAGGCAGGATTTCAGGCTAGCTGGACCTCTGATCTGATCCACTCTGGCACCTGATGCTGGCTCGGGCTGCTGAGAGGCGGCTGGCTGGGCTCCCCTGCCGGCGGCCGGGGCTGAGCTCCCAGAGCCCTTCCTGGGGCTGGCCCCGCTGGTATTGCCGCCTGCCAAACTTGGACTTGCAAAACGCGGGCTCAGCTTGGCAGCAGCAAGCACGGCGTGTTCGGGCAGCTTTGAGGTTTCACCCAAATCGCCCGCCCTGCCCTGGAAGACGCCACCTGTGCTAAACTCACCCTAGGCAGGAAATGGAAGAACAAATCAGGTCTAATTCAATTAAGAAAAAACATTCTTAAAACAAACTGTGCATAGTCTTCTCTGCACGCCATCTGCATAGGAGCAGGGAGGATGTGCTTGATTCGTACTGTGATTTAAATGGAAGTGAGAGTAAATTGAAGGCTGATATATATCAGTGCTGAGGGCAGGATTTAGACAACTGAACAGTTGTTCCTACAACAAAAACAGATAATGTTGTCAAGTTTGTTCCCTAACCAAGGATTTAGTCAAACACCAGACTCTAGCTAAATCTCCACAACCTTTATTGCTTCCTGTACACTCACTTAAATCTTGCCTAACCCCTTCCTGTCCCAGCGCTGGTTTCCTTCTTCCTCCCAAGGGTGGTGTTAGCGTCTGCCCACTAAACCATGTCAGCAGGTGAAATTTATAGATGGGCTACGGCAAGCTATTTATCATCATTTTTGTAATTTCCGTCCCCACTCTCCATTAAATGCAATAGCCTTCTGAGCACTTTAGATGTGAAATCCAGTGCCATATCCAAAAGATTGTTTCTCCTTCTAGCATGTGAATGTGGCAATTCACTGTCCCATGGCACTGCTGCAGGCACTTAAAGGTATTCTGAAATGTTTTTTTTAAAGAGAAAAACCACCACACACACACAAGTTAGGAATTTTACAGGCTTTGCAAATTAAGGTCATTCCCCTTAATGAGTCTCTTTATTAAGCAAAGTAGCCTCAGTCACAAGGAGAAGCCTTAACGAGGATTTCCTCTCAGCATTTGGAGGCCACAGAGAGCTTGTGCCATCCATGACCAAGTGTGGATCTCCATGACATGGCACCCATAACTTCCTTGTGCTTGGCCTCTTCATCTTCATGTCTTCCACATGCATTTTGCTATTTCTTTCTTCTTTCTAGCAAGCAGCAGACGCAGATATTTTATAAAAGAGTTCTTGGGAAGAGAAGTAAACGTACGTTCAGAAAGGAGTTGCCTCATGCTCTCCTTAGCAAAATTGATGGTGTGGAGGGTACATTTTCCCTGCTCCCAAGCCTGCCAGAGCCCTGTGTGGGGAAGGGAGCAGGAGCACCACTGCCAGGGGCTGCTTCATGGGGCTGCCAGCATGGCTGCCCTTGAGCTGCTGGGCAAAGTCACACCTGGGAGACCGACGGCTTGGCAAGTCCACTCCCTCCAGAGAGCTCTGTTTCCTACTCTGACTCTGCTGCTCTCTTCTGGAGTGGATAATAACGAGCTGAGACCTGGGGTGTGACAGGAAGATTGGTGCATTTTTGTATGGAAGATATTACCCATGAATAAATAAATATGGAAAAAGTAAACCCCAACCCTCCGAAAATAACAGAAGGAATTTATTGGGGAATTAAGTGGGAGGTACATTTAGCTCAGCAGGTGACAACAATAATTTTTCTCTATTTTTCACTTTTTAGTGCTAGCTTCTCACTGGCAGAGAGGGAGAGAAATAGGGAATATCCCAGGTGTTGCGTACAGAAGAGGGGCAGTTTCAGAGAGTTTACTCTCACTTCATTGACAAGGTAGACTAGAGGAAAGGGCCCCAGGGATTGCGCAAGAGATAAATACGTTGGGTGAGTTTTACTTCAAAGACGCTTTCAGTCAAACACCGTTTCAGCTGAGGAGTCTGAGAGTGAAAAGCATGAATGTGTTGATATAAATACATGACAGGGTGTGCCCTTAAACATGAAGCAGTGCTGGCGTGTTGGTTTGCTATGCAGGCATCAGAGAAATCAAACAACGGTGCTTTGCTTCTTTAGCATAGCCAAATTTTTATCTTTTGATACTCTTTTCCTCTGATAAATCCAGGGTGGCTTGAACTTTCAGTGCCAGTTTATGCCCTCTGTCCTGGAGCAAGGCCTGTGTTACTGAAAATAGCAGAGCTTTCCATTTAAGCCAGACCCGTTCTGCCTGCTCACCCCACTGGCACACAGAGTGCTGGAGACAGTACGGGTGTGCACCCACGCTCACTCTCTGCCTTCAAAGCACCCAAGGGAGGGAGATTGCAAGGAAGTTGGACAAACTTGTCCAAGAAGCCAGCTGCCTACTGTCCTCTAAACATGGAAGTTAAAAGATTTCAACAAATGAACTATTCTGGGCTTTAAACCTGACTCAACTTTTGATTCATTTCCTTCTTTGCTTCAGTTACTTCCAAACCCTCCGTGCTCCAGCCTTAAAGTCAAATGGTGCTGCAATGCACAGGAACTGTACAATTTATCCCCTCAGTAACTGCTTAAATCTCATCTCTAATCCTCTAAACTCCTTGGTTCAGTGTAGTTTAAATTGTTGTAAATATCTTTGAGGTGGATTATACTGCTTAATTGCTACTAAGGGAATAATAATATTATGTGTATGTGCATACATAATATAACGTACATAGAGAGACACAGACGCAGGCAGAAAATCTTCCTGGCAAAGAAGATATTAAATAATAGTTTAAACTACTCAGGATTTGGGAAAGCCTGTTAAAGGGATTAGAAACTAAATCCAAAACTGGACAAGGGGTAAAGGCAATAATTTCCACAGACAACAATGGTCGCAACACACTTATTTCCTCTCTTTCTATGCTATGTTTTCTTTATAACACTTGTGGTATAAAGTGGTCTATACCACTTACTGAGAGAACTTGATCTTTTCTATTAAGTTAACCTCAATTATGTAAAAGATACTTGCGTGTGAGGAAGCATAGATACTACTCTCACAAGAAGATGGAGTCAGAATGTCCATCAGTAGCATTTCTTTCTTTGGGACGAAATAGTTCCCCATCATCTGAACATCAGAGTTTTAAGTCCAGCTGTCCTAAGCAAAAGAATTTAAACCTGAAAAACCTGCATAAATGAATAGCTAAATATAACTTCCTAAGTGGGAGTAGTCCCTCTGAGTTGCTTATGACCAATGCACATGTGCAGATGCCTGGGCAACTGGGGCCAAAGGCTTTATCCTGAATCCATGCAGTCAGATACAAACCTGCTAAAGTATCTGTCATACTAACTGTTCCTTAAAGTGTGAGAGAAGGAATATATTGAGAAGATTTTAGTTTTCAAAACATTCATAAGAAGAAATATTATTATAGGTATTCCCAAAAACTTGCTTCCCATGAACGTGTGTGTCATTGTAAATGTCTGCACTTCATCTTTGCTCTGTGTCTGCTCTGTCCAGATCACCAAATGCTGCAAATTAATTCTTCTGGAAGCAGCCCTGATTGCGTGTGTTGACCTTTGTCCTGGTGTCGGCTGGGACAGAGTTAATTTTCTTCCTAGTAGCTGGCATAGTGCTGTGGTTTGGATTCAGTACGAGAAGAATATTGATAACACACTGATGGTTTAGTTGTTGCTAAGCAGGGCTTACACCAGTCGAGGACTTTTCAGCTTCCCCTGCTCTGCCAGGTGCAGAAGAAGCTGGGATGGGGCACAGCCAGGACAGCTGACCCCAACTGGCCAAAGGGCTGTTCCAGACCATAGGACGTCATGCTCAGTATATAAACTGGGGGAAGTTGGCCAGGGGGCAGCGATTGCTGCTCAGGGACTGGCAGGACAGTGGTCAGTGGGTGGTGAGCAATTGCACTGTGCATCACTTGTTCTGTATATTCTCTTATTATAATTATTATTATCTTCTTTTGCTGTTCTAATAAACTGTCTTTATCCCAATCCACAGGTTTTACTTTTTTTTCTGATTCTCTCCCCCATCCCACTGGGGAGGGGAGGAGTGAGCAAGTGGCTGCGTGGTGCTTAATTGATGGCTGGAGTTAAACCATGACAACACCAGACATAAACTGGGATCTACCAGAGTTAGGGAACCAGTTCCAGAAAATAAATCCAAAGTATTGTAAGGAACTGATTTTAAAAGAAGTTTGCTGAAAAGGTTAATTACTGAATGTAGTAGCTGAGGCAAAACACCTAGTGAATGAAGAAGTAAATACTATGGTCTTAGAGACTTAATAGAAAGTAAACCCAATATCGAGTGTTTCAAAATAGTAAGAAAATGCAATAGCGGTCAGCCTGTGAGGGCTAGTTCTTGCCCAAACTTCATTCACAACATAGAAACAAGGGGCTCATTGCACCTGTAAGTGTGAATCTGAGCATGAGCATGAATTCAGTTCCAGAGGAACTGTGCCTCAGGGCACTGCCTGTCTTTTATCATCTGAAATAAAGCCACTTTATTGCAAATACAGTAATTGTGTGTACTTAAATTATTACCCTCTTTCTAGGCACACTAGATCTGCTTTTTAGCCTAGTGTTTATACTCTGTGATTAAACCAGTTTGATCTTGTTCTGTGGTAAGACGAATAATGTCCTCTCTGGAAGGTAAAATACACATTCCTCTTATCACCCCTTGCCCATTCATTGGTTCGTCTTCACTTAATACCTCTTGATTCAAGGCTGGCTAAAAGTCTTAATTTATAAAACATCATGTGGAAAGGTCTAAGGAACTTTAATGTTATTGCATCCTCTTTAGCATTCTTGGCATATGTCTCCTATTTATTCTTTAGGCTCAAGGCACTCTTTCTTTCCAGTGTTTGTACAGTACCTTGGAGAATGGCTTCGTTCCATGATTTGTTCTCCTTGGATCTGGTATGGTCAAAGATCCATACCTGTGTGTAGCGAAGCCAGCACAGCCACACATGGAGACACATCTGGTGATGAGCGTGCTAAGGCGAAGGCCAGGTGTGGTCTTGTGTGGTCTGTGAACACAGCAGGGTGTCCTGTGGTCTCAGGGCTCCTCAGGTACAGGCATGGGGCTGAAAGGAACAATTCTGAATGCAGTACACAGGATCAGTTTTTAAACAGCTGGAGATAGAAACAAGCACCTCTCTGCAGAGCCAAAAGTTCATGTTGTACAGTGAAATCTGGTTAGACTGCTAAATATATTGGGGTTTATGTTCTTTTCTGTATAGTTACAGTTTTTAATGTCCTGTGCCTTAATTCAGCAAAGTATGCTTAAATACAGCTGGGAAGTACTTAGGTAGCTTACTAAATAGGTATCTACAGGTACTTGAGACTAGGGCCAGTAAAGGATGTGGTGATCAACAAGTAAGAGGGGGCAGTTGCCCACCCTGCAGATGGAGTCCAGGCCAGGATCTTGGGTTCAGTGTCTAGATTTTCCCTGTAAACTGTCCCTGTACAAAAGCTTTACACTCCCTTGTAGGGAAAGGGAGGAGGCAAAGCTTGCAGTACAGGAACTGGACCTGTTTCCCCGTCATGTAATTGCACTTCTTATTGATAAGATGCAAATGGTTTGAATGCTTTGTACTTTTTATGCAAAGAGGATTTATTTTCCTTGGTTTCTTCCGGCTTCCAGCCTTGGCTGCGCATGAGGCATTTGAAGGAAGAGACATTTTGTTTAGCTCTTTCATCATTACAATCTGTTCTATTGATCCCTTCCCACTGCTGTGTTTGTTAATTTCCTGACATACATAAAGCGTGTTCCTTTTTTTGGAACAAAAGTTAACAGCTCTTCCCATTCCAAAGACAGGGAAACTGAGGCACGGGATTGGGAACTGGCCAGAAGTTTGTCAGCAGAACTGGAAGACAAATCCAGCAGTCGCTATGTGCCGTCTTCTGGCCTACTGTTGATTTTGGCAGACATTGAAGCAATGTCCTAGGTTTAGTCACCTACAATTGCTAGCAGCTTTTCAGTTGCTGGCAAGCAGGCTGGGTCCTCAGCAGAGCTGCTGGCAGCAGTCCATGGTTCTTCCATTTTCTTTTTTCCAGGTCGTTTTTTCTCGTTAGGCCTTTTCATCTCCTTTCTATGGAGAACATGATTTCCGAGGTGATCTGCTTCCTCTACCCCTGTAATCAGAAGTGAAGTCTGTGATCATGCTTATTTACAAGGAAAAGGGCTAGGAAGGAGGAAGAAAGAACAAGAACGGTATCCAAGATTCCCATCTTTGGGAAGATGGATATGAAAGGGCAAGAATTTATCAATGGGATGCTTTTTGGATCATAGTAGGAAAATGAGATGAAAAAGGAGAGAAAGAAAACAGAGCAAACCAATAACAACCACTCTAGTAGCAGTCAGGGACATACTGCAGTGGCTTTCAGGCACATCAGGCAGACTCATAAGAGCTGGAAAAAATCACCACAGTTTCCACACTCTCCTCTCTCCTAAATAAAACACAAGTAAAGAATCTCCTCAAAGAGAGTAATTGAACCTAAGGCAAGCATAGATCAGAATATTGTCATCACCCCCCCCCTCCAAATGGCTGACTCATTTGTTAATAGACTGTATATTAAAAAAAGGAATTTGTGGTACGCTCAAAAGAAGCAATCACTTCTGTGAGGCTGCTTGAGGAGCCCATCCTGGTGTTGGGAGAGATCTGGCTATGCGGAAAAGAAGTGCACACCAATTCACAGAGTAGATGGAGTGCTGCTCCAGCTTGAGTTTTTGGGGTGGAAGGAGTGAAAGAAAGAAGTACTGATGTTTGTGCAATAAGACAAGTAAAAAGGGAAGAAATAATCTCCAGAGGAAGATAACAGGTAGAAAAAAAACATTAATAGAAAATAACCTGCACATGAGGCCAGGTGCAATAGCTGTGGTAAGAACCAGACAGGCAAAGCAGAAAAGCTGGCCCATGAAGAGTCAGAGCAGGCATTGCTCTGTGCTGCTTCTGTAGCTAGGACTGCTGAAAGGTTATCAAGATGTTTTCGAAGGACTGGGACATTTTCCAGGCATATTTCACCTTGAAATAGAGACAGTGATTCAGCCAGGATGGCACCTGTGTAACCACTGCACCAAGGACGGAGCAGCAGCAGCAGCCAGTGCAGCGAACAGAGAGAGACGGCGTCAGTGCTGCAGTTGCCGCATCCCCCGGTGGGCGCGTGGCCTGGGAGCCAACCTCCACACGGACAAATGCTTCATTCGCATAAGCCTGAGCAACCTCGTCAAAGTACGACAAAGTGCTCGTTACCAAGCGCCTGCAATGAAAGACATGTTACCTGACTTGGCAGAAGCAAAAATAGCCTCAGCGCTTGGTGCCAAAGATAAATATTGGCGAATGCTATTGGATAAAGAAAGCAACCACCTCGCTACATCTTGGACACCAGCAGGTAGCTGCAGATGGTGGAATATGCTGTTTTGGATCAAACCTGCAGTGGAAGAATACTCCTCCTGCCAACAAGATGCGCTAACAGGACGCACAGGGATCAGAGGTGTGGATGATGGCATTCTGCAGTAGAGCTGCAGAGACACCGAAATGGAAACAGCAATAGATCACAATCTCATTTGTTTGCTCTGAAGAGCCAAGAAAATAAAGCCATAGCTAAATACTAATAATCATCCTATCTGCAATAATAATAATATTGCAGCAGACTGTAGCATCAGACCCAGGACGCTTAGAGCATGCTGACATTCAGTGCGAGAGCATGAGATGTGCAGTGCAGGCTAAGCCCACCCGTCGGGGTGGTAGGCAGTTGTGGGGCTTGAGGGAATAGGAAGCGATGCTATGCGGCGGTGAGGATGCGCTGTATTCCCACGGGCCTGGAGCAAGGTTGGAAGGGTCTTTCCACAGCAGCCCTCCTAAACTGCCCCGTTCCGGTATGAGTTAGATGGAAGGACACACTGAACTTCTGGGTGCCACCAAAATTAAACAACAGCTCATCTCGGGAGCTGTGTAGTTTCAAATCCAAAATCCCCGTTTACTTTCAGGGAGGTTTTTTAATTTTACCTGGGAGCGAGAGTGCAGTCATACCAGGCCTTCGGTCACATTGGGTCTTCCCCCATCACAGACAGGCAGCTGGGAAAGCTATTAAAATTCCCAGCTGTGGCTTTAAGAAGGTTCAAGAAGCAAACAAAACACGCAGCAAGCTGGCCTTGCACTCTGAAGGAACTCTGTCTCTAATATCAACCCCTATAACACTCAATGTGAAGATGCATCTCTATAGCATTGCCTATGGCTAGCAGTAGTGGATGGAGGAAAGGAGAAGAAAGAAAAGATGTGCAGGAAGAATGTAGCCTATCACACCAAAGACCTTCCCCGTTGGTGTTCGGAGATGCAGTTACGGGTAGAATCATAGAATCGTTTAGGTTGGAAAAAACCTTTAAATCATCAAGTCCAACCATTAACCTAACCCTGCCATCCCACCACTAAACCATGTCCCTAAGCACCTCGTCTACCCTTCTTTAAAATTACTCGAGGGATGGGTACTCAACCACTTCCCTGGGCAGTCCATTCCAGTGCTTGACAACCCTTCCATTAAAATTTTTTTTCCTTATGTCTAACCTTTTCCTAATGGCCCTGGCACAACTTCAGACCATTTCCCCTCATCCTATCACCCTTTACCAGGGAGAAGAGACCAACACCCACCTCACTACAGCCTCCTTTCAGGTAGTTGTAGAGGGCGATAAGGTCTCCCCTCAGCCTGCTCTTCTCCAGTTCCCTCAGCCGCTCCCCATCAGACTTGTGCTCCAGACCCCTCACCAGCTTTGTTGCTCTCCTCTGGACATGCTCCAGCAATGCAACATCTTTCCTGTAGTGAGAGGCCCAGAACTGAACACACGGTAAAACTGTTTCCTCGAGACATGTGAGGCACATGAAGGCAAGCTGCACCTATCAGGCTGCGACAGCCCGGTTTGGGGAAGATGGTGGTGAATGGGCTTCTCTATCGCAAACGCCAAAAATTTGCCAAGTTTTTCAAATAGACAGATTGGATACATCACTATGTACACTCTGCTGGAATTTGATTAGCCAAATGGTGAAAGCACACAGGCTTTGGAGTGATCAACTACAATACCAAGGTGTGAACCTCCCTCTCTCCCCACCTTCTCCCCACAAGAAAAACATAATTTTAGGTGCACAGTTCTCATGTATGGACTTCAGAGGGATATACTGGTAAGCTGTATCGAAAAGCAAGCCTAGGCAGCGATGTTTAATTTTGCACTGGAACTTGGGAGATCAGTGACTCGCTAGGTGGCCAAAGGAAAGACTTTTTACCCCCCTAAGCCTTCGTTTCCCCATCTGGAGAAGAACTGCTGCAATATTTGCTGATGTAAAACGTGCTACTTTCAACTGGGTATTATCGTCATCTGAAATTAATGTGACAAACGGAATGCTGTGATAAACAGCTTCCTCGTCCCCACGTTGGAAGCACAAGGGTGGGATTGTGTGGGAACTGTGAGAACGCAGCACATGACCAGAATCGGGTATGGGCGACAGCAGTATCGGCAGGGGGAAGGAGAAAGCCTGAATGTTGCTCTGTCTCGGAGTTCTCTCTCTTGCTTGAAGGCCGAATAATAAAGTCAGCTGTGATTTTAACCAACTCAGAGAGCAATTCCTAATCTCTTTCCATCTGGACTTTCATTTCCTGGCTATCTTACATAGTACTGCACACTTTTTCGGGTTCAAAAGTCACATCAGGATGACTCTGGTTCCATTCCTATCAGACAATAATAGGGATTGCGCTCAGGTAGCCAGGCTAAATTATCTGCATTTTTCGTTAATCGCAGGAAGTGTGCCAGCTGCTTACGTGACCAGGCGAGCTCTCCGAGGCCACGCACGCAGCGAGGTGCCATGCCAGTTGTCCGGGTGGCTCTGGTTTTCACAAGGGAATGAGTCACTGCAGCGGTTACCGCCACTCCACCCCTGGTATTGGTTTCTAATATCTTACCCTGGCAGGAGGTCAGGAATCCAGGAGAACCCAGATTTGGGTCCAGGCTCCTGTTCCGTTTCCTTCCCTTTATGCCAGTAATAGATTTCCTGCCCTTCCCTCCCTTTCCTCCCTTGCTTCTTTATGGATGTGGCCATTACGTAGCTCTGAGAAAATGGATTACCAGGCAACGCTCGGCATCGCCACTGCTCTGCCGCCCATTTGCATGTTTGCAGAACCGGACTTGTTACACAGAGGTTTTTAATTGCTGTATTTGTTTTAGCAATGTTATGTGAGGCCATGGCATTTCAAAGCTATGGCAGGCTGGGGAGGCGCTGCGCCTGTCGCCCACATTTCCCCATCTGCTGTGAATCATTGAGGGAGACTCCTGGGTGCTCCTTGCAACCTCTGGATGGGGGTGAGTCAGCATTCCTTTGAAGGCTCCATCGCAGCTGTCATCATTGCCTCCCCCTCAATGTGGTGTGTGGCCCAAGGTGCCCGTGGAGCCAAGGAAGTTACAAATGGGTGTACCTCCCTGGCATGAAGCTAGCATTTTGGTGAAGGCACCCTCTCCAGAGCTACCCACAGCGTGCAGTCAGCAGGGCAGGGAGCGATGGAGGGCCTCATTAAACAGGCTGGTACTTGCTGCTGGTGTATGAGGGTGTCACGATGCTCCTCTTGGGCCACATGCACGCTCTGCCCATCGCTCCGCAGGAACAGCCTGTGACAGGAGCTATTCTTCAAATGGATGCATTCGAAAAGGGAATGGGAACGTAAGTGCTTCGGGGGTTGCTATTTCATTATCACTGCTCATAAAGCTTTCTGAGAAGTGTGAACATTTCCTCCTTTTAGCCAGGCTCTTAATTCACACCACACTAGGCTTGACCCTAGCTCCCACCAGCCTCTTCCCCTCTATTGCTCTCCTTCCCCAAACCTGCTCCTGTACTCCGCCCAGCCCCTCTTGCTGCATGACACCAAGTGGCTATGTCCTGTATGGAACCTCCAAATTGGGCTGTTGGTGCCCACAGTGATGATACATCACCCCTACACGTGCAATAGTAGACGTCCCACATCTGCTGCTGTGGGGGAACACAAGTGGCTCCATTGTATGGAGGGGCTGGAGGAGTTTATGGCTCCTCAGTCTCTCAGTCAAGAGATGATGCACTGCATTCATCCTCCTCCTCCTCAGATATAGGTCAAACCCATCTGCGCTGCTCCTGCTTATCCCCATTTCAATGAGCATAGGCTAAGAGATCTTTTCTCCTATGTGCGAGGCCTCAGTTCCTCACACATAAAGTCCAGCAAACGATTTTAGTTGTTATTTCTTTATTATCTGCTTTGCAATATGTCACCCAAATAATTTATGATATTCAGAAAGGGAGTGATAAATTTGTAAGAGGTGATAGCAAATTTTTCAGGAATATCTGTACAAGCATCACACATCCCTGAAAGGCTGTCATTACATATATTACCAATTCAACTTAAAACCCCCCAAATTTACATGGGAGAGTATTTTTAGTTCAAAGAAATTTTATTTCTATTTACAGTCAAGGGAATAGATGTCTTTAAAAATCTAACAGTGTTATTTGCAACAGCTGGTTTAGCTTATGAAGCTGCTAGGACTAGAGAGAGCAGTCTCTGAGACAGTGATTTTATACTTCAGAGCACTAGTAATCTGTTTGTCCTTGCTTAACTTCTTCTATGCCATGCCCTGGTTCACATTTGGAGCTATATTTTATCTCCAAGTTCCTATTATTTCTTACAGGTTAGCACAACATACGACCTATGACATTGCAGCCGTAAAGAAAGTCGGCACATGTGATTTTTCTCTTCGGTTTTCGTATCTCAGTGCTCTGGCCATTCAATTTAGTTTCCCAGGTGCTGACAGCTGGTAATGCTCTTAACTGCTCTCCCCTGTTGGTAAGTTATGGATATTTCCTAACTGAAGTTTAATTGTATAACTTTTCTTCACTTGAAATGCCAAAGGTCCCAGGAACCCATTCCTCCTCTAGGCTGATTATGGCACTGAAGATAATACTGTTTGCGGATGGTGAACCTAAACCCCTGCTGAGTGTCTTCTAAGACAAACTGACATTTATTGCGTTCCTCGTTACAACATGACTGTCCAGAGCTGGCCCAGAGGACATAAAACCCCAATTTTTAGGTTACATCTTCCATATATATAAAAGCAAGCATAGAAAAACATAATCTGAATTTATCACTGAGGCTTGAAAAGAAGATGGTAGTAATAGGATGCTTAAAGGAAGAGCTGTTCTGTAGGTATCAAAGGCAGGAGCAAGGGACCCGGACTGCCTCAGGAGCTCACGGGTGGGTATTGCACCAGCCCTGTGCCATGGAGCCGGATCTGGTCCCACACGCAGTGTCTTGTACCTGCCACACGTGGTCTGCGTTTCCTGGGAATGACAGCTCCCCGCTCTCAGTATTGGGCGTGCTGTGCAGTGCCAGACTGTCTCATCAGCTGGGCACCGGAGTGCTGCTCCCTCGGTGGCCTCGATGCAGTAGCTAGGGTGCTAAGGGTACCTTGGGGACCCTCCTGTGGGCCTGTTGCCCCCTTCCTTCAGCCTGCATTGGTGTTGGTTGCCCTGTCTGTCTGGTTTCCCAGGTGGGCAGAACGACACCAGTGACACTGCATCCCCTCAGGCTCCTGCTCTCTGGAAGAAACCTGGCCAAGGGACCCCAGGGTGCTGGGACTCCTCTGTGAGATGGTACCTAGTGTGTGTACACAATCTGTAGGACCACAAGCGGGTCAGCTAGGCTATGCACCAGTGTTACTCAGCACCAGCCTTCCTGGCTCTCATTGGGAATTAGGGTCCAAAATGCTTGAGGAAACTGCTGTGAAGTTTGTCCACAGCTTTGCTCAGTGGGTGAAATATGCCTTCACTTTATCCCCAGGGGTAAACTGAGGTTAAACTGTGAGGGTAATAAACTGAGGGTAATGAGCAGTAAAATAATGGTGAAATGTTCCAATGCTGTTGCAACAGAGAGGCTAAAATGGGGAGGGCAGGACTGCCTGATGTCCCCATTGCTGAAAGGTGAATTCACTTTGCCCAGTTCCATGACTATTGAATGCTTCTGCAGCCATGGCAAGACGGAGTAAAGACGGAGAGGGAGAGAACCCAATAAAAAATGAATATAGCATCCCTTCTGTTCTGCCTCCACTCATATATTCATACCTTCCCCTACCTGGGAATATGCAGCCTGTGCATGGTGGTGCCAGCTTTGGTGGGTTAGGCTGCTTCTCCCTAGGACAGAATGGAGGGAAGTTTGTCATGGGAACCACTCTGATTAGGGCCCACCAGTTTCAATGTGAAAGAAAAAAAAATTTTTGTCAAAAATTGACCCTCGGTAAGTTGGCTGGGATTCACCTTCTTTATTGTTTTTACTTTTCACCCTTCACAAGGCTCCTCAGTCCCCTGCAGCTGCCAACTGGCTGCTGCCTGCTCAGCAGCTGATGGGGAAGGCTTGGCCCAGTAGGAGAAGGTGTTACAGACCTCCTGGAGCAGTTGGCCCACCTTCACTGCTGGTTAGCCAAGCCTGGAGGGGAAAGGGCCAGTCTGTCCCCTCCCAGGTGCACAAACCCTCCTGGGGGCCTTGCATGAGGCATGGGAAGGGAGGCAAGGTAAAGGCTGCATTGCATTTGAAGGCTTGCAGATGTGCTGCAGCAGAGGAGAGGACCCCATGCAGAGGGGGACCTGCATTTCTTGCATGCCCTGAACTCCCTGCCTTTTTCCAGACAGCCTACAGGACTTGCTGATGATGAATCGTGAGCTAGTCTAACACAGATCCAGTGATGAGGAGCTAGGAAGAAGCAGGTGAGTTTTTTGGTCCACTTAGTATAGATGGCTGGCTGCTGGTCACCATTAACATTTCTGTAGGAAGAAAGCAGCTTGAAAAGGTCCTTGTCCTTCCCCGCACATCCCCTCTCTCCTCCTTTCCCTACTGCATGCAGTTTGCTGTCCCCTCCCCCAGTTACGTTAAGGCAGCTATTTCTGGTGTTGCAGGCTAAAACAGACCAGCGGGGTTTTTCTAGTTTTGCTAATACCGTCCATTTCGCTGATTTAGTTTACAGGGTATCAGCACACTTAAGAGTGATAAATGGGAGGGAGGAGAGAGAGTAACAAATAGCTGTGGGTGAGAAAACACAGGGTCCTCCTTTGGCAGCTTTGCCATTAGATAATTGTGGTGTGGAACGGCACCTTCAGATGTCCACTGAGAAACGCATCTGCATTTGGGCCCCAATTCCAAAAAGCATGCCAGAGCGTGCTCCATGGCTGCTCTGTTGCTTAATTCTCAGTAAATTCTCAAGTGAGCACACGTCTGAGGCACCCACTGCCAAATTGGGTCTTAGAGAGATGAGAAAAATAAATATTGCTACCTCTGTCCCGATGAAACCTACAGAAAATAGACAATGCAATACTTTCCCAGAACCAAAATATACACCCAGTGTATCCCTTCTGCAGATACTGGAGTGGTGCAGCGTTTTGCCAAGCTTCCCATGGTTTTTGCTATAGCACTCATCTCTAGTATTTTAGGGTCACACACATTTTTAGGCTTCCTGCTTCTGTTTAGGTGCCAAACTTTCAGTCTTGCAAGAGCTCCACGGGCCTGTTTCTGATTTATTCCAGTGAGTAGTTTCATTTTCTTGAGTGAGATTTCTCTTGATTTCTGCTGGTGAAGTGGAACTGAACTGTAGGTCTGGGTACACAGGAAAGGTATACTGGGAATTGCTGCGGAGACTACACAGTGCCAGCGTAAATCTGATCACACTGATTGCCTAAGGATTACCTGATTAAACCTATGCTTTAAATGCTGCGTCTCTTGATAGACAAGGTCACAGTTATGCAGCCTGAAGTGCCACCTAGAGTCTTCCTTCATATATCTTTTATAGCATTGCTCCTAGGACCATGTTTGAAGCTCAGGAGCTGGATAGTGGGGCCAAGATTAGCAAGCAATCTTCAGTGGTCTAAGAAATGACAATAGTGAAAATTAAGTAACTGGGGTGAGCAGACCATCATCACTGGAAAACCCCTGTTTTCTGTTCCCTCTCCCTTGCTTGATCTCTCCCTCACACACAGAGATGTGGGCAGGCAATGGGGTCAAATGGGAATGCCCATGGGGTACAACCACTGCGGAGTCTCCTTTTGGGCGCTCAGGCAGGAGCCAGGGAAGTGTCAGCCAGAGGTGGCTGCAAGCAGGCCCTCAGGGCCAGTCGATGTCCCCAGGCTCCCCCAGTGCACCCACCAGCCCCCTCTGAACCATCTGTGCCTTGGGGGAATGTCAGCCAGCTAAGGCAGCTGAAGGGACATTTCAACCCTCCTTCTGGGGACCCATCGTGCAGCTCCAGCTGTCCCACCTGTGACACCTCCTCCCTGCTAGGTCCCACTGGAGGCAAACAGGAGGTCTGCTCCCTCCCCTTCCCCCTGCAAAGCCATGCTCCCTCCCTGTCCCTGCTCGGGGTGGCACACAGTCAGCTAGATAGGGTTTCTTATCCCTACTCCTTTCCCTCCCGGTGTATGCAGTTTCCCCCCTGCATGCTCCTAGGAGGGCAGGTTTCTCCTTTCTCCCGTGTCTCCTGAGCTCGCACGTTAAATTGGAAAGACCTTTCTGAGACCCACATATTCTGCCACTGAAAGTGAACCCTCGTGGTTCTTGGAAAGGAAGCTTCCCCCTTTTTCAGGGTTTTCTGGGATAACTTGGCATGGGAATGCCTGAAATCACAGGAGGAACCTTCAGAGCTGTGTGAAAAAAGACAAGCCTGTACCCACAGATCCTAATGCTTCCCATATATACTATTCCGTAGCATTCTGAATCTGATTTCATTTGTAGCCAGATGAGAGTAAAAGCTTTTCCTTCACCTAACAGAATCAACCGGCCTATAGTGGGTCTTTATTCCCATTCAAATTAAGGGCTATTCCATACTGAAAACGCACTAATGTAACTAAATTGATTTCTAACTTGATTTTAGTTAAATGGGTGTAGTTCCCTGTGGGGATACACTTAAATCAGTCCAAGACCAGGTAAATTATGCATCTTTGTATATTTCTCCACAATTCATCTTAATTAGATGTAAAGGGATCTCGCAATATCTGAGCCTCCGACCGCAGGTAAAAACGCACACGCAGACACCCCCCATCTTCCCGTTCCTGGGGATGCTTAGCAACTCTCCTAAAGTGCTGAATGCTCTTAACTCCTGCTGTTGAGCACTGGGGGTGTTCGCCGCCTCACAAGTGTTCAGCACTTCTGGAGATCAGGCCCTGCACTGTCAGTGTGTGTGTGGTGTGCCTTTCCCCCCCACATTTCATGGCGGATAATTGCCTCCCCCTCCTGCCAGGCACAGCCTTGGCTCTGAAGCACCCTCATTGCTCTGAGAGCTGAGGCTAAGTGCAGCCCTCAGCATGCCCAGGACCCCAGCGGATTCGCAGGGAGGCTTTTTTCTTATGGGGCTGTGCCACCCTCGCAGGGGAGCTTGTCTTCCCTGTGAGAGAGAGAAAAAAAAGAAAAAAAACTCTTAGCAAAGGAAAATCAAAATTATTTATAACCCGAGGCACAGCCGGCACTGGGAGATGCCTCCCAGCTAAGCCTGGCCTCAGCTGGGCTTAGCCACGTCTCTGAGCGGCTTGGGCACGGCACTTGGCTTTGCAGTGTTTCTTTACTCCGAAGCAGAAAGCCGTTGTCTGTTCCCATTCCTGCTTTCAGGAACGCAGGGCATGCCTTCAAAGCAGGGATGCTCGGCAGCCACGGTCCCCACCCCGGAGGGTGTTACAATGTCACATAGGAAGGAGCCATCCACACTCAGCACTCCTGCAAGCTGCCATGCTTAAAAAAATAGAAAATCAATGTTATATTATTTTAATTGTTTTTTAAAATGGATGGATTGTAAAGCTGCACAGGCCAAACTGCATGTAACCCCTTGAAAAGTAGCAGAAAGTGGGGAATGACATGCTCCATCACTCAGGAATATGGATTTTGAAATTTCTATGTCTAATTTATGGGAGAATATATGCCAGTATCTAAGTTTGGGAGACTTCTGATGTTTCGCCATTGACAAAGGCTGTGGACAGGTCTGACACACAGTCATGTAATGGAAATACAAGCAATGGCTTCCAGGGTAGAGATCAGAAGAGTGGGGGCTGTGGTCATTCTTCCAGGAATGACCTGCAGGCTTGATTGACCAGAAACGTGTCTGAGAAAGTGAGAGACCCAAAGAGGTCAATTCCCTCTCTTCAGTGGCTTTGGCTATTTTCTTTAAATTAAAAAGAAAAATGGGACACTCTAGTCCTTTGTGTAATTTTATAGCCTAAGGAATATTTCCTAGGCTTACTCTGCTGTGTGTGCTGTGAAGTAGGATGGGATATTTAGCCCCTGAATTTTCACTCGGGTGTTTTTTATTCTTGTTCACGTTCATTTATTGTGCGAAATCAACTTCTGTATGTTCTGTGTGGTTTAGGCTTTTTTTAAAATTGAGGATTTTATATTAATAAACCCTGGAATCTTAATGTCAGTGTTTGCTAGCACCATAGGCACATATAATATTATACAGACATATTTTCTCCTCTCCCTCCCCCTTCTTTCCTTGTCTCCCTCCTTCCTTCCCTCCTTCCTCCCCCAGCCAGTTAGAATTTTTTGTATGTATTTTTCCACGCTTTCTTTAAACATTTGAACACAGGGGGGTTCCCAGTCAGCTCCACATAACATCAGAGTAACTGTGTCCACTTAAAGATGCTGCAGAACAAAATGCCAAAGTGCAGCACCGGAAGGGTCTGCTGGGCTCTGCCTGAAGAGAGCATCATTGCATTTGCTCATATGGTGGGTGCAGTGTCTCCTCTCCTCTCCTCTCCTCTCCTCTCCTCTCCTCTCCTCTCCTCTCCTCTCCTCTCCTCTCCTCTCCTCTCCTCAGGCAAAGAGGACTTAAGCCTCCCTCATCTCCCTGCTTTTGTTCCCAGCTCTACACCACAGTTGTAGACTGTGCAATGCCAGTACCTCTGTTCTCTGAACTCACTGGGGTTAAAAATACCCTTTCTTGTGGGGAAGACCATGAGGTGAGGTGGGCAGGAGTGCTGTGGGCCAAACTCCTTAAGCTGGTCTTTTCACCAAAGCCTTTGTATCATGGAACTACGCGCTAAGGAGAACTTCACAGCTTAGAAATACTTATGTATCTATGTTTGTAACTGTATATCTACATCTATGTCATCTATATCTATGAGGTATGTATTCTTACACTATGTCAACTTTGGCTTTTTCATGCTTTTAAACCTAAGGAAATTTAATGCAAATCTGCAGTTTACAAGAGACAGGACCATCACAACTTTTATTTCTTCTGAAACTGCATGTGTCAGGCTATGCTGTTGGTGACTGCAGTCTCATGGTGGGTAAGTGCTATGGCATACACCTACAGCTAGCAAGCATGCTTTATACCAAAAAACATAAAAAACTTTGAGCAAGGAGCCGTGATAGGTAACACATGCCCAGGGCTGCAGCCTCTGTCCTGAGCAGGCAGGACTGCTTCTCTGCAGCCCTGGCAAAGTTGAGGATACCCCAGTTGTGAGTGTTTCCATCTCAAGGGCTCATTGCTGTAGTGGTGTTATAGCCGATGTCGTGTCTCTGACCTTGTGGCGTCCTGCGCTTTCAGTTCGTGGGAGTTTGCAGGATGGAGCTGCACCTCATAGAATCATTTGGTTAGAAAAGACCTTTAAGATCATCGAGTCCAACTGTACCTGTCCACTACTAAACCATGTCTCCAAGCACCTCATCTACCCATCTTTTAAATACTTCCAGGGATGGTGACTCCACCACCTTTGTGGGCAGCCCGTTCCAATGCTTGACCACTCTTTCAGTAAGGAAATTTTTCCTAATATCTAATCTAAACCTCCCCTGGTGCAACTTGAGGTCATTTCCTCTTGTCCTATCACATGTTACCTGGGACAAGAGACCAACACCCAGCTCACTACAGCCTCCTTTCAGGTAGTTGTAGAGGGTGATAAAGTCTCCCCTCAGCCTCCTCTTCTCCAGGCTGAACAACTCCAGTTCCCTCAGCCACTCCTCATAAGCCTTGTGCTCCAGACCCCTCACCAGCTTTGTTGCCCTTCTCTGGACACACTCCAGCACCTCAATGTCCTTCTTGTAGTGAGGGGCCCAAAACTGAACACAGTATTTGAGGTGCGGCCTCACCAGTGCCAAGTATAGGGGAAGGATGACTTCCCTCATTGTCCTCCAAAAGGCAGTCCCTCACACGGACCCCCACATTCTCACTATACAGGCAAAGGTAAAAAGCCAGCTCTGACTCCCATTCGGTATTTTCCTGAATGGTGGTGAAAATGTGCCTCATCATAATCTACTCAGTAATAAAAAAATCATCATTTTTATGTCATTCGGCAGAAATGTATGGTAAATGAGATTCAAAGAATTAATGCACAAAGAAAATGTCAATGTTAATCTATAGACAGTCCCTTTAGTCCTGCTCATCATAAATTCAGAGCAAGAGAGTTTTCAGACTGGCTTGGGAAGGGTAAAATTGAAGGATTAAACAAACCATAACTCAGTCTTTCTGTGCCTTCAATTCTTACTTTTGGGTTATTTCCCTCTGTACTTTTTATTAAAAGAACATATTTCTTCAGCGTGAGAGAGAAATCGCAAACATTAGACCATGAAAGTTAGGTTTCTTGTAGTCATGCTTCCACAGGTGGGTTCTAACTCAAATCAGCTGTGCTGGTTTAAAGCCGTGCTAGTATCCTTTATTGCTAACACTGAGCTACTTGGATTACTCACTGTTGTGTCTTCTATGGGAATATAGGAAGAGACAGGCTGGCTTTGTCTCCCTTCTGACAGAGGGGCTCTGTATCTACTTGTCCTTAGCAATCAGATCATAAAATTAGAGCTTCATGATTGTTGTTGTTGGTCTTTTTTTTTTTCTTTTTTTTTTTTTCCCCGGATGAATGTTAAATTTGTTTTGCTCCCTAGGATCCAGCTCAGCCTGGAAGGAGGGTGTGAATCTCTGGATAACATGAAGGACAGCTTAGGTTTGATTTTTCTCTGGCTGAAGGACTCAACCTTGCACCGGGGTTCACAAGGGCAGTACTTTCTGCTCATTCATTTGGGCTGCAGTCTGCCTGGTGCCAGGCCCTGCCCAACTTCTTAGCGCAGAAAATGTGCATTCAATTGCATGTGTAATTTGTTCACAAATTTTCCATGAGTGTTGAACCAAATCACACTGCAAACACTATGCCTAGTTATGTGCCTAACTCAGCATTTGCACACAAAATTGCCTAATGAGCATGTGCAATTATGGCAATTAGACATGTGAATTAAGCATGCAAATACCCTAGCATTTGGGTTAGAGAGTCATAACCTATATCACCAGAAATAGCATAACCTATTTTAGATACGATGAAAAAGCACATCCGCCTTTCCCAGTGTGACCTTTGGCTCTGGGAGGAAAGACGACAAGCTCTGGGTGGAGACCACAAGGAATCTGCAAATGAAATCAGGCGTTAGGTGCTTCTGCGTCTCTGTCCCCAGGTGTCTCTTGCTCGTAATGAAATACCAGCGCGCTCTCGCTGAGCGTACCTTGTCTTAATGGGGTTAGTTATTCTGCGTGCAAGGCAGCCTCCGTCAGCAGGAATTGCTGTAAAAGAAGCGGACAACTTTCCTTCTATTACAGTCCTTTCTTAGATAAATAAAGTACAATACAGAGCTATCCTATGCCCACACAGATGTCGCTTGAAGGCTCTATGAACTGATAGATTTGTTGTTTTTTAACAGAATTTCACTTCAAGGTGTTCCCATCCTCCTGAGGGAAGGCACTGCTGGCTGGCTGAGGCACAAATCCCAGTGTAAGGTGTGAATTTGGTTGGCAGCTGCCAGGACCAAGAGTTTTGCATCAGTTATTGCTGCTTTAGGGAAATAAGGTTAACAAGCACCGAGGTGAGCAGGTGGTCAGAGATAAACAGGTGAGGGAGCACATTTCTGTAATACAGCAAAGTCTTGGGGGGGAAACCATCCCCCCTCAAATTTCTGCTTCATTAAGGTGATTTCAAACTCGCTGTGAAATCAAGGACTCGGTAGCTGATCAGCGCAAACAAAAATAATCCAGGTGGCAAGCCTGATGAGATATGACCTTGTTCAAAATCAATAGACTGTTCCCCTTCCACCGAGCACAACTGACTCTCGAATGAGTTTACTTCAACGGAGGCATTTCCCTCACAACATTAACATTTTAATTGCTTGTGCAGGATTTTCTGGGAAATTAACCCGGCGATGGCTGAGCGCGGGCAGAGGATGCTCGGCGGCGGGGCTGGGAGCCCAGGCGGTGCTGCCGGGAGCTGTAAACACATGCTGCCACCTAAAGGAAAGAAACCTTTGGAAAAAAAAAAAAAAAGCAAAAAAAAAGCAGAAAGCTGCTCCCTTTGCCTCTGTCAGAGCTTGTTAAAACAAAGAGTCTTAATTTGCTCTTCGCAGCCTACCTCCCTGATGCCTTCCGAAGGGCTGTCTCGCTGGCAAAGCGGGGCATCTTCCCTCAGCGTCCCCTACTTGCTGCCGCAGGACCAGTAATGCCATGGCCCAGCGCCCGAGTGTGGGCACTGTGTAACTCCTGAAGTTTTCGTGGCTTCTTTGTTGGCATACAGGGTCCTGTAGTAGGGCCGTGAATTCGGTGCAGCCAGGTTGTGTGCCCGGGGAGAGCTGCAAGTGCTCGGGGAAGGCTCTGCTAAGGGAGCAGGACTCCTGTGAGCAAAGCACCACGCATGCCGCGGCACGGGGCCGTGGCATCACTCCCGCTGCCAGGTCCCATCCAGCAGGGAATGGGGAGAAATTTCAGGCCAGTACATGGGTAATGGATAGATGGGGAGGGTGGGCAGCAGCTGAGTAGGTGGTCTTCAGATGATGTCTGATTTTACTTCATTATCTAATGTAGATTGCATAAATGCCAAGGGGACAGGACGGAGATCTGCTTCTGCTCGGCTGGGTATCTTAACTGCTGGTGCTAAAGAGACAGGCTTCTTTTGAACAGTCGTCTTCTGGCTTCATAAATCCCACATTCCTGGCTGCACAGAGGAGGCAGGCAGAAGAAGAAACTATTTACAGAGAATATATTTCCACCGAGTATTCCCAACCAGTTCATGAGCAAAGCCTGTGAAAATAAAGGGACGGGGGGAGGGGAAGGAAATCTTCCCCCTGCCTTCTGCAAGCTTGTGGAGTGTAAAGGGAAGACCCTCTTCCAAACACATACACAGTCAGCGCCGAGCCACAGCGCCATGTCCTCGAGGTGTAGCTAACGTGTCAGCCAGCAGCGGCTGAGCAGATGCCGTGCCAAATCACCAGCAGTAAAAAAAGGGCGAGTTTGGGAACTTTCCGTGTTTGGGAGTGCCGGCCGATTTCCCAGCGAGCAGCTGCCAATATTGCATTAACACCATGACTCCCGGTAACGGGGTGTTGCTGAAAGGCTGAGCCAGCGAGCGAGGGCTGAAGAGGTGCAGGGGCACGTGTAGCTGCATGCTAAAAACCGCCTACGCCTGAGGGGGCTGAGGTCAGGGGAGCCTGTGCACACAGCAGCCCTTTTCGGTGGTTCGAATGCAAAGCCTTGGTGTTTTGGGGCACTTTTGCAGAGCAGGGATGTTTCCTTACGTGCATGCCATAGGCAGGCTTATACATACACAGTGCCTCCTGTCTAAGCTCTGGCCACAGTCCATTACCCGATGTCTGATTGCAAGTAATCGCTTGCACCCAAGCGTTGGTCATGGCACATTGCTGTCCCGGAGGGAGGGTGACTCCGTGCAAGGCAGGAGGTTATGCACAAAGAAGCACCCTGCCGAGCCCCTTGTAGCCAGCACATTCCTGGGATTCCTGCAGGGCCAGCCCAAATCTCCAACTCAGACCTCACCTGGTGAGAGGACTTCTGGTCTGGTGGGACGCTGGGCCACCGTTCTCTGAGGTCAAACTCTTACCAGCCCACAGCTCCAGGAAAGCTCTCCGGTCAAGCTGCAAGGTCACGGGCAAGCAGAACAGATATTGTTTTTTCTTACACTGGTTGTTTTCTTTTTAAAAGCTGATCATGATCTCAGCAGCCCTACTCAGTGTGCCCATGGAGCAGGTTTAGGAAATGTCTTTCATTGTTCATGCTGTTCTACATCGTAGCTTACAGCCTTGGTTGCAGTGTGGCAAGTGCTTGCCGGGAAGCAAGTTTCTCAGACTGAAAGAAAAATTGATTAACATGGGTTTTCTTCATACAGAACTTTGATTTTACTTGTGATAAGTTCTTCAAAATTATATATCTGTGTTTGAGGGATTTTTTAATACTGTGTTCGGATTTTATTAGTGAAATGCATTTTTTTCCTTTTGATGTACAGATGTGTTTGATTTTGTAAGCCAATGAACATCTGTGTTGAGGCAGAGTTTTCAATCCCACGCAGCATCTGCATTTCCAGTTGAAGGCACTAGCATCTTGCTCTCTTCCATGTCTCTGATATTGCTTAATGGGTCAGAAGTAAATGTAACAGGGTAGGAATGAATATAAAAGATGGATTCTCAAATAGGTTGGGGTACTGTAAAGCACTGTTTGAAAACCTGAATACTGCTTCTCGTTAATTAACACTACAGTTGTATGGATGTGGTCGTAATAAGTGCTGGAAGGGGCACTGTCCTGCAGGGAAAGCAGTTCATGATTCTCCAAATAGCTTTCTGTGTAGCCTTGAACAAAAAGCCGTTTACTCCTCCATGCCTTAATTTTTACATCTGATTAGAGACATTATGATTAAAGCTGATGAAACATTTTCAATTCAATGACTGGAGAAGTTGGTTCTGGCTAAAAAGACTAAACGAAATGTTCCACAGCTGTTCCTCTGATGGGATCAAGCCAACTTGCCTATTTCTAGAAGACAAAAAAGATTTATTTGAACTTTGTCTTTTAATATTATTTCATGTTATTTTTTCATGTTATACTCATGTACAAATTGCCCTACTGTGTTATTCTATTGAATTATGGAATAAAGGCTATATACACTGTATGCATTAAAGCATTTTAATATCATGCTTTAACACTTTTACATGAATTCAGTGAACTACCTTTCTGTCTGCTAATGAAATGTTTCAGCTTTCTCAGAGCTAAATGTGGTTTTTGCAAAATTATTGAAAAGTTCCTTTCTGCCCTTTACCTTCTGATTTTGAAATACCTTTGGAAGTACTGGATCCCCCTTTGCTGATGCTCCTGCTGCTTGCAAGGTGGCTAGAGCCAAGAATTAGGTGCTCTTTATATGTTTTGGGGGCTGTAACAAAGCCAATGAGTGTCCATAAGGCAGAGTCAGTGCCTCACTCTCATCACCTGCAACAGAAATGGCTCAGGATTTCCCCTCCTTTACACGCAGCCACCATCCAGCTTTTTGGTCATCGCTTCATCTGCAAGTTCAGGAAGATAATCTAGAGACAAAAGGCTCAATACTGCTTTTCCTAAGGCCACCGGTCATACCATTATGAGTGTTTGATAGCTCTGTGAGGCACCAGGACATACAAACTCAGGTGCAGCCCTTCTCTGAGCAGGCGATACCTGCCAGGGCAGAGCCAGTATGTCTGCCCAGTGCTGAATGACATTGTGTGACTGCCATGGCCTCCTAGGAGTCAGCATAGAGCTCCTCACCCCATGCACCTTGGTGATGTTAGTCCCACCTGGTGGGACTTTCATGTGTCCTGGCAGAGGGGACAACCAGCCGCAACATGTATTTTCCTTCTCTTTTCATAGCGTAACTAGTTCGCAGCCATGACTAGATGGCCTAGAGCTGGAAGGCTGTGTAAGAGTACCACATACATCCCAGAGGAAAACCTGCCTTTGAAGAATGGAAAAGGTGGGCTCAAGGGAATATGTATCTGTGATTAATCTGTTCAGCCACTGGGTGCCAATGTTGGCTCATATTTGACAATTGATCGGAGACATTTTTCTATGGGAAGAGGAATTTTTGAAACCTAGAAGAAGATGATGTGGTTCTGGAGCCTGAAAAATATCCCTGAGAGCGTGTGACTTTTTATTCAAATGGACCTGGAAATGGAGTGCCAGGAAGGCGGCTGTGAGGGGTGGGGAGACAGGGGAGCCCCGGGTTAACAAAAGAAAGAGTGGGACCCTTAATGAAATGGGCTTGCTGAGAATTATGAATCTGTGAGCCTATGTCTTGTAGTGATTAATGATGAACCACTGTTTTAACTTTGGATCAAATAATGGGTTGCCTCTGAAAAGCTTCATTAATCACCGTTAGAAATAGGCCTGCCAATTCATTACTTCAGGGTAGACATGAGCTGAACAGTTCAGCAAATTTCAGGATTGACTGAACTCTAGGCAGGGGCTGGTTAAAAAGAAAGCAGGGGTCTAATCTGTGTTTCAATGCGTTGGGATTTATGAGCAAAGAATATCCTCTCATTGGCGGTTTCCTCTTCTTTCCCCTCCTCTCCCACAAAATCTTTTTGCTAATTGTGATCTGGGCACAATGGAGAGAAAAAACCACGGCATTCAGGGCCATGCCTGGGCCAGATTCTTCTCTCAGGTACCCAGATGTGGCTTCCATCTGAATCACTAGAAATTGTATTGCATGTCTGAGGGCAGAGCCTGGCCGTCCTCAGCTGCTGTTTTTTCACTTTGCAGCCTTCATTTGAGACTAAAGCTTTGCCTCTGTATTTAAACACAGGAGAACATTTGCAAGAAACACATTTGCCCCCTTTGTAAAAAACTGCTGTCGATAGGAAGAAGCTTCTGTGCTTTTGATATGATGCAAGATTTTTAAGCCAGCTGGGATACATTTTAATTGCTGTTCTAGGAAGCTGAGAACGGGGATATGCAAGAAAGTACAGCTGATGCTCCCCACCTGGGAAGAGATCAACTCTTTTTTTAAAAGTAATGTCCGAATATAATCTAAAAGGCACACCATGCCTCCATGCTGTCTGCACGTAACCATACTGGCTGGACAGGGAAAAAGAAAGACATGGAAATTAGGGCGAAAATAAATTTTTTGGCCAAAATGATTTTGCTCCCAAAACATTAGTTCTGATCAACAGAAATATGCTTTGAAGCTGTAGTAGGATCTGCTCGAGTTATTTCGGTTAGAAATCCTCCCTTTGCTCTTGCCAAAAAAGAAATGGAAAGCTACTTGCCCTGCCCTCATCTCCACCCCCAAAACCTAAAATTCTTTGATTTTTTTTTTAGTCACTCCAGCATTTACAAATTTACTTCAACCGTTATTACAAACTCATCAATTTTTCAGTTTGTTCTCCTTGAAACATTAATCCAAAATGATCATTTATGTGGTTTCAGTTTCCTGAAAAATATGAGTATTTTTGTTCAGGATTGACCGAACTTCCTTGAAACAAACAAAAAAGTCATTTATTCACACAGCTGGAGATAGAGAGGGAAAAACATCTGGATGTGAGAAGGGGGAGAAAATATGCATTGGAAGGGAAAAAAACAGTAAAAGGACAAAAGGTTATAAGTAGAAAAAGGATTGATATGGGGGTTGGAGAGTGTGTCCAGGGATTATGTGAGGAGGGCTATAGAAACTGGGCCTTGAAAGAGAAATGTAAATACGGTGATAGAAAGGAGGAGAGGAAGACTAAGAAGAAAAGATAGGGAAAAAATGAAAATGGAATAAAATACAATGAAGAAATGGAAAGCAAAAATAATGAAAAAAATCTTACTTTTGAATGAAACAGAAGAGAATAAACATGAGAAGGAAAGATGTAGTCTAAGAGCAACAAAGCTAAGAAACTGCTGAGGGTAAGGGATACGCTGAAAAGGACCTAGAAATTGAAAAGTCTTGGAGAAATATATTACAGAAAAGGAAAACAAGGTCCTCTTTTGAATCTTGACCATTTCTCACCCAGCTCCAGCTGCAGTGAACCCAGCAGCACAGCAGTCTCCGGCCCCTGAGACTGCAGCCTCCTCACTGCCGAAATCTGCATGTGGGACACACCGAGGCTGAGGGAGGGCTGTAAGTAACATGTCAGCACCTGGGTCCTGCCTTAATTTGGTGCATCAGCACCTCAGCCTCTACCAGCTCATTGTTTCCAGATGGTGCCTGAGCTCTGAGCTGGTATTTAAGGCATTTAAGGTTGCTTTCATCAAGTTTCCTTGGGGGCAGGAACTAACCCACCTTTCATGTAGGCAGAGCTTAGCAGCAGACTCTTTGCCATGTCACAGCACTGACACCGGTTTTACAAAATTGAGACAGCCATTGAGCAAAATGGTCTGTTTTTTATTGACTTGCCAGCATCTCAGCCCATGTGGCGTGGGGAAGGAAGGGTGCTGGTTTGTGCTGGGCTCCTCTGCCCTTGCAAAAGGGGGGTATGTCCATGCTCTGTTTTCCAGCCCCTCTGGACTGACCTCTACGCTCTCTGGGGGCAAGCCTAGCTTGGACCTGCAGGGACAAGGTTGAGGGATAAGCCAGTCTTCCCCCCTCGTTCACTCTGGGGTGCAGGCAGAGGGTGAGCCAAAATACGTGGAAGCCTGGACACATTCAGATGAATTGTCCTCAGGACATTCCTGTGTGTCTCCCCAGGGCATGGGGACACCCTACATGTATAGTTTAGCACTTTGAACTGATCTTCTCCTCCTCAAATTCATGAAGACAACTCAGGGCCTCACGTGGCCCAGAGCACATCACACACCACGCAGCCACCAGTGGCTCTGGAGCAGACCAGCCCCGAGCCCACAGCAGTGCAGGAGGGAACCATCCCAAAACCTGGCCTCTGCCCCCATCACACCCATTTCTTCTGCTTGGCTGAAATTTTAAACACTTTTTTAAAAAAAATTCTGTTTTCAAGTTTGCTTTATGAACACTTCTAAATGTAAACTTCAGACACTGAAAGCCTGAAAGGAAAATCAGATATGAAACTTTAGGTGATGTGAAAAAATGACTGGAAGCAATAAGCACTGCTTCTTAATGGGGTGACCTGTTCCTGTTGGCTTACTGCAAATAACCCAAGTGACCAGTGTTGTGATTCAGTGTCAGATCCCAGCTCTGCTGAAGCTAATGCCATGCTGTTATCAAAACATCAGACAGAGAAATGAAGCTAATGGTCTTTCTCTTCTCTCATATGGGTTTAGCTCTACTATTAGGCATTGATTACAACCCTGCCCTCATCAAAGGCTTTTGCTATTCATTTCCATGTATTCCAAATTGTTCACAGACTTTAAAGGTAATACTATTTTCTTATTCTAAGTTAAGGGCTAATCAGGCAGAGGTCTAAATTCTTAAAGTTACTGAGGGCAGTATGGTCTCAAAGGGAATTAAGAAACCTGTGTTTAGCCCTTAGCATTTAAGGTTTAGTCAAACGTGAATAATTTTGATTTCCAGACAAAGACTGGATCACTAACATATCCCAACTGTCTGTTTTTTTAGAGAAGAAATGCATTTATAACCAAAGAATTTGTCAGTTCTTTGTTGCAACTTGTCTTTTAATTAAAGCTTTTCATCACAAGCATCAACACGTACATGATCAGATCACTCCAGTTTTAATGGTCACACTGTAAAAAAAAAGCTGACACGTTGTGAGAGGCATGTATTTCTATATAGCATTCTGGCTCTCAAAGTGTAACCCATATCTTCATTGTCTTTAAGAACAGCATCTTGGAAATCTTCACCTAGAATATGTAGAGACTCATAGTAACCTGAAAACGTGCCGTGATCCTTTCATCTGCAGAGTGTGAAGATGGTCATCATGTGGGAACAAGCATCTACACCTCCTTGTTTTCAGAGTTAACAAAATTAAATATCTCTAGTAATTCTGAAATGCTTTGGCAGGTGAGGAAATCTGATTGCAAATATGTGCTGCAATTGATGTTATGTTATCGACGTTTCAAACATTAGATTGAAGCTCACATGTCAAATTTAAAAATATTCCTAATACAATTCCATTAATGTAATGAAAATAGACGGGCAGAAGAGGAGTTATTCTCTTTGCAGTTGTAGAGTAATATACATCTAACAGAAACAGATTGAAATCAATGGCCACAGAGAAAAGTAGTCCTTTTAAAACCAAACCTTTTGTTGTTTTCTTAGCTGAAAGAGAATCTGTAATGTTACTGATAATGCATGAAACTTTTATCCTACCAAGATTGTATGATGAAATTTTAAAAATACATAGCACAGCACTTTCTGTCACGTTGCACAACTTTGAGCAATACTAGAGGTGAGTGTTTTATACTTAGAGACCTGGGAGTTTTCAAACTAGAAGGCCCTGTAAGCTGTGTGCTAGAGCACCTCCAGAACTGATTCATGGGATCTCCCAGCTACAACTCCTTAAGAATTTGTGAAGATGACTATGATGCTGTAACACCAGAGCACAAAGCTTTAAAAAATGAGAAAAGGATACCCATTAGCCTAATTTTGACTTCCTTACAAACATTGGAACAAATATTCGAACAGAATATTTATTAGTGTTTGGAACATAAGAAGAAGACAAGGAACAATCCACATGGATTTGTTGTTAACCAATCATACCAAACCCATCTCATTTACTTTACTGTAAGACACCAGGCCTTATTTGTAAGTGCAAACAGTGGATATTATATACAGTGACTTTAGCAAAGCTTTTGACATTGATTCTCACATCATTTTGAGAAAAAGGTTTCCGTGTAGGTAGTATATAGATACAACCCTGCCTAGAAAACACACTATTTACAGTTTAGTTAGCTCAGCAATTCCCTGCCAAAACCCAAGGATATATAGAGTTCAATTCTGCAATGGTCTGCTATTATTCAATATTTTTATTTATAGCTTGGAAGATCCAATAAGAAATAACATGGGGGTACTTAAGCTTTCAGATAACATCAAGTTGGGAAGCACTAGGGAAAGAAAGAAACTGACTGGAAAAATTGTCTTAATAGATTGGAGAAAAGAAGTGAAAAGAGAATAAAAGCAATAGAAAAAAAGTGCAAAATACTGCATTTAGATAGAAGTAATTTAACAGATGTTTATAAGGTAAGATTAAGTACTTTAACATTGATTGGTTAAGTATCAGTTCTCTAGAGAAGAGTTTGGGTTTGTGAGCTGACTATGATTCAGCATTGGTGTGTTATCACAGAAAAGGCAAATATGCACTGCAAACGAGAGAAAATTCTGCAAGATGTAGGAGCTATGATTTTTTTCTGTACTAAGACCTCAGCTGGAGCACTGTGTCCAGGTTCAGGTATTGCACTCTGAGGGAAATCTGGTCTAACTGGAGAAAGGTCACAGAAGAGCAGCATGAATGGTCAAAAGTCTATGAAACATGGAAGATGAGGTGAAGTGAGACTGGTAGCCTAAGGAAGAGAAGATGATGAGGGGTGGGGAAAAAAGGAGGATAAGAGTTTTGAAAATACAAAATACTGGTGCAAAAAAGAAAATAAAAGTCTGTTCTTCATCTCAAAGGTGGGTAGGGAGAAGAAGAAGAGTGCTTGAACAGAGCAAGGGAGCTTTAGGTTAGATTTTAGAGAAATCTTTATCTTGCTAAAGCCCAAGAATAGGTTTGGTGGTTATGGAGTATACATCACTGAAAGTCTTTTAAAGACAGGTGTCGTGGTTTAACCCGGCTGGCAACTAAGCACCACGCAGCCGCTCGCTCACTCCCCCCCCTCCCTCAGTGGGATGGGGGAGAGAATCGGGAAAGGGAAAAAAGGTTAGAGCCAAGGGCTGAGATAAAGACAGTTTAATAAGAGAAAATAATAATAATAGTAATACTGAGAATGATAACAAAATATACAGAATATACAAAACGAATGATGCACAATGCAATTGCTCACCACCCGCCGACCGATGCCCAGCCCGTCCCGAGCAGCGATCAGTACCCGAGCGACCGACCGACCCACCAACCCCCCCGAGCATGACATTATATGGTATGGAATAGCTCTTTGGACAGTTTAGGTCCTAGCTGTGCTGTACTCCCAGCTTGTTATGCACCTGGCCGAGCAGGAGAAGCTCAAAAAGTCCTTGAGCAGTCTGAGCACTGCTTGGCAACAACTAAAAACATCAGTGTGTTATCAACATTCTTCTAGTACTAAATCCAAAGCACAGCACTATGCTAGCTTCTGTGAAGAAAATTAACTCTATCCCAGCCGAAACCAGGACAACAGGTAAGATGGACATCTGTCAGGAATGACTGAGTGCTTGATCCAGTGTTGAGGCCGAACAGTAGACAGCCACTCCTCGAGATGCTTTCCAAACTAATTTGATTTTATGGCACTTCTTTGTTCCCCGAATAGCAGTCACCTTGCCACTTTTTCTGTTTTCAAATTTCTTAAGAACAACACAAGAATTATTATTCTGATTCAGTTCAATTGCTTGTTGTCCTACATTTGGCAATCAACCACCAGCAAATGTCTTCCCTGTGAACTGTTATAAACCTGTCAGTAATTATTACTACCTTTACTGAGCCATGAAAAATCATTTCCTCTCTAATTTCAGAAAACAAATGAGCGTAAAGACCGTTCTTGCTTTTACTGTGTATCATGACTTGTTGATGAACGCTATTGGCTAAATATAAGCATTGGCCCATCTAAAAATACAGAAATAATATTTACACTCAGCTTTAGACTGTGATATTGTAATCAGACTGTATGCTCTGTCCTCTCTGTGATTTGGGCCAATGGATTCAGGTATGTAGGGTATTTAGCTCCTGATAACTATACATAAGAAAATTTAAATCAGATACCATTAAATTGAGTAGACACAATTTTTTTGAAGTAGACTAACTCAGCTCTTGAAATGCATTTTAAGAACATAACTTTGCAACTGGGTGGCAGCTGAAGTAATTTCCTGCATTCAGACTATAAAGAAATTGTGAATTTTTTAGTTTTAAATGTAAACTGCTGTTGCTTGAGATCAAGTGCATAATAAAGGGGAGATGAAGTCCAATGAAATCTTTAGGAAGATGTCACAGATTCATCCATTTGGAAGTCCTTCTGGGAAAGAGGATGCTGCTCAAGATATTCTTCTCAGTTACTTTTTGGTCTTCTGTATACATTTCTAGTCCTCAAGCACTGAGTTCAATGTAGTCATCAAAGGAGTGTCCCATTTTTTGAAGATGTTTTCCATCTCATCTCTTCTCCAAAACTTACTTCCTCTAGCTCTAGGCTCAAGGAAGGCCCGTTTCTGCTTCCCATCCTCCCAAGTGTCAACACTGCCTTCAGTTGTTCATCGCTCTCTGACTGCAATGTCATCCTTTACATTATTCATTCAGGATGACATTTCTCAAGATCTAATAAAAGTTTCTAACTAGAAATCTGGTAAGGAGCTGGCTTGCCTCCATTTTCCAGACCTGGACCTTGCAGCTGTACACACTAGACCATTGGAATAGAACATTAGTCCACAGCTGTGACAAGGATTTGCTATTTACATAACCATTAATTAACCCTTCTAGAAGTTTTCTTCTTTCTTGCCCTTTCCTTATTCTTGCACTAAATTACAAGTACAAAACCAGAAGCCTGTGGTAGTATCATGTTTTAACAAGCAAGCCTCAAAAAGTGAGGTCACAGTCATGATTTCTATTGCAGATCTTCAGCTTGATCCAAGGTAGGGGTGATGCCAAAAGAAAATTAAAAGAAAAAAATTGGTTTTCAGCCTCAAGGTTGTTTTTGTGAAAAGAAAACATCTATTTCAGAATTTCTAAAGCTGTATGCTACATTGAAAGCAAGGCTTAACCAGCCATTACATTGCTCAGGGTTCCTCTGCAAGCCTTTGATTAATTGATTCAGCCTTCTCCTTACTCATGTGACAAATGAATGAAGGGATGGCCACTTAAAACAAGGGATGGGGAGAAAGATCATTCTTTCTGGGAAACTGAAATGAAAGAGCAATTGTATGGTCAAAAGACAAATGAGGTTATAATTTAGGAACAGATCATTATACAAATGCTATTTGATAATTATTAGTATTTGGGTTGTAATTCTACTTTTATCCTATCATTAACCAAAATGAGAAAAATTAAGATTTTTTCTTTTTTTTTTCTTTTTTTGAGAAACTAACACATGCTAATAATGCTTTTTGTTTCCTTGTGAAGAAAGGCCCAAAGAGAATATCCAAAAATAAACCAGAATACTCAAAGGTAACAGCAAAGGACAATGATGTTAATTAGAGGTCAAATCCTGAATCACTAAATTCATTAAAAAATGTAGGCATTACCTAGTGGGTAACCACTAGATTACAAGACACTGCTTTGTTATGCACAGTGGAGTCTTCATTGCACTGCTGAATAACCTTGGCAAAAAGGTCCTGAGACCTGGCACCCAGCTCCTCACTGGGCTGTGCTGAAGGGGGATGAGGACTTCAGTTTCCCAAGTGAAGGAAGGAATTGAGTTGAATTTCACAGGAGGCACCTAAAGGAGCTGTGTCCAAAATACTGAGTCATGCCCCCTGAAATGGTCCAGATGCCTTACTCAGAAGAGAGGTGTAGGACAATGCACACTTATAAAGTAAGTCCTTGTAGAGGTGTTGAAGTCCTTCTGGGGTTTAACCTGCAGTTGTTGCTCAGACTTCATCTGAGCCTTACACATGCAGAATTCCCTGTGAATCATCAGGAGTTGCTTTTCAGACATTAAAAGGAAGTTCTTTGTGTACTTGGAGAGAATATTACATTAATTGTACTGAAAATGGTCCCTGGAAAATGCCTGACACGCTGGCTGTATCTATGCAGAGCTCTGAAATATTTTGCCAGAGAGGAACCATTAGCCAGAGATGAATCTTGTTATTTTGAAAAGTTGAACTATCACATGAATGAAAAGGCCAGATTAAAGAGTAAGCTTGTTCAACTGAATGAAGCTGCTCTATCAAGAATATGAAGGGTTGCACTGGAGTAACTGGAAGTCTAGAGACTGTGATAAGACAGCAGTCAACACAGATGACCAAATCATTATACAGTAAGCATAACTTTCAAAATTCAAAATAGAGTAAAATAGCATCCATTGAACAGGAATGGAGGTGAGTGTAAGGAGGAAGGGCTTGGCTCACAGCAGAGCCCAAGCCCTGCTTTCCTGCCTCAAGGTATCACAGAGCACATGGAATGATGGCTTTCTGGGGCAAGGAGAGCAGGAGGTCTCCTTGCTTTCGGTCCACAATTGAGGAGCAGAGCAATGAAGAAGAGCTGAACTTAAAATCATAGAATCAAACAATCATTTAGGTTGGAAAAGACCTTTAAGATCATCAAGTCCAACCATTAACCTAACCCTGCCATTCCACTACTAAACCCTAAGCACCTTGTCTACCTGTCTTTTAAATACCTCCAGGGACAGTGATTCAACCACTTCCATGGGCAGCCCATTCCAATGTTTAACAACCCTTTTGGTGAAAAAAATTTTCCTAATGTCCAACCTAAAACTGCCCTGGCACAACTTGAGGCCATTTCCCCTCATCCTATTGCCTGTTACCAGGGAGAAGAGAACAACCCCCACCTCACTACAGCCTCCTGTCAGGCAGTTGTAGAGGGCGATAAGGTGTCCCCTCAGCCTCCTCTTCTCCAGACTAAACAAACCCAGTTTCCTCAGCTGCTCCTCGTAAGACTTGTGCTCCAGACCCCTCACCAGCTTCGTTGCTCTCCTCTGGACATGCTCCAGCAACGCAGCATCTTTCTTGCCGTGAGAAGCCCAAAGCTGAACACAGTGATTGAGGTGCGGCCTCACCAGTGCGAAGTACAGGGGCACAATCACTGCCCTACTAAACTTGAGGATGTGCTTCTGCCCCTCAGAGCATGCCAACGACAGAAACCGAGTTCATCACTTCTTCACACCGTGGACCAAAAGCTTTTTGAAAAACCTGAATGGCAAAAGCATCGCTGCTTTACTTATGATGCAAGATGCTTGAAAAATGAGAGAGAAGGGGAAAACCGTCGCGCCTCGGGGAAGCACCAGCAGAGGTCAGCACAGCAGGGCGAATGGAGCAGCGTGCCCCGCCGCCGGGATGCTCCTGCTGCCGGGATGCTCCTGCCGCCGGGATGCTCCTGCCGCCCTTGGGATGCTGCCGCCGGGATGCTGCCGCCGGCCTTGGGATGCTGCTCCGTCACGCCGAGAAGGATGTTGGAGTTATATTCTGCTAAGTGCATAACAGCACACGTTAACATAAGCTGTGGGACAAACCAGCAGCAGATACTGGTGGTTTCTTTATTCTGACCTCATATGTGTGTTTCAAATTCAAGAAATGTAAGGTTATGTAGCACTTTATATGAGAAAAAAACCCAAACGACCTCCACCTGAGTTCTTTCACAGCAATAAAACTTTCTCTACAATTCATATAATACAGAAGAAATCACATTTATCACTGTCCATTAAGCAGCCCAGCCTCATGCACCTTTTTCTTGCACAACACCAGTTCTCACAGATCACTGTAGACATAAAAGCCAGAGCATCAGTCATCAGATTTAATCAGTAAAACCCTCCTTCATGGAGCTGTTTGTTCCAGGAAAGCTCTGTTTCATGAATCATTTTATATCTGGATTCCTTGATTTAAAGCTATTGCAAGAAACTGGATTTCACTAATGTAAGGTAATGCATCACACCTGTTTCTCCTAAGAACAATGCTGAAACTTGTGTTCCTTCCAGATCAAATGACGGAAAATGCCAAAATGCCCAATAAAAAGTAAGGTGTAAGGAGGTGAGATCCAGAAACACACACAGAGCTCCGTCTCCTTCTGAAGCGGAACAGTGCAGGTTAAGAGAACCTTGGTATGTAGCAGAGTTTTGTGAGCTTGAGGTTCTTGAGTTAGGAAATGAATTAATAATCATAATGATGCACAGCTTAAAGTAATGCCAGTGATATCATGTCAGTGATTCCCTGGCCGAAGAGAACTGCAACTGATTGACTGCTTTATTTAAAATCCTGTGGATCCTTTTCCAGATACAAAGAGGTTGGGTTTCTCTAATATCCCATATTCACACTATAAATTGAAACTTAGAACTGTGTTTCTCCAAGATAAAGTGTGAGACACAGTTATTTTCCATAGTATATGTGGTATGAGGCTGGGATTTTCTGAAGAACTGATAAGAACATCCAAGTGAAATTATATTTCATCCCAGTAGGCCTAATTATAGAATTGGGTAACTTTACAGTGATGAGTATCACCACTTTGCGTCTCATGCAAAGACAGGAACAAGACATATGCCCAGCATGAATTCTGTGCAAAGACACCTGGGGTAGCTTTGTACCTGCTGCTACACCAGCATGGCGTGATGCAGCACTGGAAAGAGGTACTAACATGTACCTGGAAGCAGTAGAGCTATTTTAACTGTGTTTTCCATCTCATTTGATGTTAACCAGCTCTCAGCCGTGTTATTTAAGCATGCAATATCTACACAACTAAATTGATCACTATTCTAGAGCTAGTTTGTATGGCATTAGCTTAGACAACTTTGCCAGATGCTGTATTGCACAGTAGGGGCATCTCCCTCAGTTGAGTCCCTGGAGAACAGAAGTTACCAGCATCCAAAGAATTTTTTATAAGGCTGAGGTAACTGCAAAATGGATATGGACATCTACTTTGTGCACCGTTTTTTAACTCAGAGGGTTCTTGTGGACTAACATGAAATGGAAGACTCCCTACTATTATTGCAAAAATTGATCAACCTGAAACACCCAGAGGAAAGAGATCTAGCAGCAGAAATGTAAAGATGTATGTAAAGTCTGTACTCAGTATTCATTGCCTAGAGAGGTCTGAATGGAGGTTGTATGGGAGCAGGGCTTCCACAGCTATGTAGTCAAAAGGCTGAGACAGTGCATGAAGGTTCAACATCAGATGATGGTGAGACCCAGGCCTTGAGAGACAGAGGGAGGTGTCAGTTGGAATTGTAACCACAAAGATTTATTCAAAAGCTTTTACTGTAGGCTAAATCCACAAAAAACCCTAACGACAGTAAGATTCTGGGTATTACTCAGACACAGATGTGGTTTTAGCCTACTTAACTTTTACTGACTTTTTCTCAGTTTGCCTACAAAAATTTCATTACTCCAGGTAACTGTTGGAAGATCCTGAGAGTGGAGGTCACAACAGATGAAACCAAGTTACAATGCTCTTGTGAGTGTAAAATGTGTCACTTGTCCCTTTATGTGAAAAGAAACCCACGGAGGTGGATTTCTCTGATGCCCAATGATGTTTGAGGCCACAATTCCCCGATAGGAGTTGAACAAAGAAAACTGCATTTTGAAGAAGCCATTTGTTATGGTTTAACCCCAGTGGGCAATTCAGCCCCACGCAGCCACTCACTCACTCCTCTCCAGTAGGATGGGGGAGAGAATCAGAAGAGTAAAAGTGAGAAAACTCATGGATTGAGATAAAAGTTTAATAGGGAAATCAAAAGCCATGCACTCAAGCAAAGCAAAACAAGGAATTCATTCCCTACTTCCCATAGGTAGGCAGGTGTTCAGCCATCCCCAGGAAAGCAAGTCTTCATCATACGTAATAGTTACTTATGAAGACAAGCACCAGCACTCCGAATGTTCCCGCCTTCCTTCTTCTTCTTCCCCCAGCTTTATATGCTGAGTGTGACGTCTGTCATGGTTTAACCCCAGCCAGCAACTGAGCACCACACAGCTGCTCACTCACTCCCCCACTCCTGGTGGGAAGAGGGAGAGAGTTGGAAGAGAAAACACGTGGGTTGAGATAAGAACAGTTTAATAATGGAAATAAAAGGAAGTGAAATAGCAGTAGTAGTGATAATACTATTAGTAATAATAACAATATACAAAGGAAGTAATACACAATGCAATTGCTCACCACCCACTGACCAATGCCCAGCCAGTCCCTGAGCAGCAATTGCAGTTGTGTCCCCACCCTGGCCAACTCCCCCAAGCATGACATCCTATGGTCTGGAATAGCCCTTTGGCCAGTTGGGGTCAGCTGTCCTGGCTGTGCCCCATCCCAGCTTCTTCTGCACCTGGCAGAGCAGGGGAAGCTGAAAAGTCCTCGACTGGTCTAGGCGCTACTTAGCAACAACTAAACCATCAGTGTGTTATCAACATTCTTCTAGTACTGAATCCAAACCACAGCACTATGCCAGCTACTAGGAAGAAAATTAACTCTGTCCCAGCCCAAACCAGGAAAATATCATATGGTCTGGAATATCCCTGTGGTCAGTTGGGTTCAGCTGTGCCAGCTGTGCCCCCTCCCAACATCTTGTGCACACCCAGGCTACTTGCTGGTGTGGTGGGGTGAGAAGCAGAAGAGACCTTGACTCTATGTAAGCACTGCTCAGCAATAACGGAAACATCCCTGTATTATCAACACTGTTTCCAGGAAAAATTCAGAATGTAGACCCATACTAGCTACTATGGAAAAAATTAACTCTATCTCAGTCAATACTGACACACCATTTAAGTCTGAGATGGGGAAATATAATGCATCTTATTGCAATTAGTTTTCTTTTTTCCTGAAATCAGTAATGCACACTGGTTTTTTTTTTCTGTGATATAAACAGAACCAGTATTTGTGTGATAATGTAAAACATCCTAATGCCAGAGATTTACCAGCAGCAGATGATAAATAAGACAGAGGGCCGCAGAGAATAACTACTACATAATGATAGGGCTCTCTCCTTCTAACCTAAGAAGAAACATATGAGATTACTTCTGGATATTCAAGAAAACTGCTGATGTGCAGTAAAACAATTAATAAAATTACTTTTCCCACTATTATTTAGGCCTGCGTGAGACTGGCCTACTTGACAAAAGATGTTGCCTGTGAGCTGGTGTTACTGATATAAATGGTGGAGCAACCTCATTTTTTGCTGATAGCTATTTATGCATGTAGCTGGGTTTTACTGTAGTACAAAACCCCTGTAACTCCTTAATATACAGTGATGCACGGGACTGAGTTTCTCTGAATGCAGAGAAATACAGCATCACTTGAGACTGCACAGCTAAAAAAGGAGGTGGCTGTGTATTCCCATTATGTCCAAAAAGGAAAAACCCAGTCTCATATATCAAATGGAGTCAAGGATACTCTTTGACATGGATTAGTTTATATTAAAGAAATGTTGCACCATGCATCAGAGAACATTAGTGAAACCTGACCTCATTCATCACAGGCTCTCAGGGAAGTGTAGCCGTATCCATTAGTTTCATGAAAATCCAGACCTGAGCATGGGTTTATGTTGGGTAATCCTTGCATCGCATTGTATTACATTACAGAGAAACTCAGTGTGATACGTTAGTATAATTTACTCCTGCTAAAATCAGCACAACTGTCACTCACTACTCACGCAATCCTGTTATGCAAACTAATGCCAACAAAAACCCCCAAACCTCAAAACCACAAAGTAGCTGTCAGTCAGGACATATTTATGAGTCACAGCCTTAGATCTCACCAGCGCTTCTTATCAGGGAATATCACATAGGCTGAGTATCTTTCTGATGATGCCAATGCAGTGACATGGAATGACAGTGCCAAAGAGCTGAAAGTCCCCTCCCCTTCAACACTGCCCCTGGCTCAAACCTATCACTATCTTCATGAGAACTGGACTCAGTTGCATTCAGACAGACATGTGTGGTGCCATTTTAAATCCTGAGAGTCCTGGCAGGGATGGCACTGGCTCCACGTGTCTGCAACCTGCTAAAGCTGCAACTGGAGGCCATGTAGGATGGCTTAGTGTCTCTAAAATGATACTGTATTTAGTCAGTCAAGTCCCACCGTTGATGTCTTGCCTGATTTCAGAGAACTTTGGACTGGGCATCAGCCCTTTTCTGAGCAAAGGTTTAACAGATTAACGATGAAAACTGCTTGTCTTGGGTAGAAAAATTAGTGACGCTGTACATAAGATGTTTCATATAAAAACATATGTCAGTCTTGGAAAAGTACAGGGTCAGACATCAAGGAAAGGCTTTGGAAAGTTTTATTCCATATTTTCTCAGGTGGATTATATTTTTGGATCATGGCACTTTGCTTTCCAGTTCCCAACAAGCAGCTGTTTCGCAAAAATCCTTTCTTACCAGGCCAGGCAGGGAGGCGGAGGGCCAGGGTGGCAGTCTGCCTTGGGTTGCTGTCATGAAAGGAGCTTGTATTTTCATAGTATGGTACATCCTGCTATGTAAACCACGAGCCTCGAGTTTTGCCTTTGGGCTTTGTGGAACCTCTTTGTGTCCCTGAGTCAAGTAACTCAGCTTCAATCATCAAGGTACCTCAGAGAAAATTATAATAGGGCATCATTTTATAATTAAGAATGGAAATTCAGTCTCCCAAATGGTCATGAAATTAATCCCTTTTCATCTAGCATTTTCAGAATGAGAAACCTAGTCTAATGCATCTCTTGACGGTAGCAACAAAATCATCATCCATCACTTTGCACCAGGGAAGTCCCTTCATTTGCTTCATTTTCAATCTGGGAATACCATCTTCCCACAAATGAATGAACACCAGAAAAACCCAATTGCCTCCTGGGGATATATATCTTTAGATACTGCATTGCATTCATATATTAGTATTATATGCATTATCTTTCCCATAAGATGAATAAAGTCTCCATGCAGCAGAAATCACCCTGTGTATATTCACTTTATGATCAGGATAAAGCAGCTACATTATCTTCAGTGTGGGAATTCTGATTGGAGCCCAGGAAACCACTAGAGGACAGGAAAATCTTTATTGCATTGCAAAGTAAATGTAATAGAAAGTGCAGCTGACAGCCCTATGTAGACAAAAAGCTACTGTAACAACCTTGCACAAACACTAAACATACAACCCATTTTAAATAACCTTGATGTTGTCTCCATATGTTGAGTATAATGATACAGTGATAAATGATATTGAGGTTGGGAACCTTTCTAGAGAAACAAAGTCAAATATCCTCCAGCAGAGAGATTCTTTGCTTTCATTCTTTGCTTTCATTCAGCAAAGAAATTTTGCTTCATGTTTATGTTTGTGGAGGAAAAAGACACAACCTGTTCCTTACCTAATATTTGCCTTTGCAGTCTAAGAAGAATATCAATAAGGTCTTTGAAAACAAAGCATATTACCATTCCCCCAAACAACAGCAAGTAACAGATCACTGTAATTGTAATTGGGTGTCAGATTGTCTTGGAAATATTGTTAAGGTGAAAAGGTGGATGAGGCACAAGACAATTATGTCTTATTAGACATAATTAATACAATGCTGTCCATGAAGGGAGCTTGGGCTTCGTTGTATCGCATCATTTCAGTAAACCAAGCTGGATCACTTAATTTAGAGGAATTCCGATACAGGCATTAGTTCAGATCAAAGAAAATTCCATAGCCTGTCCTCAGTGTATGCCAAGGGATTTCTTCTCCCTGCTTGTAAGCGTTAAAAAATTCTTTACTGCTAGAAAGGAGAGCCTTTTCTTCATATTGTACCTAGAAACAAGATGCTTCACCATGTGCACCACACAACACCACAAGATTCATTTTACTTGGCAAAAAAACCTCTGAGTCTGACTGCATCCTTCCTGTTTTGAACAGAGGCAGGAAAACTCATTCTTGTTTAGTACCTGCCACAAAAGAGTTTCAGGCTTAAATTTTATGTTGAAGACATTCAACTTCATTCATCTTAGAGAAAAGCAGGAGCATGCAGAAGCTAATGTTCAAACATCTGGCAGACCTTGCTCATGTCAGCAGTAGGGCTTCAGAGCTCAAATGATTGCCTGTAATAGATGGATCAACATGGTCCTGGAGAAAAACAGATGAGGAAATATGTTGTAAATGGGAGGTATATTGTATTAGGGTAAAAAAAAGTGTTTTTCTCTCATTCTTCATACTATTTCATTAAATATATTTTTACTGTGCACGTATACTGAGTTGAATAAAAGAGACTCCAGTGGAAGGATTTCCCACATTTGGAAAAAAAAACCAGCACACAGTCAAATCGTATATCTCTCTAAAATGGGACAAACTTCTTATTGCTCTATGAGAGTTTTGATGTTGAATCCCTGAGTCTCACAGCTGCAAACAGGACATTTGTGTCAGCTGCGGTTTATAGCTGGAATTTAACCTGGCCACTGTTGTAAGGGATAATAAGAAGAGTTTTTATAAATATGTTAACGCAAAAAGAGAGCCAGGGAGAACCTCCATCCACTAGTGGATGCAAGGGGGAACATTGCCACTAAGGATGAGGAAAAGGCTGAGATACTCAACGCCTTCTTTGCCTTGGTCTTTAATGGCCCGACGAGTTATCCCCAGGTTACCCAGCCTCCTGAGCTGGAAGATGGGGACAGTGAGTGGAATAAACCCCCCATAATTCAAGAGGAAGCAGTCTTTGATCTGCTATGCCACCTGGACATCCACAAGTCTATGGGGCCGGATGGGATCCACCCAAGAGTGCTGAAGGAGTTGGCAGAGGAGCTTGCCAAGCCACTCTCTATCATTTATCAGCAGTCCTGGAGAACAGGGGAGTTCCCAGATGACTGGAGGTTGGCAAATGTGACGCCTATCTTCAAGAAGGGCTGGAAGGAGGATCCGGGGAACTACAGACCAGTCAGCCTAACCTCGGTACTGGGGAAGATTATGGAGAGGTTCATCTTGTGTGTGCTCACCAGGCACATGGAGGACAATCAGGGGATCAGGCCCAGTCAGCATGGGTTCACAAAAGGCAGGTCTTGCCTAACCAACCTGATTTCCTTCTATGACCAGGTGACCAGCCTGGTAGATGAGGGAAAGGCTGTGGATGTTGTCTACCTGGACTTCAGCAAAGCCTTTGACACAGTCTCCCATAGCATTCTGCTGGAGAAGCTGGCAGTTCATGGCCTAGATGGATGTACTCTTCACTGGGTTAAAAACTGGCTGGATGGCTGAGCCCAGAGAGTCGTGGTGAATGGAGTTAAATCCAGTTGGTGGCCGGTCACAAGCGGTGTCCCCCAGGGCTCAGTTCTAGGGCCGGTCTTGTTTAATATCTTTATCAATGACCTGGATGAGGGGATTGAGTGTGCCCTCAGTAAATTTGCAGACGACACCAAACTGAGTGGTAGTGTTGATCTGCTGGAGGGGAGGAGGGCTCTGCAGAGGGACCTGGACAGGCTGGATCTATGGGCCGAGGCCAACTGTATGAGGTTCAATAAGGCCAAGTGCCGGGTCCTGCACTTGGGTCACAACAACCCCATGCAGCGCTACAGGCTTGGGGAAGAGTGGCTGGAAAGCTGCCTGGTGGAAAAAGACCTTGGGGTACTGGTTGACAGACAGCTTGTATCAGGAATAGTGTGGCCAGCAGGAGTAGGGAAGTGGTTGTGCCCCTGTACTCAGTGCTGGTGAGGCCGCACCTCGAATACTGTGTTCAGTTCTGGGCCCCTCACTACAAGAAAGATGTTGCCTTGCTGGAACATGTCCATAGGAGAGCAACCAAGCTGGTGAGGGGTCTGGAACACAAGTCATATGAGGAAGGCTGAGGGAACTGGGGTTATTTAGTCTGGAGAAGAGGAGGCTGAGGGGAGACCTGGTCGCCCTCTACAACTGCCTGACAGGAGGCTGTAGTGAGGTGGGGGTCGGCCTCTTCTCCCTGGTAACAGATGATAGGACAAGGCGGAATGGCTTGAAGCTGCGCCAGGGCAGGTTTAGGCTAGACATTAGGAAAAACTTCTTCACCGAGAGGGTTGTCAGGCTCTGGAATGGGCTGCCCAGGGAGGTGGTGGAGTCCTCATCCCTGGAGGTATTTAAAAGAAGGATAGATGAGGTGCTTAGGGACATGGTTTAGTGGTGGGATGGCAGTGCTAGGTTAACAGTTGACTCGATGATCTTAAAGGTCTTTTCCAACCGAAGTGATCCTATTCTATGATTCTATACCAGGTTACGTTTCACTTTACATTGAGGGGAGCTGGTTTCATATATTAGTGGGCAATTCAGCAGGGATGAATACATCACTGTATGAAGCTGGTGGGCTGAGTCCATGGCACCCACAGGTGAAGTGCAGGAGTGGAATGGGTTCTCCAGAGTCCAATCCCTTCATCAGCCGGTAATATTGCACTGAAGTTCATTACAGATTTGTTAGATTGCATTGTTTTTAAAATCAGAAATATAGGAATGAACACCTCCACTCCTGTATAGAAAGCTGTCCTCTTGTATTGAGAAAAATATTGCCTCTTCAAGGCCTTTAAGCAAGGCATTGCAGGGACCAGCAATAAAACTTAGCTTCATCAAACAGTTTGTGTCACGGCAATGATCTTTGGTGTCTCTTGCCTAAACATACATAAATAAATGGTAGCACCATTGAGAATCTGATATCAAGGAACTCTGTCTTCAGGTTTCTCATTCTGTATGTGAGAAATGGATGTTAAGTATCACTGGATCTTCGACAACCACTAAATCTTAGTTCAATTTACATAAGGAAAATGTAACTCCATGCTTCACTGGGTGTTGGAGACACTCGTGCATCACTGTAGATGGGGAGAGGTCAGCAGTTGCTTTTTATACTCTTTATTCTGGGGAAACATTTCTCCAGGCATCACTTTTCATTAAAGATACTTGGCCACATGCATCATTCTGCGAAATGTAGAGTGGCTGTAATAAATCACATTACCAGAGGGAGATGCCACCACACATTACACTAAAGAAATGCTACCTCATGATTTTGTTTAATATTGAGGAAAGGTACATCTTTCACATCACTTAACATCATGGGAACACAGCCTGGCAGTGAGCAACCTGGACTGGGGAAAATATGAATATTTGAAATCCTCAGCTAGAATAGCATAGGAATAAAAAGCATGTCATTGTTTAGTTACAAATGTTAGTTAAATAATTTATTATTGTTACCCTTTTTCAGTCTAAACAGCTGCCTGAGTTACACACTCTTGGTTATTTCTACCAGAGGTGTAGCTGATGATGGCATTTTCTAATACTACCATGTAATCTTGCTGTGCTGATAGGGCACAGGATGAAGTCTTGTTGCCCAGAACACAGGAGCATTTTATTCAGCTTTGTGTTCCCAGCTTGCTTCCTTCCATTCAACACTTTTAGGTTTCTTTCTTTAGAAAGCCCCAATGAACACATGGCCTTCCATGGACCAGGCTGCATGTGATTGAGGTCTTCTGCTCTGGTTTGCGGAATGAAAGCACCGCTATATGCTGGTTCCTTTGAGAGATACACATCCCCAGAACTCACCAAGGCTTTCTTTGTGATAATAGGAACTCATGCCCTATGGAAGAGATTGAAAGGACTGGGGTTGTTTACCCTAAGGGAAGAAAAAAATCATAGGTGCTAATGATAATAATCTTCCAGTACGTTAAAGACTCTCACGGAGATGAGAATAATCTGATGTCCGTGTCTGCAGTGAACAGGGTTTGTAATACACTGACCCTGCAGCAAGAGAAAGTCGATGTACCACTAGGGAAAGCTTTCTAGACATAAAGATAGTGACACACAGGAAGAGTCTGTTCATGAGAAAATGCCTCTATAATAACTCTTTCAAGAAAAAGCTGGGGCATAAAGTTTGGACTACATGACCTCTCAGGTTTTACTTTCTAGTTTCATTTTTATCTATCTCTAAAGCAAACATCACACAGTCTTCAAAATGTTCAAATTCTTCTTGCGCTATGTTTTTTGGGGGACCATGTTAAACTTTTTGAAAACTTTTGAAACTGTAGAATGACCAGCAGATTTCAAGTCACCCCATAAACTCAAAACATCTTTGCCAGTACAATTCAAATCTGTACTCATCATCCACCTTCCTTCCTCCCCCCATTCCCCAATATACATGAGATGTTTCAAATGTGAAGCTTCCCCATGACAGATAGTGATTTCAAGTGCCATTTCTAGTCACATGCTACTCTGAAAGGAAGATTTTCCTCTGAAAAGTTTTATTTTCATTGTTGCACGAGGTAAACCAGAATTATTTCCTGACATCGCTTCCAGACTTAATATAGTCACATGAACAACTGGATCCTAGTTATCTGCAGCTAACCTGCCAGCTACCCCATGTGTTACTGTGCTTGTGCTCAGCTCTGAAGCTGTGATACTGTGGGTTTTGAAGTTGTTTTTTAGCAAGTTGCCCTTCAGAATTCCTCAATGCACAGAAACTTTCTAGGGACATGGGGTCTGGCTTGACCCTAACAATCTTCCCATCCAGATAGTGACATCTGGCTGTTGGGGTCAACCTACCCACTATGACCGCCAATAGCTCCTTTCAGATAGCGTGCAACAATTTACCCTTCAAGTGGCTTAGACTTCTGGTGCAATTAACCATCATCCTCTGGAGTCCACTAAGTTATTGTGTCAATAAAGTACTGGCTGTGCATAGCACCCATCTCCCATGGCATGAGGCTTGTGAAGATACACCAAGAGAGGAGTGGTCACTTACAAGAACACTTGCCAACACTGAAGATGCTGTAGGCCGTGGAAGTGGCTTTCCCTTCTGTCCCCTAACACAACGGTTTTGCAGTGTTAGCAAACCCACGGATACAACTGCCAAGCAGAAGCAGAGTATTTAAAAACATTGTTAGTCTGAGCATTGACCACATCTGTAAAAATCAACCCTGAAATATACCATTAATGGCACAGTTTTTCCTAACTCCAGAAGTTTGTAGTATGTATATTTAATTTGACTGTGTTTAAAACCCTCCAGGCTTTCACTTTAAATAACTACAGGAAGCCTCTTCCTCATCTACTATTTACACAATAAAACCTTTTATAAGAAGTAAAAGCCATAATATTGGTGTGTTAATGCCTACACCACAGCAAGCTACTTTCAGAAACAGCTGTCAGGCTCAGTCTTGTAACAGATCTTTTGACAGTGTTTATAATTTACTTATCTTCCAAGATATTTCCAATGAATGTGGACAAGAATTTGTAACAACCCATTTTTTAATTTTCTTGCCATTGTATATGCAAAATATCCAAAATATCACTGACTTTGCCATTTATGGACTGGTTGTTTTTTCTGGCAGCAGCAAAATAACAGCAGAACTTGAACACTACCAGTTTTGATAAGGATGCATCTGCCTTTCACTGTTGGATTTTAGATCCAGGCTGAATCTATACAATGCCTTACCTATACAATAAATGTATATATTTTGAAGATACGCATGGTTATGTACAAATATTCTTCCGTATTTGAGGAATATTCCGCAAACATTTTTTTCTTTCTCTTTTTGTCTCCTGGCATCACAGATTACTTTGCAACTATTGTTCACACATCTTGTTGAACAGAAATAGGGAATACTGCATGTTACTACGAACCCATGAAGGATTCCATACAAGGGGAATTTTTGTTATCATAAATTTGCTAAGAATGTCAACATTACAAGGAAAATCACTTCCACTGCAAAGAGAGAGAAGCGTCAAGAAAAAGGACTCAGTGGTATAGGAAGTTAGAGTCTTCTGGTATAAAACAGTGAATGGGATCCAGTTTTCCTTCTCCTGTTCAAATATAAGCTATGGAGCTGGATTCCAATAAGATAGCTTTGTGAGCACAGCTGGTTTGTAATTTTTCTGACCAGGTTTATTCTTTCAAACTGTAAGACTTACATTCACGATTTCAAAATGAAATTTAACTTTTTCCTTAATGTGCAAATTATCTGTGATACAGGAATTCTGACTGTGTAAGATTTTTTTCAGATTTTATACAGTTTCTGTCTATCTTATTTAGGTCTTCTGACTCCTAATTGAAGGACACATTATTATCTATGACTAGGTTCTGTTTCTAGGTACATGACTTCAAACTGATTGAAGTGATGACTGCAAGTGATCCTTGGAAAGAGTTCCAGGGTTTCCAAGAAACCTGAGGGTTTGTCCAAGTCCAGCAGGTTTGCAAGAAAATATGAAGGTCAGGTCACAAGGTGAATAGGCTCTATAGATTTCTGGTTCTTACTTTCATTGCAGCCAGCAGAGTAATTCAGGCTTTATATTAAGGCAATAATACTAAAACCCTGCCACTTTGTATCTTTGTCCTGATGAGTTTTAATTAAGAGATTCATCTTGAACATTTACAGATTTCCCCCACTCCCAGTCAGAGAGTAAAGAAGATCTCCCACTAACTTTCAGAGCTACTTGGAGATAAGCCATAATGTGATACAGTCACCTGAGGAACAGCTGGAAGAGATGTGGTGACAAGATGCATTCACACGTTGGCTGAAAGTTTGTGACAAATGACAGAGAAAATTCCTCTGGTTTTAAACAGATTGTAGGTTGGCTTTGACTTTACATCAACATATAAACCCAAAGCTCAGTCGATGCTCACAGGCAAGGAGGAGGTCACACAAAATGTGCACGGCAGTAATAGCACCTTACAGCCAGTAATGGATGGTTTGGCTAACACCTAAGCTGTTCATCTAAGTGAGCAGTGTGCTGCAGAGGCCAAGAAGGCCAATAGGGTGCTGGGTTGCATCAGAAAGGGCATCACCAGCAGAGATAAAGAAGTCATTACCCCCCTCTATTCAGCGCTTGTCAGGCTGCACCTGGAATACTGTGTACAGTTCTGGTCCCCGCTATACAAAAAAGATGTGGACAGGCTGGAGGAGGTCTGGAGAAGGGCCACCAAGATGATCGAAGGACTGGGAAGCCTTCCGTATGAGGACAGGCTGAGAGAGCTGGGTTTGTTCAGCCTGGAGAAAAGGAGGCTCAGAGGTGATCTCATCACTGTCTATGAGTATTTAAAGGGTGGCTACAAAGAAGCTGAGGACTCCCTTTTCACAAGGAGTCACACAGGAAAGACAAGGGGCAATGGGTACAAGTTAATCCTGAGAAGATTCCAACTGAACATGAGAGGAAAATTTTTCGCTATGAGAACAGTCAACCATTGGAATAATCTCCCCAGGGGAGTGGTTGACTCCGCCACACTGGACACTTTCAAGACTCAGCTGGACAGGGTGTTGTGCCATCTTGTCTAGACTGTGCTCTTGCCCAGAAAAGTTGGACCAGTTGATCCTTGAGGTCCCTTCCAACCTGGTTTTCTATAATCCTATGATTCTACGATTCTAAGCCTTTTCTGAAGAGGGACAAATAGTTCTCAAGTCTATTTCTTTGCTTACACCTATTCCTTTGTGTAACTTTGACCTCACTATGAAGCTGCTGAGAAGGAGTATTCAGTGAAGAAATGCTTGTTTTCCCTATGGTACACTTCAGACCTCAACAGTTATTCAGAAATACCTGATGGCCCACATTCACGGCCACGTGGGAGATGGTCATAGATGTCTGTTAATGAGTTTATGATTTCAGATTTAGTTTCCATCTCTTACCTCTCTATCTGCTGTTCATAATAATGAGCTCTGGGACATGATTCACTGGGAGGAGGGGGAGCCCTTAACGTTTTTTTGCTCATTCCCACTAACAGAAGTAGTACTGGGACATAATTGTGCATGTAATCTCAGAGGTGCTTCTGCTGCATCGTTTCAAACCAACAAAGAGCAGATTTTCAAAGATATGAGGAAGTCTCTATTTGTTTCCCACTATGAGAAAGGCAGAATGGTCTGAAGTCAAAAAGTTTTTGCATCATCCCTTTTGGGGACACTTAAAGTAATTCTGAGACTTCTTTGAAGTTATACAAGCATCTTTCAAAGGAAGAGGTCAAAACCAGCAGAGAGCACGAACACACCACCAAAGTATAAATTAGACACAACTTTTGCTAAGACTATACAGGGGGAAACACACAGCTTTTAAAATTGACCTTAATTACTTCTTGCTTCAGCTCAGATCACTTGTATCCCTAGAGGGAAGAATGTCTGATATAAAGAGGAGGGCTTGTTGTATTTGTAAAGATTGCCATTGTTTGGAGTGATTCAAAGGATGAAAAGGAGCCCAGTGTGAGAAAAACAAGAGAGATCATGCAGTCCAACACCGCCGAAAAGGCTTAGGGAGGCGAAGATGTGATCTCTGGGCATCATGCAATTTCTGAAATAACATCTGTTCCAATTAACCTTTTGTCCCTGAGAGTCTGAGCTCTCCATGAGGTTGAAACACAAGGTAGTTATCCAACTGTCCCCTGGCTCACAGCCTGTGAGGTGCACAGCACCAGCGGCCAACTTGCTGGACCCCAGCAAGGTGAGATCCAAGGCTTGCCATCAGTGAAGAAAGACAACAAGGGAAATAATCAAATCAACGAGCTCTTCTGAAACATAAATCATCCAAAATCATGCCTTCTTAACAGGGCTCAGTATATGCCAGGAGAGCATATTTGAGACAAGGCAAGACTAGATTTCTGATGATATTTAAAAAAAGAACAAACATTTTCCATTGTAGGGGAAAAAGGAGAAAAAAAATGGCTAAAATTAGCTTTTGTATCCAGAACAGTTTTTGAAATACTGATTCCAAAAGTACAAAATCCAAGGAGGAAGAAATGGCAAGCAAGAGGTAACTCTAGATTATTCAGTATTTGAGACAGAAAAGGCATTTAGAGGTCAGCAGCAAACATGGCAGACTACAAGCATCTGAGAATTAAAAGAGAAAAAAACCCAATATGCTTACAGGCTCATGTAACAGGTTATGATTAGCATCCAGGATAACTGATTTATCAAACAGACAGTTTCTTACAAGAAGATAGTGAAGGGACTTCTAACCTGATCCTAGTACAGGGTATATTCCTCTGAAAGTCTTTATAGCTGCTCACGTAGTTACTTGGGTAAGCCTTGGCCTTTATGAATGCAAACTCTTAGTGTGTACAAATGCTTAATACAAAACATCACAAACAGGAAACTTTCCACATAGCCAGGTGTATGTGGAAGGTTCCACATAAATTATGAAGGTTAGCGGAAAAGAGGCCTTCCAATCTGGTGAGATAATCCTTGAGTTTATAAAATGCTACAGATACTCATTACTCACCTTATGCAGCACATCCCAAAATAGGAAATTTTTAATTGCTGTTTGCACTGGAGTTAATGGGAGTTAGGACCATATGGATGGGAGTAGGATTACACAACTGTACAGGATCCAATATTTGCAGAAACTAGGGCTGTGTCCAGGAGATAGGTGTCCATCATAAGTACAAAACATGGGAAAGTGTAAGTCACTTCATGATATGTAACACTTTCCCATTGACAGAGTCCCCTGCGCTGGGTAACTACCCTGTGGCTGCCCTTTTTAAGTTCTCCTGCATGCTTTATGCTTATGTGGTTTCTGGTGTTTTGTGAAGACCCAGGGAGTTTCTCTCAGATGCCCACCAATGAGGTGTTACAGGGCTTCTGTGAAGGAACATCTTGCCATTACTGGCTATGTTTTTTCCACGGCGTTTTTGCTTTCAAACATTGTTTCCAAACAATGTGGTTTGAAAAGATCACCCCCATGATGCTGGCCAGCTCTCTGGGTGCTAAAGGAAAGCATCCCTCATGGGCTCTATCAGCTGTATTGCAGCAACTGCAGCAGGAAACTAGGCCTGCTCCTTGCTGAATGACCATTTTCAGTCATGAGGCTCCTTCCCCGGTGTGGTGATCAACTCTGTTTGGCAAAGAAAACCCCTACTGAGTGCCCTTGTTGAGTTGGAGAGGACTTGCTATCCCCCTCCACTGATATGTTTGGTGCAGGGTCTCACGTCTGCTTTTACCCTGTGGAGATGACTAATGACTTCCAACAGCTCTAAGTAACACCTTACCTGGTAAACCTCCTGCCTCCTTCAGCTTTGCTGTCTGGACTGTGCAGCTGAGCTGCTGGCTGGGCAAACTCCTCCGTCAGGACATATTAGAATGAGATCTGTCAGACTACAGTTATACAATGAGAATTATAATAATGTTTTATTGTGCTGTGGCAGCTACTACTTTTGCTTTAACTGAAATGATAACATTTGCCCTGGGCATGTTCCCAGGCAGAGGATGGCTGCTCATTCACCCTCTTCTTCCAATTCATGCATAGTGACAAAGAACTTTTCCCCCGACCACAGGGTTACACCTGTGTAACACAGGAGCACTTAAAGAGCAAAAACCACAAAGAGCACTTAAAAAGCTACCTTCATTCAACACTCTTTTATTGCCTTCAGTTCACTACACACACGACCTTTTTTTGTTTGGTTTTTTTTTTTTTTTTTTTTCCAGGAAGAACAGGGGTGATCTTGCTACCTTGTTTACTACAGGAATCCAGGAAGAAGAGGATGCACAATTTCAGAACAACAGCAGTTTACCATGGGGACACCTTGCCAAGTGATTAAAACAGGCATTGCAAATTCTTCCTTTTCCTGTTTTTAATCACTTTAATCTGGTCAGATCTCTGCATCCATTCTGCTGGTCTAGAGCCACTGGATGTTTTGCATCTCATGAGTAGAAATTCTTGAAATTTCATTGCAGCAATATATGCTGCTAATGAGTCATAATGAATTGCTCTTGGTGTGTTAATTTAAAAATCTTCCTAAAGTTTACTACGTCCACTTGTGAAGATTTGGTATTGATTACATGACTTATTTCGCTAGATGAAAAATTGAATGAACTATGCTAAATTGCTATTATTGTTAATGCTGTTATTTTTACAAATGCTGGTGAGCCATTGGCTGACAATAGGCAACAGCTTATGCACCACAAAAAGGTTCTGGGAACTGATTAGATTCCTTGGGAAACAGTATTTGGAGCCTGACAGAATCTAAGTGGAAAAGTTTTCTGTGCAATGCTGAACCATAGAAAAAGCCTAAGGCAGATTTTGGCACCCTGACTGACCTTAGATAGCTGCAGGGTAATTAACCAATGCATAAAAGCAGTAAAATCCAGCTCATTCAGCAGCTGGTAAGTGCCTTGTTGCTTAGCCTTGAAGAGGTTAGAGTGCCTGAAGCTCAAATCTTACCTACATCTGAGGAGACCTGAACATGATCATCTCAGATCACTCCCTCCCCCTATTCCTCTAGGTACTCAGTCCAATTGGCAGGGTGTAGTCTGCCCAGAAAGTGATGCTTTCTCTTTTCTTCTTGGCGACAGCCCTGCATTTTGTGTGCAATATGTAAATATGCATTGGAGCAGGGCTGCACATGTAGGTCTTCTCCTTCCCAGCTGAGTTCCCTAACCTCTAGACTGTGGAGTATTTCCACCAGCTCCAGTTCTGGCACAGAAGGTATTTATTTATGCTGTTCAGATGGGAAGGACTTCAACTGAAAGAAGAGAGTCACATTCACAAATGTGTTACATAGACTGGCGATGAGACCATTTGCTTAGGAGAGCAGAGGTATCAGATATCTGCAGGCAAAAAAGGGAGCTGAAAATAAATGTCCTTTGACTCGTGATGTCTCAGTGTCTGACTAATCCACTATCTTCTAAAATACTTGGGTGGAAAGGACTTTCATCAGCTCTGTCTTTTTCTTTGCCATCTGTAGGACCAGATCTGAGAATTCCTATCAATCTTGGTCTTGCGAGCATTACTGCTGCTTTGTGACTGCTGTGGCTTGGGTATGAGTTAGGGGAGTTAGCACTGAATCCTCCCACACTTGTTTTTCAGGATTTCTGGGCCTGTAAGTAACTCAGCTCTGTCCATTCTGCACCTGAGACAAGCACCTAAGCATTCGGCACTGCAGCACAGATCACCACAGTACTCAGGCCTGTTGCGGGATCTGTTCGTCACCGTCTATATTAGGCAGTTCTCTATGTCTAGCAGCGGGTAACGTCTTTGGCAGAAACATAGGTTCTAGACAACTGAGAGGTATTTTTCAGATTTCAGATCTTAAAAAGGCAATTAGATGCCCATGTCCCTTAGCAGCATTAGAGTCTGCTCTTCAAACACAACCAGGGACTACGCAGCACGAGGAAAGTGTCATGATCTGAGTCCCTGCAAAATACGTTTTGGAACAGATGTTTGATGCATCCACGCAAAGGTCAGAAAGTGTGAATAAAATCACAGCATCTTCTACTAGGTGGAGAAAAGTCAATCTGGAGTGTCAGCAGTATAAAACGGAACTATATTAGAATTGCCCAGTGTGAAAACACAAGGATGATTCAATGATGTAAGCAAGAACCAGCCTTTAAAAGAAAGGACAAAAAGCAGTCAAAAGCCACAGAAGGGGATTAAGTTCCCAAATGCACTTTAAGAAAGGTATGGCTTTAAGTCTCTCTGATTTCTGCATTTGAGTCACATACTAGGATCTGGATGCCCTTGAGCTACGATGCTGATGATCATTCATCCTGCTGCTATCAGCACATCCAAGGTCACTTGTTCTGCTTCATCTCAAATAGGTCAGGAAGGCATTGCTGACTCACCATGCTTTAAGAAAAGATGGGAGGGGTGGGTGGATTAGGGGCTGGTGAAGTCATATCATCTATTACAGCAGCTGAAACAAGGCCCTTGGGTGAATAGTCAGTGGGTCTTCATGTCACTACCTAGAGCCTTGCCAGATTTCCCAGTGGACTTCTCCAGTCATCCAATGCAGACAACCACCCAGGACAGAGATGGGTGGGTATGCACAACCCTACTGTGCCACCACAGCAGGACAGTGGTTAGGGCCATGATGGAAAGCTTAATGTGATGTTGTTTAATGTGCTTAATGTTGCTTAATGTGCTTGGGCCAAAATGTGTGGGATGGGTCTATCTTTAGGACTATAGCATTGAGTACACACTGAGGACAGATCCTACTGCTGACCGTAGTGGCTGTCCAATACGCTGGGAAGATGACAGTCATCATGGTGCCTCTTGGGTGTGATGGGGAGCTTTGTAGCTGGGGTAGCCCAGAGGGTCTGTGAGGGACGTCTGGAGCCATGATTCATGGTGGTATCAGGCAATACCAGCGCTGTGGTGGGGAGCCGTTTTCTCCCTTCCTTCCTTGTTCAACCCCTGACTGGACGCAGAGCACTGAATATCCCTTCCCGCTTTGGGCCAGTTGGGTTTGCCAAGTTACTCCACTTTCCCCCATAAAATATCAGTGTAGAGCCCTGCACCAGGACCAGTCATGAGCAGCCAAAATATTTCTCACAATTACCTTCAAGTTATTTTAGTTGGAACTAAATTAAGCCTGTAAAAACAAGGGGCTTATACAATTAAATTATTCCCTGTGTGGTGGGGTGTTACCTCTCACTGAAGCTTTCCCCATTCATGTCGCTCTTTTTTGAATCTGCTGTTAGTAGCTACTATTGCGCATTTGCGCTGCAACTTTTCCTTCACTGATGGCACTAATTTGCCTGTCTTGTCTTTACTCACCTGCTGACTTTCACAAAGCTCATGAGAATATAAATATATTCGAGACTTCTACCTTTTTTTTAAATTAGGTGGAAACTAGTCAGGGGTTTCAACAGTCTTTAGGAGGGCAAAGGACAGAGCAAACAAAGGGCAGGGGCTCACAAGTTTCATTGCCCTAGGAAGGCAGGCTAAAGAAGAGATTTTTTTTTTCCTAGCAGTCCTTAAGGGACTTTGTGATGAAAGGACAGGCCTGGAAGGCTAAATAGTAAGGAAAGCATCATAAAAAACAAAAAAATTTTTTTAGAAAGTAGAAGGTGAAAGAATTCCTTCTTTCAATTATCTTCCATCTGCTTGATGATGTGTTGTATGTATGCAAGAAAATAGGTCTCTGGAAAAGGCACTAGCCACACTTATGAGTGATTTTTATAAATACTCCTTCCCTACAGCTTTTGTGAGTAGATGATTAACTCTCTACATACCATAAACAGGAGATCTTGGATCTGCCAGGGAATCTCTCAAAGAATGGACAGACCAGGAGACAAGCAGAGCCTGTCTATGTAAATGGACCCCAAGCTTTAAATTTAGAGTATTCACCCCTGAGTGAGAGCATATGAACACAGCAGAGAGACAAATGGTTAAAACTTGGATCTATCCAGTGGTTTTGGAAGATTGTTGACCAAACATTCTGTTTCCAGGTAATTGTGTTGCATATTGCACATTGCCCTCTAGGCATGAAAGGAACAGCCGGACTCTTTGGGTTCATTTCCTCTCTGGTAGAGCTCTGGTTGGAGAGCCTTGCTCTGAAGGATGTGTTCACATCCCACTACAAGCTTAACAGCATTAGTGCCTCTGGTCTGGAGCTCTGCAAACAGACCAGCCCTGACATTCATTTTTGTTGAGCAGGAAATTCAATCTCAAAACCAGCAGCTTTTCATATATAGTGTGGTGTCTGTGTGGAGAAGTAAGGATTTTTGCTTGCCCATGCATGCGTGTATTCATGCCCATGGGCAGATCAATACAATCAAAATAAGGATACACTGTCAAATTCTGGCACCACTCTAAGCTCCCATGCCAACAAAAACTGATCAGGAAAATTGAACAACTACCTACAAGTGAAGAAAATAGATGTGAATGAAAATGCAGTGTTCTCCCATAGTAATACAATATGACCTATCCCCACCTTTCTCCTCTGGGATTTCCAACCCCTTTCAGTGGCCCCAGGTCTGTAGCTTTGGTTGCCCTCTGCCTTTGAACCAGTGATGTTTTGTGAGTGACTTGATTCAGTAGGCACACTCTGATGGCATCCGTAGGCAGGGCAGTGCTCCTGGGGCTACTAGGTTTCTTCTAATCCAGGGGTGACATAAGAGCTTCCAAGTTCCCAAATCTTGATATAACTTGACATTGGGAGGAGACCAAAATAAAAATCAGGCCCCTTCTTTTGTTTCCTACAGGAAAAATGGGGCCCTTATTTTGTTTGAGAACAGGCTGAGTAAGCCCATCAGAGTCTGTGATGTCTTCTGACCGGACTCACTGGATCCTAGGGACTGACAGGCCACTTGGGCTGCAGATGATGGGCTGTCAGCTATGGCAGCAGTGAACGCTGACAATTTCCCCCAACGGTGAGTCTGCCAGGGAGCTGCAATCACACCTCTGTCGGAAGCCCCTGCCACCTCCTGCAACTTCCATTGCATGTGACTGGTCTCCAGGATTCCTGTCTCCTCCTGAAACACTCAGATCGACGTCCCTGCTTTTTCTGAAATATCTTGCTGAAAACTTATTTAAAAAATGCAATGGAGTTACCTGTCCCAGTATGGCTGTCACAGAGCATGGGGTTAGCCATGCCCCAAAGGGTCAGATTTAGCTCTGTATGCCGTGGCAGGATATCAGTGTCAGACCTGTTAGAGAAAGAAAGTGACTGAAGCAGAGATAGGGTGACCTAAACTTCCTACCGGGCCTCACACTGGTGTCCCTGATACAAGCAGTTTGCGAAACTTTTTATTTTTAGCACAGATCTTTCCAATGAATTGAACAAGAGAGGAATTAGGCGAGTGCTGAGGACTTGTGAAAATCCCACCTACAACATTGTCAGGAACTGACCATCCAGTGTGAACGAGAGAAAGAACAGATGACTTGAAATCTTATAGCCTAAATCCTATTAAGATATAACAGTTCACTTTTCCTGTATAGCTTGAGAAGATAAGAAAGGAAGACTGTAGATAGCAAAATATGTCTTTAAGTGTTGTGTCCTTCCCTGTGTTGATGCCATTTTAAGAGCTGTAGAGAGAAAGACCGGGAAAAGCCTAAGGGGACAACATTGACAGAATTCCAGCTAGTAATTCTTTTAGGCTTTAGACTTCAGTCCTGCTCACCAGTCTTTGCCATATCCTCATGGAGGCTGGGGAATTAATTATTTCTCTTTCTTCACGCTTTCCCTTCCCCATTTAGACGTATTGATTTTCACTTCGGCTCTTCTGTGTGGTTGAAACTACCATTGCACTCTTATCCCAAAATCCCAGCACCTTGACTTCCACATTTGCCAGACAAGGGTTTATGGGCCCACACTCCTGAATCCTGCCAGAGGTTGCAGAAACCCTGGAACAGCAGTTGCTGATCTATAAGTAGCCAGAGAGGTCAAGGGAGTGGGAAGAAAATATTGCAAGCCCTATCTTGGTCTGTAGTTAGGGCTCAGCTGTAGAAGACACAGAGTCTGACCTGCAGGGAGCCGATGTCTCCTTTTGGGGGGGCCCACCGTCACACCGAGTGCTCCACAACAAACACTCAATAACGCTCCGGCAACTGCTGAGCTGCAACCGCTGCTTGTGACACCTCTCATTATTATCTCTCTCTCACCATCTGCTGATTTTATGGATAGCTTGCCTTTTGCTTTCCACTTACTCAGGAGTTTGGGGGCCCTAATTCTTCTTTGGAGTCATTCTCTCTAGCACCAGCAGAGACAATGAATCTGGATAGCATTTTTGCGGAGGGGCACTCTCTGACTTCCCTGGGATCTTTGCCAGAGGACAAACATTACCCTTTGACAGTTCATCTTCCGATCTGACCAGGGATCTGAAAGTTAGGAAGAGTCTTCTGCAAAGTCTGACACTAACACAAGACTCCAGGGTGGCGGGTCCAGGACAGACTGCCCTGCCAGGCTGGCTCCTTTCCCTTGGCAGCTGGAGAGCTGCAGGTAGTAGCAGTGTTGTGCAGTAGTATAGTATTATACATAGCAGGCATAATATAAAATGGATGTTTCTTTTGGAGTGAAAGAATTGTAATCCCAGATCCAGAGAATCTGGAACTGTGAAACTGTTAATAAAGAAATTTCTTTGCTGCAAATGGCATCATAGCCTGCCTTTGAAATAAAATGTTTGATGGATGCGAGGCTTCATCTGATTTCAGATACAGAATATATATTACAGCTTATCCTGTAAAAGCAGCTGCTAAGCCTGGGCACATATATACACAGATGCTGACTTTACAACGCATGCAGTGATAGGCACCTGAGAAACTGAGATCAGTGAAAAACTGATAATATGTTCTTGACACCACAGAGCTTGAAGGGAATTTACAGTGAATAGAGATAGCTAAAGCAAAAATGTAAGTGAATGCAGGGCTCTGAGATAATAGCCACAGCAACTTCAGCCCTTTATTCCTCCCAAAGCAAGTAGGTAAGGGAGCAACAATGCAATGCTTGCTGGAGAGCTCATTAGCACTAATGGCAGTATGACATCAAGCAGAGCTGAAGGGGTGAACTTCAAAAAAGTCACCAGTGAAGGTGACTGGGAGGCAGTTTTATTGCCGGGAAGTAGAATGAAACCTGAAAATCCAAACCTCTTCTCAGATTAGAAATCCCAAGGTATTTCCTTTTGGAAAGATGGGAAACTGTGGTTTCCAAAATAAAACATGCTCCCTGGGATCTCAGCAGTTTGTCTGTATGAGTGAAATACAGGCAGGCACCCCAGAAACTGCTGACAACAGTCTGTGTGACACCTCCCATTTCAGTGTCCCACCAGCGGCACCATGGGTGGACAAAAGACATCCTTGCCTACCCCATCCTTCTCCTGTCAAACTGGCAGGAGACGGGTTGGGTTTCAATATGGAGCTGCCAGGCCTCTGGGCCTCCCAGGTCTAGGATTAGGATAGAGGACATAACCAAACACGAAGCATCCTTGATGAAGGCATCCACATCTTGGCGTCCCAGGCTCCCAAGATCTAGGCTCTAAGCTCGGGCTGCTGCAAGTAGCTAGACATCTGGAAAAAAACCTGGCGAACACCTACTCTCTGGCCTGCCTGCCTTTCAAAGCTTGTCAGAGGTTGGTTAGAATAATGCAAGTTGATTTTGGTGAACTAACTAATTCTGATGAATAATAGTGTTGTCCAAAAAGCAGATTTGTGGCCCGGTGTGCAATAAGTCAATTGTCACACGACGGGACTGAGAATTTTGCCTACCAGCTCTGCTTTCCAGCTCAGTTTTAAAGCCCTAGCTCTGGTGCTCTGGTAGCTCTGAGGAGTCTGCAACAAAGAATATGAATGGATTTTTTGTTTAGGTTTTATTTAAGGTAGGCACATTCAGGGTAAAAATAGAAGCTTTCAGGGTACTTAGGATAAAAATTAGAAAATTATTTAAAGTAGATAGATTTATGTGTCTAGAGGTTTGCCACAGGTAATAATTTCATCCTTTGCAAATCAACACACCCATACAGAAAACAACACAAGGCTCAACTGAAGAAGTACTATAGCTACTAAAAGATAACTTAAGTACCAGAATGGCACTGGAATGACAGCTAGCTCAATATTGAAATATCTCTAAAAATCCAGGCTTGAGAACTTCTTGGAATTTTTAGTAGCAGGTTTTTGCTAAGAAAGGCAGCAGCAGGGATTAAAGGTGTGACCATGTCTTTTATGGGGTGGCTGGCTAGACTGAATTATTAAGGGCATTGAACTCCAGAGAAGAATGAAAATTACTTTGGAGTAAAGGTGATCTAAATGGAGAGCTTTAATTTTAAAGCCTTTGAACTGTAGGAGTAGGATTAAGGTCATATTTGAAAGATTAGATTCTGCTGCCTCAGTTTTGGCTGTGTTTCAAATGACAGAGCCAAGCGCAGATAACTTTCAGCTCTGTGGTCTTGTAAGAAAGACAAGTGTGAGTGCAGACTTGTGGTGACTGACCATGGTACCCGCTGCAGAAGGGATGGACTGGCCAGCTCGCCTCCCACCCTGGTGAATAGATCATCCCTACCACCAATCAGTCCCTAATACAGCAATGAACTCAGGTTTTTTCATCAGGCCGTTGTTCATAAAATGTTGACTACCTCTTCAGGCACAACAGCCTTGAGAAAAGGAGGCTTAGAGGGGATCTCATTGCCATGTACCAGTACTTAATGGGTAGCTATGAAGAAGATGGAGACTCCCTTTTTACAAGGAGTCATGTGGAGCGGACAAGGGGGAATGGACACAAGATGCTCTTGGGGAGATTCTGATTGGACATGAGAGGAAAATTTTTCCCAATGAGAACAGTCAACCATTGGAATAATCTCCCCAGGGAAGTGGTTGACTCAGCCACATTGGACACTTTTAAGACTCAGCTGGACAGGGTGCTGTGCCATCTAGATTGTGCTCTTACCTCAAAAGGTTGGACCAGATGATCCTTGAAGTCCCTTCCAACCTAGAATTCTATGATTCTGTGAACAAATGCCATCAGCTGCAGCATAAACTGAAATCAACTAAAACAAGCCAAACCTGCACACACTTAATTTACTGAAGAGAGAACAGAACTGAAGTGTTCTCCCCCCCACCTCAGCCTTTCTCAAGGAGACAACAGAAGGAAATTCACCTTCACGTAGTTGCCTACAGCTCCAGAAAGTCAAACATCAGACCTTATGTTTTTACCATCTTCCATAAATTCAGAAGATTTTGGGAATGGCTGTGTTTGTATGCATTCACTGGTATTTCATGATGTTAGGTTTTTTTTTAACTCATCTTCCTTTTTTTAATACTTGAAGATGTTGATTTTTATTCTGTTAAGGAATGAGCTGGCCATTTTTAGCTCCTGTTCTTAATTCTTCTGATTTGCTCTCCAGTGACAAGCTATCTTGAATGAAGTTTCTGGGGGTTACTTAGTCCCTCATTGTGAAGGAAGTGTTTTTAGATACAAGTTGCTGTTCTGGTGCAAACACACTTCAATTTGTTTCAATTTGTCTGGGTTTTTTTTATACCTTGATTAACTGGGTTAATTGACTTGGCTGTAACATATGATAACCCTTACAAATAAACTGTTTTCTCTCAACTATGAAGACAAACCTGGGTCTTTTTCAGCCCTCTTGAATATGTGAACTAATGCATTTGATAGCAGGATTGAATTTTAGGTGCTGAGACTTTGTACAGTATATTGCATTGAAAGGGAAGCCATATAAAAACTATTGTTGTTGGGAACACAGAAGGAGGCCTTTCTTGTAGACTCCTGGAAAGTCTGTGGAAGAGAGCATCTATCTGAAAAAGACAGGAAAATCCTTTTCAAGGCTTTTTAAAGTTTTAAATCAATTTGAGGAAATACAGCAACCCTTACACACACACTAACAACCTCCCAATGCCACTAGAGAGTGTGTTCAAGGGTTAAATGTGTCTTTCCCCTTACCTTTGTGGTCATCTGGCAGAACAGGGTAAGGAAGGAGCTATGTAAAGGGAAAAAGGTTTTCTCTGCCACAGAAGCACTGCATGGGAGAGCTCTGCAGGCATCAAAATGACAGAGGCCGCCGGCTTGGGAAGAGGAGGCAAGGAGGCAGTTTCCTCCTCAAGACGTAGCAATCTGTGGGGAAGCATGTACTGGAGTTGAAGCTCCTTTTTCAATGAGAAAAGGATGAGATTATATGAGCAGAGTGTGGGAGAACTGCCTATTTTTTTCTTTTTAGACTCTTCTGCTGAGATCCTCTGTGCCTGTATTGGCATGAATATAAGAGGGTATTGAATCTAAGGCAATCATTTCTTTTCAAGAAATAGGAGAGAAAGAGAGCAAGATTTTGTGGGAAAGAAAAGGAAATTCCCAAGCTCCCCATGCTCATGCTTCTTCGATCCCTAGCACAGCTCTGTGGCCCATCCAGCTCAGCAACACTTCTGCTTTGTTGATCCACAAGGTAACTCCGTGTCCTTCCCACAGTCTTCTCCTTCACACTTCATTTGCTGGAGATGCTGATGCAATACAGCAAGCATCAGTGTGGGTACCTCTGTGCCCAGCTCTGGATTTAGGAGGTGCTAATAAGGATATACAGGTCCCCTAGCATCCTTGATCAAGCAAAGGTCTAGCTGAAAGCTGAGGCAATTGTGGTGCTCTCTTGTCACACGTGAGGATACACCCGTGCAGCCAAGTGCAGGCAGACCCCGCAGCTGCATGCTGAGCTGGCTAGGTCAGTCCTGCCTCTGAACAACGCGCTCACTTACTCTGTTTCCTAAAGAGAAATGCCTCTTACCTGCCCTTGCCAGAGAAGGGCAGAGCAAGCTTTGTTGTACCAGCCTAGAACTGCTCACCATTTGGGTTCCTTCTGCTGCACATTTTGGAGCTCATATTCTGGCAGATGTTGTTTTTGTGGGGCCAGACATTCAGCACAGGGAATTCCATACAACCTTGTAATTCATGAATATACAGTGGGTTTTCTTACATTGTAGTTTCTAAAAACAAATGCCACATGCTGTATTCAAAACTGTCAATATTTCAGTGGGCTGAATACAAACAATTAGTCACATGGGCTCACTTTTTTTTTGTGGTACGTAATGTGCAACTCCTTTTAGCTTTAGAAACTAAGGTGATATTCCTAATGCACTGTCTCTCAGAACATATGAGAGAATGTAACATCATTCAGCCAGTTCAATAAAAATCAACCGATGAAATACTATTGAAATAAATATTGAACCTAGTTCCTAAATAGTCTATGGTGCTATGTCTTAAAAGAAACCAATAATAAAGCAGATATGCTGGACTTTAGCCAAGTGAATTGATTTTTACCTTAAAAATAACAAGTAGTTTGACTTGTGGCTTCTTAATACATTTGGAAAATCAAACAATATTCCATGATTAATATAATACACATAAATGAATTTTTGCATTGAAATATGTTGAGTAAGCCTCTAGTGTAAATACATGCATTTATTGGTGGTGTTAGGAAGTGTCTCCAGGTAAGAATCTCTGCAGATATAATAAAAAGAGAAGCCCTGTGTGCAAATGTAAGAGCGAGTGAAACCTTGACTATATGTAACTATTCATGTTTACTTGGTGAGCTGAATTCTAGAAATTACTATTAGCTGTAGGACATAGATAAATCTTCATATATAAGAGCCAGATATAATTATCAGAGTGTCAACACATTTTTTCTAGTACAGAGGACAGGGAAAGGAAGAGCATGCAGTATGTAATGTGGTTTTCTATCATCCTTTGTGACCTGGTATCCTCAAGTAGTTTTGGAAACAAGGCAAGGTGAATATACTTCTCTTTCCCTACAAAATAAACAGTATTGAAAAAAAATCAGTAAAAAAGCAGGATATATGTATGCTAACAGGCTGTGTTTTAAGGCAGAGTCCAACTTAAATGCATGTAGCATCCCTGCTAAGAGAGCACCAGCACCAGCTTGAACCCAGCAGCTTTGCTCAGTCTGGGCTGAAGGGGCTGCAGCCTGTCTGGCAGCACCTCCTATTTCCAACCTTGATAAATTTTGTTCCCTTTCTACAGCCTAAGAGAAAAGTGATTTCATCAGTAGCAGCTCTAAAACCTCATGTTCGTGACACTGGTAGTCTGCTTTTTTCTAGTCCTGCTGTAATTAGAGAGAAGACAAAGCAGACATTCTTCACAGGACTATTGGAGGATCAGAGAGCCCAGTGGGGACACCTGTAGGGTATGCTGACATGCTTGATGGCCTTCAGAACCAGCTTTGAATTTTTTTCTCAGCTTTTTCATATCTTTATGATTCTAAGAAATATTTAAATTAACATCACAAAAAGAATAAGGGACCGAAGCCTCTTGCATCAGGGTTTAAGACAACCTTGTGCTTCAGGGTGAAGGTGAGGACACATTCAGCTAGTCAAATGCTCCCTGAGGGTTCCTCTGAAGACATAGTCCTCACAGACACTTCCTTGGAAGCAGCCGGGCTTTTCCTTCTTGGGAACAGAATGCTGTGCCTGATGGACCACGTGTCTCATCTACCATGGCAGTTTTTGTGCTCTTGTCTGCTCCAGGGATGCTTCAATAAACTGTGTCAGGAATCTGGGGCCAAATGTGACAATGAATCCTAAAAAAAAATGTTCTGCATAGATATGCCACAGGATTTGCCTGTGGCCAGCAACACTGACCATGTTTGCTAACGTGAAAAAGATGAATACATAAATGCTCTGCTGGCAGTGTATCAGAGAAAGAGGCTGATAGGGCTCGCAGAAGAAACATCCTGAATAGAAGCAGCATGTGTAGCATCTAAAGAGAAGAAAAAGAGGAGAATGAGTCTGAATAGAAGTGAATTAGTAACGGAAGAAGTTATAATCTCTGGTTTTAAAAAAATGTTAAAATGTCTGAGTGCTTCATGCATTTCAGATCTCTTTGATCTGTTTCCTTAGTTGGATTTGAATATGTTTTAGCTAAGTTATGTTGCCTCTGTTAGTAGGGAGATGGTGAAGTCCTATGTTCAAATCAAATTTTAAATGATTTTTTAACTGGTACCTGGCTCCAAATATGGATTTAGCTTTCATATGTGTTAATCTAGGCTAGCATTCATAGCAACTAATAGTATTTAACTCTTGCAAACAATCTAGTCTGATGCTATTTTTGCAAACTGGTCTTTCCCAAACTTTAGAAAATGGAGTCTTTCTTCAGAAAAATGAACCCAAATCATACTCTTCACCTCTAAATCTACCATGTTGTATTTAAAGCCTGCCCTTTCACTTTTTAGGTATAGCATGCTGCAAGCAGTGGGAATCTCTGTTGTTACCCCTCCAGCACTGTTCTGCAGTAGGGATAAATATCCAGGTCCCTATATGGTAGCCTATATATTGTTGATTCTCACCATTTTTTGCAAGTGTCATGCTACCTGGGGCCATATGAAAAGCCCCATCTCCTGGATTCACACAGTTGTGCTTTAATTACCATTTAGGCTATACAGAAAATCTTCTCCCTCTCCTAGTCAGACAGCGAAGTTTCAAATTATGAATAAATGTGTTTGGAAATCAGAAGGATTCAATAAATATAATAGGCATAATGTGTAGGCTTCCTGGCATTTGAAACAATCATCTCATGCTTATACATAATAGGTACTGGATGGTTTTTATGTTCTAGACTGGCAATACCAATATCCAAGGACAATAGACAGTTTTTTTCCTTTGCCCTTTTTTTTCTGCACAATATGACATCCTAGAATGTGTTACATATGTGATCTTAGTGTCACCGTGTACACTTCCCTGGGTTTTGAACGCTGATCAATGGTACATGGAATGGTGACTGGATTGCCCCAAACCTTTTCTCATATGTGAGTATCACTTGGAGAAAAGAGGCTGTAAGACTTAATCTGTCCGTAATAGGGCTCAGAACTGGGAGACAGTTCTGGAAAACTGGATGTGCCCATAGCTGTCTTTGGTGGTGCTGCTGCCATGCAGTAGGCAGCAGCTTCTATGCAGAGTAAGTTACTTGGCAGCATTAGCATGTTCAAAATTTTACTTAGTAATAGAGTACCACAGCAAACACACACCTCAATTATAGATATTGCTAGCGAGCCCAGTCACAGAACTACACAGCGGTGATGAATGTGCAGTATGATTAGAGGGAAAAAATTCCCTTTTTTCACCATTCACTTTACCATTTCCATGATCTTTTGGTATCCCACCTCAGTCATCTGAGATTCTCTCCTTGTGCGTGATGAGGTGGCACCATGCCCAGAGAGGCAATACCTCTTGTTTAGTCTTTTCCTTGGATGTTTTGGAACGAGGCCACTAATGAAGCTTGCTAATTTGCATTTTGATATTTTTCCTTCCCCCATCCCTTTTTTCCCCCTCCGTTCCCCTTCTACTTTTCTTCCTCAGTCCGAGAATTTCAAGATAGCTTTTCAGGAGGGATTGTTTTCCGTGCTTTCATCTTTACCTCCCTCAGCTGCGCTATTGTAAATGGCTTTGTTTTTCTTTAATGGATTTTCTTGTAGTGGTGAATAATTGTTTGGTTCACTGCTTCGTTTTTCATGCTTCATTTGCCTCATGTTCAAACTTTTGCTCTCCCTTGAGCAATTCACCTTTGTTGCTTCTGCTTTGCTCTGCAGCCTGTGGCTAAGATGAGTTCTCAGCTTGGAGTTCAGGCTGGGGCTTCTCAAGGCAGCAGCTGCGCCTTGCTTTACTTCTGGTTTGCTGGTTTCTGTAGCATGAAAGCATCATTTTCCCAGTGGTGTTTTGTACATCTAGCTGGTGAGAAGGAACATGGAGCAGGTGGATTAGCCTGCAGCAGCTCAGGGGATTGGCAGCTGGTGGCAGCAGAACAGGCAGAAAATTCTTATCTTTGTGATAAAAGCCAGAGCATGAACCCAGAAGACAGGTGAGACTCATCTGCTGATCGGATCTCTCTTCAGCTTGTTTTTAGAGCCTCCTTCCTTCAAGTGTTACTCAATACTTGCAAGTCCTTTCTAACATAAATGACCTGAAGTAATTTGTCACCACAGTTATGACCATACGTGTGACAATTTCTACTTTAAAATATGCTAGAACAGGAAAAAAACCCCTAAAATCATGCAGTAATGGGGGTCCTGACTCTCTAGATGAATTGAAAGGTTGCATCTAGATAGAGTGACAGGAATGCATGGTGATTCTGGCCTCTTCAAAGCAAGCACATCATGGTCCTGGATAGAGTTTGCACCTCCAATTCCTTCCAGACCAATTGCTGGGCTCTGCTTCACATGAAAACCAGGGCATAGGAGAGGGGAAGGATCTCCTATGTGCTTTGGTCTGATTCAGAAGCAGGGCTGGACCCCTGATGTCTGCGGTCATCTGGGCCTTGGAAATGTTTTGTTTCACTAAGGGTAAGCAGAGTTGACCAAACATAGTATGTAATTCCTTCTCTGAAATACACTTTTTTTCCCCATAAGGTCACCAGCTACTTCAAGAATTTGGTCAGGTACTACAAAAATGGCTGCAGAATAATGCCATTTCACCACCCCTACTTTTGCCCTTTTCTCCACAGTGTTTCTCGTAGCAGATACCAGCTCCACTGAGGATACATGGATGTCAAAATTGCAGGCACATTGTGTTTTTGCTTCTTTTCCAGATGCTATAGCCTAAATCATGCAGTTTAATCACTCTGAAGGGAAACAAAAAAAGAACAATAAGATTCCAGATAGATTTAGGCAAAAAGAACCAGTTAAATGAGTGTAATAAAGCACACTGTGTGCCTACTATTTCCCCCTGCATCATTAGCATAAGTGTGACCACATCAGTGATTTTATTCTTGTATCTGTCCACTGTGCAGCATAGAGATCCATATTTTCATTTTGTGAGAAATACTTTTATCTGAACATTTGAATTCAATGGTAGTATATATACAACCAAAAAATCCAACATAATGGTGTTTGGAAAAAACCCAGCCTTCTAATAAACTGAACAGTTTTTGTGATTTAGACTTTCTTGTGATGATTTCTACACTTCAAAGCGATGCTTTGGTTGGTTCTAGTTCAGATGAAATATCAGAACAACTCCCTGTGGTAACATTGCTCCTGGCAAAACACTGTGTTTTAAATCTTCCTGAAAAAATGAAGACAGCCTAGACCTGGCCACTGGGTCCCACTGAGCTGGTAGAGCCAGCAGAGAAGCACAGGTGGTGGTGGATTGCTGGGTATGTTACAGGACTGTAAACTGCAGGTGGCTTCGGGCTGCTAGAAGGTAGATGGAAAGAAGAAAGACTAAATAATTCTTCAGTCTCCCTTGTGAAATGCATGGCTGATTAGCGGGTGGTGTATTTCCCATTCCTATCCCCAGACAAGGTCAATATTATACTGAACAGGTCCAAGAGCCATTTTCTGACCCTGAGAGCAAGTGCACAGGTCACATCTCTGTAGCTTGCCCTCCTTCTTCCACCCCAAAATTAAACAAGAAGACTTCAGGGAATCTTCATCTGTATATACAGAGGGAGTATCCCATGGTTTGTGTCACCTTGAAAAGCATTTCAACATTGTATGGAGACTGCAGTTCTCATGGGCCAGAGCCACATGTGGTGGGGAGTATGCTATTACACATTACAGGTTATCATGGACATAGCTTGAGCCTGTGCCCTGGCTCTTTTCCATTTCCCAATATAGACAAACCTATATGTCCCTGGCCAATTTAAGAGGGTGCTTCCAGTTAGGACGAAGGAAGCCTTGCAGGAGCCGGCTCTGCCAGGGTGTTGTGCCTGCTAGAGGCTTGGTGAGAGGTGTAACCTTCAGGACAGTCCTCAGAGCTGTTGGTGAGGCGGTGGCTCTTTTGGAGGCTTGGCATGGAGCTGGGGGAAGTCTGCCTGAAGGAAGGCTGACTTTGCTACATATTTATGCCAGAAAGATGAGTATATGATACAAATACTATGAAGACCGAAGAAATGAGCCAGTTAAACCTGATGACTACATGCTCCTAAATGCTCAGGATGCTTTGTTATTCATATGAAGGTGGCTATTTATTTCTAACAGAGGGTGTTTTGGGAAAAGGGCGTAGATTAGTAGGATATTTCATGTTATGGGAAATTAGCAGTTTACAGAGGAGCCAACTATAACATTATTACCTTTTTGGTAATAATGGTTTCTCCTAGTTTGTTAGCAAAATTTGTTTGTACCTTTTCATTAAGAACTTAGTCAAGGCATTAACAATAGGTAACCTTGTATCAAAGAGAAGTGGGGCTGCTGACAGAAAAGCATAGAAATTCCATAGAAATTAAGAGAGAAGGAGGCTGAGGGACCAGATAAGGAATAAAGGAAGAAAAAAACAAATATCTTAAAAAAAAAAAAAGGAATAATGTATTATTCCAGAGAATTCCTAGGTAATAATGGCAATATCATATTAGGCTGGAAAAAGGAAATGATGTGGTACTCTTTATAGCTGCATGTTAAGAGTCATCCTATACTTCCAAAGGAAGCACAGACATACTGTCTCAGATCTTATCTCTTTCGGCAAACTGTCTGATTTAATTTTAGGCCAGACTGTACATCAGTTTAATTAAACCAGAACTAAGATTTGTATAAGTATCCTTTTTTTCTGTTTATCATGAGACTTTGTAGACATAGCCCAAGTTGATATACAAGCCATTCAAGCTAAAATGGGGGAGGGGGGCAGGGGGGAAAGCTAAGCTGAGATTTAAACAAATATCCAAACAAGATTGAAATATTGCATTCAATTAGGACTGAGACACATGATTGACTTACAGTCATGTACAAGCTGACAGCCTATTGCTACAGCAGCCCACCTCAACAGCCGCTATAGCTCTGCCAACACACACTCCTGCTGTAACTCAGTTACATATGTGCCTGAACTCCGAAACCAAGTTGGCAGAAACAAACACCCATGTATAAGACCACCTACCTTCAGGGCTGCAGCTCTCTGGGATGAGCTTTATTCCCCCCAGGAGCCTAATGCATAGCAGTTAAGGCCATTGAGAGACTTCCTTTCCAACTTTCCTTTCCTGTTTTTTTTGTTCGGTTTGGGTTTTTTCCCTGTCTTGCTGTTGAAAGTGGAAGGTGAAAGGAAGGACAGAAGCAGGAAGAGGGAAGGAAGTCACTCTTGTGTTTCCCAGAGTGAAGCAGCTGCAAGTCTTCTTGACCTTCACGTGGACTGTACAAAAGAGAGACAAAATTGCCCCCCCTCCATGCCCTTTCAATATTGTCAAGGCGGCAGTCCAATTAGTGCTATGTGCTAGGCACACAGAATGGCAGGGTTTTATTTAGTCACAAACATCTTCATCTCTGCTGAATGAACAGCAAGTAATTCAGACTTCCTCAGTCTGCACAACCAGCTCCTATTAGCAGTAATTAGAGTGAAGTATGTGCATTGAGGGAAAACAGCTGTAAATGATGAAGAGATGGCAAGCCTGGTCTCAATCCCTCCCTCCCAAATAGTTGTCTTCACCTTGCAGCTTGAAGTATCTGCCTACAGAATGCCTTCAAAAGGGTTTGGAACTTGTCTTTGAGAGGGAAAAACTTAAAAGAAATGATACATCTGCTGTTGCAGGACATTTGAACTGACTGGCTGTGCTAGATCCAACAGAACCTTTAGAATATGTCATTATAAATAAACAAAAATAACTTAAAAGCCCCTGCACAGCAGAAAATCAATTTTTGGAAGCCACGAAGTAGGATCACAAGGTTGATCTACGTACTGAGACTGCATGACTTCAGAGGTAGTCAGAAACAGGATGGGGACTTAATTGGGGGACTTCTAGAAGGCACACTATGCAGCTGCATTTCAGTTTCTTTACCACCTCTGTAAATGCAGGGTGCACATTTAGGGGTCACGTTTCTCTGAAGGGTGGCAGGGATGTCTTTCCTCAAAACCATTTGAAAGTGGGGCATGTTTGAAATTTTTACTTAGGAAATTTGATTATGACTTGATAATAGCACAGTGGTGTTTATCGATTGTCAATGCAAAATGATGTCCTCCTTGTTTCTCACTTGGAATCAGCCCAAGCCCACAAAATTAGTCAAGGAAAAATGAGATAAATCCCAAAATATGTTTCATTTTTGGCCATTGTAGTTGCAGTTCTCAGAAAGCTCGCAATTAGTAACTATTTTTTAAAGGCAACTCTAGTAAAACACTGCTAACATTTTTATTGTTATCATTAGAACTAGTCAATGTTAGCCAAACAATAAAAAGGCTGAGTAGCCTTTACTAACTTTATGACAGTTATGACCCATAGTATGACAGAAAACATAATATTTTCCTTTTTCTCTTTTCAGGACACAAAAAAACCTGGCTTATTCCATTCCTCCAAACCCAAGGGAAAATTTCTACTGATCTGAGTAAAAATTTCTATTCAAGGTCAACGTGTGGTGTGGAAGATAGCTAGGAACAGAAAAGATGATGGAGGCTCTACGGAAGGATCCTCAAGATGCTTTCTTATCCTCTCCACACTCTCATCCTCTTCTCAGCCTCCAGTTCTTCTCAACTTACAGTCAAATGGTTAGAAAAGAGAGGACACCTACGTGATGGAGAATACTTCGCACACTGATAGCAAAGTTCTCTCTTTTTTACAAGTTTGTTATTGGTCCTATTTATGACAATGTTATCTTACATGTCTGAAAGTAGAGGAGAAATATTTCTTACACAAATGGTCCATGATGCCTGCACAAATACACATTTTAAAGAACATACCAGCAAATATTCTCATTGGTATTTTTCCCAAATTACTGTTTCTTTTACCAAAATGATTATATAAAAACAGTAGTGTAAGCAAAACTTCCTACCTTCCTACAACAGGATTAGCTTATTTAATGCGGTCTCTCTAAAAAGCTGAAGAAACTTAATTCAAAAGTCAGCTTAATATTAATCAGCTAAAAAAAAAAGTCACAGATGTAGTTTTATTCCAACATAATTTAGGATGAGGATGAGGATGAGAATGATGATAAGGACAAGGACAAGGATAACGATAATCCTGCCACCTAAGGTAAGGATGGAAGGATAAATCACCTTCTGGACATGCTAACTCAGAATTCATGCTTAGCTTTTAGTTGCTACCATTGCTTCAGACAAATCTCAGCCTTTTTTGGAAGTTGGTATCAAAGGATGCACATACATTTGATTTTAACCTTGAAGTGCATTTCACTTTAATGTTGGTGAGCCTTTCCTTGTGGTCTTTGGAGAACAGAGCCTCCACATGCTCCTTCACCTTGGAGTCCACTAAAAAGACAATCTGACTTAAATAGTTGCTGTATATTACCAGTGAGATTCTTATCCTGTTGAAGTAAGTGGTCATGTCCATTAACATAAATAGGACCAGGATTTTATCCTAAATCTCTACAATGCTGCACCTTTGCAGGGTTAGCTTCTGCTTGAAACAAATAGAAGGGAACATAAACAACCATGCTGGACAAGTGCAGCAAAAAGCACGTGAACAGGTTTGAAGGGCACCTTCTTGCTTTGGGTAATCATGTAGAGTACTAGGATGTCCTGTAGTAAGTTAACAATAAAGCCTTTTATTGCCATCCATTTCTACCCCAGTAATGGAGGAGGCAATTTATAGACAAAATTCATGTTCCCCTTACACTTGAATAAGAGCACAATATTATATGACATAATAAGACACGGGCCTGTTTTTTGAAAAAAACCACTGGGCTTGTTCTTTGCTATTGCTCTCCTCCCAAGTACTGTAATTGAACAATATTTATTTTTGCAAAAGTGCTGTTTCACACAAGCTCTTAGAGCTTGAGGATCAATGAGCGATGCTGGAAGGTGAAATTTAGACTGACAGAGGAAAAAAGGGCTTTTGCGGCATGTTCCATTATTTTTAAATAAATTACCTTAATGCATGCGTTAAGCAGGAGCTGGCCTTGAAGAATGGCAATGGTAAAAGCACTGCCAGCTGGACTGGAACATGCGTCCTTTGTTCCAAATATTACGTATTTATTCTGGATCTAAATGAATATAGGATTTTTTTTTCCACGCTTCTAATAATGAAGTGAATGCCTGCCCTCCCCCAGGGAACTGACACTGACCAAGAGGCAAGCGGTTGTCAGACACTGCCTGCAGCAAAGCTTACAGCTGCTCCAGATCAAGCCGCACTGAAGAAAAGACTATTAGGTCTCTGGGGACACAGATAATAGACAAAAATGATAATGTATGTGGACAAAAGTAGAGGACAGTAGTGCTTTCTGGGATTAAGAAGCAGGCAAAAAAAAAAAAGGGTTTGTTATACCCCGCAAAATGATTGCTGACTCTCGTTTTAGGATGACCCCTGACCTGAAGGAAAATAATGGATGGCCCATCTGCTTGATACACAGGAATCCTCAGGCACCATTTTGTCCTATTATGTCAAAACTGGTGCTAGAATTATGAATGTGTTACCATTTGTCTTTCTTTTGTTACATGGAACAAAGGTACCAGATACTTAACAAAATTCTTCCCTCCCCCCCCGTCCCTTCCCCTTCCAAGTATCCTTCCCCCTGCATAGGGATGAAATAGAAGCAGGTCTTCCTCGTCCAGTCTTACTTCTCACTCTATTTTCATTACAGAGGAAGCCATCCATCTCAGCTCAGGGCAGACATTTCTTCAATGAACTATGGATGGCCTGAGAAGTGCTAATAGGATGCAGAGACTTTCATTACTGCGCTGGTCATCTGAACCTGGGCCAGCTGGGGAGAAGCTGAAGGGCATTATTGTTTGTCAGCTGTGTGAAATAGATGAGGGAATCTGTCCTGCTCTCCACTTTGTAACACCAATGTTTCCAGTTCTTTCAGCATCTGAGCGAATGATTTACGAGAATCTGAACCATTTCCCCCCAGTAGCAGTACTGCTCAGGCTGAGGTCGAACCATGTTGCACAGAGAGCTTGTGCTGGGGTTCCTATGTTGTGACTCTGTTGTGCTGGAAGGAAAACACGCGATTCCGTGCCCATCAACCCTGGAGCTTCCATGAGAAACTGGAACCGAAACCACAGAGCTGAGTCTTACATCTGGCATTTCTTTCACAAATTGGAGTAGGGTACCTCCAATTCCCAGTGACTTCATTGATGCTCGAGGGGGTTGTTTAGTTTACCTTTATAGAAACGAAAAGAGGAAGCTAGAAATAAGAAAAAACTACTCCTTGGATCATACCAGTCACCACAAGCAGGAAGTAGTTCTTGTGTCCAGGTGGTTTTCAGTGTATTTTGTTATTTTTTTTCATCTGTTTTGCGAAAGGTCTTTCTCCAGGGCCTGATCCAGGACACAAGGAGATGGCATTGGTCACAGAAAATAGTACAGTGATCTGCAGTTGCAGGCATAAAGTCACCATGAACATTGCCTGAAGTGTCCCCATGTTTGTACTTTCTACGCAATCTGTTCCTATTGGTACTGTTGCTGGGAGCATTTATTCTAATTATCTCTTGCATGCAGCCTTCATCCTGTCCTTTACCCTGCAGCGAGCCTGGGCAGATAGAAGTAAGTTGGCTCCCAGCTGTGATCCCAAGCCTTGTGAACCTCCTCCTCGTTGCCCAAATGCACCCTCCAGCATCATCCAGTACCTGTGAGACGGCAGTCAAAGATTTCTCTCTAAGAAGAAAAAGAACCGGCATGGATTCAAAAGGCATGGCAGCAAGACATGATCAAATCTGCCAAGAAACACAGAGAATTATTATTTCAATTCCCCTTTTTTGTAACTGGGAACAGACATGCTGCAGAACACCTTTGTGTGATGCATACTGCAAAAATCATCAGCACTGACATAATATCCCTCACTATTAAGGAGCTGCGCTGGCTGTTGATGGGAAAGGGAAGACAGTGTAGGAATGCAGCTCCTGGGCTGAGCTCAGCTAGCATCCATGGTGCTGCTTTGTGCAATGTGAAAACAGGACCTCGTGACTGGCCCAGTGATCCTTGAGAACTGTTTGTAGATGACCTGAGAGAAAGATTGAGAGAGAGAGAGAGAGAGAAAGAAAAAAGCACCAAATGGAGAACTTCAGGGAACAGTCCACCATAATTCCCACTAGAAACCTGGGTAAATATGCCAAGCTGTATCTGGGATACAACTCTCTAGGAGAATTTCACTCAGACAAATGTCCCTAGCTATGATGTCATCGTATAATTACATTTACTTGACATGGGGTGACAGCTGGAGAAATCTGACTCATTTGTAGGAGCTTCAGAACAAAGCCCAGCAATAACACCTTGCATCTACATAACATATTTTCCTGTCTGGAACACAGAATGAACTTAATGATTTCGCAGCATCTTCGCTAGGCAGATCCATTTTGCAGGTGTGGGGAAGTTGAGGTGGATAGAAGTTAAATAACTTGTCTGGATTCACACAGTTCTGACTCAGAGCTGAGAATATAATTTAGCATAACCTCATCTTCTTTTTAACCACTAACCTACAATCTGTTTTAAAATACTTTTTGCTTTTGGATTAACAGGTACAAACTCAATTCAACTTATGATACATAGCTAACTTGATTTCAGTGCAAACTCCTCAGTGCCATTCAGTTGTTCAGCTGCCTGAGATAAATAAAAAGCTAAAAATATTCCTGTCTTTCTGGTGGTTTGTAGGAATATGAATCACAAGCACTAAGAAAGCGTGACACGCATGCTGACATTTTAATACAACATTTCCCAGTAAATACCAAATCCTGTCCTCCAGATTTGTAAAACCAGAGACAAAAGCGGCAATGGCATCACAAAGCAACAGTTCTGTTGTAACATCTGCCCTTCGATAGTAGCGCTTCTGCTCCCTTCTCTGTTGGGCCACAAAAGGAGAGCTTTTCCCCAAGACCCAGCCGGCCCTGGCTTGATACCTTGAAGCACAAGGGTTCATACTTCTTATCACATTGTCATCTCAGGCTGAGCTGCAGACACTGCTCTTTTCAGGAATTTACTAGGCTCTTTCCGTCAGTAGTATCCCATGGCAATGAACCACACAGGTTAACAGTAAATGGTGGAAAATGGAGTACTTGTACTATTTTATTACATCTGTTGCATTTTGTATGGATATTTCTTGTCTTTGTGGTAATCTAAAGGCCAAAGCAGGATCAAACATCTGTTTTTCCTATATCTTTTTGTTATTTTATATACTTATCACATTACCTCCTTTAGTTGTAGCTTTTCCTTTTATAATGTGCCTAGTCTTCCTCATAGCTTTAACCTTTGCATTATCCTGCCATAGACCTTTTCAGCATTTGCTAGGTCCTTTCTGAGACAAAAGCAATGAACAGGGATTATGATATTTACCATAAAGCTCTATTCATGCAATACTGTTCTAAAAACTGCCGTTGACTTCAACAGGGCTTTGACATAGGTAACTGTATTCATTGAAATTGAATTTCCCTGCTTTCATCTTATCTGGTTATTTACTCTGTATTTAATTCTCTAGGGATTGCATAGTCTGCTGTAACTGTCTTTGCTATTTTAAATAATTTGTTAAATTTCTCATTCTGCATTTATTGATCCCCATTCTCCAGAAGTTTAGCAATGAACTTACAGAACCAATCTACAGAGCATCACAAATGATCTCTGGATCAAAAATGGTTATTGATTCTTAATCAAATGCTTTGCAAGCTTTAGGCAAACATATATTTTGCCTTTCCAAAATAGCAGAAATCTTTGAACTTGGCATGTAGATACCTTAAACATCAGCTAGTATTCAGGCAGCTCTATCCCATAGTACATAAATATAAAACCAAGGAAAATTATCAGCATCTGTATGTGACAGCATGCATCTATTCTTCAACGTGTTCAAGATGCAAGGCTCACTTATGGAAAAGTGAAAACCATTCTCATGTCTTTTAAAATATGATAATTATATTAACAATCTTGGCACAGGGTACTTCCTGGGGATTAGTGGCTGAGTGGGATAAGTGGCCTTTGCCTCAAGTATCAACTCTTTCCACTTCTTCATCAATTCACTGAACCTGTCCTGTGCCTCCTCTGTTGTTGCTAAGTAGTAATGATTCTTTTAAATGTTAATATATAGAACTACTCATTTACAATGTACTAAATTTATGACATGAAGCATGCTCCACTTACTGTTTCTAATAACCTCACCATAAAAGTGATCTTTCCATAATAATTAATGACTGAATAATTTCTATAATGAGAGATAAATGTTGGTGTGGTAAGATAAAGTAGTATGCCTCCCTTTCTCTTTTAACATATACACTGCAAATAATCAGTATGAGAAAATGGAACAGACGTCCTCATCTTTGAGTTACATTCACTCCAGATTTGTGATCAAATCAATCAACCATGAGTATAAAACTGGAATGATGCAGAGAGGAACCAACCTGGAGTATTCAGGTTCCTCTTTTCTTGTTTGTTTGTGTTTGGTTTGCTTTTTTTGGAAATTATTTACATTATCCCAAAGAGTTTGCATAATGAAATCAAATTGCTTTTATGCTCGCAAGAAAACACTATCTAGTAAGCAGTCTTATCACAGATAAGAAGAAAACTGATCTCTCTCACCATAAGCAAATTAATGAAAGTGAAGAAGTTGTCTTTTAAACCCCACTTCTATATCCAGTTCTTCTTGTACCTTTGATGTGAGGTACTGTGATCTAAGGGTTTGTACCTTGTCCTGTGGAACTCGGTGTTCATGGCAGTCACTCTGAAACCCAGGGAGCAGAGGGTGTTCACTGCTGCTACAAGCAGTTGGGCAGTTCTTTTGCGCAGCCTGTGATAAGTCATTTCTTTTCTCACCTGTCCCTGGCCATGATGCCACCAATAAAAAACTGCATTGAAAACATCCCGGCACAATGATATTTTAGCACAACACACCAGAATGTCTCTTACTGTAGCTGTTGAAAGAATAGTAGTGCTCTCTCTTTGCTTATCATCAGAGGATTGTAATTTATCTCGGCTTAAATGTGTATGTGGTTTCCAGTGGCTCAGCTGATGCATGGTTTTGCATGCACTGCTATGTACATCCCTCCTCGGTGCTCTTCTGGGGGCTGTGCAAGTTTACACCACATTGAACAAGCAGCATCTCTGTATGACACATGCCGTACTGGCTGGTTATTTGACTATCATGAACTATTTGGCTAACTATGACTATTATAACTATATAATTATATAGTTGTTACTATTTCTTACAGTCGCTTTGGTGTTAACCCAAAGTGGCATCAAGCTGTTCCTACTGGAATTTACTGACAACATTTAACATGGAAGAAAACTGAGAAGAATAGGCCTGGAGCAGTTAGTAGGGCTTTATTGTGCTTATACGTTTAAGATAAGACAGAAGTTTCTAGTCTGTTTTCTGTCAGAGTTAACTGGTGAAAGCTGTCAGAACTCATTAAGTTTCTTTTTCTTGTATTTAAGACACAGGTAGAGGCATCCAGAATTTTGTAAATGTGTTTCATCTAATCATTCCCGCTGTTTATTTCTGTAGCTAGTGTGCACGCCTTACCTTCATGGCTTCTGCTAAGGTGTGTATGTTTGAATATTCTGAATCACACATCACTTATTACATCACACTGACAGCTAGGTTTGGCCAACCCCGTATTTGCCAACACAGTCATCTGAAGTCCTTTCAACAAAGATGCACTGCAGATAGAGGCAGGTGCAGCTGCTCTTCAGCTGCTGCGAATAAGGATGTTGGAGAGGCATCAGGTGGGGAATGGCACATTAACGTGCGCTGTCTTCTGTCTTTAACAAAGCAAAGCCTGTTGTGGCAGGCAGGAAGGGAACAAAGTATTTCTGTTTTTTCCAATCCATTTACTCATTGTGCCATGACAATGTCAGGAAAGTAGTGGGATAAAGCAGATATTTTTGTAACTGAGGGAAGCTGGCCCGAGCAGGCTGGTTATCTGATCCAATTTTTTTACTATTTTCATGTCCTACAGTTCATTTGATCGGATGACACTGCACTGACTGGTACTGTAGCAGTTTTTAATGGTCCCTTGCAGGAGATTTTTGATTTTCCAAGCTGAAAGCTTATCACCTAGTAAAATTCCAGAACTTGCTGCTCCCTTTGTGAATACACTGCCAATTTCTCCTCACATATTTTTTCCATGCTCTTAAGGAAAAAAGTGTATGGAGTTATGTTCTTCCAGGAATAAATCCAAAGGCCATATCAGCACGTCCTTACTTGTCCCTCTCCACACTGGTTCTTAAGAGGCCTTAAAGGATATGTCTTAATCATATGATTCCCTAGACATTTGAGAAATACAGGATTTGGTCACTACTTTTAAAGTGAGGTGTGGGGATGCGTTGCTGAGCATCTGAAGTCCCACATTAGCTCCATTCAGACTTCCAAAAAAAGGCAGTGCTTTCAGAGTGACCACCCATCTTTTCAAAAACATCACCAGCTCTTAAGGGCCAGTAAAATCTACAGCTGACGTCTGGTCTCCCCTTCAAAGTCTTTTTCCTAAATAAGCTGCATGGTTTAAATATATTTCTCATTTATAAGAATCTCACATTTCTGCCATTTCTAAGTGTGTTGTCAACCTTAAACCACTGCCTGCCATTTGGTTTGAAGATTTCTCAGTTCTGCCAAAAATTGTCCTGGAGTTCATCAGTCAGGCTTGTAGGAAAAGTGGTACAAAAAGAGCAGCCGAGTCAGACCTACCTATGGGCTATGTTCAGCTGCTGTACCAGGTGCTATAGCAATAAAGTAAAATAATCCTGAGGCAAGATTCCAGCTCTGTTGGCACATAAACAAAAAGCTTGTTTGGTAAATACAGGTAAGAGATTCAAATACACATAAGTGCAAGCAAACTGTTGTCAGTGAGAAGAGATACTGCTGAGCTGAGCTGAGCTGAATACCTGCGTTCTGTAATAAGCTGCACAGCTGTGCCCTAATTTTTCATCCCCTTTCCTGTGTAGAACAGGAAGGTGTATGTTATTGTTAAAGGTGTTTTTATTCTTCACTATACTTTCCTCAAGGCCAGACAGAAAACACAGATCTATTCAAAGAGATGTCTCCTAGAGACATGGACAGGTAACAAAGCATCACATTATAAGAGGAATCCTCATTCTCAGGTGTAAAGTTTTAGTCAAGATGTAGCATGGCTTTAAATCTGTGCCCTGAGATACTCAACGCAGGGCCTTTATCAACCAACAAACCTCTTCTGAAAAAAACCCAAACAACAAACAAATAGAAATTTATCTTTTTTTTTTTTCCAAAAAAAGAGAGAAATTTCTAGGATTTTTTTACTGTGGTCTTTTAAAACTTCTTTCAAAGTTTTAAATTATATATTGCTGTATATTTCTTCAAATGAACTCCACTGCTTTGCATGGTGGTCATGTTATGCTAACCAGGTTATAGCTGCTGAAATCTTCAAACCCCTTTTAAATATGAGGGTTGGACTAATAATCTTTTGTAGTGCTGCATTCTTTGAGTTGTTTAATCATTAGTGTGTTCAGGAAGATCCTTGCCCATTTCCTCTTTAATTTACATTATCGGGGCTTCTTTAGCAGATTTCTCGTCCTTCTTTATCATAGACAAGTCCTTTATCCAGCATATCACATGGGGTGGAAATATGCTCCTGCTTTATTCCACATGCAGAAGAGAAACAGCTATCAAGCATTTCACATATTTCTGAATCAGTATTTATGATTCATTGAGTGCAAGAAATAAGGTAGAAACTAAATGTGCTTGACTGAAAAGAACACAGCCTACATTTGGGAAATTCAGTGATAATATTCGTTGTAAATGTCTATTATATAAGATTTTTAGTAGTTTCTCACTCCTAGCAACAGCCTTACTGTATAGTCTGAAGTGCCCAATATGACACTGCATTTCTGCAATAGCACTTTTTTCTTCTACACTTTCCCTTCTACAGCTGCATCACTTGCTGTTTGGTATTCAGTGCTGGCTTTGTATTCAGCGTTGCCAAAACCCAGAGTTTGAGAACAATTACCACTAGCCCCTCAGAGTGATTTGCCTGGTATTCTCCAAAGCAATGCTATCTCCTCCTGAAAGAGAAGTTGTCAGCTTGATTTCTGACTTGAGAGTCTCTTGTCAGGTTCTTCAGCCAGTCTTGTTCAACTTGTTCATCAATGACCTGGACGAGGGGACAGAGTGTACCCTCAGCAAGTTCCCTGACGACACAAAACTGGGAGGAGTGGCTGATATGCTGGAAGGCTGCGCTGCCGTTCAGCGGGACCTGGACAGGCTGGAGAGTTGGGTGGAAAGGAACATGATGAAATTCAACAAGGGCAAGTGCCGAGTGCTGCACCTGGGGAGGTCGAACCCCATGCACCAGTACAGGCTGGGGGCTGACCTGCTGGAAAGCAGCTCTGCCGAGAGGGACCTGGGAGTCCTGGTGGATGACAAGCTCACCATGAGCCAGCAGTGTGCCCTTGTTCCAAGAAGGCCAATGGTGTCCTGGGGTGCATTAAGAGGAGTGTGGCCAGCAGGTCGAGGGAGGTTCTCCTCCCCCTCTACTCTGCCCTGGTGAGACCGCACCTGGAGTACTGTGTCCAGTTCTGGGCTCCCCAGTTCAAGAAAGATGAGGAACTCCTGGAGAGAGTCCAGAGGAGAGCAACTAGGATGATAAAGGGACTGGAGCATCTCCCCTATGAGGAAAGGCTGAGGGAGTTGGGCTTGTTCAGCCTGAAGAAGAGAAAACTGAGAGGGGACCTCATCAATACATACAAATATCTTAAGGGTGGAAGTCACGAGGATGGAGCCAGACTCTTTGCAGTGGTGTCCAGTGACAGGACAAGGGGCAATGGGTACAAACTGAAACATGAGAGGTTTCAGTTGAATATGAGGAGGAACTTCTTTACTTTGAGGGTGACGGAGCACTGGAACAGGCTGCCCAGGGGGGTTGTGGAGTCTCCTTCTCTGGAGATATTCAAAGCCTGCCTGGATGAAGTCCTGCGTAACATGTTCTAGGAGAACCTGCTTTAGCAGGGGGGTTGGACTAGATGATCTCCCGAGGTCCCTTCCAACCGTTGCCATTCCGTGATTCTGTGTGATTCTGTGATGAGGTCCCACATCTTCACCAAAAGCCATCTCAGCATTATTAAAATGTGTCACAAAGTTTTCAGAAAGAAAATGTCGTGGAGGGTTCTACCCAGGCTTTTTACATGAGAAATACTGTATGGGAACACTTCCACTTTTTTTCCTCTTACAATTTTTCCCATGCTCCAAAACTCAGCCATATGAGTCTGCAGTAAGCCCTCATCAAAAGTAAAATCTGCAGTTCTCTGACTCCATTTGACCCCAAAAGAATAAGCAGCATTATGTTATTTCTTTTACTTAACACTTAATGGAGCATTTGAGCAAAACACAGCAATGACAAATTGGCAAAGTATGCCTTGAGTGTCCTATGACAGAAATACAAGTGACACTTGGCCAAAGCAGTCTTTTCTCTTTACCTACCAAGAGATGTCAATCAAGATGTCTTGCTCCCTGTCAGACCGTCCATCTACTGAAAATACTTAAGAAGATTTAGATCACTCTTTTCCCTGTGTTAAAAGCGTCAACAATGAGCTCTTTATCTAAGGGTCAACAGGTCACTAGCCCGTCAGCTTGGATTACTCATTGTTTCACGCCAGGATCCTGTTTCCCTGATCAGCAGCACAGCATGCTGGCTAGATTTGTCCTGGGATCTGTTCTGGAGGGGAACAGCTGGGTATCTCTCAGACAAAATCCACAAGTGGTTTGATGCTTAGATAATCAAAGGCAGTTCCAGTAGGTGTTATGGCCAGGGCTATGCCTGCCTCTCTACCTAGCTCAGGCTTCCAGCAGATACCCAGTATGATGGACCTTTTAATGTGTTGTAATATTGTAGCCTGCTACGTGCAGCCCACCCTCTCAGCGGTCTGCTGGAAAGGTATAAAAGTACTGCAGCTGTCTCATTTTCCGAGCATATTTAAAAAGAAATGATAAATCTTTTTTAAAAGTTAAAAAAACCCCAACCAAACAAATAACAGTGAAGTGTCCAGGACAAAAGAGAGGCTTGACATGTCCTGAAGGAAAACTCAGACTTTTGCAGTAGAAGGACTTAAGCAAACCCAGAAATGAAGGACTGGAAGAATTACCCTGTTTACCCAAGAAGAGCAGCAGTATGGCTTCATGGTAAGAAGTCTGAGGCTCAAACCAGGCTGCATAGCTCAAAATTAGAAAGACTAAAAGTGAGTTGTGATGAAAACCAACTCAAAGCAGGCAAGTAGCATCTATGTTTTAGAGGGGCTGTGAGTGACTACACACAGATGTGTGGACACCAATGCCTACAGGAAAGTAATTGAGCCAGAATGGAGTAAGCACAGATAGCCATGTAAGTGAGTAACTGTGGGACAGTTGACCAAGAGAATAAAATCACTCTCTGTAGCTTATCACTTCACATCCTCTTGCTAGGTAGATGAGTGGAGAACAATTTGTTAAGACTTTGGCACCATCTCCCACAGCATGCATCTTTGGAAGATGAAGCATTGTGGGCTGGAAGGAAGGGATTGTTGGATGGACTGTTGGTGAGTAAAAAATTGGCTGGATCACCAGACTCAAAGAATAGTGGTCAAAAGCTCAATGTCAAGATGAAGACCAAAAAATAACCAGAGTAAACTAGCAACTGATACTGAGGCCTATATGATCATCTGCATTAAACACTTGAATGATGGTATAAAGTGTACTCTCAGCCAATCTGTTGATGACATTAGATTAGGCACAGTGGCTGACATGATAAATAGCAGTGTTCAGTCCAGGGGGACCTGAGAAATTTGAGTATTGTGCCTACTGCAATCATAAACGACCACAAATTCCAGCTTGGGAGGTTGAGTTTAAGAGAAATCTCTAGGAAGGTAATACACCAGGTTGTACAAAGACATTTCATTCATATAGAATCATAGAATCATTTGGTTGGAAAAGACCTCTAAGATCATTAAGTCCAACTGTCAGCCCAACACCACCATGCCTACTAAACCACGTCCCAAAGTGCCATGTCTACACATTTTTTGAACACCTCCAGGGATGGTGACTCCACCACCCCTCTGGGAAGCCTCTTCCAATGCTTGACCACTCTTTCAGTGAAGATATTTTTCCTCATGTACAGTCAAAACGTCCTCTGGTGCAACTTGAGGTCATTTCCCCTTGTCCTATTGCCCGTCACCAGGGAGAAAAGACCAACACCCACCTCACTACAACCTTCTTTCAGGTAGTTGTAGAGGGCGATAAGGTCTCCCCTCAGCCTCCTCTTCTCCAGGCTAAACAACCCCAGTTCCCTCAGATGCTCCTCATAACACTTGTGCTTCAGACCCTTCACCAGCTTCATTGCTCTCCTCTGGACATGTTCCAGCAATGCAATTTCTTTCTTGTAGTGAGGGGCCCAAAACTGAACAGAGTATTTGAGGTGCGGCCTCACCAGTGCAGAGTACAGGGGCACGATCACTTCCCTGCTCCTGCTGGCCTCACTATTCCTTGTACAAGCCAGGATGCTGTTGGCCTTCTTGGCCACCTGGGCACACTGCTGGCTTATATTCAGATGACTGTCAACCAGTACCCCAAGGTCTTTTTTTGCCAGGCAGCTTTCCAGCTGCTCTTCCCCAAACCTGTAGCATTGCATGGAGTTGTTGTGACCCAAGTGCAGGACCTGGAGCTTGGCCTTGTTGAACCTCATACAGTTGGCCCTGGCCCATTGATCCAACCTATCCAGATCCCTCTGCAGAGTCTTCCTACCCTCAAGCAGAACAACACACCCACCTGATTTGGTGTCATCTGCAAACTTACTGAAGGCACACTCAATCCCCTCATCCAGATCATTGATAAAGATATTAAACAAGACTGGCCCCAGCACTGAGCCCTGGGGAACGCCGCTTGTGACCGGCCACCAACAGGATTTAACTCCACGCACCACAACTCTCTGGGCTCGGCCATCCAGCCAGTTTTTTACCCAGTGAAGAGTATACCTGCCTAAGCCATGAGCCGCCAGCTTCCCTAGGAGAATGCTGTGGGAGACAGCGTCAAAGGCTTTACTAAAGTCTGCGTAGACAACATCCAGAGCCTTTCTCTCATCCACTAGGTGGCTCACCTGGTCATAGCAGGAGATCGAGTTGGTCAGGCAGGACCTGCCTTTCATGAACCCATGCTGGCTGGGCCTGATCCCCTGGTTGTCCTGCACATGACTGGGGGGTGCACTCAAGATGAACTGCTCCATAATCTTTCCCAGTACAGAGGTCAGGCTGACAGGCCTGTAGGACCCCGGATCCTCCTTCCGGCCTTTCTTGTAGATGGGCATCACATTGGCAAGCCTCCAGTCATCTGTGACCCCCTCTGTTAACCAGGACTGCTGATAAATGACGGAGAGTGGCTTGAGAATCTTCTCTGCCAGCTCCCTCAGTACTCTTGGGTGGATCCCATCTGGCCCCACAGACCTGGGGATCTTCCTTCTTGAAGGTTTTCAAAACTGAGATAGACAAAGCCACAGCTGACTCGACCTGATCTTAGCAATGGTGCCATTTTGAACAGGAGACTGGACTAGACATCTCCAGAAGTCCTTCCCAAGCAATGCTTTTGTGAGTCTTTGATACTCTGCTGCATCGCTGTTCTCATGAATCAGCCACAGAGCCTTAGGTAGCGACATCTGGGCTGCTTTGGGACGTGTTTAGACCCATGAAGTGTCTTTTAGCCACCTATTCACTGTAAAAAGGAACATGGGTTTACGCTTTCCAGATGTCAGGGAGCAGCAAGGGCAAGCTGCTCTGCAAGGGAAGGGGAGCTAGGAGCAGAGAGGGCTGGCAGGGCAGGCAGGGCCTGTGACCTCCCCAGCAAGAAGTCAGGAAGTTTAGACAGCCAGGGTCAGGATCAGGTCCAGAGACAGTGATCAGGGTCAGCCTTAGTCCAGCAACAGCCCTGCAAGTCCATTGCGATCAGGCTGGCCCAGGGTCAAGCCGGGAAGTCAGGTCATTTGGTCAGGATCAGGGTCAGGACCGGGGAGGTATTTAGACCGGATGCACAGCTCCCAAGGGAAGGTTTGGAGGGCAGGATATTGCTTCTAGCTTTCTTCACAGTAGTTCTTATTAGTGAAGGAGCTGACTTTGGACTCAGTCAATTAGACTCCTTAATGTGATCAAATAGGCTCCCACAAGTGGGGGGGAGCGCACTCAGGACCCTGACACCAGGGGATTCCTATGCAGATATCGACATCCCAGAGCCTAAAGCTGGAGAGGAGAGCTTCTCTGGCTTTGCAATACATCATATATTATTATTTAAAATGTATTATTATTATTATTTAAACATACTTGGCTTTCTATACATGCTTAACATAAATAACTCAGTGTCATGGTTTAACCCCAGCTAGCAACTAAGCACCATGCAGCTGCTCACTCACTCTCCCCCACCCCCTGGTGGAATGGGGGAGAGAAGGGAAAAAAAAAAAGTAAAACCTGTGGGTTGAGAAAAAGACAGTTTAAGAGAACAGCAGAGGAAGAGAAAATAGTAATAATGACAACAATAATAAATAATGATAAAAGAATATACAAAGCAAGTGCTTCACAATGCAATTGCTCACCACCTGCTGACTGACACCCTGCCAGTCCCTGAGCAGCAATTGCTACCTGCTGGCCAACTCCCCCCAGTTTATATACTGACCATGACATCCTATGGTCTGGAACAGCCCTTTGGCCAGTTGGGGTCAGCTGTCCCGGCTGTGCCCCCTCCCAGCTTCTTGTGCACCTGGCAGAGCAGGGGAAGCTGAAAAGTCCTTGACTGGTCTAAGCCCTGCTTAGCAACAACTAAACCATCAGTGTGTTATCAACATTCTTCTCGTACTGAATCCAAACCACAGCACTATGCCAGCTACTAGGAAGAAAATTAACTCTGTCCCAGCCAAAACTAGGAGACACAGTGAAGAAATAGGGATCAGGCTGCTTTAATGCAACAGCCTCCCTCCTCCTTTTTTACATTTTTTTTTAGGGTGTCCTGTCCTGGGAGTGTCACAGCATTCAGCAGCTGGCATTCATGGGGGTGCAATCCTGTGGGTCTCCAAGCAGAGTGAGTAAAGACGACAAGAGGGAGCTAAAACACAGTGACACACAGCCATGTCACTGCCCCTTACTGAAAGAGGCTGATGAGATCTAGAGAAAAGGCTGTGTCTTGTAGCACATGGAATATGAGCAATGCCTCAAAACTGGAAGTAGGGAATAAAACCCGCCATCCTAGCTGCATCCACAACAAAAAGGCATCCACAACAAGAAGGCAATCCAAAAGCAGTGGTTATCTGAGGAACTGGTGCTGTTTGTTGTTTTAGAGCATTCAGACTTCTGATTAACACATGTTCAATTGGCCAGTGATTGTTGGCTTTGTGTATTTGTGGTCATGGATAATTACACCATGTGATGAGCTAAAATATTCCCACAGAGTACAACTGTATTGATCCGCAACTTACTTCTAAACATCATGAAAATATCTTTCAAGGAGCATCAATGAGCAGCCTTGTTCTGGAGGAAATTGGGTTTGATTTGGCAGCTTTAGAAGTGTTTGAAAATCACTCACTGAGCAGTTACAGTGTCGGCTGTGCTCATCTTGTTGACGTTGAAATTTGTTCACCTAAGGAATGATACATTGTGCCTGTATGCATAGCTGGATATTAGTCAGTGGGGCATAGGGGTATATAAGTCAAAGGATAACTGTTTTCCTGCAGAATTGCTATCATTTTCTCAGGACCATATTCCTCCTACTAGAGGCACGGCACTGTCTGCCAGGGCCAGTAATTCAAGGAAACAAACACCTTATGGGTATGTGGGCTTGTGGGGAAAAGCCAATTTAGGAAAGAGCACTGTTTTGTCAAGAAACAACCTCATCTTGACTACATAAAGAACTGACTATATGCAATGGAGCCTTTCATTTCAGTTTATAATTCTTGCCGCTTCATTTATCTGGCCCTTATCCATTGCCCACCCAATGCAAGCTCTACAGACTCAAACAGCGTTCATTGCTGTCCTCTCGGTGGAGGTTCAGCTTGACAGCATTAGCGTGAGGCACCTTCTTCTGTGCTGCCAGGTGAGCGGGGATGATGTAAGGCAGCAGAAAGTTGTCAGATCCCATAGCTAAGTACAACTCAGATTTCAAAGCCAGAAAAATAAACTCCTGAATGGCTGTCATGCTTCAAGGCTGAGAAATTCTCATTCCCGTTCAAAGCATTACAAAAGATCTTGGCTCTGTCTCAAACCTTTGTTTTGTGGTGTTGCTTATGACTATTACAAGACACTATGCCATTTGCTTGAGAAAAACAGTTCTTTAACATTTAAAACACTGGCTTTCAAAAAAGTTAAATATAATTGAATTTGTAGCCTATTTGGCAAATTAATCTTCTGTTTTTTCTTTTACACCTTCTTTTGATGATTCAGAAATCCGTTACCCATATTAAAGAATGGGCACCTATAATATCTCCATGCTCTAAACTAGTATTACTATCCTCAGACTATGGAGCAGAAAATTTATGGCAATCAGAGTAATTTAGCAGATATGTGAGATAAATGGGAATAAGGTGCAGACCTCCTTAGTCCCAAGACTGGGGTGGCAGTATGGCAGGATTCTCCTTTTACTACTAGAAGTAGTAACACCAGGCACTGAATTAACAGAAACTACACCGAGGACTCATGCGCTCCATCAGGCGATAGCAAAGTAACAGGCTATTGGAATAACCAGCCATTCGTGTGTTCTCACAGCACTTCATCTGTGAAGTGTTGCTCTTCCACTGAGCTTCAAAGTCAGAGGAAGCAAGCTAAATTAGCAGTGAGTATATTTATATCCCATATGCTAGGGTTTCTCTGCTGAGAGGTGGCAACTTTATATGTTCATGGCATATGTTCAGTCATCCCCTTGAGCCTCGAATATAAACCAGGGATTTAATTTTGTTGCTTCAAATGTGTCACACCAGTGGGTTCCCCCAGAAGTTTCCAAACAGGTACTTAGTAGTTGTTGTACGTAACATGTTCTCATGCCCTGTGGTGATATGCCTGCTCTAAGTATCTGAATACCAAGAACAGCAGAGAGAAAATGTTGATTCTGGGCTAGACTTTGCAAACCTCAGGCACGCCGGTGCACATTTGAAAAGGTTTTGGTGGATTTTAATGAGACCACGCTTATTTCATCCCATCCTTCTCCAGAAATGCTTGCTCGCTCTGCCCCCCTCTGGAAGCCACAGGATGACATACAGAGAAGGGAGGAATCTGCGTTTCCCTGCTCTCTGTCCTGCCAAGGCAGCTACAAGAGTTTCTGAGGCCAGGCAGATGTTCGTATGCCTCCATAGCTCCAGCAGCCTGACCAAAGCGCTGCAGACCTTTGATGTCACTGTCTATCATTAAAAAAAGCGATGGCGAAAATGCGCTGGAAGTAACAGCAGAGGGAAGCACTGTATATCACTTGGAGGTGGCGTATGATGGTAATCCATGCTTTTTGTAAGAAATAAAGCACAAGGTGTATGACTTGGCAAAAAACTAAGGTGTGACTTTGCAAATAAAATCAAAGCAAGTCGTGAAAAATCTCATCGTACAAATAAATAAGGAAATTCGTCTACTGTGTAGGGAGGATGGGCTAAATACGAAACATAACAATGATATGGCTCAAGATCCAAACTAATATTTTGCCTCATTTCTCAATAAGAAAGATGACATTGATGGGATGGAAGCAAAGGCTAAATGCCTAATGGAAGTGATTGCACAGAGACAGAAATGACCACGTCTGGGGTGTAAGAATACTCAATATGCTCTTTTGAGAAACAAGGTAATTTACACACTGCAATCTGAAAAATATTCTGAATTTTTAATGATGCATGGAGGAGTACTACCTGACCAGAGAACAGCAAGCACACTACCCATATATATGAAAGGGGGAGAAAAATAATCCAGAATCAAGAATTTAATCTGAACTGGATGTGAGATTAACATGCATTTTGAAGTGGTGAAAAGCAGGAAATTAAATAGAAACCAGGATAAACTATAATATTCATTTAACAGTGTTAGATCAGTCAGGTGATTATTATACTTTTGGATACCAAAGGATGACTAAATCTTTATAAAATACCAAAAAAACCTCCAGCAAACCCAAAGCTAAATCTCATCTATCTGTATTGTAGCTAACTACTGACACTTTATAGGAAATTATTATTTACAGAGGTTATATGAAGAAAGTAGCAAGAAAGATGAGTTCAGTAGCGGCAAAAGAAGAGAAACAATAATTGGTCTGGAAAGAACTGCCATTAGTGGAAATCCTTAAACATTTGGGATTGATTTTTTAACGTCTTCATTATGACTCTGGGATAAGAAGTTGGAATGTACTAATGAAGTTTGGTGATGACACAAAGCTCAATAGAGAGGCAGCCTAATATCGTACAGGAAAAACTAAATGACCTTGAGAGTAGAGTATTAGGAATGGGATGAAATTTAATTGCATAATGTGTAAAGTCATGCACTTAACGAGCTTATAACATGAACTTCTGCAAATTGGGAGTTTCAGATGAAAATGACAGAGAAGGAGGGAGACCCTGGGGCACTTGCTGATTACAGGAGGATTGTGAGCCACCAGTACAGTGCAGTCATGAAAAAAACAAGTGCCACGACTGGAAAGTACCTTTCCTGGTATAGCCGGGATGTGTTTGTGTCACTGTGCGAGACACTGATCAGAAATGCTGTGAAAAATCACTTATTTCCCCTATTTGAAAAGGACAGTTTCAGGTGGGAATAGATGTCAAATCAGCTACTGGGGTTTTCATACAGCTGGAGACAGGAATTTTCCTCTGTGTGAATGCAAAGCCAATACAGCCACCCAAACGTCCCTATCCTGCCCATGGGCCTGGATCAGTTCCTTGCCCAGTGCCTTGCCCTATCTGGCAGATTCATCAGCCCCAGAGAATGCAAGCCCATCAGAGGACAGAGGGGTGTCCTCCCAGAGTTAGTTTTCTTGGCCTAAAAAAGTAAAATTAACTAGAAACTTGATCACTCTATAAATAAACACTGGGGTTTGTAGCTGTCCTGTCCCCCAGAAGGGCAATGTTAAGTTGAAAAAAAACCAAACAGGGAGAAAATCAAATAAACTTAGGCTGAAAATAAAGAGAGCTTTGTAACCAACAGAAAAGAGAGATTTAGCTGTGCAATTATGGAGGAAAATAAACTTGCTTTAAGATGGAGCTCAAATTCTTTAGCATCCTCCATTCACATTCTTTCCCCAAATGGACCCAGAAAAAGCCCTCAATCTCTGACCAGTTCTGTAACAGCAAAGCACCAACTTTTTGGTTTAAATCTACTACTTGGTAACTAATGTGCTAATTTTGAACCAGCTATATCATCAATTCTTTATGGAAAAAATACATATTCAGTTCAAGTTTTAGGTGTCAGTGATTTTTTTTAAAGAAATCTTGTCACAGAACTTTCATTGTAGAAAATAAAATTAAATTACTGGAGTTGTTTAGTAGTTTCTGCCTCCTTTATGGTGATCTGCTGGTGTATTTGGTGAACAACTGTCTGTAGGAAGACAAGTCAGCAGACTGAACTGGGCATTCAGAAATGCGGTGTGTAGAAATATTTTTCCCCCAAGACTTTTCACACTAAAGGTGGTGCAAAAGAGGCAAAATAATTTTTCCACTAACTGCTGTCAACTATTGATGCATTCATCACTAGGACGCCAATTATACTGACAAATGTTCTTCATGAGGTCTCTTTTGGGCACATATATTTCACCAGTTGTCTCCCTCTCCGTGGCTTAGAGTGGAGTCATTTCTTCCTTCTGATCCTGCTAGAGACAAGTTACTGGCTGGCAATTTGTAACTCTTTGCTAGCAAAGTCTCTCTATCTAAAGTCCCTGAGCACTTCTTTCTGAAAACATTTAATTTAATTTTTTTTTAATGTTTTCCATCTCTCACAGTCACATGTGATTATGGAGATTAGTCTGGAATTCGAGGAGGTGTTTTTTTTTTTTTTAAACTATATTTCAAGTCCTACATGCTCTGCTGTTTTTCCCACTATTTTGCGTTTGTCTATAGCTTTTCAGAGATGCTGAGAAGTACACAGTTTTCAGCAACGTCTAGGACAAGAAGATACTTGCCATCTCTTCACATTATACTGCTGTTCCACAGGAAAAATATACAGGCGAGAGGAGAGAGACTGCAACTCTGTTGCACAGAAGTGCCCGCGTTGAGCCACTCCATCATCTGGTTATTCACCCATGCAGACTACTTAACACCTCCTGAAGGGTGCTGCAGGTCTGTGGCTCTTAATGCTCAACAGCAGGACTCGGCCAGCTTCTGGTCTGCAACGAGATATCCAATATATGGAGAGAGACGATTCAATTTAATGAGTTTCTAGACTTTTGTCCAATGCAGACGTGGTGTGTGCTACTTCATAGGAAGAGTGACAGACCAATAATCTAACCTTAGCGTTAGTGTGGAGAAAAACTGCTGCGAGCTTCCATGGTATTGATCGCCAGTCCTGCGTTGGGAAGGGCCAGACACAGTCCCCTCTAGAAAATCATAGCCCAGAGTTAAATCTTGACCCTTTACTGAGGGGAAGCAATTGTGCCCAGCTGGTTAGGCAGTAATTGAGCTTGAACACCTGGTTAAAGAGTTTCTGGGACTTGATGCCTCTCCAGAGATGATCTGGCAGCCGTGATAGACTCCAACAATACCTGACAGAGAGGGCTTGCTGCCAGAATCAGGTCTCCTTTCTAGCACTTTTGTAAACAGTTACCAAAACTGCCTTTCATGTGTACGCTTAGGAAAAAGTAGGTATTTGCAGTAGTATATGTGAGACGTGAAAGAGTGACAAGGGAATACATTTTCTCTCTCTCTTACACATACACACACGCGCACATGCACACAGACATGTCTCAAAGCCATTAAAATTGAAGCTGAAGGGGGGACATTTCTCAGGATGTGTGAAGTGACAGTCCTTGGCACTTCTCCAGCCAGCCCTCCTGCAGGTCCCTGCTGCAGGAGAACAAGCTGATTAGCAGTTTTCTGTACCATGAAGCTAGGGGAACTTAAGGGAAGGACTAGTTCCTTTTATCCTACAGCTGCAGAGAGGGGTAATCGCTGCAGATAAGGTAATGAGAATTTTCCAACAGTCTCACCTTCCTCTTCCCAACTGTTTTTCTCACTCTTCCTCTGCCCCTCCCCTCTCCATCTTCAATGTACTTGCTCGTTAATGATTACAAAACCTAGGTGGTGCACACAGAAGTGCAAAGCTGCTGCTGAACAGACTCCGTTTGCCTCAGGATCGGTCGCTGCATCTGCTTGTGAGGATGCCAGTCAGGACTGCAGATGATTTAAGAGGCTTTCTTATTGGCAATTTAGTTAAACCTGCTGTGCACAGCTAGGTCTTGGGAGAAGGAAGATGAATGCACATTTTAATGACTGAATCAGCATATATTGGGAATCAGGATGGCAGCATCCCTAGGGGCTCACCAGCTATGACAAGCGAAAAGCCTCCCGCCTGTTAAAAAGTACATGATTGCTGTATGCCCCTCTGCTTGATATATATTCTAGATGGATTGTGCTGGGGCTCCCCGATGACATTAAAGCATACCCAGTGTTTGCAAGATGATGTTAATGCTGTTTAGACCCTGATTCCAGTGCTGCATCCCAGGAGGGATCAAACCGTACTGCGGAGTGGCTTCGGCAGATTGTTGCATCCTTTCCGTTCCTCTCTGAAGTGGTAATGTAAAACGTCAGACTGCTGACAGGTGTAATAGCTGTTTTATATACACACACTTACCCCCGTGCTGGCTAGTGCAAATTAGCACACCTCCACCAGAGTCAGTGGAGTTAACGTTGATTTATATCTGCTGAGGACTGCAGCCCTAGTCCTCGCCTCTGTTTTTGTATATGTATGCATATACACTCATATACTTCAGTTTGCCACAGACAGACTTCAGCTATCCTGAATAAGATTGTGCCCTCCATCTGTTTTTATTTCCAACAAAAATCTCTGCAGTTATTCAGTCACAAATGTGAAATTATTCTATATCCTCAGTGACATTCAGATAATTGAATTTATATTGCACGTATGCTTGTTTACACGTAGATGAGCTCACAGTCATTATTACTGTTGCTGATTTATGTTATTCCCATACAAAGCTGCATACATTTATGTGCATCATTCATTTAAAAATATTTCAGAAATAAATTATTCCCCTTGTCTCTAACTATTCTGGTCAAACTACCAACCTTCAAATCCTTTTTTCATCACTTCAGAAGTCATATTCTTGCACTTTGAGCTCGACAGTTAAAGCTATTTTGGACAGATGCATAACAGCAAGTTGCAATTGGAAAATATGCAACAGACTTTGGGAAGGTGAGGAACCCTTAATTTAACACACAGGAGAATTAACAGTAAACAGCATACATATTTCAACCTTTTAACAAATCATATCTGCGATTGGTATGTTAGAATTCAGACTGAAGTGTTTGCTTATGTGCAAACTGGTCCCAATGTAGTAAGGCACCAGAAAGCAGCCAGGTTTTTCCCAAGAGGACTTTTCTGAATTAGTTCTGTAACAGGCATCCTAAACATTTTTGTGGACTCATCTACTTTCTGGACTACTTACCTCCCCATGAACATTTTCATCGTGCCTGCCTACCTTAGATTGTCTTACTCATGTATCAGGACGAACATCAGCTCTGATCTTCACTTCCTTAGGCAGTAAGGCTAGTTTTTGCTCTGCTGTTCTTTAAAGGTTATACCATTTAGGTACCAGCTATGCAAAACATGATATCTCATGCTTTGTTTCCCTCTGCAAAAGGACACTTAATGGTTTAGCAAGAAAGTTCCATTATTGTTTAGACAGAGTAGCACTGACTTGGTGAGTAATTGAACTCAACATGAGCAGGTTCCCAGGTGATGTAAATCACAGGTATCTCACTTAAATCAGCACAGTCAGTGTTGCCAAGTCAAACTGACTAAAGACATGAGACCAAATCTGCACCTGACTTATACAGCACGTCTGGGCCTAAAGTCAAAGTTTCCAACACGCAAATGATTAGGCCATCAGAGAGACATTTGCAGTTTTTTAAATGCTGATTGATCATTGCTACCAAGCTACTCAGCCTGGATCTACAGCAGGAACTTTACAATCCCAAAATAAGCCAGGTATGGGATTTAGACCGGTTCAGAGTTAAGCAAGAGCTCAGAACTGTATCGCAGTTCTGAGAGCTCGACTTTACCTGACTTCTGCTGCTGGCATCCAGCTCTGTGCTGGATCTCCCAGACCGCTCCTAGATTTCCCATAGAGTCAGGGACATTTCAAGTTCACCCCTCTACATGCTTCAGGCCAAAACTTTGCTCATGTCCCAGTTATACACTATTCTGAGAGTGGCAGAAGAGGCAATTGCATGTGAACTCAGCAAAAGAGTGAATTGTCTTCATCAAGAGTAAAAATGGCAAAACCTGGACCCTTCACATTAAATAAATCATATGAACAATCCATTTGCATATGTTCTGCATTCTTGGGTATAAATTTTTAAATATTTTAAAGGTTCAGGAAACCTGGGAGGATTTATAACATGAATCCCTCTGAACTGTGATCTAAGAGTTACTTGTCCCTTAAGAATAATGATTTATTTGGTCTAAGCAGTTTTAACATTATTATTTTTTAATCTACTGGGGCTTTCCATGCAGTTACTTTCAAAGGAAATAAAACCAGATGGTAATCGTAGATTAGGGAAAAAGAATAAGCTCCCAATTAATTATTAAAATTTACTGTTAATTTTAGAAACTTGCAGTAAATTGTACATAAAAAAAATTTTAAAGATACAGCAACATCCTATATGATATTATTTCTCAAATTCCCTATCCCTGGAAACATTCAAGGCCAGGTTGGATGGGGCTCTGAGCAACCTGATCTAGTTAGTGGTGTCCCTGCTCACTGCAGGGGGGTTGGACTAGATGACCTCTAGGGGTCCCTTCCAACCCAAAACATTCTATGATTCTATGATTCACAAGCTGTAATGAACTTTTTAAATCCTGTAAAGAAATTTTTAAATACTGGAGAAATCATACTGAAAAAGTGAATGACACAAAGTATATACTGAATTACGTCAAAGATCTGTTCCCCTCTTTATATATGCACACCATTCACAAACACTAACCCTGTAAGGTGCTGAATATCAGTATGGTTTTGTGCAGTGTAAATATGTATCTGTGTTTCAGTCTGCAAGCAGAGTGAGAGCAGTTTTGGAATTTTCTGAGGATTAAAAAAAATCCATTCCTTACTGTGATGAATGAAAATATTTCAATGGGTTTGGGCTTTGCATGGATGAGGAAGTATTATCAGAGCTGCAAAAAATGTGTAAACTAGCTCCTAGCTTCATGGCACTTTTGGGGAGTCAAAAATACAGCAATACTCAATGTCGCTGAGTGAAGACAAAATGTTTTGCTGCAAACAGAGTAGGTCCAGCAGAAATTATTTATCATACCTAGGCCATGGAGGCATTCTGCCCTTCCATGGCTTCCTTTTTATGTACATATTCCTTTTCATGTACATGGAGCCTTTCTACTCATGCTGAAAATATACATTCTCTTTTCAGATTGGTTATTTTATTGCTGTTCATTAAAACAGAGAATCAATCTATGTGATGACAGGGAAGGCCAGGTTAGAATAAATTTAATATCAAAATTCTGTTTTACTTTCAGAAAAGTCTGCATGAAATATCCTTCCCCTTCCAAACCAATTTGTTCCCATTGTGTGGTCACTCAGTTCTAATGCCTTCAGTGACAAACTGATTACTGGCACATTTTTCTCCCCTTAGCTCTGCATATTCAATACTCCAAAAGAGTCAAGTATGCAGCTCCAGCCTATGCACATCAGTAAGGGAATTCCTAATGTCCCAGACATACCTTTATAAAACTGAAGGGTTTATACCTTCAATGTAGCTGCTTCTGAGGTCATGACTTCAGTTGAAGTGTAATGACTGGAACAATACAAAGAATGAAAAGACCTGAGGCAGGGTCTCAGAGTACAGAGTAAACTTTACAGAAAGTAAGTGATGAGGAAGTGATGAAGTGGTGATGAGAAAGAAACTGGAGAATATTTGCAGTGGGATCAATATAAGGCCCTGCAGTCATATGTTTAGAGACTTGCTTCTACCATAGCATTATGCTACATGTCAATCGTCCAGTGGGTCAGCAGGCACTGGTCACCTAACAGCAACAGTAAGGGAAAAAAAAACCCAACCTCAATTAACAAAACAAATAAAAATATTAAATCCCTAAGTATTAAACATATGTCAAATTGGGCAACTCATTTGACTGCCTAAGGCAGTTGGTTTACAGAGTCATGTTCATTCCACTTAATGTTATTAACAACTCCCAGGGAAGCACTGCATAGTTACAGTACTAGTGCATTAATCTTTATCATATGTGCAAGAGTACAAGCTTGCAACAGGATTATGAAAACAGAGTGCTTATTGGTTTATTTCCAAACTGACCTCTATGCAGAAAATAATGATCTAATGAGACTACTTACTAACTAACTACTAACTTCCCTGGGGCTAGAAATGCACTCCCATCAAGTGCTGGGACAAATGCTTTTGTGAGAGTTTTGAGCCCTCTGCCTTTGAACTGCTGCTTCATCTCTTCCAGTCAATGTGATCGGGTCACAGGATGCAAATACCTCATACTCCAATTTTAAACATGCTGTGGGTTAAATTAATTGTTGTGCATGGAAATATTCTAAAAGCACATGGCATATTCCCAACAGATTCCTTTTGCCTTTGCTCATGAATATTGCAGTGTTGCCTCTAAAAAGCAAGTGACTCTGGATGTACTCTCAAATAGAACAAAAGCACTGGCTCTTCCCCTTTCAAGGGAAAGCAAAGCTGAGAGTGCTCCTGTTGTGTTGATATTGTCAAAGTCTGCTTTGTATGTAAGTGTATTGGGTTTGCGTGGCAAGGTTTTGGTAGTGGGGGGGCTACAGGGCTGGTTTCTGTGAGAAGCTGCCAGAAGCTTCCCCTATGTCCAACAGAGCCAATGCCAGCTGGCTCCAAGATGGACCCGCCGCTGGCCAAGGCCAAGCCCATCAGCAATGGTGGTAGCACCTCGGGGATAACATGTTTAAGAAGGGGGAAAAAAACCCCTGTGCACCTGCAGCCGGAGAGAGGAGTGAGAAACTGTGAGAGGAGCAGCCCTGCTGCCCCCCAGGCCGGTGCCGCAGGAGGGGCAGGAGGGGCTCCAGGTGCTGGAGAGATTCCCCCCCCGGGGGAGGCCCACGGGGGAGCAGATCCCCCCTGCAGCCCGGGGGGCCCCACGTCGGAGCAGGGGGGTCCCAAAGGCTGTGACCCCGTGGGAAGCCCGCGCTGGAGCAGGCTCCTGGCAGGGCCTGTGGACCCATGGGGGACCCACACTGGAGCAGTTCATTAAACACTGTAAGCCATGGGAAGGACTCAGGCTGGAGCAATGCATGGGGGACTGTCTCCCATGGGAGGGACCCCAGGCTGGAGCAGGGCCAGAGTGTGAGGACTCATCCTCCTGAGGAGGAAGGAGCGGCAGAGACAGTGTGTGATGAACTGACCCCACCCCCTTTTCCCATCCCCCTGCACTGCTACAGGGTCGGAGGTAGAGAATGAGGGAGTAAAGTTAAGCTTCGGAAGAAGGGAGGGGTGGGGGAATGATGTTTTTAAGATTTGGTTTTATTTCTCATTATCCTACTTTGATTTGATTGGTAATAAATTAAATTAATTTTTCCCCAAGTGGAGTCTGTTTTGCCCATGACAGTAACTGGTGAATGATCTCTCCCTGTCCTTATCTTGAACCACGAGCCTTTCATTATATTTTCTTTCCCCTGTCCAGCTTAGGAAAGGGAGTGATAGAGTGGCTTTGGTGGGTACCTGGCATCCAACCAGGGTCAACCCACCACAATAAGAATATAAGAGCAGCCAGTACTGGGTCAGATCAAAGGTCTATCTAGCCTAGTGCCTGTCTCCAGCAGTCATCAGCAGTGGATGGACTAAGGAAAAGAATAAGAGCAGGGTGAGGATATCATCACTCTTTCCCAAATATTACCCCAACCTTCAGCAATTTGTGGAACAGGGACTTCCTGAGTCAGAGGTCATGACTTCATGTTTAAAAGCCCTTAATGGATTTTTCTTCTGTGGATAAGTCCAACAATTTTCTGAAGCCTGAATTCCTGTGGAAATGAGTTCTACAGCTTCACTAAATATTTTGTGAAGAATTATGTCCTTAGGTTTGATTCAAAGTTAGCCCCTAGTGGGTTTCACCTCTCCTACTCCTTGAACTGGAAATGGTATTGAGATGTTGTTCCAATTTATTTTCCTCATGCTGCTCATTATTATGAAATATTATAAATGATGACAAAAACCTCACCACTATTTTATCTACATTTACTCATCTATTTTTTCCATGCTGAAGGGTCCTACTCTGTTTCACCATTTCTTACGCAGAAGCTGTTCCCTGTCTTTATTATTTATCACCCAGTTCTTCGATATACAAGATCGTTCTGTAAGTGTCACAGGAGAGATGTCCAAAGCAAAGAGACCAAGACAGTCAGCTGACTTTAATCCACCACTTCCCAAGAAATATACAGGGGTATCAGAAGAAGAAATGCAGTTTGCTGATACATTTGGTTGGGCCTACTGTGTTGATAAGAGCAGCTGAGTGTGAATTTGGTTGCCGAGGCCATTACGTCACCCAAAGTCCTTCAAGTACAGCTTAGCACAGGTCTTATAAGACTCATACAGAAAGTGATTTTCAGGACCTAATTTAATGAGAGAAGTTCCCCTCTCCTGTCCTTTCTGCAATGCTACCTAAAGCTTACAGATCCCTATAATGAAAGTGAGGTGATAGTTTGTGAAGTAGTCAGATGGTCTGTGGAGGTCTTCTTGTTAAAGCACATTATGGAAGGTTATTCTAGAATTTATAGGTGTACTAGGAGGCATCCTAAAAACAGAGGCACCACATTACTGGAGAAATCTCTAAACTTAAAATGCTTGGGAGAGGGGCTGGGAGAGTACAGGGGTGAAACTTGTCCTGTTTTTATATTCCTCACTAGACATTTGCTGTGGCCTCTGGTGGTGACAGTACCCTAAGCTAGATGTACCTGTGGTCTGACCCAGACGAACTTGTCTTAGAAACCCAGGCTGCCATGTTCATCAAGGCAGCCCACCGAAAGCACATGGCCCATGAAGATTACCCTTCCCCGTGGCTGCTGCAAATGCCGCAGGAGGTTGCGCTCTCCCCAGGTTTCGCTGGGAAAGGGGTGATGCGAGAGAAAAGGCGGTGAGGACCATGCCACCGGGTGAAAGCCCGCGCTGCTAATGCTGTCGGCGGCCGGCGAGGCTGCTGCTTCCCCGGCTGCCAGCAGCTCCTTTGTCACCGCTCCCGCAGCCTGGGAGCGCCGGGAGGCAGCCGGGCGGGCGGCAGGAGAGCTTAGGACCCAGGGGGACGGCAGCCGCCGAGTGGAAGGACCCAGGCTTTGGTGCACACGCCTCCTACCAAAAAAAAAAAAAAAAAAAAAAAAAAAATCCTAGCCCCGTGGAGCTGGCGCTCGCTCATTCACAGTTTTCTAGAGAGATCTGAGCCTGAACCTGGGAGCCGGGAGATCTTTCTCACCCACCCAGCTCAACAGCAAGGACACCTACAGGGGGGGAAAAAAAAATCATCCCACGCAGCCCCCCGCCGCCCCACGGAGGCTGCCTGGCGCTGTGCAGGTATTTGGATTTGTCTTTTCTCGGTTTGCAGCCCCGGCTCCCCGCACTCCCCGTTCCCCCCTTCCTGCCGGGCCAGGGCTGCGGCGTTTCAGCACCGCCGGGCGGACAGCTCCGGCCGCAGCCCCGCCGCGCTGCGGGCAGGGGCCGCTCCCTGCCCGGCCTCCTGCCTGCCTGCCCTGCCTGCCTGCCCTGCCTGCCCTGCCTGCCTGCCCTGCCTGCCTGCCTGCCTGCCCTCTGCCCTGCGCTGCCTGCCCTGCCTGCCTGCCTGCCCTGCCCTGCCTGCCTGCCGCCTGCCTGCCCTGCCTGCTGCCTGTCTGCCCTGCCTGCCCTGCCTGCCTGCTGCCTGCTGCCTGCCCTGCCTGCCTGCCTTCTGCCCTGCCTGCTCTGCTGCTCCCTGCCTCCTGCCTGCCCTGCCCTGCCTGCCTGCTCTGCCTCCTGTCTCCCTGTCCTGCCTGCCCTGCACTTCCTTGCTCCACCCTTCTCTCCTCTTCCTACCTCCTGTCTACCCTCCCTTCTCCTTCCTTTGTCTACTCTCCTCCCCCCCCCTTCCTGTTTCCCCCATTCCTCACTTTCCTGCCCCTTCTTCCCTTCCTTGTCTTCCTTCTCCATCCTCAGCCTCAAGCCTTCCTGAAAGAGGCCATGGGGGCTGGAAAAATCAGCTCAGCAGCCCAGGAGCTGGGCAAGCAGGGCAAACAACACAAGTTGGAAAGGAAAGTCCAGATCCAACTTGAGAGCAGGGGAGAGGTGAGAGGGATGGAGGGGAAAGGGTTAAAACTGAGATTTAAGGGACCAAGTAAGGACTCCAGCCAAATGCAGACAGATAGGAGCTTGCCAAAAAGCAGTAGATACCTGTTTGCTCTTCAGCAAATTGATGCCTGTTTTGACGAGGTATATGCAGCCCAAAGAGGATGGGGGATTAAAGGGAGGAGGGAATGTGCAGGGTCAGTCAAATGTTCTGCTGGCAAACAGCGATGAATAAAGGGCGCAGGGAAGCAGTGAGGTGAATTGCGCCTACCCTGTGGATCCTTTGCTGCAGGCAGTCAAGAATTAAGTTGTGGTTTCTGTGAGCAGTGAGGGTGTTCAGAGAGGGCTTCATACAGTAAATAAACACAAAGCAAACAACAGCTGGAGAAACCCCATGTGTGCTACTGGTCTGACTTCAATTCTGTTCACCATGGTTTAATCCTGGGAGAGTGGGGAAGGTCATAGGAGAAAGGGAGTTTTCCCTTTTCAAAATGCTTATTCCTCAATCCAAGCAAGCTCCAGGGATAATGAAGTTAAGGAGCAGATGGCTACTTGTTGTCCATCACTAAACAGTGACTGGATCATATTTGGAAGGAAAAATTAAATTATGGAAAGGCTGCTTTCATGTGCTTTCTAAATAATCAGATGATAACGTGGATTTTCTCCAGTACTAAAAGTTAATGCAATGCCAACATCTAAATGACATATTATGTAACAGTATTATGCCATGCACTGCATAGCAAAGGTAAGGGTTTACTTTTTGATATAATGATAAATCAGATAACCTTATAGAGCTTTCCCTGGTTTGCAGCTTGAAGTTTACAAGGGCAGCTTGTCTTGTCAGTGTAATCAGGTCTGATATGTATCTGTTATAAAATGCTGCCAATTATTTTAAGAATTCTGTTGACTCATCCAGCTCTGAAAACCATTGAGTGTTTTCTAAAAATTAGACTCATGTAAGGCATATGCAAAACAATGAAAGACATTACAACCTTTTCCAAAAACCTTCTTACTTTATTATATCAGCATTTATAACTGAAAATCTGGTGCAGAGACCAGATACTCTTATACTGGGTAACAACGAGTGCTGCTGAGTAGTAGTGTAAGTGGTGTAATTGAGTTCAGCAACGGAAGAACTGCAGAATCCACCCCATAGCACAGGCTCATAATTCCTTAAGCTTTATGGGCTTTGAACACAGAGGGTGGTTCATTGAAACATGTAACGTCAGCCTGTTCATCTTCCAAAAGAGGACCATGTCAGTTAAAATACAAATGATCAGCCTGATAAAAGGATGGAGAATATTTCCTTCAAACTAAGACTATAAACTAACGCAATCATTAAATGCTCAGTTACTGAAGCAATCATGCTATTGTTTGGAAAACGAGTATTATTTTCTCTCACAGCCCATTGCTGTGGTTTCTGGCACATACACAAACAAGGTGTCACAATCAGGTCCTACTAGTAAAAAAAAAAAAAAAAAAAAAAAAGAGTAGCAACATCAGTCTTTCATGGAATGGGAAGTTCGGTGAGCAAAAGTTCACTTTTTGGCAGATGAGTTGTAAGTCCTTTCCCCTCTTGATATTAACGCTGCTCTGAGGATTTAGTTTGAGAATTTCCAAACAGTTTTGGGTTTTTGTGTTTGGGGTTTTTTTTTTTCCTTCAGTAGGATTTATAGAAATAAGCTCCTGAAGTCTGATATGTTCCTCCACTGAGAAAACAAAACCACAAGGTAATACTGAATTATAATAAACAATTTTGGGAGAGGTATCTGTGTTCAAATCTTTGCATTTGTGCTCAGAGTTCAATAGGAGTGAGAGAAAAAAAACAGGAGAATTGCATGAATTCCTGGGTGCAGAAATCCCTCCCTCTTTCCTTTCTCCCCTTCCTCCCCCTTTTTCCCCCTTTCCCCTTCCCCCTTTCCCCCACCTCCCTGCCTTCCTTCCCTCCTGCCTTCCTCTCTGCCACTGCCTTTCCCTCCTTCCCTTCCTCCCCCTACTGCCACCCCACAGGATGATGGATGCATTTCTCCAGCGTAATGTATAAAGCAGAACTGAGTCAGCCACTAATAGGGCAGTGATACATCACCATTGCATTTCAGATTTTTTCAAGGAACTTCATTTTTAAAACATGGAGCAAAAGAACTGTAAAATTAGATAAACTTCATGTTATTAAAGATGTAGGACTAAATATCTCGATAATATGTTTGTTCCTTCTGTATATCTTTGTGCAGATGTTGTAACACAACCTTTACAGTGCATTTAGGGATTTTCAGGCACAATGTTATGATCCAATGCTATCAGGTTTCCGCACATAGCTTAGTTATTAGGCTTGGGGGTCAGAACTCATGTTTTGCATACTGCTGATAATTTTGGCTGCAAGAAGTTTCCATAGCACTGGAGAAAGCGACCTCTTTGCCCAATAGTGGCCAGGATGCTTTTTGCATGGTGACACTTGGAGTAGTTCATGACTGATATGGAAGTCCCTCGGAGCCTGCTGCTTCTTTGCTATGCCACAGGGCAGGCTTCACTTTCCCGTGGGGATTTGCAGTTTATCTGTGGTTGATGAGTACTTAAAAATTTAAAACCATGATTTGGAAAACGATTGAAGCAATCGCATTAATTTCATGGGTATCTTGTTTAACTTTTTTATTTACAAGTTGCTTAAGTTCTCCTCCATAGCATGTGCTCCTATTCTTTAATATTCAGGTAGGCAGTAAGTTTTGGACACTTCAGGTCAAAAGATAATGAGGCATTTTTCTTATTTTACATCTATTAGGCAACCTTGTCAGCCTCTCCTCATACCCATCAGCTTGTAGCAACAGCAGGACAACTGCAGGTTGGTGCTGCGGACGTGCCTGCCCTACGTTCTGTGCAGAGAGCTACAAAGATCAGTCATGTTGTGGCTGTGTTTTGTGCTGTGCAATGGCTAAATTACCACCGCTGGACAGACAGATGTGGCCTGAGGGTAACCTGTAACTGACTTAAGCTGACAAGGAGACTATAATGTGACTGGAATAGGAATCTGTTCAGTTTTTACAGAACTGAAAGAAATGTTAGGTTTTGTACCTGAGTCAGGAGATCTCATCCCAGGAAAATGGGGAAACCATCAAATTCCCCACACAGCTGTTACAGTCACAAATGCTCCCCATTTTCATATTGAAGAGAAGCAACAATTCCCTAATGAAGGCTTACAGCAGCACTAGGACTTGCAGGAGAAAAGCTTGCGATGTTTAACTTGCTTAGGTTGTTTGGGAGAACCTAGTACCTTAGAGAAGGGCTACAGGGAAGCAGGGGATGTTCATAATGGTCAGGACTGGGGAGGCCACACCTGGAGTACTGTATCCAGTTCTGGGTCCCCAGTACAAGAGAGACATGGACATACTGGAGAGAGTCTCAAGGGTCACAAGGATGATTAAGACTGGAGCATCTGCCCTGTGAGGAAAGTCTGGGACTGGGACTGTTCAGCCTGGAGAAGAGCAGGATCAGGGGATCTCATCCTTGTGTACAAATACCTGAGGGGAGGGGGCAAAGAGGACAGAGCCAGGCTCTTTCCAGTGGTGCTCAGTGACAGGACCAGAGGCAATGGGCACAAAATGAAACACGGGAGGTTCCCTCTGAACATCAGGAAACAATTTTTTTACTGTGTGGATGACCGAGCACAGGTTTGCCAGGGAGGTTATGGAGTCTCCTTCCCTGGAGATATTCAAAAGCTATCTGGACATGGTCCTGGACAACCTGTTCTGGGTAGCCCTGCTTGAGCAGGGGGATTGGACTGGATGACCTCCGGTCTCAGCCATTCTGTGTTTCTGTGATAACCTGAGCAGAGATCAGGATATGGACTTGGGATGTGAGATAGACCTGTCTGGATCTCCCAAGAGGCATTGCTCTCAGCAAAAACATAAAGAAGTGGTACACTTTAGGGGTCCTGACTGTGCCATTGAAGCCTGTGGGGATTACCCTGGGGACATTGGGAACATTGCCATCTACCTCTCCATTTCCTTATGTGCAACATGGCTTCACATTTTTCTCATGATGCAGAGAATTCTACATAGTGGGGAAAGATTGCCCAGATGTTAACATGTAAGCTTGCAGCTCAGGAGACATATGGTCTGTTCCCAGCTCTGTGAAATGTGTCCTCTGTGACCTCAGGCAAATTGCTCAGGGCTGTGCTTCTCCTCACTGTCTGTGGAGGATGCCAGGATCCAGCAGCCAAGGACAAGAGAGAGTCAGTTTTACTCATCACTCTTTTGAAATTAGTTCACAGAGCTGGGGTATGTCCCTTTCAATGTCTGAGCACTCGGTTTCCAGTGTGGGTTCCTGCTAAGGTATCCCAAGGCCACAAAGTGCCACAGGAGCCATTCCTATAGGTACAGCTATGGATTCATCCTCCCCTGCCCTTTATGGAGCAATCCCTGCAAAGCAGAACATAGCCCCAAGATGTTTTCCACAGTTAACATCAAAATATTTTTTAAAAAGGAATTTAATGAGATGACACCCACACTCTGAGATTAAATCATTCTAGATTACCATTTTCCCTCCCTCCCTACCCACTCCCTTCTTTTCTGGCATGATTTTAGCAGCTCATACCTGTAAGAATGCTAGGAATTAGGAATTATACAATGAGACAAATAATAACAGTGATGCCTATTAATACCAGGTGAGGATCAAACCCTAGTGCCTTCCATGTTTGAAAGCTGTGGTAATGAATTTTCACCTGGCGTGTAGCTTTAGACTGAACGGAAAACACTTGGTAGACAGAGACAACTAAAATCTTTCTGGAACTGAAGTGGATAGGGAAGGGCCAAATGGACATGAGGACAGTGCTTCAAGAGGCAAACGGTGTTGCAGGAACAGCTAAGCAGGCAGGAACAAAATGATCCAGACAAGCGTCATCATCACTGAGAGCAGGTTTTGGCCAAATTTCCAGGAGATGTAGAGCAAATAGGGGTTGAATGCTGATCCAGAAGCTATCATTGATGGGAGAGCAGTAAAGCATATTAAGATCTTTGGATGGGAAGTACTATATATACTTTCTTAAGATATTATTTTCATTTTAGTTACTTATTAGTATTACTATACATTTTATTATTAACTAAATTTTATTTTTGAGGATCGGCCAAAAATGTAAGCTGTTTGTCTGAAGACTGTATCCTACTTCCAGTATTTTACCCATCCTAAAGCCACTCTGTCCCCTGTGGTTCTCTTGTTGGGAATGAGAATGAATAAGGTGAAATGGTATGTGACATCACAGTTTTGGTGGAAATTTTTTTTTCCTGTATTGATATGTTGTGTTTCAAAACTCTGTTAATTATTTTTTTTCCTTGTTTAAAACTGGAGTTTGTTCCTTTGGAGGGATGATTTATTGTAAGTCACTGTGAAAAGATATCAGGAGAGCAAATAGTCCTTTGGGAACAAAGAGTCACAACACAGAAAAACAGTTGTTGAGACTATAACAAAGAGTCTAGTGTGCCAACACGTGGCAACAATATTCAAGATAGGGAAAAAAGGCCAGCATCTTCATTTGGGAAGAAAAAAAAAAACAGAACAAAGATGTAAACATCTGAAAAATTGGCAGATGGATCAGAGCTGTACACAGCACCGGAAGACAACGAGAAATTGCCGTGTGTGGGAGGGAGTGAAAATAGAGAAGGTGCTTCTGTTATACCTTTGGGAGCCTGAATAAATCAGTACCATTTGAGAAAGCACAAAGACAATTAAACTGGGTGGCTATGGAGCATTAAATTTATTGTCAAGGTAAGCAGTGGGAGAACCAAATCATCCACTGATATAAATCAGACTCCTTGAAGTCAATGGTGCTAGAGTGGATTACTACTAACCCCATGATTTGTGTTATGATTCAGATAGCGACAACATTGTTCATACACATTTTGAATTATTTTGCCATATATAACATTATGACAATACAGTATTTTAGTGCAAACTCTATTCCGGCTGATAATCAGGATAATCTATAGGCTGTCCTGTAAGCTGTAGCCCATGGCTATAGCTCAGCTCACTATGAGAAAACTCTGAAATGCATTTAAAAATGTATCTTTTGTTAGACTGAGTATTTGTAAGTTGCTCTTTGGCAACAACGTCTGACAGGAGAAGACTGTATCTCCCTCACCTTGGGATCATCCTGGGCATCAAGGGTGCTAATCCATTTAAACAACATAAAAAAAAACTAGGAAACTTCAATGATAATAAGTAGCACCATTTTTGACACTAAATGCTTGGGGATCCTATAAGGAAATCCGAAGGGCCAGACTTTCTGTCCTTGGTCTAACCCCATTGTCTTCTGGAGTAGACTGCAGCTGACCTTTAAAGAATTTGCTTTATTTCCAAAGAAGCACCTTGATGGAGATAGGAGTCAGAAAAGGAGCAGAGGAAGGGACAGTTCTACTCCCACAAACTCTCAGAAAATGGATGAACCCACTGGGGGTGACAGTTAACTGCCACAAGTCCTTGACCTGTTAGAGCAGGTCCAGAGGAGGGCCACAAAAATTACCAGAGGGCTGGAGCACCTCTCCTATGAAGAAAGGCTGAGACAGCAGGGGTTGTTTAGCCTGCAGAAGACAAGGCTCTGGGGACCTTACTGCAGCCTTTCAGTACTTAAAGGGAGCCTATGAGAAAGATGGGGACAGACTTTTTACTAGAGCCTGAAGTAATAGGTCAAGAGCTAATGGTTTTAAACTGAGAGAGGGTAGGTTTAGGTTGGATATAGAGAAGAAATTCTTTACCATGAGGGTGGTGAGACACTGGAACGGGTTGCCCAAAGAAGCCGTGGATGGCCCACTGTATGGAAGTGTTCAAGGTCAGGTTGAATGGGGCTTTGAGCAACCTGATCCAGTGAAAGATGTTCCTGCCCATGGCAAGGGGGTTGGACTAGTTGGTCTTTAAAGGTCCCTTCTAACCCAACCATTCTGGGATTCTATGATTCTGTAATTCTAAGTCACAGGAGCTCCAAAGGTGTTCAAATCCATATTGAGCCCTGAGCCAGAGCTGGAACAGACCCCAAATAAGCTCCTTGCTTGCAAATAACCTCCACCCCTCTGCCGAGCGCCCTCAAGCACAAACAGCTGCTTAGGGTATGACTTGCTGTTAAAACTAGGGAAAGAACCAATCCTTACACTATGCTCCCCCAGTTACTGTGTCGCACTTAAACACACTGAGCTCCCCTAACCAGTTCATAGAGGCAATTGTAACTAAAACCACGATTTATGCAAGAAAATGCTAATGCCACCATTAATTTGAGATCTTAAGCACAAAATGTTGGCCTGATTTTCCCATGGCCTACGCCAGTGGAATTCAGTTGATAGCATCAGAGTTATCCTACTTTGGTCTAATAAGGGCAAGAGGAAAGCAAGTAACTGTTACTTTATTTTATGTGTGCCGTCCACCTTTAATACAACTCTAATTTCTTTAAGAATTGAATAACCTGGACCCATAAATTACCCCCTCAAAACTTCAGGCCATGTTTTTCTAGAGTCTTTGCACTCCATAGTGACTTGTCAAAAGCAGCCAACCTTCTTTCCTCCCAGCTTTTTCCCAAGTTTCCCCACCTGATACTCTGCCCTCCAGGTAGCTCTTCTTCACTCCAGCTCCGCAGTGAATACAGAAAGAGACTGCTTAACAAACTCTCCTTTGTATCACCCACAGACAAGTCTAATGCACATTGGTGTTGAAGGAAAAGCTTATCTCCCACCACAAATGTCCATTAAGCAAATAGGCAGAAACTCTCTGTATTCAGATTTAGGGATCTCATCCTGGGCCTGCAGCTGCGACATCTAAAATGCAGTTTTTCTCAATGACATGCAAGCTCACAAAACAGGGAACTCAGGCATCCCTTGTGGTGATTGATTTCCAGGTCCTGCAATGTAACTTTGGGCAGCCCCTGGATGAAGAAATGCTCTGGCTGCTGCTGTCCCCTTTGTTTGATAGAAGAATGCTGAACCCAGGGGAGTAGCTGAGCAAAATTGTTGTTTTGCTATAAATAATTCATAATGTTCCAAACAGCTTTCTTCAAACACAATAAAGTATGTCTTTCACTGAGGGATTCCCTTTTAATTTTTAACGAATTTTTCTTTTTCAGAAATTAGAGAGAGAGATCAGTTAAGCAGTGGGGATTTTTGTTTGCTTGTCTGTTTTTGTGATGGCTGAAAAATTGGATGGATCTTGATCTTTCTTCACACACATTTCACATTGGAACAAACCTTGATCTCATTTCACACAAGTGTAACTACACAGACTTCGATGACAGCCTCTTGCTAATTATGTCACTGAAATGTAAGAGATCCACTGTACCATTTTGCTCATACATAACAGCTTAAGCAGCTTTTCTTCTAACACTTGTAAAAACAAATTCTAGGTAAAGTACAGGAATGAAAATGAAATTCAGAACCAGGTATTCAGGGAAGCTACAAGATGCTAAAAAAAAGAATTTGGAATAAAATGCATCTCTTCAACTAAAACACCAATCCTGTCGGATTAGATTCATCAAACACTTTATTCATGGGAAGTTTCCCATGAAGCTGTATTAAGTCTCAATGGTAAATATTTTCAGTGAGGTTTTACCAAGTACAAAATAGCCCTGATGTTGGTGAAGTTTTGGGGTTTTTTTTAATCATTTTTACAATCAGCTCAGGGACTAATTCAAGGAAATCTACAAGCTGATAGTACGGCTGATAAAATAAAATCAACCAGTTGTTATTATAAGTATAAATCTGCATATTTGGGAAGCTGAAAAGTAGCTTCTGTTAGTGGTGGAAAAAAATTACTATTATTTTTGCTTTTGTCATCCCAGGTTTGGAGTTATGGGATGCTGGATTTCCCACACTTCTATAAGACAACTTTGCAAAGTGTATTCTAATAATAAGTTGATACAGCTTAGTATTAATTGCCAATTAATCAGATTGCCTTTCTGAAAGCTTGAATACATTCAAGATGTCAGTGACTGCCTTATCTTAAAGGCACCCATTCTGAAATTATTTGACTGATATCCTCTTACATATGAAGCACACTAAGCAATTTTATTGCTATATAAAGTTCAGAAATGCATTCCTGTAAGCTTTATATATTTTTTTAATCTTTCTTTTATATATTTGCTTTTTCTTTTAGTAAGTGATGGAATAAACAGCACTTTCCTTTGGATGGATTATACTACATGTGAACTGCCTGTTACTCTTTCTGCAAGAATAAGAAAAGCCCTTTGCTTTCATTTGTTAAATATCAGCTTGATGGCAAAAAGCTTCTGAATGGCTCACGCTCACAGCAGACGATCCGTTGAATGGGATCAGCACTTCTCCTACTAAAATATCTGAAGTTAGGGATTTGGAAGAGAGGTTTTTGCAGAGATGACCCATTTACAAGCTGGACTTAGTCCAGAGACTATAGAAAAAGCCCGCCTGGAACTGAATGAAAACCCAGACATTTTGCATCAGGATATCCAGCAAGTCAGGGACATGATCATCACGAGGCCTGACATTGGCTTTTTACGTACAGATGATGCCTTCATCTTGAGATTTCTCCGAGCCAGAAAGTTCCACCAAACTGAGGCCTTCAGACTGCTGGCTCAGTACTTCCAGTACCGCCAATTAAATCTGGATATGTTCAAAAACTTCAAGGCTGATGATCCAGGAATCAAAAGGGCTCTGACAGATGGGTTCCCGGGAGTACTGGAAAATCGTGACCACTGTGGCAGGAAGATTCTTCTGCTTTTTGCAGCCAACTGGGATCAGAGTAGGTAAATGTAGATAGTGTCCTTATCTTTTTACATACACTCACACTCAACTTCGAATATTTGTGACCATACCTGAAGCAAGGCCATTTTCAGTAAAATATGTTGTAACCATGAGTCCATTTCACTAAAACTTTCATCTGATCTGATCAACTCTCATTGTTCAGACATAACACCACTGAGACATAAGGGTATATCAGTGTGTCAGATAAGTAGCTCATGTTTTTTCCATCAATTTTTCCAGTTTTTAGCCAGAGTGTCCGTCTGCTATAAATACATTAATGCCTATTATATAGTTGCTTCTGTAGTATTATAGACTAGCCAAACAGGTTGACAGAAAGCAGATGTCTCAAAGCATATGGGGGTTCTTGTAGCTCTTTTGGTGCATATTTATTCTGTCTCTAGACTTCTCAACAGATTTTTTTTTTTTGTTTGAACCATTGCACAAATTACAGCCAGTGTTAGGAAGTTTCCACAAACTGCATTGTAATTCCTACACACTCTGGTCACTCTATGTTTGTTAGTCTGATAAGTGGCATATTCATGCAAAGCGTATTTTCTGTTCAGGTCACTTCTTTATAGTATGAACAAAGATATCTCCCAGCCGTTATTATAAAATGATGCCCTTAAATGTTAATGTGATCAGTCAGCTTTCACTACCTATTTGAAGTGATACAGAGAAAAGGGGCTAGTCCAGGAATATCATGTTCACATCATCCTCTTCATTAGAAGTCATTCCATTCCACTTTCCCTGCCTTCACAGTGAGATGGAGAAATTCTGATGACTTCTGGGTAGGATGTTGTCTTGGCACAGTCTAAAGTTGCCCATGAAAGTGTCTCACCCTTAGGAGTCAATAGTTTGGAACTTTGAATTTATATTATAGGAATTATTAGCGAACAATACACATATGCCTGCAATTTTTCACATTAGCTGTTTTCTGGGAAAACCTTTCATCTCCATGTGAATACAGAGTTCAGAAGTTTTTCTAATTTTCCTTTGCATGTACAGATCTGGTAAATAAATGTACAGAAAAAGTTACAGAAATGTAACTTTGCATATACAAAATATTTGGTGAAATCCAGAACTGAAGACAGTGAATGAGTCCTATTGACTGCAAAGGAGCCAGCAGTTTATCTCCTGCCTTTCTGAACCATGAGTGTGCCTTTCTTTCAACCACAAAACCCTTCATTTAGCAGTTGGCCTGGAAAGAAAGATGAATGAACAGGTATCCTGAATTAATAGAAAGTATAAGCTTTAGAGGACAGAAGCACTGCGGCTCTGCTGGTTGCACTAAGGGATTTAAGTATTGTATAAAATAAGCTTTGGGTTTCTGATCCCTCAAAAAAATGAATCTTTGTGATTAACCTTGTATATCAGGTCCTCCTCTGGGAAAGCTGAAAGTGCTGCTGTCTAAGGGTCCTCCACTGAGATTTTGACAGAACATTGATCCCTGTCAGGATTTAGCTCAAATTTTCTGCAAGTCTTTTAATAGGCATCATTGTATCTGTGTGTGTGTGTGCAAAACCCAAAGTGATCCTGCATGCAAGATACCTTGTTTCTGAAAATGAAATTTTAACCTCCAAAGAAGAAAGGCTAAGGCTAATAGGATAGGATATACTTTCCTAAGGGTCCTCAGCAAAATTAAAAATTTTACCTCTCTTTAGCTATTGAACCTCAGCTCCTCTATGGATTCAAATGACAAGATGTGTTATTTCTGTGGACTTTTGTAGCACTGCAAGTGTTGCAGTGATTTGGGACAGGATTTAGGCTGTAAGTAGAGGGATGACCTCCTCCTTTTTTTACTGTCTAAATCAACAAGAACAAAAGCTGTTAAGGAATAGAAAATGATGAGTGCAATGTCCTGTTAAGCAGAGGGGAAGAAGGTTATTGACCAGAATTAATATATATAACAAAAAACTTCAAACAAACAGGCATTGAGTATATCTTAGAAAAAAATACCTTGGGCAACCTTTCTATAGACATGTCTTCAGTGATGGAAAGATGTTTACAAGCTTACATTTCAGCTGAATACTAATGCAATCAATTCATATGGTGCTGTCATGCTGATACACAAGAGTAAGAGCTCAGCCTTCACCATGCCTTTCCTAGCTTCAATCTCATTGGCAACTGGCTGTTTCTTCTCTTCCTTTATCATTAAATCATAATGATAAGGGGTCATTTATAAAGAAATCATAATTTATAAAGGATCATTTGAAGTCAGCATGGCTATAATCCATAAACCAATTTTCAGTCCAGATATTCTTATCATTGATACTCCTGGCAGTATGGTGGCTGTATAGATCACATGTGAAGGAGGGAGAAGCAGCCTCATAACTTTTTGATCTTATGAATATATTGATTTTTAAAAGGAAATGGCATTATTTGTGTAATGTGACTGCTCGGACAAATCAGATCCAAGATGTTCTGAAGGGATTCCCTGTATCAAAGACAAAGTTTCTATGTGATCTTTTAGAAACATTTGTAACTTTAACTTCAAGAATGTAATTGATAGCTGTCTCTCTAGAAAACTAGGTTTTCATTTCCAGTCTCAATGTTTTCAGCTTCAGATTCCAGCTGCTGGATTGTGGTTTAAAGGGACCACAAAATTATGACAGCTTCCCATGTTTGTACTTTTGTGTCCTGACCACATCATCTTTTAACCTACTTTTGAATTCACTGAGGATGTGGCACTGTAGGGTAAATTACTGTCAGGCAACGAGAAGATAGTACATTAGCTACTCTACAGCAGTGGTTCTTGTGTTCACTTTTAACCATGGTGACTGTAAAACAGCCAGCCATCTTTTCTGTGAGGGCAAAGCAACCTTGTGTTGTCCACAAGCTAAAGAACATACTTGTGGGCAGCCAGAACAACAAAGTTAATGTTCAGCAAAGTATTTCACTAGCTTAATGTCTTGCAATATATTTATGCTGCCAAAGCTTAAATAGATTGAACAACTTTACTCTCAGAATTAGGAAGATTTTCCAGGTTGCTAATACTCTTAATCAGTATTTTCTGGACCTTTCCTATAATTTTAATGTTGTTGCTGATGTGCAGACAGGTGAACTGAATACAAACTTTCACTAAAACCATCAGGTGATAACACCATATCTTCTGCTCAGTAGTTCCCTCCTTTTAGGTAAAAGATTGTCACTGTTTTCTTAGCTACTCTATCTCATTTTGAGCTCATGTTCAGCTCAAATCTGCTTCCAAGTCACTGTTTCCTAAAATACAAACACCACTGGTAAATGTGTCATACGCTCTCATCCATAATGTGGGCACAGTCTAGCATGTGATTCACGCTCTTCTGCAGAGCTAAACCTGTCCCCCTCATCAATTATCATTACATGGGTTTTGTGACATCTGCAAAGTTCACTGGCAAGAATTTTATTTTTGCTTCCACATCATTGAAAAAGATGTGATTAGTGTTTTAACCAAAACCTCCTTGATGACTAGGAAAAAACCACAAGGATAGTAATTCTTATCTCCAAATCCCCAGCTGAGATCTTTCATGGTGCCAGGTTTTCATTCATTTAGCATGTGCTGCATTGGTTTGATCTTGCTCTATTTTTTAGACAGGTTTCTTAGAGATGATGTCATCACTTTCTCTCTGTGTCCTGCATGGTGTATGTTGGATCTGTTAGTCAATGTTAATCACATATGATACAGAACAGAAAACTTCAGAGGTACTGAATAAGTGAAAATGAGCAGATGGATAGAAAAGAAAGTGATCAGTTTAGTTCCACATTGAGGGAGAGGAAAAATGTCGAGCTATATTACTGTACACTAGTGAATCCATGCAGGGTAGGGCCATCGTTCACTTTGACCACGGCTCAGTCCTCAGAGGTGCAGAATAATCCAACTACAAGGTGTGAACTCACCCCAAATCCACAAGGCCTTCACCTATACCACTGCTTAGAGAGCACCTTATTTTTAAATGGGAATCATGGGCTAATAAAGGCAGGTAAGGATGTCAAACTGATCTTGTCAGGAACTTTTTTTATGAAATAAATTACATCATAATAAATCCCAGTTTGTAAAACAAATACACGCGTACACAGAAACGTACAGTTTTGATGAGACCTGAACCAGGATTTCACATAAAAGAAATGTGCCATGTGATGGATTATGAACGCTCTCTCTCACACTTTTTAATTTCATCAGTCTCACCAAACCTAAGCCCTCACTCCTCTGATGGACCTCTAGTGACTCTGAAGCTTTTAAAGAAGTCAGATAAGGGTGCCTTTTTGGCTGTTGGATTGAGGAAAGCCCTCACTAACTACTGCAGCTGTTCTGAGGTCTGCTGCTGCCTTTGAATATATCCTGCTCGTACACCGGGGAGATGGGGGGCTTGGGTGAACAAGTAATGCAGCAGAAGGTATTCATTAATCTTCCAAGTGAAGATATTTCCTTCAAGGTTGTTCAGCCAGAGTAAAATTTATTTCTGTGTAGAGAGCCAACACAAGGGCTATCTCCAATTCATGATTCTCTGCAAATAGGGTCTTGGGGTAGGGGGACAGAAGGTTGCCCATTGTCTTTTGCAGGAATTAATTTCTGTCTTCACGACTGGACTGTTGTGTCTTAGAAGCTGTCACATGGCTCCAAAAATTCTGTAAGTCAGTCAGATGGAAAAAACTGCTGCTTTGTTTACAACATACATTCCCAAGTCAGCTGCTAGCCATAAATTCTCTTTTACAACCAAGGAGCCTCAAATGTCAGATACTTACTATTCTGTAGGAAAGTGTATTGCGATGGGCTAAAGGGCAAGGAAATACTCTCACATAATGGTATATTGACAGCCATAAATATTTTAAAGGATCGCGATAGAAAAAATGATGTCCTTGCTGAGAATGCTCATAGTGGCGTAATTACAGGGATATTATCAGCAGCAGATCCTGTTGGTATAAATGAATATGTCTCAAAGGCTGATTATTCCAATATATTTCAAGGATAATCGCAGATGCTTAATAGAATATGAAGGAATAAACATCTGTTGAGACTGATTTATAGTTGCAGGCAAACTGTGGTAATAACTCAGCCTCATAGCTGTTTATTACAAGAGATTACGGCCAGCCGTAACACCAGAATAATTTTTAAACAGCAAGACTTTCGGTTTGGTTAAGGGATAGTGCTTCTCTCTTGGGAGAGCTTACAGTCATGCAGACTGAGGTTGTGGTTCAAGCATTGCATTGACCAATAAATAGCCTAGAAGGAGACTACATGAAAAAATAATTCATGTTATGTTGTTATATTACTGGGATAGTCTGAAATGGCAGCAGAATTCAGGGTAGTAGAGGAAAGAAGTGTAGCATAAGCAGAATACTCATTTCACGGAGTAACAGATGTGCAAATTAAACGTTGGACAAAGAAGACGAAAAGGATCTCTGTCTTGAAACGTTTTAATTTGCTTGGAGGCAGCAACTTAATTCAATTTGTACCATTTATTATGGAAGCCGAGTTTGGGAAGGCTGTTGTAGTCCATATGAAAGACAGAAGGATGACATACAGAAATGACAGTCCTGGAAAGGCTGAGAAGGCAATCAAAGAAGAGAGAGAAAATGTCTGAAAAAGAGAAAGAAAAACAACAGCTGGGAAAGTTATGAAGCATATGTTGAAGAACAAGACAAGCCTGACTGAAAGGGGGGGGGAAAAAATCAATGGATGGAGGGTAGGGCAATCAAACACATATTGAGAGGGAAGAGAAGGGGACTGGATGGTGTCAGGCTGGGGGCTGACTGAAGAGCTGTGAAGGACAGTGCCAGAGGGTGCGACAGAGAATTGCTGGAGCTGGTCTGTGGGATAACAAAGGGAAATGAGGGGCTGACTGGAAAGTGGCTCTGTGCCACCTCCCTCCTGTGGAGAAAAGAAACCAAATCCAAATCCCCAAGCCTTATAAACCAGAGAGAAGGGCAGTTGATTAAGAAAAATACACACAGGCAAACACACGCACACAACAAACACATATGCACACATGCACACCACCCCCCCCCCCCCCCTTCCTTCCCAGACTGTCTCACAAGACCAAAATTTTGTTGTGAGGGTTTATGTCTGGGTGGCAGAAAAGAGAAACTGTATACAGTTGTGATAGCGCTTGTCCCTTGTTCCTAGAAAACGACCCATACACCTCCGTGGGCTGTATATGTTGTCCTTGCAGCTGGGTTCTGCAAAATATCATTATAACAGAGCTATATCAACAGAATAGTACGAAGGCAAATAATATGACATCCCACTTGGCTCTTTGTCCTTTTGACCCTCGGGAACAGCTGGTAACCATGAATGAATGGTCTTATAAATAGGAGGTTTTTGGGGTGAAGAAGAGATCAGAATATTTTTTGTCGGAGCTTTTCCTAAATTAAGTTTTCTAAATATCTGATATTCTGATCAGTTTCTAACTTGCCAGGCTAATTAAAAGGAGCTATGGCAAATTCATGCATTGCAGCAGGAACAGACTGCAAAGAGTCAGGGGAGGAAAAAAGAAGTAATTCTCTGAATACCTATTTAAGAGGCTACATGCAGTAGAAGCGTCAGAGAAAAGTGGAGATACTGAGCTGGAATCCTTAAATATATGAAAATTTGAAATGTTTAAATTCTAATAATTTCTTGATATATTATTTCCCCAGGCCATGATTTATTTTAGACTCTTTCCTCTGAACTTTAAGCCTCTGTATCAATTGCATTTTACATAAAAGAGTCACTCTTTTCACCACACCTTGATAGGTGCTGAGCATCCTCCACTTGCAGCACCTTCAAATCACCGTGAGGGATGCTTGGGAGCTGCTGCTGTTAGCAGGTTGGGTGATCCCAGAGGAATTACAGTGGACAGCATGAATTCAGTCAAGATATGCAGGGTGTGGGGGGTGCTGATCTTCGTGAAATGGCTGAAGAGCATGTTGGGCTAAATTCTACCCTGCCACCACGGTCACCCTGCTTCAGGGTACTTGTCTACCTTGGCGAGACTGGAGGACGAGGGGGACATTGACTTCCATGGTGGCACTGATGGGAGTGCCCCAACCATGGGGTGGTCTTGATAATATGAGGATGGAAGCGGTAGAAGAACCCATCTGCCATAGGCACCTAAAAATTTAACAGAATAGTCACAGGTGGAGGCCAGGGGAAAGGATGGAGGTGTAAAGACATTTCAATAAACTAGCCTAAAAATTGAGTTGTTAAAGATCTTCTGTACAAAATGTTTTGCCCCTTTTGACATGGGCAAGCCAATAAAACAGGTGGAACATCATAATTAACATGCCATAACTGGAGACTTGATTCCTAAAGAGAAGAAAATGGAATCACCCCTTGAGGAGGAGGAATTTTTTGTCTTACATACTGATTGCACTCTCACAGTTTTTATTTTAAATAAGTGCAGCAACCACAGGGGCAATAAACAGCAACTACCCCTTGCTCCCAGACCATGATAATCTCAGCTCTGAAAACTTCCTGGAGGGTCCATTTGTAGCAGGGGACAGTGGGAAAAGCCTGCCAGTTAGCCTTCTGCTGGAATTATTTCCTATGTAGCTGACTATTTTCTGCCCATGCTGAGCAAACTTGCATCGGTAAAGATTAATTTTTAAGGGAAAGGTAATATGCAAATATCTTCATTGGTGCTTTTTCTTTGTGGAAAGATGGTATCACTCTTCCACTTTTCCGTTGCAGACACAGAGTGGATGGCACATGCCTGTGCATGAGTTAACACATGGTGCCGGTTATCTTTCATATATGCAGTATAAATCACACACCAAGTAATGTTATGATACTATATGATCAATAATATTTGATTTGAAAAATGCATATGGATTATTTATATAATATCCCATAATCCATCTTTAGAGGGCCCAAATTCAGGATTTGATTTGAAACTGTAAGATTCTAAGCCATTGACTACCATATTTTAGCAGTTAACATATTGATATATGTAAGAAGAAATATTTGCTTTTCAGAGGCCAATTAGTATGCTTTCTGCTGTATATCAAATCCCTTGTTAGGGACCTGCTGCTGACCACTGTCACAAAAAGGATTTGGGGCCAGAGGAACCTTTGGTCTGATCCAGTAGAACCACTCTCACGTGTACATTACAAGGCATGTACTCTCCTATGCTTTACAAGAATGCAGCTGGTGGTCTGAATTAACAAAGCACGAAGCTCAAGACTTTTTTTTTACCTTTTTAGACCAATATGGTTTTCTTCGCTGAGTTCCATTTACAAGCCAGCTCCTCTGGTTTTATACCATGTCAGTAGAAGAACTGAATTCCATACATTCAGGTATGAACAAAGTAATAAAGGTGAAAAAGTGATAACAAGCACAAGGCCACTGCTACGGCATGATCAGGAACATGCTCTCCCCTTGTCAGCACTAAACCTTTCACTCTTTCCTTCCTTCTGTCTTCCTTTCACAAGGGATGCCAGTCACGTATATTAAATATGCACAGATCAATCTACAGAGTATATGTGGTGCCTATAACCCTTCAGGGTGCTAAGGTATGTGTCAGCACACAGAATTTCTTTTGTAAAGGTTTTTCTGACCAGGAAAATCCACACCAGGGTGTGATAACCTTATCTAAGGAATCTCCATCCTCCCCTGTTATCTTGGACCTGTGATCCTCTAAGCTGTTCTCACTTTGCGAGGTTTCTGAATAAGAATGCATTGCCTTGTTTTCCCAGGGATAATCCTACCCATCTGTTGTGTAAGTACAAAAGGAGAAATGCGATTTATATTGAAAGAGAAAGAGACTGCTGAAAAATCCTGCTTCCAAATGCACTGCAATATTCATTTGAAAACCAAGATAAAAAAGGAGGAGGAATAAACTCTGACCTAAGGAGAGACAGTAGGAAATCTTTCCATTTCTTAGGTTCTCATTTACATGTAAGCCACTTTTAGCTGGCTACTGCAATTTAAAGTAAGTATCACTCTGATAAAACCTTCAATTCTGTTTGAATAAAAGAGCCTCGCAAGTCTGGGGGAAATGGCAATTTGTGCATGCCGTAGCTACCACTGAATGCCTTTCCTTTTTCCAGCAACTTATTATTATTCTCTGCTAAAATGTATACACAGGTACATGTACCTTCACTCTCTTTCAGAGAGCATTTTATATGATTCATTTAACAGTAATTCAGGACCGTTTGGGGGGTTTACTTCAAAAAGAGGCATATCAGTTGTAGACTCCATGTGAAAAGCCAAGGAGCCTTGTGAGAGAGCAGATATACCTGCCCTTACTGGTTTAGTCCCGGCTGACACGTTTGTCTCTACTGGGATTTTCTCACCTCTTGGTTTGTTAAATAAGGTGTTCATGGTTAATTAATGGAGAAAATACTGACTGGGCACAAAAGGATTTGAGGGTAAAGGACGGACTACAAATGAAATGATAGAGTAAGGTGATACCACTGAGGAAGCAATGTCTCTGAGCTGTATTACAGGAACATTGTCTGCAGGAAAACAGTGGTTATTCACCTTTAATCACCACAACTGACCTATAACCTAAGTACTAGTATGAGAGACAAATCTGAGCTAAGTCAAGACAAGAATAGTAGAACAAGAAGTCCAGAAAATATGACAATGTAATAAAAGTTGAGGACAATAAGAGATGAGATATGAATCTTCATATACATATTGAAGTTTACCTTAATAAAAGGTGGTAGTGAAAAGTTCCCCATTTCCTTGGGGATGGGAAAGCAGAATAAAAGAAAATTAAGTAATCTTAAGCAGAATTAGATTTTGGAAAAATAGAAAACATTTTGCAATGATTAAGTTGGTTCAAGACCTGAACAGGTAACCGAGGCACTGGATTTTTTACTGAAGTCAGAGACAAACTGGGAGTACTTACGATGGTGCAGTGCAGGAGATGTAAGAGATGCTGCCAGGTAACTTCCTATCTCCTATTTCTAGGATTAATTTTGCTTTGTCAAAAGGCCCTGAGGAGGATAAACTCAGAAGGTGCTTTAAGATATCTTGCAATTTAAGAACATAAGCATTATATCAGTAAGCTCTGGTATCTAAAAGTCCAACAGAATATCTTGTATATAAGAAATGCTGTGGAAAAGCAATTTTCCCATCTGGGATTCTGAATACATGCTGGGTGTTTTATGCCTCAATTATATTTGAAAATGGATCGTTCTGAGTTTTTATGGTGTTCCCGTGTCATTGCTTCCTACGATGGAGCTGTGTCTCCCACTCACTAAGGGGAACAACGGTCACAAAACTCATTGTCTCTATGGTCTATTGCAGCCTTCTTGCTAGGTGAGAACCTGTTTGAAACCACTAAATAATGTGAGTATCATAACTCTGTGAAAAGGTTGCTATGCCTATCTGTGATGCAGAAAATTGCAGAATGTCAAGGTAGATAACTCATCTGGAAACAGTCCTCCAACAGGGGCTTTCTGACATGACCCCAATAAAAGAAGTTCTAAGAATTAAGGAAAGTACTGGTGAGCAAATACTCTGTCAGGAGGAGGATGCACATGCAGTGAGAGAGAATGGCACTTTCTTGTGCCTGTCTTACTTTCAGAGGTATTGAGTTTTCCCATGGGAGGGAGTTTCTGAAGTACTGAGCGTGGCTGTTTGTGAAACGTCGCAGTGCAGAGGTAGTGTTGGCTACATGTTCACGGACGGAACGCTCCAGCCCCCAGGGAGCCTCTGACCCCCTGACACACTCTTCTTCTTTATTTAGGGAAGGTATACAGTGTTTCTTTTCTCTTGTCCATTTAGTTGGCAAAGTTTCTAGGGTGGGGGTTAAGCCTTGCTTTATTTTTTCATTCTAGTATGTTAGGACCCAGATTAGGGCTGATGATAGCCTTAATGGAGGGGCTCACAGGGGTTGAACAGAGTAAGGCAATGAATCAGTGACACAGGGAAGAAATAACTCAATGTTTCCCACTTGTCACACCACTGCCTTAAAGGCAAGATCTTCTTTAATGCTGCTTCCCAAAAGATGCAGAAGGAAACCTGAACCGGCCCCAACCTGACCCACAGAGACACTTCAGTCCTGGTCCAGCTCTTACACCAGGGTGGGCAGGACAAACCCCTTTGCTTACTTTTTCTCCCCTGAAGAAGCTCTACATCTCCCAAAGGCATGGTGGAAAATAAGTCTCTTGGCAGCCAGCTGGGCCTGGCCTAGGTTATGGCTCACTATAAGTGTCTAAAAATACATCTTCAATAAAAAAAGGTTATTTTGTTATCCTGAAGTACCCAGAAAGATAAGAAATGTTACTATACTAGTGGTATATTGAGAAAACAACCATTTGGCAGGCTGGTAGTGCTGAGCTCTTAAGGAGGGCACGCAAGCCACAGACAAGATTCATTTCTGCATGTGGTGAATTGCTCCATTGGGCGCATGGCAGGAGAATAGAAAATGAAACAAAGGAAAAAGTTGGAAATATTTATGCTGGAAGAAGTGCCCAGCATCATGAAGCAGGTGTGATTTGCAGCTCAGCACCTCGATTTGCTGTATCCTCTGAGGAGAGGCTCTGGCCAGTGCCAAGGGAGCAGCGGAGTGCAGGGGTGTCAGTGCTGCAGCCAGGCGGAGGGGGGGAAGGTGTTCATTGATGTCCTGCTCGCACAAGGTCCTGCTGTGCCAGCGCTCTGCTCTGTCATGCAGTTTCCTACTTCTGGGTTGAAAAATGGCCTAATTCATGCCTACAGTCATGTTGTGGGGCCCTTAATAAAACTAGTTCACATGACTAGGCCAGGATCAGTGAACTAAAAGTCTGGTTTCTGACTTTCATGAAACTATGAGTTAGAAGATTGCATGGCTGAAGGCAGGGAGCCTCCTTATCTAATTCTTTCAAAAGCATATAAGGTTAACGCATTTCCAAAGAGCAAGAAGACAAAGAAAAGATTTTTTCATAACATCTGACTCACCCATGCATGTGAACAACCCCAACAACTTCAGCTGTGGGGACAAAATGCAGCAATGACACTATTCAATATACTTTACGTTACACATTTGCTTAAGTACCTCGTGGCTTAATATATTTCTCATGTAGAAATGAAACCAGTGCATTTACTTGACTGTTAAGTGCTATTAATTAATACTAAAATTGCAAAATATTAACCAAAGCCAAGTCAACTGAATGCAAGGAAATGGAAATGTGAAGAGTTCTGGCAGATCAGGAAAAAAGAAACAACATGGAGAGGCTGGAAGCATTCTGCTTTTTGTGTGTTTTTGTGGAGTGAAACTAACTGCAGCATATTGGAATTCATTTTGCAAAGGCTTGATCACTTGTAGTTTTTCTCTAATATTGCCATAAGGCCTTTTTAGTAACATTTTTGTGAAGTCAAAGCATTGGCTAGAATAAAGAGAAGTATGTACTACAGTTGCTTTTAAGCAAATGAATTCTGCTGTTGTAACAAATGTGTCATTAAGACTGTGCTTAGATCTATAAGAAGGAACTCTCCCTGCCTGATTTTCCCCTTTCAATACAGTGTAAACTGTGAGGCAATAACAGACAAAAAAGTACAGCCAACGTAGTATTAACAAAACTTGAGCTTTTAACAAGCCATCTCATGATACCAAATTACAGCTTTTATACATTAAATATTCCAAAGGCCATATTTGTCCTGTTATGGTGCAAGCATCTCCAATGCCATCTCCTGAAAAGTAGGCTTTGCTACTTTTAAAAAAGCTTTCAAGGTGCAGCTATTCCAATAAAACAATATGTTCATGGTAGCACCCAGTTCCCTACTTTCTTAACATCAAACCAGCTAGATCTCAAGGAAAATTAGTTGTGACTTTCTGGTTTCATAAAGGTTTTTGTTAGGGGAAGGAATAGATGAAAAAATCATGTATTTCTTTGTAAACAAGCTTGTACCAATGAATGTTTTCCAGAAAACAGGAGAAAGTAAGGAACAAGGGATGATTTATCTGTTCAAGACTTCCAGGTTTACCTCTAATACTGAAGTTTTCCTTCAGGCATTTTTCTCAAGACCATGTAACTGGACTTGCTGTGGCAATGTCTACTGATCCTTTTTCTGCCTCTTCTTTGCTTTTGACAAAACAGGGCCTCCCTGCTGTCTGTATCTTCACTAAAGTGACCGCTACTGCTTGCGTTTGGAGTAAAGATCCTGGTTGTTCCAATAAGTGGTTCCAGAGCTGGCTCCTACAAATACCAATGCAAGGTCTGGCAGGACTTCATTGTGCATTGAGTTCAAAACCACAAAAATTTTGGCTGTCTACTATTTTCTGTACTTGTTACGTATGTTTTTCCATGAGCAGTTATTTATAATTGAATGAGTAGTGTAGAGTAGTGACTTGAATTAACCACATTTCTTCAGTAATTCTCTGTATTGACTATGTGAGAATTCTTATTAGAAGTGTGAAAAAAAATTTGAATGAATTATATTAGCTTCACAATAAAAAGCAATACAAACAGAAGAGTATAAAAAATTACACCAACAATGTACAGTTTCCTGTTGTTTAGGAAACCTAAAAAGGAGCCCTTTCCCCAGAAAAAGCAAACTTTTCAACAGTGTTTACCAGAAGGCAGAGACTAAACATCCACGCATATAAGTACACTCTACTGTACAGAAGTTACAGTGATTTAGGAGGTTGCTGGTAACTTGTGTAATAAAAAATCAATTAAACTTTTCTTTCAGAATTCCTAACATTGCAATTCACATGAAATTCTGTTTTCAGCTGAACTGAATTTTAATAATTATAAACCACTTAGGTTGTTTTTCACTGGTAATTCCTGAGAAAATTTGGTAGTCTGACAAAATAATAACATAACATTACTATTCCATGGCAAGGACAACACTGCACCTGCAACACTGATCTGTCCTCTACTAGGAATTGGTGTGTACCAAAAAATTGTACTGGCTTCAGGGGGATAGAGGATAGCAGGCTGTGCTTCCTGTCACCATTACCATATATTCAGTACAAGGCTCCACAATCCTATTGCCACCTTTGGGATCTCAACTTAGGCAGTTGCTATACACCACTGCTGTCAATATGTGACACAAAGACCCATCCTGTCCCATCCAGGAAAAAGCCTTCATGCTGCTAGATCATGGAATTAGTAATCTTGATTAAAAGGCAGAGTTTATTGCAGAAATTTAAGGTTTCAAATCATAATAATGAAATACAAGTAAAGCATTGATTAAATGCTTGAGGTAGATTGACCAGTCTTTTTTTTTTTGAACAGGGAAATTAGGTACCAAGCCACTGCATTCACAGAAAACGAAGTACTCAAAAATTATGAAGTACTGATCTTCAAGTTCTAAAATATGTTTAATTTTTCCCTTTGCAATAATGGTATATGAAATCATACTTAAAAATTGATGATGGTCTATCTTGTCCACTGATCCTGCACAGGAGGCATTTTGAGAACAACTGTAACCCTGGCAGTTTCTAATCTTAAATTTCCAACCTGCATTTTAGTATTTTTGTTCCATAATTACTTCATCTGTTTCAAGAAAGCCAGTTCAACACCGCTGTGTTTCTAAATGAGCTGGGCCAGTCCCATTAATTAGTTCAGGTGGCTGCTTTGGAGAAATTTCCACTTGGCTTTTTGTGTTGCAGGGAGTCCTTCTGGGCTCTCCTCTTTTCCCTCTGTCTTACAATTCTCTCAGAAAACCATATTTTGCAACTGTTCCAAAGGACTACTTTGTCAAAGAAACCCCATACATCTCAGGAAAGCTCACTTCCTTACTTGCAAAGCATCAGGTGGTTGTAGCTGTCTCTGGTCCTGAACATTTTTTTGTTCCTCTTACCTGACTTATTCTGCATAAGTGGTACTAAAATCCACAGAAGGAGATATTTATCTTCCTTTAGGCAGACCTCTTTTGCTCCATTACTGTCATCTATACAAAAATATACCTAGCAAAAGGCTAGCAGTGACAGAGAGTATAGAGCTGATGATACTTGATTTCTGTATTCAGTAATTCCCCTTCAAAAGGAGCAATTGCCTCACTCACTGGAGTCATTACAGAAGCAGTTGTCATTCATACTGCCTATAGATTTAAATTCAATACTAGTTCCTAAGGTTTACCCTACAATGTAGTATGATTCAAACTGATGGTGTCTTCCATAACTTTTGTTTTCTACTGGGTAGTTATAAAATTCATTTGGTTATCACTCTTTTGTTGATTGACATATTGGGAGGGTCATGTGTTGTGGAATCCAGATCTCCCAAAGCAACTTCTTGTCAGCTGCTTTCCACATTGGGAGATCCGATACCCAATGAAGTCTGAGACAAACCTGGGAAACGTGAGTAAGAAGACATATCTTTTTGTAATTCCATTGGTAACATTTGACCAGACTCCTCATTGTTGGTGGGATCGCATCACATTTTTTCTCATTAAGGATTCTGTAAAGTCTGGAGTTTTCTACAGATGTCTCTCGCTTACACTTTCAGAGGCTTTCTCAGGAAAAAAAAATCTGCTCTCTTACGGAGAACTGTTGTTGCTATTCATTCCTTTGCTTTCTTCATCGACGTTGCGTGAAATACGATCCACTCAAAATTGGCTAGGGTGAAAACTGCTCATTTTTCTTGAGCTTCATGGCACAGCATATCCTTCTCAGCATAACTGTGCAAAGCAGTTTCTTTGTGGCTGGCAGCATCATGATCCCATACACTTCTAACAGTCTTCTCTATTTCATAAATGTACACAGGTTTTTTTTTTTTTCTTGTCCTTCTGCCCTGCTCAGTTGAATCATTATAACAAATCTTCATCATTGTTTCTGAAGAGATCTGCAGTTATTTTTTCTTCCTAGACTGCTGTTTTATGAATCTTTATAGCATCTGTTTTGAGTTCCCCAATGATCATTTCTACATCAGTAATATCAAGTTCCTCCATCTTGTCAGCTACATCAAAGTTGCCTATTGTTCCAGTGGGAAACCTCTTTGATATATAATGCTTGACATATCTTTTCATTTGCTTATAAGAAATTATTAGAGTATTTTCATGTCTGTCTTTTATTGGACCTGAAGGGCTCCAACTAAAAATAATTTATAAGCTTTTTTGTGATTGAGATCACTTTTGTACATTTTTTTAATGGCTGCCACTTTCACTGCCTAGATTTAAGTACAGGCATAAGCACAGGTATATCCTTATTTCCCTGATACAATAGCCATTTTAGGTGTTTACTAAGATATACCTGCATTTCAATTTTTTGTCACTTCTTCTCATGTCTTGGTAAACTCTTATCCAACATCTCTGAAGAGATTCAGCTTTGATTATTTGCCTTTGGTGATGACATCCCACGTGGCTTCATCATGTTGTACTTGCTGTTCTAGAAAAACCCTTATATGTGCTCCATCAGACAGACATAGGGACAGCTGAGCTTCTCCAAGCTTTTCAGTATCATTTTTATATGTTCCTCAATTTTATGATTGATAGTTAAAATGCCATTTTTACTGGAGAGAGGTTGTAAGACTGTGATGTTTCTGATTGCTTTCTTTGCAAATGATTTCTTTGTTTTCATTGGTGGCATTGCTGCTCACTGCCCATACCTGCTCTGCTTTTCTCTTTCATTCCTCCTGAAAGGAAGAACAAAACACGGTCTCTCTGTTTCTCCATTATACCCTCTGGTGATACCAAAACTACTTTATAAATCTTTTTCTGGAGATACACATTACTACCACAGGATGATCTCGACGATGAAGATCCACAGGCCATTTTCCACCATCTTCATGTGAACCACTGCTGGACATGCCAGTAATGCGCGGTCTGCAATGGTGTGTCTCTGCGTGTGCATTCATTCCACATGGGCCAAGGAGGACATTGCATTGACTTAATAGATTCCACTGGGACATTGTATTTTTCTTTTTTTTCTTCATGTTATGCTTTTGTTAGGGACATAGCATGGCATGACTGTCACCTTCACGCATAGTGTCTGGAATTTCATGTACAGGGTGTTACCCATAACTTCGTCTCAGTTTACTGTGGCTTTGCACCATGATCAGCTCAGCTCTGCTCTTCCTATCAGATATATCGTTATTCCTTGAGCCTGATGCAATCTGTTCCTGACCATCTGCACTCACTTAGTTTTCCAGTTTCCTATGATTTTTTCTGACTTTTTTCAGCCTGTAGAATCAAATGTACCTTTCATAATCCCATGCACAAGAAAAAGGGACCCTTCAGCAGAATATTTTTCAAAATATGGGCCGCTTTCACAAGCAAGTTTTAACCCTCAAGCACAACAATTGTGGCTCTCAAAATCTGAGATTCAGATGGACCAGATTTCTCCACTCACCTTAGAGCTCTATAGAGATTTCAGACAAGATACTAGAAGGAAAGAGGTGACTTCATGCATGTCTTTTGGGTTTATTGTCAGCTTACAATTACCAGCTGAAAGTTCATTACTGTAATTTCAAGCACACAAAGCAAGTCTGCTTCTTGGCTGAACAGATAAACTTCCCAGCAGAGATAGAGAAAAACTTTGAGGCATTCTGCTACATTTTTCAAAGCTTTCTGGATTGATGGGTACTGTGTGAGTAACAAGCAGGTGCTGTTTCAGTACCCACAAGTGATAATATGACTTCTGTAGTTCTGAACTCAGCACTCTCAGAATATATGCATTGGTGAGCAATTATCTGATTTTAACTTTGCTATTTGATCTAGTCATCATTGAGTTCTGCTGTAAGAATGACTGGATGCAAGAAAAGGGGCAATTAGATAATTTTATTTGAATTGTCTAAGGTAAAATATGTAAATATACTGTTTCATCAGCTAACCAAAAATCTTCCTGTAAACTTTGTATTAAAATATTTTCAGAAAAGTTAATACAGGTGAATTGTTGCCTTGCACATTAAAGTGGCCCTGATACTTCAGGCAGAGAGTAGGATTTGTAAGTGGCAAAGTTATGTTATCATAATATTCAGCAGTAATATTCTTTTCGTAGACGTAGGTGAGGTAACTGGTGATGTGACAAAAAGTAAACGGAAAGTTGTGTAGGTTAGTGAAGATTAGCAAAAATTGTGGAGAACTCTAGAATTAACTAGAAAAGCAGCATTTGTTATGCAAAGAAGTCTAAGTGCCGTGCAAGAACATGTTGGATTTTAATATGTGGCCACATCTTGTATGCAGATCCTTTACCCTCTCTTAACTCTATGCAGTTTCTTCCAGGTTTTCAATTACTTTTAACCTTTTAAGAAAGTCATCAGGTCATTATGGACAGCACAATTAGGTAGTGTACTTATTGTGCAGTGGTGGTCAGAAAAATTAATCAGATGTTAGGCTGCATTAAGAATGAGACAGAGAATAAATAGGAAAAGAGAACATACTCTTTTATGTATGCTGATATTCCAACCTCACCTTGAATACTGTATTCACTTTACATTGTATTATCTCAAAAAGACAGGGATGTAAAAAATATAAATGCCCATAAAAAAGAGCAATGAAAGGAATTCATTAACGTTATGAACAAGTGATCTAACTGCATCAGAAAGGAGCAAAAAGTCCAAGGCTATTTCAAATGGAAAGATGTTGAAGATGCAGTAGAGATATAGCTAGAGGAGATATATAGAGGATTAATACAAAGAAAACATGATAGAGGAGAGACTGAATTGGTGATGCCATTTGTACCTTCTTCTAATAACAGAACAAAGGAGCTGTATAATTGCTTTCTGTGATTAAACAGTAGCTTCAAAACATTCAAAAGAAAATCCTTTCCCTTTCTTTAATGAAAAATTAACTTGTGGAACACAATGATGCAAGAAATTGAGCAAATATCTTAGTGTGATGCAAGGAAGGATTGCAGTGCCAACAGGGAATAAGAAGAAGCTGTGCAATCACACAGAATAAAATAAAACAACAGAGGTCATCAATCCTAATGCTGCTAACCATAAGCCATTCATGCACCAGCATTCATTTTGTTCATTATTACTACAGCTGTGCTTTGAGGGAACAGGATCACATCGGTAAGATCACGATAGGAGATTAAAAGCTACCTCTCAAAGAGTATCTTGAGCTGTGACCACCAGTCTGTTCCCAAGTGCCATCTCCTAAAGTTCTAACAGTGGAGACAACTAACCTGAAGCCACCATGGACTCCCTCACTGTGCTCATGCTGGAATGGACTCTGTGCCCATCTTCCCCACGCTCCTCGCAGGGGACATCGCATTTGGGACTATCCAGGCAAATTACTGCAGTGGCTCTGTAGTATTGATTTATTGATTTCATTTAGGGGTTGTAGCGTAGGACTTTTAATAATTTCCACAGTGTCATAACACACTGCTCGCGATTGTCACTTATTCCTTTTCAACAGAGAAATTTGCAGAGTGTGCCAGCATGGCATTGCTCAGGGTCCTAAAAAGGCAAGAAAATCACCAGTGTGTAGCTCAGAAATACTGCCTCCTGAAGCAACAACACAAACCCACAGCCAGAGGAGCAGTCATATTGCACCTGAGATTCAATTCTGGCCTTTCCCTTCAGCAGCAGGCTGCAAAACGGAGCTGCCCGCTGCTTCTGAGGGGCTTCACCCCACGCAGCGCTGAGCGCTCTGCCTGGAGCCCGGCCAAGCCATGAGCCTGGCAGCTGGGCTGCCCCACTGCACCCCACCCGACTCCTTATGTGCGATCGCTCAGCTTGCGCTCTGCTGGGTGGCCATCGGTTGCCTGCTCTGTTTGGAATTGCGTTTCTGGAGAGCTCAGGGATGGATTTTTTTTACTCTCTCAGGAGTGTAACAATTTTATGCTTTATCTTGGACTGATTCCCTGCTAGATGGTGTAACAAGTCCCTGGGCTGGGGGAAAGGGAAGAGCAGATGTCACCTCCCTGCTCCCCCGTGTAGGTCTCTTTGGTGGAAGCTGGTCCCACCAGGGGTCCAAAGAGCCCCACCACCTGCACTCTCCCTTCCCAGGCACGGGGGCTGTGAAGGTCCCTGTTTTTCAGCCAAATTACACACAAGAAAGGGTCCTTGCACAGTCACGTTAACATCGGAGACAAAGTATTCATTTGGTGAGGGTGCCCACAATATGAATGAGTGTATGTAGGAGGAGATTCGTAACACTGACTTGAATGCGGAGCATGTAAGTCAGGGGCTATTGGTTGCTATGGAGTTCAACTGAAGTGGAAAGTGACAGCAAAAAACCTCACACTACTTGTATACAGAAGAACCTCAAGCAGAAACATAACATGGGGAATATTTTTGTATCTTTAAGAAAGCCACCGGGAGGCATTTTTGCATGATAAAAGAATAAACCGATATAGTTTCTTTCTGCAGGCTGGTACATTCCCCCCTTGCTGGCAATGGCAGAGGCTTCCAGCTCACTCCAAGCAGGAATTCAAAGCCAGCCGGATATCTGTGGGTGACCGGCCTCCATCCAGTTATAAGCTAAGCAGTGGATTTCTCATGTTGTTAAATACAGTCCAGGTTTCAGCTTAGACTACTCTATTCTTTGTATCCAGTGCAATGTTGGACTAACCGTTTCCAAAGAAAAAAATCAGTACACTTATCTATCCTGGATGTCAAGTTACTTTGGAATTTTATTTATAGACTCACACAGATGCTGTGGGGAAGAACTTGCTATCTTTTCATTACAAAACAGGAGCGATGCCTGTCTGAAGCTGACATACTGGAACAGCCTAAGATAGCTACACTGGATGTGACAGAAGAATAATTTGGAGCTATGACATTAACTTAACGCAACTTGTGTTTTGCTCAGTAGGAGTTTTATCTGCATATATTCTGCTTCTACAGAGAAAGGAAAAAAATCTGTAACTTAACTTTGGCATGGCAAAGAAAGGGTTGGTACCCCGCAAAATAAGAAAACATCTCAGATTGTTGTGTAAGAACTTCTCCAGTTTGCATGCTGGCTTATTATTCATATTTTTGCAGCTAAAGTTTAAGTGGCTTTGAATTTTCTATGAAGAAAGTTACCCATGGCAGGTCAAAATATTTGTTGTGAACATTTGCTGTGAATGCAACCCATTTTATCCATGAATCGTAGACAAGCCTTGCTAATTTCTGCGCACATATGCGCTATTCAGACCTCAGACAGATGAGACAAACAAGTCCCTTTCAGCACACGAGTCAGCCGTGAGCTCCTCTGTTCGACTGTTCATCTTCTCTTGTGCAGGATTAGCCAAGTGAGCCACCATGTTTATTCCCAATTCTTCATTTTGCAGTTATTCTTCCTGGTTATTCTTCAGCCACAGGCTGTCCAGCCCCTTGTGTGGCATTCCTATGAGGGGCCTGTCCTCACCAAAAGGTCATAAAAAGTGAAGGCCAGGTCTTGCAGTGGTTGGACTGCCATTGGTCTGCCATTTCTCTCTGATGCTGAAGACACAAGGTAGCTACTCATGATAGTGAGTTTGAATCAAGACATGAAGCCCCAAGGGCCGTATGCCAGTAATTTTCAGTGCTTTTTTCAGCAGAGCGAGTTTAAAATTTCTGAAATAAAGATATGCATTAAAATAACCCAGATGTTTTGTAAGAGCACATTATTGGAAGTTGGGGCTTTCTTATCAATACTTCTTGAGCAGAAAGGAGAATTCAATCTGCTGAAATAAATGACTTTGTATGATTTACGAACACCTGTTCAAAACCCAATGCTGACTGGATTCCAAGGGCTTTTCCATGAACACCGTACCTTGGCTGTGTGTGGGAGCAATTCAAAATGCTCTTTCCTGGGTTCTCCCTTCTCCACCAGTGTTGATCTGCTTGTTGTTCACATCTCCCTTTCTAAGCCTTTCCTTACAGCTTCTTCAGCTTCGGTTAGCTCAAATAATTTGGGACAACCTGAGCATGGTTTTCTGGTCGTTCTTTCCGTTTCCTCATCTGCACATCACTCCCAGTGGGAATCCTCCTTGCAGGGCAGTGCCAGCTCTCCCCCCACTAGAAGCTAAGCATGCATTTCTGCTCTCCGTTGGTGATTTACTGTGTGAGGAGGGAACAAAGCGAGATGTAGTCTCTTACTTGATTTGTACCTATGCCATGTTTGCAGCTTGCTAGATGCTATTCTGCCTTGGCCATAGCTTTTTTGTGAGGTGTACTATACTGTCTTCTCTTCTTAGGTGTTCAAAACCAGACTCAGTGAAACCAGTTTTATATTGCTTATATTAAATAAGATGGTGTTGCAAGTTCATTTCTTCATGACATTTAAAAGGTGATAAATTCATTGATTTGGTATCCCAAGCCATTTTTTTTAACAAGTAAAGAAATCCCTTTTATCTGCTTTTGCTTTTAACTAAACCACCTCTTAAGTATTATAGGAGAGATGCTCTTACCACATACTAACTTAGGGATGTTAAGCTGAGTTGTCTGCAACTGCCAAGATAACAACACTGGTTCAAACTTTGTTAGCCTGCTGTCTTGTGGGACAGTCAGGATTCTTAGTGACAGTTTGTTTTTGCTTACTACCAGTCAATCTTAATGGCTTCAGCTGCCGGTACTTCTGTACGTTCGTACTTTTAACTCTCTGAATAACCCAATTAATTTCACTAGCGTGCCTAAAAAAGAGCCTGTGCCTAACTGTTCAGAGACAGTGATGTCAAAAGCCTTTACTGATGCTATCTTCTCCAAAATGTACCACTTCCTTGCGGTGTCTCTTATTTGATGCCTTATTTTCCAACAGTCCCTCAGCTTTATTATCTATGTATCTCTTCGAAATGACTGGTGGCAGACACATGCAAATAGATCATTTAATTTCCCTGCAACATCTTTATCCCCTTTAATTGTTCCCATTGCACGCCAGTACTCCACTGAGCCTTTTGATTCTCTCACAGTCTGCTTGCACTTTTATAATTAAGTAATTTCTTCTTATTTATTTTCATGTTATGCCTTTGGCTAATCTCTCCACCAAATCCCTCAGCTAAACCATCTTCATTTTTGTTTTACACTATTGTTCCTTACCACCAGCTTCTGTTGGGCTAACTTCCCATTTACCAAAGGATATTTGAAGAGCCTCTTTTGTGGTACCTTTCCATTCAGCCCAGGCAGATAGGCACTCTCCCTCCCTCCTCCTTTTTGTCTTTCTGGGTCTTGTGCAAATCTTTTGTAACTCATTAGTGGCTCACTTCAGTAGGCTCCATGCTGAATCCTTACAGCACTTTACACATTTCCCTTCGTGTAATAGTAATTTATTTCACTTTTTTTTTTTTTTTTTTTTTTTGTGAGGGCTAAACTGGTGCTGAGGGAGGTTGGAAGAGCAAAAGGAACATTAAGCAAAAGAACAAAAGAGGTGGACTAATAGAAAGTGGTTCTGTGTTCATGCATAGAAAATTATTTGGATGCAAATCAGTCCCACAGCTGAATGATTTGTCTCAAAGCCTCAAGATTAGGGAGCAGAGGGCTTCAGCCTCAAGTGGTACTCTCTCTGATTTCTGTCCAGACCCTCCATTCACAAAACAGTGTGACTGCAAACAGCTGACCTGGAGGACTTGTGTGCTGCTTTCATGTCTCCTTGTACTCATCTGAAAAACGTCTTTGTGTTCACTTTGAGTTATGTCCTACACCATGTCTTAAAACTGCAAATATGTAGAGGGGGAGAGGGATCTGAGCAGGGGACAGCCAGATTAGTTACACACTAAGAAAACTGGGTGCCATATCTCCCAGGCAAAGAATTTCTACTAAAAGTACAGGGAAGTACAGGTGAGAAATTGCTTGATAACCTGGTAATTTATGTAGACACCTAAACAAAGATTGGAATTCCTAAGCAGAGAGTCTGAGAGGAAGATTTTGCTCAATCAAATTAAATATTTCATTGTGATTTAGAGTTTAAATGGATTATAGAAGATGCCTTGCATACACCATTTCCGCACATCCCTAATGAAATCATTACTCCACCTTTAAAAGCATCAGACGTAGCAGGATTGTGAATATGAGTTTGTATCTTCTATTAAGAAAGCTTCTACCCAAAAATAAAAGATGAATTTTTTTCTGATCACAATGTGGCCCTATTTTCACACCTTCAGCAATAACAAGTTTTCAGTTAGCTTTAAGATTTGAAATGTGTGTTTAAATCAAGCTCTGGATTAGTCCATCTTCCCCAATCTAGCCAGAAAGCCATCCATGAATGATGATATCATTCTGTGATGACACCAACAGAGAGTGGAGAAGGCTGGCACGTGTGTGAGGACACTTTTGGAGACACTGGACACCTCTGAGACCTTCCACAGTGCAGTTCTTGTGGAAGGCTGACCCCCCTGAACAGGGTTGCTGGGGTAGAGTAATGTAGGATATATTAAGTAGATATGGTCTAGGGGTATAATTGCTTTTTTCATCACTGAAAGTGTAGTAATTCAATGCTGCTGTGTGAAAGTAATCTCCCATTTCAGCTGGACAGAGGGTAGTATGTTCATATCACAGTTTTCTGAAATAAATTTAGGCTGAAAATAAATGTCAGCTGCCAATCCAGTCGCTATGCCTTCACCTTATGTTGCTAAGGAAGTACTCCTTCAGTTTGCCCGTTTAGCACAGCTTCCCCACATGATTTGAAAAGGTCAAGGTTGTCCTGTTACTGCAAATGAGGGAGGGTTGGTCTGGTGCCCACCAGCAACAGAGTTAAATAGCTTTAAGCTCTATGTATTACAAGTTACCTCAGTAATTACCCTTCAGAGAAGCTTCTAACTTAGGCAGAGAGGCACAGTTCAGGAACAGCTTTTTCAAGGGACTGTGTCTTTAGAGAAGGAATGTACATTTCCACTCCAAATGTGCTGAGAGAAAAGAGAAAGAATAAGAAAACACTTCACCATTTAATTCTAATAGAAATTTATCATATGTTGCTGCTTGCCAGGGATAGAGGTCTTGATGGTAGAGAACTTTGTTTTGACTGCGCATAGGTTTTTTCTCTCAGGCAGAATTTGAAACAACTCTCTTGTAGGCTTAGATGACTTGTTTTAAATTAAAGAAAACAGCAGAAGAGGATTAAATGAAAATCTCCATGGGAGAACACGGTGTGAGTTTTCCCTGTAACAGACCTCAGGCCTCAATAAAATTTGAGAATTATGCGAGGTAAAGCAGACTGCAATAACAGTATGTTACAATTTCATTTTACAGAAGGTTATGCTGCACTTTCTGAAGCTTTCCTTACTTGTTGCTCTTTAAAAGAATCTGTTGTTTGTAAATAATCTTAACGGGAAGGACAGATGATGAGAAGGCCTGATTCAGCTTCCTCAGGTGTAAACATGGAATAAATCATTAAAGTGTCCAGCTCTCACTTTTGTAAAACGCATGAGATGGAAGTAGAGAGTGGCCCAAGCTTCTCAGTACAGACTTTCACATTAAAGGAAACACTTCAACATTTTCTTCTCTGTCACTTGCTATCTCCTTCAGGGCCTCCATAGTTTCTAATTATTCTCCCAGAGCTGGGGGAAGCCTTGCAGCCAGCCTATTGGTAGCTGCTAATTAATGAAGAGTTCCTATTTGGAGTGGATGCAGCTATTTTCCGTGTTGCATTTTGTTCACAGAAATAAGGCAACAGCCAGACTTTATTGTGCAAAGTGTTGGATCATTCCCTCCACTCAAGCAGGCAGCCAGGGAGCCTAGTTGTAACCATACTACTTATACCGATTTATTTCCTTTTCTGGTTTCCATCTTTAGAATAGAAAGAAAAGAAGGGAGGGAAAAAAATCGTAAAAAACCAGTAAAGTATGTCCAGAAGACCAGGGATTTAAACAGATAGCCTGAATCCATTTCATCTCACCACAGAGAAATATTTTCCCAAAGTAGCTTAGCTAAAATCTATTGTAAGGAATGCCAAAAGAAATGAAAAAATAATTGAAAAGATTTAATTCCGCCAGTGAGCAGGACTTATCACATCTAGCAAAGGAATGTGAGTTTTGGGGCAGGAGCGCTTTAGTGACACCTCTGAAACAACTCTCTTTTCAAAAGAATTCTAACAGAATAAATCCCCGCCCTTTGCTCATGTCTCATCCACAGCAAAACTGAGTATCTTGAAGTTTGAAGATAACTGCAACCATTGATTATTTTTTTTTTTCTGCTTTGTCTTTAGGAACTCCTTCATAGATATCCTTCGAGCTATCCTACTGTCCTTGGAAGTGCTCATCGAAGATCAGGAGCTTCAGATAAATGGCTTCATTCTAATTATAGACTGGAGCAACTTCTCCTTCAAGCAAGCCTCCAAGCTTACGCCGTCTATTCTCAAACTGGCCATTGAAGGGTTACAGGTAGGTGGGGGGTAATACATGTACCTGTAACATTTATTGCTGCAGCCGGTGATTTTTGCCTCAGCAGGCACCGGGAAGGGGTGGTGTCCTGTCCTCTCGCAGCATAGCTTGATTTTCAGACATTTCATTTTTGGCCGTCTTTCACTTTTATTTCAGTTGTAAATCAGTGTAACCAGTCTGTGTGTTACTCACTGTAACACTAAGAAGGACAGTTAGAGATTTGAGGTTTAATCCATCAGAGTATTCAGAGGGATTAAAATCCAGCAGAATCTGCCTTCTGGAACGTGCGGACCACAGGCAAGCACATCTGCATGCAGAGAGAAGGAGGTGGCAGGAGAAGAGAGCAGCTCCCTGAGCAGATGGAATTGCGCTGCCATGTTCATGCAGATGCGTTTGAGTCGGAGGGAAATGAGGAAGAGGGAGGACAGGCTCCCTGTCATGTCCTCATTCTGACTACCTTAATTTGTCACATAGGATCCTGTTACGTTATGGTTCAGACCATTCAGGGGCTGCACATCCACTGGGTGCTTGCAAATAAACAGGAGCAAGGAAGAAATTCTTTACAATGAGGGTGGTGAAACACTGGAACAGGTTGCCCAGAGAGGTAGTGGAGGCCCCATCCCTGGAAACATTCAAGACCAGGTTGGATGGAGCTCTGAGAAACCTGATTGAGTTAGCGGTGTCCCTGCTCACTTCAGGAGGGTTGGACTAGGTGACCACTAGGGGTCCCTTCCAACCCAACTTCTGTGATTCTATGATTCTATGATTCTGTGATTCTAAGCTAAAACCGCGTGCTGTGGTAGGGTTAGGTGGACAGTGAGAACAACGCAACTGGGGCCTGTTGAGGCAATCTGAGGATGAGGACAGGCTGTGATGCTCAAAGAGGACTTCAGCCCTTTCCACCAGAGTCTGAGCCCATCTCTGCTGTTAGAACTGAGATGGGTCTTGAAGTAGTCTGACACAGCCTTATTAATTGTGGGCATTTGACAGAATCCAAACCTATTTAGGTTGGAAGGACCTTGGAGATCACCTGGTCCAACCCCCTGCTCAAAGTGGGGCTGGCTTAATCTTAGACCAGGTTGCTCAAAGAACATGTTTCATGTAGCTCCATATTTAAAAGGAGAGATTTTATAAGTCATTGTTTTTCCATTTTATTTTTAGTACTTTTCAGGTATCCTGCAGTCATAAATACCTCAGGAATAATCTTCTCTGGTGTGTGTGTATTTTAATTTTAACTCATATAGTAGAAAGAACAATTTGTTCAACTAATTTTTTGACTAACAAATTGTCTACAATTAGAACATTATTATCTCTATGTTATTATTCAAAAAATAAGTAGAAAAATCTGCCAGCAATTTTAAGCCTGTGTTCCCCTTTGTGGGGAATTTTCATCTATTCTAACAAATTAGAAAGTCAAGCTGTGCAATTAGTCCCTAGGACAACACCTTATCTTCTCCTGCTGCTACTATCTGCCTTCCTTCATAAAATAACACTCTGTGGCTCAAAAAACTCCCTCAAGTCAGAAGAAAGAGAAAGCCAAGTGACATTCATAAGGAAATCAAATTCCAGCAAGGTGTCCTTGTGTCTGTCCAAATTTTGTACTCCCAACTCTCCAGTAAGAGGCCAGTCCAGCCTTCATCCCATCTGATTTCTGGTCACAGCATTGCCAGGTTGTTTGCCTCCTGCATGGAAATGAGGGGATGTGTCCACCTTACGGCAGCTCCAGCTTTACGCAGTGGAAAAGAAGGTTATTCCTTTTGAAGCCAGTTTCCCCTACTGTACCTCTTCACAGCCTCTTCTTTGACATCCCCATGACCTGGAGGGAGCCCCCAGTTAATTTGCAGCTGTTGGCAATAATATGTTTCTGGAAGTACGAAAGCCTGGAAGTACCAGAGCTGGTCTTATGATGGTGTCACTAGCTTGACACCTTGTGCTGGGCAGTTTAAGGAGGCTGCCTTTCTTGTTGGTGGGTAGGGACTTCACTTCTCATTTAAAGTCACATTATTGTTGTCTTCTCCACGATAAGTAGATGTATAACTGTCTCTCCGAAGAGTAAAAATAGGGATAATGTGTCCCAGACTTTTCTAACCACTGGTGGGTTTGACGAGTGGTAGGAGTTGTGAATGCTGCACTCTGATTAACCAGGTTTAGAAGCAAGACATTCATGCTTATAAAACACATATTTAGCAACCAGTGTTGGTGGGGGGTTTTTTAGGGGTGGGGTTTTTTTGGCTCTCATTGTTGTTGTTGAAGTACCTTCATTAAGACTTTATTCTATTATTATTTTAAAATAACTGCTGTTATCCTAATGTAAAATTTATGTAAAATGTATTTGAATAGCAGGCAAGACCTACATACAGAAAAAGAGGAGTCACAATATGAGTTGCATTGGAGGTCACTGAAAGTGAAAAAGTCAGGTTCTACCCTCATGAGATGATGATGTCTGAAAAAAATCAAGATTGTTTTAGTTCCCTGTTATTTCTCACAGCTAAAGCATTATGCATGTAGAGATGCTCAGACAGGCAGATTACATGGCTATCCCATCCCTCCTTTCTAAGAAGAGATTTTTGGGTCATATTAAGACCTTTATAAATCTAGTGAAGTGGATGGAAGGAAACTAATTCTCTCTTACAATTTCTGGTGGGATTGAACCCATATGTTGCCATGTTGGTGTCTGAACCAGGAAATTCTAACATCTTTGTCTGTAATAGTAATTCTAATGCCATAGCTGAACCATTTTCCCATAGCATTGTTAAGCTCTCATCTGACTCATTATCTCAGACCGTGGCTTTCTGAAATATAAAAAATAAACAGTAGTATATTTAATAATTTAAATTTATGCATTTGGTAATTTTTTTCTTACTTTCAAATGGCATTAAGCCAATTAATATATTGGCAGTTCCTTTTTTTTGAATTTATATTGAATTTATTTTTTTCCTCAAATTGCTGCTGCAGTGCATTATCACTAAGTGCAGAGACCAAACATTACACAGGTGCATACGGTAATTTGCCCTTTGTTGCAAGACCAACACAGCCCAACCTAATAGGCTCAGATGCAGAGATGAATATGTTGCTATTATATAGGATGTTCAGCTCCAAATACTGCAAAGTCTGTAGACGCTCAGGGAGATGAGGTATGAGTTATATCACCACATGGCTGAAAGCACATTTTGCTCAGTACTCTTCTTTGTTCTGCTTGGATTTCTGTATATATTGCATCACACAAGATAGTTCATTATAACTTAGCAGGACACCACTCTGTTTCTCAGTTATTTAATGACCTAAAAGTAGCCTTATGACTCCACTTTAAACAACAGTTGTTAGGATGCTAAACAAGTATTTGTACAGTATGGCAATTCTCATCACACCACAGCAGCACAGGGGCAAATGTGGTTTTAGTGCCTAAACCATCTCTGTTTAATGAGGTCTGCTCTTTTATCACAAGGCAATTGCTACTCTATGCTTTGAGCTCATACCATACTCCTTCCTAGACCTTACTGATCTTTTGAGTTTTAACACATTAAAGAGAAAATTGTCACGTGGATGGGAAGGTGGGGAAAGAGATGTATATAAAACCAATCTGTTTTGCCAATAGCTTGATGAGTTTTGACTTCTGATCCTTATTCTTTTAATGTGAACAGCTTTTCCCCTTCACAGCATATTTCTCCCCTCTGTTCTCTTCGTCTGTCAAGTTACACTTCTCTGTGTGTCACACTGATCTTATAATTATCCTATGATGGTAGACAAAATTTAACTGTGGCTTAAGTTAACCCGAGACTGATCTTTTGGCATTTTGCATAACAGTTTAGAAGCATCAGAGTCCATTGGCGAAGGTAAGAAACCTATGTTGCAATCATGAAGTAGGTAAAACATGTAAAAAATGGTCACTTCTTAGTATGCAGGAGGTTTGCTACTGACCACTGCATTTGAAGACCTCTAATAAACATGGGGATCAGGGCTGAAGTGTGTTACAGTAGTGAATGTAGCCTGGGTGTCCAGTGAAGCCCAGACTTTTCATTTTAATGCTGGTTGGTTTTTGCTCAGAGGATGCTGCTGCTTTGCCTCTAGACAGGACTTTTTATTTCAGGGTGCTCCTACCGATGTGTATAGAGAACCACTGTTTGCTTCTGCCTTATCCGACACCAGAGCTATGCACTGCAGTTTGTGTACATGCATGCCCATACCAGTTTAGAATTCCCCCAGCTAGCACTCTGAGTTGAAATGAAGCAACTTCTCAAACAGCATCTGGAAATATTCCAAAACTTTCACAATGGCACAAGGTCAAGATCTCGCCTCCCACTGCTTTGGTGAAAGCAAAGCCAGAAGGCCACTGTCTTCCAAGACCCAGCTGACTGGCTTACGGCACAAATCAGCAAGCTGGATTCAAAACTGACCTGAAGACCAGGTTTGCACTCCAGTGTACCTAGTACTGCCTTACATAAAGGCTAACTTGCCCCAGGGCTGTGCCAAGGTTCTGAAAGAAGTAGAGCGAATGGTTATATCCTGGCCGTATTCTTTCTTTGATAATTCTGTAACATGCAATTGTACTCACACATGTGAGGCCATTGACTTAAAAAAAAGACCTATGCCCACTTTATGCCAATGATGAATCACTGCAGGAGTGATGTTTATGATTCAAGAAGGCTTTGGTTCAAATTTCACAATCATTGCAGCAAATAGCAGTAACAACAGGGAAGAGGGAAGATCAGCGAACAGCAATTTGGCCCCAGATTTTCATTGGTAATAGCCTGGCAGAAGTTATGACCAACAATATAGATTAGGACATCCATGAAGGCTCTTTTATTTTTTTAAATTATCTTCAGTTTATCATCATCCAATGAATTTGGGAGCTGGTATTTCTGGGGGGAGAGAGAAATGAAAGGAAATCAATGGTGCTTGACTTAACATCTTAATCAGATACTGGTACTGATAAAATTATTCTGAAAAAATCTTCAAATAAGGGAAACCTGTATGAGCTTCTCTTAGAAAATTGTTTAAGGTACACTTATCCAGAATAGCACCAATGCTGAGATCGAGTCAGATAATCAAGCTAACAGGTTTGTTTGGACATTATTGGGGGTTAGCCCACTTTGAAATCTGGAATGAAACACCACATTAAGGAAAACTCAGGCTGCTTAGAATTATGTGAAGCTTTTTCATCTTTACTATGAGCAATAGATTTAAATACGTTAAAATAGATTTTTAAAAGTTAGATTTTTTTTTAAAATTCCCTCTGACTGTATTTATGTGGGATTGAGAAACTTAATGTCAGTTAAATTATAGCAGCAGATTACTTGTCTCTTGACACTATCTTATACAATCAAATATTTATCCTGTTGTGCTTCAGAAGTAAGAGCTAAAATATAAAATATGCTCAAAATGCAGACTAGAATACAGAACTTGTAGGAAAAAAAGTATAGTCCAATATTATGGCAAGGGTGTAACTTGTTTGTTTATTTGTTTTTCCAAATCTTAGTGAAAAATATGAGGTGTAAAGCTAATAAAAGTTTTCTGGTGAAAAAGATTTTCTCTGGAACAATGACATTTTTTTCAGAATAAAAGTATTACAGTGAAATATGTTTCCACATTCTCTGGAAAACTCTGGAAAGATGTTTGTTTCAAAAATTTTCATCTGGAAAATCAAAATACTTAACATTCCTTTCCATTATTCATGGTAAGAAGCACTTGATTTCTTTTGTAATTGTTATCAGTTCTTGCTTTTTCAGAGTTGAAATCAAGCTGAGATAACGGAACAGTATTTCAGATCAGCATGGTCTGGGTTGATGGGTATGACCGAATCTTTGTTATGGTCAAACTGGGGATCTGCACAGAGCCCAGGCAGTCCTCCTGCATCTGGAGACTTTGCCAAACCCTTTGCCCTGCAAGCTTGGACTTTCCTTCACCAGCCCAGACCCTGGAGCAAGGAGATTACTATTCTCTCCTTGTTTAAACACATCTATAGTCTGAAACCCGAGGGTCGGTGCGATCTCTTTGACTTGGTACTTCCAGTTGAACTTTTTCTGAGTCGTGTGAAGGATGCAACCTATGAGATGCCTTCCATAGTGAGCATAAGATACTGCTAGTCTTTCTAAAGAGTTTCCGAACATAAAACTGCTGTTACTTGAAAGTTTAAAGTGAGTGAGAATCCACATCGCAACACACTGAAGAACACTCTGAAAAGACTTGTTCTAGCTCGGCCGTTCTGTAGAAATCTGTAGTGTGGGGAGAAGTCTGACTGTGCTATAAATATCCTATGATGGTGTTATGTCTCATCAGGTATTTATAACAGAAAGAGAGCTCTCTGTCATTGCCGACTGAAGGCAGAACAGAGCAAAGCCTTGGTAACAGAAGCTAGGCGAGTAAAACCGTATATAGGCACATGGATGCACTGGCTTGGGCAAGGACAAGTCAAAAAAACCCCTTAGCACCTAGTGTTTATCTCTGGGAGGCTAAATTCAGACTCAGAAGTCACTCGTTCATTTGCACTGCTGTTCCTCAGTCTTTCAGGTTAAAAATCTCAAAGATGAAAATCAGCATGCGGCTGAGGCCAGTGCTGGGGCAGTACAGCTGGCTGGGACACTGTGCGCATCTGTGGGGTAATGCTGATTTATGGCACCTGAGAATCAGTCCGTCTTGCTCTTCCGCTGTTAGAAAAAAACCTACTGTTTTTTCTTTTTTATGTCCAGGATTGAAAGACTTGTAAAAAATTAAGGGGATGCTTAAAATTTGGATTTTGTGCAAAAGCCTTGTCATTATCTTTCTCAGGAGAAAGAAACTGAAGAAAAGGGGATATTTTTGGCTGGGTTCTTGAGGATGGGTAACTGCTTCTTTAGTAGTGGCCTACCAGAGGGCAGACAATTTCCTCAGAGTATAAAACCAGTTGTTCCTGTGTCATAACCATAGTGTGCTGCTACATCCAAAAGGCACGTTGTAGCTTCCCAGACTAGACTCCCTGCTAATAACTCTAGAAGACCTGCTAATAATTCAAGCTTATGTTCATAGAGACAAGACTAGCTATATCAACATGGTTTTACCTGTGGAAGGGGACAAATCGGCTCTGTGAAGATAATAGAGAGCTCCTCCCAGTATGATTTATTTAACTCTTTTTGAAAAGAGATAGCTTCATGATCTAATGATATTCAGCATCTGGAAAACAGCTACAGATCACAACTTAGCAAATGCTACAAGATGTAATGTGTTTTCCCAAACATCTGTAGCAAAAAAATTTTCTTGACTTCAAACACGCTATTTGTATGAAATGTAAGTTTGCATATTTACACAGATATTTGGGTGAAACCAATTCCAATACATGCACATAAAAACCATATCATTTTTTTCCATCAAATGCTGTCTCAGAAGCTCCCACATCTGTTCTATTGCTATTTTTTTCCTCACTATTAGAATGTGCTTCTTGTTAGAGACCTTAGCTGAACTGCTGAACATGAAGTCACAGCTAATGAGCACTTAGTATCCATCAAAAGAAGGTCAGTTTGAATCATTCCAGAAACACTCATGCTATCTGTCTCCAACAGCTGTTGTGATAGGTAGAGTGAGTACTCTCCGAGCTATCAGTGAGGGTGCTTTGAAATTTTAGGAGACGAGAAAAGGGATTGACTCAGTATATATAAAATAAAGGTAGATAAACAGACTTTGCTCTCTGCAAGAGAAGGCCTATGCTCATTGTTTGCCTATCTTCTCTGGGGAGTTGACTGGAACAAGGAACAAGAAAAGCATGGTAGGCTGTAGGCTCACATTTGCCACTTGAAAATCGGAATTAACTGCTTAGTAGAACTGATCAGCCCAGCCATGTTTGCCAGTTGGAGGCTTTGGGGCCTTTGGCTGTGAGTAAAGGATAAGCTGCAATGTGGACAGCCTGAGAGGCTGGATATGATAAGTGGAAAGTCGTTTTTAACGCCAGTTATTACATTTTAGTAAAGGTCTCATCGAGTTGCTGGTAAAGAGTTAGACAGGAAGAAAATACTTTTTCAGCCCTGCCAAGGAAACAGGAAAGCATATTGCAATAAGTCTGGTTAGAACAGAAAGCAGCCATTTCTCACCAGTAGCCAGTAAAACAGCAGCTAGAGCTAACACCAGTCACGCTCGAACCTTCACTCCAACATATGCATAAGCAGCTCGTGTTGTACCTTGAACCTTTCTTCCTCTTATAAAACGTGAATGTGGCCAAATGTACTTGCATTAATTTACATTATCCCTGTCCTCATTAATTTCATAGAACTTCAGGAGCGATGTGTCTGTAATAACTGTTAAATTTCTTTTACAACCCCAAAAGCCTTTTTAGCATGGAACCTGAGTGAAAGCTTCCTGAAGAGAGCATTTGCTACAGATATGTCCTTGTTACAGCTGCGGCAGTGTCAGATCAGTTGTCCCCTTACACCTCCGGCTCACAGTCCCCTTGCTAGCACATGCCTTCAAGGATGTGCTCCATCGCTGGAACTGGCCATGGGGCCCTGACCGCTGTCATGCATGAGCCAGTGGCTTGGCTCACACGGCTGCAAGGAGGGCTCGCACCCGGACTTTGTGTCCCCACCATACGCTCTGCTGCTCTGGGCAAGGTGATAATTTCTGGTGCAGGTTTTTAACAAAGAGCTGCAGAGAGTAGCATTTTAAAATTCTGCAGAAAGGCAATGAATTTGAGAAACATTTGCCTGCTTGTTGTTTGACTCGTGCAGAAAACCGGGACTTTTCTACCACACATAGCAAATCTCTTCAAATCCTCATCTATTATTATAATCTTCTTCTCAACAAAGCAACTTATAAATTCCTCAATACTTTTTATGGCCATACATATTTGTATGGTCAATATGTGTATGGTGAATACGGTCAAAAGAGACTGCAATGTTTTCAGTAAGCTTGAGGTGAAGTCCCAGCTAATGTGAATGGGACTTTTGCCTTTGCCTTGACGGAGGCTGTAATTCCACCCCTGTTACACCTTGGCAGGAAGCAATTTTCCACACTGTGAGAGCTTTCCAGGCTTGCAGAAAAGGTCCCTCAACATCAGAGCACTTCTTGAAAAATTTGCACATCAATTAGACCTTTTTGTCTAGTGATCTTGAAACACTCAGTTTCATTCTCAAACATTTTTATGTCTCTTCTTAACTGTGTAGAGCTTAACACTTGAAACAAGCATTCCTGAATAGCAGGGGTTTCTTGGTGCAAAAATGTCAGCCCAAAACATCTCAATCATCGCAATCTTGCAAGGAAAGATGAAAACATGGAGTGGAAAATTCATTGAGACTCTCAACTTCCTTCTCCCCTCCTCTCTACCCCTTGCCCCCCCCTAAACTTTGATTTTGACAAATGGGCATTTTCTGAGGAAAAAAAATGTTTCAGTGGAAATCCCTCCAGTAGCTGTGCTGCCCTGTAATTCAAACCCTCCTACAATTCTTTCAGGATGTGTTTTGCATCCCTGGCTGCTAGACACATTAGACCATTGGAATGTGCATTCTGCTTTTCACTCTCAGCACACTCCCACTATTTCAAACTGTTTGTTGCAGAACCAGTCTAACGCATGGCCAAAGTGTAATAAAAATAATTTCCATTTCAGAGGGGGCTTTTTGATCAACGTCAATCTACACACAATGAAAATGCAGCTAAGAAAAAGCATAGGTAACACAAATACAATTATAATGCAAATATTCTTCAAATAGCAGATACATTTAGAATGACATCAAATTGACAGTTTTTCAGAAGAAAGGCAGAAGCATGAATATATGTGATGAGCAAAATACTTGATCACTGTTTAAGAATTAAGGAGGATAACAGCAGAACTTTTAATAAACTGAAAATAGAATTGAAGCTTTTCTAGGCTTATAGGGTAATATAAATCATATTCTTCTATTTTCCAAGGGATTTTAGAAGCAGCTTTGCATTAGTAGAAATGTGCTCAGTAGCACATGTGCTCAATGTCTGAAAGAGATGTTTTCTGGTGGGTTGGTGGGAATGCTCACATGAATGGAAATATGCTATAATTACAAAGTGTCGTCCTCTAACTTCGGTGTGAAGTTTCATGAGAAGTCCCACTGACAAATACAGAGAACCTGTCTTTAAAAGTTTCTCAGGAAATAACATCTCCTCAGTATAGCACAGACAGCATTAACCTCCTTATGATGGTCCTTTCCTTTATCATATCATCAGATATCATTTATCAAGCTTATTGCTAAGTGTGAGGAAAGCTGCGAGGGGACAGTCCTAAAGAGAGATGGATTCACAAATCTGTACTGTAACTGAAATTAATGAATTGGTACAGATAAAGCTTTGGACTTAATTAAGCGATGTGAGTGGGTTTTCTGCTAACGTTGGAGACAGTATCTACTACTCACTCCCTCTGAAAAAAAAAAGTTAATAATTTTGCTATGCAAAAAAAATTAAACCTCTGTATTTTCAGACAAATTCCAAATTCCAAACGTATTTTATCAAAAAGAGAACATTTGCACTCAAAACCAACCAGGCAAACCTCAAGTTCTGTTGCTGGCCACTCTCTTTACTTAAGCCAAGTCAGTGATCACTGCAGCATGGAGACTGTAGTCATTTGGCATGAGATATAGAAGGGCCACTTGGACAACTGGACTGGCAAAGGACTAAAGAAACAGAAAACAGCCAAGCTGCAGTCCTGGTCAGAATCAGAATTTCTGCAATTAAGCTTTTTTACAAAAACTCAGCATTTTCTAGAAGCAGCCCACAACTTTTTCACACAGAAATAAATAAATAGGTTGGCGTGAAGAGCTGCCCCCTGTTGAAACCGAGAGAAACTCAGTTTCTCCACAAGATTCTAGCTTAAGTTTATAGTGTATCACCGCTCATATTCCTACCCAGTCTCTGCCATGGATATGTGGGTTCAAAGGGTCTTCTGGTCACCTAATAGCAATTTCTGCTCAAAGCAGAGCTACTGCAAATACTAGATCAGTTCAACCATGGCCATTAAATCAGCTGGCCACTATCCAGCTTTTTTCACTGCCCAATCTCCCTTCTCTTTCTCTACCTCTCATATTGCTCTCTTCTCTAAATATTAAAAGATAAATAAAGCTGTGAGGCAAACCAGGTGTGAAGGGTGTGCATTTTGTGGTGCCGAGCCCACATGGCTAACACCATTAGGTATGCAAACACACCAATATAATTAACTATTCAAGAAATTTCCCCCCTCCAATTTGTTATACATGCCTGAGTGAATGTTAATGGGGTCACGTAGCTCTTTGAACTGGTGCTGACAGAACAATAAAGAGTTCCCGTGGTTTTCAAGAAACAGCACAGTGTAATTTTGCTTGCTTTGCAAGGGCATTTCTTAATGATATCATTATACCCTCTAAACTCCTCGTCCACTCTCAGAAACTCACAACACTTCAAATGACAAGTTACCTTCTCTTCTCCCTGGGAGAATTGAATCTCAATTATAATTTATAATCTGTTACTTACTCAGTGAATATTCTTTTCCTGTGACTCTGAGAGGTGCTTGCTATGGTATTTTAATGAAGCACCCCTGTTTTATAGCCTCTTTCCTCTGAAAATGGAACAACAACATTTAAAGAGCTAGACCTCTTATCCCGTCTGCTGAGTAAGGCAGGCAAATAAATTCCATTTGAACTGTCTGAAAAGACAATGAAAATAACTTAAATTTGTCTCTATTCCAGAGATAACTTATGCCTGAACAGTATTGCTGGAAAACAAATAAATGACCTTAGTAGCAAATTCCTGCCATCTGTGATAAAATTCATTCAAATATTTGAAGTATTTTACTTTGACTGCTTATACCATTTTGAGGTTGTTTGTTCTGCAAAGATATTCTAGGCAAATTAACTCAGGAATGTTTGTTAAACTAACAAAATAAGTGAATGCTACTATTAGCTTGAGTAAATTTATTTGGTATCTAACTCTAAGGATTGCCCTGCTTTGTGTGTTTATAGGAAGAAAAAGAAAAAAATCCCCTTTGTGGCAATGCATTCCTTTTCTTTGAGGCTAATGCAAAAAGTACATCTGTAAGACTCCAGGTTTAGACCAAAAGAAAAAAAAAAAACCAAACAGTAAATAACCTTGCATGCTTATAGGAGCTTATAGGAGCCTCACCTCTGTGCCTGGGAAGATCATGGAACAGATCCTCCTAGAAGCTATGCTAAAGCACATGGAGGCCAGGGAGACAATTCGAGATAGCCAGCATGGCTTCACCAAGGGCAAGTCCTGCCTGACAAACCTAGTGGCTTTCTATGATGGTGCGGCAGCATCAGTGGACAAGGGAAAACCAATGGACGTCAACTATGTGGACTTCTGCAAAGCCTTTGACACGGTCCCCTGCAACATCCTTCTCTCTAAATTGGAGAGTTATGGATTTGATGGGTGGACTGTTCAGTGGATAAGGAACTGGCTGGATGGTCGCATCCAGAGGGTAGTGGTCAATGGCTCGATGTCCGGATGGAGACCGGTGACGACTGGTGTCCCTCAGGGGTCTATACTGGGACCGGTGCTGTTTAACGTTTTCATCAATGACTTAGACAGCAAGATTGAGTGCACCATCAGCAAGTTTGTGGATGACGCCAAACTGAGTGATGCGGTTGACACACCAGAAGGATGGGATGTCATCCAGAGAGACCTGGACAGGCTGGAGAGGTGGGCCTGTGTGAACCTCATGAGGTTCAACAAGGCCAAGTGCAAGGTCCTGCACCTGGGTTGGGGTAACCCCCAGTATCAGTACAGGCTGGGGGAAGAAAGGATCGAGAGCAGCCCTGCCGAGAAGGACTTGGGGGTGCTGGTGGATGAAAAGCTGGACATGAGCCGGCAATGTGCGCTGGTAGCCCAGAAGGCCAACCGTACCCTGGGCTGCATCAGGAGAAGCGTGGCCAGCAGGTCGAGGGAGGTGATTCTTCCCCTCTAGTCTGCTATGGTGAGACCTCACCTAGAGTACTGCATCCAGCTCTGGAGCCCTCAGCACAGGAAGGACATGGAACTGTTGGAGCAGGTCCAGAGGAGGGCTACAAAAATGATCTGAGGGCTGGAGCACCTCTCCTATGAGGCCAGGCTGAGAGAGTTGGGGTTGTTCAGCCTGGAGAAAAGGAGGCTGCGGGGAGACCTGATTGTGGCCTTTCAGTACCTAAAGGGGGCCTATGGGAAAGATGGGGACAATCTTTCTAGTAGGGCCAGCCGTGTCAGGACAAGGGGTAATGGTTTTAAACTGAAGTAGGGTAGGTTCAGACTGGATATAAGGAAGAAATTCTTTTCAATGAGGGTGGTGAAACACTGGAACAGGTTGCCCAGAGAGGTAGTGGAGGCCCCATCCCTGGAAACATTCAAGGCCAGGTTGGACGGGGCTCTGAGCAACCTGATCGAGTTAGTGGTGTCCCTGCTCACTGCAGGGGGGTTGGACTAGATGACCTCTAGGGGTCCCTTCCAACCCAAAACATTCTATGATTCTATGATTCTATGATTTTGCAAATTAGTCCTCTTTAATGATTTTTATTTTAAATTGGAAATTTTACATGGTACAAATTCTGTAGTAATATCAGGATGTGATTCTCAGAAATTTGTTTTTAACAGCAGAGTGCTTTGTTGGGCATGCACATTGTTGAAAATAAATACCTGACTTAAACGTACTTCCATGCAGGTAGTTGTCAGGCTGCTGTTTTCCCTCAGTAGCAGCATCTCGGACACTGGCTCTCTGAAAATTGCCCAGGACCACTGGTTGAACAGGGGCGAGTGATCAAGAATTTCAGCACAGTGAATCCCCAAATATGTCACCAGCACTACTGACATGACTGTGGTAACCACAGGCAAAAATCTCCCTCATTTTGTATATTTGGGAGGTTGTGTCCAAGCCCAGAGAGCAACTTCATGTCACCTCTCCCCGGACCCTGGAATGTGGTTTTTTTCAAGGCAGACCTCTTTGAATCTAGGCTGATTGGCACACTAAAAGAAGATGTGGAATAACTCTTGGCAGGAACATTTCACTAAAGATGAAACATCTGTTGATTTTTGTGTACACTGCGTCCTTTTGAGAAACCTGCCACCAGCAGGGACAGCCTGGTGAAGACTTTGAATCCTTCTGATTTCTTCGCCATTCTGCTGCTGTCACATGTGAAGCAGATCCCGCATCCTTTGAACATTTCAAAATACTGTTTGTACATGCTAAATGCAGCAAACCACAACTTTAAAATTATTTGGCTTTTTCTTTATATCTACCTTTCTGCCCCTTCAGTCATGAGCTGACTTTTCCCCCTGCATTTCTCCAATCGCTAATGCACAGCAGAGCTTTACAAGCTGAGGTGTTGTTGCACTGCCATGATGATGGGAGGTTTCATGAAGCAGAACAGCTAGTGCCATAGTTTTTCTTTTTCTTTTTTTCTTTTTTCTTTTTTTTTTGTTTAGCATCATAATTATGTAAATGAGTTCAGCAGCAACACATCAAACATTGATAAGCTCCCTGTCAGGAGGTAGTGCTGGAAGGATATCTGCAGCAGTTTGCTTTGCTAAATACATCAGAAAACATGCTGTTTCATTTTTTTTTTTTTGATGCCACATCTCCCGCGTTCCTGGTGTTTTGCCCTTTCTCACATAATTTCTGCCTGAATGTCAAGGTACTGTCTCTTCGGAGACTTTCTATCTACAGCAAGCAAAGCTGAGATGGTATTTAATACTTTTACTATCTTCAAAAGCTTTAAAAGAACTGTAATGTGCGGAGTGGCAGAAGGGATGGTCATTATTTTGTACTATACACTTTTCCAGGACTTGTGTACTATCAGCACATGCTGAGATGCTATAGGAATGCAGTAGAAGTGGTGTTCCATAAAACCCATTCATTTTCACCCTGCAGCAAAAGCTAAACTAAAAATGGGGAGAAATTAAATAAAACTGGAGTTGGCCTTTAAAATACAACTGTCTCTATAGTTTTATGTCCTGGGGTTGCAGGCAGGGAAGCAATAAACAAACTGGGGCTTGTGAAACCGTAGCAGTTCCAAGTGGGGTGTGATCACCCCAGAAGTCCGGTTGCTGATGGTGTGTTTCAAACCTAGATCCAGCAGAAGCAAAGCTCTGAACCAGAATTCACAGCAACCCCCCTCTCTGTGGGCTTGATGTTAACAGTGGGGCTGTAATAACTGAAGTCTGGGAACTAGTGCTCTGAAAAACGAAAGGAACACAGGGCTGATCCTTGGCCACTGTCACTAGTGGCAGCTGTTACTAGTCACTAGTATGAAGGCGAGGAGGTAGAAAATGAAGCTACTGGGAACCGGGTTTGGAACAAACAGAAGGAGGCAGCTCTTTCTGCGGTGTGCTGTAGACCTGAAAGCCCTTGTCTCAAAGGATGCCCACAGAGACACTGGACAGGTTAACATGAGAGAAATCCAGCAAGGGTGACTGAGGAGACAGGAATCACATCTGACTCTAAAGGCTGAGAATAACTGAAGGCTGAGAGCATGTTGGGTGAAGACACGCTTACCTGTTCCTCCTCTTCCCTCGGCAGCTGTGTAGGGCAGCTGGCCTAGAGAGAGGATACAGGGCCAGATGGGCCATTGGTCTGGCTTGCATGGCCACCCTCTGCTCCAGAAGCAGCAACATTTGCATCTGTCCTCAGTGATTCCTTCAAGTACTGCCTAGTCATGGTAACAGTTACAAAACATTTGTTTCCAAGAGTCCAAAGACATTATGCAGAAGTTGTCTTAAATTTTCCCCTGGGATGTAATCAATGTTGGGACGATGGACTGCAGCGATGGCTCAGGAGCAGCCCTTGGCACTGTGGGACTCAGCTCTCCTCTCATCAGCACAGCTCAGTGGCGTCAGGATGTGCACTATTGGTTTATACTGAAATACAGGAAAATGCATCAGTATTGACCCCTATGAATGTTGATCAAGCCCACCATTTAGAAACTAGTTAGCTCAGCCAGTGGCTCTGTTAGTGGTGTTACTGGTATGGCAGCGTATAGCTTTTTCCTTCAAACATCAGTTTATTTCCAATTTCTAGCACGAGGGAGGGATTTACGAATATCATCTTCTGGGTTTACTAAGTAAGTAAAGGTCTGATTCTGTTCAATATGGTTAAAATGAGCAAACAACCAACCACCATCTCTCCCTGATCTCCCCCAAAGGAGGGAAAAACCACATCCCAAAGTGAAATAAAAATGTCTGAGCCAATGCTGGGTAAGCTAACAGGAAATCATTAGATATATACTGCCCACCCGCTCTGAGCTACGTTTCATTTTGAAACAAATCTGTACTTGGAGGCATCAGTAATTATTTCCATTTGTTTTCTGCTTCAGTGATATGTAAAGCTGAAGTTTTGATATGGCTTGCCAAATGCCTCTGTTGATTTACATAAAAGGTTCACAGGAAGCAGAAATATTTGCCTGAAGGATAAAAATAAACATATTCAAACAAACAAGATGCTAGTGAAAATGTAGTAAATTCTGAAATTTAGTGAAAAGCTGATTGCATTTCTCCCTGTGCTTGTCTAAGCATGACCAGAACAGAGTTTGGTGGATCAAAAGTACACAGCATTCATCCCCACTGACCCATCACCTGCTCCTGAAGGGCACTGTGGCCATGTTGGTGGCCTCTTTTGCAGAGGACAGCGTGGCAGCCTAGTGGGTTGCTGGTCCAACCAAGGTGTGTGGGGGCAGGAGCTGCTGAGCTGAAGGTCTATTTCTCCTCTTGTAATGCTGGAGCAAGCACTGCTGATGGGAAGGGCAAAGAGGGAGAAACCACAGAGCCTTTTCCTCTGGCAACACCCCACACACCTTATCCTGGGGCCAGATGAAGCAGTGATCATGATCATAAGATGAAAGCTGGACCATGGCACTATTACTCCAGCTCCCATGGAGCGCCTGAAGCACAGGAGAAGCAGAAGACCCCTGAATTCCCCAGCTGTGCTCTGGCGGAAAACCACACAGTCTCTCCCAGCGCTTTTCAGCTTCCTTGCAGGAGTCCTGCGCAAACCACAGTACTCAAAAGGGAGGGAGTTTCATCCAAAACCCTGCTGCTGCCACTGCGCTCCACCTGGCTCTCTTTGAGGAGCTCATGGAAACCTCACAGCAGGTCCTCTCTTCCAGGTGGGCAAGAGACTATCAGCCAGGGCAGCTGCTCCACAGTACCGTTACAGCCTCCCTCTGAAAACATCTGAAGAACCCACAGTCCTCTCTTTTATCTCCTTAGTGTCATGGTTTTTTGGATTTTTTTTAATAGAAATGTAAGTACAAAGAGAAAATTTAAGACTCTTCCTTTGCATTTGCAATCTAGGTTTTGAGTCTCTGAAGTACATTCCATTAATGTCTTCAAGATTTTGTCTGCTGCCATGAAGGCTGGAAACATTTTCTTCCCATTTTAATGAAAGCCAAGCTTTAATGCAATATCACAGGAACAGCAGCTCAGGCTTTAAGGGAATCTTTGAAAATCACAAGACTGATTGCCAGGGCTACTTCTGTATCTCCATGGAATAAGAGGTTTAGACATGCCCTTACTCCCTTGCAAGGCCCACTTGTGACCTGGCTGCTGCTGCTGGCCTTACAGAGGTGACAGCTACATTGGATATGGTTGTGACAGCAATGGGATGGTCAGGTTGGATGGAGGAGAGATGGATGCAGATGTACAACCTCTCTCAGCTAAATGACACATAGCATCTGTTGCACTAAGCAAGGTTTTCTGAGCAGCTCCAACACTTACTTCCTCACCAAGGCCACGTGTAAGTGTTTTCCATGGAAATGCTGTTTATTTTCCCTGGCGATTCTGTGTAAATTTCAGCTAAAACGGTTCATTACTAAAGACCACCTTCCTCCTGCTTTGGTTGCAGTCAAAAGAATTCTTTGTAGAGAGATCTTTGTTGCTTACTTTTAGACAGTGACAATGTGGGGTGTTTTTTTCACTTAGAGTGAAGGGTTAACATTTAAGAAATCATATTCTTCCTCTTCAAATCAGAGTAACAAGTCTTACCTTGAGAATAAATTGCTGCATTGCTATTTGATCGCATGAGCACTGCAGAATCAAGCCAGAAAAGAATTAGCAAGCTCGACTTTTTACAAGGGCATGTAGTGATAGGACAAGGGGTAATGATTTTAAAATGAAAGAGGGTAGATTTAGATTAGATATAAGGAAGAAATTCTTCACCATGAGGGTGGTGAGGCACTGGAACAGATTGCCCAGAGCTGTGCATGCCCCATCCCTGGAAGTGTTCAAAGCCAGGTTGCATGGGGCTTTGAGCAACCTGGTCTAGTGGAAGGTGTCCCTGCTCATGGCAGGGGGGTTGGAACTAGGTGATCTTTAAGGTCCCTTCCAACTCAAACCATTCTATGATTTTATGATTCTATGATTTTACCACCACTTGCACACTCCCTGAATTCCCATGAAGTGGGGATGAGTGGGAAGGGAAGAGCCTGGCATTATTGCTGATTCCAGGTTTTAGCTGGAAAAAAACCCCTCATCTGGTCCCTTGCAAAATGGGAACTGTTTGATTTGGAGACCATGAATTCAGAAAATTGTTCCAGTGATATTAGAGAGCCCTTAATCTAGCTGTTGAAAGACCAGTTCAGACCACAAAACAGGTCTCTACTTAGTGATGTGTGCTATCAGCAACTACAGCATCTTATCTAGGAGTGCAGTAGATCCTCCTCCATCTAAGCTATGCTAGTGAAGGCTTGAAGTCTTTCTTGAAGGTGTGTGCTATCCTTAGCGGGATTTACTGGGCAGTTTGCAGCAGTTTTCTGAAAATTTAGTGTCTTTTGCTAAGTAATATTCCAGACAAGAATTCCACCTTGCTTCATTCTGTCCTTTAAAGCTCTGCATGACTGAAAAATGAGGAATCCTACTTGTCCAGTTCCACTCAGTAGCTTTTCAGACTCACAACGTACTTTTACTGCTGTAAGCTCCCGTGTACCCTGGGGTTTTCTTCACATTTTTAACACTGGCATCATTGTGAGGCTGGGAGGCAAAAGTATAATTTACAAGGAAGCACACATGTTCCTGTACTGGAACAAGGAGGTTTTGAATAGGAAAAGGTCTAAATAAGGTATGTAGCAGGGTTTTGTTATCCAGGTTCTCCTCATGCCTCCTCATCCAGCTATTTTATCATAAAAAAGGATTAATAAAAAGTGTTGATCCATAGCTGTATTTTCACAGTGCTTTGTAGGAATTAGTGCACTATAAATAGGGGAGAATTAAATGTCTTTTTTGAAGGCGAAAACAGGACTAATAAAGTGATTAATGAAATAACCTCCTGCATTTTGATTGCAATGAGAATTCTCAATGGGAAAAAAACGGTTCAGTGAGAATGAAGCAAGTAACACTCCACCCTCCACCAGAAAGGAGGCACTAATAAACACCATGGAGGTAACACCCCTGGTGCAAGTTGAAAGAAAAAAAAATTGTTTGAATTTGGTGGAAAGCGACTGTGTGTCACCAAGGATTAGTAGTGAGTTTGTTTTGTACTCTGCCTTGTATTCAACCCATGATGATTTTAAAGACTCCTGCAAAACAAGAGAAAATTTGCTGATGCAGCAGTCTGTCAGCAGGCAGCTGGGCTTCAGGGCACTTGGTCAATGGTACTGCAATTATTTACAAAGAAGATCAAGTTAGCTCTAATTCCTTGGATCTTAGTCTCCTTTCACCTCCCCCACCTTCCTTTCAAATACAGGGCTAAAGAGAGGGAGATAAAGGTAAAAATGCTCTCTTTGGGGTTAATCTCTTTGCCAAACAGAGGTAAGGGGAAAGGAAAAAAAAAAAAAAAAAAGAGGTAAAAAATTTACATGTGATTTTTCCAGTTTTATTTTCCAAATTATAAAAAAAAATTCCAGTAAAAGTAAGGGAATAAAGGGTATAAATGCACTTGCTTTTCCTGAAATAGATCTCAGGTTTTTTGTTCTTTACAGGTTTTTAAAGTACATTTCTGGGAACCGCAGCCTGTATCCAGGCTTTAGAAATCCCTTTGAGAGGCAGGAGCTGGGGATGGGTGGGCGGAGGTGTGAGGAGGAGGGATGGAGGTGGGCCCGGGGGGCGGATGTTGGCAGATGGTATAAGCAAAGGTGATGGGTGGGTCCAGACGTGTCCTGCTGGCAGATCAGAGTTTGGGGGTTCTGACCACAGAGCAGTGAGGGGTGGCAGCGGAGATCCTGGGGCAGAAGAGGAGGGAAGTTGGAGGGTTTGAGCAGAAGGATGCTTGGGACAGGAGGTTGGAAGGACTGAGGAGATTCAGAGTTGGGTGTTGCACTGAATGGCTTTTGGGGGCAAAGAGGGTGGGCTGTCGGGTACGTGCTGGGAAGTTTTGGGAAGCTCTGATCTGAGACAGGTATGTGGAAATAGAAAAAACCATGAATGAGATTTTTTGAGTGATAAGAGCTGTGGACTGTGGTGCAGCTGGAGAAGGGAAAAGGGGACTCTAAGATGGTTAGACCAAAAGGGGTGGAGAAAGCTTAACAGGTTGTGTGGGGATAGCTATGGAGCATCACTCAGGCATTCTTGTGGGGAACTTGGCTTGGGATGGGGGACACTTGCAGAAGTCTACCATACTACCCTACATCCTTCAGCAGAGGAACCTGCCTTTTTCCATACCACCAGGAACACTAGGACCTGTCAGGTGACCTGCAAGAAGCCTACAAGTGCAATTAAGCACTTAGTCAGCTTTAATAATTCATAATACTACACAAGGCCTATATCTATGCATTGTTGACAGGCCTAAATATGGAGAATAGGACGTTTTAAAACAAGGGGGGTTAGCCTCCCTTTTTCACTCTGCCAATTAGCATGTGAAGCCAAAATAATCTTATGGCTATGTCCAAAGGAAAATACCAGCAGTATTTTAAGTAGGTAGCATCCATATGAAAAGTCAGGTCTTTTCTTCTCACTCCCTATAGCTTTTTCTGGCAAGAGTATTCAGCACTGGCTGGCCTCGGTCACTCTTGGAAATATCTTTCTAATACCAAAAGCTCATGGGGCCATATTTTACTGAATTGTCATTTTTTTAGTACAGTTTGTGTGTATTCATACATGACAGTTCTTTTTAAAAAAAGTCAGGGGTATGATTTTGAGTTAGCTAATTGGAGTTGAAAGCAGTGTCAGTTCTGAAGATAACTGTGTGCGTGCATCTCTGATGCAGTACCCTGCTGTCTGCCAGTCAGCCTCCTAGAGTTAGAAAGCCCACAGCTTCGTGTGCCTCTTGATGTAATGTAGGCACTAAGGAACTAGTATTTCTTTATACTTTCCCTTTTGCTTACTGAGACTGAAAGTATTCCCCCTTTGAAGTCTCAGTCTCCACAATAATTGGCCTTATATGCTCCTCTCTTCTTAAATTATTAGTTTTCCTCACCTCCTGGTCTGGGGCCTTCTCCAGGTGGTGGTAACAAACAGGTTAAAACTTTAATCTGACATATGTTTATTGTAGCTGCAGATATAAAAGATAGAAATGGTATTCTGGTTCATAGTTTAATCAATACCCTCAGCTCTTTGTCTGCGTTTGGATTTTATAAATTGAATTGTCAATACTCTGGTGCAGGTACATTTCTTAAAGTTCACCAGAAGATTTGAAGCCACAATGGCTATTCTAATCCAGACCTAGATATTACTCCCTGTGTTACATACAAGTACTGTATTTATTTTGCTCCTCATGCCCTCCATCTCAAACCTCTAAATTCCCCCTCCCTCCCAGCAGTACTCCCTGTAGGGCTTTTTCACAGGGAGCTAGAAAATTACTTTACAACCTGCACACATACCTCAGACTGCAGAAAAGATGGTCACTACATAGGCTTGTGGAGCTTCTGACATGCCATACAACACTGGAGAGCAATTGTATTTTCCACCTTGTGGATTAGTAGTGTGAGGGGTACACAACAAGATCCCTTTTGGAGTCATGGTCCTGCTGTAGGATCCCTACACTGCAAATCCAGTATAAATCTCTCGTGCATTTCTAAACCTTCCCGCGTGACTCACAAAATGATGCTATAGCAGAAGCTACCTTCCTGACAGCAGTAAGTGAGCTACAACCACCAATCTGGTTAGATATTTTTATAAATATAGGCATGTATACATGTATATGCCTATACATAAGGTGGTGGTGGCTTGATGGAGGTCTCTTCCAGCACCAATGTCCTGCTGCGGCTCCAGAGAGCTCTTCACAGACCTCTGTGTGACTGGGATGGCTGCATGATTGCCAGGAGGCGTGGACCAGTTCTTGCTCACCAGGAGCCCAAGGCCCGATGTGTTCTGCTCTCATTTGAAAGCGGCACATCCTCACAAATACACTGATGCATTTTTGTCATAGTAATATTTGTGTAGACGTTATGGGAAAAAATATGCAATGAGAACTTTCCTGTGCAGGCAAATTTTTACTCATGGCCCTGCGGAGCTTCTGTTTGTCATTAACCCTATAAGGGGTATTTTTCCCAGCTGAAAAAGTTCTAATTTTGTGACAAAACCTGAGGACCATTTGTGTGTGTGTGTGTGTGTATTTTGTTTATTAAAAGTCTTAGTTCAGTAAGAACTGCAAGATTTTGCCTTCTGAAGAAGCAGCACAGTGGAAAATTTACAATAGACTTTACAATAAACTTAACCAAATCTCTCTCAGGTACATTTTTGGTGTAGTTGCCATTATTTTCATTGAATATTTCATTGACAATTTTACATGCATTGAAACTAAGAATAATATGCACCCAACTTTCTTCAGGCCATATACAATTTATGCAGTCATTTCCCACATGTTTTGATTTCCAGCGTTACAGGTACTTCACAGCACTTGACATTTTAGACTGTCCTTTTTTCCTTTGAATATTGTAAGACATCTTATAGAGAAGGAAGTAAGATACTTTAATTCATTAACTATATTTGGCAATAGATGCATAAATATAAAATAGAAACTTCCTATTTTTTAGTTCAGAAAATCAAGGACTATTTTCTCTCGGGCCATTTTCTCTTCCACCCACTAGCTTGAAGATTTTGTATCCATTTGAATTTTGCCAAGAGCAAGATCTGATGAGTGAATGTACCGCTTACACAAATTCCCAAAACTGACAACAAAGGCAAATCTTTTGCTGACTTCAGAACCAAGAATGCCAGCCTAGTGAGTCATTTTGAATTATTTGCTCTTCTCAAAGTTCGTAATCACAGGGGTTTGGACACAAAAGTGGAAATACAGAAAGCTGCTGCTACCATGTTTTTCAACTGCAGGTACGCATTTATAATTTCATTGGGTAATGCATTTATTACAGGAAAGAGGAGTATTTTGCATCACTGAAGTTCATGAAGTTTATGCATTTTTCCTCTGTTAGCTAATGCCCGTCTTTCTTCCTAGCTGTGAACGACAGCTGCTTGCAACTTGCAAATAAGCAAACACTTCTAAAATAATATTATTTCTATTTTAGCTGCATTTACAGCTATTCAAAAAACAAAACCAAAGCAATCCCATTGCCAAACTTTTTTATGAATTAAGAATGTATAGCTCTAATTAAGTAAATGCCCTTTCTGCTGCAATGGTGTGCTGCTTTTCACCTCCTTATCTATTGATGTCTTGCCAGAGCAGGGTAGAACAGCAGGGGTGGAGATGTGGATGAGAGACCAAAGTGAAGTGGGAGTTGCATGGCTTTAAACAGTTGTTTCAGATGTCATGGGATTTTTTCCCTATCCCTGGGAACATGTACCTGTGTGAATTTATGTGATGGGGCCAGTGTTTTACCGGAGGGCTGTCTTCCAGGGGGGACAGATAGCTTGTTGCTTATGTTCAACACCACCCACATCTCTTCTCCCCAGCTGATCTCTTCCCCCTGGTATCCAGTGAAAGGACGTGTGAATGGTTCAAAGCTGCGCCAGGGGAGGTTTAGACTGGACCTTAGGAAGCATTTCTTTATCCAGAGGGTGGTCAAACACTGGAAGAGGCTTCCTAGAGAGGTGGTCGATGCCCCAAGCCTGGCAGTGTTTAAGAGGCATTTGGACGATGCCCTTAACAACATGCTTTAACTTTTGGTCAGCCCTGAATTGGTCAGCCTGTTGGGCTAGATGACCGTTGTAGGTCCCTGAATTGGTCAGCCTGTTGGGCTAGATGACCGTTGTAGGTCCTTTCCAGCTGAAAGAGTCTTTTCTGTTCTGTTCTATTCTATTCTAAATTTTTGGCAGCTCTCTGCACCTAGGACAGGGTGTGAGGATCAGGGAGGACTGGGAGTGCGTTGCTGGGAGTAGAGGAGTTACCAGTTCCAGGGTGGGAAGCAGAAGGAACACCCTCAGTGAGACCCCGAGGGAAGTGTCTAGGGGACTTCTTGAGAGACACCCATCATGCTCACTGCCTCTCTGAGCCATCTTCACCCTTTGCCAGTGCACTTGCTGGGATATCTACCTCTCCTCAGAGATCTGGAGGACGTGATTAAAAAATGTAACTCCTGAGAACACAGATGTTCTGCTTGCAGCATCCAGTCACTGGTATTTCTGCCAAATGCTCTGTCATTTCCTGGGCAGATCTCGAGAGGGCTGAGTTCTGCTCATGTAGCCATGTTTGTGTTCAGCGCTCCTCTTCAGCTGAACAAAACTCCTCATTTTTGCCTGTGGCTCATTAACCTGGGTTAATAAACTCTCATTATCCAAGGTTTCCTCAATCGACTGCTGAATTGATGATGAGCCTTCCAATACATGGCTACATCAGAGTGAGAGGTTTAACATCATGTAATTAAAATCTCCATTATTCTAGCATGAAGGTGACTGAACTGACGCAGAGCAAACTATGCCAACCAATTCAGAAAATAATGATAAGAGTGAAAGTGCTCAGCACTTTTCTTATCCAGAGGTCTTCCCATGCCTGCACAGGACAAACCTAAGGAACTTGAGATGTTGGGAGGGACAAACAAGTAATTTAAAATTGGAGACTGGATCAGAGGAGGTACATGGTATAGTTTATCTATACTGCAAGAGAAGGGGCATAAGATGTCTAAGAAGTCTAACTTAAGAACGAGGGAGCTAACTGAGAGAGATGTGAAGGAAGAAATACTGCTTCAGGTGTGATGTGGCACATCCACACTGCATCAAGTGGACTTACTAATTTAAGTCGTGCATAGTCAAGGGATGCACTCTGTGTTGAGGTGTAGGCATGACTTTGGTAACTCCAGTCTTGTCTTGTTGACTCATTTCCTTCCCTTTCACAAGTGTGATGAATTGACCCTGGCTGGACATCAAGTGCCCACCAAAGCCGCTCCATCACTGCACACTTCAACAGGACAGGGGAGAGAAAAATATATCAAAAGGCTCATGGGTTGAGATAAGGACAGGGAAAGATCATTCACCAGTTACCGTCACAGGCAAAACAGACTCAGCTTGGTGAAATTAGTTTAATTTATTACCAATCAAATCAGAGCAGGAAAGGATAAAAAAACCCACCCTGAATCTTAAAACGCCTTCCCCCCACACCTCCCTTCATCCCAGGCTTAACTTCACTCCTGATTTTCCCTACCTCCTCCCCTGGAGCAGCACAGGGGGACAGGAATGATGCCTGCGTCAGTCCATCCCATGCTATCCCTGCCGCTCCTTCCTCCCCAGGGCAGGACTCCTCACCCTCTGCCCCTGCTCCAGCCTGGGGTCCCTCCCACAGCAGACAGTCCCCCACGCACTGCTCCAGCCTGGGCCCTTCCCACAGGTTGCAGTTCTTCACGCAGTGCTCCAGCGTTGGTCCCTTCCATGGGGTGCAGTCCCTTAGGAACCAGCGGGGGCCCCGCTGGGCACCGCCCCCCCCCCGGGGCCCTGCCAGGAGCCTGCTCCAGCGCGGGCTTCCCACAGGGTCACAGCCTCCTTTGGCCCCCCGGTCCGGCGTGGGGTCCTCCCCGGGCTGCAGGTGGGGATCTGCTCCCCCATGGGCTGCCCCAGGGGCTGAGGGGAATCTCTGCTCCAGCACCTGGAGCCCCTCCTGCCCCTCCTGCGGCACCGGCCTGGGGGGCAGCAGGGCTGCTCCTCTCACAGTTTCTCACTCCTCTCTCCGGCTGCAGGTGCACAGGGTTTTTTTTCCCCCTTCTTAAACATGTTATCCCCGAGGTGCTACCACCATCGCTGATGAGCTTGGCCTTGGCCAGCAGCAGGTCTGCCTTGGAGCCAGCTGGCACTGGGTCTGTCAGACACAGGGGAAGCTTCTGGCAGCTTCTCACAGAATTCATTCCTGTAGCCCCTCCCCACTACCAGAACCTTGCCACACAAACCCAATACAACAAGTCAAATTATTTTTCTAAATATCAAGTATATGGTACTGTCCTGGGGCATGTGTCATCCTTTTCCTAGTGAGGTTTGAGGAAAAGCTTCCTTTCTGAGCTGTCTTTGAGAATGCTGAGTTATAAAATACTCATGCTCAAATAATTCATTTTAACCAGTACCTCTGTTAGATTTTTCTCATGGTTTTTAGATCTGTGTGCCTTAAGTAAAATACAGACTGAAAAATTATTATGAATGTATTAAGTTTCCCAGGCAAAATAGTTTTTAATGCAAAACAGCCATGGCAAGTCTGAAAATGAAGATGTTTAGATATGTGTTCATTATACCAGAAATTGAACTCAACAGGGGATGGTACAATTTTTAAGTGATAATAACCAGCTCGATTAATTCAAAGTCTTACGATAATGGTGTTAACAAAAGCAAAATTTTATCCCATGTCTGCACATGTCTGGGCAGGTGATTCTGGCATCAACAGAGAATGATGGATTTTTAAGAGCAGGTTTAGCATTTATTTCCAATCAAGGTTATTTGCCAATGGGATTATGAGATTGCTCAAGTCAATTCAACCAAGAAACTCTAAAATAACAATTTAGAAATTTAGACCAATTTAAGAATGTCAGTTCATTTCAAAGTTAGTTTGTCCAGGTAACACAGTGAAGCTTTGCTGCTTCTACACATGGGACTACTGTATATTAAAACAAAAGCAGGACCATCCAACCAGGAAAAACTCCAACTTCAGACCAATCCATGCTATAGCCCTCTCAGTGAAATGAAAGAAGCAGAGATAAAAATCTTCTGATAATTTCTTCTCTGACATCCTAATTCCCTGGGTCCTGTTGTCTCTACCTCCCTTTGTGTGACTCAATTTGTTCCTGTCACATGAGCAAAATGAAGGCGCCTTTATTACATCTCTGAATGAGAAGGGGATGTGGCATTTGGTCATACAATGTCCGTGCTTCCAGCCATAGAACAGATACAAGGATGGGTCTTATTGTCTTCTGGTATCTCTATGGAGGTTACATGATACATCATGATAAAGATTTTTCTTCCAATAATTTGGAACCCACATGACAGTGGATTCTCCAGTAGGAGCTGATTTCTTAAGATAAATGCAACATTCTAGTGTTGAGTCTTCACCAGCCTTACAGTCTTCCCAGTTTTCATTGTGATCTCTCTCTGCCTGGATGGATGGCATAAAGGGAGTTCTATATTTTCTATTTAGGTAGGAGGATCTGGCTCCATTTGGCCAAGTAAATACTGTCTCCACTAATGATTTAGAAATGGGCTTGCAGGACTTCAGCCTTGTCATGTGAGAGGGTGGGAAATAATTTGGAAAGATTGTTTATTTCAACCCTCAGCTGAAAGATTTGGGTCAACCACTGACGCCTGACCCTGGCTCTGCCCTTTCAGTCACACCCGGGCTGCATTTCCACCTGTTTCCAGGTTGGTTTACAAACTAGAGAAGTGTTTTCTATTCAGTTTCTATTCACACTCACTTCATATGGGCCAGCTCCTGTTTAGCGCTTTATTTTACAACACTGCAAACAAAAGGAGGAATAGAATTGCATATATATAGAATATAGAGTTTCAAAGGTGCTCGGTTAGGCATGTCTGCTTAGCACCAGGAAATCACAGCCCACAGCTCCTCCGTGTTAAATGGCAGGAACGGCACTTATGCTCTGACGTGTGTTGCAGCAATATGCCTGAACTGTTTTAAGGGTTTCTGGTTTCTGGCCAGGCTGTGAATATATATCAGCTATGCAGGTGTGAATAATAGCTGTATTTTTTGTATCACTACTACAATCAGTAACTGAAAGAGCTTATCACAGAATACCAGACCAGACAGATCTCAGCCCCGATCTAAGTGGCTCTGTGCTATTGTGGAGAAGGTGATCTGGAAATTAAATGATAATTTTATGCAGTACATAGAACCTGTTCCACGTGAAATATATGCTTATGGGTTTAATTATTAACATATTATTCTATACTGCGTCTAATTAAAATTCATACTCAAGGTGACAATAAGATGCCTGCAACATTTTAGTATGGGAGACATCTACATAATGCAGCAAAATCACACAACTGACAGTATGATGTACACACCCTCCTGGTATACCTGCTCTTTCCCCCTTACATTAATGGAAAATTCTATAGCAAATGCTCCACTGACCAGAAAGACATATGGATAAGACCACTTTGTCCAGGTTGTTTTGATAAGATTTTGCCATAAAGAAATATTTAAAATGCTCAATAAAAGTAGATTATCTTGAATTCTGACACTTATTTGTGGAACACTGATGACGCCTCACCTACTCGACAAGCAGCATTATTTGGTATCCATGAGTTCAAAGGATGAAAATGTTAATGACGTTGAATAATTTGTTTATTCAATGTGGCCATGAACCACACTGAATGCTTCATTACCCACTTAATGACTAGAGATGAACAAATTGATTTTCTAAGTTGTTGTCCCGGTATTAAAGTTAGAAAAGCAATTGTCGTGTGTCAAACCAGAACAGAAAACATCCAGTTCATTCTTCGACTTACAAAAGTCTTCCTGTCATCTTGGAATGTTTCCTTCTCTCTTTTCATATGACACTGAAGCTACATGTCAAAAAGAAATCACAGTTCAAAATAAAAGTTGAAATTACTTCGGTTTGTGCATTTGCTTGATTTTTTTTTCCTCATTTTTTGGCACGACCGTTCACCAAATAAATACCAATGGTTTCAGTCAATTTTTTGTTTCTTCAGTGAATAAATTGCTTTCCTAACATATCTTGGCCACATGGGCTTTGTCTGTACAGTTGAGGCAGACAGACGCTGCGTCACCCCCACTTGCTAGTGCTAGCTTGAGAATTGGGTGGCCTCTCTGGTGACAACAAGCACCTGAGCTAAGAAGCCCTGTTGAAATGTGAATATATACATTATTTTGGACATGTCATCATGTCAGTGTAGCTTTCCTGGAAAACTTCTCAGACAACAAATGCTTGATGTTTCCAGAAATTATTCTCCAACAGAAGCTTTTTTTTTTGTTGTGATCCAGCTGTTACTACCTGAGATAAATAGATACTGAATTGTACCACCTTGCACTGTTAAAAACTAGATAGCCCAGGATGGAAGAGCGGTCATTCTTCACTGAGGGATGCAAGGTGTCAGTTTGGTCTTGTTGTCAGCAAGATCATATCTTGTTTACCTATCTAAACAATTAAACAATAATTTAAGAATGGTTAAGTGTTCATAAAGGGCTTCCTGTGGTTTCCCAGTCTGGAGCTTGTTTACTTCGCAGAACAGATGGTGTTCCCAGGGCCAAGGGAGAGGAGTATTTGAGTGCTCCCTGCAGGCTGGGCATTGGAGAGAGAGAAATCCCAGGGCAGGGGTTTGACCTGTGGTGAGGGTATTCACATCATGATTCTAAGGGAAGGCTGTATAAAGGTCTGTATGCCCTATGCAAGCAGAGGACACTATACCTCTTTGCTGCTTTTAACCATTTTTTTCTTTGCCAGGGCCTTTTATAAGCACTCCAGCATTCTGGGTAGCTGCAGCGAATTGCTTCCACTAAGAAGCTGAGTTAGACTTCATGGATTTCATGAGTTGTTTTCTTTTCCTACAACCAAAGGGCTTTATGGATGAGACATTCTGTTTTACAAGAACAGATTTTTTTAATGAATGCTTGTTTCTATCTTCACCTGTTTAATCCCGCACAGAAAATATGTTGAATGGCTGTAAACGCGCAGTGTTTATTAGTCTGACACTGTAGAGTTCTAGAAAATACACTTTATTGCATTCCCAGGAGTAAAGACAGCTGCAAAAATAAAAAGCACTGGAATAAGGGATGTATTATACCTTCTAGAAGATACTGTAGTCCTTGTGACCTCTTCAGAGCCAGCATTTCACTCCTAGCACCTAGACAGTTAAGTATAACAAATTGTAAGGGATTCTTAAAAATGTCCTTTTTTTTGGTGAACTGTGATAGCTTTAATGCCCTTTTTATCCCTTTTACTCTACGCTGAGTCCTACTGAACACTTGGCAGTATCAGGAGATCCAGAAGTGCTGCTGTAGAATGTCACAGAATGGCAAGTGCTGAGCTCTCAAATGGCAAGCGCTTCTGGATGAAGTGCTGTTGTTTTTGCTTTCCTTGCAAATTGTTTCCTTACAAGCAATCACCACCTTTTATTCAACCCTTTTTCACCTCAGAAAGCGCACATGCCTCAGGCTTGGAGGTGAAACTAAAAAGGAAATGTCAACTGAATGAAAAACAAGCAAGTGTTTTGGAAAGTCCTGAGTTCGTACTTGTAAGTGTTCAACACCAGAGTGCTGAGCTAGGTCAGGTTCTCAGGTAGTCCAAGGAGATCTGCTGCTGTATGGGTCCCGAGGTCATGGTCATGCTGTGAAATATGCTCAGTGGCTCTCAGCTCCAAGGATGACTTGCAAAGTTATCTACTATATAAAGCAATGTAACCGATGTGATTGTAAAGATCCTGCCTTTTTTTTTTTTTTTAACAAGTTTTTTAGCCTTGTTGCTTAAGCACTGCATGGGAGAGCAGAGCTCTCACAGGGTTCACTAGTGTCTGAGGCGTGCGTGTAAAACTTTCCTGGCTAGCAGTGAAATAAATGTTCCTGGAGCACACAGGACCGCACCTGATCTGAGACAGGGAGGAGGAGCAGCTGGAAGGACATCGTACTGCAACATTTGGGATCCTGATTCATGCTCTCAGGATACTAATAGGCTTGACCCCTTCCAGAGAAATGTTTCTTGTTATTTTTGCCAGTAGATAATTCTCCTACAAGGCCCAGAGAGTCCCAAAAGAGTCTTCCAGTGAAACAAGTAATGAGCTATTGACTGTGCCAATACTAAAATACGCTGAAAAGGCGAAACCAGAGAAACAGAAATCGTGGTGGTATCCCCTTCTCACACCAAACCCTGACTTCCAGGGACAGCGTTGCAGCTGGCAGGCTCTGTCCTGTTTTAGGAAGGGATATTTTGATAGGAGAAAGCTAAACCTTGCAGTCTATCCCCAGGCAGGCAAGCTGGACTCCTAAGGTACCAATAATTTTCAAAATTCCCATCACTTTAGTTCATTTGTTTTTTCATCTATAGATTGCAAAGATGGAGAATCATGACTGAATTGTCATTAGAGAAGAGATGTCTTTGGAGACAGAAAAATCTTTCTGGAAAGAGCAAATACAGGAAGTCGTTAACTCGAGACTGAGAGTACTTTGGGAACATACCAAATTTTATCCCGTTTTTGTACGCCTTCCTGGCTGCCCATCTTTGACCGCTGCCAGAGACAGACTATTGGGCTAGCTGGATCTGGCTCAGTAAGAACCTTCCTTTTATGAAAGGATTTTTCAAAAATGGAATTTGAGCACGGAAGTGTTGGGTTCCTGCATGTTTTGTCCTGTTGTGAATAACTCAGAGCCAGACAAAAGGCAATCAGAGATCACACTGGTGTCAGCAGGCAGACATTTACACAAGCAAGTAAGGTCAAAGGATGGAAGGGAAGGGAGCGATGTTCAGATCCAGTTGTAGGATCTGCTCTCACATTTCCCATGTTCTCTGATAACAAAAATACCAGGTAACATTCATGCACCAAACCGGAGGGCACCTGGGTCATTGATCAGATGTGGAGGCCCACCTTAGAATGTTGCCAGAGCAGTGTGACCTTTGAAGATTATCTTTCTTCTCTGAAGATCAAAGGAGGGTGTATGAGGGGAGAAGAAGCCAGTAGGCAACCTTAGAGAGGAAGATAGCCTGAGAAGTCTTCCAAAACACAGCTTCACATGGGACCACTGAGTGCAATGGAGAAGGGTTGAGATTGCAAAGATGGCAAGGCAGAGTTTTCAATGTATGGTGTTATTTAACGAAAAGTAAAGCAAAGGGTGAGCAGATTCTCATGCAAATGTCCAAGCTGTCAAGCCACCACGAGAGTCACCTGTCAGGCATGTTTGATACCCTTTCATACTGTCTGATGAATATTCCCCCTGGTGGTCTCACATCAAGGCACACTGCCAGCTCTCTTTTGTGGGCTTCTGCCAATAAATAGTCCTTTAAGATAACACACAATCAGCATTACTTCCATTTAAATGTCATACTATTTCATCATCCTAAACCCATGACAGTGGAGGCAGCTTTTAAAATACGCTGCCGTGATATTGCAATTGTTTCCTCAAAGTCTGATACTACAAAGTATGAAAAGAAACACCAGGTCCTTTACGGGTCTGTGTGTGAAGCTCTTGCAGACACAGCCACTGCAATATGTTTAAAATACAAAGTAGTATCTACCATCTCTCCAGCTCCCTGGCTCACCATTGCAAACCCGTCTACTTGCTTGCTGCGTATGTTAGCATGTCTGGAGTCGAAGCATGCGATGCTGCATGGCACAGCAAAAATGCATGGCAGAAATCTTCCCTCTTGTTTTACTGCCAGTTCCAGGGTTGTATTACATATTATAAAATATACATATGTGATACAAGGCTGATCCAAAGCTTGGTGTGGAAAATCAGATGGAAATTAGAATTAGATGGAAAATATCCTAATTCTCCTCAGTGGAGCCAGACCCTTGAGGCCAGAGTCATTCACAAGTTTGCCATTTTGACAAACAATTCTATAACCTGAAACCATTTGAGCTGGGACAGCACTTTGGAGCTACAGTTTTTACTAACATTAAAATCTTCCATAAAGCCAAGAGACTCGTCAGGCAGAAAAAAACAACACACAGCAAATTTCACTGCTCCAGGCACTGACAAATGTTGTATTCAGGTCCTCTTCTAAACAGAGAAAGCATTGCCCATACCGTCTGTATGCAAAATGCATGAGTGCTAGATTTTAACCTTTTCTTCAGTTATCTGGCTTCTAAAAAGCATAAACCTGTGAAAAGATATTTTCTAAACAACCTAGAGAATAAACATATGATTGAATGGCTATAAATCAGTAAGACTTTACAAGTTACCATATTTTATTTGGGGATGTGAAAAATGACAGTGTACCTGTTGTTAACCCACCACAATTCTGCGGAGATCAGTTTAAGAAGCTCAAGCCTCCTGAGTGTACACTTGGAGGAGTACCAGGGATGGATGCATAGTAGTATCCACCCCTCACCTTGTAGTTTTCTGCAGCTGTGGACCAGAAATACTTGTTGATGTTTCAGGGCAAATATGTCAGGTCCACCTAAGCCATCCTGGAAAGTTTTATTTGTAATATTACAGGGACCATAACAAGGCCAGGGACCATGAGGGATGGTAACCAGCAGCTTCAAGGAGGTTTTTAGCAGTGATGGGACCTGTCTTGCTTTCTCAGAATTGCACCCCTGTTTTCATGTGTTGAGTTTCACTCCACAGTGAATTTCCCCCCGTGTCCCAGCAGAGGCAAGCCTTTTCATTTTGTCTCTATGTCTTTAGAATTACACAGAATTGCTGCACACAGGCAGGTGCTGTTTTCTTCAGCTTCCAACTGGCACTGCTACCTTCATGTTTCGCTAGGATGATCAGATATTTCTGTGGTATGTACTGTTTATTTAGAAGAATACGCTATAAAGCAGCAGGGAGCAATGAAGCTTTTGACCTGTGGCTCTAAAAATACATGGGAAGTCAATCAAAATGAGAGACAAAACACACACTGAAATACATGATCCAGGATTTTGCTTCAACAAACAGTTGAGCCAGGACAAGACTATGAATGATGGGAAAGGTGAACAAATGTCAACAATGTGGGGAAAAATAGTCGCCAAAAAGGCACTTCAAGAACATTAGCATCAGGTCAGTTTGCAGTCTGAATCGGAAACTTGTGACAAGCTTTGCAGCATAGCAGAAACAAATATTTCTTACCTACTAGACAGGGATTTTCTTGTAGGAATAGGAAAAGGCAGCAGAATGCAGAGCAATGAAGCATTAGTGTCCCTTTAATCTGCACCTCTGCCTCCAGCTCGCCCACACCACGCTGGCAGCTCAGAGAGAAGACGCCAAAGGGAAGGTCAGAGAGAAACCGTAGGACTCTGTAACATGCACATGTAGGCATCCATGAGCATAGGAGAGGTCCAGCCAGACAGGGTGGAGCTGGCCCTATGAACTTAGCCCACATGGGTCCATAACTTGGGATGCGTCCTGGAGGGGGGTCGGACCTGCCACGGGGGGCTGAGTCCTGCACCCCTGCTGTAAACACGAGTGTTGTGCATATCCCTGGCTCTCATTGGTATTAAACATGGCTGATACTCTTATAGTAAAGACTCTATGAGGGCTTTAAACTCTCTTGTAGAGTATCTAATTCCAAATTATTTTTAGCTGCAATTGTACTTTATTGTTACTGCAATCGCTGGTACTACTAGCTTTATACTTTTGTAGGATGCTTGATTGTTTGTCTCACATGTCTGTTTTTTTAGAAGAATGGACAGGTTAGACCATACAAATGACATGAAAATGTTTTTTAAAGAACAGGAGAAACAGGATTAAAAACAAAACCCTGTTTACTAGAGTAAGAGAAACCCTGCAGAGCTGTAGTGTGACTAAATGACTAAGCCAGCTATCCTTTCTTCAAGTGTGCTGTTTCCACGAGCAGATGTTTTGCTGTTGTGACCAGGGGATCCGAAGCCAGAGAAATTATCCAGCTGTGAGAAAGCCATTGGGGAGAACACATTTCCTACCTTCTTCTTCCTCCTTCTTGTCTTCTGTTTCTTACTGCTGCTTCCTACCAACCTGGTCTTTGTAAACAGTGTGGGAGACCTTGTCCTGTCCCCTGCAAGGGCAAAGAAGCTGTTCCTGCCTCTTTTAGAGGAGATACAAAGAAAGTGCTGTTTCACATTTCCACTCCAAGTTGTGAGCACAGCAACAGTACAGGTAACAAACTGATCATGGCTAGACAGATGGAAGAAGGGAAGGGACCAGTAATCATTTATTACCAAGTAGCTATTTTAAGGTCCTCCTGCAAGTTCTTTATTTTCCCCCAACTTCCCTTCCTAGGCACACCATCACTGATCTTTAATGCAATTCAGAATCTCGAAGATCATCAGTTACCAGTGCCCAATTAGCTCCCGAGGTGCTCTGCACTGTCACACCGACCCTTGGATCTCAGCTGTAATATCCATGCTGCCATTTCTGCCACAGCCGGGTCCTTCGATTCCTGCTGCCGCATGGCCCAGGGCTCAGCTGTCTCAGCTGAGAAAACCTACTGCACCTACCCCACCTCTGCTTGTGCCCGTCTGGTGCAGCAGTGTCGCTTGCACGTGGGACGAGTCCACTGCACATTGGCATGACTGCTTCCCACCTTCATCGCTGCTAGCAGCATTTCACAAACCATACTGGACTTGTTGCTTTGCTTTCTCTGTCTCAAGACACCTTGTGAGGCCAAAGTGACTCTGACAGCTGGCTGACAAGCACAGGCGTCTTGCCTTCAGAGTTCACGCCACCTCCAGTGCATCGCTGGTGTCAGCCTTTTCACAACGTTAGATACAGACCTGGTTGTGACCCACCCCTCCTGCACGTATCTTCTCAGTAGCCCTCTCGAGCTGCTGGTGCAGGGAGCTGGATTAGTGCAAACTCCCTTTTAGCTCCCCCATCTGAGAGGTTTGCTGGGGGAGGCATTCACATGGGCTTCTCTGGAATATATCTATACACTTTACACATTAATTTGTCTAGTTTATGTCAGAATGTGTTGTGATTTCTGAGTTGCTTCAAGCCTCCAGACAGGATTTTTTGCACTTTTCCCCCATATCTAGCATAATTTATGTATAACTTAGTCCTGTTTACACTGTCAAATGTGTTGTATTTCCAAGCAAAAGACTTCTTGCTCTGAGCGCAACCCTATGGCATTCTGAGAAAATGGTTTCCTAAAGAGATAATGATCATGCACAAATGGATGCCCCAGTTTCATAAGGTCGCCTCCCAGAGTGTTACTGCCCTTTCAGCTTCTCATTAGAGACATTGCAATAGATGCCATTTTTAGGTCATTCGTATGCAAATGAAATATTTCAACGTTTTTGTTCGCTTTTTCGTGATCTGTAAGAGCACTACCTTCACTTGTTCTTCTTAGTTATATTTTTCTTCCTAGAGCAATAGGCCTCTCTTATTGTAGCCTGAATTATGGCAAGAGAAACTTTCCTGAGTAGATGAGCCATGGACCATCTTGACCCTTTCATCTCTATCTCTCTCTATTGAGAGTTCCTGTATTTCCTGAAAGGATCCTTAGTTTCCTCTTCAGTTGCTGTCAATAATTGCCTGTTCATTGAATGAATTCACTCTCCAAGATCCAGAAGTTGGCATCTTTTTATCTCAATAATAAGCATATTTTTTCCTTCTGTTACTATTATAAATTTTAAGTTTTCCATATTTTTCATTATTTTTCTTTATGCAAACACTCACTGACGTAATTCTATATTGGAATAAAGCTGACCTCTGTAAGACCAGTGTTTTATTGACTCCTACCATCAGTGACTTGTCTTTGCTGATGTTGGTGCTCCTGGTGCACCTAAACATCATGGAAAATGAGTCTGTGTTCCATAGGCCCTCAGGGGGACAGTCCGTTCACTTTCTATTGTGCTGTTTTCCATGACTGACATGAAGAAGCTTCCTTCCTCTACAGATCTCTGCTGGTGCTTCTAAATGCCTGTGTAGTGTCATGATCCTTTTACAAATGGCAGATGTTATCTTGCATGAGTTGTTTGTCCACTCTGGGTTTCTCAGGGTCTTCAGCTCTGTAGACCCCCACACGGACAGCGTTATGCTTTCCTGCCTCAATCCCACATTGTGGGTTTCTTTTCATAGTCACAGCATCAAAGCAGCTTCTAACGTCCTCAAACTTCAGACAAGTCTTTTATTGCTTTACAATGTTAATTGCTTTGCCATGAGTTGATTCTGGGTATTTCAGTAGACACTTCCTTGAATGATTTTTCCCAAAATCTAACTGCGATTTTATCACAAACTGAATTTGATTCCAAAAATTGAAAAACTTTTTTTAACTATCAATCAGTCACAAACATAATTTATTTTTACCACCTTCTTTGTAATGCCTGTTTAAAAACATACATCTGACATGTTTCACTTTACCTTGAGAGTAGTGCTCAGATTGCTGTGATAATCTTTCGTAATTAGCCTCCTCTGCCTAAGCTAACAGGAAAATATTTTTAACAATCAAGGTGCTTCAGAACTTCGCTGTCAGAAATTAAGCTACCTTTCCAGTAGCACTTTTGGCTTATGGATACAGACTGAAGTACCAGGCAAACAACTCCAATTATCTTCTGTAGTCTGAAAGAATTTCGGTGCTGGCAAGGCATTTAACTTCTCTATTTTTCTATTTAGGATATTTCCTTGCTCTTTATTCTTGAGAAGTTCGGTTGTTCAATAATCACCTGGAGTGAAGAATTTCCTGCGTTCAGTGATAGATTTCACACTGAGCAGGCTTTCATAACCTGAACCCCTTCACAACTCAACCAGTTCAAATATCAGAGCCTATTTAACAAAGTAGTCTCTCCCAGATTGTACAACATAGTGCGCCTAAGATTTGGTTTTGACTCAAAACTGAAACAGTATAGTGCCTTGAGCAGAGAATTAGGAGGAAAAAAAGAAGGAAGTTTGCTAACAGTTCGGTTCTAGAATTTTGGAGAGGATGGTACCAATAAGCAATGAACTGACTTTCCCAGACAGACCCCTAGTAGAAGTGGGGAAGCAAGATATTAGTGCAATCTCTGTATTAGCAGTGTGTTGTCAGTGGCCCTTATCTTGAATTTTTGTGCAAAGATGCACACTATTGTATACATAAAAGTGTGTTACTGCCAAAATAAAAGGAAAAAAAAAAGAATCCCAGGTCAAGCATCTGAGAAGTGTTCATCAGTACTATTAACGTCTCACTAACACTTGCAGATAAATGTTGGCTTTGGTTGCAATCTCCAAATGTTTTCCAAATTGCTGGATTTCCAGCAGAAATTGTTTATTTCCTACCAGAAATAACCTAACGCTACTGGAAAGCTGTCCCATGAAGAGCACGAATGAATAATCTTCCCTAAGCTCTGATACCTTTCTGTGCCAGTTATAGATTTCAATAATGGAGAGGTTTTAATTAAGTTGATGGACATAAGTGGGATTAATATGCATCGGGGCGTGTGTGAAATACTGTGGCAGTTAATAGGGAATGCAGCTCTTCTGATGACTGCTGTTCACCCAGCACATTCCTGATAACAAGGAAATCCTTCATTCTTGGAACAATGCAGGGAGTCAGTGGTGCAGATTTTCCTCTGGTCTGAAGAGGTTATTTTCTTTTGTTTATTGCTGTCATTTGTGCTCATCATATGGGTTTTGCGGCAAAGCGTATCTTAAATAAGCCCTACCTTCCAGCCCATTAGTCTATAACAAATTCTGTGGCATATTTTAAAGATGATAAAAGCTTCAGCTTTAAATGGAAACTGCAACCTGAAGCCCTGAGTAACCAGAGATCAGTCAGTGATGAACATGGAACATGACCAAGTAAATTACAGAGCAGGAACAGTCTGACAACTTCAGATGCACTCATACCTGCACATATAAAATACCACACGATCATGGGATAATTAAGGTTGGAAGCAATCTCTGAAAGTCATCTGATCCCATTCATGGCTTAAAGGAGGGCAAACTTTGAAGTTAGATCCAGCTTTGAGTTTCAGTCGGGTCACTCAGGGTCTTGTTCAGCTGAGATATGAACATCTCCACAAACGGGGTTTCCAAGGCCTCTCCAGGAAACGTGCTTCTGTGTTAGACTGCCCACCATGAAACTTTTTTCCGATGTGTGGTTTGGCTTTACACCACAACTGCAACTCTGGTGATTACCTTTTCTTTTCTCCCTAAGAAAAGTCTGGCTGTCTTCTCCAGAGGTGCCCATTAATTAGCTGCAGGGAGCAGTGAGATTCCCCCTTAATCTCTTCTGCAGGCTGCACAGGCCCTCTTCACTGAGCCTCTTCCTCCTACACAGCTTGCTCCAGCCCCCCAGCCATCTCAGCAGCCCCTGATGGGCTCACTCCAGTATGTCAGCCCCTCCTGCAGTGGGGAGCCCAGAAATGGACACAGCGTTCCAGGTGGGGTCTCACAGTTGCTGAATAGAGGTGCAGGATCACCTTCCTCGCCCACTGGTTATGCACTTGCTAGTGCAGCCCAGGATGCGGTTGCCCACCTCTGCCACAAGAACACGCTACACTGTGGACTTGCATTCAACTTGCCCAGCAGGATGCCCAGGTCCTCTCCTGCAAAGCGGCTTTCTAGTTGCTCAGTGCCTGACCTGTCCTGCTGTATGGGGTTATTCTAAGATAAAACACTTTGCTTTTGTCGATGTGGTTGCCAGCAACTCGTCTCTCCAGCCTGTCAGGATCCCTCTGAATAAGGACTCTCTGTCTTAACCTCCAGCATATCAGCTGTACTCCACAACCTGGTACTCCCAGGAAAGCTTCTGAAGGTTAGTTACTCCCTACCACCACCCAGATCATTTATAAATGCATTAAGCTGTGCTGGCTCCAGTATCAACCCCAGAGAAAAACATTAGTAAATGACCACGAGGCAGACTTTGTTCCTCTGGTCTCAACAGTTGAATCCCAGCAATCCAATCAATTTTTCACCCACGCTGTGTTCCACCTCTCCAAACAAATTCTCTTCAATTTTTTAGAGGGACAATACGGGCCACCATGCCTAAAGCCTTGTTAGACTCAAGGTAAATTGGCACCCACTGATTTACAAATGTCTTGGTGCTCAAGCAGGGAGCAATAATAAAATGCTTGGAGTTTAACAAGGCGGATATGCTGCTGCATGCCTTCAGGTGGAAAGAGTTCTCAACTGGAAGCCTTCAAAGGCAAAGGTACAAACCGACTGCCCTGTATTTACCTAGAAATGACCTCCAGGGATATGACACAGCATATACCCAGTCTCTGGGTGGAAAAAGCCTAATTCGTTTAAGACTTCATGTAGCAGCGCTTAATGTGTGACTTTAATCCAATATAAGAAGCGAGAAGAAGAGGAAAATTTGTATGGGTTTTTAAGCTGAGGTGGGTGAGAAATGGGGTCACACCTTCCTGCTAGCTGTAGAAGTCTTTTTTTTTTTTTTCTTTTTTTTTGCTCTTGGCCTTAGAGAAAATAATCAGACCAAAATGTTAAGAGTGGAACAGGAAAATGGAGGAATCATTAGCTTGCAGAGTGGCACTGTGCTGCCTGAAAACATAATTAAGGATAACCTGTTGGGGTAGGCAGTGCAAGCACTACTCAGGCGGTTAACTGAACTGGTAACCCTCGGACCCTTCTTGTTCAAGGACTGTAGTGGGAGCAGGTGATAATATAGAAGAGGTTGAAGGACTGAAACAGTGTCCTGGAAGTATCCCCACAGTCTGATATCCAGGCTTGGCTGATGATAATGAAAAGGCTGGGAGGCTGCACTGATTAGTGCCCTGCTTTCCTTGCACCTGCCCAGACTGCAGATATAATTTTCCTACCACTGCCTTTTAAAGCTGTTTTGAAGTCAGAGTTAAGGTTGCAGTAAGGCAAGGTAGTGAGGAGTAAGAAGTGTGATCTGAAGGGAATCTGTGTTGTGGAAATGAGAGCGCTGTTGCAGAGAGTCTAAGCATGGTTTTTGTGCAACAAAGAGTACAAAGTTTACGCAGCATTTAACGCTGCCAGACTGATAAAAGTCCTGGATTCTGCGCGACTGTGTGACGAGCAGCACGGGCTGTCACCTAGCGTTGCTTTAGGTGGTGAATGTGGCACGAAAAGAACATTGCAGTGGCAAAGTCATGGACTTAGAAAAGGAGAAATCCCTTTATCAAAGTCCAGCTCCATGGGGCCCTGACTCCACCTGTGTTTTACAATACCCCTCCGAGCAGCCACTGCAGGAGACTCTGCCTCCCACCCCTGGGTCGGGGCTGCAGCCACTCTGTTGGGAGAACGTGGCTAATGAGCTCTAAGCATTTTGACTGACCATAGGTTTTAGGGCAAGAGGGTACCACTGTGACCAGTTCAGCTATTGAAACCTCTCAAGCTCCCAACTCCCTTGAATGTGTCCTGGCATACACACACATGGAGCTGCAAACTCTCACGGTGGCAGTAAACCCATGCGCACTAGGAAAACCTTACGTGAAAGGTTGGGTCCATGTCCCAAAGGCTTTGAGCTTTAATTTTCCACCCTCCTCTAGTCATAGAAATATTTTTGAAGTGCAGAAGTCAATATTTCCCCCCTCCAGGCCCATTGAGAAACACTCAGAACATTTCCTCACCCTCCAGCCCCCAAAACTGTCCCCACAAAAAATGCGTCTAGCTCCCTGTTGAAACATTTGAGCCCAAAATGTAAAACTCTGGCAAAATTGTAATAAAATGCAAACAGAGCATCAGACAGTCTTAGCTCTTGGTGGTGCTATTAGCAATGCGATTCTGTGATTCTGTAATGCCTACTTTTATAATCACAGGGGAAGAATATCAGTGCGCTCTCTGCACTGCACAGTGCAAGGCTCTGCACTGCAAAATGGTCTTCATAACTTGTTTCTTAAATGCAGGGTGTGGAAAATGTCATGAAACTTAAAATGCTGCCTGCCACCGTAAAAATGTTTTCCACAATGCATCTTTACAGGTATCCTTACATCTTTTCACATGTATCTTTAGTATTACTCACTTTTTTTGTGTTCTCAAAATTTATTTCAAGGGCATTCAATTATGGTCAGGTTCCTTATTACCAAGATGCTGCTCCATTATTAAAAAAAAAAAAAAAATGTAAAAAGAGAAAGCGATCACAAAAGGGCAGACACAAAGAGATTATATTTTATTGCAGAGCCGACACATTGGTGTGCTCCTGTCAATTCAGCCCTGCAACTACATGAGCCACAAATCCATGGAACAAGTTTCCCTTCAGCATGGCGGGATAAGAAAGCTAAGCAATCTCACTAAGATATTAGAGCAAGGACAGAGGCTGAATCATGCAAATAATAAAAGATAATTTTTTTTCCCCTAGGCTGCTATTGTTTTGTAGAATAAGAGATTGCACGTGAAGCAAAGGTGCTGCTGCTGTCAGGTGTTTATCGAATGCAGCGTGAGTTGCCTCCTATTAAATCCCCAATTCCACCGTCATACGGGCATTTAGCATTTCAACCCCCTTTAGAACAAAGTAGGTCACAGGGTTTCCTCACTCACCCTCTCCCTCACACACACTCACTCTCTCCTGTAGAAAGAGAAAAAAGAATTAAAAAAATATCCTCACCAGGGGGGCACTCATCAGGGTACATTCATCGAGGATGACAGAGACAACAGAAATTGGTTAAAAAAGGGGTTATGCAAGAGCTAGGTGAAGGGAAAGCTTCCATTTTAAAATGAGGTTCCGATCTCAAATAAATTAGGGCAAACCCTGAAATTCTTAGTGAACTAAGATGTGAATCTAGTTTCTGTTTAGCAGATAGCCTTGAGAAAATGGGTGCCAGAAGGCTATGACACCTTCAAGGACCCGTATGGAGAAGTCAAAGGATTTTTCTTAACTTCTTGCTAGATGAAGAGAAATTTACTGGAAAATGAATAGTCTCTGTCAAAACAGTTTGTCTCAGTCAGTCAGCAAATGCCAATAAAAAAATTGCTTGGTCATTTTTTTTTCCGATCTAGGTTAGAAAAACCATTTTTCTTTCTAGGTTATAATCTCATCACAATAATAGTTTGTAATCTCCTTTACATGCCGCTCTATTTATGAATGCACATGCAAAAGCTTTAAGATTATTCCAGGCTTTGTTCAAATCAAGCTACAGCAGACTTCTGTTTGGTGCCAAATAGGTTGCCGAGCACTATAAATAACAAAATCGCCTTTTCTCCATCATCAGCTTTCAATCACAACACAAGTGTAATACGACTGCATGATTTCTGTGTAAGACCTTGGCGCTTTTGTAGGCAGGATGGAAAGCTCTTCTGCAAAGTCAATAGGTCTCTTGAGAAGAAAGGCAAGTGCCACAAGACCTTTTTTAATTGCTTTTTCTTTGGCTGACTTTAACTAATGCTGTGGGCATTTGTCCTTGCCATGGCAGTTGGGCCCTCATTGCCCCTTCACTCAGACACGGGGCTGGTTTGGCAGGGAGCAGATACGTCGATACAGCAAGTGGCGATGTGAAATAAATCTAGAATAAATGTTTTACAGGCGTGATGTAGGTTCTCAGCATAGCAATACATATCTAAAGAGGCAGACTTTGTACAGGGGTTTTTGTTTAAAATCCTAATGGTGCTGGACAAGAAATAGGGTGCTATACTTTCTCCATTTCAGGACTGGCTTTTTGCATGCAAAAAGCATCTCTTTCCTTTCAACAGCCTTTTAAATCCAAGTTGATTTGCCTCAGCGTCATCTTTTTCTCTGCCCTAACTCCTTCAGTCCTTGTGCTTTCAACCACAGTGTCCCACAGATCTACTGCCCTTCAGGATGGGTGCAAGGCTTACCTATGGAAATAGATATAGCTAGGGAGAGAGAGGTTTAAATCAGGTCAGCTAAGGAAAATTGTAGATTTTGGCTACAGTGGTTAATAGCACTAATTAATTTTGTTTAGAGTTTAACTTTCAAAAATTACTTTAAAAAAAAATCTTTGAGTTATTATTTTTCAAAAAGTGTATATTAAAAATAGAAAATTTTTCAGGTCAAATTTTCCATGCCGAACATTTTAACCCCAGTGCTCCCTGGGTGGATCCTTTTCCAGGTGCAAGGAAATTAGTGTGGTCTTTCCTTAAAGACTGTGTACAGTTCTGGTCCCCACTATACAAAAAAGATGTGGACAGGCTGGAGAAGGTCCGGAGAAGGGCCATCAAGATGAACAAAGGACTGGGAAGCCTTCCGTATGAGGACAGGCTGAGAGAGCTGGGTTTGTTCAGCCTTGAGAAAAGGAGGCTCAGAGGTGATCTCATCACCACATACCAGTACCTAAAGGGTAGCTACAAGGAGTGATCTCTTGTAAAAAGGAGTCACATGGAGAGGACAAGCAGGAATGGACACAAGTTGCTCCTGGGGAGATTCCAAATGGACATGAGAGGGAAATTTTTAACAATGAGAACAGTCAACCATTGGAATAAGCTCCCCAGGGGAGTGGTTGACTCCGCCACATTGGACACTTTTTTAAGACTCAGCTGGGCAGGGTGCTGGGCCATCTTGTTGTGCTTTTGCCTAAAAACTTTGGACCAGATGATCCTTGAGGTCCCTTCCAACCCAGGATTCTGTGATTCTATAATTCTGTCTTAATGCTGACTTTTACTTCCATTGCTGGACACGGTCATTCTGCTGCTGGCCATTTCACTTCAGAAGGTCCTGCATTAAAATCTGGCTATAGGAAAAAAACACACTTCTTTATCAGACTCCCAAAACTGAGAGCAACTCCCACCCACACAACCCACCAATGGCTCAGAGACGAACAGCATGGCTTTAACTCCCAGTGTCAGGGAAAGGATTAGAGGGACAACACATCTCCCAGAAATGTGACATTTGCACAGAAACTTTCTTCTGATGGTGATTTCGAGTGAGCAACCAAAGGTCAGAGGTCACAGCCAGCCAAGGGCTTGGCGTCCCAGGGAGAGTGGAGCATCCCAGCCCAACCAGTGGTCACACGCTTCAGCCAGCAGCACCTGAGTTCGTTCAGCAAAGCCTTCAGGCCAGGTTTGCACTGCGCCCAGCACATTTTGCAGTTTCTAATTAAGCCCTAAACTACTTTCAGCTTTGATGATCTTCCTGATGCTTTTCCCTTCCCCCACAACTAATTTTAGATGTTCATGTTCAGTGAGATACAGGAATAGAAGCGACTCAGCTTGCAGTCACCCTCACTTAAGAAATCTGGATATGAAAGCGTTTCCGAGCTACAGTTTAAACCAAAAATCAGGGCATTGGAGGCAATTTAGCCCAGTTTGCTAGAGCTTGCTGAAAAATAGCCTCGGGCAAATTCATGTCCCTTCCCATGCTGCTGCCTGTTCCTGTGACCCAGTCTACCCCTCCTTCACTTAGGGTGTGACTTCCACTCCTCCTGCTCCACCAGAAGCCCCCTGATCTGGCATCACCTAATCTGGCCTAACCTAGAGCCAAGCGTGGCATCCCAGCCGTACACATGCACGGGCTCCTTCCAAATCAGTGTGTCGGTGCTCTTTGTATTATTATTGTATTGCATTATTATTTTTTAATCACCTTTTGAATTCCTCTCTTCTCCCTGTGTACCACCTCAACCAAGCCCCTGAATGAACCTGCTGTTTCTCTGTAAATATAATTTATTCTTTTTTTTTTTTCTGGAGGGAGCCTCAGTCTGTACCTTAAGTGTGTGAAATGCTTTGAAATCAACAGGGGCACATGCCAAGCAGAAAAAACAGCACTAGGGTATGGTGTCAATCCAGCAGAGTCACTGCTTCTGGGAAATTTTCTGTTCCTGAATTATTCTGAGCTGGTTCAGCAAAGGGTTTCTTGTAAAAAGGTACTGAAGAAATCCACCTTTTGCCCCAAGGTTACAAGTTATTTTGTTAGACCAGATGATATGACAGCATGATTCTATCAGGACAAATCAAAGTTTACTGAGCAAATCTGTGTTCTATAACCTGATTTATTGGTGCCATCTGCCAACACCCATGAACAGATGCTCTGTAGGACCTCACTAATGTACAATAATGACTGGGAGAAACCCGCTGCAAATGACTGAATTTTAAAAGTTATCGAGTGTGGTGGGAGAGATAACAAACATAATGAAAAATGTCTAAGAGAATGCATCCCAGTGTTCATTTTTCAGTTCCATTTCCCTGACAGCAGTACTTCAGAGTGTAGTCATCTACATATGTGGGTATGCGGTGTAAAAATAAACCAAGCACTCATATTTTCCTGTGATTTTCCTCCAGTCCTTTGCTACTGTATGCTTCAGAGAAAAGAGTGTTTTGGTGAAAGCAGTTACAGACACAGCTTTCCCCAAATCAATGAGTTCTTCCCAATTGCAAGAATTCTTCTTACGTTTGTATTTTGAGCAGGCCAACATTGCCATATTGCTAGCATTAATGGCTTTTTTAAAATGGTTTTCCCCTACTCTGCAGCTATTTCCAAGCCCCCTGTACTCTGAGGGCATGCCAAGGTAGAAGCAAACGAATTTGCAATTATTGCCGCTGGCAACATTCATTTTGCATTCCCGTCTCTTCAAAAACACAAGGGAGCAAAAAGATAGAATGGCAAGATGAGCGACTTGTCCGGATGGAGATTTGAAACGTGCCTGGGCTCAGGGCAGACCACAGCAGGTGAACGGGAGCAGCCCTGGCTCCCCAGCCCCTGGCACCGCCCGGAGAGGTGCAGGAACAGCCCGGTCCCAGGGTCCTCATGGCCCCCAGCCCCATTGCTGCCTCCCACCACCTCCTGCCCATGGGATTTCCTGAACTAAGCATTCATCTCTTAGGAGCTGCAATAAAATTAGAAGCTGAAGCTGCAGCGATGGGGGGGACACTTTACCTTCTCTCCTAGCACGTGCTATACGACAGCCTGCTCTGTCCACACCAGGGGCGTTACACCGCTGAGGAGCGTGTTTTTGATAATCACAACCTATCCAATATCTGACAAAGTTGTAAAATTGGGGGACAACAGCTTCCAACCACAGCCACCGCTTCAGAGGCTGAATTCGGATCCAGAGCTGGAGAGAGAAAAGCCTCCTTCCCTTAGCATGCCAATCCATTAAAATCACACACTCACAGAAACTCTCTGTGGAGAAACTATCACCAAACTATTAATAAAATCTTCCTGAAATATTAATACGGTCTGTGGGAGCTTTAATCCACTGCAGGGGCTGATTAGGTAAGTGGACAGGCACGAAGATGTGGTTTGTATCCTCAGTTTAAATGACCTTTCTCTTTAAACAGTTTTCTTTATGATCAAAATCTTCCTGAATCTACGGGAAATTATTTTCTTTCAGAGGGGATTATATTTTGATTTGGAGTGAACTGGCAAGTAGGATCTTGATTAAAGCACATTTGGATGGCAAGATATGTGTGCTTTTCCGATTGCAAAGGGCAGAAGTTTACGAAAGCATTTTAAAAATATTGTGTCACAAAATTCAGATGTCCCATAACCCAGAAATACGCTGTAACTTGGTTTTTGAGCTCAGGTCGTTGGTCTATGTAGCCAGTTTATGTAGTTTGAAAAGATTGGCCCTGAGCACCAGGCTGGATTTATACCTAATGGTACATAGGTATTCCACAGATTGGTTTGCTTTTCTGCCACGCTTTGGTGTGAGGAGATGCTGTGCGATCATCTTGATTTTTAGCTTTCAGGCAGTTCAGAACGCCACCACAGTAAAGGGTTTCTGATGCATTCTCATGCCAAAAGAAATAGATGTCGTGAAGGAAAGAACAGGCAGAAATAGTAAAAATTGTCTCTCATTCATCTCTTAGCTATCGCTCCCGAGCTATTTAGCGGAACATTATGTACCAAGGGTTTTCAGTCCCAGGCTCATTTCAGTGCAGAAATTTCCCTGCACAGGAGGTCTGAGCGGAGAAGGGAAACAGTGATTTCCATAACATTTTCCTCTTATCTGCAAGCTTGGAGACATTTCTCCAATCTGAAACGAAAAATGTATTGAGGCTTGTATGGATTTTGGGGTGTCTGTGGCAGCTCCAGTGTTCTTTTCTTTCTCTTCTTTGGGGATGACGTGGAGGAGAATAACTGAAAACAGTAAAGAAAAAGATACATAAAATTAAAAAATAAAAACAAATCAGGCAAAAGAAAAGTCCCATAGAATCATAGAATGTTTTGGGTTGGAAGGGACCCCTAGAGGTCATCTAGCCCAACCCCCCTGCAGGGAGCAGGGACACCCCTAACTAGATCAGGTTGCTCAGAGCCCCATCCAACCTGGTCTTGAATGCTTCCAGGGATGGGGCCTCCACTACCTCTCTGGGCAACATGCTCCAGTGTTTCACCACCCTCATTGAAAAGAATTTCTTCCTTATATCCAGTCTAAACCTACCCTACTTCAGTTTAAAACCATTACCCCTTGTCCTGACACAGCTGGCCCTACTAAAAAGATTGTCCCCATCTTTCCCATAGGCCCCCTTTAGGTATTGAAAGGCTGTAATCAGGTCTCCCCGCAGCCTTCTTTTCTCCAGGCTGAACAACCCCAACTCTCTCAGCCTGGCCTCATAGGAGAGGTGCTCCAGCCCTCAGATCATTTTTGTGGCTGTCCTCTGGACCTGCTCCAACAGTTCCATGTCCTTCTTGTGCTGAGGGCTCCAGAGCTGGATGCAGTACTCTAGGTGAGGTCTCACCAGAGCAGAGTAGATGGGCAGAATCACCTCCCTCGACCTGCTGGCCACGCTTCTCCTGATGCAGCCCAGAGTACGGTTGGCCTTCTGGGCTACCAGCGCACATTGCCGGCTCATGTCCAGCTTTTCATCCACCAGCACCCCCAAGTCCTTCTCGGCAGGGCTGCTCTCGATCCTTTCTTCCCCCAGCCTGTACTGATACTGGGGGTTACCCCGACCCAGGTGCAGGACCTTGCACTTGGCCTTGTTGAACCTCATGAGGTTCACACAGGCCTACGTCTCCAGCCTGTCCAGGTCTCTCTGGATGACATCCTGTCCTTCTGGTGTGTCAACCACACCACTCAGTTTGGTGTCGTCCACAAACTTGCTGAGGGTACACTCGATCTCGCTGTCTAAGTCATTGATGAAAATGTTAAACAGCACCGGTCCCAGTACGGACCCCTGAGGGACACCACTCGTCACCGGTCTCCATCCGGACATCGAGCCATTGACCACTACCCTCTAGATGCGACCATCCAGCCAGTTCCTTATCCACAGAACAGTCCACCCATCAAATCCATAACTCTCCAATTTAGAGAGAAGGATGTTGTGGGGGACTGTGTCAAAGGCTTTGCAGAAGTCCAGACAGATGATGTCCATTGGTTTTCCCTTGTCCACTGATGCTGTCGCACCATCATAGAAAGTCACTAGGTTCGTCAGGCAGGACTTGCCCTTGGTGAAGCCATGCTGGCTATCTCGAATTACTGCAATCTTTGGCACCAGTTTCATTCAATCAACAGGAACAACTAAAACCCTGTGTTTGGACAATTTTGTCTCTGTGTTTACCTTCTCAGTTTGGGAAAGGTACCACTGCAGCATGGTTAGATATATTCCTTGTTTTAATTCACACCAGGTCCCAGTGGAGAAGACCTGGTCTGGCTCTGGAGTGAGCTACCTGCCCAAGCAGGTATCTGGAGTCCTTTCACTCTTTCTTCCTTGCTATCGCTGAGTAGCGAGATAGTCAGATTAGCACTGGGGGGAGGTATTTGTTCATGCTGCAATTGCATCTCTGAGCAACATGCTAATATGTCCAGCCTGGTTTTCAGATAAAATGACAGCAGTACCCATAAATAATTAGACCAGTTCCTGCGTGCGATATTTTATTTATGCTGCTGGAATAAAATGTAAATATATCCTCAGGATTGGGTATTTTTAACAAGGAATCAGGTTAAAAAAAGGCTCCATGATCCCAGGGTCCTTCCCACAGTAGGCTCCAAAAAATGTACCTCATTATAAAATACACCTTCCCAAGGAATCACAAGACATGAGAAATCAAAGGAGAATTACTAAAAGCAAAAGCTCTCCAGCAGAAAATCAATTTCAGCTACTTTCACCTTGCCCCAGGGAAAGCAGCAGAGACACTAAGTGGGGTGTGGGAAAGGTCTCGTACATCTTCCTGGAACCGCGCGAGGCAGACCTCCAGACGGGAGCTTTTCTTTCCAAGACAGCTCTGCTCTAATTAGGGACTTCTGCAAAATTGGTATGTTGCGGTTCCAAACAGTGTCTGGATGATTCCCATATCAAATTTCTTTGGTTTAAAAAAAAAAAAAAAAAAAAAATTATGTCTTTGTCCTTGTTCTAATTGACAGCCTTACAAATGCAGGTGGACTAGAGAGATGAAAGTCAAATTGAGTTTATTGTGCTTAATAGGGGAAGGAACAAAAATTAGCAGAAAGTTATGGATACAAAAATGTTCTTTGGTTGTTTTTTTTCCTGGCCAGCATGCTGCCTTTTCAAGGGTCTTTGTGCATTTTCAAGTGTACCTTCAGAATGAAAAGAACGCAGTTGCCTTTAAATAAAACTGTTATATGAGGGGTTTTCCTGTAACTTAATCTACTGAGGTACCAGACAGAATCTAGTTTATGGACTCAACAATCTATGTTGGATGGACATAAAATTCATGTTCTATATAGGAAAGTACATCCTTCTCCTTAGCCAACCTTTTCCAGAGGCAGCCTGCCAGTTTAAACCTCTGGTTGGTTCCTATAATTCTCAGCATACAGACATTTCTGGGTAATGTGGTATCGTTTAGGCTGGTCAACATGTTCTAAAAAAAACACGTTCCCCCCCTTGGAAATGAAGTCTGACCGACATTTCTCACTGAAGATTGTGATTAATATCGTCTGCGCATTCCAGTGAGAAGGCAAAACAATTTTTCTTTTTCAGGTCAGTATAAATCTGTGTGTCTTAAAAGTTATTTCCCTCCTTCCCATCTCTCATTTCTTTACTGTCTTTTGCCTCAGACTCAGCCTGTATCTTCTACACCGACCTATGCTGCTATGGTACAACCTGGGACGGCTATGGCCGCTCAGCCCCGAAGAGCGAAGTAGTCCAGAACTTCTCCCTTAGGGATACAGCTTGTGGGATGGCAGTCGCCTTGACAAATATAGAATAAAAAAAAAAAAAAAAAAAAAAGGCAAATGTGGAGCATTCCAATGTATCTTAATAGTTTGGGGGTTTTTTTAGAATATTCTGTGAAAGATTCAAATCTTCAGATTTTCATTCCACGTGGGAGGAAAACAACTGCATATGCGAATTTTGCATGGGATGGGCATTTTTGGCTCTGGTCTGCTCTAAACCCCAATGTTAGGCTATCACAGGGTAGAAAATTGCTTTTGGCTTCACTTCGTGCTTCGGTCGGCCAATGTTTTTTCTAGGTGGGCTCAGAATCTCTGCAGCTGTTTCTCAGTGCAGCTCGGTTGAAGTCACTGAACCCACAGCACCGCAGTCGTTTATATCGGTCAGAGCTGCATCCCCAAACTCTAACGAATATTCCAGCGGCAATGGAGATACAGTTGTCTTTACAGTGAATGAACAGCTCAACAGAGCACGTGCCACCCTTAAAAAGCTCAGCGCGTAGTTTATCAGGATTTAAATCGGGATCACTGCGTGCCAGCCTGACTTACCCACCAGTCCTGCACAGAGCATCCAATATTGAGATTTGTAATGACTTCAGATAAACTGATGTGCCCAAGGTGTAAGCTGCTTAATACTACTGTAGAGCAAAAGAAAAAGGTACCGCTTAATGCCCGTGGCTGCTCACAAACATTACCAGAGTACGGTTTAAGATGACTGCCAGGGCAATCCAGGGCCAGTGCTAAGGAGCGTAGAGAGTCCTGCCAATCTGCTGTGGGTGGTGGGAGGTGGTGGGATGCCTACATAGCGCTAAATCTGGGAAGTAATTTGACCTTGAAGCAGCACAGAAGCTATACCGAGCAGGTGTATAAAGGGGATTTTTCATATCATCTCACAAATCCCCCCCATATCCTCACCAGCTGTGTGCAATCTCCGATGCTCCGGAGGAAGGTGAGAGAAAGCCCCAGGATACCCCACGCTAATTGTGGGGGGACCAAACCTGCCCGAGTCCCAGAGCCAAAGCCCTGAAGGAAGAGACCTGATTATTCTCTGCCTTTATACGCTGAGCTGTGGGGCTAGGAGCACCAGCAGGATGAGGATGGCTTCATCAGGATTTCCCTTCACAGGGGAGGGACAGGCACCTCTCCTCTTGCTGGCAGCGTACTCGAACGCTGGAGCAGCGGTTGCCCCGCTGTTTATGCAAGGGAAAAAATCCTAGGCTCTTCCCCGACTGCCTGACATTTGTTAGCTGAGAGCGTAGGTACAAAATGCCCATCACAATATACAGTAACCTTTAAAGACGCGCCAGCAACCTCCTCTTTTATTAAGCGTGCCAGGCTGGCTGAGCGGAGTCGGAGGCTGTTGCAAACACCTCCCCGGCGGGACGCTACCTGCATGCTAATGCCAGGGGTGTTTGTGCACGGCCCGGCAGCCAGCGCTGGGTTCCGGCAGTTTCCATGGAGCCGTCACGGTGCGCTCTCCCTACACCTTCACTTATCAGCATTTCCCACCCATCCTCCTCCCCGTAATATGCTGTTCGCTCACCCCGAAAGGTCAGCCATTGTAATGATGATTTTAGCAGGGGGGAGGCGGGGAGGCCGAAGGGTGAAAAGGTGAGCTGTGCGCCGCCATGTGCGTGGGAACCGGGGCCCTGCCTCGCGCCGCACAATGAGGAATGAGAAAGCTTCCCCTTGAGGGAGCGGCGTGCTCGTCAGCCCCCTCTCCCTTCCCATCCCAGCCGAGTCAGATGCCCCGATGGAGTTAAAAAAAAAGTGCTCAGGCAAAGTGTCTGGAGAGCCTACTTTAAATTATCAGCACCCAATGCGTTCATGTGTGGAGGGGAGAAGGGACTGCATCTGCTAACAGAAGGAGCGGATGCAAACGCTTCCAGGTGTCTTTTCCCTTCTCCCTCCTGCCCCCCTACCAGCAAGCCCAGCCCTCATTTGCAGATGGAAAGGGGCAGACTTCTTCCTCTGACTTTCATCCTATTGACCGCTGGGCCAAAGCACTGCCTCTATTAACTGCATGCCTTTTCTTTCTTTCTCTAGGACAGCTTTCCTGCCCGTTTTGGAGGAGTCCATTTTGTCAACCAGCCCTGGTACATCCATGCCCTGTACACGCTAATCAAACCGTTCCTCAAAGACAAGACAAGGAAAAGGGTAATTAGATGGGGCCGGGGAGCGCGTGGGGGATAGGAAGCTGCTGAGCCGGAGTAACTGAGGAGGTGCCTGCTTTCTTTTCTTCCTTCTTTTTCTCTCTGCATTTTTCACATGGCCTCAGAGAATTGCTGCTGTTATTAAAACTTCGAGTTTGCAATGGTCTGGATTGAATCAATAACTCAGCCAGGGACCAGAAAGCTGTTACCACTAACGAAGTGTGGATACATTTTAAGGGGACACGCTCAGGGACAGAGAGAATTGGCAATGCAGAGGGATTGCAGGCCTGGCTGAAGTCACCTGCAGCGAGGGAAACTTCAGCTCAACTCTTTTTGTGAGAGGAAAATTTCCTATTTCATTCCTTCAGCAAGTGGGCTGTTTTCACACGATGGTAACACTTTTCCACAAAAAAACGCCCATGCCTGAAGGCTGTTTGCTCACGCTGCAGAAGAAGCCGGTCTTCCCCACTGAAGCCCGCATGATCTGTGGTCCTGCAGTCGTCTTGGCCACCTGCCCTCTGCAGTCTATCGAACAACCACTGGGCTCATCTCTGAGAAGGCCCCAGAGCCCACCCTGGGGTTTGGCTGACCAGGCAGGACAAGGGTAGTACCAGCCTGAAAGCAAGGAGGGATTAGAGACACAAATGTTGCTGAAGCAGCGAAAAGTGGGGACACAGACCTACACCCCCCGGGAATGTCGGTCCCGGGGCGCAGGGCTGGGTTGCCCTCTCAGGCACTGAGGACCTACTCCTCACGTCTTCTTTCAGTAAGCCCCACTATCCCCCTTTTCTTCTCACTGCTCTTCGTACAAGCCTCTATCCTCTTAGAGAAGCAATAATCAGTCATAATTCCTGACTTGCGCCTTTCCCTGATCTGGTACTTAAGAAAGTGAAAGTGTCATGTGCCAAAAGTAAGCAAATCGGGATTTTTCAGAAGTGTTCATGGTGCCAGCCTAATTCTTCAGCTGCACACCGCAAAGCTAATCCTCCTCCTCCCGCCCGCCTGCCCCAGCCCTGAGCACTTCAGAAATTCCCACCCGAAACTGCAACGTCAACTAATGACGCTCCACACCTCATTAGTGCTGTTATTATTGTATTTAACGAAGTAAGGAATCAGTGATGACTTTGAACTTTCTTTTTATTTGTTAAAGATCTTTCTTCATGGTAACAACCTGAACAGCCTTCACCAGCTAATACATCCTGAATGCCTGCCCTCTGAATTCGGGGGGATTCTTCCTCCATACGACATGGGGACGTGGGCTCGAACGTTACTTGGTCCTGACTACAGCGACGAAAACGAGTACACCCACACCTCCTACAACGCCATGCACGTGAAGCATGCGTCCTCCAACCTGGAGCGGGAGGCCTCGCCCAAACCCATGAAAAGGTTAGTACTGCCTTTGAAATGATCTCATATTTGGCTTTCCAAACTGGTTTGGCGTAAATCTAGCGGGAAGGGCTCATCTGGCTCAGAGAGAGGCTGCAATTTGGCAAACATTGATGGTAAGGAGCGCTTCACCCTGGACTGCATTCACGGTGTGGCGGGAGAAGGGAAGCCTCTCTGCGGAGCCGTAATTACTCAACTGATTACTGTGAAGGAAAACAAGGGGAAATTAATGAGCCCCTGCACACAGAATTACAGAAAGTATATCAGAGTGAGATGCTCTTCTGTATGGGCGCACCCCTTCGGTTCTGGTTCCTATTACTTGCTGCTGCTGCGGTGCTCTTGACCCCAGATATTAATGATAAGAGTTTTACTTCCTCGGAAATGCAGCTTTTGTACAATGAACACCACTGCCCTCTAAAGGGAAAATGGGTTAGTCTCCTCCTGCCGCTTCTGCTCCCCCTTTCTCCTTCCAGCCCTGCGAAGGCAGCAGAGCTGCTCTTGTAAGACCTCTGATTTTTAGATCTTGTGGCTGTGCACTCATTCAGCTCTGAAGGCTTGAAATCACACCTCTCAAGAGTATTGCCCTCAGTAATTTGCACTGGTTGCAGGTACGGGGTGGGGAGGGTTGCGTCCCTGGTACAGGTTTGTGAGTGGCACAGCAGAGCCACCACCGGCTGCTGGGAGCGATGACCGAGTTGGGTCCCCTGTAGGACTCTAACATCTGCCCTTGCCTCCCTCGAAACTCCTCTCAATGCAGCAATGCACTAACTCGCTGCTGCCACTCGATGAGCGCAGTGCTCACAGACAGGGCTGTCACTCTGCCTGACAGGGAGCGGCCATCATTTTGTTACAGCAAAATCAAAGCTGACAACAGAGACAAGCCATAATGTCATGCAATTAATTTCAAAAGTCTTTCATCTTCAGAGGAAAAAGAAACTCACTCGCGATGCACAGCTCCCTCCCAGGTCAGAGGGATGCCACGCTGCTGCAGCTGCAGTGTGGACCCTCGCGCTGGAAGCATGCACGCGTACAACTGATGTGAAGTGCTGTGAGTCCCACCACGCACCCGGCCACATGACCGCGGGGCTACGACCCTTTGCAGGGTTGCAGCCACGGCATGTAGAGAGTTGGCCACCTGCATAGTCAGCGGTTCTCACGACTGACTGCCAGCCGAGACTGGGAGTCAGGATGAGTTTACAGAGCCTGTCCCCGAGAGCTGATTCTAAAACAATTTTTTAATATATATTTTTTTAAAATTAGCAGTGGAACACACTGAATGATTTTAGAAAGATGCTAACTAAATATTCCATTGTTATTAAAACATATATAAAAGTGTACAATTTATGTAGCTTTATAGAAAGAAATCTGCAGGTTTTAAAACTCCAAAGTGTTAAGAGCTGTTCACAGGTAAACCTTTGCTGAGGATCAGATCCTTGGCTGAAAAGAAGGGAAGGTCTTATCATGCCCTCGGGGGAGAACCTCAGCTTGAAAATGAGTTTGGTGCCAGAAAACCCTGCCTCAAGGCAAAGCCTTCTTCTATAATCTGTTCACTAATACAAAAGTGCATTAATACAAATATGGTGAGTGGATGAATCTAATTTGTCATGTTGCCCCTGGGCAGACTAGATCTAACTTTTAGCCTAATTTCGTTACTTGGCGGTTAAGCGAACCATCTGATCTTGTACCCCGTGGTCATTACTAGCTGTTAGAGGTGAGAAGTTCACTGATTCAACAGATTTTCTCCTGTGAGTATTTGCTTTGATTCTTCTTACCCTAAAATTACGGTTCAGCCTAACTTGAGGTAAAAGCCTACGCTTAGGAAGCATAATTGTGTGCTTTATTTGATTTATTAGACTAGATTTATATCTAAGGCCTATTAAAGGTTCTACAGACTTCTACCAGCATTACCTGTGTTTATATATCCCCCCTCCTTGCCTCTTTAGGTTCATACATCTCTAACACAAGGAGAGTCTCAGGCCATGGCTGAGATTCCTGGATGCTCTAGGCATAGGTGATCTCCTAGCACTAGTCTTCATCTTAAGTACAATTCCCTCACAATTGCCCTATCATTTTTACCCTTCTTAAAGCAATTTTGCAGTTTCATTAAAAATCTCTCCTCTCCTCCACTCACAGCGTAAAAATCTTTAAACTCTTGAGTAAACGTGGTAATTTTGTGCTTCTATGCTGAAATGTTGGGTTTAACAAAAAAAAAAAAAAAAAAAAGGTGGCTGACCTTTTTTTTAGCACTTACATTCCTGTGAAAGGGGTAAATATATGAAGACTGAGCCTTCTTGGGTTTCTGTAATGTCAGGATGAAAAGCCTTGCTGAACAACTGTGGGTCTTCCCGTCTCTGACTGCCCAGATATCACTGCAGGTTTACCTGTCCAGTAGTTAGCTGCAGGGTAGGGCAGTGCTTATGAGAGGTGGCTTTACTCTGGAGGTTGGGGGGACGGTGGTTGTCCCCCCCTGGAGCACCAGGAGCACCATCCTGTGTGACAAGGTGCAAGGTTGCAGGTTGCCCCTCCTGGCTCTGCAGCCACTTGCTGTAAAGCCATACAAGCACGTCTTCACTAGGGCTGCCACTGGACCAGTGCTGTGTTAAAGCTTTCTTAATCTTGGAGCTCAGTGCTGCTTGGAATAGCTTGGAGCCTTGCACTGCAACCACAGGGAAACATCCCTGGGAAATGTAGTACTGCCATCCTACACCTTGAGAGATGCTCACCCTGGGAACAACCTACTCCAAATGTAGTGTCTAGCAATTTCAGTAGCAGGGATGCTGAGAAATCAAGACAGGAATTATAGATGTGGAAGAAAAAAATGCCAGGAAATAGGATCAGAGAATAACTGACCAAAAAACTTTTGTAGCCACTGTTAGAAAACGAATGCAGAGGGGGAGAAAGAGGGCATTTTCAAGATGTGCCTGAGACCAAACTGAAGTCATCACCTGGAAATTAAACTAAGTCTCAAAATGCAGACAAGGAGAAAATGGGGCACCAAGCAGCAGTAGGAGGAAGTGAAGCTGGAGCAGGTACGTGCCCATGTGTTTGCTTCAGGACTGACAGCAGTGCTTTGGCTCCCGGCACCAGGGCAGTTGCATATAAATTGAAAAAAAGTTCACCTGAGAGTTGCAAGGAGGGTAGGAGAGCAGAGAGCATGTTTTTCCAGCAAGAAGCTATGGAAAATTGTGGTTTATCCAGCCTCACAGAGCAAAGGTTGAAATGGATATGCTTGTTCTCTACAAATACAGGAGGGAATAAAAACTGGGGAGGGAGAACAGGTATTTGAGAAAAAGGACAGTTTAGGCATGAGCTCAAACGGCTATAAGCTGACCAAAGTGTACCTTGGCTGCAAATTAGAGGAGCAGGTTTGCCAGTCATCAGAGGAGCGAGATACTGAAGCAGCTTGTCAGTATGGCAACCTGACTGATACACGTGTGAAAGGTCTGACATGAGGTGGCTACCGGTGGTCACAGGAGACTAGACCTGGCCCTCAAAGTCTCATTAGGTTCCAATTTCTGCTCCCCTTAACAGCAATGGGATCAGAGTATTATCTTCTCCCCAACCACAGGACGGGGTGTTTTTTTCCTGTGACTTGAAATTGTACAAGATTCGTTCTCGAAAAAAGAGTCCTTATTTACTTCAGAGAATGGAGGCGTTGTAGATGGGGAAAGGATTGAAAATCCTCTTAGAAAAAAACTGTCACTAACTCTTGTTAGCAACATGATCTTGAAAATCTTGAGATGTGACAAGTTTCTGTAGTATGGAAAATCTTTAATCAAAACCATTGCAATTGTCATTTTTTCCACCAGTGGCCACACGAAACCCCACTGGGGCAAAATCAAAACAGTGGAAATTGCACTCCCATCTGCAGTATTATCTCACACCCTGGGAAAAATCTCAGATCCCAAGTACTGTATGAACAGATGGGAAACAAAGCAAAACAGCTGATGACTCCACATAATGAGTCTTAATGGCCAGGGGGAAAGAAAAAAAAAAGCACCAATAACAAAAATCCATTCAGAATATATCTGTTTATTCAGATTCAGCTCAGTGAAGTTTGAAACGGGCAAGGTAATAAACATGCAAACCGGTATTAAGACAGTAATAGCGAAGTCAGTTCAGTCTGAGAGCTTGGCCGCATCCGTCTGAGCATCCTGGGAGCAGCGATGGCAACAGAGGCTTCCCCTGACTTGAGCCGTCTCTTCTGAATGGTCTGCATCCACGCAAGGGAGCCCGTCACTTACGAGCTGTGGGATCTGAGACCAATGTAAATGGTGTGAAAATTCAGAGCACAGGGAAGAAAATCACCTCCCTTTCAGCTGTGGCCAAACCTTCTGTGAGCCCTGACGGTCAGAAAGGGGCCTTGGGTTGCTTTTGTCAACAGGGAGCTAACACAAAAGCAAAGCATTTGCCTGAGGCACTCATGCCGGCTTTTGTTGATGAGCTGTTGTTTTTGGGAACAGCTGGAGGTTTCATTTGGGTGTGCAGTGTAATGAATAGTTATGGTGGATGGTTAAGCCTAGCAGTTAAAGAGTCAGAGACTGCTCTCAACATATCCCTGTGCCGATAGGGCACAGTCTTTTGGCCAGCCGCGGCGGGAGAAGCGTGCCTGTATCTGTTTGGGTACCTAACTGCAGGAGCGAGCATCCTCGCTTGAAGAGATGGATTCAGTGACTGGGGAACATGTGAAGGAGCTCAGTTCTCTGAAGGGTTTCCCTTTTCCCCAGTGTCCCCCTGCTCTTACGCTTGGGCCCAGCAGCAGCAAGTAACCGGCAGTAGCACGTTGCCTCCCGGTGACTTGCGTTCCTTTACAAGAGCTGCCTTTCTGCAGCTGCATCTGGGTCACTTCTTGATGTCTGAACTTGATCTTCAGTCCAAGCGACAAAGCCTGTTCTCTGCCTTTGCTTGTTCCCCATGCGGTCACCAAACACAGCCTGGGAGATCACTGTTTCTTCTCTCTCCCAGGCATCAAAAGAGCGCTCGCTTTTAACCTGCTGCCAGCGCAAACAGGTCTGAAAACCCAGTGCAATTTAAAATTGCCCTGCAGAGAAAGGAAATTTTTCCTAACAGCTACATACAAATTCTGACCAAACAACCTGTGCTTTTTAATCAAATCTATTTAATTAAAGTTTAATTAAGGATAACTTTAATCAAATTTGGGGTTAAAAATTATTCTTAGGATAACATGGGTTGCGGGAACATTACCATCACCAAGGCAAGTTCATTAGAGACGCAGGAAATTCAGAGTTAGGGTAAAACTTTTGAAGTAAAACTTTTAAAGTAGAGCCAAGCATACTAACTGTGAAAATGTACGATTCATGCATCAAGACACCATTAACTTTTCCTGCTGTGAAGTAGAAACTTGGGCGCCTAAAGATGCGATGACCTGCCTTGCGGTTCATCAAAAGCCCCCATATTAGACATTTTGAAAATGCAGTGAAAAAGCCTGCTGGAATGTGTTGCCCCACATTGTTGAGTCAGAGCATGTGGATTTTTATGTCCTAGATTAGAGTGAAAGGATTTTAAAGTACCGATTAGGGTTTGCCATTACTGCCTCCTGATGTGTGCATTTTCAGAAGGACTGATCTTCAAATGAATGTGTTGCTGAAACTGATTGTTGGTTCTCAGAAATGGGATCCTGCTCCCAGAAAAAAAAAAAGGGTATCACAACTGGTATACACTCATGCCGACTGGAACAGCTTTAGACCCAAAAGGGGCCATTCGTGGGGGTGACATATGTACGGTTTTTATTTATTCAGACCGGTTCCTCCATATGCCCAGCTGGGCTGTGCAAGGCAGACCTTGCTAGCTGTTATCCTTGGTCTGACCTTAATGTTCCTTTGCCATATGTTTCTGCTTTTATGGGTCATGTTTTATGCCGGTTCACAGTCAGCACCAATTTACTGCAGCAATAGTAAAATACCAGCAAATAAAAATCAGTATGAAAACGTGTGAAAACTTCTTACTGCCCATGGATGGCACCTGGGTTGCTCTGCTTGTAGCTGGGGTGCATTTCCACATGTGCCAGGGGAAAAGGGAAAGACTCCATGTAAGCTTTCAGTTAAAGTAGCTCTGCAATATGTGAGACTTATGGTGCAAGACTGTTTTATTATGAATTATTTCAAACAATGGAGAATTTCCTAGTGCTTCCACGGAAATGCTTCCCCCATACGCAGATTATGAACGAGACGTGTCTTGGTAGTAAAGCAGGTGTCCGAGGCACATGCATATCATGTAATGTATGCATTATCTAGCAACATAGGTTATTAGCTGTTGAACAGTTTTATAGCTTTTGACCGGAATTCTGCTAATACCTGAGAGAGAAATGGAAAGGAGCTGGTGGATCTGCCACGTTAGCAGGTCCCAGGGAGGCTGCAGGGCAGACGGTGCAGAATATCCTCAGGAGCCAGGAGTGAGAGAAGCCGAGGAGATCAGACGTGCAAAGCCATGGCTGAAGCAAGGACAGGAGGGATGGGTAGCTTGGTGCCAGGGGTCCCCTGGGACAAGGGAGGAAATCGGTCGCTCTCTGAGGGCATTGACAGCATGGGTTCCATCTGTTTACAGCCCTCAATTACCAGTGACCGGTGCACGGGTGCACAAACACAGGCTGGGGGTGGGAATGACAGAACCACTGCTGCTCAGGCTGCCTAAAATATTGCATTGTAAATTATGTCTTCAGCTGGCTATAAATTTGCCGAAAGTTTAGTAGTTTAGATTAGAGCCGTGACACTTAATAAAACAAATGGTTTTACACTGCTTATGTCTTTTGCGGCCCTGTGAAAAATCCACCTACCTCTGGCTGAGTTACAAGCCTTTGAAAAGGCAATTCACACATGCTCTGTAGAAACATATTTAATTTTAGCATTTAATGACCCCAAGGATTGCCTCATGCTTTAGCTTGGCCTCCCAGCATAAATAAACTTGTTCAGCTTGAGTTGATGGTTCAACACTCACGATGCACGTCTCCTGTCTAGGCCATGGGGGGCAGAGGGCTTTTGCAATTACAGATTTTACTCGTGATTGCAACAATTTTCCTTGCACTAGGCCAGGCTATAGCCAGAGCCGGGATTTGGAAGACCGACACCCCACACTCTAGGGGCTGCATCCTCCCTGCTGTTGGCAGGAGAATTGGAGAGATGAGGATTCAGCAGTGAATCCAGCTGGGATACTGGGAACTGGGGTCACTGGGATGGGAGCCCCACGGCAGACTGAAAGATGAGGCAGACATAAAGGGCTAGGAAGCACAGTTGGTGGGCAAGCAAATGGGGATGCTTAGGGGTTGGGCTGATGGAGTTGGGGAATGATCCTTTGGTTAAGCCTGTTGGGTACAGCCCTGGAGAAGCGGATCCTGCTCTCCCTCTCTCCCTGAGCCCCTGCGTTCGCCTGGCAAGTCGCATAAACCAAACTCCACACAGATGGTGAGATTGCATGTTGCTTATTTTCAGCCTGCCAAGCTATAGACTCTGGGGTCTAATTTCCAGAAACGCTCAGCGCTCACCTGCAACAGAAATCGATGGGACATGTGCTTTGAACACACAAGCTGCCATGTAATGCTGAGTGCTCTGCAAAATCAGTCTCTCGGCACTGGGAAATGGGCACCCCACAATAGAGGAATGAATACTTGGACCCTAATCTTACTGTGCTTCAGCTCTCCACATGCAAAATGGAAATTAAAAAAAAAAACCCTCACAGTCGTGCTATGGCAGTAAATGAATTAGCATTTAAGAGGCACACAAGCACTGCGTTGATGAACTCCACAAAAAAGCTCAGGAGGGAATTAACAAAGGCTATCTTCAGAGCAGGCTTGGAATAATATGCAGCAAATGTGTCACAGAGCCACATGCTGAACTGCTAGAAGAAAGCAAGATAAATAGCCACTTATTAGCTTGGCACTATCTACCCTGAGCACTGAGGGAGAAAAGAGCCCTCCAAAAAAGAACCATGCATGTTCCTGGGACCGGGGTGCAATGTGGGGGTCACAATGTCCCCACGCACCCGGCCAAGTGACTGCTGCTCCCACAACCTACATTTTGGCTTTTCCCGCTGTGGCAGTGTTTGACTTTCCAGCCTACACAGTACATCTGCGGGGTTGCTTTCATGCTGCAGTGCTGCTCTTGCTAAGGACAGGAAACTTCTGACGTAGGACGGGGGAGTAAGAAGAGTGACGCCCTTCGCTCTCGGGGCTGCGTCTTCCCTGTTATTGCCACACAGAAGTGAAGACACTACGATTCAGTGGCAAACTTGTTTGGGATACTGGGAACTGGGGTCACTGGGATGGGACTAAAGACAACTGAAGGATGAGGCAGGCATAAAGGTCTGGAGTGCCTGAGCAAAGGGACTGGAAGCCGTTAGGTTAGGAAGAGCGCTTGGTGTGCAAGGGAATGGGGATGAGCAGGAAAAGCATGAATGATGGTAACAGGAATGTGTGTGGGTGTGTGAGAGTGTGTGTAATACTCATGAACTGGGAGAATAAAGTTTTCTTCATCACTTGGCCTCTATTTCTTTTTTTTTTTGGCTATAATATCAATTATTTTCTTCATTACTTAACCTGAATTTCTTTCGTTTGGATATCTTATTCTGCTCAGTCTGACTGAATCTGCTGTAAATTGGTGCTGAGTGCTGCTGCAGTGTTGTCTCTGTCTGGCCTTGTGACCAGGCTTACCTTTTGACGGGTGACTTATTGCACCCCAGGGGCTTAAGGGGCTTCCAGGAACTGTGGAGGAGCCAGTCCTCCAGCAGAGAAAGGAAACGGAGGGGACAAGCTCTCACCCACGCCTTTCCCCTGCTCTGAGTTTAGGATGTGACCAAAGCAAGATCTTGGCACAGAAAGACATAAGCACTTAGGAGCAGAAGATATCAGGCACATCCACACTGATAAATTAAAAAAGACCAAGGCGTGCACCCTAATTCCAAGGCTGGTGACATGGACCAACTCCTGTCTGTATTGCTCTGCTAGATGAGTCTGGCTGCATTTGCCCTGCATAGCGCCTGGCTCTTGCTCTCCTCTGGGTCTCAGTGGCCTTAAGGTGTAAGGCTCTACATGCTATGCCAAATACTTAAGCATTTCTGCATGTTTTCACAGTTTCGAGTGTCTGCAGTAAGCTGAGAGCTGTGCCGTAGCCCACCAGAGAACTGTTTTTACAGCAAGTGCCAAAGGGAACGTGCTGCATCCCCTGGGGTGTGGGCTAAGGGACAGGTTGGGACAGGGTGCACAGCTGGTTGGGCTGGACAGCAGCCAAATGCAGCGCAGTCTCACCCCTACTGCTCTTTGGTGCAGATCCTGCAGTGAGCTGTGCCCGTGGTTTGTGGTGGGGAGAAGTAGCTGGGGCCAGCTGGAGGGAGAGGGGGGCCGTGGTGGGCACTGGGAGGACGAGGGGTCTCGTGCTGGCATTCGCTCTGCGGCAGCTGCCTCTTTAGGGGGGTAGATGCACTCACAGAGACTTCTCCACACGTGTAGTTGAGCACAGATCTGGGCCATGGTCGCCCCTGGCTTTGATGTGCCAAGGCACTACTCAGAGAACTCTCCTTAGGATGTGCTAATCATCAGGGAGAAAAATGGTCACGGCTGCCACGGTGGCCAGAAAGCCAGCTCCTGTTTGGGAAGCACAGCAGGTTGTCGCCATCGTCCTGTGGGCTAGGCACTGGGCTGGCAGTAAGGTTAAGCCAGAGTTTTCATGCTGCTTTGCCCCCCGACTCTCCCACATCAGAGGATCACTTACCCAGCTCAGTTGTGCCCCTAGGCACGGGCGCTGCTTTGCCTCTTTGAAAAAGCTGCGGTTGGTCCATCAAAGCTGCCCCTCCGGGCAGGTCTCTGCAGCACAGCGACGCTGCCTTAACGCAGGGCTGTGAGCCAGTGCAAGTGCAGAAGCTGCAGAGATGCAGTAGCAGGAGATTTCAGCTGGGCTTATTACCCTGGGCAAAGAGCCACGCTTCACCGCTTCTGCGCTGGGGCTGCGCGCCGCTGCGCAGAGCTTGCCTGCATCTGCCTGCCACCACCTGTGGGAGCATACACGATGCCTTGCCCATGCATTTCATTTTCAAGTGCTTTAAATGCTAAAAGATTTACCGCAATGACTTCACACCTGCACAGCTGCATAGTTCCTCTAATACCAGGGAAAATATCCTTGTTTTTCCCACGTGATGAAGACATGCTCTCGAGGTGTGCGGCTGAGCATGCTGTGGAGTGCTGCACCCTCCTCTGCAGTCTGATGGGGAGGGAGGAGGGCAGAGAAAGAAATGCCTCTCAGACCTTGTCAATACAAAAATTCATGGGTGTGATTTTTAAAAAATGCTTATTATGTTCTCTAAAGGGAACAAGTAATTGGGAGATTAACAGCCCTGAGGTGCTGGTGAAATGGGAAGGGAATTAGCGAGAAATGAGCAGATGGGAGGTGAGAGGTAGATGAACAGAGACACACAGTGCGATCTGGTCTATTGGCCACAGCACGCCACTCACTCTGAGAGCTTGAAGCCTCCTGCACTTGGGAAAAAAACCATGCCACCCTCCGCCTTCCTCCACAAAACCCTCCAGAGAAGCCCAGCACAAATGTAATAAGTCCTCACTCCTTTGGGCTGCAGCACATCAGCATCGCTGTGATGACAAGCATAAAATGAGGGCTCAGAGACCTGGAAGATGTCTTTTAAAGCAAGCACACCATGATATGCTGGCAGTTACTATTAGCTCAGTTCAGGATTTTGGTATTTTATTTTTTCTGGGAAACAAAGCTGATACCAAACAGACGTCAGTTCCTGTGAGCTGATTCACTCCAGCTGTACCCTGACAAAAGCCTTCTGAAATCAGTGCAGCTCAAAGGCCTGCATTCAGTCTTCTTGCATGGTTTTTGACTGAATTTGAGACAGTTGCATTAAAACGACCACACACACATAAAGCCATCTACTCTCTTAGATACTGATGTACATACCTATGCAGTGCTGTCATTTGAAATATGTGGCTGACCTGCTGGAGAAACAGCTGGATAGTGTTGATTTTCCAGACTTCCAAATATTCTTGCTGAACAGTAAAACAACCATGGGGGGTTTGATTGATGCTTTAAATGGAGCACACCCTAATGGTACCTAGGCTTCAGAAGTGAGACTGGGAATTCGTTTCTCTTTCCATTTTCATTTTGCTCTCCTAAGCAAGGTTATCTAGCCTTGGAAACTAGTCTAGGAAAGTCTATGGGCATTGACTTGGCTTTTAATTACTTCAGACTTAGTTCCCAGCCCACGGTGATCATGCTGTACTTCTACAGGAGCTAAGTCTCCCACATGTATCATGTTAAAGAAAGACAGGCATGGGGTCTGCCAGCTCAGGGCCTTACGCAGTGATCTTATCTGCGTGATACAAACAATTGTTTAGTTGTGTTTAAAATTTAACTCAACCAGATTCCCCCACATCCAAGCATCTTCCAAAATGGTTACTGAGAATTTTTAGCTGAGAAAAGAAGAAAGCCAGAAGGCTTTGAATTCAAATATACTCAATTATAATTCCGAAGTTGCAGCACATGCAGGGCATGTGCCACATTTCAGGTGGGTACTGAAGGTAACACAGTGAGGCAGTCATGGATATGATATGTAGGAAACATTGCCTCCTAAATCATGGAACCTGTTCCCCCTGGTGTTAACAGATGAGAACTCATCAGAACAGGGACCCGAATGTAGGTGACCCATGAATCATATGTTTAGAACATATGCATATGAATTGCACCCTGCGAATGACTATTTCTCTCTGCCATTTATAGCACAGAGTGACCGCAGAAGTCTGATGGTGGGTGAGATGAATCACAGCACAAGTGATTAAGATGCAGTGATATGAGGAGAAGGCCAACGCAATTACTATTTCCTGCTTAGATGACTAGTTCGTATCTGGCCCAGGTCAAAACAACTTTGATGTGTCTTGAACATTACAAACTAGTTGCGTTCATCCTGCAGAAACAATAGCACAGGTGAGGCTCTGCTGCCTAACTATAGGCATCTTGTATGATTTTAGGCCCTGTGATACCTTCTTGGCCTCCATCTGTTGCTCCAGAAGGACATGAGTTCTCTGTAAGTCTTCTATAAATCCTGGGTCATAACAGTCAGCCATGGAAGGTTGTCTTGGGTACCATAAGGTGCCTTAAGTGGCAGTAGGTATCTACATTTAGCAGCTGAATGTCATCTACACTGTCAAAGTTGACACCCGAAAGGCATTATGAGCTTGGAAAGAAAATCATTGGCCTGTCAGGATAGAGAAACATTGTTCAGAGAAGCTGGTATTTCTGTGGGCACAGAATCACAAAAAAGTTTGAGGAAGGGACCTCTGGAGATCTCCCAACTCCCTGCTTAGAGCAGGGTCAGCTAGAGCAGGTTGCCTAGGACTACCAAGATAGATTTTGAATATCTCTGAGCATGAAGACTCCACAACTTCTCTGGGCAACTTGTTCCAGCATTTGTCCATTCCCCCAGTAAAAACATTTGTTCTTACGTTAAAATGGAAGTTCCTGTATTTCAATTTGTGCTCATTACCTCTTCTCCTGTCACTGAGAACAGTCTGGCTTCATGTTCTCTACTCCACCCCATCAAGTATTTGTACACATTGATATACAGAGGCAGCAAAATAAAAATGCTTTTGTCTTCTGCTTGCCATAGGGTACCAGCAGAACAGCGTCCATAGCATTTACAGGGCCAAAGCTTAAACTCAGCTTGCTGAACAAGGAAAGCTCTGTGCTGCTCATTTAGTGTTTTACATCAAAATAGTTTAAACTGCTGTTCAAGAGGGTGTTTTGGTGTTTTTAATGCAAAGACGGTTGCAAATTACAAGGACAAGTTAGAGCAAAGGTATTTTGGTGTCTGACTCAATTTATTTTTCATTAGTAGATTAAGTTGGAGTTAGATATCCAAACACCTTTCAAGAACCATGATCAGAGCCTACTTAAAAATTTGAAATGTGATTGTAAAGTCCTCTGAAGAAAATGTTAATGTAGTTAAAATGGGTAGCAGTAATTTTAAAAAAGAAACTAGTCTTAGTCCTATGTTCAATACTAGAGTCAGCGTACAAACCCCCCTAAATATTGTGTAAACTTGCACGTACCTAGAACGCAACCACCTTCCTTGAACTGAATGTGTGCGAGATACACATAAGCAAGATGAAACCAACATATAGGGTGCATGCTTTCAAATAGCATTTGTCTTATATTCATTTCTATAGCTGCAAAATATAGTTACTGGTCAGTTTAAAATGCTTTTTGCAATGGTGGCCTATTGCAAATCATCTTTTCTCTGGCAGTACATAACGTATAGCTATAGAATATTCCAGGATGTTCTAGGCCACATCTCTCTCACGCTGATTTATTACATTAGATTGCGAGCTGCATTGATATATATATATATTGCCAAAATGCTTTTCTAAGCATCTACATTTTAAGTATTTACCATAAATGAAGAATATTCAAAAAGTATTTTAGAATCTTCTTGAGAATGGAGTAATTTTCTTTTTTTTCCCTACATAAAATTTAAAAACAAAACCGGAAACAATTTTCAGCAAACGAGAAAATGATGCATTTGGAAAATGGAAATCCAAACACAACAAGTCCTTTATTGTGGTATCTTGGAAAATAGTGATGATTGATTGTTCAAATCACTACTGTGCATTCAGATAAATGTCTCAACTGCTTATTTTAGGATAGGGGGCTAAGCAGCTTCTAGCAGAAAAGGAAAAGAGATTGTTGCTGCAGAACTTGGCAGATACTAAAATCTCAGCTGGATCCCTCTTCATGTTATTCAGAAGAGCTGGGCATAGCATTTGAATCATTTGGAATCTTGAGTTTGGAGGTCAGGTGGGCCGCAAAGCATTTACTTGGTGCTCCAGCTATTTTGGCCCTGCGTGAAGAGGAGCAGCATGGGACCTGCCTACAGAGTTTGGGATTATGTTGCTCCCAACCTGGCATGCATCCGAGTACCAGCATGGGGCAGAAACTGGTATCTTGCTGTTACAGATGCAAGAATTTTCTTTTTCTGTAATGAGTTGAGAGCAGAGATAATCAGCAGCAATCACAAAAGGCAAAATTGCGAGATTTTTCACATTTGACTCAGAGTAGCAACTTGCCGTTGTACACTGGCAAAGGCTGCAATGGATCTGCGACTTCCTACAGTCATTGTAGTGGGTCAGATAAACATTGCATTGGTGAGAAGTATTAGTCAGGTACTATTCAATAATAATTTAATCTGGTAGTCCAGAAAAGAAAATAAAAACCTGTTGATGTTGCAATTTGACTCCATTCTATATCACTTCAAAGCCACATGATTAGTTTTTGCTGTCACATACTAGAATTATGTAAATTGCCATTTTGCTGCTTTTCTATATTAAAACGCAGTCATAAACATTATGCATGTCACATTACTGTAAAAAATACACAGCAAAAACATTTGGGCAAACGTATTTTCTTTGAAAATTTTGGCATAAAATCTTCCCATTGAGCATCCAGTTTTTGTTATCTCTCTTTGGAATTTATTATTTTTTAATGACAATTTTTATTATGCCTTAATGAAAGCTCCAGGCAGAAGAAAAATAACCATACAAGTTATTTACAGTCATGGTATTCAGCCCTGATCAAGTGCTGCAGTATCAAAGGATGCAATTTAATAATGATTCTTATCAAAAGAGAGGTGGTATCTAACCTCATGAAATAGCTAAGGCTCGAATGGAGGTTACCATCATGAAAACTGGGAAATACAAACACATCCTGTAAGGAATGAGAGCTACCCCTAATTCTAAAAGCTATCCATGAGAAAACTGGCTCTTTAAGATGATTCTACCCCTACCTTTGAAAATGTTCCCTTTTTAAAAGTTCCCAGTTCACGGAGTGATTTTGCTCTAAAGCTCATTGCCCACTCCAAACTGGGAGGCAACTCCTAGCCCAAACCAGAGAAAATGGAGGATAACACATCTCTGTAGCTATTAGTAAACTCATCAGCTCCTCCTTCCATAGCTCAGTGAGCAAACACGTGAGCACAGAGACCTCAGAGAGTGTAATGTTCTTGAATATTCCCACTCATTTAAGCCCATTCAGCTTTTGTCAATGGAAGAAATCATGATGCTTCACTTTCTCTAGTGTTTACTTATTTTTTATGTGTTGGGGTTTTTTTGTCCATTAGCAGCAAAGCATAAACTATGCTTCCCGCCTTGAAGATAGACATGAATTTAAAATGGCCTAGCCCTGAACAAAGTTCTCCTTCAGAGGTGTAGACATGGAGGTAAATTGCAGGACTAGGTACACCAGAAGCTCCCTCATTGTCATTAATTCTGGCTTCTTCACTGATCTTGGGTAACTCATGAAACTTCTGCCCCTTAAACCCTTACATCAGTAAAATGTGGTTTTATCTCCTTGTCTTTCTCGAGATTTGTAACAAGCATGAGCTGAGACTCGCTCCTGCAAGCACTTGTACAAATGACTTTGCCTGTGCAAAGTATTCCAGTAAGCAGTTGCACAAGCCGTTTTGCCTAGGAAGACATTAAGGACCAACAGATCTCATGGCATCTCAGGGTCAGGCCTTTAAGTTTATGAGTGCGTTCAGCATTATGGATAGTAGCCAAGCGCTAAATATTTTGAAAGCATTAGAGACATGCAGTGAGCCACACCCTTGTTCATATTCAGAGGAGTGCTTCTGAAATTCCTTCTGCGTTCCACAGAAAAGAAATAAGAAGCCATACAGGTGAAAATGAGCAAAAGCAAAAATCATAAAATTAAGCAAATGGACCCCAGGAAGGTGAGAGCCTCTGCAGCAGCCTTCGCTAGCATGCGTGTCTTCTTGCTTTCAGGTCCCAGTCTGTGGTGGAAGCCGGCACACTGAAACACGATGACCAGGGGGAGAGCGAGAACACCCAACCGCTGCTGGCTCTGGACTGAGCCGAGCTCCCACGCGCCCGCCGCACACAGACACGTGAACAGACTTCCACCGTTCCAGACACCCGCAGAGCACACGACACACGCACACGCACGCACGTGTTTTGCTTGAGAACAAGTCCTTCATGTTTCCTGAGCAAGTAACAACTGTCACCAGCTAGCTGTCCGCGTGGCCGATGCTGAACAAAAACTGAGAAATTTCTATTGACGCAGGAGCCTGTCCATATACAAAGAATTTATTTCCTTTTCTTTTTTTTTTTTTGACTTACAACATTAAAATATTGGAAATGGTGGGTCTGCATTCTCTGTTTAAAGAAGCCAGAGTGTGTCAGCAGAAGTTTTCCTGAAGCCTCCAGCAGGGATGCTTGATTTTATAGAAGCAAAGGTTAAATGTGTTTTAAAGAATTGCGTCTCAAATTTAAACTTTGCACTGTAATTAGCAGCTTAGTCTGGCTCAGGGGGCAGAAACAGCAGCATCTATTGCTCAAGTTTTACAGAAAGATTTTGCATTAAGGAAAAAAAAAAAAAAAATCTGTGCCAGCATAACGCCATTCAACATGCCACTTTGTGACCGCCTCATCCATGCTGCTTCCAGGGGGTCACATTTCAGTATCTAGCAAAAATTATCCTTAACTTTTGAAGCCCTTATAAGCTGTCAGCTTACCAGAATGAGCTGTGTGGGCAGCAGACACACACAATTTGAAATGCAATTATTTAATTTTAACGATGTGTTTTTCCACAGGCAACTCGGGAGCCTAATAGATGTGTGTGTGTACGTGTGCGTGCGTGTGAAGGGGGGTGCTAGGGAGGCCCATTGGACACATTCACCAGTGATTAATGGTTCAATCCAGATTGTTTCATTTCGGTCACAACTGGAAATGAAAACTCTGCAGAGCCATTTACCCCCTTCCCTCCTGCAGTCAGGGAAAGGTGTAGCCAGAAGGGTATGCTGACTGCAGATGCGGGCCAGGGTTAAAATGAAAAAGGAAAACTTAGAATTAATTATTCAGTACAAGCTTCTGCTAGAAGGAAATGTGGAAAAATAGAAGAACTGAAATGCCAAAGATCAGTTTGTTATTTCCTTATTTGCTCTAGCAGCAAAGACAGTCCCATCCCTTCATTGAAATGGAAACTGGATTAAAGAAATAAAAGAAAAATCGTTATCAAATTGCATGTGCAGTGACTTTATTTCCTAAAATGGCTACAACCACTGTACACACCTTTAGTCTTCAATTAAATTGCCAGACATTGACTATTTACTAGAACAAGCAGTTGGCAACAACGTATCAAAGGTAGCAGTGTAAACCATATATATATATATATATATATATATATGTAATGAGATGATAATGGGCATGAGAGTTTTTAATGTCCCTCTGAAACATCCACTGTATTCGTAAGTGATACACTGAAGTGATGATAGAGTTCATCTGGACACGGTCAGCCCTAACAGATGGAGAAACAAAATACTGCCTTTACCTACAACATTTGATGCCTGCACAGGGCAGAAAGGACATCCTGCCAGATCCTCCAAAAATACACCTGGGATCTACTCGCTAGTACTTGTACAGAACAGCCTCATTCAGGCTGACCTTCTTCTGCAGCAGTATGTCATTGATACAAAGCCTTGCCTCCATGACAGGGAGCAGGTCTTTAAGGCATCGATGGTCCCAGCAAGGCAACACAGGAGTCAGAAAAAGAAGCAGAAGCTTGCAGGAACATTAAAAACAAATAAGATGACTGAGCCCATTTTATCTTCGAAATTTCTTCCATCCCCTCTCCCCTGGCATTACCAACTATTACAGAAAAACAGGATGTCAACTCCTGGTAAGGGGACACAGCTCCCTTCCCGCCCCTGGGCTCATGAAGACTCACAGGCATTTGGATTTGTCACAGAGAACTTGCTTAACGCAGAAAGTAAAAAAAAAAAAAACAGACAAAAAAAAAAAAAAAGACAGACATTGGCATTATACTGCAGCATTAATGAAGAAATACTTCGGTTTACAATTTGTCTCTGTTAATACACTTAACTCCATTGCCACAGGATCCTTGTGACGACCTGCGACTCTCACTGTTCATTCCAGCGGGACTTGCTCTGCCCCAGAAGTGCAAATATCACTGAAATCTAGCCCTTGAGGATTAACCATCACAGATTAGAATTATTTATTTTCTTTAGCCGTGACATGGACAAATACATATGACGCTTTGTATATAACTGTATAGGTGCCTGTGTTTAACTGTAGGATCTTCTACAGACTCTGTGCTTGCAAGCAAGGTCACTACAGGCAGGAAGGAACCGACCTCCTAACACTGCGACAAGTACGTACTGCCTTGCAAACAGGAGGCTGTATCGCCCTGCTCTGTCGTTCCCCTCTGTAAATAAATATAAAGAAAAAAAAAATATTTAAATTGCAATGGTTCTCCATTTAAAAACCATTTCCATTCACTTCTTCCATTGGCATTTCCAACACTGAAAAGCTTTTTCAGGATGAAATACCGGTTGGCAAACAGGAATACCTAAAATAATATACCGCTCATTCACCGCATAATTTCTGTAGTTTGCTCTCTATCAATCCTCCCCATGTGTATAGCTAATCCAGTAACCATACCTAACAAAAGATATGCTCCTAGCTCCTTGACAGAGAGGCACAGAGCAGATTCACTTCAGTGTTGCAGCAGCTATTCATAAGAACACCTTGACATACTCAAGGCACTTAAGATTTTAAATGGCCAATATGTCACTACACAATTTAATAAACAGCGCTACTCCGGCACACATGCATCTTGGGTGGATTACTTTTATTTATTTGCCAATTTTATCTTTTTGCCAATTGCAACTGGAAAAAGTAAAGTATGAGCTTTCAAAGGAACAATGAAACAATCTGAAGGGCAGCATGGATTTCTTACAAATAAAGCTCCAAAGTTTTTACCACTCCTTTAGTATTTACTGTGAGCTATAGAAACTAAAATGCAACATTAATAAAAATATTCCTAAACCACAAATTTTGGTTTTGATAGTTCTTGATTTCTTCTTTACAAACTATTTCTTTATTTTACAGAATTACAAAATAGTTTATAATTTGTACTGCTTGATCACTTTACAGAGTTACAAAATATAGCCTCTGACCAAACAACTACCAGAAGATTTAGAAAACTTTTTTACTATGTCCCCCCCAATAACAAGTACCTTATTTCCAGTTTTGCATGATTCTCCTAAGCTCTCCAAAAGTATTTTCATATTTTCTTAAGTGTGAAACTTAACAATCTTTTCAGTTTTCATGATGATTAACTGACAACTGTTACTTTCTTGTATGTTGTGTACAGTCTCAGTGTTATTTTTGATACCGACAATACATTAAAGCCTAATTATCACAGCTGTCTAAAACTGACTCCTGATCAGAGAAGGTTTATCAGTTCAATAGTTAAAAAGGAAATTAAAGTGCACACCTCCAGAAACCAGTTACACTAATTTATGGTGCAGTCACCATGTGTTACATGGCATTACGAGATTTAATTACCTAGTAAAATACAAAAACTGAAAAGCGTTCAGTCTACGGGAATGCAAAGCTCTTCTCTGTGTTCTGCTTCAGCAAACATGGCGTTCTGGTCACGACACGTAGGTCTCTGTCATGACACGGTCTCTGCAGTACAAAGCCACTGAACATTAAACAAGCATCATGACTGTTCAGCATCTTTTGGACAGCAAAGCCAAAGCTGTGGAGATTACGGAACCTCAGTGTCTCCTTGCTTAGTGTTCATCTCTCACAGCCCTGGGTAACGCCGCCGCTGCTCTCGACAAGCCCTGAGCACCCCAGCGCGCCGATCCGCACCCAGCTGGGTTGGCAGGCGGGTAGGTAGCAGCCAGCCACGAACAGCCTCCGTGCAGCCTCTCTTGCCTGGTAGTGTTCTTAGCAGTTAACAGTGGAGGGTCCTGTGCCCTCCATCTCCCATTAAACAGTACAGACCCAAAAGAGCAGTGATCTGCTTAAATACCCAACCAGTTTTCTTTCTTGAAAATAGGCCTTTTTACCCTACAGTAAATTCTGTATGGTGAATACAGAGCGTACTGTAAACAGCACTGGCATAAGGGTAGTTCAGCTTTAAGTCATATATGTCAAGACAAGGAAAACACCATTAGGTCAATTAAAGGAGCATTCTAGCACTCTGTAGGATGCTGGCAGCAGGAGTTAATACAAGTTAATAACTTGAAGCTCTTCATCTGCTCTGCATTCTGGCAGGAAACCAAGTTCGACCTTGTCCTTCTGCCCAAAGCACAAGAAATTCTTCATTTATTTTTTTCTGCTGAATGACCACCCAAGAGCAGCCTTGAAGAAGCCCCTGGAACGAGGTGCCCCAGACTCTTGCTGGGTAGAAAATGGGTATCACAACACAAGTTTTCACAATGGTAAGAGCAACAGCAGTTCACCACGTAATCCTAACAACTGTCAAGCACTTTAAGAAGTGAACCTACAGTTGTCACATTTGCTCAACATCTTCCAAAATCACATTATCAAACTGAAGGTTGCTTGCCGACTAAGAAAACTATTTTGTTTTAGAAGACCAAAGTTTCACTAAGCAGCTGATTATGCAAGTTTCTGTTTGCATTTCCAGGAAGGCAAGAGAAGGCCACACTTGGCAAAAATGAAATCTCTTAATATTTAGTGTTTTCTTTCTGCTGAAAGCTAGAGATGCACTTATATATATATTGGTTTTTAAAAAATAGTGGTTGATTAAAGAAGATTTGTTCATAATTATGCTAGAAAAATACAATTACTCAGGTAAAAAAAAAATACAAAACACACATAACCCATTCACATTATCTACAGCTGATAACACAAGGATGTGTTCTATGCCTAAAGAAGCTAACATTACAACTGCATACTGATTTTCAAAGTTGGCTGTGTGCATATGTTTCTAAATATCTTACACATTTCTTCCCAGATAAAAGCCAGGAAAGTATTTCCCAGATGTAGAATTGCAAATCTTGTGCCTGAACATCGTTGGGCAGGTGACTGACTGACTGGTTTTGTACACGTAATACCGGCATGGCAAAAACATCTGCACATTCTTCAGTTTGAAAATCTAGACCTATTGCTCTTTGGCTGACAAGATTTGTATTTTCAAACTTGCAGCCAGATAAACAATACGTATCAGTGCTGTATCAGTATAAAACAAAACATGGCTTTTTTTTTTTTCCTTCTGTTTTTGAATCAAGTCCTCTGTGATTGCAGAATATCGTCCTTATCTCTTCTAACCCTTACAATACTTGTATTCTTCATATGCTGGATAAATTAATCCTATCTGCATACTCCAAAGGGATTAAAGCTCCTCCGCTCCGCACATCAGAACCCCTTAAATAGCAGGAAGGGTGCGTCTCTCTTGTGGTGTTAACTCAGGGTGCCACACATCCACAATGAATATCAGGCGATAATTCTCAGCATCCTGCCATACTTCATGTTCGAAAGAGTCATCAAAAATAAGAACTTTCCCTTCTTCCCAGGTTCTGCAACACAAAAAAGAACACGCTTTAGTGTAATATTTGAAGTGCCACGGAGCAGGCAAGCTATACATCAGCTCTGAAGATGCCCTTTAACATGTGAGAATTATTTAAACAGTATATATTGCACAGTCAAGATTTCGGTACCTAATATAAAGAGATTGGAATATCAGAGTTTTAACTAAAATAAACCACAGAAAAATCGGTCTAATGGACCTTCATATTACCGAGGGATTGTTTCCTCTCACTTTCCATAGTTATGCCCACATACACGTTCAGACATTTGCATTATTTGTTATATACATTTAATGAGCTGAGATAAGCAGGGGGCATTCAGCAGGCTCACATGTATACCGCTGGTGTAGTAATCAACTTCTCTCCTTTCTAATCAGATTCACACATAATGAGTCATGGAAACCCAGGGAATGACCGGCAATGTGGTCATATGGTCTGAAAACAAGTTACACTAAATCAATCTGCTTTTCCTAAAAAAATCAGAACAACAGAATTAGGCCCTGATCATGCTTAAAATTTCAGGGATGTTAACAGTCTTGTCCTTTCAAATCCATTCAAAGCACAGAGTCTAAAGATATTTCTTCAGAGGAAGGTTCCAATGCCGTAGTGTACGCTGGGTTAACTACACTCTTAAAGCTGAACTGGAAGGATGAAGACACAGAAATTAAAGCCCCTCTGCTCACCAAGCACTGCTTAGGCAGAGAAGATCACTGAATGGACCCAAGTACCCTGAGCGAGTGTTCATTATGGCATGGAAGAGCCAAATTTTAACGGCGGTACTTTTCCAGGATCTGTACCTTTGTTAGGCACAAAAAGGGATGCATACAATCTATTCAAAGTGGTTTGGTTTTGAGCACCTCCATCGTTTGAAAGATTAACAGAATTAGCAGATTTAAAAGCAATGGCAAGAGGCAATGTAGAAAGGAGATATTAATTGTCAGAAGAATCGGTGTTCCTGTCTATTTTATGAAGGATAGAACCACAGAATAATTTAGGTTGGAAGAAATGCCTCTGCTCAGAACATGTCCATGCCTCCGCTCAGAACAAGACTTACTGCAAAATTAGATCCAACTTTGAGGGTAGATGGATTATCTCAGGTTCCTGACTAGTGGATTTTTGAATGTCTACAACCAGGGATATTCCACCATCTCTTCCAGTGTTTCACTAACCTCATTGTGCACATTTCCTTCTATCTAGATGGAATTTCCTTCACTATCACTTGTGTCCATTACCTCTCATTCTGTAACTGCACACCTCCGAAAAGAGTCTGGCACTGTCTTTTGTGCCGTCCCCCAGTAGTAGTTGAAGACAGTAACTAGGGTTGCCATTAGCCATCTTTTTTCAGAATCCAAGCCAGCTCTCTGAGCCTCTCTTCATGCGTCGCATGCTCCAGTCTCCTAATCACCTTTTTTTATCCCCCACAGGAGTCCCTCTAGTTTATCAATGACTTTTTTTTGTATGGAAGAGCCCCAGACTGGACAGAGTACTCCAGAGGCAGGTCTTGAGTGCAGGAGAGAGGGGAAAAAATTGCTCCCCTCAAACTGCTTCCTACGCACTTACTAACACAGTCCAGTACACAGGTAGCCTTCAACAAGACAAGAGCACATTACGGCTCATGTTCAACTTGTCTCCTAGGACCCCTAAGTCCTTTTCTTCAAAGCTGCTTTCTATCCAGTCATCGCCCAGTCTGCATTGTTGCAAGGTGTTGGTCTGGTATCAATCACAGGGCTTTGCATTTGCTTTGTTGAACTTCAAGAAGTTTCAGCTGGCACACTTCTCCAGCCTGCTGAGATCTGGCTTCATAATTTTGACTAGAAGTTTAATGCCTGGTTAAATGCAGTCCCAATACTGTGAAAAATCAGCAGCTGATCAGTGACCACTAGCGACAATATCACAACATGTCACAACAAGTCACTGTGCCAGTCGTGCCCCTCAGATCTCAGTCTCACCTACTGCATTTAGACACAGCAGCTGTTTATGTGTTACATGGTTTGTCTATTCTAAAGTCAGGCAGTGGCATGAGTAAGGCAAATTTATTTTGCACTGTCACAGGACAAAAGCATGGACCTGATATACCCCTTCAGGTGAGACAGGATGAATAACAGCCAGTCGAGGCAATATTGATCAAAGAAGCATTACCTCTTATAGCCACTCTACAATGACCACATAATCAATTTTTTTAACAGGATCCCTTAGGAACTGAAGCAGTCCATGAGGATGGATGTCCTTAAGGGGAATTAGGAACTTTGAACAGTAGTGATGGTAAAGAAACAAAGATCTTGCCATCAAAGATGGAAACGCATTGCTAAGCTCATTCATCTGTGTTCATTCACAGAGAAAACATTTTTCTTTCTTCAAAAACAGGGTGACAATGAGATTTAGACTTCCAAGTCACCTCGGTATTTTAATTTTTAATTCAACAAAAGCAAAAGTTAACCATCAAAATTTATGGGGTTGTGCTGCAATGGTCTGAAGAGAAATGGAAATTGAAATTGGATCATTTAAACTGAAATGATGATCTAAACATATTTTAAGGAAGAGTAGACAAACCAGAAAGCATAACATAGTAAAAAATTCACACTGTCTTGCACACATGCATCAGCCTTGAAGGCCCAGATAATGAGTCTTTTGCAGGTTCCAGCTATGATCTTGTGTTTTTTTTTCTGCTACCATGTCAGTTATCTGATAACAAAAATCTTTCATGTCATACAGACCCTGAGACTCTGCTACTGCGCTAAAGTTACATTGGTATTATTCAAGTCAATGGGAGTCAACCACTTGCAATGCTATAATGTGGTAAAAAAATCAAGCTGACTTTGGGTGGTTTTTTGGGGTGTGTGTGGAGGGGGTTTTGTTGGGTTTGGGGGGATTAGGGGATTTGTTTTTGTTTGGGGCAGTATTTTGTTTTGACTTTTTTTTGTTGTTTGGGGGGTGTCAGGTTTTGGGGTTGTTGTTTGTTCTTGTTGTTTTGTTGTTTTCTTTTTAATTAAATCAAGCATGAAAAATCCTGCCCTAAATAGCCTGAAAGTGCAGCTCAGTTAAGGACAATAAAAACTCCAAGCCCCCAGATGAAGTAGCTTCAGAGGTTAAAACCCAGGATCTTCCATTTGCATCATAATGGGATGGGCTGTTTTGCACAACAAAGGAAAAGTCATAAAGTTGACAGAACTATTAGCCCCTTTTGAACGGATTACAAACCCCACCATTAGCATGCAAATAAATATTTTCTAGAAGCCTTCATGGTGTGAGAAACACTTCACAGTGGGATCATAGGGACGATATTAGTCTGCTCTGGTGCTGAGCTGAACCACTTTGGGGTAGTTTCTATATCATCTGCATAGCTCTCGTGTCACCCCTTACAGGAGAGATCTTGGCCTGGCTTCTGCATAAGGCTGTAATTCTGCAGCTTCATTTCAAAACATGATCACCTTGTCCAACAGAGATGTTAAATTTTGATAACTAGATATTATTTACCTACCATTTTTGTGCATTGTACCCTACACTTTACAGAGTGGGGACTTCAAAATGGCCCAATGACATAAAATTACTACAGCTGTACTGAATAACAATGAGGTGTAACCAGCTCCTAGCTCCTAGCAGCTGCAGAAAGACTCTCCTGCAAGTGACGGAGTAAATCATGGTACATGTCCATCACAGGATGAGTTGCACAGTAACATTGCCCCTCTAAACACCCACACTGGGTGGCACAGAGGTAACCAAGCACAAAATTCTCATTGTTTCTGTTCTCTATCTCACACACAGCAGTGGGACAGGAGGCCAGAAAACACCTGACCTACGCTAATCTTCGTATTAGCCAGCTCTCCTATTTGAAACCAGTAGTAGTTTACCACTGCTCTGAACCACCAGGAGGGGAGGAACCGAAAACACCCAAGGTAGGATTTCCTCCTGGCATCATTCCCTTCCACAGTCATTCACCCAGCTCCCCTGTCATGGGGGACAGTATGTAAAAACAACCCCAAAACACAACCCCTTTCATCGCCATCACTAGACACACTTTCAATGCTTTCAGGGAAAATCCTGTCTTTGATTCTAAATGTAGAGCTCTTGCCAAAAGCAACTAGAGTTAACGCATTCCAGCTCAGGCTGTAGTCAGCTCTTGAATGTTTTACATTTCAGTTGAGTGAGTTGGATGCAGAAGACTGAGCTGTGGTCAGGAGCCTGGGCACTGGAGTGCTCGGTCTGCAGCGTACCAGCAGCAACAGGCGTTTCTCCACTCCTGACTTTGAGGGAGCGTTGCTACCAAGGAGGAGGTCATCAAGCTCCTTTTCCACACCACTATCCCTTCTGTTTGGGTTAAGACGAAGAAGGGGGCCAACCGCAATAAAGGGTGGTGAGCTGTGGACACCTCCTCTCTTGGCAGCAGAGCAAAACCAACCACTTGGGTCACACAGGCCACTAAAGAGCCAGCCCCCTAATGGTAACACCCTTCAGTCACCACAGATCTGAATTCACAATACTGTTCTAAAGTGAAAAGTCTCCACAGTAGCCCTCTAAACCTGCTAGCTACCTCTCCCTCCATCCAAATGTCTATCTTAAACTTATTTTGGATATTGGATTGGAATGCTGGAAGCAAACATCCGTCACTACCTAGATGTAGGTAGTGTAGATTGTAACACTGACTGTGACACGTTATTAAATAAAATAAATGTTGGCAGGAGTCTATAGTGACAACATTTTTTGTTATTAACTGTTGGACGCACCTCTATCCTCAAAAATTCTAAACATTTTGTGTTGTAGTTGTTTTCAAATAGTCTCAAAAATATCGTTGCTACATGTTACAGTCATGCAGACAGGAGGGGCATTTCATTTCTCAATATAAAATATATCTGTACATTTCTACCATGAAAACAATTCAAAAATAACACTTGTTGCACTCAGCTGCTGCAGACAAGACACAGAATCTTTCAAAAATATAAAAATAGATATTAAGCATCATTAGAATTTCACATAAGTCTCAGAAAATTAAATCCATAAGCAAAAAGCAGTACAGTTAATACTGTATTTTTCTGTGTTTAATAATATCATGCAAAAACCTATCATATTTGCTTATATTTCCCAGGTGAGTATATTTCCTGACTGTAAATGTATAACTATTGCATTTTATTTTGGTTTTTGCACTGACCAAACAGAGATAAAACTGGCCTTCAATTTAGCATAATTTTCCCCTAAGGGGTAAGAATGCTTACTTAAAATGCACTTTAAAGAGATTTGCTACCTGTGTAACTCATTAGGCCAAACACTTCATAGATGTGTTCATCTTCAAATTAACTTCAAATGAATATTTTTAACTGAATTATAACAAATAATACTAGCTAGGAAGGAGGGTTCTGCAGAAATACAGAAGTATTCAGTTATGGTGGTGAAAAGGGAAGCTTAGTGTCAGCTTTTGCTGAATAAGCAAAGAATTCTAAGCAAAAAAAAAATCAAAACAAACAGAGGTACTCTGTTGGCAAGTACGTTATACTGGCATTATAAAAGCAAACACAGAGAGACTTCATGGACTAAACTCACTGTTATTTCCATGCTATAGCAGAGAAGAACAGCTTTGTCTCCCAAGATTCTTCTGACATTGTTTGACAAATGATATTTATATGTTTGCACCAAAAGTCAGGGTGTAAATTGACTGTTTAATGAAACACATTACACTCCTGATCAGTAAAACACCTTTTTTTGATTTTTCTTTTTTTTTATTATATGCAGTCCCACACCCTTTGCAGCCTGAGGAAGCTGGAAAAATAAACCCCAAACCATACCTGTTCTCTTGGGCACACCGAATTCTGCAGCCTTCCTTAGGTATCACCAAGCCCAAATGCATCCTTAGCCGACAATTGGTGGGCCCTGTGTGAGGCCAGACATGAGTCCCCGGGTGCATGATAGAATATTTGATCTGCAAGAAGAGAGAGGCAGGCCTTCAACTCGTTCAGCTTCCCAACCGTACTGCTAGGCGTTCAGGGCTTCATTATGCCTCATCCTTGACGATGGGCCAAAAGGGCAATGTCACCTTTTGTTAGAGTCTCAGCAACAATTACATTTTCTCACATCCTAAGGGCATTCAATACTAAAAAAACATGTCTTGTGGGGTGTGTGCGCATCCAGGTGCGTGCACGTGTAGAAGTGCATATTTTTAATTTTGTTTAAATAATCAGTATTCATATTTCAACATGGAAATAATTATCTCCTATCTACAATCAGAAAAATACTGTCTTTCCTATGGAAAGACTTCCAGGCACTCTTATCATGTAAAAGGATGGACCACAGGAGACACAGGGCCTGCATTAGCCAGACTGACAGGCCCCTCTCAGATGACAACTGGGTTGTGAAATGAGATGGTTGAGTTTAGGATCACGAGAAGAGGGAGAAAGGCAAAAAGCAGGATTACTGCCCACAGCTTCAGGAGAGCAGACTTTGGCTTATTCAAGGATCTGCTGGGAAAAAATTCCGTGAGACACAGTGCTGCAGAGAAGAGGGGTCTAGGACAGCTGGTTGATTTTCAAGGATCACCTCATCTGAGCTCAAGAATGGTTCACCCCCATGTGCAGGAAGCATGGAGACCCAGACAAAATTGAAACACAAAAAGGAAGCATACAAGAGGTGGAAGCAGGGTCAGGTCACCCAGGAAGACTGTAGAAACACTCTCTGAGCATAAAGGGATGGGGTTAGGAAAGTCTCCTAGTGTTGAATCTGGAGATGGAAGTGAAGGGCAACAAGATACATCAGCAGTAAGAGGAAGTCTAAGGAAAATGTGGGTCTGCTGCTAAATGCGGCAGGAGATCTGATGACAAATGACATGGAAAAGGCTGAGGCACTACATGCCTTCTTTGCCTCAATCTTTACTGGTATGACTACCCTTCAGGAATCTCAGGCACCTGAGACCAGTGGAAAAGACTGGTGACTTACCCTCAGTGAAGAATCATGTTAGGGAACATTTAAACAAACTCAACAAACTGGTCCATGGGTCCTGGTGGGATCCACTCATGAGTGCTGAGGGAGCTGGATGATGCTGTGAATGCACGCACAATAATCTTTGAAAGGTCATGGCAGCTAGCAGAACTCCCTGAGGACTGGTAGAAAGTAAATGTTGTTCCCATCTTCAAGAAGGGCAAGGAGGAGGATGAGAGGATGAAATATACATATATAGGCTATAGGCTAGTCAGCTGCACCTCAACCCCTGGGAAGGTGATGGAGCAAATAATCCTGGAAAGCATTTCCAAACACATGAAGGAAAAGAAGGTGACTGGGAGCAGTCAGCATGGATTTATGAAGGGGAAATTGTACTTAACCAGCTTTCTGTGGTGAGATGTCTAGCTTGGTGTATGAGGGGAGATTAGTGGATATTGTTTATCTCAACTTTAGTATGACTTTCAACATTGTCTGCCATAAACATCCTCATTGACAAACTGATGAAATAGAAGCTAGCTAAGTTGACAGTGAGGTGGATTGAAAACTGGCAGTTCAGCTAGGCTCAGAGTTGTGATCAGAGGCACAAAGTCTAGCTGGAGGCCACTCATCAAAGGTGTACCCCAGGGCTCAATACTGGGTCCCACACTGTTTAATAGCTTTACAAATGACTCAGATGGTGGGACCGAGTACATCCCCCTCAGCAAGTTTGCAAATGATAGAAAATCAGAGAGAAATGGCTAATACACTACATATTTTTTGCTGCCATTCATAGGGAACTTGGCAGGCTGGAGAAAGGAGCAAACAGGAATCTTGTGATGTTCAACAAAGAGAAGTGCAAAGTTCTGCAGTGGGGAGGAATAACCCCACATACCAATACAAGCTAGTGGACAACTGTCTGGAAAGCAACTTCCCAGAAGAAGACTGTGGGGTCCTCATAGACAACAATTTGAACATGAGCCAGCAATGTGCCCTTGTGGCAAAGAAGACCAAGAGCCTCCAGGGCTGCATTAGGGAGAGCTTTGGCGGCAGGCTGAGGGAGGTGACCCTTCCCCTCCATTCAGGGTTGGTGAGACATCTTGAGTGCTGGGTCCCGTTCTGTGCTATATGAGAGAGACAAGGACATACTGGAGCAAGTCTAGTGAAGGGCTAAAGGTGATAAAGGTGATCTGACATACAAGGGGAAGCTGAGAGAGCTGGGACTGCTCAGCCTGGAGAAGAGAAGGCTCAGGGGGGTCTCATCAATGTATATAAATACCTGATGGGAGGAGTGAAGAAGACGGAGGCAGGCTCTTCTCAACGGTATCCAGTGAAAGGCAAAGAGGCAATGGACACAGATTGAAATACAGGAAATTCCAATTAAACATAAGACAAAAGTTTTTTACTGTACACTGGAACAGGTTGCCCAGAGGTGCTATAGAGGCTCTATTCTCAGAGGCATTCAAAACCTGACTGGACACAGTCCTGAGCAAGCTGCTCCAAGTTCATCATGCTTTGGGCAAGGTGTTGGACCATGTCATCTCCAGAGGTCCCTTCCCACCTCAACCCTTCTGTGATCCTACAGCAATGCAACAAGCAGGAAGTGTGAATAACGCATGACGGTGGTGAGAAACATCTTCAACTGAGAAATCTGCACATCAGGCTGGGATAGGGTAACTTTGATGAACCTTAAGGTTTAAGATATTGCTTGCTCTCCAACTGTAACAAAATCAGCAGAAGACAGTGTGTCTCTAATGCCTTAGCCATTCCCACCCTCTGAGGTTTCAGCTCACCACCAGTTTCTTATGACAGTAAGTGATAAGCTCCAGTGGCTGTGGTGAACAGAGATGCTCCAAGCCACCACCTCTGCTACACCGAGATGCATTAACTTGATTGCCCCGTCAGACCCTAATGCAATGCAAATAAGTGGATATGCCCGATAGTTACTAATATCCCAGAGAAACATTTTTTTTAATGCTAATATACCAGCACTGCAGATTGATTCCTGTCATGTATGTTATCTGTCCACGCAGATTACTCTAGGTGTGTCTGTAAATTATATGTATGCACTGTACCAAGTACTATACATAAATAGTCCTGAACTACGAAAGAGTTATACTATGGTTGCAATGTAAAACTCCGAAGAGTTAAGAGATGCCCAGAATTAAAACTACCTGTGCTACTTTAGCTTACTTCTATTTCTGAGGAGAATGATATAATTTTTAATAATGTGATTACTTGCTCTTGTTCTACACAGTTTTTCAGCAGCACTGAGCAGGTGGTTGATTATTTTACATTTCTTTTATCTTTGTCAATACAAGAGGTGCCTAAAGCATCCAAATGGTCTGTCTACCATAAGATTCCTAACTCCCTGATTTTGTTTGTTCCAAGTGCTTCAGTACATGAATAGAGATTAGGTGATATTTTAAATTTAATTTACCAGTAAGAATCGGAGGCATGGCTAGCATAAAAGACCAAAGTTGTCCTAGGCATCCCCTAATATTGGATCTAAAACTTACTTAAGACTTCTAGAGCACCATTTTTCAGATTATTTTACATCTTATGTGTTCAAAACACAGCTATAGCTGTGAATACACAATGTTTCTGCAAACCATATCCTGGTGGTAACATGCGGGGTGCCAAAAAATGATGAACAAAATAGTAGCTCTCAAAGAGAATTTGCCCTCTGGGATAGATCCATTTGGGCTATGGATGCCACAGAAAGCAATTTTCTTGCTGTTAGCCGCACTGAACGTGATGACCTCTCTCAACAGTTATATTTACTACAAACAGCCTTTGCAACATATCAATGAAACGTAGCCTTGTTCATTCCCACAACAGAAGCCATCAAAAGCAATAGTCTGGCGAAGAAGCTGAACACCTACTTTCAGGGCTCTGAATTAGGATTGTGCTAGCACTGTGTTTTACAACTTTTGCATCCTTAATTTTGCAACACGAAGGTTATTCTCATGTAGTAATTACAGATAAAATATAGTAACTTGAAAATAAAAGAATAATGAAAATCTCTGTCCTGCAGAATCAGATGATATCTGTGTTAGGCCATTCATTCAGCTGTGTGTGTATTGATCCATACCGTACAAGTCCACTGCGTGATTTAAAGAGGCTAATTTGTAGTCGAGTAGTCAGTGTAGACCAGGCACTCGAAACAAACTTTATTGGCACCCAAGGCCACAGCTCATGGATGTAAAATTTCCTTCCTTTACCTTTAGGAAAGAAGCATGTGACAGCAGTACTGCTGTTTGGTTTCCATGAGGCGATTCTCCTTCTGTCTAACGCAGCCAGGCTGGGGTAGATGGGTGAAGCGTATCATAGTGAGGATCTGGCTTACTGAATTAGTCTTGTAAAGTTAGGTTCAGACCAGAAAAAAATAGTCAGGTTAGAAAGGACCTAATCCAACCTCCTGCTCAAAGCAGGGTTATCTATGAGACAGACCAGGTCACTTAGGGCTGAGGTTTAAGTCATTACTTATTGTTTGACCACTGGTTGGCACATAACTACTGACCTACCACGAGCTCCCAGGAAACACAAGGCAAAATGGCTCAACTAAAAAGTCCATAGAAAAGCTTCACTTAACATATTTCACCTTGTATTTCCTGAGGGCTAAAATTGGGCATATTTTTACTGCTAATTTCACTGGGTGCTTGAGACATCATTAAATATACCAAAGTCACGCATCCCCCTATATACATTCCTCAAAATCACCTGCTCCCAGCAATAGGAATTTGCAAAAATGAAGACATTTGCCAAGTACCTGCCCTCTTCTGCAGCCAGTAGCTTCCGGGAATCTTTCCAACAAAGCACATGTTTTCGGAACACTTTTACAAGCATTCTCATTTTTTCTTCCTAGTACAAATAATGGACAGAGCACTGGTAAGAGCAATGAATGAAGATTTCCTTGTTTTCTGCTTTGCAGAAGAGCAGCAAAGCTGTCAAAGAGCTGACACTTAAAGGTAAATATTATTATTCCCCTTTTACACATTATGAAACAGAAGTATTAACACATTGTAATATCAGAGCAGCCTGCAACATCTTTGCCTTTAAATTATTTGAGAAGAACAAGCTTGCTACCATTTTTTAAACATGATTCTTAAAGTATAAGCATTAATGAGGCTGCAAGGAAAAAAAAAAGAAAAATGCCATCAACATCATACCATTTCAACACCAGATTATATTTTGATATAATTTGCTTTTAATATTTTATCTTACAGTACTGCTTCATATGCAGAGTCTTACAAGAATTTGAAGTTATTCCAATAGTTGGGCCTCCTACTGCAGAGCTCAGGGACAGGGCAACAGGCTTATTAAAGCTCATTCTTTTGCTCAAACCATTTCTGAATGACAGATCTCACCTAGCTGACAACACAATATTGAGGATGCGCCTTCTCCCACGTTCCTGTCTTCCCTCAGGCTGATCTGTACTATGCATTACCATGCAAAATGTTGGCAGCCTTGCCAGAAGAGGAGTATTACCCTCAAGGGATTCTTAGAAGCACTTAGGGACAACGTGGTTTAGAATAAAGAACTCTTCTTCACTGTTGCACAGGTCCCAGACACTATTTTATTAGCTCCCTTCTTCTGCTGATTCAGTAATTACAAAAATGGTTCTAGAAAAAACTGTTGCTACTTGTCATTACACTATATTAATCTGAGAAAGTGAAATGGAGGAAAGAAAAGAAATACAAAATGTTTTACCTTGTTGCCATAAGGTAAACTGGCTCCAGTCTCCTTTTTCTCGTAGATTCTCATCTTCAGGTAGGAAGAGGCTTCTTTTTTTATCCATCACAGCAAGCCCCTCATCCCGAATAAGCTTCCAGTTTTTTTCTAAGGACTGTTTAGAGAGCCATGTTACTGCACTGAGAACTTACTGCATTTGGCTTTAGTACTGTTTTTATTTCTCCCTGCCATTATTAACATTTTTTTTAATTTAAAAGCACTAAAAAAGTGTTCATCATCATTATCAAGTTTCTTTATATTCAGTTCCCTTCTGACATGTTAAGGCAGGAAAAAACAACTTTCACAGCATTCTTCAGATTCAATTATATTAGGATCATAAAATTTCAGTAATGCCTAGCCTCTTTGCAGACCAGACCTCACTTCAACTTGCTTTTTGATTAGCCTAAGGGCTCTTTAACAGATCACTTTGTATTGCAAGCTAGGAAGAGTATTGATCTTCTTAAATACAGCACATGTTACCTGGAAGCACTCCTGCGACTAGAAAACCACTCGCATAACCTGGAACTACAGGCGTTGGCAGAACATCACAGTTCAAAGAGTATAAATGTAAAAAGCTACTTAAGTTGACAGTTATGATTTAAACCTTCAAAAAGATTTGCAAAGATTTACTTGCACACGCTGATGCTATTGAAAAAGATCAAATATGACTTGAAATGCCAGGTGATGATTTACGGACACAGCCATCAAAAACGTGTAAGCTGCTTGTAATTCATACATACCAAATCCACAAGGTTATAGAATTAAAAATTCTGTTATCTGCTGCCTTAGGACATCATATTTGTAAAAGTCAGATAGATCAGAAAACCTTTTACTCTACCAATAAGTCATTTTAATGTTATAGCAATATAAATGAAAAACCCACAGCGTAACAATGGACCTGGGTAAAAGTGACTTCCATTTTCCAGGACACTGCTACATTTTATTTTGGGTGAATAGTTTTCATTTTTCCTGTGTGCTCTTGAACAAAGCATTTCTGTAAGACATTTTCAATCAATTTCATACTGAAAATAGGCTAAGGCGTGTTCCCACGCTACCTCTTTATATTATGTGTAAAGCTGAGTAAAACTCAAAAGTCTGTGAGACTAGGTGATATAACTGCCCCTTATTAGCCTTAAAACTCCATATGGTTATTAGCTTCCCCAGTTTAATTAAACAGTTGCATTTTCCACTTGATTTTTTTCAGTTAAGAGACAAGAAGACCACACAAAATAGGCTGCAGGTTGATATATCATAAAAGGCTCAGTAAGCCATGGCTAGAACATGCTGTCGGTAATACAGCAACTTTCTCCCACTAGAACATTTTCAGGTAAGCTAAGACCTATGAAAATTAGGATTGCACTTCTGTTATTACAGTACTCTCTCCTTCTTCCCAGCAAATTATTTTCTCTCTCATCCATCAGTAAAGGAGAAGGGCACTTATAATTTTTCCTGGTGCATTCACCTTACTCTCTCCCACTAATGGGTTTCCATAACACTCCTTTAACAATTAACTAGAAATGTTTCTTAGAATATCTTTGCAAAAATGACTTTTCCAAAATGCAGAGTACAAAACAAGACTGAAAATTTCCACCTGATCAGAGATGAATATGGGAACAGGGCTACCATAGCTACAAAAGGAAATACCAGCTTGAGTGCCTGATTTTTCACTGGCTGGAGAAGAGGAAGAAAAGAATAACTTACATTTACACAGTGATACAGATCAACAAAGGTGGAAAACTTTAAAAGATATTATAAATGCTTCTCTGTTTCCTCAAACTCCTCCTACTCCCTTGCCTGAAAAAAGGTAACTGGGAGCATTCACCCATGCAGACAAGATGATGCACGAACAGTACTGGTGGTCCAAGGAGTTGCAGGCAACAGCTGCTTTGTCACCTCTAATCCTTGACGAGTGCCACAGGCTGAAAGTTAACCTCCAAAGGTGCATGTTTGTCCTTGCCTTTTAAGATTCCTTCCCTAACATGTTGGATATGAAGTGATTTGAATACACATCATTGATTTTGAACTAGCTCCTCAATGGTTTTAGACATAACTTGCACTGAAACTAAGAGCGTCTCCATACTCCTGAAAACCTGGACCGCAATCTATAAAAGACACCGACGGTGCTTTACTATAAGTGATAGGCAACTCCTAGGTAGAAAGGAAGCGGACAGTTACAGGAATTCAAACAAAGCTCTGCCTTGATCTCCCTGATTTTACAGATACTTAGGCATACCTTGAATGGTAAGAAAACATAACAACATTAAAACATAATGACTAAAGTCCAGGACTTGAACTTAAGGCTCTGGATCCAAGAGCTGGTATCTACAGAAAAAAGTTAAAGATGCTTATGCTCCACAATATGTAGGAATTCGAACCTCAGGTTAGAGCAACAAATTCATATATTTGGTGCGATATCCTGATTTCAAGTGAAGAATCAGGTGGTGAACAGCATTAGGAGCATATGTCCTTGTTTCCTAGCAGCTGATTCCCATAAACCTCCATATGGCTTTTTAAATACAGTTCCTAACAATAATGGAAGTTTACAGTTGCTTTACATCTGGCAATAATGTAGAATTTATTGGCAAAGACATTACTGTATTTAAATGGGGATTTCTTAATATTGGTTTATTTTTATGTGTGACTATTATATTAGAATCCTTACTATGTGCTGTCAAACCCTCTCAAATGTATGGCCGTAAACGACATAGGCAGAGATTAAGAGGTTACTGCCCCTCATGTGAGGCATAACTACTGACCACACATCCATTTTAATCCATCGGCCTATAAAATAAAGTCATGGTGAAGACCTCAAGCTATTTCACTTTGTTACTGAAACAGAGTAGGAGGGTATTCACAATCAGTTACTGTGCCTCTGCTGGGGAATGCTGATGACCTCCAAGTAAGGGGCAATATTTTAAACCTTTCAAAATAGATTCCTTGCACCCATTCGGTCACTCAGAGTGCTTGAACATCAGCACGTGTATGTATCATCTCTGCTCTTTTCAACACAAGGCTCCCCTTAAAGCATCCAGCCACTCTTTAAAAGCATATTTCAATTTAATTTCTCCATTAAATATGAATGTTTAGCTATTATTAAGCTAAACCATTAAGCCCTAGCTGTCCCTCTACAGAAAACATTATGGACATGTGCTGTTGCCAGTACTTTCATTCTCTTTTTGTGCTTTTCTTGCTGCACTTTAAACTTCTAATTAATAAAATCTAAGCCATCAGAGAAAACTGACAATATGAGATCTATTTTAGTCAATCACCTATTCACTGTAGTATGTTATTGGCAAAGCATCCTCTGGGTTCTTTCCAAAAGTCAGCGGACACAACGTGATGAAAGGACAAAGTTACCTAGGTCATTACCTATGTATTAGTTTCAGACTGGTGAAAAGTCTCTAGGATTCAATAGCATTGTACCCCCTTTTATTATTTTTTTAAATGAGCACCAGAATAGAAAAATAATGCTATGCTGAGGTTCTACAAAAGGTACCAGCGAATGACGTAATGACTCAGTAAGACCGTCCATGGAAAGCTATTTGCCCCAAGGGAGGCGAGCAGGTTTTCAAAGATAAAAGTAAGGTTTCCTTTTAGCAGATTGGTTTTTGCTCTATGGAATGGGGAAATAATGTTGGGGTTTTTTTTAATTAAAACATGTACAGATTTGGAACATTTCAGAAATTAATAAAACCAATGTCTTCAATGTTTTTTTGCCACTTTCTGGAGAATACTACTTCAAATTTTGCTTGCAGCATCCTACGTTACTAGAATCAAGCCTGCTTTCTTTCAAAACTTCAAGTACTTTCTTGAGTTATGGGGGAAACACAACAACAGAAATATTTTTTCTGATGCAACTAGCTTATGTTTTGGGTTTATACTTTCAACTGTGAATGTTACCTTGAAGAGCATAAATCTTACAACCCCCAAATTATAAGTAAATTAACAGCCACAATTTAGTACAGATTCAATGACATATTGCTAATAAAACAGCTAAAAAAATATACCACAAAATTATTGGACTGCAGAGGTATGAGTGGATTTCAGAGAGACAATTGTGCTGTGGAGGTCAGGTGTGAATTTCTTTGTTGGTCTTTTGAATGGCTCCTCTAGGAGCAATGCAAGATGCTGATCCAAACCAAGATCTCCATAGATGGTCTGATCCATCTGAAAAAAATCCTTTCAAGACAGAGCCCTGGCCATTTTATAACAGGAAACTGAATTCTTTCATCATTCAAAGCTGACTTGTCTCCTGATGCTGAGGGTGAAGGGACCATTACTTTCTGTGACTCAGGAATTTGAATGGTTTACATGTAAGAGACCGTAAAACATCACTGCAGATAGCTCTAAAACGCCAGTAAAATAATATGTAGTCTCTCTTTTTTGTCTGGCAAAAGTATGATAAGAAGTTCCCAGTTTCTCCATCTCCTTTATGGCAGGGAGTATCCCTACACATTCCTCAAGAATGATTTCAATACATGCACATTGCAAATCTTCCCAAATGCTAGACCATAAAGTTAATTGCTTTTTTTGTGTGGCTGAGATTACACTGGAGAATCACACTTTAATCTAAATTCCCTAGCCTTATTTATGCTGCCATCAAAAGCATAACAGGGGCCATCTTCCTTTTTTAAATTGCTTGCTTGCTTTTTTTTTTTTTTTAAATAAAAGCATCCTTTCATAGTAGGTTTTTTAACATGTTATGTAACTGAGTATAATGAAACAACCACTCTGAATGAACCTGTCTCTTGCAAATAAACAATTGTGTTTTAAATTTTTTGTGCAGAATAATTTTGCTATACCACATACCAATAATTAAAACATACAGGGGAAAAAAAAAGGTTCTTCCCCCCTTTATTTTTGTTTTTTAGGATTTATGATTAAAATTATTAAAATAATAAAAATTATGCTATTTTGAAAACACAAACTATTATTATGAATAATACACAGACTACTTGTTGTGCATTAAATAAAAAAATAACTTTAAAGAACTTAATTTCTATGTTGTTATCTTTTGCTAAATCCATCACAAGGAGTCCACACTTGTTTCTCTTATGCAGTTAAAAGCTTCCAAAGAGGTCACCAAATATTACACAAGGAATGAAGGACACAGCCTTTCCTGACTAATTAAAAATTCACAATGGGTGTCCAAGGCATTGCCAAAGTTTGGTGTGATTTTTCACTCGAGACATTACAGTTGTCTACCATGCAAATTTTGTATTTATGAATCATTTCAGCCATCCTGTCCCCATTCTCAATTTTGAAAATGCCTGAGCTCATTTTATAGTATCTTAGCTAAATCTTGTGCTCCGTCTGAGATTGGTGTCTGGTACTCACAGGCAGCGATTCAGACTTCATAGATTAGAATTTTCTCTGCGTAATACCTTGGATTATAGTTGTTATTAAAAAAATTAAAATCAAAGTATACAGAAAAAAACTGCCTTACCTTCACCAGTTCCGTATAACCAGTTTCCCTTGCTGTCCACCAAGGCTGAGCTTTAAGTCCCTTGACGTTGTAGAGGGAGCGCTGCCAAACCGATGCAAAGTGACCTCGTTGGTATCCAAGTTCATACCACTTGTATGCCTAAAAGATTGCAGTTATTAACAACCAAATCCATATCAGCCAAGCCCCCACAGAAAAGAAGAAATTTATGCTTTTTTGGTAAGGTAACAGACTGTCTCTTTGGATGCCAGGGTTATTTTTCTAAGGTAACGAACACTTCAAGGAAAAAAACCCAAACAAACTCAAAAACCCCAACTAACAATCCCAAAATAGATCAGTTGGCCAAGGCTGTCCAGTCCAACATTAGCAAAATAGGATAATCTTCTCACAACCGTTCACATCCAATATGGGTCAGTAATCTAGGCACTGTCCTTGTCTTGGGAAATCCAATTGTTTGTCATCTTGGTCAACCTTGTCTTTGTCTTTTATTTCTCTACCTAAGAATTAAAGATGACTGCCTTCTGCTGCCAATAGAGATGCTGTGATGATGAAAGCAGTGCTGACTTTATGGACCTAAACTGTTATATAATTATATCTAATATGTATACGCACTTGAATTTCTTCAAATATTTGTTGCCACACCAGAATTGAGCTGATGCTACTAATTTTTCTAACCCATTCTCTTTATTTCACATGGTAGAAACCTACTGAGGCTAATACCAGACCTTTACTTGCCTTACTCTGCCTTTACACAACTTGCTTTAGCACCAAAACAAGGTCCTGCAAAGGAAGAAAATGGGATGCTTGGAAAAAAAGATCCAGCATGAGTAGCACTGTGATGAACCATATACGGAGTAGGTTACATAGGGCTGCATCCTTTCTGTCCAGCATAGCTACAGCTGCAATATTTTAGTGAATACAAAAAAAACCCCAAACTCCTGGATATGACCAGACAGCTAAGTAGGGAGATATGAGGTAAGAAGTCCAGAGCAGAGGGACTGAAGCAGGCAGCAATCCCTGCCTTGAACAGAAACTGTCTAAAAACCTCTTTACTTGGAGTCATGCACAATGTCCCTCTGCAGCTACACCACTTGAAATTCACTCCCTCCCAAGCCTACAACCTATCCAACTCACCTCCGCCTAAACGTCACTCATCCAAACTTGGACCATGTTCTCACACTCCTTCACCCAATCTGATATTTATTCTTACCTCACTCTGTGTAAATCAGCCTATAATTTCACCCTTGTGCTTCCAGTAAATAATGCTCCCCCCCACCATTAGCTGCCTTCCTTGGCTGTATCCACCTCCTTGCCAAGTTCTCCTCAAAAAACCAAACCCTCCACTTTTCTTTCCAGCAGGAGTACAGAAAATCTGGTCTGCTGGTTTTGTTTGGGATACAGCTGATTTCTTCATAGCAGCTACTATGGGGCTATGTTTTGGATTTGTGCTGAAAACAGGATTGATAACACAGGGATGTTGTTATTGCTGAGAAGTGCTTGCACAGAGTCAAGGCCTTTTCTGCTTCTCACCCCACCCCACCAGTAAGTGGGCTGGGGGTGCACAAGAAGTTGGGAGGGGACACAGCTGACCCCAACTGACCAAAGGGATATGTCACGCTCAGCAACAGAAAGCTGGGTGAAGAAGGAGGATATGGGGCATGTTCGGAGTGATGGCGTTTGTGTTCCCAAGTCACTGTTAGGCGTGACGGTGCCCTGCTTTCCTGGGATGGCTGAACACTTGCCTGCCCACGGGAAGTAGGGAACGAATTCCTTGCTTTGCTTTGCTTGCATGCTCAGCTTTTTGCTTTCCCTATTAAACTGTCTTTATCTAAACCCATGAGTTTTCTCACTTCTACCCTTCCAATTCTCTCCCCCATCCCACCGAAGGGGAAGCGAGCGAGCAGCTGTGTGGGGCTGAGTTGATGGCTGGGGTTAAACCACGACATCTGGACAAGATTAACACTGTCCCCAGTAGCATCCTGGTACGGTAGTTTCCCTGCATGACTAACTATTTTAATTGCTATTTGTTTTTCAAAGAGATTAATTTCTCCTATTCTAACTCAGAAGCATATGACAGTTGTCCATTAATATGCCCACATTTGACATGAAGGCTAAAACAAAAGACTTACTGAGAAAAAACCCACAATACTAACTCTTAAGTTAAAGAAGAATCATTTTATATATGGGGTCTAATGGAAAGCAAAACATACAATCAAGTAAACACATCTCTAGGAGAACAATTCATGTCAGTTTGTTGCTTATGTTTACCTTGAAGCCAGTAAACTAGAAGGAAAAAACAAAACTGTTTTGGATATAAATCAGCCATGAGAACAGTGTGTGACTTAGCAAGACTAAGTGTTAGCAGTCAGTCGGTCAAGAAAACAAAAAGCTATTGGAAATTCTTCATGTAATGGATTATTTCTAAAAATTTCCAGGTGTCATCTTAGAGATCTTTTATTTCAGATATAAGGTAAGAAATTACTTTGGGTGGGTTTGTCTTCAAATTTTTATATGTCTCTATATTGTAACCATAGATTATTTATTAAGAGTCTGTAAATTTTCATCAATCTTTTAAAAAATGTGGTACTCTGGTCTTTATAACTTCCTTGAAGTATGGAGGAAAGGCCACAACAGAATGTTGCCTTACAGTATTTATGTGAAGTACAGAAAAACACACTGTGGATTATCAGAATAAAAGCAGACCTTATATAAGCTTTCATCTTCTTTTTCTTGAAAGCTTTTAAAAATTGTATGAAAAAAAAAAAAAAAAAAAAAAAGTATTACCTTTGGGTAATACACAGTATATCTTTAAATTTTTATGTTGGTTAAGTCTCTGAACTGTAAGCATTATGATTTATATCATATGTTCCCCAAGATGTAAGTTGTAATAGCAGTGGGATATCGATAGATCGTTCACACTGACTGCCTGCATTATTTGCAATGTCTGGAGTTAGCCCAAATGATAAGGGGAATGAATTACTTGTTTCAGCCACTGACTGATGAGTATGAATGTTGCTGCTCTTTAAGATCCATCAGCTATAATCACGATGTATAATACTGTTAATCCTTATCTATTAGAGGCATTGTGCTATGAGGTTGCCTTTGACAGCATGCAGTAGGGTTAGGCTGCCTCGCTCATCGTTTCCAGTCCTGAGTTTCCATGAGAAACCTTTCTTTTCGCATGCAGATCTTGGCAGTGGGAAGACTAAATAACGTCCACTGTACTATTCAGGACATCTACAACAGTATAGCTTCCTTTCGAGGGAAGTAGTTGTTTGAGATGCACTCAGTTTATAAATTCTTGTGAACAGCACTTTGTTCTATAATACCTTCCACAGTTCTAATTTATCTTTTTTTTAAGTCAATTTGGCATTTTATCAAGTTATAGTTGGAAAGGGCATACTCAACACTGTTTCCCTAACCCTTACCAGGACCACATTCATAATTCCTAATTTAGCTCTACCTTCAAGAAACCTTCAGCAATAGCAATTTCACTTGTTCTTTAAATATTGATCTGTTTCCTTGATTAAATCTTGAAGTTCAGCATGTCTAGCAAGGTCAGTGAGAAAAATTTAGCTTAACGGTGGACTTTCCACTGATGAATTTAAAAGTTTTCTCTATGCCAAGAAGTTCATTTGTCATTGATTAAAATTTCTTGTACAGCAGATTTGACCATTAACTCCATAAACATTAACACGATTATCCTGGGGATTGAGATGATATACATTAATTACACCTTTGTGGTATCTTTAGTCAAACATTGTAATGGGATGCTCTAGGCTCAATCATTCAACCCAGAATATACCATGGAAGCATACAGGGACTTCCTTTTTGGTTTTCTGTTGAGAGAAGGACAGATGTACAGAGAGAGTCAGACAGAGAGACAGCGCGTGTGCAAGCAGATACTGTGTGTGTTTGTGCATGCGCACGCATGTGTGTGTTTACGTATACAATGAGCCCAACAAATTCTCACTTATAAATGAACTCTTAAACTAAAGAAAAAACTTCATTGGAACAATATTTTATTGTACCTTCAGAGAAGGCGTTCTAACTTTAAAAAGAGAGATGATATTACATTTCAATGTATGTATGAGGTATTGCAATAAAAGTTCCATGTTTTATAAAAAAAGAGAATTAACCTGATGAACTAGGCTTAAGAAAGATCACTAACATAGGTTTCATTACGTCCACTCGTCTATAGCTCATATTGGAGAACTGCCTACCAACTGGGCTAAGATACTTAAGAGGTCAGCATTCTTGGCAGTATTTATATATCAATATTTCAGACCTATTATTACAGAACTGATTAAAAAGCAGTTCCACTATGCTTTTGTATTCTCCTTCTTTTCACATTTCCCATCCAGGAACCTGAGTAGGGTTTTTTGGCTTGTTTTTATGTTTGTTTGTTTTTAAATTCATGCCCGTAGTAAAATTCATTACTAGTAACAGTCTTCAACAAAAGCCCTTTGCTCCCCTACCATGGCAATAGTGCTAATTCGCACCAATTTAAATTTAAATTTGGCTTTTACATTAAATTTGGGTTTAAATTAACACATTGGAAACTTTTATTGTTTCCAGTCACATATGTTTGCTTTTGGGCATGCAACAGATTTGTTGCACAAATCTCTGCTTTTTTGATCTGTTTGCTACTTTAATTATTGAACAAATACCATAACTCAGCCCACACATTCAGTCCTCTCACGGTCTTGTTTTATCACGTTGGTTCTCAAGGTCATTTTGGGGAAGAAGGGAGGTTTACAAAACACTGTTATATCAGAGCTATGAGAGAACTTCTGTACAGTGATATGCACGTAATTGTTTTCTGAAACTCTGGTTAAAATCTTTGTTGTAAGTTGTAGAAGCAGAAAAGAGGTTTTAAAAACACCTTCACTGAATTTTTGAAAAAATGTTTTTTCCCTGTGTTCAAAGTGCCCCATGCAAGCTTCAAAAGTTTAGGTTCCTTCTAAAGCAAGGAATGCTAGGAGATTGTATTGTCACACCAATGGCAGATTTTTTGCTGTTGCTCATCTTGACCTCTAAACACATACGCTGGATTGTTATTCCAACAGGACTACTCATGTTTTCAACACCGAACCCATGCTTAAAAGTTTTTCTGGATTCTGCAGTCCATCAGAGATTTAGACTTTAAAGCAAGAATATGTTAAATGCGTACCTCTTTGTCTCCCATTCTCTGCAAGGCATCACCCAGATGAAAATAAAAGCGTCCATCATTTGTGCCGGGGTCACCAGACTCTAGTCCTTCCTAAAAAAAAAACCCAAAAAAACCCACGTATAAGAGAACCTTCAATACATCTTCTAAAACTGTTCATTCAATTGCTGTAAATAGGCTGTCAATTCTATGCAAGAGACAGGCTGTGAAACTGGCTATAAAATATAACCATCGTGGCATCATGGAAACCTGGAACTTAGGCTGAATACAATACTTCAGTAAAAAACCATTGAGGAATATTATCAGTTTTCCAAATGCCATGGCCTCTCCCCTCAGTCCTTCCAAGACAGAGTGTATTTAGAGATGGAAACTTGCCCCTGGCCCTATATATATATACACACACAAGCATTTTAGAAAAGTGGATTAAGGTTTTATTTTGTGGTATCTCTTCCCAAACACTCAGAAGCATACACAAGCCCCCTCTGGATTTTTCAAGAACCTTAAGTTTGCAGCATATTGCCAAACTCAAACCAATTTGAGACTAACAGCTGTGTTCTTAGGGTTAACCACTAGTAAAACAAATACTTGAAGTTTAAGAATTGATGAGCCTCAGCGTAACAAGCTTGTTCCAGTTCATAGGCAGTGATACAGCAATATAGCTCCAACATAGCTTAAACTGTGATTTGTGATTAGTATGCTTCTACCTTGACATGTTTTATACATTCCAATTTTATTTTTTATAGGTAGAATATTTACTGCAGGTAAGAAAACAAAAATACCTTTAGATAGGGTATGCTCTCTGCTATCTTGTTTTCTGCTTTCAGGATGAAGCCATAATGTACTTTGGCAAAGCCGTCATTTGGAGCCAAGCTTAGAACCTGTTTGGGAGCAAATGAATTAAATACTCATGCATTTATCTATGCAAATTAACAAACCAGTGGACATATTACTATTAAGTGATGCAATGACATTTTCTTCCATCGCTGACTCTCAGATAAATTCTTCACCTTGGCTGTACTTTCTTTTTCCCATTCACTTTTGTGCTTCTCCAGAAAAACCTATTACAAGTCAAACTTTAAAGTCTCAGAAGTAAAATTATTCCAACTTGAATCTCTGAATTGCATTATTTTTTTGTTGTCTGTCTTTCTCCACCCTTGAGCTACAGCATGCTACATTACAGAATTAACACTGTTCATTAACACTTAAGTTACCCATCCCAGGTTTGACTAATCTGAAAGAAAGCAGCTGCTTTTGAACAAGTCTACAGCACAGTCACAGGAAATGTAGTGTAGAAATATACCTGAAATAGTTTAAAATTAGACAGGTTTATACCAGTGGCAAACTAGTCTTGGCAAGAGAAAAGATACTACGCTGTGAAGCACTTAGGAGGATGCTGTAAAATAACGGTTGCACCACGTGATGGGACTGCACAAACCCTGGAAACACAAAGGGCATTCTCAGCATAACAGTGGACTGGAGCACTCTCTGGAAGAGCTTACATTTGCTTGGCTAAGAGAAAGCTATCAGATGGTAATGACAGGCCTAATGCAGTAGTGATTCAATGTGCTTTCACACTAGAAGGTGATGGGTAAGTTACTCTTGGATAGTCGTGTGCTGCACTCTTTGACCAACACCAAGACCTAGCATGCTGAATTAAGCTAAAATCTTTTGAACGAGATTCAGATAATGACTGAGTCATAACCTGACCTAATTTTGCAGGAAAGGAAAACCCATAGGCAAATATCCAGAAATGGGTATTTCATGGGGACTGTGCAAGAGAAAGATTTGTGAGTACAGGGACAGCTGTAGGAAAGGATTGCTGTATGGGGGAGCGTTTCAAGGAAAGGAGGTGTGAAGCTGGCTGGCCTGAGTTCTGAAACAGGTACCCCAACAGTACTGAGATAACTGAAGTGCATTTGGTCTGCCTCAGCCAAGAGGAAAATTAGAGAATGTCTTGATCTATTTTGCAGCTCCATGTATGTATGATGTATATATTCAATATCTTTTGTAGCTCTATGCGATACCAATTACATGGTCAAGTTAATCTGTTGTTACACCTCTTCCCTCCTTAAAATAAGGATGGACAGTCTTACAAGGACAGATCCTCAGTCGCGAAGATCATCACAAGTGCCTGGGAGTCAATGGAATTACAGAGGCTGACACCTGCTGAATGTCTAGCACAGTCACTAAATACAAAACAATGGACAGATGAGCAATTTCCCTTCCCTAAATCCATTTTTGAAGCTACTAAACTTATGCCATGGATAAAATGTCTGCATATATTATAGCCTTTCCCCCGCCTTTTCCAGTCACTGTCTAACCTAATTTTGCAATCAGAATAATTACAAGCAAAACCATAACAAGCCCTCTGGGCCGATTTCTCTGCTTTCTCAAACCTTGTTACATATGAACTACATCTGAGCAAAACCAAAATCAGTGCAATGTGGGTATAAAAAGTTATGAGTTAAAAAGAGCAGCATTTCACTTCTTTTTACAGAAAATAGCTACTATGAAGGAACAGTCAATTTGAGAATCTGAAGTCCGTAATATGACACATTATTAACAGAAAGTGAACTTGTCGATTCTTAGTAAGGATGAGCTTGATCCCTAGTATAAGAATATGCTACCACCTTATGCAACATGCTTTTTGACTACAGCATTCTGTGTATAATCATTTTGATCCAAGAATCTGTACCTGCAGGGTGAAATAAAATGACTGACAGAAATAGTTATTAGCCATATAATTTCATTACAGTTCCTTTAACTATAGGATAAAGCTACCTGATTAGTTAAGACAGAATAGAATTTTCTGTATTACAGTTCATTTAAACTATGCTGAGTTGCATTAAGGCATGATCTACACATTCGGAGCCCCTAAAGAGAAGCGAAGTGATACAATCAGCAGAAATTACACTGGAAGTATTTAATGTAAATTGTATTACTCTGTTGCTGTTGCTGCGTGCAATATTAATTATGTTTAGAAATAAGTTTTACTAAACTGCTCATAGCCCATTAAATATTAATCATGAATATAGAAATTAACCTCTGGGGCTATCAATAGCTAATTAGCCAGGGCAGAGTACTGTGTTAATGTGGATATTCTGCTTTTGGTACCTGAGATAGCTCAATCAGAGCTGGCTTTATGTGTGTCTGTATAATGCTGCACTAAGCCATATAGACAGGCAGAAAAAGTACTATTAGCAGAGTAACTGGTCTCATAAAGTTCTCTTCCACTATATTTTATCATAATCTGTAGATCTTTGAAAACAAAAATAGCTCTAAATTCTACTAGGACTACTTCTAATATTATGTTTCCATGTCCCCAAGTGTAATGTTCAAAAGAAAATGCTTTAATATTAGAGACAAAACTGAAACCCCAATTGGATGCCATTTTCCATTTGTGGTTCAGCCCAAAGTCTGGCAAATGCATATTAGAAAAGTGTTATTTTGTGTCAGTTAGACTATGCCACACTACAGCTGTAAGTACAAAACTCTTGATCTGACGTTCGGTGTTTATACACACAGCTTCTGTAGCTAAAAGAAGAAATATATCACATTTCAGACTTTTGAAATAAAAATGTGAGTATAACACTTTAACAGCTGCTCAGACATAACAAATTTGGAATGGAAAATGAGAATTGAATGAAAAATAAGCAAACTGGCTATTAAATGTAAAGCAGAAAGTTTTCATTCACTAGGATTCCTTGGGCATCTATTCAATTCCTTGGAGAGGATGCCAGCGACAGTTAGTCTGGTCTGAAATGGTATATACTGTAATCCCAATGTAGGGGACAGTGCCTGTGAAGGGTCCAGCTGGTTACGTGTGCTCGGCCCATGCCTAACACAGACTGATAACACCGAATTAAGATCAAAACGTTATAGCAGGAAGCAAAGGAGGACATGGGCACCTTTTGCCCAAGAACCTAGCAGATTCCCAGGACATGGGAAATTTGGAGTCTAGATTCTCCTGCACAGAAGAGTGTTCAACTACTTGGGAACTTGCCTGAGGAGCAGAAACAAGTACCACATACGGAATAAGTTAGACAACCACAAAGAAAAGAATGGGATCCAGAGGGGAATCAGCAAGAAGCTGAGCCCTTAGTCGAACAAGGAGTATGTTCTCTTGAGGACGGGTCCTGAGCTCTGTTGTCTCTTCCTAGGATGCCAATGCCTTCTGCATTAGAGAGGACTTGAATAAAATAGACGAACAACCTTACAGTGGGAACCAGAACTCAGGATTCATAAACATCGGAGCCATTTACTGTGCAGCGCCAAGTTCATGCTCTTGTCTGTGCTGTCTTAGGTTTTCAGTCAAATGACTAATTTGTCCTACACTAGCAGGGAGGAGAATTTAATCATGCTACAGAAGTTCCCCAGGTTTCTTAAAAATCATAGGAAGAGTAAGATGTCTCCTGAAGGCTCCCAGAACCACTCTTTTCACAGTTTGCCCCTCTCTTTATTGACTAAACACAGAGCCTGAGCACCTATGGTAGGAGCTCCAAACCATATGCCAATCACTTTCGAAATATGCATTGCAACAGCTGAGCGAGGCACTCAAGAGAAGACCATATGGCCCCACAGCAATCTGCCCCAAATCATGTAAGAAGCCTTCAGTATAACCAAAAATAAAATCAGGTATACCTAAGCTTCTGCCTGTTTCTTTGGCTATATTTCCTTTCTTAAAATTATTTATGTAAATTTATCCTGAATTACAACAAAGAAAAAATTACATTAATATGTTGGAATTCAGTGTGAAGAATAGCCAAAATATAGACAAAACCCATATGATTTTTAAAAAGAATAAATCCATCTCCTTTTAAAAGGTATTTATTTGTTGCTCTTTTACAAGGGCAGAACATCACTATCTATTTCAGTGTTTAGTGAACTGCAAAACAGAGTAATTGTACTGGATAGTCTATGGAAGCATGGAAAACAATATATTAAAAGCAGACCTGTTCTTATTTTGCATGTCTGCTCTTAACCAGAGCAGTATACACTTCTGAAGTATATCAAACTCAATAACAAAGTAATTACATAGCAAACTCATTATCTGCTTCCATTTATAAAAAAATCCTATAATTACTGATATTGAGAAATTCTAACACCTGTATTGTTTGCAGCACAATACTGAAAAATTGCAAAGAAAGATCTTGCCCAGAAGGACTACGGTTTTGTTTTTTCAGGTTCCTTGCATCCTGCAAAGCTGGTTCAGTTAATATATTCTATCTTTAAAAGCTGATGTTTCTAATCCTCTGAGATATTTTGACAGCAGACCAAAAATTATTGAACACAAATGTTTTATGGAGGGACCTAGAAAGCAGCCAAAGTAGCAAAGCAAACATTATTCTGGCAACACCTGAGACTGCCAGAGGAGCTTGAGGGAAAAAAAAAGAAAAGCTATTATCAGGTTTTGGCTCCTGATTCCAACCATGTGGTTGAATGTCCTCCTTCTCTGTGAGAAACCACCTGAGATGAGAATCCCCTCAGACTCCCAGATGTGAGGGATGGAAAACTGGGCCTTTATTCTCAGGAGGTGGTACTAATCATGCTGACTTGTCCTCAGTCTGCATAACCAGCCAATTAGCGTACTACGCCTGTACTAAACAAGCACTGCAACAAGTGTGCCAACATCAACAAGACCATCTCCGATCAGGTGCCGACAGCTTGTGCTCTACCAGTGACGTCAAGCTCCGCAACTGTCAGAGAGTTTCCAGATGTTAATGGGTTTTCTAGATCATGGGAGCAGAGTGGTCCTTCCTGGCAGTGAAGTTTCCCCAGCCTGATAACTATAGTATAAGATAGGAATATAAATCTAATGAACTGTCCACACTACAAGTGTCATTAAAAAAAAAAGAATTTAGGCTGACTACAAAAATAATGAAAAAACAAAGGTTAATAGCTGTGTGAGTACTGAACTACTTGGTCACATGGTTAGAGATGGTGTTCCTGTAAAGAAACTTCTACTTTCCAAGTCTTGCAGATTAGACATTTTTTCATACTATGCATTACACCTGTATTTGTTGTCAATATATTCCAAACCTGGCTACCAGAAGGTGTAAGAAAACAAATATTATTAACCATATGAAAAACATCTGCATTTTCTGTCTTTGAGGAAAAACACTTAGTATGACTGTATCAAGAAATCTGGATTAAAATTAGAAGATAATTAAGAACTGCACTAGAAAAAAAAATCGTACTATATTAATCCTTCAAAACCAGACATGCAAAATGTTTAGCAACTAAAAAAGTTAAAAGCAAGCAATCTTTAGAACGAACACATGAATGCAAACAATATTTTTCCTTAGCTGGAATGGAAACTCACCTCTTCATATACTTTCTTGGCATTGCTATTATCACCTGTCAAGAGGTAACCAACACCAAGGTCATTCTTGAATGAAGTATCACTGGGAAACAGCTGAACTAATTTCTGTAGAGTAATCAGGGAACCTCTCATGCGACCTAATTTGATTGAACAAGACTTAATTACAACTACAGATATGAGTAACAACAGTAAGATGCTTACACAACATCTAAGACAACACAAGTCAGAGCCAGGTGTTCCACTTTCACTAGGGATCAAGCAGCAGAACTTGAAAAGAACTTGTGCAGATAGGAGTATATTCAGCTGCTTGGTTGTCACTGAAGGTGTAGGCGTACAAGGAATATTTCAGGAAATCACTGCAAATGCATATCATGCAGTGTTATGGTAGCCTCTAGTGGAGAACCGTTCACAGTGTAGCAATAGCAACATTATTTAAGCTTCGGTTGTTCTTTCATAGACAGACGTTGAAGTGCTCGACAAAACTAGATAAATATAATCAAGACTAAGTTTATTTTTATAAGTAATTAAATGCATTTCTAATGTTAAGCAATAGTTCCACTGTATTTGCATTATTAAATTAATTGTGCTTCATGTGCTTAAAATTAAGTATGTTCCTCGACTTCTCAGATGAGGCGTTGCTGAGGAACAGCAAGATCAAAACAAATTAAAATCCAGCCCATGGAACAGAACTCTTTTCTCCACCAAAGTTGACTGTGCACTTCTTGTACATCACAGAATTGAGATCTGAACTTTCAAATGTTATCCCTGAGTGCTGTTCCATTCTTCTCTATGTTTACTAAAAATTTATTCTGTGTATGTTTACTCTGTGTATGCCATTAATTTCCTCATGATTTCTCTCAACTTCAATAGAAAAAGAACATTTTCTTCTTTCTCTGTCAATAAAATTTTTCAACCACCTACTATCAGAGCTTCTCATAACACCAGTGCACTGCTGTCTACAGGCACTATTATCATACAAGTAATTATATACACTAGTTCCCTAAAAAAATTTTAAAGCATTTTAAAATATTTTTTCATAAGCATTTAAGAGGTAAGGAACACAAGTCCTGTTGAAAAAGAGCCAATTCCAATGAATTTAAGTCCTTAGTGATCTTTTGAAAGTCTTGCTCACAGAACTTCCATAATTTTTACACTGTCCTCAAATCTTACCAAGAAACTGCTGCCTGTCTGCTTCTCGTTTCAAGCTCAGTTTTACCAGATCTGAAGGGACATTTGGCAGACTAACCACTTCATCATAGGTGTTGATGGCTTTTTGCAGCATCTCATTACTTCTCATTTTCTCAGCTAAGTCATCTTCAGACTAGAAAGAATTAGAAAACCATTATTAGAATACATAATAATCCATTAGTCTTAAAAATAACTTTGCTTTCTTAAAAGACAAATTATGCAATTGTTAGACTATGAGAATAATTCTAGAATTATCTTTAATCTGTATAATTTTGGCCTAACAAGGAAAACTTACTTGGTTGTGCTTTATGCTAAGGCATATTAGAATTACTGTTAATTCTTGTTTCCTGCAAATTGTTTGAAAGCATAAGTATGAGAAAATTTGAACCTAAAAAATTCATTAACACGTATTTTTGGTTAATATTTGTAGAAGTCATAAATTCTGCTTTTTCAAAGAAATGAGGCAATCTGTTTTAATAACATGGAAGAAATGTAAATCATTGCCTATGGATTATTTGTACACTAAGCCTCACACTGGCAATAGTACACAGATCAAAACATACCAACAAACATTGTTTTCATATATTCTGACACAGATTTTATTTACACTTGTTCTTGGAAAAATAATTAGGAATTGGCTTTGCTCTTGCATATCTACCTCTTTAGAACTTAAATTCATTCATTAAGCTCAGGAGCAGACCAAAGGATATACCAGATCTATACTGTGAAATTACTGCTTCAGTGAAGCCAGTGGAAGCTACTATTAATTTCACCTGTGGTATGGCACATTCATAATTTGTTTCCACAGCTGAAAAAAAGATTTCTATATCTCAAATGCTGAATTTTTAAAGCATTACCTTTAATTGTTCATGTGCTTAATGCATTCTTCCCATATACGTCATTATTACTGGTTTAATGATCTTAAGTCAGTTAGCAGAGCAAGGTGTAGGTGTGCTGCAAGCAAATTCACTGTTGTATCGATCAAACACATTAATTGAAACAGCTTCAACTGTGCTAGCTGCATATACTGTAGTAAGTAGTTAATATCTGGAATCTTTTTGCACTTCTGTTACTTTTTTCCTTGGGTTACTTTGAAATTGTGCATGGGAAATACAAACAATATGGCTACTCAGCCAAACAGTTGATCAGCTGCTTTCAGAGATAACTTCAGAAATCAGTTTTAAGAAACAATTTATTTTCCTGACGTACATTCACTAGGGATTTACTTTTCCTTTCTTTGAGGGAATTGCAGGGCAAAGAACAGTAGAAGATACATAAGCAAAAAGGCAAAAATTGTCAGCATAAAATGTGCATAAATTCATCAGCATAGACACTATAAATAAGATAAGGAGGTTTAAGACTTAACTACTGTTCTTTTCAGCCTTAAAGATGCTAATAGTTTCTGTAGACTACTTTTCATCTGGCCTAACTGTAGCTCCAGCAATCAAATCAGGAATTGCTCAGATTTCTGAAAAACACTTCTAATTATGAAACCTTCTGCAGAATTTTGGGGGAAACAGTTGCCTTTTAAAGCTATTAAAAGATCCAGAAAAATGAATACTTGTGTCTTATTAGAAACTTACAACCTATTAGAATCTACAAAATTAGCATGTAATGTTGGTTCATGGTTCATAGAAATGGAGAAGTACGCTCTTGTGCTGAATTCCTGGCCCTTCTCTCTGCAGTTTTACCTTTAGTTAGTGCCAAGAGACAACAAATTGGAATGTGTTGTGTTGGTATAAATACCCATTTAAAAGTAATATGTTGTTACAGTGTTACAATGTTAATCCTAGGAATAATCTGTCAGTGAAGCCCATGATCTTCCCATTCCTTTGAACAGCTTCAACTCACACATACTGGATTAATTTAACTATCATTGGTCGTGCTAATATTAGTGTTCAGCAAAAAGACTTGTATGAGCCTACAATGGCTACTGAAAATGGAAATTATAGCTGTTTTTATAGATTCACAGAAAGTGTATGCTAATTATGACTTCAGATCTTGGTCTGTAGGACCTTCTAAGCATTACTAAAGCAGTAGGTTGTGACTACAAATTGTTGTAAAGGGACAAATGAAGTTGTGTCACAAGGGGAATTCTGAATGGGAATAAGCTGGCTTCGATGATCTTCCCTAAAAGCAGTGGACTAATGAGGAGGCAGGAAGCATTCTCTTAGATCTAACATGCAGATCCATAAAAAAGTTTAATATTAAAAGTGTAAGTCAACAGAATTAAGTCCATCACATACATGAACCGCAGCGGTCTCCTGCCATAAGAAGGCAAATAGTTCAGCAGACCATGCCTCACACAGAGCACTGAAGTATTCGGGCTGCTGTGTATCAAGTGCTTGTGTGATAGTATTTTGGATAACCATGGCCTTAGTTTTAGCATGACTATTATAAACCAAGTGAAAGCTGGTTGTGAGTCCAATTCAAGTGCCTCATTAAGTGAATAACAGCACAATTCCCTGCTACAGTGAGGGTTTCACTTTGTTCATCTTGATTAACAGGAGTTCAAGCAGTCTTTTATTACACTTAGTGCAGTGGGATCATCCTACTATTTATGAAAATACAAGATTACTCTCTTTTGAGACATCCCAACATGGCTCAAAAGTATTATGAATGCAGAGCTTATTTTCCAGTGCTTTCTTTTTTTAGATGACAATACCTGAAACAGAACTTACTCCACAAGAAAAGGCTAATTAAGCCTCCTTGCCTATGTATTTGGGTTCTTTATCCTTTAACACTCTCTATAAGAACTCCAGATCCTCTTCCTTATTCCCACTGAGCAAAAAGCAGCATTTAGCCCAGAGCTGACTGATGTGTTGACTTACAAGCTGTAGAAAACAGTAACAACTAAGGTCTGCCTGTTGTTCCTGCACTAGGACATTAGTTGGGATTTATCTCTTAGTGTTCATCTGACAGCTTCCATGACATCTGCAGGATGTATCTTATTTTTGTGTCATTTACAATACTTCCAACTAGACTAACGTTAGACAAAAGCTCCCAAAGTAATTGGGGAAGGATAGAGGACTGAAACAGATACAATATGACAGACCACATAATTCTTTTTTACCTTAGGAAACATCCATAAAATTATAAATGGGAGTCTCACTGGGGTTTAGAACTCTATTGTTAAAAAAGGTTTATTTTATCTTTTTTTAACATTTATGGCTTTTTTTTAGTACCTGTGCTTTCCCGTATCTTGCTCGAGGACTCTGTGGATATTGACTCACTAATGCTTCAAAGGCCCTTAGAGCTTCTTCAACTTTTCCCTGAAAGGTAGAGATATTTATCAGCAATTCTATCTAATAAAAGTGCTGAAGGATGCATGACCTAATAACACATTAGTTTCCCCAATTCAAAACCAAAACAAAACAAATGCTGACTGAATCAACAGTTTTCGCTCATTTTTGTTGGGATTGCCTGCTTATTTATTTAAGAAAATTCACTGTCATTATTTATGAAACAATATTATTCATTTTCCATGGTTAAAATGAACAGCTTTGGGTTTTTTTTATTCACTTTCCCTTTGTTGACTAGAAAAACCACTGAGATGACAGTATCCTGTCTATATCAAAATGTAAAAATTCTATTGCTAATAACAAGATCCAAACCAAGTGTGACAGAGAATAGAAAGCAAGTTCTATACATATCAAGAAATTTCCTCTCTGCACACCTCACATGACCAGCAGTATCTTAACTATATTCTTCAAGGGGAAATACTAGACTCATCCATAGTGTATGGCTGTTTCCTCCAAATGTTTTGAATAACGATGTCCCTCAGGACACCTCACATGTTCTCTGTGTCTCTTCCCTGTCCCACACAAAGTCCGAATGTAACTATGGTATTCTCATGATTGATGGTGACTAGCAAGTAAAGATGGAAGATGAGAAGAACCAGCTGCACTGTTAAATAGGAGCTGAGCACTGCTCGGCAGAATTTGGCGTGAGATCTTGCCGCCACTTCCAACTCTTACAGCTTTATAAATATGAGGGGTTATTAAACACAACGGTCTTGCTATCTTCAAATATTACATATGTCTGATTTGTTTCTAAATTTATCCTGCTTCCTACAAGAGAAGCACATCTGTCTGCAACTCACCACGAGACATAGGCAGGAAAAGAGAGTCAGCCAACTGGCCCTATAGGCTTATCAAAAGTTTCTGTTACGCGTTTCTTTTATCAACCAATTGTTTTAAGTAACAAGAAGCATGAAAATGCTTTTTGTTTTTGTATTCTAACACATAAACGAGGCTCCTAGTAAAGAACAGCAGCAGTGGCAGCCTGAGGTTAGTGCTCTCTGCAGTAGCCCTTCAGCTCCATCACAGACCTACAGGACTTCTGGGGCTGCACGGATGGCAACGTAAAGCTAAAGCTGCGCAGTCTTCTGAAAATCAAGAATAATCCCACACCTGCAGTGACTAAAATGTTTTTTATTGTACTGCCCTGAAAATAGTATATATCATTGCTCAGTCATCTCAAATCCAGGGTAGAACAAAGACCTGAGTTTGTTCTCCATGGGCTACGGCTGTCTGTGAGGCCTACCAGGGTTTTTATGAGACTTACACCCAAAAGACTTTCATTTCTAACAGTCACATAATCTTGCTTCACTATTTACTCTCACGTCTGGAAAAGGGACACCTCTGCCAAGGTCTTGTTTTCTGAAACATTTAAATAAAAGAATAAAATTGAAAGTTACCAGAGGAGATGACTCAAGAGTTTTTGTTTATTGTTGGGGGTGTGTGTTTGGTTGGTTTTCCACAGTCAAGTTATTAAATTCAAAAGTACCAAAACTGATTGATTGCTGTTAAGGTCTTGCTGCCACTGGTGAGAAGCAGGAACATCTGCTTCGTGCTGTAAGCAGCTGTACGGGGCTGAATTCCAGCAGAAGCACTTCCTACAAAGATTTGCACCTAATGCTCACGAAGCATATGAACACCTACCGAGAGATCCACATTATCTAAGTGCTCTGATAATAGTTGACTTCAGTACTCAAATGGACAACAGTGATAAGACAAATCTAACCCAGTTCCATGTGATTAATTTAAGCATTTTTTTGATGATAGGAATTCAACATTTAAGCTAACTATTTTCAAGGTTAAAGGTGAGCAAACACATTGGAATAGACATATGCTCATGACTTCAAAAAATTTAAGATAAACTACCCAACAGAAATGAAACTTGAAGGACGAGCATGAACCAAATATTTAATTTTAAAAAGTTAATTTCACAGAAAGTAATTTACAAGTAATTTTACCTTTTTCTAAGTTAATTTTTACTGTATTTGGTTTTGTCCACTATTTACAGTCCTGAGGGAAACATTCAAAACTTACTTTTTTACGTAACTTTTCTGCAGCATCTATTTCAGCTTTAATGGTCTTATCAAACTTGTTTAAGAGCTTTGGCTTCTTCTTTTTATCTGGAAGAGATTTAAAAATGCACAGTTCATTACTTCTTTTGCATTTCACAGCAATTGCTTGGAGTAACCTTTAATCAAGACTAGTACTGTGCTGGTAAAGTGTATGTGTTTCAAAATACACTGAAAATAAGTTGATTTCTTACTTATTACAATCACAAACTCATGTATGAAAAAGCAATCTTTGGTCACTCAAACTGAGTAACTTTGTGGTCAAGTTTTTGATAAAGCATTTTTCGTCTCATATAGTCAAGGATTTTTTTTTCCAAATGGTTCAATTGACATGGAAGAACAGAAAGAACTGTTATTTTTCCACATTTATATGGCATTATGAAAACTATCATTACCAGAACATGTTAAAAATTTCTGAAGTTGTGCCTATATATGTCTACTTCTCTGCCTAAAACAATTAAAAGAGTTGATGGAAATCACAGTTACTCGGGGTAGGAGGGACTCAAAAAGTCACATAGTCCAACTTCCTGCTGAAAACAGGTTTGATACTGAAATGTCTGCACAAGACTGCTTTAAGTGATGAAGTTTCCACAGCTTAGCAAGCCGTCACACAGTAGCAGAGCAGCAGCAGCACTAGCAAACCAGTCTTGAAGTAACTTGTGTAAAGTCAATTGCGTTTGAAGCAAATAGAAGTAAATTGTGTCAATTTAAACAGCTATTTACTTCACGGTAGTTCTCTCTTACACAACATCTATTTGGTTGCATTAAGGATACAGTTGTTAAAAAAATGCAAATACACTACTGGAGGATATGACAGCAGATAACTGCTTTTATCCACATTTGCTATAGCTAAACTTTGCTTTTGCACTTAATTAAAAAAACTTTTCTGACAGAAGGGAAATATATATTGGCTGACACAAGTAACTACTAGTTATGTATCTCTGTAATTAATAGCACATGTTTTTGCTTAAATTATGCATTATTGGTTTTCCCCTCTATGGACAATGTCATTAACAGCATGAAAAGAAATAAAATTGTTATTTTCTTTGTAGAAGTTTAAACAGGGAATGCTGTAACTGGTATGCATAACGCTAAAACGCAAACACCATACAGCTTAACATCACAAGATTGCTGCAGTGCTGTAGCAAGTGTTTTGGATAACCACTACAAAGTATTGTAACTAGTCATGTTTCATTCTGCTTCCCAAGTCCTCAGGTGCACTGTTTAGGGATGACAAGAGCCATCACATGCTACTGGAAGCTGTGCTCATGATTCATTAAATGATACTTTCTCTCTGAGACTCCGATTCTACACAGAGCTTTAGGCAGACAAATCACTTCCTCAGAGAAAGACCAACACCTTAGTTGATGCTAAACCAATCCTAACCCCGTCCAAGCCTTAGAGGATCTTGAGACTCAGCTGCTTCTGTACAGGATAAAAAAAAAAACTTGGCCACCTTCGATTTTATCTGTTTAAGACTTTTATTGTCATGTTCAACACTCAACTCTGACAGCTCTGCAGGGAGAGTTTTTTTTATGTTACCTTTATAAGCTATTCTGCAGCACTGGTAGGCACAGATAAATAGATGCTATGGCTTTTCAGAGGTGGGGGGGGAAATACAAATTAAGCAGGACTGAAGTTATCCTACTAAATTCCATTTAGTTATTCACAAAGGTCATATGAAGCTTTAAATATAAAAATGTCTTAAGATCTATAAAGGAAAGGCACAAAAAGCAGTGCATTTGGATTATTATATCCCTGTTGATCCTTCTTATAACAGAAGTGACTGTAGGCATTAGCTACCAAGAAGGTAAGAAGGAAAAAAACAGTCTGACATACAGGAGTTTACTCCTTTTTCAGGATCAACCACAAAATAGCATACCTTAATATATTGGTTTTGCTCCCCTAAACACTTCAGGGTTTCTTTGCACCCTATGACTTTAAACCACGCATTTATACCCAAGCACCCAATAATGCACTTCAGGATTGTAGTTATCATGGAACTGAACTGACCAAAGAGATGCTTTTTTTTTTTTTTTTTTAAATGTAATAATATAGGTGGTTTCCATGTCTTTTGTTCATTACCCATAGATAACATAGTAGAAATGCATTTCAGTCCATGGCCAGCTCCAGTCTTACTATTTCTCACTTTAATATTAGCCACTTCATAGGAAAGCCACATCTTCACTGCCTTTTCATGGAACTAATGATGCTAATAATTAAGAAGCACAGCACTGGCTCTGTTCCTAGTGTTCGTACCCCTTGAATCCAGCAGAACTCACAGAACCAGCTCTCATCATGAGAGCCAGGATCCTTTCACCGCAGACCTTGAATCCACAGTGACTAACAGGTATGGACAGAGGTTTCTGACATAACACTACTGGGCCTGAAAAGAACAATCCATAACATGCCACAGGTTTGTTGGATTTTGCAGTTTTTGTATTTTCTTTTCTGAAAATATGTCAGCTCACTTTTTCAAGAAACCATTGCTATTTCTAAGGCCTGGCTTGCTCTGGAATCCCAAGGGGGAGTCACAGCTGCTACATGAAAGTGTCATTTGTTGTTAGCTGGAAAAGGAACAGCTGTACATCATTCAGTTTGTTCCTGTGTTTTAAGTAAGAGGCTATACATACAAGAAGTGATGTCAATTCTCAATTCCTATGGCATGAATGAAAATCTTTATTTAAGACTGTCCAGTTACACAGAAACTGTGTATTTAGTAAGAGAGAACGGCTATTTGTCAGCTTTCGAACTTTCAGTACACATGGAAAGACGCAGTCATTTGATCCTTCTCTAACTTGGTAAGCATGACAACAGCGAGGTTCCTTCAAGGCAATGGAAAGAAGCTTCCCCACCCACCAAGAAACTCTTACTGCCTGTGGGATACAATTCCTTTGAGTTTACAAGAAGAGACAGAAACGGCTCACAAAAAAGAGTGAATGAAAATCTTACAAGTCTGTGGCACAAAGATACGACATCTTTCCCCTCATATCTGACTTTGGTGATGCGTTGGAAGAACCTTATTGCCACCCTCCATTACAAAAAAGTATTATCTTCCCATTTTCAGTACAATTATATATCAGCTCTAGACCAGCAGGAGATCAATATGAAAAGCTGGAAAGGAGCTGTTAACGTAAATATTATTCAGCTGCTAGGCACCAATATAACACAGTAAATATTATATAATGAGCAATCATTTTAATCTCCCATTCAGCTTCTACGTTAAAGGATTCACCAGGGAGCTTTCAGTGTAACCATCAAGCATTCCTCTATATTAACCAGATAGCCTGCTATCTCCCTGCAGGGGTATTTTAATAAATTATCCATTGCCTCCTTCTAGTGTAATAATCTTTTAGCAGATGTGACCCAATATATTAAATTCAATGTTACAAAGAAGTTAACTTATCTGTTTTCAGAGGGAAAAAACATGTAATTTTTCTTCAGTGACTTACAGATTTCACCATGTAGCTGAAGTAATGCACCATCACACAACTGCTAGAGTGATTTGTAGTCTAAATCTGGTTGAGCATTAAAATGGTAATAATTCTTTTATATATCATATTATAGTCTTAGAAGAGTAATACTGAGGATTTTCAATAACAGCCTCTGTCTAGGAATGCTGAAGACTCCCTCAGAGAAAAGAGTTTCCACTGTCAAAGCAGCAAGCTAGGAAGAAGTCTTACAAGAAACACCATGCTAGTTCTTTCTGTTGGAGAATAAAAAATGGCCAGTGATGACAAGCAATCCCATATCTTCCTTCTGTATGAAGATACAGAAGAGAAGGTAAAAAAAACCCAAACCAAGAAGGAAAATATTTTGGAAGTGGTAATGTATTAAATGTGCAGTAAACAACAGCCTGCAATGTCATCCAACAAAAGATGAATAAACAGCTATTTTATATACCTATTTTGGCATAAGAAAACTAAAATACCAGGCATATTTTATGTTTTTATGTTGAAAGGCACCTTGTCATCATGAAAAGCCGTGACAGCCTTTTTCTATAAAGGACAGACAAATACCTTTTGAAAAATATTGAAGGCCCTCTGAAACACTCTTCAGACAACAAGAGCACCACGTGAAAGATAAGGAAAAGTAACCAAATGATTAAAGGTGATTAAATCACTTACTTTTGAAGAACGGGTTAAAAATATTTTGTCTTCAATTGTCGGGGCAGGGGGGTAGCATTTACACCCAGATAAGCAAGAACAAAGGGGAAAAAGGTAGTAGTAAAGAGTTTGCCCCTGAAAGAGGGGTACATACCACTCTGTAAAAACCAGCTACAGAGATGAAAAGCATAAATTATTTTCTATACCGCCATAGTCAGGACAAGGAATAAAAGGCTTAAAATCGCTACAACAGAAAATTTGGCTTGAACATCTGGAACTAGTATCTCTGAGCAAGCACAGTAGAACATGTTGCTGAGGATAGTTGTGGTATTCTGATTACTAGAAATTTCTAAGAACAATTTGTATAAGCATCTGTCAGGAATGATGCACACAGTTAATAAGGCCTTTACTCAACAGAATAGACAAAGCAAGCTTCAGGGTCCCACTTAGTCTTATTTTCTACAGTTTCTGTAATATACTGCTATATGTCAATGCACTTTAGTGCCAAGATCATAATTACACAGGGAACTTCCATTCTCTCATTTGTTAATTAAAGAAATTCTCCCAGAAGCTCACTGTGCCAGTCATCACTGTGACAGATTCCTTCTAGCCCTATGCCAGCAACAGAATATTGAAGTTCAAAAATAAATGGATCGGTTGCAGATTATCTGATTTGTCTGACAATCATTCTTTTGTGTTCTGCAGCTTCTATTCGACCATTAGGCTTCTGTTCATCTCCTTTCTCTTTCCTTCTCCTGTCACCCTTCTCCCCAACCTTCCCCCTTCTCAACCTTGATGCCGTACCACATTTCTTCCCTTTCATTTCTACACTTGTTCACAATTTGTTCCTTGGTGCAGCTCTTCCTATTTATCCACAAATTGTTCCTAGACACCTGTCTTCTTCCACACACTTGTTGCTCATGCCCTTCTTCAAGGGCCTTTTCTCCTAAACTCCATTGCCCCAAATCCCTGTTCCCGACCATCTACCTCTACTGCTACTCTCTGTCTCTGCTGCATACGTCAGAAAACGATTAGGGCTATAAGCAGCCATGAGTCTCACCCAAGGAAAGAATGCAAGTGCCAAACCTCTCTTCCATCACATGATTACGTGTGCCCCATACCAGCTGGCATTCCTTTGCAAGAAAACACTTCACCTGCTTCTACACATGATGCAGCAGTGTGACTACCTGCAAATTCTCACAGCTTGGGCACAAAGTGATACAACCCTTTGGCTCAACAGCAGTACCTGATGGCATAGCTCTTTGCTCTCTAGCTAGAAGTTCATTCACTTAGTCATCATTCACTTGAGAATGTCACCAGTGCAGTGACAGCTTAAAATTAAGGCAACTAAATTTAGGTTTCTCTATGTAGACACCTAATCCCTGCTATAAGCTTTAGGAATCTAGTCATTGCAGTCAATGGAGCCTAAAAAGTGAGTTCAGCACGATGTAAACACCTACTAGCTGAAGGCTCCACTGACATGGTAGCCAATCATAAGCTTTAGGAATCTAGTATTTCAGTCAATGGACCAAAGTGAGTTCAACGAGTAACACCTACAGCTGAGGCTCACTACTGTTAGATGAGCCCCTGTATACAACACCGTTTGGACACCACATGGGCACATGCAGCCACATGCACATCTCTGGAGCCACATGCACATGTCTGGAGCCAAGTCCCATCGAGGCCGTTCTCCTCACTCATTGCCATTACAGTTAGATGACAACTCTTACTGGCCGGCCCCCCCTTCCCACAGGAAGTTTGGAAGCCAGTAGGACGAACACTGAAAGACTCAGGAAACGGTTCATTCTTTTCTTTCAGGACCTGATCTCACAGAAAGTTTCAGAGCTGCGGAGGAATAGCATGAGAAGAAGAGCTAAACCAGAATATGCCATCCACTTTGAGACAAGTGGAGCAGCAAGCAGGGCCTGGGCAGGGGATGGATAATGAAGTTTAGTGGCCAAACCCAAACGTTTCTTCACTGATGACTATTAGCCAGTATGTGCATGTGTGAACAAATATTTTTTAGCCGTTAATACTACATGCTCCCATGAAGGAAAAAGCATACACTAAGTTTGCAATACAAGCTTTTTGGTTTTTGCACTTAAACACTGGGAAAAAAAATCAAAGAAATCAGTGCAAAGTACGTCTTGTGAAGCTACTGAATCTTTTCCCTGAAACCTTCCAAAATTGATTTTTAGAATGGTATTTCCAAAATGAGTTTTCCCAATGCAAACTTTCATCTCAGTGGTGTAATTTCAGAAAAGCTGTAAGTAATTAGAAACAGTGCCTTGTGATAGAAAGCAATCTCAATTACAGATGCTATTATTAGCCTTTTCTGTAAAAACAAAACCAAAAAGCTAATAACATAATCAAGTTCTGTAAATCTTCATCTGAAGCAGATCTTTTTCTCTTAAGTAACTACCCAGACAAAGAGCATGACGCAAATAATTTTGCAACTTCTGTGTTGACTTCATTCACAGAATTATAATGCAAATATAATTTCTTGATACTTTTAATCCAAAAAGTTGCCTAAAGAAATAACAAGGAATGAAACCTTTCTAGACTTTTTAGACAAACATCCTCAAGCAATCAAATGTCTGTATGGTCTTGTATAACTGAGCAGAACACAAGGTTTGAAATTGATGTAAAAAGCCAAGTAAGCCAATTATGTGAATGTGGTAGTGCATCCAAACCAACTACATGAAGTAACAAGGAATAAAAAACATATGGAAAAAATGAGAGTGAGGGCTAGTACATGGCAAACAATTGATTACGTCTGACCATAAGCCCAAAGCAATACAGAACAAACTGGTAAAAATATTATATCAGAAATAACTAGAAATAATACTTCTGTAATGGAGTAAATGAATGCTCTCTAGTCTCCACGGAAGGGGAGGGGGATGGAAAAGTCAGCTCTCCATTTCACATTTTCATCTGAAATACAAAACAATCAGCCAAGCTAAGGAAAACCTCATCCTCCTAAAGAAGTGAACACTGGCTGACCTTACTGATTAGGCATCAGCCTGATGTCTCAAAACAGTTAATATTTTACTAACAGTTTTTATTTTATTAACAGTTAATATTTTATTAGCCAGAATTGGACAAGAATATTGAATGCTATCATAATTATCTTTCATGATTAATATACTTCATCCTAAAGATACAGCACGCACTTGGCATTTTAACAGATAGCAAGTTACTTTTAAGTGGGTCTCCGATACTACCTACACTGTAAAGACTTCAACTTTGGTTGTTTTCTGAAAAGATCATTTAAAGGACGAGGTACATTTAGCACAGCACATAGCATGAATTCTTCTGTCCTTGCTGACATACTCCAAGCCTGTGATCAAAGGATATATGTACAGTTTTGTTCCTGAGCAAAGTAAGTGGGAAATACTATCATGCTGCTATTAAACATCCCAGAAAAATTAGTGTTTATCTCTAAAACCAGTATGTACTTTCATACACTTAACACAAATCATCTCTCACTCCTGTGCCTTGTAAAAAGTTGGGAGCAGGTATTCTACAATTCTGTGTGTTTATTCTGACACGACAGACATGTCAGGAAGAAGGACACTGCAAACAGTGAGCTTGTTAGCTGATGTGCAACTGTGGCCAGGAAGAAATCTCAACTGGGACTAGCTCAGGCAGTTTTCCACAGACTCTTGCTGCCCTTTTCTCCTCTTTCTCCATCTTTTGCTCTCAGTACTATTCCCTTTCCTAAGCCCTGTGCTCCCTTTCTTATGTTCAGAGCCTAGGAAAAGTGATGGAGTGGGAGGGTGGGCTTACCTCTGCACTGGAGCTGGCACCTTAGACCCATCCTGTGCATTGATAGTGAAGACTGACACCCTGCTTGGTCTAACTTGGATGTCTGGGAGGAAGGGTGCCTTGCACATAGGCTAAAGAGTCTTGTTTTAATGTTTGCAAACTAATGCTGTAGGATTTGTAGTCAATGGAAAGGGGCAGTAACCTCCTCTGCAATTACAAGAGTCCATATTACACTATTAGAATCAGAATAATTTAGGGTGGAAAAGATATTTAAGAACATCAAGTCCCACCATTAACCTAACCTTGCCATCCCACCACTAAACCATGTCCTTAAGCACCATGTCTACATGTCTTTTAAATACCTTGCATGAGTATTTCTTGTTGAATGTGTCTTCTAATGAAATTTCTAATTCCTCAGAAATGGCGAGATGATAATGTCACAATCTCTCTGAGGGCATGGGGAGAGCACATGAGGATAGACAGACACTACTTCCTATCTAACAAACCACCTCACAAGTGGGATTTAGTTCTTGTCATTAGTTTATTTATTTATTTATTTATATTGTCATTATAACGTCCAGGGAGCATTCCCGATGACTTCCTCTATCTTGCATCTGCTACTACTGGCATGCCAAAATAGTAAGCAGCTAGGAATCTGGCTTTTAGTTGATTACTTCATAAGGCATAAAGAGTCAAGATAAACCATGGTCTTCACAGATACATTGAGGACACATGGTCCCCAGTTTTTGAATTGAAAACTACACAGGAACAATCCTGCTGCACTGACTGTATGCTGTGCTTATCCCTAGCAGATAAGTTTGAAATAAAGTTTTAAATAAAAGCCATAACTATGTAACTGTAGAGGTTATAACTATAGAATGATGTCTCCTTATTTCTCTCCCACGTTGACAAAAATAGACAAGCGGGAGGTGCCATCTCTAAACCTACTCTGAAATAAAAACCTCCTGATGTGCCGCAGTCTCACAGTCACTTGCAGCGAAGGCTCCTCCTGCCAGTTCTCCATCTTAACCTGTCAAAATCTAAGGAAGCAATTTCCAGGAGAGCAACAGGCTTTGTTTTCTAAACACCTCCCTACCCCTGCTGTGACACAAATTCAGTAATAATGTCCTTGGCAACTTGTGGATGGGCACCTTAAAAGACAATGGTAAGTAGATACCGATGATCACGGTCTGTAGAAGTTTTCCAATTAATTTTGTGACCTTCTGTTTCACTAACTCCTCCCACCCCCTCCCTCAAATACTCCGACCTTCCCAGTCCAAGTTTCAAAGTTTCAGTTATGGGCTGAAAAACATACATATATATTGGTAGACGAACTACTTTTACCTGGAATTCAAAATTTGCTCAAGTAATTGTCCTCCCTCCTCATACTAGGTCCATATCATTACCCAAATTAGTTTTTGAAATTGCACTGCCTCTCAGTGGGCGCTTGAATGAGAATTTGATGATGATGAAAAACTCCTGTCATTGTCCTGTTGTTTGGGAAGCTCATTAGGTGAGATACAGATAGCGTAAGTGATCCACTTGTTTTATGGGCTTCTATAAATGATAACTTAGAAGGTATAAAAGCAAGTAACTGCATCTAGACAATGTAAAGCCAGTAGCACTACAATAATTAAAAGATCTTTCTAAACTGTACTGGTAGTACAAGCAAAACCTCTATAATCAACTTATCTGGGGAAGCAATCAGACAATAAAAACTGAGGCATTTTAGAGACTAATAAAGCTGTGGAATCTAATGACTACAATAAATCTTTAGCTGCAGTTATTCCAGAACAATTTCCCTTGCAGTAAAAAGTATTCTACAGGGTTTTCTGTGAAATTATTGTTGGTTGGTTAGATGCTGATCATAAGAAGCAATTGCAGAATGATGATTTTATTTTTGGCATGCATTTCCAACATTCACCTCTTTTGATTTCATTCAAAGGCTAGAATCAAGCAACCCTTTGATAAAACCAGAAATAAATTTCTTCATGGACTTACTGTACAAAAATACACACTAATATTCTAATGTCCTGCACATGTAGTTCAGCGGTGTAAATGCAGCCATTTTGGGCTTCGAGAACTACACTTCTATGAAGTACAACATTGGTCATTCTGCCCACAGCTCGTATTTGATGCAGGCTACAACTAAATATATGAGTAAATAGGTAGTAGGTATACCCTTAAGAGGAGAGCTTGCAGGGGTGGAACCCAGCACCTGAGGTGATGTGCTGGAAGTGAGCTAAGTGTGTAAGCTCTTTCTACAGCCAGTGGAGCTCTGGTTAAGGTTCTCAACAGAGTTTAAGGGACAACTCATCTCACCCTACAGCAAAAACCTACATTTAGCCAGAAGAACAGCACTTTAGCCTCCACAGATTAGAGAGGTTAAGATCTTTACTGGTACCACAGTGGAATTCTACATATCCTGTTCAAAGATAAATACCTAGAGTAAACTGAGGTGAATGTTGACCATGGTATCAGAATGACACTTGCATGGCCACTTGTGGAATGACTGTCCTAAGCCTGGCTTATGTATACCTCTGCCCCTGATGGAACACAACTGAGTGCTTCAACCAAATGGCATTCATTTTCACTTCCATATTTGATCAATTTTGAAAAGTGAAAATTATTATTGTAATTACCTATGTTGGGGTTCAGTGTATGAAAGAAACATGGTCATTGCAGAAAATGATTGTTTCAGTTTTTATATCCATTCTTCACCAATACAAATGAATATTCAATATATACCAATAAAAGCCAAAGCAGAAAAATGAAGCTCCTTACTTAAATTTAAACTTTGTTAGCTTATGTGATCAAAACCAACTAAAACCACCTCATAAAGACAGACATCTTATGGATGTGGTATATATGCCTTGAATTGTACTACCTGTGAAACATTTTAAAGAATTATTTTTGGATTCACCTGAAACTTCCACTGCATTTAAATTACCTAAGTATAAAGTCTGATCACATTCTTATGGAGAAGACAAAAAAATCCTTCTCAATTAAATGTGACAGAGAAAACTTGAAGTCACAGTACACTCCAAACTAGCTTTTGTTTCTTTAGAGGAGTTTCTGTTGATACAGAAGAAGTTTCAGAGGGACTTGTAATAAACTTAATATTATTAAAAACTGAGATTTACAGAATTTTTAAGACATTTTGCTAACAAAGTACTATGAAGACAGCAGCAGTGAAAAATGTTAATGTTGCAAGATCCACTCAAAGCTGTAAATAGCTTCTGCACAAAAGGCCTTTTGAAGCTTGTATGCTGCAATATCTTAAAAAAAAAAATAAATGCAGACTTGGGCATACCTCTCTCTGCACTGTGAAAATCATAAGCAATCCCTAAATCCAAGCCAAACATAAATTTTCAAACTCCCAGCTCCTTAGATTTCTGGGTTTTCTACATACAGCAGACAGTCACAGTACAATATTTTTTTAAATACAACTCTCATCAATTTATTGCTGCATCTTATCAGGGTAATTTAAAATAAACGAATTCAGTAGTACTTTAAACCACTTTATATGACTAGGAAGTCTACAGCTAGACGCTTTTATTGAAAGTGAAAGCTCAAACAGTTCAAACTATGAAAACTTAAACAGTTCAACAAAATTCAACCTGTATGAAAACCACACAAGCAGTTTAGCTATAAACAAATTGCATAAAGAACGCAGGGTTGTTTTTCCCTGGGGGATACAAAATTTGATCAATTTAACCTGGAAAACAAAACCAGCCCTTTTTCCAATTTATAGAAGTCCTGTAATCTGCAATGGCAGGACTCAGCAGAAACATTTACATAGTTGCTCAGTGTTTAAAAAGAAAAAAAACCCACACAACACTCAGGGTGCAAATGGAAAGTGGCTCCTCCTTGTCATACTTTCAAGTCATAGAGTTGTCTTACAGTTTTGGTTATTATTGTTGCATAATAGTAAACCTGTACATTTTCATTTTCTCAAACAAGCTAGTATTTTTACCTGTGAATGCTTTTTACCCATACCGGATGGCTATTGTATGTCATTTCATTCTACTGTTCTAACAGGTCAATAAAACTAGCACATAATGGTGGGGGTTTTTCTACTCCCAGTGCAGTAAGCTATTTCCTGCCAAATGTATCCCTTTATAAATGGAAATGTGGATATAATTGCCTTGCTTTCCATGTAAACTGGCTAATGGTATATTTACTTTTTAAGTGTAATGCTTACATTTGACATATTTAACACTTAAATAAAGTGTTTATAAAGTTTTCCAGTTGTAGAAACTTGTATTTTAAATACGAATATACAAAACCAGAAGTAATAAACCTTACCAAAAGATGATAAAAAGTAGCATTGCTAAGTACTCAAATAGAAAATAAAAGCCACCTAGAAAAATGGGAACAGAATGAAAAAGGAGCAGCAGACCCCAGCAGAGTCACTTTTTCCTCCCTCCAGAAGCAGTGATGGAGCTACTTACAGCAGGCACTATAGGGCGCACCAGAGCGAAAAAGATGCAGGTACAGGTCCTGTGGCTTTTGCGTATTGCCAGCTGTGGTCAGGTAGCTAGGGACAGATACAAACCTTGATCCCAATGAAGAAGGACATTCAAGCTTCATGCAGCAATAGGGATCACACACAGCACCCGTGGCAGCGTAGGGAGAACAGCTACACAGTGCTCTTGGCACTACTCACGTCTTTTCCACCAAACCTGCCTCTGTATGTTCTTACTGAGCCCAAGCCAGACAGAAACCTTTACTGGGTAAACATGGAGTTGATGAGGACTAACTTTAGTGCCACCTGTCTCCCCAGGCTTAGCACAGCAGGCAGTGCTGAGCCCAGATTTTGGAGCAGTACTGAACCCGGTATTTTTGAGCTGGGCAGCCCAGGTTGCCTCTCACTCACAAACACCCAAGGAGCCCGGTGAGGCTGCGACCTCTGGAGTCCTAAACTAGGAGTACAACACTGAGCATTTCACTCCTGAAACAGCAGAAGTTTTTAACAGCAGCCTGTGACCATGTGAGAGGGAAACATGGTGCTGTCAGCTTTGGAAACCACTGTGTGTTTACCTTCAAAAGCAGATGCACTCTGGATGTTTATTCAACACCCGTTTATCTACCCAAGATGCACAGGAGCTAAGCTTCAGTATTATTTAATCTGATTTAAATCAGTCCTCCCAGAAAGCACGCAGTTGAATTTCAGAACAGAACATTGCTTTCAGACTTACCTTTCTCTGGTTTGTCTTGTTCAGTTTCTTTTTCACTTTTCCCTGGAATATTAAAAACATAATTTCAATGAAATAAATTTATGTTAACAGTTTATGATGAGAAAGAGATACAATAAAGTTACAGCTTATACTCAAAATATACTTGGGCCAACAGGACTTTTTTGTTGCATTTTTATTTTTTAAAGTAACCATAGATTGCTGCCTGAACTATAGTTACACAAAAGGTCCTTCTCTGCTGATGCTTCAAATATTAGATAATTGCTTCTGTCACAAAATATTTAGATATTTGGTAGATTTCACTGATACACATTTACGATGCAAGCTGTTTTGCAAGAAAAAAAAAATTGTTCACCAATTAAAAACTCTTGGGAACACTAGCTTAATATATATAGTTGATTAAAATGTAAAAAATATGAAAATCAATTTGGAACCTAAGTCTTATTTTCAGAAGTGTCGTGGGCACTTGGAAACTTTTGTTTTACTTCAACTTTTTAAATAATTTAACCCAGGGTTTTTTTTGTAAGCATCTGAATGCATGGATAAATGTTAAATAACCACAAGACAGCCCGTAGCGAAAGACAGAGTACACACTGTATCAAAATCACGTACGTGTGTATCATGAGGGTGGGACACACAGACACAGGCTTGTCCTCTCCTCTTTTTCTCCTCTCTAAACACTTTTTTGATCCTGCCCGGCTCTATAACACTTCAAGCATCTCGCCTCACAATTCTAACATTACCGTTCTTTTTCCAGTCTCATCCCAATAAGCTTCCAATATTTCCTCCCAATAAACTTAACAGAGAATACTGAAAAGGTTGGCTTTTTACTTAGCTATTTTCCTCTCTAACATACACTCTTTAATTTTGATGTATTCTTATATATAGAAAAAACATTTTCTTTAATGTCTAAGTCAATTAGAGACATCTTGACAGAATACTCAATACAGTTTTTTTTAAACTGACTGCTCAGAAGCGTTATATTCTGAATAAGATACACCATGTAAAAATGCTGAAGATTTCTTTTTTCACGGAGAAATTGGGTTATGTGCACATATGAAATCAAACCATTTTGCATTCTAATTTCGCCCTTTACTACAAGCTTACAACTGTTACTACTGAACATTCAGCCACTGTGACTCATTTTTTATATTCAGCACAAGGCAAAATGAGTACTAACTTCATTAGGAAATGGTAAATTAAATAAATATGGTCACATCAAAAGTCATTCACGTCTTCAATTACACCATAAAATCCAGATTGTCAATTAAATTGAAAGAAAGGACAAAAACTACAAAGTCAGTTACATACTACGGGATAACTTGGAGAAGGATTATTATTACTATAACAGTATATTAACGAGAGCATTGTCCAGTAATTTCTAAAATGCTGGCTTGGTTTTATTTTTTTGCATATACCACACAATAAATAAAACTTATGTCCATCCATATGTCATCAAAAATACTTTATTTTAAAAAGAGCAATAATGCAGCTCCAGATGAGACACAAAATAGTTTATATACTCATATTTCTATTATTTTTACCAACTCAAAGCACACGAACAATTCATTACAGGATAGTAAACCATGGTACAGCATGTTACTTAACCACCCATTTTCCCTGTATCTTTTCCATTATCAGCAACACTGATATTCTCACCTGACCTCTTCTCTCCAGCTCTCTCTAGGTGACTCAGTGACCCTCTTCCACCCAGCCTGGACATCCATGTTATTTCTGCAACTTCTTTCTTAAAAAAAGGTAACCCTTTTTTTTAAAACCTTTGATCAATTCTCCAAATTCTCTCTCAGACTTTTTTCAACCTGTACTCTGCTAAATTAGCTGTCATTGATTTCACCAAAGCCTCTCCAATGATCTTCAGATCAGCTTCTCCTTCTAGGTTGCTGCTTTTGAAATTCAACACAACTTGACCTTGTTAGCTCTGAAGATCTTGTTTCTCACAGCTCTCACCATACTTAACTAAGAATTCACTTCAGCATCATATTCAGCACCTATTGCTTTGTTCCTTCCACACTGATCCCTTGCTTGCTTTGATGGTTCAAACAGTTTTAATGCTGCTATTTCTGACAAATGTTTAAAAATGTGCTGTCTCAAAGACAGGGATATGACAGTAAACCTTGAAACTATTTTATCATCAACTTAAGCCAATTATAGCTCAATCAAAAAATTTGTCTTAGATCTTAAAACCACTCTCATCCTTTACTTAATTTCTGTTTCCAGCAAAACAAATTTAGATCAAAATCCTAGACAAAACAGTTTTAACCAATCTCTATAGGCTAGGACTGCTATAACTGGGTAATGTGTGCACCAGGTATTCCCAAGAAGGTTTCTACCAAAAAGAGTACATATTTTTCATACTACAATACATCTGAAGCAAGCACATGTGACAATGACCTGAGTCACAATTAAAATGCATTTCATACCTTGTAGCTTTTACATGAATCCCAATCAACAATATAAACATATAATTTGTTGTTTACATATATGTAATTTTTGAAACATGTAGAATAGCACAATGATACTCAGTAATACCACGACATTGTTCAGTATCTTTCCAATATTCAATCTTATCCATTTTCTTTACTTCTTAGAAAGAATAGGGTCATGATATGATACTTTTTCAATTACTGAGAACATGAAAAAGTCACTTAAAATTGTAGCAAATTTTCAGTATTAAAATAAAACTTTAAGTATCCTACTCTTATTTAAATTTTGCTATCCTTATTGGTATTTCTTCCTGCAATTTCCAAAAAAGCAACTGAATCCAAGATTTCATAGATTCTGAGATATAGCAAGAAGCAATGTAGCAATGTGAAAATATAAAGAAAGATGTAATCTTTTGACTTTTTCTTAAACTACAGGTATTTATTCAGCAATATTTCATCATAAAAATATTGAGGTGTTTGAAAACTGAAAAGGTCAAGGAGGATTTTTGTTTTCAAATAGAGAACTGCACAGACACAACACCCTTGCTAGTCTGCTGATTTAAAGTATGGACCATAACCTAGAATATTTCTCCATGAAAGGTAGATACCATACTTCCCCCCCACATTCGCCTTTGTTAAAGTGATATCTCATCCATCTTAAGTTACAAATAGAAATTATGTATCATGGACAAAATTCAGGCCAAGTTGGTTTCACAATAGCCAATACTCCAAAAGAAGAAACACAATCATAGAAGACACAGACCTTAGAGTAATGCCCATTTCCTTCACATAATACCACCCAGAAATTAGAACTACTTCTACTTGCTATATTTCTTCCTCCTTGTAAATAGTACTTTCAAATATGTTTTTAAACATTCAAAATTATTACTTTGAAAAATCATAACATTAATTAGTGGCTGAAGCAAATTTGTATCCCCATAGTTAATATCTACCACATTTTGGAAAAAAATGATGACACTAGAAAGACAAGGATATTCTTCTGTGTTTTATTGCAGCCCAACATCAAAACAGATTAAATACACATTTTTTTAACAGTCCTCCTGACCTTGCTCAACTTGGCATATTTTTGTAAACACGAAGCACGTAAAATCACATACCCAGTTACAAAATACTTAAAAATTTGACTCAACCAATTAAATATTAAAACCTCCATTCAATTCAATTCCTCACAAAATATGGCTTTTTAAAAATTATTGCTCTGCAATTCACAATCACAGGTAATTTTACTAGAATACCCCATCCCAAACCATATCACAGTCTAAGAGTATTATTGCTTTCCTTAAAAGTCTAAAGAAATCACTTTGGGACATCTGTGTTTGTTGATCAGATGTAACACTCACTTATGTGAAGTCTTACTGAAATCCCAAACAAAAAAATGCAAGCATATATGATGCCCCTTTCACTATAAATGTAAGCAACTAAAAGCCTGACTTCAAAACAGTGTTACAGAAATTTAAAAGCTCCCTGTCAACCAAAAGGCAACCACTGTTAGGGTTACCAAATTGATTTTTCTTCTCAAAAATTTATCTTATTTCTTGTAAACTCCCATATCAGGCTTGGCAATTTCCTAAAATCACAGCAATTATTCCTGAGCCAAAAAGGAACACATGCAAAATGCTGAAGAATAAAATATGTCTTCGTAATTGTGGAACAGCATCACAGAACAGGTAAAAAGTAAACCTGTTATATTAAAATTCTAAATCACTCAAAGTCTAAATTTCAGACGTACCATTTACAAAAGCATTTATGTGTTAATTCAAAGCTTTTTTTAAAAATAAAATTTACAAGTCAAGTACTTGCACAAATTTAACTTTTTTTTAATAATTCACTAATATAAAGCTTACTAAATCCAGCTCTGAGATCATTATATTGGTAGGCAAACTAGAAGAATTTTATTGAACTCAACCTGAGTTTTGTTGCAATCTACACGGACTCCCTGCCAGGCTATTATAGATTTTCTAGACATTTTTGCTTTAAAAAAATCAAATGTGCATAAATAAAACATTCTAATTCACACATAAAAGGTTTCTGAAAAACTTAATCTGCCCTTTTACTAGTATGAATTAAACATACACATTTTGTATCTTGTTAGACTATTTTAAAAATCACCTGAAATTCACGTAGCGTAACTGTTGACATAACATCAGTGCAAAGAGATATATGTCAAACTTCACAGCATAGTGTGTGCCTGATTAGTGTTTTCAGTAAAATGCAGTTAGACTGTATGCTATATCAGCAGTTATAAAATGTTTAAAAATTCATAATATTGTAGGTTTCATTTGACCAAACTGCTCTGTACATACTGTATGAATCCACAACACAAGATATATATTAAAATCTGAAAAAATGTACTTGCTGCTACATTATAAATAGAATATTAACAATTGCTTGAACAGAACATATAAAATGCAGCTCAAAGTTGCGACTCTGTCACAAACACAGAAGAAAAATAATGAATTCACTGAACTTGACCAAGGGGGGGGGGGAAATCCGACAGGAGTGTAAATTAAACATTCGAGTGTTAAAAAAGCTTACTGAAATGACAGTTGGCTACAACCCATTTACAATATCTTAGTGTTCATTCCCCAAACCCTGAACTGCTTGGTAATTACATCATAAGATCTATTACAACCATCTGCTCCCCTTTTGTAGCGTATGGTTGGGGCTGGTCCTCCTGATGTAGGGACTTTTCTTTTGAAGCTTTAAGTATCTGAAAAAATAAGGGGAAATCTATATTAAAGGACCAACCAAAACACAACTTACTCTAAAACAAGCAAAAAAAAAAAATCTTAAATGTTAAAAAATGCAACTTTGTATCAGATTAGTTATTTTGAGAAAACTATCACTTCTAGGGGCTATTATAATGGATATACACAAAGTTGCTGTATAACGTGGGAAATGTAATCTTTTAAATATTTATCTAAGCAGTAATTTTTTTCTCAGCATATGGCACTTCAGTTACCTTGTAAAGGAAATATAGGCCATGCCAGAAATACATTAAAACAATACTTTTTTTTTTTTTTTTTTAAGTCAAGGACACTTACAATTGGAAAAGAGAAGCCAAGGAATGAGGAAGGGTCAAAGTTGCAAAGTGGAAATTTCTCTACACATAAGGGATTTCAGCAGTTGGTAAAATAAATGCAGGGTTATAAAAATGTCAAGGATACAAGGTGAAAGCGGGGGTGTGTGAAGCAACCCTTAGATATTTTAAAACTGAACATATACAAGAGGGATCAAAATCCAAACACAGGGAGTAAAGGTATCCCAAAAAACTGTAATAAGTCTCCCTTAAAATGTGTGTCCAACAAGTATCACTCTCCAACAAGTATCACTCTATCACAACCACTGCAGTTTATGTGCCAGTGTAAACCAGGATTACTCCAAAATCCTAAATCATTAATATTTCAAGCTGGCCTATCATACCGCTCAAGTGCATTAGTTTACAAAAATACAGACTATAACTGCAGTTAAAATAGTCCACTGCTGGAAAGTAATATTGGTAATAATTTTAGAATTAAACTTAAGAGAATTGGAAAACAGTACATACAGATACTTAAAGATGCAGTTGCCTGTTACTTTTCTTTTTCGTGATATGCCTTGAAGTCAGCAAAAAACTTTTGACTTGCACTCCAGTATATTCAAATACCACATGCTGGGAGTCTCTTCACTGGTGATGTGAGAATGTTCCTCACAGCTAAATCCATCCTCTGAACTATCTCCTGTTTTCTTTCCAAAACAAGTAAGTTCCTATGTCAGATAAAAATCAAACAACTGCTCCTAACCTGATACAGACTGGTGCTACCATGCTTCAAATAAAGTTGCCTGAATTTGTAGTACCTAAGAATAAGGACTATAGTGACATTTCTGAATATCTTTTACACTACCTGAAGTTATGTTGATTATATAGATACATCTTTCATATAGGTAAACGGTGCATATGTGTATATAGGTGTTCTTCATTCAGAATAGAGTCCTTGACTGTCTCTAGTACAATGAACTTTAATATTATTATTGCTGAACTGACTGGAAACACCAGCTTTGAATACCTAATGAAATGAAATCACATGAACAAAGAAGAAAAGACTTCTGATAACAAAAAACCTGCCCATACTGAATCCTGCATCACAAATAAAATAAAAAAAAATCCTTGGTAAATATAAATTTCATACTCTAAGAGGAAAATGTGAGAATAATGTTGCCTTCAAACTGGAATTTTCACATCTAAAAAAGGCAGATGAACAAAATTAATAGTAGGAAAAACCAGTAATTTGATAGCAATACAATTTTTATTTCTGGTCAGTAGTTTACTTAATGTCCCCTGTTTCTTTTCTCAATTTTCAGAGATGCTGTTTGAATTCTACTTTATGTGCTGACACAATAAAGTTTTTTTATGAAAACCGATAAACAGTAATTCTTCTGCCTTGAAAGTGGTTCCCACATAAATACACAAATTACTAAAGATTCTTGAGTATGTTGCTACGCTGCTGCAGATTTTGTGCTGATCAAATTATTTTCATTTTCTGCTTCCTAAAGGAAGAATCACATACATGGTACTACATCTAATAGTTACTTGTGTGTTTAATAACTGAACTGAACAATTAGGTTTTGATTGATTCTCTCACTTTTTTCCTCCAAGGGGAAAAAGAAAAAAGTCACTCTTTACAGTGCTGCTATTATTATCTACTTCCACAAAATGTACCAGAGTAGAGCTAACATACCCTTGAAGGCTAATCTCATGGTTTAAAAAGTGTGTTGCACTAGTTTTGAAAACAACTGAAGATAAAAAAAATAAACCTAAAAAACCTTTTGAAAGGATCAGAAATACATACAATTTCAGAGTAAAACAAGTTACTTTTGATTCTAACAGTGTTTGAAAACAGCACGGACTCTCTTCATATCACGACACAGTAAAAGGAGAGTGAACAGTTCAGTTCAACTCCACTCAATTCAAGTGATCGTGCCCCTGTACTCAGCACTGGTGAGGCCGCACCTCGAATACTGTGTTCAGTGTTGGGCCCCTCGCTACAAGAAGGACATTGCATTGCTGGAGCATGTCCAGAGGAGAGCAACAAAGCTGGTGAAGGGTCTGGAGCACAAGTCTTAATGAGGAGAGGCTGAAGGAACTCTGGATGTTTAGCCTGGAAAAAAGGAGGCTGAGGGGAGACCTTATCGCCCTCTACAACTGCCTGAAAGGAGGCTGCAGTGAGGTGGGCATCGGTCTCTTCTTCCAAGTAACAAGCGATAGGACAAGAGGAAATGGCCTCAAGCTGTGCCAGGGGAGGATTAGATTGGATATTAGGACTTCACCGAAAGGTCTGTCAAGCATTGGAAGAGGCTGCCCAGGGAAGTGGTGGTATATAAATACCTGGAGGTATGTAAAAGATGGGTAGATGTAGTGCCTAGAGACATGGTTTAGTGGTGGACTTGGCAATGTTAGGTTTACGGTTAGACTCGATGAACCCAAGGGTCTTTTCCAATATAAATAATTCTATGATTCCAAATGGTATATTTGGAAACCATCCACTACAATACACATAAGGGTTTGTTTGTTTTGTTTTGTTTTTTTGTAAAAGTAGGAAATTCATTTACTGGTGCAAGACTGAGCCATAAATTACAGCACAAAAAGTGACAGAAAAATGGTCCATTAAAAAAAAAAAAAAAAAAAAAAAAAAGATTGCAAGTTGATACTTGGACTCTGAATTTAGTTTTAAAATAATGTATTCAAGTCAAGAAATTACTTCAACATCTTCGCATCAGTAGAACTGACACTGTGCAGTGGAATTATCTACTGTTGAAATTTTGCGATAGTCCTGTAAGGGCCTTTTTGTTATTTTAAGGAGCATCATTTTCTGAGAGAAAACACCTTTTCTTGTTCTATAGTTCCAACTTAAAGCACAACAAATTAGCTGAACACTACCTTTGCTGGACTTCTTGCCTATGCTGTCAAAGTTAACTACTGCTCGCTCCTACACTGATTAAAAGCTGTGTTAAAAAATATTTCTTATTCATTATGAAACAAAACATTTTTATAGAAGGCATTTATTAATGAACACCTATGGTTTCAAATATTTCAACACACCATGTGGCTTTTATGATAAACAGGTTAGAAAGATCTCACAGACAACACAGTTACATATTGATATGAGCATTTCAGATCACCTCAGTTAAGGTTCAGCATGTAAATTAAAACATGAACTAAATCAAGCCTCCAATCTGTACTGGGCAACCACAAAGGCCTCCTATGCTTTTCCACCTCTCTGGCTACTTTTGGCATGTCCAAGAACCAAATAAAAGTTTCTTTTCCCACAAGGAAAAACAAAACCTTACAGAACTACCTGGGCACAACACCACTTAAGACCTTCTGCATATTGCAAAGATTAACTAACCCAGAAAGGTGCAGAACAAAACAGAAACGTAACTCTCAGGGCTCCTGGATGCAACTTCTGTGATTTACTCTCCAGAGATACAGCTCAGTGTTTCACTCAACACAACTACTTTATTACAAAGAACAAACTAGCAACTTGTAATAATTAACTCCAAAAAGCAGACAAAATGTAAGAATACGCAGTCTTCAAAAACTCAGAAGCCATTTAGCTACCCTCAAAACAGTTTGGATAAACTCTATGTTTACTACTGTCACACCACAGATGGAAGACCTGGAACTGCCGTTGTTCTTAAAATGAGTTATGTCAAGAAAAATGGGATGGCATGATGAAACAGTCCTGTTTCCAGATCAGTGGCCAAAGAATGTGCTACAGATGGACTCCAATAGACCTGGCTGATACACAGAGAAGTAACAGTATCACCACCCCAATCAGTTACTCTAGTAAGGAAGTATACACATATTTTGAAACCTGAAATTTTTGTATTTCTCTTTACAACAAAAGTATGCAGCTCTGTCTGAAGTTATTAAAAATTAAGTTGTAAATTAAAACTGCCCACAGTTTTATTTGCAATGCTTCCATATAACCCAGTAACTATTACTAGCATTTATCCAGAACAAGATAAAAATTATTGCTTCAAAAACAGGAAGAAACTTTAAATGACAACAATGATATCCCTTCACTCCTCTCCACAAAGTATTTTACAAATTTTTCCATGTAGCTATAGCTTCATTTTTTGGGGAAGAAACCAAGAACTTAATTTTAACTTACCCACTAGATCATCATTTGAATAATCCTCAGCTTGAACAGGCATTTCTGTAAGTCAAAAGTGTAGAAACAATTCAAACAGGACAGTTCTCTAAATATTTATAGAAAGCTTCATTTTTTCCCTTATGCTCAAAACAGTGACCTATCAAGACTTCTCTGTAATACTACTTTTGCAGAAGTTGGATGCAAATTTTCCTCAGCTGAATTTTTCCAGGGGAAAGATTAATACTTAAGTAGGCCAATGAGTAAATTAGTTTCAAAAATGGTAATTCAAAATTCTGAAAGTATACTATCTGAAGCACAAATCTCCCAGAGTTTCACATGCTACTACAGTATGGGCTTAGAAAACATTCATATACTTAATATGTTCCCAGCTGTAATTGTGAAATATTTGACTTCCGAATTTAGTTCTTTTAATTCCGTATGTATGTTTAAATTACATGCCAAGTGCTATTACTGCTAATAGACTGAAGGTTGCACATAGCTCCCTATTCATGCATGGAGGGAGTCAGGCTCACCAAAAAATATTCATAATAGCCAGGATGCTGGCTGTAGACAGTAAGAAGAATCGAAGAGAGAGAAATACATTTTCTGGCTCGGGAAGCCCATAAATAAAGTGCTCAAAACTGGGCAGACATTCTACTTTATTTCTTACATATACTCTCTTTCCTGAGTATGCACTACTGGCTGGTGGGAAACAGAGCACTGCAAAGAAATCTTGAGCTTCACATTGCCTAATGTGGCCATTTTTATCGCTATAAGTTTTTCTGAACTGGGAGCACTCTCAGCTTCTAAACTGAAGACTGCTCTGTAAGCCATTAAAATATTGTCATTAAAAACCCCAAGACAGATTCCAACAACAGAGTTATGTTTGCCCTTAAAAGAAAAAAAGCTGCAGAAAAAGTTACAAATGTATTTTTATTGCAGCACAGAATTCTATTCTATGGTATTTATCATTCTCAAGGTAGCAAACTCACGCAAATTATGGTATACAAACCTGATATCTCTGGTTCAGCAGCCACATCTTCTGTATGCTTACTTTCTACTGTTATGAAAAAAAGAAACGTTGAAAGTTACACAGTATGTTCACAATTTTGTTTTTATTCACCACCAGCTACCCAATGAAATTACTATCAAACAAAAAGGAAGACTTAAACTGCAGAACAACCAACTAGGTTAACTTAACAGTAGAAAAAAGGTACTGAATGCATGTCATGTCTAAAAGTTTAGCTCTTCTTTGCTATTGACTTTCATTCCTGGCACATCCCCCCAAAAGTCATTCTGATTACAAATGTCGTTCGTGTCAAACAATAGTGTTTGTTTCCCCATTTAATTATATTAGAACACATTTTTCAAGTGGAAAATCTAAATAAATATATCATCTAATCATACACACTGTGCTCAGACTAAACTGCTTTATATTACTTTGCTCTAGTTGACTGAATTAACGTCGTTTGAAAAATCTTGCTTAATGATATTTTCAACTTCTTAAAGCAAATCTTCAAATTACATTTGACCAGTACTCATTTAAAATTCCCTGACACCAGCAGAACAAACAAAAATTTACAACTTAATCTTTTTGAGTAGTAATATGGGAAATTAACATACTCCGTTCCTCAAATCTAAGTTCTAAGTACTTCATAAGAACGTCATGAAGTTCAACAAAGCCAAGTGCAAGGTTCCACACCTGGGTCAGGGCAATCCCCAATATCAACACAGGCTGAGGGATGAAGGGATTGAGAGCAGCCCTGCTGTGGATGACAAATTGGACATGAGCCGGCAAAGGGTGCTTGCAACCCAGAAAGCCAGCCATATCCTGGGCTGCATCACAAAAAGCGTGGCCAGCAGATCAAGGGAGGTGACTCTCCCTCTCTACTTCTCTCTCGTGAGACCCCTACCTGGAGGGCTGTGTCCAGCTTTGGAGTTCCAAGTACAAGACAGACATGGACCTGTTAGAGCAGGTCCAGAGGAGGGCCATGAAAATGACCAGAGGGATGAGAGAGTTGGGGTTGTTCAGCCTGGAGAAGAGAAGGTTCTGGGAAGACCTTATTGCAGCCTTTTAGTATAGAAAGAGGTTTTCTAAGAAAGGTCGAGAGAGACCTTTTACAAAGGCCTGTAGCGACAGGACAAGGGCGAATGGTTTTAAAGTGAAAGAGCTTAGACTTAGATTGGACATAAAGAAGAAATTTTTTTATGATGAAGGTGGTGAGACACTGGAACAGGTCGGCCAGAGTAGTGGTGGATGCCCCATCATTGAAAGTTTTCCAAGTGAGGTTGGATGGGGCTTTGAGCAACCTGATCTATTGAAATATGTTCCTGCCAATGGCCGGGGGGTTGGACTAGATGACCTTTAAAGGTCCTTTCCAGCCCAACTCATTCTATGATTCTATATAGCACATTTCTCTGCTTCATTTTTTGTTTGGTTTTTAATTATACTAATAAATATAAATGGAAGAAAAAATGTTTTCTTTCACGAACTATAAAAACTCATACCTGACGACTCTTTATCAATATCAAGATCCTCAATAATTTCATCTATAGGAGAGAGTAAAAAAAAAAGAAAAAAGCATATAATGAACTTTTTTTTTTTTTTTACATCAGATTTCAAAATGCATGTATTTCATCAAAACACTTTAAGATCACAATTACGGAATATATACCTGGCTCTGTAGCCTCATTCTTCTCCTCCAGAAGGTCCTCAACAGCTAAGAAAACATTCAATTCAGAGCAATAATGAAGTCAAACCCTCAACTGATGAAACTTACATACAACACAAAAGAACATAGCTAGCACACAGGCATGTTTAACTGGGAACAGTAAACTGCTACGAACAAACAGGAACTTGGATGACTTTGAGAGAAAAAAAGAAATTACTTCTTAAGTTTTCTTCCATGTTTCACTAAAGAACTGCTGTATTCATTAGGTAAATATTTCAAAATTGAACCTTCTGAACAAATGTTGTTTGGATTAAAAACTGAAATTTTAAAAACACTCCTTAATCTTTCTAAGTGTAATCAGTACTCCCACTTTTATCTTTTGCAGCATCAACTCCATCTGCTAGACATACTAAAAACTAAACCAAAAAAACCTATAATGTTTTACGTTAAAAGTTTTTTTATTTGGATAAACATGCAATTCCATGGTGGGTCCTACTTTGAACAATGAACAAGTTCTTCAACTTTAATTATGGATTCCATGGAAAAATAAATTATTTTTATTTTCTTTGAATATGGCACCTTTTAAGTCATTTGACTGTCCTCTTAGGCTTATGATCACAAAGGTGACAAAACAGATACTTACAATTTTTTTTACACTAGAGAATTTCTTGGCTTCATTCTAAGCTAACTATTGTGTCTTTTTCAATCATCTGTCTCAGATGACTCTCAAGAGAAAGACCTGGTATTTCAAGACAACAAAGTATATAGGAACAAGAGAGAGGACTGCAGACAATTTTTTAATTTCTTCTGCTAATTAGACAAAGGCACTAGTAAAAAGTATGCATGAAAGCAGAGCTAGTATTGACAGCCTGTAAATTCTGAATGATCTTAAGCACTGCTTACAAGGTTATGAGCAAGGCTCACAGCAGGGAGCAGGCTGAATGTCTATGCTGAACTACCGTGTTCCATATGCCCACAAAAAGCCTCCATGCCCCACTTTGTGTCACTTGAGACCATAAAGATGAATCCTCAAGGACGGTATATTAAAAGAAGCTCAGTTCATGGTCAAAAACCTAACTTTATAACTACACAGACTGTAATGCACCTTTGCCATAACTGGCAATAGATCATGACTGAAGATCACACAGATTACATTTTTCAGTATATATAAATAGCAAGATTGTTAATTATTTTTATGCTAAGTTTACTAAAATATTTCTCCGATTTTGAAAATCATTTATATTCCAAATAACATTTATTTTAAAGGTATTTCTATTTTAATTACCTATAAAAGAAAGATTTGTTAATATGCTCCATATACAAATATATATATATGGGGGGATGTGTGTGAGAGTGTACACACACCCCACCCACACACATATACATACACATGCATATATACATAAATATATGTATGTATACACCTGTATCTTCAGTCTCAGTCTGCTTTTCATGTATTGGTTCTGAAAGGAAAGAAAAATAAAGTCCCTGAGTGTTTGATATGCAGGAGGTATCCTAAAAATTTGGTTGTTAAGCATCCAGTTAACTTCTTTACTGATAAATGCAAAGCTCTCAAAGACTTTCTCCAGTTTTGGGGCCTGAACAGATACATGAACCTTTACTGGAGCTTGTAGTATAAATTCTAGACATAAAAGAAGTACCAAGTGTGAACATAATGCTGCAATTTCAAGCATTTCTATCTACACAGATGAAATACGGAAAACAATAACAACAATAAAGTTATCATTCCATACAATCATTATAATTCATCTACACTCCTAATCTTTGAGTGAAAAGCCAGTCTAATTTTTGTAACTCGGAAGAAGAAATAGGTTAAGACTATTTGTTACTTTAGATTATGTCTGAAAAAGAGACAAAATGCTATCCATTAATTGTCTAAATTTTCAATATACATTTATTGTGAATTTTAGAACTAAAGAAGTCCAGTGTTCATCTAGTGTTTTGGATAATTTCATTACCTTAAAAAGTACTAACCCTCATCTGAAAAAGGTTATTTACATAATATTTAAAAAAAACCCAAAACATCTTTCTACTACTGTTTTATCTTAGAAGGCACTAACAGTCACTTGGTTCCTCCTCCATCCTTTAAAAAAAAAAATATATATATATATTTCTTACAGCATGTTCTTACAGAAACTGATTTCTCAGACATTTGCATCTAAAGCTTTAAAGCGAAGCTTATTGTGAGTGTGAACTGCAGTTTTGGAACCAATGTCAAAAACATAAGCTTTACATTTGAGAGAAAGAATTTCAGATCTCCATGATAGCCTCCATCCCTTCTTTGACTTTAGAAAACAGGTACTAAAAACACTCTTCTCCAGAAAAAGAGCAAATCTGTTTCATTTTCGATCCAACCAAAAGCCTGTCAAAAGGTCAAGAAAGATGGGCCAGGAGACAACAGGGATAAAAACTAGGTACTACAACTGCTAAAATGGTGTCTAGCACACATTCATGAACAAGTACAACTCCCATGCCCTGAAACGGGACAGACTGAACTCTGAAAGAAAAAAACGGTGTGTCACAGAAAGACAGCCTCACATCTTTAGAGATATCTGTGGTTGGCTGGTTAGCTCAAACCTTAAAGGACTGACAACATAAGATGAGCTTAAAGGACTGACAACATAAGATGAGCTTATAGGACTGAGTGTGATTAGACTGTCTTCCCCAGTGGCATCTCTCATCTTTTCCAGGGATCCCGATAGCAATTTCTGATTATTTTCTCTGGTCATTTCTGAGACACCAGTGAGTGCCTAGAAATAACAGTGCCTGTACTGTTCCAAGGTGAAACTTTCTAACTTCATGTTAACTTTCAAGGCGAGACAGGGGGGTGGTGGGTGGTATAAAAACAAAAAACAACAAAAAAAAAAATCAGTCAAATCTTGCAGATGCCAAGAACACTCAATGCCTCACATGATTTGTCTTCTACACTGCTCCAGGCTGGAGCTCTCAAATGAAATATCTCTAAAAGGTATAAAGGAAGCATCGTGCTCTTGCTCTCATAATCAGAATATCTTGAAGGAAAACTTGGAAGCAAGGCAAAATTCTGCCATGAAAAGCTGAACTTTTATCAAGAGAAAAGCAGTTTGTCATGGATTATGTTGAACTGCAGGCACAATTTGCTGCATAAAAAAGCTTGGCAATTTAGTAGCCAAGAATATTTTTTTGACAATCACCTCCTACGTTGGAATTTCCTTTTGGAAAAAAGAATGGAACTTCCAATTCTCTTCATCAGCCTAATCAGAGGATTTGGAATAGTAGAGAAAGAGTAGAAAAAATGTAAATCTGATTTATCTGATACTATTTAAAACTCTCACTGCAGCACATAATAGCAATTGCACATGAAACCACTGTTTGCCAAAGCACATGAACTATTCACAAAATAAGAGTGATTCACTGTTACTGTGCCAGGACCAGAAGAGACTGCAGAATAGGAAATGGGTTTGGAACTGATTCTATGGAAAAACTGATGCAAATTACTTTGGGAACCTCCATGATCATCTTATTTCCCAAGGGCAGGGATCCTAGAAGGGTTCTCTATTCACGTCACCACTACGTATGAAGGAGCGTGAAAAGTAAAGATTAAAAGTTGTACTACTTCCTCATATCTAGGTGTGAGAAGCAAGAGAAGAGACTCTTGATTAGGAACTGATTATAAAACAAGTATCTCCTGGAAAGGAATGTAATCAATAAGCCCAGGGAAAAAGCAAGGTCTTTCTTGCTTTTCCATCCTATTGATGCTGAAAAAATATTTTGCTAAGGGCATTATAGCTGAGGCAAGTAATCCTTTTCTGCAGACTGAGAAAGCCATGGAATAAGGGCTGAATACACCTTTAGGCCACTCAAACTCCTTCAATGGGATTTTGACTTCTGTCCCCAAAGGTGGACATCAGAATTTCCCTCCTGATGACAAAGAATGAACCGCAAGGTTTTCTGTATCAAATATTTTGAAGTTAAGAAATGCTGTCCTTTGCTCAGGTTACATGAAGATCAAAAATAAACAAGAGTGCTTTGAAGATCTGATTAACTTCTCTGAAGTATGGTAGGCCCCCAGAAGGATCTCACAGCCACATACTGGTCAGCTTGTTTACTTTTTGATTTGGTCTCAGGAATCATTAGCAAATGATTAACCAAATCAAACTAACACAGAGTCATCTCCAAAGAACGGGTAGTTACAGACAAGATGAAAAGGTAACACTGAGCTATACAAATGCAATGAACCACAGCTGACTTAGCTAGGGTTTCATAAGAAAAAGGGCATGTAAAGTCTTCAACATTCTTATGCCACATAAGCACGAAGTATGACAAAGAGGACAAATATGGGATTATAACCTATACACATACTCTACACTTGTTCCAGTGTTAAAGACCAATCAATTACTTACATACACACAGGATCTGAACAGGAAAAAAATCTAACCCTTCAGTGAGAACTTGCAAGCAATGTGACAGCATGAAAAATGTTAAGGCAAAGTAATGTCACTTTCATATTAACGAAAGACTTTGATATTGTCATTTCACTAAACATAACAGTTGTCATACCATGGTCTTCATTATAATCCCCATGCACTCTATCCTCTGTTTAAAGAAAAAAAAAAATCAGTATGAGAATTCATGGAATTTTAAGACAATAAATATATACAAGTAATACAGTGTCAAGTTTACTCAGGACAAAAAAAGATATTAAAAACTATAGTATTTTATAGTGTATTAAAGTTAATAAGAGTTCAACGAAGATGAAGATTTCTAAAAGATCCTGCAAAAAAACCTGAATTATTTTTTGGCATCACAAGATGGACTTAAAAAGATAAAGCATGATCAGTAGGCTTTTCTTATAAAGCTCATGAAATCATCTACAAATTACCTACAATTCAGAATGGAAACAGTCATAAATCATTTCTATATAGAGAAAACTTCTACAGTGGAATTTTGGAATCCGTTTGTTATGGCTGGCTTGCTTTTTAAAAAAAAAAAAAAAAAAAAAAAAATTTAAAGATACTCCTTTTTACCTGACACTTACCACACTAACTTCATCATCTTTGGCAAATTCAAATTACTTTTTATCCACAGAAATCTTTCTATGCAATTTAAACTACAAACATCTATTCTTCTGCAAATTTAACCCTCAAAATATTATTCTGCCCATTTGGCTGACAATAAAAAAAATTAGTATTTATGTAGATTTTTATATTTTTTCAGAATGTAAATAAAAATACAGATGTAATAATGTACTTAGGAACTGATGCTATCAACAAGCTCCAATGTTCTGGGAGTTTTTTGGCCTGGTTTGGGGCCAAAATTCAATGAAACTTCAATAAAAATAAATAAGACTTTGGACTGTACCTGTGTAATGTTCAACAGTATCTTCTAGAATTAGCTCAGAGTCACCTTAAACATAAATAGTTAATATTTTATATTGTAATCAAATTCTCATGCAACAGCTGAATAGCATATAAGAGAAGTTAAAAAGGTCACATATTTAGCTCAAGAGTAATAGAACTAAAATACTGAGATAGTGCTACAATGTTTTATTTGGAAGTGACAGCTGGATTGTAAAACACATCTAGCAGCTACACCGTAAGTCACACAATATAGTAAGTTTGTGCATATTTGTATTTAGGCTTAAAATCAGGAATAAAAATAGGTCCTAGACAATCCATTGATTAGACTGGAAGACTCCTGACAGAACAAGATATTTATGTAAGTATTTGTGGATTGGCTTCGGAGAGTATTGTGTTCACAGCTGTAATGGTAACACAGCTGCAAAAATCAGGCATATTTGAAACTACCCGAAAAACTCTTTGAAAATAAAACTGACAAAACAGTCAATATGACACATTACTTTGAAGCATGTTTAAAAAAAAAGTATAAGCGATTGTATTATAATCTGAAGTAATGAAAATTTACAAACCTGGAGCTTCTGGATCACTTACTGTCTTTTCCACATCCATATCATAGTCATATGAAACTGTAAATTAAATATGAAAAAGAAAGATTCTTTTAAATTAAAAATATAAAATACTTTTAATACTTGATTATTTTAACTAGCAGCCATAATGTGTCTGTCAATAGTTAAACGTAGCTCCTTAGTTGAAACATGACAAATTAAAACCTTATAAACAGACACTTGCAACTTGACACATGGCAATCTAATGGAAGGTGTTGGGCCACCCTCCCTTCTAGTCTTCTGTTACACTCTCTGTATGAAAACTAGATCCACATGAGCCAATACTCTCCATGAATATTTTTAATAGTTCTTCTAATAGGAATAAAAAAATGTAATCTTCCCCATCTTCAAAGTTCTAAAGTAGCTTATTTACTAATGTGCAGAAGGACCACTGGTAATGATCTACAGAAGGCGAAATAAGAGCCAGAAATCAAACCTTGAGAAATATGTACATTCGCTTCTGGCATCACAGACTAAGAGCAATTTGCTTTTTTTTTTTACTTCATAGCTAAATATTTGGATTATTTTCCTCTGTGATTACAATTCTTTATGATCTTATTCATATACTCAATACGATACATCTGACAGCACATGGTACTGAAGGCAAAGTAACTCTCCTTTCACTTTGGAAGCATTGCAGCTTGGATTCTAAATTGGTAACTGGAAAGCAGGAATCTCCCACAAAGACAGAAATAAACAGTTTTAGCTGTATCAAACATATAAAATTATTTTCCTGTCATATTTGGTATTAAACAAGGCTGTAAACTGCAACACTAACATTGATTCAAAGATAAGAAGCCTAGTCCAAACAGAAATCAATGTCTAATGTAAATGGAAGAGCCTGCCTGGACTACAAAGAAGCATTAACAGCATCCAGAAGAAAACACTTAACAGATAGCAGGGAAACTGTAATATCCACCTAATATTTCTTCATAATGGGAAAGATGAATTAATATCGTTGTGTGTGGTATCAAACACAATATGAAGATGACTATAAGTCCAGGAAAAATTTCAAAAAGCTTTAAAGATGAATTAGGGTGTGCAGAAAGACAGAAGGATAGTTCAGAATGAAGTCCTTGGTGCTGACTCACTCTGATAATATAATTGGCCATAAAGAAACAGTCAGTCCTGAAGGAAAAGTTATAAACTGGATGCTTCTGAAAGGTGACATGTGAGAACAGAAGTTTCTGACTAATGCCAGGAATAACAGGCTAGAAAAGCCTTAGCACTATAGACTGTAAGAAGACAGGAATATAAGCAATAAATCTCATTCTCACTTTCTTAGACTGTACAACAACAGATCGCTTGCCTATCCAGATTCCAATCATACACAACAACCAGAAACACATAAGAAAGTAAAAATGAAATTTTTGCACCCATGAAAGTTTCTGTACCAATCATCTGTTCTTTTCAAGAACCATTTGCAACAGCAAATATGATAGTGTCATCTCAGTCAGAGTAAAAATATCCAAGACAATCAAGCACAGTTGTTTGGAGAAAAAAACACTTTCAAAATTATGTATTACTAAACCAGTCTAACCCTTTAGATTTTACTTTCTCATATAATTTGCTAGATTTAGGCAGAAAAGCAGTATTACTGATTTTGGAAAAACAAAATTATACCTGGAGCTTCATATGGTTCAGGCTCCATTGCTCCAAGATCATCTGCCAAAATATCAGCATCTGAGAAACAAATATGTATTTACAAATTTTAAAGTTTTTAAATCAATACATGATACCACAAAATCCTATAACAGAATATTACATAAGAATAGTCAAATTTCTAAGCTGAAATTCTAAGCAAATGTCTTATAATGCCAACAAGATATATATAGTATATATAGATTGAAAGAATAAAATTTGTAACTTTATTCTTACATATATACTGAATATGTATACACACATAAACTCTACACACGTGCTCAAAAAAAGATGACTCTCCACAGAAATTTCTATGTAAGTATAAGAGAAGTAGGATGTATTCACTTTGCCTTCTTAAGAGTAATTTTAAAGATTTAGAGTAACTGGAATTTGAAGTTCTCCTCTATTCCCCTACTTTAACTTGCACTGTGGATTAATAGAAGGGATCCAGAAACAGGGAGGCATAACAGACCCCGACTGAAAAGATATACTTCAGCTGTGAAGAAAGAATCTCAGTGTACTTCCAGCAATCAAAACTTTTAGATGACAACCACTACATGAGTTTTTCAATAAGAGGTATTGATACAAGTTAAATTTTCAGTACTGCAGATAAAAAGCATTCAGAAATATTTTTCCCTAAGTTGGATTTAGATCATATGATTCTGCTTTAATACTTTGATTAGACATAATTTTTATCATCCTGTCAATGCCTCAAGGCAGCAGGATATGAGCATCTTCTTTATATGTTCTCTGCAGGACCTGCAATATAGTTCATGCATAACGTTCTCTTGGAGAGACACATTAGAAGGAAAGTGGACTGAGAATAAGTCTGTCTACAAAAGACTGTGCTAATAACCTCTTAAAATTTAGCTTAAAAACTAGAAAGCCAGAAGCAGACTGCATACAGATATTACAGAAGTCCCTCTACCGGGGGGAAATATGCATACCTGGAGCATATATTAATTTGGTTGAAAGCCAACATAGCAGTAACTAAACAATAATATATAGTTACCTGAATTCCAAGACACATGGCATTAAAATATCCTATTTTAATTTTTAAAAAAATTATTTGCTAAATAATACTTGCTGTGGTTGACATTTGCTAAGTTTCTGTTGCAAATAGGAATTATGAGTCAAGTTTTTAATGAGATTTACTTCATTTGTCTGTTCTTATTGTTGGCAGAATTTAATTTTAAATACATTTAGTCATTCAGATACCTTTCTGAACTGAGTCTGGTGTCTCATATACTTCTGGCATTTCATTCTCTAATTCTCTGAGCAAGTCATCTGTTGTAGGAGCTTCAGAAGTTTCTCCATGTATTTCTTCCTTCGCTTGCCACTGGTCATTTACACTTTCATCTACATCTTCATGTCTCTCTCCTAATCAATAATACAGATTGTTAGAGAATAGATACTCTTTGGTAAATTCTATTACCAGCACATATTCAGTCTTCAGCACACCCTTTGTGTTTTTCAACTAGTCCCCAAAAGGGATGAAGAGGGGAACAGATGTCTTGTCTGCACCTTCCAGCAGTATAAACCCAAAACATCTGCACTGACTTGCCACTGCTGCCTTTGCTCCTGGAGAAAACCACAGTAAAACCCATGTCTGCCTACCCATTCTTGCACTCTACACAGTATTTTGAATAAATTTTGTCAACTGACTGATTTGAGCTACTGCTGCCAAATGCCTCTGGGTAAGAAGCTGCAGTTTTAGGATTTGGTGACTGAACTTTCTGAGTTTTCTTTAAAATAACAAATTAGCTGATTAGAATGTTTTGTGCAGGCAAAAGTACTTTAAGTGCATGCCAAAACCAGACTCTGAGATTTGTCTAACCTATGGCGGTATTTGTAAATTCTTCAGTGATTTCTAAGTGTTAATACATTACCAGGCTGGGAATGGAGAGCTTCCTGAAGAACAGACTGAATTTCCTCTTCTGGTTCTATGTCAGCATTCTTGTGCTCTAAAAGGGTTATAAATTGCAGTGAAGGTAAGTGCAAAAGGCAAAGTTTAAAGACTAGCTCAAGGCTTGCAGCTTCTAGTAGCCTCCATAAAGTTCCATAGAGATTAACTTGGTGAACCTCTGCAACTCATGCAATTACAAAACCAATTTGGTTTTACTTACTCTCCAGTATGGAAAGTATTGCAATCACATCAGATTCATTCTGAAGATTAATTAGAAGAATTTATCTACACTGCATTTTCTGCACATCTTTTTCTCAGTGGTAGTAACATTAATAACGTCACATAACTATTCAAACCAAGAATTCTCTTCTAAATAATTCTTTTACTAACACCTTCATCCATTACTTTCCTACAATTTAGGCAGCAGCACTAGCACGTCATATGTGACAACAAAATTTCACTCACAGAAGTAGGGGTTTTTTGGCTTTATAAACAGGGAAAATAGATACCAGCATTACAATATCAAGGTCAACTGCCTCTCCTGGCAATTCATAGCAGAATAAATCACAAACTGATTTCAGGGACAAGTGATTGTCACCTAACACACCAGCTAGGACACAACAGGAATTTATATGAAGTATTGCCTTCATATAAATGTCCCAAAATTAACATTGAGAAGCTCAACAGCACCAAACCAAGTCACAGCTGCGTTTTCAAATAAAGATCCAAAATGGTACCATTTGTGGGGGTAGGGGGAGGAGGAGGAAACGACATCTTAATTTGGTATCTTTTATAACTGATATCTTAAGAAAAGAAATACAAGTCTTTAAAACAAATTTTATATTCCATTTTATTGACCATAAGCTCCACATTTGTGGGTTATTGTGCTAGGTTCACATAAACATGAAGTAGGATAAGTCTGAAGGAACAGAAAAAAATATGTACTCTCTGAATAACACTAAAATGCAAATCATCTGAAATCTGATGCATAATTTTTTTTCTTGAATTCCTATTGAACCTAATAAATTTTACTAATACTTATGGGGCTTTTAAAATGTTTATATGATTTTTTTCAACACTAGATGCTGTATTTATGTTATACTACTGGTTTTAGCAGAAAAGTGAGTATCTGATTAGCCTTATGAAGTTATTGTTGGGGTTTTTGTGTTTGTTTTTAAGGTGGAGAATCTGCTGTTATTCTGACTGGGTATACTGTTGCATACATATCAAAACCACAACTGTACATCAGCAGAAAGTTATTCTGATGTGACATAGTCCCGATGGTAACCATGAGAGCTGACAAGAGTGCCTTCCATACATTTAAACTAAAAATTTTTCATGGTCAGTGATTTATGGGAAGTTATCAACAGTGATTCCTGATAAATAAACTGCAGTGGATAAGCAAAACATAAAATTGATGAAAGATTTATTTTTCAATGAAAGGAATAACACAGTAAGTTTGCATGCTAAGAAAAAAAGGAATTGGAATTCAAATGAAGCATCATATCTTTTGTTTCACCTATGGTTTACGAAAGGCCTTACCTGATTCGATATACGAATTCTCAGCAGGCTGGATGGTGTCTTCAGATTCTGGTGGTGTTGGCTGTGCTGGGACAGATCTTTCTTTAAGGCCTGCATTTTCAGTTACAAAGTTAACTTTATGCTCTTTTTGATCTGATTCAATTATAAACTAAGAAAGTTGTTTCAACTAAATTAACTGATGTTAAACTCTCCAAAACATATTCAAACAATCAGTCATAATTACAGGGCTGTCCTGATATACAGTGATGTATACAAAGACTAAAGTGTATTCAGATAGTAGACATATATGTTTTGAAGACAAACATACAATGAGGGGAAAAAAAGGGACAGAAATTTAAGCACTTGCCTTTATTTCAAAGTAACTGAACAAATGACTATGCTATTCTCATCTATTCAGTATCCAGAAGAACAACAGGCAGCAGGTTTTTCTCACTGTTTCTGTGTGCAAAAAGTGCTTCATATGATCAATTTTTTACGTTTTATGAAGAACTAATTTGAAGTTTGTAACGTGCTGCTCAGAATGAGACAAGGTTATTTTAAATTCATATGTTAAATCTTAGAAGATCTGATGAAGAGTAGTTTCTTCAAAATAAGGTAATCTCAATCTCCAGTTTGTTTTGACAACTAAATTACTGTAGAAAGAGTATGACTGATGGAATTTCACCACTAACATGCTTACTCTCTATACCACAGAGTCCTTCCAGATCAAACCACAGTGAAAAGAAAGCAACCAATAACAGCAGTGATGAACACCATGGTAAGAGATAAAGATAATTCATAGCCTTGAAATATTATGCCACATCTAAAGACACCACATCCTCAAGAAAGAAGGTATTTGTATTAGCCTAATCCTCAACTATCCTTTACAAAGTATTCAAGGAAGATATAAACAAGAGAGGTTCAGACTGGATATAAGAAAAACATACACACACACACACACACACACACACACACCCCACCATGAGGACAGTCAAACCAGTGGAAAGGGCTGCACTCCCATCCTCGGAGGTTTTAAAGACCACACTGGGTAATGGCCAGCATAACCTAGTCATACCTCTAAGATGACCCTGTTTGGAGCAGGATGTTGGAATAAGGATTTCCAGAAGTCCCTTCCACACAGAATTCTCTCCTATAATCCTACGTCATTTTTCCTAGGTTCATATTTAAGTATAAGTTCCAAGGTCAACTGAGATAAAACTACCTTCTTAAATAAACACACACTGCCCAAAACAGACTAGTTTCTCAAGAGCTGTATGCACAGAGATCAGTAGAAAAATAATATTTAGGAAAGCAGAGGTTCTACTATAATGAACAGACCTGTACTGCTAACAATCTTGTAAAAGTAACTTTAAGTGGAACAATCTAAGTATTATATTTCAAGTCAGTAAAGTTTTTTAAAAAATCAATTGCCAGGTTTCTACTGGAGTCAAACATACCTAGATACAAATAGGACTAGCATGCCTCAAACAACTTTGTGTAAACTAGAGAGATTTTATTATTTTATGCATAGTGAGAAAAACACATATATTCCATTACCCTGTATAAGTAATAGGAACGTGAGTAAAAGAATTAACCCTACTTACACTTTTTTATATTACATAAGTTACACAAAGATAAATAGTGAGGCTGTATCTAGAAGCACTGTAACTAACAGTCCACTACTATGGAGTCAAGATCAGAAGGTAGAAGAAAAAAGCCAAATTTACACTTTCATTTTCTTCTGTGTCATTAAAAAAACCCTGAAATATTTAAAAATAAAAATTAATTTTCTACAGTCTTTTAGCCATTAACATTATTAAGAAGTTAGTTCCTTCTATAATCATCTTTAACCACATATGGAGATCAAACCAGTTAGTTGTATGAGCCAGTGTCTCACACTTCAGAATCTGGAAGCATAGAAACAGCCACCCTGCTTTCACAAACACACTTCACTTCCCTTGCATATACACCTCTTATTTAAAGTCCTCACACCCTCGGATAACTCCCATCTCCAATTCCAGACAACCACTTGCTCTGCTTCATGAACAATAAAGATACAAAGTATTTCAGAAGATACTCAGTATTTCACAGCCAACAAGCACTTAGGGTGTGTTAAAGGAAAGAAGGGTATTTCTTTGTTTTACTTGCACATTTCTCACCTCTTTTTCAGGCTTCTTATACATATCTATCATGTCTTTATCACTGATTCCTATTCAAGCGTGTTGAGTACGTAATATGTTAAGTCATTTACTTTTTGAGAGATTCTATTTTCTCTCATCTTTCTATCAAAATAAAGTTGCACTCAATTTTTACGTGTGGTGGGTTTTTTGAGCTTATGTGGTAACTCGCCACGTTAAGCTGAATGCCAATATTTCAGAGAGATATACAACAGCAAAAGAGATCGCCGGGGCAAAAATCTCATTTTATTGTGTGGCTAGATGTATAGCTTGGGGTGCTGCTCAAATAAAATGTTCTTTTGGGAAAAAAACCAAAACAACAAACAACTTTTTTAGCACCAGATAAAGTTTGGGTCATAGGTACAATAATATGTTAATCAGAAAGGCAACTGATTCCAAATTTCACTCCCAGACAGATACAACTTCTGTCACATTAGGGGAGAAAATAAAAAGTGATGTGCACTATACCACTGTGCCACCATTCTTGAGAAGTGTCATTTGAGTGCTCCTCTATCAAATATGTATCTTAACACCTATCAGAGCAAAGATGAATAAACATGTCTATCATCACAGCAACCTAAAAAGAGAAGGCATCACGCAAGTGCAGACCTTCATTCCGTCAAGTTTTTTGCTAAGCACTATAATGTTCCTAATGCACACATCTTTTTCCCTCCTTCTTCACACATATATAAATATTCAGAAAATAGATCAGTATATCATCTCTGCTCATTATCACAGCTAGAATCTTACACTACTGTACTATTTTCTATGGCTTTCATTTGAACTATTTTTCCTAAGTTTCCTCTAAAAAAAAAATTCAGATTACATTTTATCCTATTACCATATCTTATACCTCTAGGGATCAAAGCGTCTTACAGAGACATGTATGTGCTGTATCAGAAGTCTGAGGTAAGTGTATATTGCCAACTGTTTTACACCAATATATAAGCAAAACCACAAACAGAATCAACCTTCAGGACTTTAATCTTATGCCACCACCCACATGCACATACTCATGCTCAATTTCACTCCTTAGTTTTGTTTAAAACAATACTGCAGTACTACAATAATAAATCTTCGACTTTCATTACCAATTTTGTTCTCGTGTAATTTTATTGTGCAATTAATATTTCAACATACTAAGTGATATTATTTGTCTAGTAAAATTAGATAACATTCTTTTTCCACATAAACTTGAAAGCAAGTATAGATTCAATAACATACTGAAATAACTCTGAAGAAATGTTTTGCCATTTTGTTGATTCTAATGGGACCGCTGGATAAGCCATTCCTCAGTACTAAAAATATAGAAGCTATAAAAGCAAACTAACACAGCAGCTTGCTTACAGAAGTATCACATATTTCAAAAGTATCGTTTGAAGAAAATAATAGTTGTAAAAATACATAAGCTGTTCTCTAATCAAGTTAACCGAATACAGTAGTAGTAGCACATCACTTCTTAAAATGTGATTGGAATCCAACAATACCCATCAACGGTAACATAGGTGCCTAAGTTTCAGAAGTATCATTACCAGAAGCTTGGAAAACTGGAAAAAAATCAGGACACAGTAAACTGGAAAGTGACAGTGAATCAAGTTTTCAGACTTAAAAACAGGTACAAAAAAAAAGAAAGGAAGAAAGAACAGAAGAAAAGGAGAACATATTATCACAGGATCAATAAACAAAACTGTTACAACAATTTGGTTGAGTATATACCGAAGTCTCATAAATAAATGCAACACTAAAGTTGGTTTGAGTGTTTGTGTATAAGAGTTTTCTCAGTCTACTTACAGAAAAAAGTTTAGCAGGGAATAATTTACATTTATTTACTAAGTTCCTATGACAATACGTTCTATTAATGCTCCTCTTAGATGTTTTTGTGAAACAGAAATATTTTTTGTGTGTTTCTACTGTATGTGTCCAGATAATCCTCTTAATAACTTGCTTTTAAACTTGCATTTGATATACAACATTACACTTTCATCTCCACATCAAGAAAAATAGCATTTTAATACAAGGAAACAAAGAAGGAAAAAAAAAAAAAAAAAAAAAAAAACCGAAAAAAAAACCCCCAAACCCAGATTTAGACTATGCTTGAAGTAATTGGCATCAATTTGATATTTCTGTTTTCAATACACATTGCTAGTCAGGCATATTAACATATGTACATATTTGAGTTTCACAGCAGACATTTTTGCTTTGTGTTTACAATGCCAGTACACACTTAACAGTTTTCAAAAAATGATTATATATAGCCTTTGTTCACACTTATTTCCAGAAAACATTATCTTCATATGGCCATGTTTACCACATTCATATAAATATGCTGAATTTCTCATTCTTGAGGTCTGGTCCTCATTAGCGCAACCAGAACTCTGTTTATTTCTTTTCTTTCTTGTCCTCCTTGGATGGGTTTTTAGCTATCTTTTTTGTTTCTTTGTCTTTTCCCACCTGAGTAGTACCATCCTTTTCACTGGCTGATTTTTTTGCAGCCTCCTTGGATTTCACATTTTTGTCTAGGCTTTTTTCCTTTTCCTTTCCTCTGTCTTTTTTAGCCTTGTCAGGATGTTTCTTTAATTTATTCACATCAACAGCTTTCTTGTCCTTTCGATCAGTAGCATCTTTTCCTTTCCTGGCTTTCTTTTTTCCTTCCTCATCTTTGATTTCCTCCTTCTTGGCTTCCTGCTTCTCCTTTAATTTCTTGAGCGGTTCTTTAATTGCTTCTTTTACTTTTTAGTTTTTCATTTTAAAAAGAGGAAATGTTCAATAAGAGAACCATTCTTACATCAGAAAACATCTTCAGAACAGCTATCTAAAAGCTTTCATCGAATTCTTAATGTTAGATGCCAATTTAAACTAGTTTAATTAACTATTTAAGCTTTAAGCCATTTAAACAAATTAGTTCTGACTTTTAGCAATATCTCACACCATGCATCCAGCCAATACTGCAACTGCATCCAAATAAAGCATTAATCTAGTGAAAACCATGCCTCTATTATCTTACTGTTAGCTAACTTCTGCAGAATGCTAAAACCAGTTTTGTCTGTGAGCATGAAAATCACAGTAAATTTGGCATCTTTGACAACAGTATGACCATTGTAGGAACTACAAATGTCAAGAGCGTCACCAAAAGGATTTTTTTCACAATTTTTTCAACTTCCTAAAACTACAAATGAAAACGTTATAGCAACACAGATGTATACTACCACATTTTACTGATGTTACCTCCAATTATGCCAAAATTTAAGAAGGTATCTTAAGTATATATTTTACAAAAATAAGAAGTAAATACACCATAATTAAGAAGAAAAAGTGATGCCCTGGTGAATTAAATCAACTCCAAAAAAGTTAAGTTGTTTGACCATATTCAGTGAAATCAAAGTAACAATTGTAAATGAATTCTTGCATCTTTGCTTTTCCATATGTAGTATTACCAGTAATGCTTTTTTATTTGTTTTACTTTTGGAGTTGTATCTCTATTTTCTCCATTTCAATTCACATTTGGCTGTGACATGGTATCTAGATAATGCATCAGAAGAAGTCAGAACGGCATCCTTGACATTTAAATATTCAATATTTACTTCCACTTTGCCCCAGTTTCAAAAAACACTGTCAATACCAGCAGCATTCTCCAGAAGAAGGAATTTTTAACTCAATAAAATATAAAATTTTTCCATTAAATCTCTGTATGCAGTATTTGTATTTAAAATTAATACTCCCACACATTAAAAAAGCAATAGTGATTTTATATATAGAATACAACAGCTCTATTTTTATTTAGACTTTTGAGAGAAGCTGCAGTCTGTTGAGGTAAAAAGCAGGCAAGTGACAACATTCTCCTGTAACATCTTCCTCTAACCGCTGTGTAACATTCCTGGGAGTGAACAATTCAATCACACAGCTCGGTCTAAAAGGAATAATATCACGGGTCCTTCCAACTGGTTTTTTGGCATAAAGCATTTTAAATATATCATACCATTCTTCATTCTCATGTCAAATACTGAAAAATCCAAAATAATCCAAAACTCAGGAACAAATTGTTAAATGACATTTATTACATTTTTCGAAACACAATTTGCAATTATGTAATACCAAGCACAATGTGGAACAAATGCTAAAAATTTCAATCTGCATGCAAGATGCTAAGAAAAGTCACATTCATATGAGCATGAGAGCTTCCCTCAGCAAATGCACTTTTTTCTTAGTGAGACTTTGTATTACAAACAGTGTGCATTTTTCACATACTGCTAGAAAAAACACATTAAAGTCTAAGTGTCTTTAATGCAACAAAGAGACTGTGTTCTTTATGTAGCACCATGCTGTGTGGAGATAGCTGAGCACATCTAAAAAGTTAATCACCTGAAGTACACCTGGTAGTTTGGCGTTTTGCTGAGGCTAATTTACTTTTTTAGTCTCTCTGTTGCACTGAACACATTTAGACCATTATGTCCTGTTCATACAGCAACATGATTATAAATAAATATATGGCATAAATCAGTTGCAAGCTATCCTACTTTAAACTTTTGGAAAATTTGTAAGTATCATCACTGCAATCAGCCTGCAAATCATATTAAAGGGAAAGTTATCGACCTTTACCTAAGTGTGTCCTCCCATAAGAAAGAAATTTAAGTACAGACTTAAGCAGAAATTAAGGTGCTCAAGCCCAATCACAATATAGTAATAGTATGATGAATTCATTAAAGATAACTGAAGGAGGATTTCACACAGACCAAAATCTGCATATACATCAGAACTTCTTTTTAAACACGCAGAATATGAAGTTAACACAAACTGCTTACAATCCAAACAAGACAACAGTTGTAAAAACTTTGCTGAAACAAAATATAATCTCTAGTTAGGGAAGCACTTGCATTGCCATTAAATTACAATCGGTAATAAAAAAAACCACTTACTGAAAAATGGCGAGGAAAATAGTTTGCTGCACCATTAGATAACTCTTAGTCAACATAGCTAGTATTAGTAAACATTATTATAACCTGCAATCTGTATTCGCAATGCGCATGCATTTCAGACATCATTATCTGCAGAAAGTTCCACAAGAAAAAGAACATTAAAAATACCTTTGACTTTAGTTTTTTTCTTGGCTACCCCTCCTGGCTCCTCACCTGATTTGTTGCAAAATGGAAATAGGTTACGAACATATCTACGATGTTCAACAAACATGACACAACATTTTCCAGTCTGCCATGCCATGTAAAAAGTTATCTGTACATAGCACACTGCAATGCTATGGAGAAATAACAAATGTTAACTCTTTATGAATAAAGCATCTTCAGTGGCAAGACCCCCACAAGTACTGAGATGGAAGACTAATTAATCCAAGAAAAGTACCACATTACCAGAAGCATACTACTTGGGATGCTTGGTATGCATCCTAAGATGGTCAGCTCTCTCCAGACAGCATGATACTGGGTAATTATGACCAATATGCCGGCTGATTTCTCTGCCAGGTATCGTGCCAGTTCTCTCTCATACCCGCTAACTTATATTTCTATACAATTTTATAAATATTTAATAAACATACTAACTCAAAAGATCTTCAAGCACCTATGTACTGTAGATGATATAAATTGAATATTTTCTTACAATGAATTACAATCTATGTTTCTTTATCCAATGGAAAATACACATTTTGGCAAAGGTATTGCTCATATTCCAAAAAGCAGTTGCCATTTCATTTCAGTTAAAATATTTACTGCTTTACTTAAGACTATTTAAGACTGTTAAGGTTTCTATTAAAAAAATAAACCTTACTCTCTAAAGTCAGGTGCTGCCCTCTTTGCCCATTGTAGCTAACAGAAATTAAGGTCATTCAGTATCTTGATTGTGCTTTATACCTAGTTCCACAAGAGGCATGAAGGCAAAAGCCTTCCCCAAAATACAAATAATAATTAGCCTCATCTTTCTAACACCACAAAAAGAGACTGGATTATCATCATCAGGCTGCTGTGGATTAAGACCTAAACAGAACTACCTGAACCCCAAAAATTATATGCATTGCTATGCAAAAACCAATTAGAAAGTTAAGAAAAGTTATGGTAAATATATTTTTAAAACTCATAATCTTATTAAACTAGAAGAGATAGTGCCATGCCTCAACATTAGGCTTCTCACTCAGACATATAAAGACCATCATTGGACATCTGAACCTTGAGCTTACATTTCCAGAAAACAATTAATAACTACACAAACTGCATCAATATACCTTAATATTTATTTTTAAAAAGCAAAACAAACACAACCCCAATATTCTAAACTAAAAAAAAAAAAAAAATAAAAATCATTAAATTTAAAGAATGCAGCCATTAGAGTAATAGTAATCAACTTGCATCTAATTTCTATTTTATCTTAAATGTTTTCGCATTATCAAGCATTGACATTATGGTCAAAATTTCTTAAAAATAGGTTAGCCAGGTAAATATACAATTTTTAGATCAATTCCCTTACAAACTCCTACCTGGGATATGAAAGCCTTCTTAAGTTCTTCCCTCACAGATTACTATCATTGCTGAAGTCCAGAGTTCTAACTTGACTAAATTATTTAATCTTATTACTTCTAAGCAGTGTGTGGAACAATAAGTAAGCATTTTTCTCATAATAAGAGGAAGAGCAGACTCCAACTTTGTTATACTACAGCATCAATGAAAATATAAATAATAAAAGGTACTCAGCAAAGTTGCACAAAACCATATTTAAATTTCTAGCTTTTCCCCTCTTTTCATAATAAAATTAAATGTTACTGGATGTTTTAAGATACACTCTTAAAAGCATGTCTTGACAGGGAAAATGGAAAATTTTACAAAGACCTGTATACTCAAAAGTTATCAGAGACCTGTATACACAAAAATTATACAGATATTTGATATTATTTTTAAATAAAAGTATATGCACTACGTTGAAAGATTACAAAGTACCTTGTTCACTGATTATTGATATTTCCCTTGTTAAACATTGAGGCAAGCAGTAATTTGTTTCAATCTGCTTTTCTACAATGAATAGTGTTAAGATTCTCAGCAAATTATCAAAGCATCACATAATTCTGTAAATAGTGTATAGTTTAACACATTACGAATGGACCCTTTTACCGGAAAAGTATGTAGAATAATGTATTTCAAAATCTTGATATTATGTATTAGTCACAAGACAGAAATCCTGCTGCCTCTTGACTTCCACTGGGCCTGGGCCCCTACAATTGCTACAGCACAGGGAATTCTCATTGGTGAACCCCAAACAGGCTGAAGCAAGACATGGGTGCAAAACTCTTCGCTTTTCCAAGATAGCAATGTCCTAGGGCATGTGATAAAATCTGGCATCCACGTAAACTCATTGACAAAGACTTAGGCTCTTACAGCCTTAGGGCACACAAACCAAGTTCCAGAATTTTAGGAATCATGTAACTGAACTTGTGGAACCTTATCCTAAGTTCCACCCAAGTGTCTTCACACTTTTTTAGGGCTAGTTTTTAAGTTCCTCCTCCTTTCCACTCATACGTACATTATAAATGTTCAGTGCTGGCAACACCAAAAGAAATACAGAACTTACAACGGCAGATGTGGTTATAACGGAATGTCAGAAGTGGCTACTGTTGGAGTCAGTGAAGTAAAAAGTAGACTTCAAAGTTAACATAGCTGGATACGTTTCCAGTATTTTCCTAAGAGCTGCTTTTAAACATTCATGTCAAATCGGACATTTTTACATAATGCTTAATGGTAGATAACTTAGTATCTTAAATGATTCTTTGAAGCTTAGAATATTACAAAGCATTCTAATTCTGCAATAAAATCCAGTTTTCCTCTATTTTTCCTCATAAAAATCTTCAAGAACAAGCTCCACAAAAAAGAACCCCCAAGTGAGAGCACAAATTTAGAATTTCAGCATTAAAAGAAAAAAAAAAAAAAAGATTATTACTATTTTTATACAGAAATATAAGCATTGCAAAAAATGAAAAAAAAAATTTTATTCTTGCATATGTAAAATTTATATTATTAATAATACTGAAAACTTTAATATCTTTGCTATACAAAAGGCTTTCCCACATGAAAAAATTCCTACAAATCAATTTCACCACAACATCTACCTGCAAAAGCCCTTTTTACCTGCAGCATCATGCAACAAATGTAAGCTAATTAAGGTGGCTTATCCACTGACATGTAGAAAAGGAAAAGTCTACTTCATATTTGCCATAGAAAGCATATGGTCAAGGTTAGCACTAAACAGCTGACAGACAGAACTCGCTACCCTTCTGCAATTTGTGCAAAGCCTGGATAACAGAACAGAAAGTATCAAGCTTTAAACATTAAGGCTTGTGTTGAGACTCTTGACTTAATTCATGAGGACCCATCAAAAACCTCCTTCACCACACAAAAAATTAGCAAAAGATGTTAAAATTGCAGAACTAAAAAAGGAAATATACAAATCCGTAAGCCAAAACCATCATTAACCTTTTTAATCTTTTTGTTTTCTTTCTCCAGCAGAACTGGAAGTCAGAAAAAGCTTGTTTGCATATGCACCTGCACATAATTATTAAAATTATTCTGCATTTATAATATGCTACATAGGATGTACAAGGTCTTCTGTTAGACAAAATAGCTTGCTGACAGAAGGCTAGCACCCACTTACCTTAAACGGAACTCGTTACCTGTATGCAGATTACCAAACATACCACAGCCTGTAACCCCCCCAAATGCAAGAGAGCTTTAATTCATACAACTAGTATTAAAAAAATTAAAATACTCTCAATACATTCTCAGTAAGTTGCTTTAATATCTCTTGTTTACTTAATTGCCTAATTTTAGAAGAAAAATTCAAATCAGAGGGAGACACAAGCGCAGAAAGCATTTTCTGAAGTCACAGATGCCTATGTTGCATCTTGTAGGAGAAGGTGTAAGAAACCAACAAGCAAGTCTTGCCTTCATTAGCCTCATCTTTAGGAATTCACCCTAACTGACCATATGAAAGACAGTATTTAATGTATCTCACTCTGCTCTGCCATCATTAACTGATCATAACTGTACAGGGAAAATAGTATGCAACTGTGCAGAATGACTAACTGTATACAACAGCTTTCCCGAGCTCTCAAATAATGTTTACAATATAGGTGGTTTCTCTCCCCCATTTAACTATTACGAAATGAAACAAAAATCCTTCTGAGGCTTCAATGCATTTGTCTTCCACCCCTCCAACCAACTGTAACCTATATGAATAACTGTCACTAAAAAATCATTTTCTTCTAAGGTCAGTCAATGGAGATCAACTAATAATGCAAAGTCACCATAAAATGAAACCCACAGGTGATAACTCTTATTCACTGACCTTGAAACAAATTTCAAGAGTGAAAGACTGAACACACTCTCAAAAAAACCTCATTTTTTGAGGAAAAAAAAAAGCTGCCGCAGTAAGAATTTCAACAGATACACAATTTTCTGTTTATTCTATTCAATTCTAAGTTATTTTATATATTATGAGGATTATGATTTTGTCCCCTCATATAAAACACAGTCATACTTTCAAATTAAATATTGTTGAAGGTGGTCACAGAAATCTGGGGTTCAAACCTTGCATGAGTTCTCAGTCATTTCAGATATATTTCAGATATATAGGTATTAAGGATTTCTTCCCTACAATTTCTTTACATTAGTATCACAACGAAGCAAGCAAGAACTTATGCTACAAAGGTTAATGTAGTATTTTGTTTGAAGGTTGTAAATGTCTACGGAAGACTGGCAATTAATACATCAAACATTTACCAACACTAGAAAATGGCAAAGCAAAATATCCTGCATATTTCTAAAAACGATGGCCAAACAGGTAGATTACAACTTTAGTCACAGATATTTACTTCTGCAGCTCCGTAAAATTGAATGTAAATGACCTGTAAGGAATATGAAGGCAGCTAATGAAAGCTCAGTTTAACATAAAATCACTAAATTTTCATTCTTTACTAGCTGCAAAACCTAGGAAGTTCCTGTCACTTAAACAATATATATTCTACATCAAAAACATAGTTTGCTACTAATTTGTTCATATTTTAAATTCTCAAACCAAAAAACTGTAGGTAGAAAACAGCAGCTTTGCGTTCTGAAGTTATTCTAAAATAGTACCGGAAGAGAAAGCTGCTACAGCTTTCTACCTACAGTTTAAAACCACCTTAAAAGTTTTCTGGACTTTTTTAAAACATTACCTGTATTTTATATAACTGATAGTCAACACAAATCAAACTGAAAATGTAGGTTTCATTTTCCTCAACTAATTTCAAACACTTTGTGTGGACTTAGAAGTAAGAGTTGAGGTGCAGTTCATACTCAGCTTAACCTTTCTGCTGTTGAAATTGCCCTTTAAAAAAAATAAATATATATATACACTTATATAACTGAAAACGCACCTAAATCTTACTACTGCCCTTACTAGCCAAGTCCTTCTTGCAATCACAACAATTTATGCAATTCATTAAAATCAAACTCTTCTATCCCAGACTTTAGGAGAGCTTTAACAGCTCTGCTCACCACTGGTAAGGGCTTAATTATTAACTCAACAGGAACACCATGAGGCAAGAGCAAACACTTCTGAAAAAAACTTATATTCTGGGAACTAAACACTCTAGAAAGTTATCTGCTGTTAATATTTCCCCTAGGTTTTCCCCCCATCCCTTTTTCTCCTCCTACAAATTTTTTTATTTCCACTGTAGTTTGGTTTTGAGCCGGCTGCCACACACTTAATAAAATCAACAAGCAACTTCCATGATACCAAATCAGAACTTTCTTGGCCTGCATTTCAACTCCCTAGACCAAGTTAAACTGATGTAATCATTAGCTATTTCAGTGCCTGAAGCTTTCTCATGGTTCAAGCAATCTATTTATCTCTATTTCACTTGAAACTTCATCAGGTTATCAATGTGTATTTTAACTATACGATATAAACTTCATGATTCAGAATGTTCATAGTAGATGTTTTCCTCCTCTTTTTGGCTGTCTAGTTCTATTACTGAAGCAGCTACAATAGAAATCAATGTTCCATGACAATTTTTCAAATTCATACTGAGATACTATTATCGCACAATAGTGATGAAACTTACTCCTAATTCAAATCTGTTTCTAAAATTAAAAGACAAAAAAAAAAACCCAAACAAAACAAACCAAGCTTGCTTATTTCCTACGTCTCAGATACCACACAAGTTTCTTCCACTTGCTAAGAAACTCCTCAGTAATATTCCACAGATCTATTAGCATTCCTTTTCATAATGTACAAGGGGTTTTTTTATTTGCTTTGCCTTATGCTTCATATATCTTATATTAAAACCCATTAAATTTACATGTTATTAACTTTCTTATAACCTAGTCCTCGAATATTTGGAAGAAAATGCGACTAATGTTTATGTGGCTCTATTTCATTTGTAACTCTTAAACAGCAGCCTTAACACTTCACAACTTTTTTTTTTAAACACTTCATTTGCCCAACACTAACTTTTTCTTGTTTGTTACTTTTTAATGATTGAGTAGAACCCCAAGTTGGATGGTTTAATGTAAGCTTTTTTTTGTAACAGGCATGTTAAATTGCTTTAAAATTGCCATGCCAAAGCAAGTGAAAATTCATTTAATTTGAAAACAGGTTAAAATTTCAGCCTGCATCCACTAGTGTTAAAATGTGAGTATAAACTTTATATAAGAAACAAATACAAACTTAGAGCATAGCAGGCATCACAAGAAACAATATAATTTTAATAGTAATCTGATTGAGTACATTATTCATGTATTAAAATGACAGCTCAGTTTCAGCTTTTAGTACCTGATACAAACTGCAGAACACAAATATAAACTCCCCTTTCTATATCAATAACTTTATGACAGCAGACAGAAACCATGTACATGAAAAATATTTTTGGAACAACTGTCATAAAACAGTTTCACAGAAAAAGATTAAAAATTGCAAAACTGCATTAAGTTCTTGAATTCAGCAAGGAATAGAAGACATTACATTCTAATTTCCAATTAGTCTTTTATATATTCAGTATTACATTAGAAATACATGATCACAGCTTCCCACTTACATAAAAGGCCTACCTTAAAAAAACCCTCAAATTTAGAACAGCCCTTGTGGTGCGATTGTTATATGAAAAAAATGACTGAAAACTTAGTTTGAAAACAGACAAATAGTGGGAATAAACCATATAATGACACCATATCTTCTGAATGCAACAGATATTAGCTAACTTAGAAATAAATGTTTCTGTAAAATTTTCAAGCACTTTTAAATGAAGTGCTTTTATTTGAACAGGTAAAAAGAATCTATCTGAAAAATTGGTGAGTCACAAAATAATTTATTTATTAAAATTATATTTCACAATAGAATTATCATTGTCATGACTCTATTAAGGAATAACATATAAGTATGTATTTACATAATGCAGTCATGCCAGAATACTTTACAATCAAAGCTGTTACAAAACGCTTCAGTTAATGTTTGCTAGAAAGACAAAGGTTATAGTGTTAACAGTAGAGGTTATTACACTTAGCTTCGTGCACAGAATGCACAAATTGAAGCACATACAGAAACCAACTACACAAGCGCAGATACACATTTTATTCTACATATTTACACAACCATGTAGTATTTGTCATCCTGTCACAAAAATGCAAAAGTCACTGAAAGGCTTTCAACTAGCAAAACTACATTGCATGGCTGACTTCAGTTCAATCTTTATAGTGTCCATTTGGGAGTTTCCCCTCAATGCCATAAACTCCTGTTATATTAAGACTGATGATTTCATGGACATTTTCAAAAGCCAATCAAATAGTCTCTCAGTCACTGGTTCTGTAAATCCAAAATAACACAGGTCTTTTTTCCCTGAACCCCTTCATTCTGTGACGAACCATCAACATCATCTGCAGCTTCGCTCTCTTCTTCTTCTAGTATTTCAAAAGGAGTCAATACATCATAGAGAAATGAGAGAAAGCCATAAAACCAATCAGAGCTTTCCTCTGCTAAAATATTAAGGACTTCCTCAAGGGAATCAATATTTTCATTACTGCCATCTTTGGTCAGGCCTACACAAGAATAGAGGAAAGAGAGAGAGGGGGAAGGGGGGGGGGGGCGGGAAGAGAGAGAGAGAGCAGTTAGGTGGAAAGAGGAAACTGTAGAAGGAGGATCTGTGAAAGACATGTCACAGACAGCAGTCTTTACAGGAATGCTAATTAGGAAATAGAAAGATGTTAAGAAAGTTGGATCTTTCAACATACAGACTATAATTTGGACAATAAACATGCACAATATTATGCCAAAATATTAAAAAAAAGGCGGCAGCTTTGCTTTCCCTTCTTCCTAGCCCTTAAAAACCAAATCCATTTATACTCGGGGCTTTTGTCGCACCATTTACCTTTAGGCAGTTTTTTTAACAGTAATCCTCCACTACTTGGAAACATCCAATTTGCCTTTTTTTTTTTTTTTTTTTTTTTTTTTTACATCATCATGTTCAAATTTGAGAGCCTGCAATTGATAGCTGAGAATAACATTTAAAAGCAAACAGTATTTAAACAAACTTGTCACAGACATACTGTTAAGGGTAACACTTACTCTACCATGCAGAATTTTGATTTTGCTTAGAAGTGAGAACTCTAACTGCTGGGGGGGTTGTTTTGCAGTTTGTTTGGTTTTTTTAACATGCTTCTCAACCATTTTTTTCTATGATACATATTCTACATGATATACTTGATCCTTGGGAATTAACTCCAAACCTGAGGATATACAGAACACTAGATAAAAATGAATACATAGCCAATATAAAGGATGCATGTATTGTTATATAGAATATCTAAAAGCAGGGAAAAGACAGCTAAAGTAGAGATGGCCAGAGCAATGAAGAAAGAGCTCATCACTTCTGAACTCTTTGATACCAGGAGTTCCTATCTTGGGCTACAAGACCCACTGATCTAACTGATGTTTGTGAAATACAAATAAGCCATGGTTAATGTTCTCATTTTTTCCTCCTTTTTTTTTTTTTTTTTTAATTAACATCCACTGTTTTACAGTTATTATTAAATAACATTTTAACTTTTCCATTCTGGGAAAAGTACAACAGAATGATCAAGCAATGACAAACGTCAATTATTGGTAAGCTTTAAAGAAGGAGAGGGACGCACTTCCCCCACTTCTAACCAGAACAAACCTTTGTTTGTGTTGGAAGGAGAAGCAGAAAAGTGGGCTAAGGGTGAAGACAGATTGTTGAGACATAAAATTAAGTGAACATGTTGCACATGCAGACTACAAAGCAGTATTAGGTGCAGGTTAATGAAACATTCAATACCGAGGAGTTCATGGCAGAGACACTTAACACATTTCAACACAGTTTTCTTACAGCACATAGTGAAAGTATCAATGATAATTCTGAGGAAACTTCCAAGTCCATGATGTTCCACATCCTTGTACCTGGATGTCCAGAACCTTTATTTGAGTGACCAGTCATTCTCTTTAATTTTTCACTGGATAGCCAAAAGGTTTAAAAATGACAGATTGAATCCAGGAGGCAATCCAGGTATTATAAATATCCAACTTCTTCCATGGCTTAGTTCTATAAAAATTAAATTTTATAGACTTAACTTTATGCACTGTAGTCAGTCATCATTCTAATTTGTTTTCAAAATTTGGACAAGCAAGATGTAAAGACATAAACCAAAGTAGTATATGTACTGAAGAAAGAAATCTCAATTTAAGAATGGAAACCTGAATCTAAAAAAAAAAAAAAAAAAAAAAAAAAAAAAAAAAAAAAAAAATCTAAGTTATAAACACAGAATTATAAATATTTGTATCATTCTATTCTGTCATAATCTGGCATTAAAAAAAATAATTACAAAAAAAACCCTCTACCACTCACAAAAGACCCCAGGCTTTAGATAGCACTTCTGTAAGCACGTGAAGAACCATATAGATGCCCCTGTTCTTGCATGAAGTCAAGAATAACTCCTGGGCAATTACCTTTATAAAATATAACATGGAGTACAGCAGCATATTTTCTTTGAAAATATTAGGACACCAAAGGGAACCACAGAAACTGGAAGAATACATCTTATAGTCTTTACCATAAAACCCACCAAACAGCAAAAACCCAACCCCCTTTTAAAAATTCTTTACAGAAACTATCCAAGATTAATATGACCTTTGAATCTAAGTTGGGGGGTGGGGGGGGAGAATTAAAACCAACACTTCAGCCCAAGTTACAGAAAGTAACACTTTATTTGATATATTTATCTTTTTTCTTTCTTAGAAAGAGTTAAAATAATAAAAATAAAACCAACAAGCTAATTAAAACTCAGACTGCTTTTGGTCTTCATTCATTCCCATAATCAAGAACAACTGCTTTTCAAAGTAAAAATCCTGTACTGATAAGCACACATAAGCATGGTAAGAAGTGCCTGAAAATGGTCACAAAAATGGAACTGCCCAACCAGGCAGCCATACCATGCTAAATCAGTGACTCACAGGAAATAACTACTTTATTTCAAGAGAAGTCTAAACATTACAATTCAAATCAAACCATAATCAAGAGAGTCAACATCTTTACCTATTTAACAGTGTTACTGCAACCAATGGGGCAGAGGGCCTGCCTACATTCCTTTAACAAAAGAAAGGCTTTCTCCTCTTGCAAACACCTTTTATGAGAATGAGCGTATGCAAGCTTTTAATATTTGAAGGTGCTATAGCAGAACATGAGAAAAACAGACAAGAGTATGAATCTTATCTTAAACAGCTGAACCGTACAAAAGCATTCTTTTAACTCCTATTATCTCACCACAGATTTTCTGAATGTGCAATCTTTGTACGACTGCTTGCAAAGACCTTTTTCTACTACAGATGAACAAGGGGGAAAAAAGTTGGTTCACAAAAGCTTGGATTCTACTGTTTACTACCCTTTCTTTTGTTGACACGCTAGTTTTTTTGTTTGTTTGTGGGTTTTTAGGGGGTTTTTGGTTTTGGTTTTTTGGGGGTTTGTTTTTTTTTTTTTTTTCCATTTTCTGCATAGCCAGGCTACTCCAAAGTAAATGCACATGAACTTAATGACTTTCTGTGGCTGCAGTTCCAAAATTGTACTAACTACTGCAGACATTTAAGTACAATTTCTCAGGATATTGTTGCTTGTTAAAAAGGACTGAAGTATAAAAAATGGCTCGGCTCCAAAGATTCTATTACAACAGACATTGGTACTACCTATACATGCATTTTTTTTGTAATACTACTAAAGCCACTGTTTCTCTGTACTCAGTTCTCAAGTAGACAGGCATAAAGCTCCTCCTGAGAAGAATAACTTCCTTCAAAGAACAATCAGAGCAAGGTGGACAAAAAGGGGGAAGAGAATTACTGATAACAGCAGTCCTCAAAGGACCAGATTAAGAAGCCTCTCTTCCCATTACCAAAAGGAATTCAGTGACGGGAACCTCACAAATACCTGTGAAAAAGAAGAAAATCTACAAGATGGCTGCAGACTAGCTTCAACAAGTTTGCATTTCCACCCTGGATAATATTTTTATAAATGGATACAAAACTAACTCAGCAAATGTTTGGGGTTGGTTGGCTGGCTGGGTTTTAGGTGGGTTTTTCTTCTCCCTCAACTCTTACTTGCAGGGGGTGGGGGAATGCACAAGGAAGAGGGGAAGAGCACACTTCTTGCACACCATTTTTAAAATTACACAAATACGTCAAGAGGAACTTAATCATCAAACCTTTGATTTCAACAAATAAAAAGAACAGACCCTATCATGCTTTATACATACAAGAAATAAAATAGTAAATTTTAATTCTTCTATTTAGGTGTGCCCAGAAAACTACTAAGTTGTCAGCTACTAAATCACTCTTTGAAATATAAAATAAACTTGTACTAGTAGAAGCATTTCTTAAAATTAAATTAATTTTAAAATATATTTATCATTAATATGCAAATTAAATCTTTAAATTTGTAGCAAAACCTAAAGATTATGGAAGTGGACCAGAAAGTAACAAGTCTTAAAACACAGCATATGTACTAACTAAATCCTCACCAATAAAATATAAAAGGAGATATGCACTCAATATTTAGAAAGTTATCCTAGTACAGTTGAATACAGGATTACTATCTGGTTTTCTTTACTACAAGGACTTAATTCTAGGAGACAAATTACTCAAGAGGAAATCTAGTCTTCCAGTTTCTGCATCACTGAAACAATTTTAGTCTGCATAGTTGTATTCATTTTTTCGTTCATATTAAATGCTAAATAGAAACAAGTTCAGTAATTTACTGGGAACTTCAGTTAGCAATATTATATGTTAGTTATTAGAAACAAATATATTTTTATAGTCATGATTTTGATCAGTCATGTAACTTTTCAAAGTTTACCATTTCCTTTGTACTGTAGAAAATATTCTTAAACGAGATCAAATCATATTTCTAAGCAAGTATTCAAAAATAATAAAAATAACTTTCAATCTGTGACCTTTTAATGTCACATTTGAAGGATAAGGTTTAAATGCGTGGTAAGACAAGCTTATAATAGAAACACTGTCATGCACTGGCAGAATTCCCAGCTATATCAAGTTGCATAAACCAGACTTGTAACAAAGCAGCAGCATGTTTCTGGCTACCACCTTGCCAATCTGAATCCAACTAATATGACCCACAAGAGATTGATACCCACTTTCTATACGCTACGTAACAGACAGAAAAAGATTAGGATTATAACTATACAAAGTGTTATCTTATTCACCATTTATAATTAACATCCAATTTGTAGCTCATAAGTCATTCAGAGCACTGGAGTTTCTTTGGAGTGCCTCTCACATTCACACCACAGCAAACCGGTTCAGTAATTTTGATAGCATGGGTTTTCTTTTTTTCCCTCCCTCCATGAAGGGTTTAAACATATGAACCCCCCAAAAAGACTTGCTTCTTTCTGCAAACACAAGCGGGGAAAAATAAAGTGATGATAAACTGATTTTTATGGAGTATGCATTTCAAATACCAAGCCATGACCTCCCGATGAGACATGGTTTACTGACGGACTTGGTAGTGCTAGGTTAACAGCTGGACTTGATGATCTTAAAGGTCTTTCCAACTGAAAAGATTCTATGATTCTAATATACTATTGATACACTATTGATAACTTTGGCTAGCTATTATATACTATGCTAGGGGGTTTTGTTGTTTTGTTTATTTAACTTTCTAGGTTTGTGTGCTCAGAATAGGTTTACATCTGAACAAATCAATTAAAGAAAAGTAAACTTTTTAACATCAGGTATGCAAGAAATAGGTATCCAATACTTGATTGTGAAGCTGAAGATGGTAGTGCTTTAACTGCTAGAAGATGTAGGCAATATCACAAAGCATGTCTAGTGACTGAAATTTCTCTTTGAAGATACATAGTGAGCAGAAAGACATTCTCCCAAACTACAAGGAACAGAAGCCTAAAACCAGTGTTACAGCATCAAAGAAGAAAAATCCATGTCATGTAGGATTTCTGAAGGGCAAAAAAAAGGAACACACTTGTGGAGAACTCGGAATAGAGGAAAGACAGTACAAAAATATGCTAAACATATAGTCATCCAAGAAGTACAAAGGCCTGTTGGAAGTCATGTTAAAAATGGACCTGGCTTAACATGTTAACATAAACAATGTTTTAACTCTTGAAGCATCTTAAGCCCTGTGTCTGGCAAATTTATTAATAATCACAACCATCTTTTCCACAGTCGATACAGCAGCATCAACCACCTAACTTCAAAATCATCCTCTAAGTAATTAAATGCCTTCCACTTACATTGCTGTATTAGAAGAAAAAGAACACAACTTGCCACAAATTGCACACACAATCCTACAACTTGCATTAAGAAAAAAACCCACCACAATTAAATCAATTTAAGTTCTTCAATTAGGAAAAACCAGAAATATTGTTTTGACGCTAACCAAAAAACAAAGATGAATATGACAACTGAATTATATAGTTATTCCACCTGTGTTTGTACTTGCCTAGCAATACTTTAGCATCTTCCACATCAAAATCTCCATCTCCATCAGCATCGTATATCCCAAGCTTGCCTAGAAATGCAAAGAAAGGAAAAAGAAAGAATTAGGGATTCAGCAGTTTGTTTCAAACACAGTGTTTTCGATGTGTGATGGTTGACTGTCAATGCTAGGCCGTTACCTTTTTTTTTTTTAAATGATTTAACCATACTCTTCTTAACTGTATTTTAAAAATTCCTATTAAAAATATTTTAAGTTCCTTTCTGCATTTCCTAGACTTTAGACTGAATACAAGTTAGTCTTTTTTCTGCACATTTATTTTGGTGCTTGCAGATTTAAACCAAACCTCTAATTAAGTGATGTGCTTTATGTGAACGTGCTTTTCTCAGAATAAAATTTAAGTTCACAAGGAACATTCAACATGTTTGAGGGAAAAGAAATAATAAAGCAAGAATTAATCAAACAATCACTGTTTGTTTTCTGATTATATGCTTCTTGCCATTCTGAATTCTCAGAAAAAGAAGATAGGTAGATAATTTTTAGTGCCAAGTTAATAGAAGGTAAGCAACCTACTTCTTGGACAGAGGAAAAACATTCATAATTTTATCAACAACAGTATGACATTCACTGCAGACAAAAAAAATTGCCCATCCTTTTGTAGGCAACTATATGTGAATACACCGGACTTCTCACTTTTATTTTTGAAACTGCAGCTCTACCAGACATAAGTAGAATCAAAAGGAGAACACAGTTTCTATTTAAAAAAAGAATTTTTAGCATAGTTGTGGTATCCAGGATTAGAAGTGTCCTGGGATCACCAAGTGAGTAGAGAGCCATCTAATTAGTTTTGATAAAATTCAGACATAACTTTTAAATGGATTGAAACTCTGCGCACAGTTTGCAGAAGAATTCTGAGTCCTTATAGCTTGACAGTTTATTTGTACATTTGTAATTCTCTAAATGGAGACAGAGCTTGATTTCCATTAAAGAATACATTTCATAAAATTTTAAAACAGTTAGAAAAAACCTTTATCAGTTTATGGCTAAACACAACAGACTGGTGGAATAAATGTAATTCTCTAGAAACAAAAAGAATTGTATTATCTTCAAACCCATGAAGAATGAGACAGGTGAGAAATGACTCAGTTTCATGGCACTGTAGAAGAATAGTAATTCTCCAGAAAATTAAAAACATAAAAAAAGTAAACCAAAATTTTTAGCCAAGGGACTGTAAAGCAATCTTATTTCTCTAATATCCTACCTTGTAGGACCTCTGACAAGTTATAACGGAAATCCTTTGCTTTGGCTGCATGCATGGTAAAAATATAGAAACCATTATTTGCATCACTAGACCCAATTAAGTTTTAAACCAGAAGCCTCTCTTACAATCAGTCCAGATCAAAAAAAGCATGTACCAACAGACTTGTAAAGCTGTAAAGCCTGCAGAAGTGCATATTAAAGCCTAGAAGGTCAGGGACAATAGCTCTACCTATGGACATACATCTTGAAATTTGAGATGTTAATTTTCACCTTTAGATATTATATTAACAATACTATTTTAACATTGTCATATTGAGATACAATTATCACCATTATAAACTTAAACTGAGGTTATTCAACAGCTCATTCACAAGAGTATGACTGTTGTCCTGACTCTATAGGTGACATAGTCCACTGCTGCAAGTTTCTGAGCGTTTAAAACGGAAATAATGCATATTTAGCTGACATTTCAAATGAGCTGTAACATACATGTTACTAAGAGATCCAGATCTATCCCTGGAAATTTCTTCAGTTCTTTAATAAATGCAGTATGTTAATAACCTTTTCCAGTCTTATGAGAATCCCATTTTAACATCATAATAGACTTCAGCATTAAAATGTACTTTTTGAACTACATTGCCTATTCTTATCGTGTAGGTCATTCACAACACCACAGTAGTCAATTCAGCTATCTAAAATTTAAAATGGCCTCCATTTAATGTCTATTATAATAATTATTAGAAGCATCTTAAGATCTAAAATTCTTACCTAGAACTTCTTCATAATCTACAAGTTCAAACCAGACAACTGCTACTGATGTCCAAACTCCCAGCAAAGCAATTACCATAAACCAGGTGAAAAATGAGCTTCCAGAAAGGCCTTCTTTCTTTCCATTCTTGCTTCCTCCATGCTTAGTCTCTGTTAAAGTAAGGCAAACAAGTAGGAAAAATGGATTTGTGTAAGAGTTAGAAAATTATGATTGAGGATATAATTATAAATCTTCTGACTACACAGAATACAAGACATTTGACTAACATTTCTTTGGATTGGGTTTTTTTTCTTGTTTGTTTGTTTTTAACTTCAGCACTGTTACTTGCTTTTAGATCACTGCGAATTACTGTGGGAAGCTCGATGATTATCTAAGTAAAATAACCAACCAAACACCAAAAACCCACATGTAATTTGTCTTAAGAACTTAGTTGGAAATCCCCCCCTTCCTCCCTTTTAGTGTATAATTATACAGAACTTAACATTTTTGAGATACTTTGCATTTGTGCCAACAGTTCTCAAACTGCCACCAGAGGGCAATATGACCAGCAGAAACAGTTTGGAAGAAAAGCATTTCTTCTGTAGCAAGTTTCAAAGCTAGTTGAATTAGCTCACGGAATCAACATGAGAATTCAAATAGCCCAAGAAGCCTAAAATCTAAACCATACTAAGGGTAAGTCTCCAAGTTCAGACACTCTACCAACTAAAAATATCCTCCCTGTTGCTTAGAATCAAGGAGAGATTCACTACATGATGAATACCTTTAGACTTCCAGTCCATACAAGTAAAAGGATGACACAGAGATTTAATGCAAATCACAGCTTCATTTATAACTGCACATATGGAAAATAAATGTATATAAAAATACAGTAGTTATAAACAAACCACTGGGAAAGAAAGATCTCGACCTAGCATATGGATAGGGTCTTTCAAATGGGTACCACCACTAGAGAAGACATAAATCACTTGGTCCGTTGCTTTAGGATTGTTTTCGGGAACAAGGGATACATGTAGCAAATAATGTACATCCAAAACGATGCCTGTGGCCTTTGTCCAAAACTCAGGGTCTGCTCTTCTGCCTCCCAATACCACCGCTGCAAGGCATCGATCACCATGATTGTGAATATCAACATGACTGGTTTTTTAGAATAAAATTGGTTTTTAGAATGAAATGGAACAGATCTGAAAGATGAGTAATGAGAGATTGCTGACTGACTGACTTATTTGTGGTTGCAGTTTCATGTCCACCAGCCTATACCACTTAATTCCCTTCTAAGCACCAGCCTTTGCCCGTTCAGTCACATTCAGTCCTAGTTATAGAAGCAAAACTATTTCTTACAGATTTTTAAATCCTTGAGGAACTTGGCCAGGAATATTGTGATAATATAAGGTGAGGAGTTAACTTTATCATACTATGTGTAAGTCATGTTTGATGTATTTATCAACAATGATCACAGAAAAAAAAGACAAAAAGTATTCTCAACAGCTAAATATCAACATGATTGTTTTTAGAATAAAATGGAGCCACTCTGAAAGATGAGGAATGAGAGATTGCTGACTTACTTATTTCTGTTATAGATATTATATAGTACTTTCAGACCTTACTTGCCACCAGGTACACAGCTGTAAGAAACTAACCTTTTATTACATTCATTGTGCTATATACTGAGTTCAGGCCAATAAAAAAAAAACCAAAAAAACCACCTCACATCAGCTTTTACTCAGCTCAGCATTTTACTGAAAAAAATATTCTTTTATTAAGACTACTCCATACAAAGATCAAATAGCAACTATTTAGTTTCTTTTCTATATTAAACATAAAGTTGCATTGGTATAGGCTGTCCAGTAACATTCAGAGAGAAACACAGACAACTTAGCGTCCTATCAGGCATGTATTGCTTGCTACTGCCCAGTTCCCTGATTATGTATGTTAAGGGTCCATATATACATAACTCATCGTAACATCTCTCTTTGTGGGAAAGATGTACAGGTAACCTGAAAATAAAGGCAAAGACAAGCAGTGCGTGCCAGTACATTCAGAAATATGACCAACTGTATGTGAAAACTGTTTAATGTACTCTTGAGCTGGAAATTTTGATATTCAGAAATAAACAATTATAGTACATAACAGCAGAACTTGGCTACTCCTGTGTTCCAATGTAGTCAACAGAAGCTTTGTACGTATTTAAAATGAAACTTTAAGGCTAAAAACGTTTGAAATGATTCCAGGTTACAACTTTGTTCTAGAGGCAAACTAGGTATTAGAAGAGGCAAGCAGGAAAGAAAATCCTACTGTATTTCACACTTACTATTTACCTCACTGTTTTCTACTGTTTATTGCTAGTTGCATCTACAGAAAAAGGGGCTTTACTTATTAGAATAAAAGAACAGGAAAATATAAAAAAAGAGAGAGATTTAAGTAATCAAGCACAGCTGTTCATATTTTTCTCAGTCTAAAAGACTGTTTCATGCAAATCCCTCAAAAACAGATTCTGCTATAAAAATATCATTCAACAACAGTCACAAATATATTTTTGGCCTCCTATCTTATAAAAAATTATTTTCAAAACTCTTGAAAAATTCTGCTATAAATTCAGCCATGGCAGCTCCATCAGGCAACACTTAATATAAATGGAAGTTATGTAACATAAAATTCACCTATGGTCTGCACAGATAACCCTAGACATAGGGTCAGAACAAAACATTGTAAAGACTGACGCTGGCTCAGAGCTCATTCCACATAGTTAATTCTCAATTCAAGCCCTTTCCCTGCTTATGCTACCAGCCATGTCAGAAGTAGGTCACTTGCCATATCTGGTAAGCCTGTGCTTACACCACCAGATGTCTTTAGGCAGACATCAGAAAGTCTTAAAGTGTGCTCTACTCCTTAATGGCAAATCTTTGAAGTCCTATCCCTCACCCACCCCACATTAGGAGTCACACCTAGATAAAAATGTGTGAAAACCTTTTTCCTTTTACTTAAGCTTATGCTAAAGACACCTAGTAATTTCACATACTCCAAAAATAACTTTAAAGTCAGATGTTTGAAGACAAAACAACGTCTCTCATGTTAATGTGTGCTCTATTCAAGCAAAAACTAAGTTACAATTAACCACCTGCCATAAACTCATTAAATACCTCTACTCTAGAGAACATTTAATCAAAGAGAACAGAGGCAGCCTGTAACACAGATTAGAACAACAAGCTGGCTAGAAAACACCAACATACCACAGTAAGCCAGTTATTTTGCCGATTACAAAATCAGACACAGCCAGTATCTGCAACTATGCATTTTCCATTTGTTCACAAAAAGGTTAGGATTATACCTGTGTCGTCAGCCATAACGTTAAAGTGCTCGGTTTCCACAGACAGAGCAAGTGTGTCGGTATCTCCAAAAATAATGTTGAAGACAGAAAAGAAACGATTTATCCTCACTGTAGTCTTGCAACAGGAACAAACAAGCTTCCTAAAGCTAGCTCAGCTGGAACACGAAACTGGACCCAAGAGAAACCTCTCCTCCAAATCTATTTTTAGAGCAGTTATCCTCAGGAGCCAAACGCTTTTCAGAACTCATATGGCAATCTAGTTCTGACGACAATGAAATTCACTTACTCCTCCTAACAGAGCATCCTGGGTAGCTGATCCTTTCCCCTCCCCTTAATCCTCCAACATCAAACACAGCAGGGGAATGAAACCGAGCACATTGTACTGTAGTATTTTTGCTGCAATGTATGCCTCATTGCCTGAGCTCTAAGGACATTAAATCCATCAGCATAAGCTGAAACACAAGTATGGACACAAAGCTTGCCTGTCTGCATTTGTTAGGTTGGCCCTCGCCCAAGAAACTTTCTCCATGTTGGCACTCCTCTACCAGGCTTCCCGAGTATCCTGCAGAGACTGCTCATTTGAAACTTGCTAACTACTTTAAGAACAAAAGATAGCTTATTTCTAAAATTTTGAGTCTTCTAAGAGAAATGAACTTTAAATCAACCACACGTATTCTTACTGAAGAACTTTCAGATCAGAACTGTTCTCCTGGTACAACTTACATTTGCTTCTAGCAGACCCAAAGGAGTGTTACTGACAGTTTTGCCAAAGCAAAGAGCCTGTTTCCCTAGAGTGCAACACACCGCATGCCATGACCACCAGGCAAAACTTCTATTGCATATTTGTTAAAAGTAGCAGAGGTGTCGTTAAAAGTAGAAAAGGGATCTGGACAGGCTGGATTGATGGGCCAAGGCCAATTGTATGAGGTTCAACAAGGCCAAGTCCCGGGTTGCACTTCAGCCACAACAACCCCATGCAATGCTACAGGCTGGGGGAAGAGTGGCTGGAAAGGTGCCCGGTGGAAAAGGACCTGGGGGTATTGGTTGACAGCCGGCTGAATGTGAGCCAGCAGTGTGCCCAGGTGGCCAAGAAGGCCAACAGCATCCTGGCTTGTATCAGGAATAGTGTGGCGAGCAGGACCAGGGAAGTGATCGTGCCCCTGTACTCTGCACTGGTGAGGGCACACCTCAAATACTGTGTTCAGTTTTGGGCCCTTCACTACAAGAAGGACATTGCATTGCTGGAACATGTCCAGAGGAGAGCAACAAAGCTGGTGAAGGGTCTGGAGCACAAGTCTTAATGAGTAGTGGCTGAGGGGTTGTTTAGTCTGGAGAAGAGGAGGCTGAGGGGAGACCTTATCGCCCTCTACAACTGCCTGAAAGGAGGCTGTAGCCAGGTGGATGTCGGTCTCTTCTCCCAAGTTACAAGTGATAGGACAAGAAGAAATGGCCTCAAGTTGCACCAAGGGAGGTTCAGATTGGATGTCAGGAAAAAGTTTCTTCACAGAAAGGGTTGTTAAGCATTGGAAGAGGCTGCCCAGGGAGGTGGTCAAGTCCCCATCCCTGGAGGTATTTAAAGATGGGTAGATGAGGTGCTTAGCGACATGCTTTAGTGGTGGACTTGGCAATGTTAGGTTAATGGTTGGACTCAATGAACTTAAGGGTCTTTTCAAATCTAAACAATTCTATGATTCTACAATTTTGCTTTGTTGCCCTCTCTTTCCAGAAAGGACTAACTCTAACTTATTTCACTCACCCCTCCTTTAAATTCTGACAATAGTCACACTACCTGTACAGTTTAAAGCTAAAGCAAATGATTAATGATCAACATACTGTCTTCTTAAGGACCAGAAAAGAAGAAAAAAAACCAAAACACAACCCCACTAATACACTATTCAACTTATTTACAGCTTCAGTTTTAGCAAGCAAGAGTACTGCGTCCAGCTCTGGAGCCCTCAGCACAAGAAGGACATGGAACTGTTGGAACAGGTCCAGAGGAGGGCTACAAAAATGATCCGAGGGCTGGAGCACCTCACTTATGAGGACAGGCTGAGAGAGCTGGGGTTGTTCAGCCTGGAGAAGAGAAGGCTGCGGGGAGACCTGATTACAGCCTTTCAGTACCTAAAGGGGGCCTATAGGAAAGATGGGAAAAATCTTTCTAGTAGGGCCAGCTGTGACAGGACAAGGGGTAATGGTTTTAAACTGAAGCAGGGTAGGTTTAGACTGGATATAAGGAGGAAATTCTTTTCAATGAGGGTGGTGAAACACTGGCAGGGGTTGCCCAGAGAGGTGGTGGAGGCCCCATCCCTGGAAACATTCAAGGTCAGGTTGGATGGGGCTCTGAGCAACCTGATCTAGTTAGTGGTGTCCCTGCTCACTGCAGGGGGGTTGGACTAGATGACCTCTAGGGGTCCCTTCCAACCCAAAACATTCTATGATTCTATGATTCTATGATAAGCTAATCTTTTCCAACTGCATTTCAAACAAAAAACAGCTTCTTTTGGGTGGGAGGAAGACGGTAACAAACTCACATCTCACTACAGCAACCCTAATAAAAAATTCAGGATCTAGCACTCTGCCCTTCCTCCCCCATGCTTCTTTAAATAACACAGCCATCAGGTAGATGGAGTGAACAGTAGAATGTTACAGCTACTTTGAAAAACAACATGTACCTCCTGTGGTTTTAACATCCAGCAACTAATTCCCAAATGCACTTCCCAATAGCTCAAGGGAGAAAAAAGTGAGAATACACAACTGAGTTTAAGACTTTTCACATGGATGTAAAGAAACCACAGGCAGTCAATTCTATAACTAGTGTATCTTTTAACTATTTTTAAAGCCACTTGAATACATCAAACTGAACAGATGCTTTAAGAAAGATCTCCTGACTAGTATGTTTTCAGCAACTTACGTGATGCACAAGCAATTCAGAGCAAGATAGGAGGAAAATTTAAACAAAGGGTAAAAATCACCAAACATACAGAGAAATCAACAGCTTATTAAAGGAAATAATCGTATGTGCAATTACATGTAGTCTATTGCATAGAAAACCTATATTGTTTTGAGGCATTAGATTAGGCATTTGTTGCAACTTCACTTCAGTTGCACCTGCATTTGCAGATACTGGGTCTTACTACAAGTGGATTCATAGAGCATACAACTGATGCTGAGAACCTGACGTCCTTATTTTACATATTTTGGGAGGGTTGCTCCAGACTAGATCTTACCTGGCTGCATGCCCATAAATGGTTGCAACATACCTTTCTCTTTCATTTCATTCAAACCTAAATAAGTATATTCAGGAACAACAGCACAATGAATAAAAGCAAAGTGAGTGGAGACACTCCAGAAACTGATTTCAAATGTACACTCCCAATCTAAACTCACACACATATGTTGATCTTTTACCAAGTACCCACAGTCTTATCTTGTGCCCTTTAAAAATCAATTGATTGCAAGAATATGTATTCCCAAGAAATTACAAACATCTTCCTTCCTGAAAGAGAAGGCTGCAGCTAAAATGGAGAAACTCTTCCAACTCATCAAAAGGAAGATGGACCAAAGAGCCACAAAACTGATCATACACCCCACGAACAACATACGTTAACGCATACCTTGAAAAATACAGCTTACACAAGTATCTCTCTGAATGTTATAGTTCAAAATACCAGACAACATAATTTTGGTTAGTTTTGTTAAAGACAAAGGTTAAGTTGAATAGATATGTATTTAAAATACAATTCAAGATTGGGGTATCTAAGTCAACAGTAGAGTCTTCTTGCAAGGTCTCATTCTACTGTGTTCAAATGCTGTGAGTATAGGTTTGTCTCTTGGTTCTTTTTCGAAGCAACTCAAATTGCTTCACTAACACTAAAAATTATTATTCTTCACCTCACTTATATAACTGTTTCAAATTTTAAAACTATTTTCAAGTTAGTTTTGCTACAACTATGCACTCCATGCTATTTTAGTCAATTTTTAGAGAAGTGTAGTTGACAATCAAGACTAGCAGGATTAATTCCACCTGTAGATCACTAACTAGAGTACAAGCAAAGAAGCTTAGAGGAAAAAAAAATGTCAACTATGAACACAAAAATAAAGGCAGGCTTCAAAGCATCAAGCTAAGCTTTTGTAATGTGTATAATTATTTCCCACAAAGGTGCATTAGGAAATAATACTGAAGCAATTATGGATTATCACATGAAAAGAAGGGTAGACACCAATGGGCAGTTACCAGAAATTAGAAAAATACAGTTAAAAGGAAATCAACAAAGCACTAACCTCAGAGAAATATCTAAAAATAGTATTTCAGAAGTAAAAATTATCAATCAACTAATCCATAGGCAACTTTTGAACAAGCTTGGTTTAAAAGCAAAATGCAAAGTGATAACAACAGATATGAGAAAGAAGTAAAAAAACTAAAATAGGTTACAATAGAACCATCCTACCACCAACAGAGCTGAATTAGTAGGAGTGCAAGGCCAGAAAACTGTCTTGTATGAGCATGACCTACTATCACTTGATATTTTTGCCAAATTATCTTCTTCAATATAATTAACAATGAAACAACTGTTACAAGCCATTCTCAGTAATGAAATTGCAGTTAATTATTTTAAACAGTTTTTACACAAAGATTTTCTTGAGTGGGGTCAGTAACAGATATTTTGAGCAAAATATCTCTTAAAGGGAAGTTTTCAGCATTCTCTGTTGGTAATATTTTCCACCCACCCATTAAAATACAAGCTCTTCCCACGCACACACAGATACTACTGTGAGACACTTTTTGTGCTATGTATTTTAAAATCTAGACTCAAATAAGCATGTGTGTTGAGCTACTCCATTCTGAGAAGTCCACAACACCATCATGACTGAAAGTGCTATCCTGAGGTAAAATAGATTTTCATCTTTAATTTTCATTCAGTGTACCAAGGATGGAAAACTACATTTTTAATGGACAAATCTGAGCTTTTGATGTGTTTTTATGAAATCTATTTCATTTTGTAAGGGAGACAGGGTTACTGTTTTCCCTCTTTTTACTTTACAGATAGAACAGAGATTTTTACCAAAATACTTACAGTATCACTTATAAAATATTCCAAACTTAGATTTTCATAAATATCCATACTCAGAATTTTTCTTTATTTTACAAGCAATCATGACAGCAGGGTCTTTAGAGACAAGATCTACATTTTAATGTAAAGGTTTACTTTTAATAAATTCAATGTAAATTTTTTTGTGATATAAAATTGATTCTTCCATTTGGCATCTAAGAAATATTCTTCAGCACTGCAACCTTAATGGAAGGTAGGGATAGAAAAGTGGCTTTTTTACTATTATTCTCATGAAATCTAGATCTCTGCTCTGGATTTCATGTAATCTAGTCTATGTGGTTATAAAGATACCTGTGCACATTATTAAAGGACTTTAATAAACTAAATTAGAAACTTACTAGATAGGAACAGACAAATGGGTGGAAAAGAAAGAGCTGTAAATTCAAAGAAAACACAAAGACCAGAACTTAAAGTTCAAATAATGAATTAGCCAAATTAAAAGCAATTTTGGCTCTCCTGCTGCCCCTCCATAGTTTTTTACCCTAGTGCTTGTGGAACTTTTCCTCATTTGACATATAATAAATCCTCACATAAACCTTTAAGGTCCTTAATCTTCAAACCCTACAAGATTTTGTGTAGTAACGTATCCTGCTATACAACCAACCAAAGAAGAACATAAATACTGAAAACAAGAGCAAAGTTGTAAATTCAGGATTCAACAGCTATGCAGGCTGTCCATGGAGATGCTGAGGATGGCCAACTGGGGGTGGAGGGAGAAGAGAGATGCATCACAAAATATGTAAAAAATCTCTAGGACCATAAGTGCCCTGCTGAACTTCCCTAGTGAAAGGAAGCTCCTCCCTTCAGTAGATGAAGTGAATCCATTGAACCATCTCCTGGAATTCAGCACTTAATCAGGATGTGAAAGACCAGAGATTCAGTTATCTCCTTTGCACTGGGGAACAGTGTTTGAATTTCTTTGGAGGTCTGAAACACATTTTTAAGTATACCCAAGGGTATGAGAACAAAGCCATTTTAGTCCTTCACGATGAATCTGTTTATTCATGCACAGTCAAATCTTAACTGGCCACAGCAGCAATTTGTAAGTCAGGAGCTCCACAGAACAGACTAAAGCCCATTTTTTCCCTCCTTTCTAGGTAGGAAGGGGACTCTGGACATACTTGGCCTATGATCACGCTCACTCTCAGCAGGCTGAATCTTGGTTTCACATTGGATCGGAACAGTTTCAACATGAATTTAAAATACACACTCTCACTCCTGTTCAAGTATATGCCATAAACAGCAACTGCAACACTGACAGGCAACCAAACTCTTTCTTCAAGAAGAAGAAAATGGAATTCAACCTTTTTCTCCCCCATGCTGGGTGAGAGCACCAATTGCCACAGTATTGCACAGAAGTAAGAAACCACTCTTCCTTGCCCTGTTCTACACAGAATCAGATCTGCAATCCTATTATCTGAAAATACGCTTCACGTAAAATAGATACATGTAGTTTTCTTCCTTTCTTATTTATATTCAGTTTATAAAGATAGATGGCCAATACTTTTTTAAAAGTCAGACCATTTCTGAACATAAGCTATTATAGTTCAAAGTACTTTCAAACTTATACATACCCTTCTGGTTCACAGGAAGCACCACAATGTTTAGAAGAGTTTTTTAGTTGCAAGCTAAGGTGATTTGCTAGTAAGAAGTAAGAATGAATTACTCTTCAGAAAAAAAATCCAACACAAAACAAGACCAAGATTATCACCTGGCTGACTGATGTCAAGCTTCATTCCCAGGGATTTTTTTTAATAATTATTATTACATGTGGCTGCATTTATTCTGACTATAAAGAAGATTTACTCTAAGAGAAAAAACAGTCACAAATTAAAGACAAAAAGAAACTGAATGAGAAATTTTGTCCTAGGAGTTTGCATAGTTTTATAAGACTTGTCAAAGGCACTTTATCTAAATACAGCACAACATTGACTTCTACTTGCAGTGCTTGCTCCGCACTTTTCAATATGGTTTGGAGAGATCAGCTGTTTGCCACTGTAAGAGCTGCTATTAACAACTGTCCTCTGGAGTTCTTTTTATCTAAGCATAACTGCTGAAATCAGAAGAGGTAAAAATGAATACAGAGATATATGTTAATAAGAGCAAATCAATCCTGAATCTGCACCTGCTTCTTTCCTAAACATGCTAGAAAGTTGATCACTTCCAAAAGCTAGTCAAATTTTGTCCAAGCCATGTTTTGGCTTTTTTTTTTTTGGTTATTCAGATGAACATTTTTTTGAATAGTTCTTCAATCAGGATTTATTACAAGGAAAAAAGACACACCAATGTGCGCACAGCTTAAATGATCATGGACTTGATGATCTTAAAGGTCTTTTCCAACCTAAACGATTCTATGATTCTAAATGACTATTAACGACACAGCTTACAACTTTGAAGAGTTTTATGATGAATACTGACTATAAACAGGAATATATTTAAAGCCGTATTTAATGCATTCATCACATACTATCTGAATAGTTTGAAATTTTTTTTTTAATTTTATTTTAAAAAACTTTTCTCCACAAATTGAAAGATAGTACAGTACCAGGCTTAGAGAGCTAGCACTTCAAGAAAAAAATTAAAGTCCTGTAAAGACCAAACAAAAAAATTGTGTGTTAACTATTTACCTAATCCAAATAGGTTTGTATAGAAAACTAAGCCTTCCTACATTCTGGTATTTTTCACAAACACTTTAGTAATTTCCTCAAGTTTTGTCTTTATGTGTATACAAATGCAAAATAGAATCAATATCCAAAATGGAAATGTAGAACTTGCTTCTTGTAAACTTACTTGACTCAAGCACAGTTTTTGTACCCTTTCTGCTCTCTCCCCTTTCAAGCCACCCCCCCAAAATTCTAACTTTGACATCTTAAACATGAAGCCCAGAAATTAATGGTTAAGACTACAATCTTATAAAGAAATTTTAGTTTGTGTCCTGATACAGGATCAACATATCTATATCAGCTATAACACTGATAAGGAGACAAAATTACTTCTGAAGATCTTTAATAGCTGCTATTTTTAATGACCAGCTCTTTCCTGCAGAACACTTGGAAATAAGAAGATTTAAAATTATATAATCTACCTATTTTGTATTTGAATGATTTAATGTAGCCAATAGTCCTACATATTTACTAAGTTAATTAAATGTTTGGTTGTATTCAGGCCAGAGCACAGTACAGGAAAGGTAAACATGGAAAGGAAATAGAAGAAATATTTAAGCCCAGAACATGCAAATTCTGCTGGTGGTGACCTTTAAAAAAGTTTCTATTATGTAAGGTTGAAAATCCTCATCTCTGCATATAGCACACCGGCATTAACTTTAGGGTATTTTTTCCTTGTTCCATTTTCCTATCCTGTAATGTGGGTCATAATTTGTTTTAGCAACAAGTCCCAATTAAGCCACAAAGGAAAAAACAGATGATGTAGTTTCAGTTCTTTCAATTTTTCTCATGGTTTGAAAGAGTTTCAAATAGAAGCAAATAAAACTCTAGTTGCCATGCAAGTACTTACAACTCTGCTCTTCATGGGTTTCTGCTCATGAAAAAAAGAACTTTTAAAAATCCTTCATTTAATGCCTAAAACTTACCAAAATTTCAAATCTGATAGTAAGTCAATTTAATTAGGTGCTAGCTCATAGAGATGCTATGCAGCTGCAATCCCTACAGAGTTCAAAAGAGTTTGTAGGTGTCTCATACCTACAGTTATTATATAGTCTTGGATCTAGAAATAGTTTTTAAAATAGGCTCTTAGGAGATATCAGTAACAAAAGTATTGCTCTTTTCACAGCTTTCTTGTTACAAAAGATATACCGAGTCCTCCAGTTACTATGGAAAGAAACAGTTCCACAGTTACAAACTGCTGTCTGAGCTTTCTTCAATAATATTACAAAACCACCTTAAAAAACTCCAAGATAAAAAGCAAGAAACTGAGATATGTTATATTATTAATTAATTGTTGATTATCATTTAAGCAGAACCTCATGAAATAAAATTGTAAAACAAGAAAACATCTACTCAATAGTTTTAAAACCTCTAGCTATTAAATAATTTATAAAGAAAGTCTTCAAACAACTTGGTAGCATTTGTTACACTGGGTAAGTACGTGCATAGTAATAGTGCAACTGCATATAAAGGAGAGACTAAAATTTGTTTCATTTAAAAAGTTCTAGCAAAGCTGAAGCACACATACTACAGTCTGTTCAAACTCAGTATATGCTTATCTGCATACTTAATTTCCAGTGTGTTTAAAGACACGTAATAGAGTTATGATTTCCACTTCAAAGCATAGCTCAAAACTCTTTCATGCAAAGAGCTAGGCCATAGGATGCAGTTAGGACAAAGATAGCTGCAGGCTACCACACAAATTACCCATTTGTGATCTTCATCAGGAAAGAATCGCTTGGAGTAAATCAGAATTTCACTGCTCAAGTTCTCTACAATGAAGAATTCAACATAAGAATTAGCACAGGAACACTTCTTACATGTTTCAAAGTGATTCAGAAACATCTAGCTGAAAATGAACTTTTTTCTTTTTGTACAGGTGAAAAAGGGGTTTTCAGTTTAAAGAAACAATAATACTGAAATCTTGCCTCTTTATGCGCTCTGTGATCAGAAATAATCCTAACACACATACCTTTTACTGCTAGTAAATTTTGTTGTCTTTACTAAAGCCCCAAATATTCAGCCATTACATTAGCATATCCAACCTAACCATTCACCTTCTATGTTCACACCATGGCTCCATGACGACACGATCGAACACAACTCTAGATTCAATTTTACCCTCCCCTGACACCCAGACACTCATTGTCATCTCTTTCCTTCTACCCAAACGAATTTCCATAAAGCTGTGTACTGAGCTAGTCTGGGGAAAGAAAGGTTGGTTTTTCGCTTATCAGTTCCCTGGTGTGGTTCACCTAGCACCTGCACAGCTACTAATTCAGGTATGGGGAAGGGTAATTGAAAAGAGGAAGACTGCAGAGCAGCCTCAGACTAGATTTTGCTGACTGCAGACCTATAGCACTGAATTGTAAAAAGACTTAACTCTTTAATCCCCCAATATGATATACGCCCCTGTAGTCTGAACTTAGACTAGCTATTACCTCTGACAGGTAATTTTCAGGAGCATTCTCAGAGTATTTGCCAAAATCTGAGAAAACATACTCCAACTTTCTGCCTCCCTGAGATTATTAGTGATATTTGAAGTTCTCCACTTAGCATTTTAAACAAGCTCTATCCCAAGTCTATTGAAAAAGTTCTCTCTCTTATGTACCATTAAGGTAACCATTACTTCTTAACGAAATGCTCAAAAAGTATACGACGCGGACATCCTTACAGATGTCAAGTGCCAGACCCCTCCATATTTGAAGCACTGTATCTCCTAGCCCACAATGACTTCCTACATACAGGCAGGACGCATTAGACACACAGAGCAGGCCCAGCATTTCAGCCCACAGTAGATGAAAAGGGGCAGGAGAACTTTCCCTGATGTCTTTATCACGTGACAGCATCTCCGGAAGAGGAATCTCCCAGTGTTCCAGAATTCTTGAGGAGAAAAAGTACTGATAGAAGGAAAGTATCAGGCTCTCTTTTTTTTCTGCTGCGCCTAGGTATCAATCTTAACACGCGAAATAATATTTTCCTGAGAAAAAGCAAAGGGAAGAAATGAAACCATACACTGTGTTCAAAATGATGATTTTTCATTACAGAGTGACCTTGGCAGTCAGTTATCATACCTTTCAATAGCTAACGGTGTATAAAACGTTTCACACAGATAGAGCTGAGAGATGGCAGGGTTGACTTTTTAGGATTTAGAGCTCATTTAATTCTAGTTGGAGACAAATGGATGAAGAGGTTTATCAAGGACTCACTATTCCAAAGCAAATATACTCATGTGTGCAGAGGAATACCTGTGTTAACAATTTTAAGAATGTTCTTTACATCACTTTCATTTAATCAAAGAAAGCTGACTCGTTTGAAGAATTACTGCCTCAGGTTTTGTAAAGTAAACTTAAAAAAAAAAGAAAAGAAAAAAAAGGAAAAAAAAGGGGGGGGGGGGGGAGTGAAAGAGCAAAACCAGTCTTCATTGATGGCATTGCTGCCACATACCCTGTAAACTACAGATGTTTGGATCATTAATGTTGCTTCCATTATTTAATTTGACAGATTATTTTGCAATATGTTAAAATGCTTTCCAGAAAAGCCACCCTGATCAAGACACAAGGCAGACAGCTGAATCACAAAGAGGTGTCTGTCCACACTTTCATTGATTTTGCTATTTTTATTAGCACATACTTTAGGTTTTCCTGAAAATTTAGGGAAGAAACATACACGCACGTTACTTAGATACTTTGTCACTGACATGAGCAATTCATACTTTGAAAGCCACAGTTAGCTATTAGATACCAGGTACACAAATGCCATTAAAATTCAGAGATCTAGGATTAGTCTCATGCCATAATCAACTTTCCAGGTTAAATCCATCTTGTTCCAAATACAGAGACACGTTTTACCAGTCTGTGCCAAAGTGTTTAAAAAATAGTAATATCTGGCACTAATGGTAAAAATTCAAGATCTTCAACTAGTTGTAAGCAACTAAATTAGGCAACAGAATAAGCCTGGTGAAGAAATCACTGCAACATTTCTAAAACAGTATAAAGTGATTCCACCAGTGAGACACAGACAAAGAATTTCTCATTTGTCTGCAACAGTCATATAGTAACTCTAACAAAGTAATAACTCTCCACTGTATACTCCCGAATACCAAAGATGTTACAAGAAAACATTCTAATGTTGAGTTTAAACAGCCAAATCAAAGCACTGAGCAGCGCACTAACTGAATTCATGAGAATTTGTATTAATTCAATAAACGCTATGAGTTAGACTTGGACAAATCAGTCAAAACATCTGTTAAGCCCCACAGAGCATCCCAAATTTACATCTCACTCATGACCTCCAACACCTTAATACCCTTTTTCCTAAGGATTACAGTTAAAATGAAGAAGGAAATAACGGACACGTTGTAACACAAGAAATCAAATTATACACGACAAAACTGTAACATCAAGAGCATAAAGCAAGCACACTGGCCAGTAGTTCAGGTCAGAAATTAGAGAGAAAGGATTTTTAGATAGATAGAAGCATCATTTTTACATAGAATCTATAGCGTAAGAAGAGGAGAAGTTATACCACAGCACAGCGGGGTAGCTGAGGGAGACCAGAGAAGGTATGGGCAATCCCACTTAAAGCATCGGAAGCAGTGATGTGAAGTTCAGTGTTCCCAAAAGCCAATGGAAGAGCTTCAGCAGGAAAGAAGTGACCTGTTTAGCTGATGAATTTTCTCTGCTCTTTATGTAAATTAAAAAGCTAATGGAGAGCCTCACCCAGAGAAAGTACACTACAGTCTTTACAACAGAGATGAGATATAATGTAAAAGTTCATGCAAATTAATAGGCACAACTATCTTTCTAGAAGTGATACTGTTAACTAAAAAAGAATTAATATTAGCACAAAATTACATTTGGATAGGGACATCAGGTCTTGAATGCATACAAAAAAACCAAAACAAATTTGAAGAAAGCTGAAAAGCCAGAAATTAATGAAAGAATATTTGATTAAGGCACCATGCAAGGTCCAAAAGATGAGTGAAAGGAATTAAAAAGTTGGCAATACATTCGCAGTTGAATATATAAGAAAACTATATGGTTAAAACAGGAAAAAGAGAAATCAAACATCTGGGATCTTGCAGAGAAAAGTTGGGGATGTCAGAAGATAATCTCAATCATTATTACGGAGATTAAAGAAAATTTATCAAAGCAACAGTAGAGTTCTTTGACTTCAATCTGTGTGATGACAACAGAGCCTCAGAAGTAGCAGAAGTAGGATTATTTTTTAAAAAAACATAAAATACAGTTGTCTGTAGACACAGACAGTGCCTCGTGTCAGAAGTGTGGTTTTTTTATAGTGGCTATCTTACTCAAGAACTACTCTCCCACTTGTAGTTAGAAATACAAAGAAAACAGACAGCAGTTAGTGCACAACTATACAATCAGCAAGAATTACGTTAAGTAGGTCCTTGCTTACGTACTGTAAGACAAAAGACACCCACACTGCAACATGATGATGGATTGTCAGCATGGTCAGTGCTCTTACTTCTACAATTAAGCATAGCTTACAAAGTAATTCATATTTTTTCAGCCACCTGTATTTCAAAACTAGCTGGGCTGCTGATCCTCACTCTTACTGAAAGGCTTGTCCACAACCACCTGCTACTGCCCGAGACATTTTAAGGTTTCCCATCTCACAAAATCTGAGGGAGTTAATTCATGACCAGGAGACACGTATTTGTTCCTGTACCAAACCTGTCCCACATCTAATGAAGCTTTAAGTAATATTCCAGCAAGTATCTATTACTTCATCTAGCTGTTTAAAATTTATTTTCTTCCTTTTGAGAGGCCACAGTTTTTACAATGTATTCTGTAGGCTAGTGACAAGAAGCCAAACTTTCCAGCCAAGATAATAACAAACACATGTTTCCCTCTCTAAGTATCCCCAAACTGTCAAATTTTGACCTGGTTTTCATTTCTGTACTCCAAATAAAATCATTAGCATATTCATACAATTTTGTACACGTCACTTTCAAAGAAGTGTCCATCAGCAGCAGTACAAAGCTTAAATACAAAGGGTTTTTGGTTTTTTTTTCATTAGGACTGATTTGACAGCTTCTAGTGTATGACTTTTGGAATTAAGAGGTAGAGTTCTATTTCTAAAAAAATATTTAGTTCCTCTTCTGATATCTCAATGGATCTGAAAACATCTGTATAAACACTACAGTTAGAACTACTTCAGACTTGATCTGTTTGTAAGATTACTGTCAATACTTTCTGATGTGGAAACCTAAAAGCAGGTTACTACATTCAGATGCAGGCGTTGTCATCAGAGCACAGATTTTTAGTTGCACTGTTAACATCAGTGGTTTCAGAGCTATGAGCAATACCTTGGCAAGAAGCCATGTCCTCTCCCATGAACTGCTGTGAAAGTGAATGCAACATTATCAAGAACTGCCTCAATCTTGACGTTTCCATACTTCACAGTCTCAATTACCAGCTGTCTCAAAATTATTTCCTCATCTCATTTTCATATCCCTTAACTGTGGAAGGCTTACTGGCTGCTGTGACTTTTTCAGATGTTGACAAACCTTTAAAGTGATATTAACAGAACCATGTTCAGTGTTTGAAATGATACCAGGGATGCATGTTCTAAATGCATTATCACTGAAAATCTGTATTTAGCATGCTTAATACTGGATGATGATGAGAGTACCTCCAGTCCAAATAAAAAGTGTAATATAGACTTCTACAGCATAGGCCAGCAATTGAAAAAGGATTTTAAAAAGAAAAGAAAAAAACCAAAACCACCTCTATGAACACTGTAATATCATCTCTAAACTCTTCTATGCTTAAGGATATTTGAAATCTTTTTTTCTAATTTTAAAAAAAAAATTTCATTAATACTGTAATAATTATTATTGCTATATTATTAATTAATGAATACCTATTATTGCTATCTTCAAAGAGGAAAAACTAATACTATTTCAGTATCATCACCGTATTTCATCACTGGAGCTCTGTGCATGTCAAGCACAAAACCAAAGAAGTTAAAACCAGCAAACGTTCAAATCTCTCAGAAGACCACTTCCTTTCTTTTGTGCAGTGTGCATGGTTGCATAGTGACTCCAGAAGTACACACTTTTTTTCTCTTTCAAGCATGTTCTGCTGTGCTTTAAAATGCTAGTGCATCGAAAGCTTTCCCTTAAATTCTCCACACATAGTAGTTTATGAATGGTCAGATTTGCTGAGGTGTTCTTTATCGAGGGTGAGGGGTGGGGGGTAGGGATAGCTGTCTCAAAAAACATTCTGCTTGTGTTTTTCCAATATTATTCCTTCGTGCTTCTATACTTACATAAAACATCCGGTTAGATGCTGTAATAGATCTAGTTAAGTCTAGGCCGGTGTTGCTAAACAGGTCAGCCTAAGGAGATACTCCAACATCCAAGCTTGAACGCAGGAATAAAGACTTCACTAGCATCACATACTGGGCATCTCGGTTCTACCCCCGGATTCTGGAGAAGATCTGAGCGCACTTCCCCGGGACACCTACAGATGCCGAGACCCGCTGCGGGCCGACGACCCCTAACCCTTTGGGGGAGCGTTCCAGGGGCGCCTCCACCGCCTGGGCCCGGCCACGCAACTTTCCCTACGTGAACGCCCGCGAAAGGGAACGAGGGGAACGCGAGGGGCAGCCCTCGGCCATCTGTCCCTGCCCCCCCAGCTCCTCCGGCCCCCGCAGGCCGGCGCCGAGGGCCGGCAGAAGGGGGGGCAGGGGGGAGAGGCCGCACCTCAGCCCGCCGGGAGGCGCAGGCGGAGGGGAAGGCGCAGCACCCCCTCGCTTCGCCCAAGGGCTCCCCGCCGCCGCGACGGGCGGCATCGGCCCCTTCCCCTCCCCCAACTCCGGGGCTCCGGCCGCCGCCCCGCAGCCGTAATGCCGCTCCGCCCCGGCGGGCGCCCCCGCGGGGCCGCGGGAGCCCACGCCCCTTCCCCCCTCAGGCTGCGGCCCCTCTCCCGCCGCGCCGCCACTCACCTCTCGCCGACCACTCACCTCTCTTGGAGCCGGGGCTGGGGCTGCCGCCGGCGCCCCTGGAGCTCTTGCGTGAGGCCATGGCAGCTCCTGTCAGGCAGCGGAGGCGGGGGGGGCGGCGGCTGCGCGCGCGGCGGGGGCGGGGCGGAGCCGCGGCGAGAACGAGTCGGGAACCGCCGCCGCCACCTGAGCCCCGCGTGCGGGAGCGCCCTGCGGCCAGGGCAGCGCAGCACCCAGCGCACCGCCGCCCGGCCCGGCCCGGCCCAGCCCAGCCCGCCCGCCCGCCCGCTCCCAGCCAATGGCGGGGCGCCCGCCGGAACGAGGCGCTGCGCCTCTCGGCTCCGATTGGCGGCGGCGAGAAGGGGGTGGGGCGGCGCGGCGGAACGCGGGAGCGAGCGGCGGCCTCTCGCGAGCGTTCGGCCGCGCGGACGGGCCGGGCCGGGCGCGCGCGCTGGGGGTAGGGGACAGGGCTACCTCTGTGGCTGAGGAGCTGCGTCGTGGCGGCCGGTGTGGGCCTTTCGTCAGCAGCTGCCGCCGCCCCCTCGTCCCGTCCCGTCCCTTTTCCTTCCCGTGAGGAGAGGGGCTCGGGCCCTGAGCGGGAGAGAGGGGAGCAGAGGCGGGCAAGGCGGCGGGTTGGGGTGGTCTGGGGTGGGGGGGCTGTGCGGCCTAGGGGTCTTCTGGCTCGGTGAGGAAAACGAGAGCGGGAAGCGGGGAGGGCGTTGGGATGGCCGTGTGCCCGCCCGGCAGCCTGGCTGGCCGGCCGGCCGGCCCGTCGGCGCTCCCTGCCCGGGTGGGCCAGGCCGGTCCCTCGGGGCGCCCCGCGGGTGAAGGGGCTCCCCGCCGCCATCACCGTGGCGGGGGTGGGCGGCTTGGGAAAGTGGAGCTGGCTGAGCGGGGGCTGGTTGTTTCTACGGAGGGAAACCATCCTGCCCTGTTGCTTGAACTGTTCCCCGCCGAGTTCAGGCGTTGGTAACGCCTCCAGATAAATGCCGAAGTCATGCGAAACGGCTTGTTAAGCCTTTCAGAGAGCAGCTTTTCAACCAACATGTTGAAAAATAAAGAGTTTGAAGTACATTACATCAACGGGTGAATTCTCAAACAAGCTTTCGAGGGCTTTGAAAATACTTAAAATAGCCCATGACAGAATAAGCCTCTTCTACACAGGAATTCATACCTCTTTTTGCTCAGTGATTTGGATTGAGACTTAAAGAGCAGTTTGGTGTAACTGTAAAACTGAAACAAAAAAGCAAACCCTACCTTTGAGTCCTGACTGTAAATACCATGTTTCAGGTCAAAAATAAACAATTTTGGAACTTGGAGCCTTGGCAAATTGATGTCTGGAGAGAGAAGGCTTTTCCCAAAACGAAGGTTGGCACTGTGTTTTGAACAGAGTAACACAATGAACCTAACCAGAAATAATAATTTACTGAAGAGCATTGATCAGTAATTTTGAATGAAATTTGAAATTAAGCGCTTAGTCAAGTAGCAGGATGGCATTTTGGGTACTTTGGCCAGAAGAGGTAAAAGCAACTGGTTTTGTGAACATCAAAACTAGTGAAGCCTACTGCTTGGTATCTCTCATGTGATTTAATTGGTATCTAGTACAGTTGAGTATCCAGACTCTTCGCTTTGTTATGTTACTCTGCCAAAGCCTTATTTTCGCCCAGTGTGTAGGGACTTCATATTTTTGAGATGTTCTCCTTTTGTCTAGTGAGGCTGCAACTGGCAAACAAGTTCAAAAGTTGCTAGGGAGGAGCAGATGCGCTCATGACCTTGTACAATTTATCACAGAAAAACTAACAGGATGGATTATTAACATTTCAGCAAATCAGAAGGTACAATGTAAGGAACAAATCATCCTAAGGAAAGCAAGAAAAGAATTATAATCTGTGACTGGGATTACTGAAAATACAATAATTAGTAGAAAATAACTGCTTGTGTGGCTATATTTTTGTAAGTGGTAATTACTGTCAAGTAAAACAACAGCTTCTTGAGGTTAGTGTGGGATACGGTTTCCTGAAGCTATACTGTGGGAAGTGGCAGTTTGATAAGAGATATTAAGAACATTGAAGTAACTGGGTGAGCAGTGACATCTAGAAGGGTATCGCTAATGATTTTCTGTGAACAAAATCTTTAACTGTAAATGGACTGTAAAATTCCCTACTTCTGTTTCCATTGGCACACAGCTGCCAGCATTTTGTATTTGGTGTGTTCGGTACCTGCTTGTATGCTTCTCTGTCCTAGAAGACTCTTTTGCAGGGTTAAAATATACACACAAGAGGCACAAATGCTCATAGCACTGTTGTGTGTTTATGCTCATCACTAGCCTTCTGCATGATCTTGTTATTCGGAGGTTTTTGTTAATCTCCTGTAGCATCAGGAAGACTTTTCCTCCCCGTCCACAGGTAACTCTAAACTGAAGGAGTTAAGTAAGAGGGGCTATTGTCTTCTAGTGAGCAGGGAATCTTTTTCTTATATTGCTGCCTGGTGTCTCTTAAATGCTTAAAATCTGATCATCATGCGTGATTTTGGAGTAAGGAGCCTTTCAGATTAAGTTAGCAGAAAGCACTAGGCCTGGTTTTCCTGCTGGGATCACCTGAAGACAATTCAGGTACAGGCTATGTGATCCATATTGTGCCATTGAAGAAGCCTGGGCCAGGTTGGTGTGACTTATTCTAGAGACAGTAGTGCTTAATTTGATTTAAAATTGCTAGGGTGACTGTTGCAGCAAATGATATGACAATCCCCTCTGATCTGGAATGTAATGAAAGTTGAAGCAAATTTTTAAAATGTCATTTTGGGAAAGATGATGGAGAGAAAAGCAAACAATGTGGGTGGGTGAATGTGCACGGGAATGGCTTGTCATTTTTTAATCTGCTCAATTGTTCTAGAGCTGTGTGTTTGGTACATTGTAAGGGTATGCAGTAATCCACAAGAAGATAAATATCATTGCTTTTGTTTGTAGGAGGAAAAGACATAGGGCAGAAAAAGAATGTAATAATGAGAAAGGAACAAGTTTGTAAGGCTAAGGCAAAGAAGAAAAGCCAGAAAAAACAGAAGGAACAAAAACAGAAGTTACATAACAAAGGCCAAGAGGTATGAGAGAGAGCCCACAGCAGTCAGTTGGAGTCTTTCCACTTGGATCAGGCTTATTTAAAACAGAAAATAAAAAATCCTCCCTCTTGGCAAGAATCACATTTGTCCCCACCCCAAACTGTCCTAGTTGACTTCTTGTTGAGACTGCAGCTAAACTAAATTTAAATTACACTGCGTATCGTAAATCATTGTATTAGAAGAATGCCACCGATTAATGAGCCCTGTTCAGAAAATAAATGCATATTTTTACTGTGCATTTTGTTTCCATAAATAACTTTGCATTAATGCAGTCACAGCTGTTTTGCTGGCCTGATTCATTCAATAGCACTGTGACTGCTATTTGACAGGAAGAAACACGGTCAAGGTGATAAGCAGAAGCAGCAATGAAACAATTGCACAAGAAGAGGATTCCATCGCTAGACTCCTAATTTCTGAAAGAACTGTAAACGACCTGTCTGTAGCAGTCTGATGCTGACTAAAAGAGGAATTATTAGTATGAAAGAATGAGTGACACCTACTTAAAGCAACCATTAATATAGCCCCATATTTTTCACTTCCTATATCATAGCTGAATAAGCCATTTTCAATCCCCCGTCACCTGTGCCAAATTCAGTGCTTTGTTTTTTCTGAGTTTAGGCTGTGTGTTCTATTGACAAATTTATTTCCATTCACAGTCTTTGTCTGAAGTTGTCACAACGTTGTCTGTTACATTGCCATGATATTTCATGTATGAAAACAGTATAAAGAATAATTGAAGGCTTAGAGGGCTCAACCTTATTCTGTTGGTGTTCTTGAGCTATGTTATTCATATGTTGATCATTCTAACTGAATTACAGCTATCCATTAGATTATGTACATTTCTCATAAATGAGTTTCAGTTGATCATTAACGGAAAGCCCATTCTCCAACCAGAGGAAAAAAGTATTTTTGACTTAATACATTGCAATGAAAAGAGTTAGGGAATTCTCAGGATATGTTAAAAACTCTTTGAGGTAGCCTAAGTTTTTCAACAGAAAACTTTTGCATTTAGAATTTTAAGATTTTTGGTTGTCCAGATGAAATTTTTTTTTCAGGCATGGTGAGTGAACTAAACACCTTGCTAGCCAGTTTGAAAAGATGTTTCCACCAGCAGAGTTGTGTTCAGAAATGTGCCTTGGGTAAACTTACGGCAAAGAGGGCGATGAACAGGTTTTGCTGTTTGTTTTCTGGATTATCAAGTTGACACTTGAACTGCTGATCAGCTTTCTGGTTTCTAATGGGGGTTACAGGCAGTGCAGAGAATCAACATCCAGCCATTTGCATTTGTCAACCAAAATTCTCTAACCACTGATGGAAAACTGGATCAGATGTTTTGGGGAGAGGGGGGAGAAAAGAGAAAGTAAAGAGTGTCTCAGTTATCCAAACCTAAGCAACTGCATTGACTCTGGTGGTGGTCCACTTATAGCTAGTTGAATCTGCAGCAAAGAAAGGTGGTTTTGAGTTGGTTATTCTTTTATGGCAATAGGCACCTGTTATTAGATTTGTGCATTCTTACGTAAACTTAGAACATTTTCTAAATAGTAGGTGATAGTGACAAATGGAAAGTGGCCATTTGATGGAGAGGCATTCAGAAGGATGTAATTATCTGGAATATAATTCCAGGGACATAAAGGGACACAAACAACTCGAGCCAGATGAAGCATGTCTAGTTCAGGCAAAGCTAAAGTTGAAGTGAAGTTTAGTTTAAAATTGCTAAGGTAAAATGTAGGCTATCTGTTACAAAGTCTAGGTCAAAACCTTGTTCTCCTTGCTCTCAGCTGTTTGTATCGAGCTCCCCAATGAGTAATTCAAATAGCATTTGGCCTTTGGATCAGTAGAATAGCCCAGTAGTCTGGGATTTGTTACAGCATTGCTTGGATTCTGCAGGTCTTACTGCAGATTTTGCCAGGTCTGATTCAGCTAAATTGATCCCCATGAATGTAATTACATCTGAGAATGAAGTGAACATCTCAAAACAAGATTTTGCATCTGGTGATTAGATTTTGCATAAATGGTGAAGATTATTTGGAATTCAGGTGAGGCCTTTTGTTGCGTCACTGTGCACCAGCACAGGAATCTATGGGTTTGTCTCCTACAGCATGAAAGGCTCGGAAGAAAAGAGCTGACGTTTCTCTGTGCACCTGTAACAGTTACTTGTAATTTGTATTCTTGGAAGGACAATCAGAAACTAGCCTTGAAAGATCTTTATACTGGAAGTCATACCTTCCAGGTGGATTGAGAGAGCAACTGATGGAGCTCAAATAGTGCAAAACACAGGTTGGCTACAGATAAAGACTGCAACAAACCAGGATCAGTATTATTTCCATTATCTTGGATAAAAATAAAATCCTCATTAGAGTGGCAGCAAGAGAATGAGGCTTAGTCAGCAATTCCCAGCACTTGCCATCATACCTGCTACTGAGATCAGCAAGAAAAATAAGGCGGCACTTTTTCCTGTCAGTGTACTGCCTGCTCTTTTCCAGACTTAAATTTTTTAGCAAAAAGGGGAAAGCATCAAAATGGTCTCTAGCCTACAACTGAATTTGGTAAAACTGCTGTACAGGCTGCAGCAAAAATAGTGATATTAAATGAGCTGAATTGAAAAAAAATGCTGATCAGAAGTTCTAGAGTTTTGTTCAGTTGTTTAAAAAAGAAAAAAATGTATTGGTCATAAATTAGGATGTTCTTAAGCTTGGAGAATGTGCAGAGATGACCAGAAATAGCAGTACAATTAATGGGTTGTCCTGGTGGATCATGCTTTACTGTGAGTGACTTAGCAGCTTTCCAGAATCAGCCTGGCATATTCCTGTCAAATCAGCCACTGTCCATAGCTGTTTATCTCAAATGCCATGTCAGAACTAGCCTTGCTTTACCTTCACGCTTTCCAATATAACAATTTTGTGAATTTTCCACATTAGAAAACAAATTGTCCAAGGAGCAGCAGAACAGGCGATGCCTGAGTTCCTGGAAGTTTGTCACCCACATCTGCTTCAGTAACCTCCCACCTTCCACTGAGTGTTGTGATCATCCCCATGGGTTGTTCAGATAACCTGTGCTGTCTGGTTAGTGCAGAGCGGTAAGGCTGGCATGTTCTGGCATGGCTGGCCAGCACATACTTGCTGATTAGTCATCCTGTTGGCAAATCAAAGAACTGAGTCCTCCCTAATGAACTTTGTATCTTCAGTTATAACTAAATACCACGCAAGTTTATTTAACATATGAAATGTACTGCAGCCTTCAGAGACTTTTACATACTCAATCATTCCAGAAATAAAACAGAGAAGCTTCACTTAACTGCATTTAAAATAATTTAAAAGCTGAAAGCACCTGCAGGAAATAGGTAAGCAATAGCTAGTATTGTTAAAAAAAATGTTAAGTGCTAGAGCTTTCCCTGCAGGAGGCCTTTTCAGTACAGAGCACTTGCTTAGGGATCCCTTGCAGCTCGTTTCAGTCTGACTGTGGTATAGGGGCAAAGGCAGCAATTATGATGAATAGTATTCTCTTCAAAATTACAAATTCTGGTAAACCAGAATTGATCAGATTCCAGAAGTCGCTCATGCTCCTGTCTTTGCAAGTCATTCTGGAGACATACCCTGCAACACGAGCTCGCACACCTCCTGAAACTTCTTCCCATCCTCTGGAGACTACTTCTGCCAAGGATAAACACATAACACAAGCGAGAAAATGAGATGCGACTTCTTAGTATAGAGACAAAAGTCTTGCATGTATCAGCTAGTGCTAGCAGTTCCAGGGCACTCACCTGCTCCTTCATTTTACAAGGTGAAAAAAATATAACTTGATGTTGCTGTTTTCATGAAGTAAGCTTTATTTCTATTTCTCTCTAAACCTTTTTAAGTTTTCAGTGATACATGTAGCAGTGGAATAAATGTAACTTGATCATAGGATGTTGGCACACTCTCTGTACTCATTAGGCAAGTGAATTTCATAGTTAAAATGTTGTGTTTTATTCACTAATCTCTGGAGCTTGATGACATGAGTAGGACAGGTCTGAGTGGAGTTGGCCTGAAGCTCACTGTATTTCATGACTCCTTTGAGATAGATAACTGAACATTCTCCTGCATGTTTTCTGTGTGGTTAGATTTTTGTGCATGACTGTGAATAGAGTTTTTGTGAATAGCAAATACTTCTTTTTTAAGTTGTGGATTTTTAAAGTGTTCTGCAATAAGCATTTTCTGCCAGCTGTATGCTTCCATTAGCTCTGCTTCGATTTCCCACAGGTATGTATTTCCCTCCTACTGGAGCAGAACACTTTCAAGAGTGGTTCATTTTACCATTTGTTTAAATAACCCTTAGGTTTTGGGTTGTTGGTTTTTTGGGTTTTAGTTGTTTGGGTTTTTTTAATTCTTGTGTGTATTTCACTGTAATAGTTTCATAAATTTCTATTAAAAAAATATACCGGACTGATAAGATTTATACCTGGTTGCACTTACTGACAAGTAAAACCCAATTTCCTGCCAAACTTTTCAAATTGAAAGAGCAATTGTTTCATTTATTTGAAGTAGCTAGGCATGCTAACTGTTGCTTAGGTGCGCCCTCACTTAAGAAAACACTTGGCCGTACTGGACATTCGGTGCAGCAATATATGCACTTACTGTATTATTAATTTTCCCCTCTCAGTGAGGGGATGGGGATACATATTGGTAATGAAAAGAATAAAGTCTGTGACATAGAAATGTGTGATTCTTTTGCTTGACGTCACACAGCAAGAGCAGGTGCAGCAGGCACCTCTTTCCCAGGAAGACGTGTTTTGTTTATCTGTTATTCTCTTGTAATAGTATTTTCATAGAGGATGTTTACTGCAAACAAACTGGAGACAGTCTTTGACTAAATGCACGTAATTAACATTTGTTGTGTGATCAAATATGTAAATATAAAAAAATATTATGGGCATGTGTATTAAGCAGTTTGAACTGGACAGGAACAAAGGCTAAGTCCAAAAGCTGACCGAGGCTGGGAGTGGGAGCCCGAGGTGTTTGATTTGAATGGGATGGGAACAGGAAGCCAGAATAGGGGTGTTTGTTAAGAGCCTGTTTGCAGAAGGTCTCTATGGGGCGTTGCATTGCCAGCTGCCCGTTCCATTTGGCAGGCATAAGCAAGCGCCTTCCTCTGGGGAGCAGGTAGCAATAATTCACCTTACAGTTTGAGTATCCTGTAGGTGTGGTGGTCATGATAGTGTATCCTGTAGATTATGAGGAGAAACTTTCTTTGCGGAGGAAGTGTGCCATCATCCTGATGAAAAGTATTCTGTTTTGTGGATATAGAAAATCACAAGGGTTGTCATTCACTGTCAATACTTCATATGACTGTGGACTTAAAGACTGCTCCTTTTTTCATCCAGTTAGTCAAGCTGGTCAAGTTTAAGACTAAATCCAGGAAGACTGACATTTAAAATAGAAAGTTAAAAAAAAAAATAATAAAAAAGACTTCAAGCAGAATCTACCAACGTTACACATGCTGAAGTTACTTCATTTTTGAGGCCCTTCAGCTTCCATTTCCTTGTTGTGCATGGAATGGAGGCAGGGTGCCAAGTTCTGTATATTACGCGGTGAAGAATAGAAGACTGGCATTCAGGGCGTGAGCAGGTCCCAGCTCCATAAGCTGACAGATGCCTGCTGTTTGTCTGACATCTGACTTTGCCTATCAGGATTAAAGTTACTGTTTCTCATCAGTTAAGATGCTGACTTCATTTGCCTATATGTTAGATTTTATAATAAGCACTGGTGTACTTTCTTCCATGCTCTCCTTTCTTCTTCACATTCCACCTTTTGCCCACAAAAAAAGTTAACCCATGGTGATTACTGGCGCACTGTAAATAGTAGGATGGTACTGTTTCCTAGTGCTCCTTGACTGTCTGTCTATCTGTGGTCCTCTATACTGCCTTACTATACGTGTTCCTTTGGGGGAGGGAGGGAGCCCTGCTTTTAATGCGATTGTATAGTTCCTGTTGTTCTTAGCTGCTACAGCAGTGTAAGTGAGAAATAACTGAATGGAGTAACACCAGTGACAGAATCTGGCCTGTGGTGTTGGTTCTCTGTTTCCTCCATGAAATTGATAAGCGTAGTTCCTGTAACGGCTCCAAGATAGTATTGAGTGGCACACAGAAATGGATCACACCAGCTGGAACTTCCTTGGTTTCAGTAAAACCTTACTGATTTACCTCTGTAAAGTCTCTGGCCCTAGTTTTCTAGCCTTCAAATTATGTTAGCTGCTTTGGAATGTACTTTTCTGCGGAATCTAAGAGAAAACAACCATTAAATCTTCCTTTATGGTAAAGATTTGCAATTCTGATGCTTTTTCCTCAAAGTTCTTACTATCTGTTTCTCTAACAGAAGCTCAAAAAACCTCATTTGTTAGTGGTAAAATTTTCGTTGACTTCCATTTGCAAAGTCTATGTTTCTGATTTTATCAGGCTGCTACTTTCTTTGTAATAAGCTGTTTTACAGATTGTGCCATTGTCTGTTGTCAGCAGGTGAAAAGTGATGCTGTGAAGGTCCAGTTACACTGCGCTGTGAGACTTAAATGCCGATGTACAGGAAGATGGTAATACGAACCTACAACCCCTATCACAACACATTAACTGAACTAGTCAAGTGTTAAGCCTAATGTTGAAAAGAAGATATCTTATTTCAAGAACCTGTTTGCATTACTCATGACTGGGTACTAAAATGGCATGAATGTTAATTTAGAAAAACAGCCTGTGAACCTTTTGCATGCTGGTACCTTTGGAACAAAATATTTTATTAATGGAAAGGTATTTGGACTTTGGGATAGAGCAGAGAAGGACAGGGATGCAGGGAACGATTAAGCAAGGAAAGGCGCTAAGAGTAGAGTTAGGGAATTCTATGTGCTTAGGCAGGTGAACATGATCCAAACAAAATTTTATTTGCTCAAACCCTTATCAAACCCAGATATACCTTACTGAATGGATTTAATCGTTCTGAACTACATTTTTACAAAATCTAAGGGTAAGTTGGAATGTGGGCATCGTGTGAAAGTTGCCAGAAGAATACAAGGTAGCAGAGAGTTCCTCACTCCAAGAACTTGCTCTGCATGGAGAGGACGGGTGGTAAGAACTAAAAAAAGAAATAGAACGTATCCACGCCCGAGATTAATGTTATGCTAGCAAACACGGCGTGTTCAACAGGATCTTGGAGGAGAGTTGGTTGTTTTTTGAAAGGGGAAAATATTGAGATATTAAAGGGATTGTGGGAGCCAAAGAAGTAGCATCCAACAAGTTCACATGTAGTGAAGCCAAGGAGAAGCTTGGATCGATGGCACTATGCTTAGTGCTTAGTTAATCCAAACAGAAGTATTAATGAGCATTTAATGTTCCATTAGAGAAATAGACCCATCAGGCCTATCAGTGACCCGGCTGGAGGGTATTGCTATGACAAAAAGGTAAGACAGGTATTTGCTTACTCCAGAATTCCATGGTGTTTCTCATCCTAATTTCATCTCACAGATTAGAGCAGCCTAGAGCTAGTGGGTTAGCCCCACAACCAGAGCTGAGTCCATATTTTGAATCCCTATTTATGTAGGTTGTCTATTTGTAGTATGCAAGTATAGACCAGCTAAGACTGATTCTCTTCTTCATGGTAGGCTGCCATTTCCACTTGGATTGATGAAGAACAGAAGAAGAGGATAGAGCAGCATGACAGTAATGCTGTGACAGAAATGGGCTGAGGGATCCGGTCAGGGAAGGTGTAGGATCTTCATCTCTTGTGAAAGCAGGTAAGGCTCTGAAGCTTTATTTCTGCGAGAGGGGAAATTATGTTTGCATCTCCACCTGGAACACCATTCCATTCTTGCCCCATGGGGCAAAACTGCACAGAGATCAAGTCAAAGTAAAAAACTCCTTTGCACGCTTGGAGTGCCTTTCTTCAGATGGGTCTGCCCACTTTTGGATTTGCTTCATCCCAGGAGCCTGTGCTGAAGGAGGGGTGTATCTTAAGACACAGCAAACTTTGCCTTCAGTGATCAAATGCTTAATGACTCACAGCATCTTGAAAGTGAGTTTCTCTGCTGCCACCTTCATATCTTTCAATGCAGCCCACTCCAGGCTCACTGTAGTCCTCCCCTACCCTCTTGACTGAGTTTTATCAGTATTTTCTGTTATTACAAAATGCAGTTACTGTTCTGCTAAATAAGCAGACAAAAGCTGGCTGATACAGTTTAAATTAATCAGCCTATTTGACAGTTAACCTGCCCAGCTGACACTGAGCTGACACAGGTTAATTATCAAAAAAGCTGATACACTTTAACCCTATCAACGATCTTTTATTTGCTTTTTCAGTGGATGTGAGCTTGCCTTTGTAGAACTGTTGTTACTGATAAGGGATGCTGCATTTCCAGTAGTTTTTAGTCCTGTCGTATGAGTAGCACTATACCTGTTGGGAGGAGCCTGGGAGTGCGCCTCTTCAATTCTGCTCCTTCCTAGTTTCATGTTTCCTTGGTTGTAAGGATCGTCGTCTTTCACTGCCAGAACTGATTCACATTTTAGTTGTGGTCACTTTCTCTTTCTAAAACAGGGCTTGTGTGTGTTTATTTCAGGTCCTCTTTGTAGGAAAGAGGAAAAGGAAGGAAAACTTGTGACTGGTACGTCTGCTTTGTTGTCAGCAGAGCACAACATTGTTCAGAGCGTAGTCTTAAAAATTATTCTTCCTTTCTCCAGCTATCCGTAGCTATTGTGTTCACATCATTCAAAAGGCAGTGTATAAATAACATCTTTGAGCTTGTACAGTATATAATAGCTCAGGCTCAAGCATAGTTTGTATGTATTCCTAATGTATGAGTTTGTATGTGGTGGTTTTGTGTATGAGCATGTGTGTGTGTATATATTTTTGCGTATTGGGTCTTTCTATAAACAGACTATTGATAAACATTTTACCATAGATCTTGACAAGTTTTTAAACTGATGGTAAAGTATTAATTTTGACCTACAGATAAATACATATCCCAAGCTGTGTCTGGGAATGTTTCCCATCCCATGCTAGCATATACTGCCAAAGGAGGAGCTTGACTTAAGGCATTATTGGGATAAGAAGAGAAAGTGGCAGGTGAAGTATTTTCACTTTTTCCCCCTACGAAGATCTGTAAAATATCTGAGCATCCTGGACTGATTGCAAAGCTGGCCCTTCTGCTCACCCCTGTGACTCTGAGAAGCTGGATTTTTAGTGGGGGTTGCCAGTGGTAATATGGAAGCTACAGGGAGTAGGAGGGTCTGTTTACTTTATGTTGTACTGAATTATCTGGTTTGGTCTGAGGAGGATTTATTATCTTTAGAAGCGTAGCTTCTAAAAGATTATCAATGATGCCTACAGCATTGTAGGGTGGCTTTTAAATCATGTTATCTAGTAAGTAAAATCCAATTAAATTATGTAAGAAATATATACACACAAGTTATAATCAAGTCTTTCATTATTTTTATGTATTTGAATAACTTGATGATGCTAAACTTATTTGCCTGAGTGTAAAGCTATGCATTTTTATTTTGTATAATGTGCTCATTTACAGTGTCTGGTGGACCATGAAAATTGGAAGCAAAACATTTAATGTAAATGAAATTACCTTGGAAGGCATCTGCATACAATAGAGCTGTTTTCCTTTTTCACCAAAGAAGCATATAATAGTAAAAAGATAAGAGAATAGGATTTGGTATACAGAGTCAGTTCTGTTGTGTACCTAATCTAGAAGGGCCAGTAAACTTCTGCTCAAGGAAAAGGTTAAAAAACAGGCATCAAGATCTGTGATACACAGAGCCAGCTGCTCAGGACCACACATGTGAGGAACATTCCTTTCTAATCTTTGTAGGTGATCAGGTTATGCCCTGACATGGGACCCTGGAGAGCTCATATTACCTTAAGCTGGCTCAGCAGTGACTGTTCTTGAGTTGCCAACTGATCACCCAGCCCCTTAAAAAAATCTCGCAATCCATATGTGGTATATTCATGATGTAGGGAATGTAATGTTACTATTATAAATCCCTCTTAAGTTAAATTGGATGTCCTTTAGTTTGAAAGGTGATTCATTACTTCTAATTCCACAAAACAGAAGTCTGTTTTCATTAGGAACTTCATGATTTTCTGGAAACGTAACTTTTTTCCCCAGACAGAAAGATTCTGCTGTTCATTATTTTTTGCTATAGGAAAATCTTGGAATTCCACTGGCTTTATTTTTGGTCTTTGCTCCTGTTGAGCATTTACTTATTTTAAACTGAAATAAGCAAAAGAACTCTGAATGTTTTCAATAGGCTTGTATATCAGTATGTTTAATCCTTCTGGACAGAAACATCAGAGCTGGGAGGGAAGCTGTTTGGCACCAAAGGCAAAGTGGAACAACCTACTGTGTCTAACATAATTTACATAAATTATTGGGTTATTTATTCCCAGTTCCACACAGTACTGTTTTCTTGCTGCTTTAGATGTTCTGGCTAGATTAATATTTTGTACTAATGAGAGGACAAATACAAATTTTGTGCTTTGCTCCAGGGTTAGAGAGTCATCCTGACTTAACAGGCAGGGAATTGTGAATTGAGAATGGCATTTAAGTTTGACAGGATGACCTCCAAAGTTACCTTCCAGCCAAAATTTTTCTGTCATTTTGAGGGAAGGGTAGGGAGTTCTGTTCAACAAAACACAAAAGCCTCTCTGAATAAACAAGAGCAACTCAATGGTAGCAGTCTAGCAGTCCTCTTGTTCCGAATCCTTCATCTGGAGGATGGAAGTTGTGGTCCATGGGTCTGGAGGATCTGGTTTGGTCTGTAGGATCCTACGGGCTTGGACTGGCATGGGGCCAGGGTGAACTAGTGGCAGTTACTGCAGCACAAAAGGGACTTTTATTGTCAGGCTCAGGAAGATGAGTGGTAGTTGCCTGATGGTAATACTGAGCTGATTTGCAGGAAGGGCAGTCTGGAGTGTAGTTGTGCTGCAGTGCAGAGCTGCTTTCTCTTACCCAAAGAGGCAGTACAAACCTGGACACAATGGCAGAGTTCATGTCACAGAAATTAATCACATCAGAGCACACAGGAGCGGAACAGTGTGATACGTATGTTGCCGGACTGAAACGTTAAAAAAGAGCCACCTTGATATAATGACTCAGTGGACCCATGGGTGCAATTCTTTTGTGGCTAAATTGTAGCTCAGCAAACCAGATAGCATTAGGAATGCTGTTATGACCGTACTCTGTTACACAGTAGATTTTGCTCCTTTTATTGAGTGTATGGCTCATAAATGTGCACATTTAATAGAAATATGATCGCGTGCCTTCTTTCCTTACTCCTCTTTTCTTTAAGTACTGCCTACTCTCAATTTTCTGGGGATTGAATAAGGCAGAAATGTGGTAAATGTGATTAATAGACAAGCTAACCTAATGAACTGTAACACAAGATATGATGGGGAAAAGGAGAAAACTTCATTGGCCATGGAGTACAGGGATGCTCCAGCTGAGCCAAACTGGTAGGCGTGGACAGCGAAGGTGTGGCTGTACTGCTTTTAGACCAAAGCTGGCCTGCTCAAGACACTTCGGATGACTCTCCATCCAACAACGTGGTTGACCCACAACCTAGATGAAGTCACCAGAGACATTCTGAACAGCTGGCTGTCAAGCAAATGTTTGAGTCCGTGCTCCCAAAGATTCTCAGGATTTGTGAATACAGAAAAGGTGAATAGGGAGATGGTTTAGCTTCTCAAATCCAGAAGCACAATTCTGAGTGGGGACTCCAGTCATTTTTCTTTTAGAAGAGAACTAGTAGCTTGCACCTTGTCTCTATTGTTCTAGCACTTGTATGAATGATATTTATAAGCTGTGTCTTTTATTCACCTAAATATTTTGTTTGTCTTTTTAATTGCTATTGTGTGACTGGGATAGATGAAGAAATTTCTGGGAAAAAGTTTTGTAATCTGTCCTGCATAGGGATTAGAGTACCATTGTGATCACAGTTGTGATCATGATGGGCACAGACTTTCACTGAGCTTCTGGTATATCTTGTGTTTCTCCCCCTTGGAGGTGCAAAGCAGATCGTTGTGTAAGACGTGACACAGCAGTGTTACAAAGAACATGCAATCCCAATAGGATTGGGATAGGATAGACTCTCTTAAGTGTTTCGTGACCGTAGCACCCATATAAACAAAGAGTAGCTCTGGGAAGACAGTTATTGCAGCAACATGGAGATTTGGGGCTGCTCAAAACTGTAAAAGTGGCCTGTAGGCAATACTCAGAAGGCTGTCGTAAATGAGAACAGTTCCTAGCTGACTGTCACTGTTAGTAAGCACCAAAGAGTGATCTCTGGTTTTGTGCCAAAATAAAGCAGATAGGGATTCAGATCACGCAAGGGAATGTGAAAAATCTATAAAAGACAATCATCACAGAAGATCTGTACAGTAATACCTGCACATATCCCTGTACACTCAGCCATTGTACTTAAAATGTCTCATCTTTTTTGAGAGACTATACTTTAGTCTGATAGTCTTTTTTGAGAGACTATTCCAAGTACCTATACTGTCCAAAAAAAAGACCACAAAAAAAGACTACTGTTGTAGTCACATGTTTTGTACTAGTAGAAAGGTTTTAAATGGGGCTGTTGTATGCATAGGGATAAAAGGTCAGGTTCTTTCCTGAGGTGTAACTATCTATGTGGTGCTTGGATTGGAGAGTCATTTTGCTCATCCACAGACCTTGATTGAGATCAGAGGGGACATCTGCTTATTGAGATGTGGCATAAAGTGCAGAGATACGGTCTGACCTAGTAGGTTCACAAATACAGTTCAGCATTTCACAGACTTAGCAGCTCAGTTTTGAAGACAGCGTGTGTATAAATGAGCTTAGCACAGTTCTGAGCTAATGAGCTCTGACTCTTGCTACTGCACAATAACTGGGGCACAGGGCTGCACTAATGCAGCTTTGCTGCTCCGTGGCCTGGAGCTGGCTCATCGTTCTAAGACTTCTGTGCGGCGCCCTGGCCCCACACCGTGTTCAGCACAGTCAGAGCCCGCTGAGGTCTGTCTGCACCCATCAGCGCAGTATGATTTGGGAGGTTGTTTTCAGTGTCCTTTGAACGAGTCCCAGATGAGTCTGGTTGTTCTGCTCTTTACAGCTCCTCTAATAACTTTTTGGACAATAAGTGGAGTGTTCTTCAGGCTTGTGATATACCAGCGTTTGGAAGAGAATAAAATTGCTTTGTTCTAGAGAAAGTTGAGTTGAAGACTGGATTCTGAAACAATGACAAAAGCTAGTTTAAACTACTGGGGTTAGTTTGGGAGTTGGTTTGTGTTTTGGTTTTGCGTGGGTTTTTTTCTTTGGTCTTCTTATTTGGTCTTTCAACTCTATTATGAAATGTGTGAATGTGCCATTTTGGCAAGGTGTCATTTTCCAGTTCATTGCTTTGGAATGCCATGCGAGAAATGTGCATTCGCATTGCAATCAGCTTTAACGGGTAATTGGATAAGTGCAATTTAATGAGAGAAATGAAATTTTTAAAATCAATGTTTATGTAATTCATCTGTCAAGAAATGATATGCTTTAACATAACATTAAGGGAGACAAAATAAAATGAGATGAGTAAATTATCATGTACCAAACATTTGTGCTAGATACGCTCTTTCTTCTTTGCAGTTGTGGCTCTTAGTAACGCTTCTGCAAGAAAAGGAAATTGTGGTGGGGCAAATAAAGGTTTTATAGAGACTTCCATTTTGCTTCAGTCCAGATTTTGACAATGGCTTTTTTGCTAGGAGTGGCCAAGTTGTCTCCTGTCTAGGACTCAGAACCCCAATGCTCAGGTGCCCAAGTCCAGGTGTACGCAACTTGACCCATAGTAGAGAGTCCTGAGGACTTCTGTTGTTGCTAAAGATGTTATGCTGATACCTTCAGGTTTCTGCTTGAGAATCAGCACTATGCTTCTCTTAAGAAACCTGGAGAATATTCTTGGACTTCCTGGGCTCTAGAAAAAGGAGGAGTCTTGGACTAATTTTGCCTGATGTTGGTGATCTGGGCCACTTACATTCAAAGATCAGTAAAAGACTTGTCAGAAGGCAGGACGTTTTAGCTGAGATGATGATGATCAGAGCTGCCTGCCTCCATGGACTGGCAATGGGGGGGGACTCTAGTAGAGGAAGGTATTTGTCAACCTCTGTGATTGCTGATGGCTCTCAAAGTTAGAGGTTGTCTTACATTTCCTTTTGATCCTAAGGATGTTCTGTCACTGCGGTTAATTAAACATTAACTCACCTCTTTTCCTGAAGCAATGTTTCCAGCTCTATTTCTGTTTTGTATCATGGCAGTCCTTTTGGCTAGTGTTTTGGGATTTGTACTAGGGACTACTAAATGGAAGAGTGTGAACCAAAAAGCCAGCTTTCATACCTTAGAAATGGAAACAGACTTATATCTATTACAGGCTGAGAGCAGAACGGGTTTTGCAACGGCTTCTCTGGGGACTGAGGTACCATACCACTATATAGGAGGCTGTTGACAATGCCCAGGTTGCACCCTATAGCTCCATCCTGGGGTGAAACTCTCCTTTCTGTGATTACTGGTTGCAGTTCCCAAACCTATAGTTTGAGCTTAGGTCTGACATCTGTAACAAAGAGCTTTAACAGACCATATGTATTCTTCACAGGGCAGGCACTGAAATCCCTAAGTTACGTTTGCATTCACAGGTGCATTCTCTGTCATTCTGCAATAAAAATCTATATGTAATATAAAACAGTGTTTAATCTATCACCTTTTTTTTTCCACTCCAAGGAGTTTTGACATCTCACCTACTCTCAAGCATCTTACTGAGACCCGAGTCACTACCCAGTGAATTAGTCTATCTTTTGACTCTATGGCAACAGATAAGTCCTATTTATTCCAGCAGAGCGTATGTTTATATTTTAGGACACCTACATAGCAGTGCTTACTTTTTTAATAAGAGTTATCTATTTTGGAAATGTTACCTATTTTGGAAAAAGAAAGTATCTTGATCAAGACTGTTGATCAAGAGCTTTTTGAAAAATTAATATGAATGCCTTTAGGATTGGTTAACATAAATATTCACCTTTACTGCTGACAAAATGTGGAGCTTTGGAGAAATACATGAAAACGTTATATTGCTATTCAACAGTCTCTAAAAACAAAAGGGGAACTAACTGGTTTGTATTTCATGGTCTATTTAGAAAAATGTCAAAACACTGTAATGCAAGGTATATCTTTCTCCATACAGAGCTGTTATTTGTAGTAAGGGCAGAATTATTTTTTGTTATTTTCAAAATTATGTAAGAAGTTATTATCCTCTTTGTATCCTAAGTATTAGATACATTGCACATATCCGACACTTCTTTTCTGTTAATTTTTCAGTTTATACGAGTTACTTGATTTGGAATTTTTTGAAAGTAATTATTACCATGCTGGTTTTCCACTGTGAATGTGTCTTTTGTCTCTAAGGAAGAAAAACAAATAATTCAAATTTTAAAGGTTGCACATTTGCAATTACAATTCCATGAACCACCTCATTTGCTTTCTATCCAAACTATTCCAGAGTACGGGTTAGAAAACTTCCCAAAGTTTCTCTGAAGAGATTCCTATCCAACAGTAATGCTCAATTTGAGGTTGAGGAAAGGTGTGATTACCTTTTTGCCAGTTTTAAGCTCCTGCTGAGTGCAGCGAGGTTGCAGACTTGGTAGCTCCCGAAGTTGGCTCCAGAAGCATAACTGTGATTCAGTTCCTGCCCAGGTTCAGTGTATGTGTAAGAGCCTCCCATCACCTTGGGGAGGAAGCAAAGACCAAGCTGGCGATGCCTTGCGGTTGAAGCACAGAGACCATAACACCGTGACCCTAATAGTAGTGTACTGTTGTAGTTGTATAGAATCATAGAATGTTTTGGGTTGGAAGGGACCCCTAGAGGTCATCTAGTCCAACCCCCCTGCAGTGAGCAGGGACACCACTAACTAGATCAGGTTGCTCAGAGCCCCATCCAACCTGGCCTTGAATGCTTCCAGGGATGGGGCCTCCACTACCTCTCTGGGCAACCCGTTCCAGTGTTTTACCACCCTCATTGTAAAGAATTTCTTCCTTATATATAGTCTAAACCTACCCTGGTTTAGTTTAAAACCATTACCCCTTGTCCTGTCACAGCTGGCCCTACTAAAAAGATTTTCCCCATGTGTAGTGCAACACTGCAGTGTTAATTGGAAAACATTAATTTCAGTGATAGTTCTGACAAAAATCTCTATCCACATCTTCCTGCCTCTCCTAAACAGGCAGAACCAAGGAAAAAGAGTGCTCCTGGCTCTTGCCAAGTGATTCAGCTTTTTTCAGCCTCTGTCCTCAGTGCTGTGTCAGCAGAGAGCTTATGAATTATATGTCTTTTTGTGTGTTGTTTCTCCTTTTCCCAGTGGTATAAGTAACATGCTTCTGCTTCCATTACTTTTACCAATCCTTGATCTATGCATAAGTTTAAAACTGCCTATGGCCTCCTCAATAGAGGGAAATTATTATGCAGTGACATAGTGAAATTAAAACTCAATAGCACTTCTTGAATAGTACCCTTTTAGGACTGCTTACTCCAGAATACAAATAGATTCTCTGGTTCGGTTTCTTCAGAAAAGGGCATGCAGAGCTGTTCTGCGCTAGCTGTTGCAAAATGGCTTTTAATGAAGCATCGGGTTTTGGTGGAGCTTGCTGTGTGTTGCTGGTCCAAAGGGGCTGTGGCCGCAGCCCTCTGGGAAGGACTGCAGTTTTACCCTCATTTCACAATATTTTCTTTGGAAGTTCATAGCATCCAACTGACCCTGTCATTCACCCGTCTATTTTGGGAGATGTTATGTACTCTTTTGATTTTTGATGGCAATTGAAACTGTTAAAACTTTCTCTGTTTTTTTTTTTTTTTAATCCTGTGAATGTCATTGTTGTCACAGATGAAGACAGCAATTTAGGGAATACCTTGTAGCCATTTTCAGCTATGCTGTAATCTTCCTGGGGATTGAATTGCCCTGTCACTAGAAATAGAAATTTTATATTAGACTTACTACAAAGGACTAGAGCTAGTGAAATTCTCCTGGCTTCTGGCACTCTGGATGACAAGATGTGGGAGTCCTGAAGAAATGCCCACAATTAGGCAACATTGTCAGTCAATGAATTTTGGAAGTTGTTTGGGACATGGAAACATTCCTGCTTTATTCTTACCCTTGAATGGAGATTCTTTAGATATCATGTAAAGATAGCTGCATAGTGCAAAACTATGATAACCTGAACAGACTGTTTGAAGATAGAAGAACTGTAATTGTAAGAGCTGTTAACCTAGACATTTTTATAAGACTGCCAAATTACATGATAACTATGTTATAAACTAGGATGAGGGGTCAACAGCTAAAACATTAATACAATTGACATGCATTTAAAATAAATATTAAAACTGAAAATACACTAACCATCTGAAGTTTTTGCTTAGGGACATGTTTTAGTGGTGGGATGGCAGGGCTAGCTTAAAGGTTGGACTTGATGATCTTAAAGGTCTTTTCCAACCTAAACGATTCTATGATTCTATGATTCTAAGTCTATGTAATGCTTTGAAAATGTAATATGGTTTTCGATGTCATGTGCTTGACACAGTATACAATATTTCTCAGGAGCAAAATTCCTGACCAGTCAAGCACATACCAAGGGAGAGATGTGTGAGACTATTTCAATGGTGTGCTATTTTTGCAATATACTACAAAGCTGCTTCTCACAAACACTCAGGTTTCACTGTATTCATATGAGGTTTGCAAAGCCAGTTCTAGGAGCACTCCGGACTTTGAGTGTTGTGTCCTGTGTTTGCAGATTTGGCTTTAATCTGCTAGAATCTTTTAAATTTTACTAGTTCACAGTGGTTAAAAAATACCATATCCCCGTTGCATTATATGTTCCTCTGGAAAGCAGCTTTTCAGGAAGAGTAACAGGAATCTAACCCAGCAACTCTTGCAAGCATTCCTACTTACTCTGAAAGGATAAACCCATATGAGGAAGAACTTGTGTTAATATCACATTTCTTCTCTGTAAAAAGGTAAGGAATTCAGGCAATATGCTTGCTGCTCATTAGAGGTCAGTAGTGAAGCACGGTGGAAGGGAAGAGTTGTGCGGTCATTTAAAGAATTCAGTTCTCTTCTGTCTGAAAGGTATTTTACTGTTTTCGAGGCAGGAAAAAAAAGTCTGGTTTCCAGATGTGGAATTTAAATATATTCTAGTAAAAGAGATTTCAGGTTAAAATGCGTGAGGGTATAGTTTCTGAACACTGGATTGAATACAAAAGTCATTAATTCCTTGGTAATATTTATGTTATAGTAGAGTATTCATCACCTGAATGCAAGCTAGATGATTTTTGCAGGCAAAACCAACAGATTTAAATTACAAATTAAAGGTGTAATTATCTCAGTATGCCTCCAAACAGACATATACTGCATGAGAGAAAGTCACATTACTGCCTTAAAGACAGGGTGCGTGGCTGTCATCTTCAGTTCTGACAAATCAGTGCTACAGAGATATGGTGAGTACAATCTAAAAGTTTTAGATTTTATGACCTCAGTTGTATTTTAGTGTGGATGCCAAATGCGCAAACGCATGCAATGTAGCGCTCACTTGGTCGTCAGTGTCCCAAAGGCACATCTGATCTTCCAGTTGCAATATACATCATTAAGACCTGTCTCCTTTAAGGCCCATTATGGCCCCAGTCCAAACCTCACTATCGTTGAGACTCCACTGCCTCCTACCGACTTCTTGTCAGGACCCGAAAATCATAGCCCTCAAGAGAGGAAACAGTTCATATCAGTGCAAATGGTGAAGCACTTTAACAGTTTAGAAACAGTGCTTTTTAACATTCTTGAATAATTTACATAATCTGAAAAAATGAATTCCTCTGCAGAGATCTAATTCCAGAATGAAGAATCACTGCGGTTTTCATTTCTGTCTTGGGGACAGAATTATTAACACACTAAATCAAGTAAATTAGATATCATGCAAAGCTGGGTTATTTTTCAAGATTTAATAATGCAAAATCAATAGAAGCATTTACTACGTTCTGGTGCTTTCTCAACGTGGTCTGAGAGAGTTTTTCAAAAAACAGTTTTTCAGCACTCAGGCTACTGTGAACTGCTGCCAAGGTGGTTCCTCGTAAGCATGAACTGTGCCCAGAGGCCTCTGCAGCTGAACATCCCCCCACCACCACCCCCCAACTTTAGGTTTTGCCCAAGACTCCAACTGAACATTTCAGCCTTTACGTACAAGAATAAAAATCACAGTCAGTCAGCCCAAACATGTGCCTCTCTCTTATGAACGTTCAGGGCCTTGTTTTATTTTTTTAAAAGTTTCTATGATGAGCTTTCAGGTAAAGATATAAAGGGTGCCCTTAAGAATCCAAAAATCCAGTCCTTGTCTTTTCCACCCCATTCTCTTGGCTTGGCAAGGAGCTGGGCTCCTTCCTATTGAAATCAAACAAATCCTTCCTGATGGCTTTTTCTGGAAGTTAGAATTACCTCTAAAGAGGAAATATTCCTTCGATCAGTATTGGCGTTATATACCTGTTTCCATCCACTGTCCTTTCCAAGCTATCTGGCTGCTATCACATTAATCTCAAGAGTAAAATGAATGGAATTAATTTTTAATTATTTTTTTTAATTAATGAAAGGAATGGAACCTGGTTGTCATTTCTGGTTTTGAGAAGAATATGGCTTGTGTTAAACATGGTACATAAAATACCTAAAGAAATCAGGCATTCAAAACTGAATCTTGCTCTGACGAGCAGGACAGAGTTAACTGTTTATACTGAAGTACCAGGAAAGCCATTAGCATATCCTGTTTACCCATCTCACAGGAGATAGTTTTGTTTACCAGTCCCAGGGACATCAACATTTTTAAAGTGAGGTGGTAAATGTCAAGAAGATAAGTCAATATCAGTTGCATTGTCAAAAGAATCTCAGAGACTATGTATATTAGGATGCTGAAGTTGGTCCTGTTCAGTGGAAGACAGCTCAAGATGAAGGTTTAATTGTGGAAGCATTGTAGCAGGGAGCTAGCTAAATAAAACAGAGAAAAGTGTTTGGGATTTGACCCAATAAATGGGCCTCCAAGGTGGGAAGTTACTGTATATGTTTCTGGGGAAGGAGAGGCACCCTCCCCAGGAAAAGCAGCTAGAATAAAAATATTAATTTTCTTCTCTATGTAATGCAATCATAATGTGTATTCTGAGGCAGTGAGAAAAGAAACCCTTTCAGTTATCATGCAATTCTGTCTTTCCTCCTCTCCTTCTCTCTTCCTTTCAGGTGGGTAATGGCATAGTTGTGAGACTTCAGTAGACTTTGCCTAGCTGGTCATTCCTGAACTGCATGACATATGTGAAGTGCACTTAGATACTGAAAGGGCTTAATCTGTGCTCTTCTAATCAGCCTCTTGATACATTTGGGCACAACATTGCATAGGTATCTAAATACCTGGTTGTCCCGAGCGTATCTCTCATTCTGTGGGCAGAATGTCAATGTGGTGCATGGGGAGGAGCGACTGGGCATCACATTCTGATTCCAGGCTGCTTTGGCTATGCAGTCTAATTGTTTCTAGGTTAATTCAGCAAATATAAGGCCAGGTTTTCTGCACCACTGGATGTGACCTGCATAGACAGCTAGATTTAAATTGGTTTTAATCGGCATTTGGATTCCCCTTGTCCAGGGCTGCTGTGAGGAAGAGAAAGGAGAAGAGCAGGTATAGCAGGGGAGGGGTTTCATTCTGCTCATCAGTCTACTTGAATGAGTCTTTTTTTTCTTTCTTTTTTTTTCCTTCTCATTAGGACTCAGGAGTGGAAAGGCACAAAGATAGTTCAATATCATTCCTCGATCTTTATCATGTCATGCTTTTATTGCACATGCAAGAGAAGTGACTACAGTGTAGAGATTTCCAATGTTGCTTTAATCTAGCTAATAAGGGCAGTTCTAGCATGTGGCTGTGGCAGCATGGAGTTGCATTTGTTTAAATTGTGGAGGACATATGTTCTGTATCTACCCTTACTTCCGAGTTTGAAGCATGTGGAAAAGAATTCTACACTAGATTTCAACTTTCAACATTTACAATATAATTTGATCTTTTATCCTCATTTCTCTTCCAGTGAAGCAACAGGGAAAACATGCCAGTCTGCCAGAGAATTTTAACTTTCAGGTTCTGCTGCACGTCACGCTAAAAACCAGTCTGGCTTCCCAGGCAGTCAGTTTTTGGCTTCGTGGAATTGTGGTAATGTTCTCTCCAGGAAATGTTCCAGAGTGATGGTCAACATAGGAAGCGTGTTGTGGACCTAACTCGTCCTTGCCTTGTATTTTGGTGGCACTTTCATCTATGTAAAATGATGTAAAATGCGCCAATGTGTTGAAAATCCCAATCTGAAAACCCTCTGCACCAATGACAGGTTCGTTTTTCCCAAGTGATTTCACAGTGTATGACCTGACCCAGAGGCAAAACAAACCTCATGCAGAACGGGAGCGGAAGGAAAGCAGAAAGTCCATTTAGGTATGTTCCTATTTGCATTATTGTGTAACTGTCTATGGCAAGTTAAGACGTCTGAATAAAAGACTATTGAACATTTTTTCCATTCTACGTTCTTGCATGAAGATTTTCATATTTTCAGCACCACATCCTACCTGACATGGGAAAACTGAAACCGCTTTAAGTTTTGTAAGACACTATAGATTTAGCAAATATTGTTTCTGTCTCAAGTTATATTTCCAAAGCCCTGTCCAGATCTGTCCTAATTCCATTGCCACTTTTTCATCTGTTTTTGGGAAGGAAGGGAGTCAGGGTATAATACAAATGAATACTTCTGGATAGATGATAAAATGGTCAATACATGAACTCTTTCTTTTCAAAACCACTCTACTGAGCATGAAGGTAGCATTTCCCTTGTGTATATAATCAGACTATACTCAGGCTTTTGCTCAGTAAGAGCATATTGGGGAGTAAGATGCTTTTGCCAAACTACAGTGGAATTTGTTCCACTAACTATTTCAATAATTTTTTAAAAATTCAGTATTTTTATTTCAAAAGATACTGACTTCACACCATTACTTATCAGTTATCTGTACTGTAGCCCTGAAAAGTTTTGTTGATATATCTGTTATATTATTCTAGAAGCAGAGTGTTTAGCTTGCTCATCTGTACCATCAGCATCTTGCAGCATAGTGATTACTGAATGGTCATACCTTAGACTTAGATCAAATTTCATTGTTCCCTAATCTCTGAAAAGAAGTTCTACTCTTGGAGTCTTTACCCAGGGATTTGGGGGACAAAGGCTTTTTGAAAATGAAACTTTGGGGTGTTGAGAACCTACACACTTGCCAGAAATATGAAAAAAAATGAAAAGTAATAGGCAGTTCTGGTTCAAAATCTTTTATTAGAAAATGATCAGGAGCATGCTAGAAATATAATTGCATTGTCATTTAATAGCCTTGCAGGTTTTATTTGTAACATTTACATTGCTACTAACTGCGAAGGGATTTGGGGCATGGTTATTTTTAGTTGACATGTTTATGATACAACTTGTATGTGAGAGTGGCCTTTTGCTGAATGAGGATTGCTGTATCGGGCCTTTGTTTCAAGTGAATGTGATGGTAATTGTAAGTCTTGAGGAGCTGGTAAGTGATTATTTAAATTCTAAACAGCCAAGGTGATTGTAAGTGTACTTTAATGCCTAACACAGACATAATAATACACCCCCCCCCCCCCCATTTCAGAACTGCTTATCATTTTCATTTGTTATTTCATTCAACAGAGATTAATTGTAGAAAGACCAGAAAAGTGATTCTCAGCCGTCTGACTGGTTTCTGCAAAGCCAAAGCAGCTGGAGCGCTATTACCACATAACTCATCCAGAGGGCCCATTATCATTAGTCACACTAATGTCCGATCTCACCATTAGCTTAAGTGAACTCTCGATCAACATCCATTTAATTTTTCTTTCATGAATAATTGTTTCTGTGAAGGACAGGTGGCTGGCTCTAGCCTTGACACAAGTCTGAACTCCTTCCCCATTTAAGCTTCTGGTATAGGATTAAATATGTTTTGCATATTCTGGTCTGTGGTAGAGACAGGTTGTACAGAAGTGAGGCAAAATTAGTGTATTAAAGAATAGCTTGAAAATCCCAAGTAATCAGTAGTAAGTGATTGTGGGCTAACCTGTGGATAGTCCTTTCACAGATCCATGACATGCAGAGCGTCTCTCTTCTATGGCTGTTGCATGAGCTTCTCTGAAAGCTCAAAAATTACTTGTTCATCCTTACCTCAAAGAAAGAAGCTGTAGAAGAGGTGGAAAGGACAAAGTGCTGTGAAGCCTTCACTGACTGGCCACGCAGCAAAGGTTGGATGGCATTTTGGTGAGCAGAGCAAAGACTACTGCCTAGAGTAATGTATCAGGCACATGGTCCTGGGACTAATACTCGAGCTGGATAGTTCTGACTGAATCCTTGCCCAGATCAAAAATTGGCATCTACTTCTAAGTGGATTTTTTAAAGTATCTTGTTCCCGAATGTACAACCAAAGTGTTAACCAGCAAGACAGATGGGCAATTTCTTATCTGTCCGGGAGAAATGTAATTGTTGGATGACTTCATAGTTTCAAAAGTGCAAAGAGAAACAGCATTTGACTCATCAAGCAGGGGAAGACTAAAATCATATTACTACCAAACTATGATGACGTCAACCCAGATGTACTGCAATATCCAACAACAAGGACCCATATATGAAATGCAACAGTTGGAAGTCCTTTGAGGTTTTCCTCTTGAGCTATTGCTCAAGTATGTGTGGGGTAGTGGTAGGCAATGTAACTCTATGCATTTGAGAATGCAAGAAATTGAAGAACCCTAATATTCTTGCCCATTTCCATGTAAGCTGATCCTTCTAGTCTTGGGGCTTCACAGAGTTTCCAGAAAAGGAATGGGAATTCTGGGATTGAGGAGAAAGGAAGTGGTGCTAACAGAGGAACATGTCACGAATACAGAATTCCACCCTCCAGAGGGAAAGTATGTTGGATCATGGATGATGACAGTGTCCCAGGATCATAAGTAAGAAGTATGAACACATCAATAGGAGTACTAAATTCAATACTATTAAATAATCAAGATCTTTTTATTAAGAAACACATACCTGAGCCTGTGAGGTTCAGTCACCCTTATGCCAAGTTTCCTGCAATGATCTGGACAAAGTTTTAACTCTTAGCTCTGCTTTATAGGTTTCTGCTCCTGACAGTTGTGCTTTAAACTTTTTTTGAAAGCAACCTCTGCATCTTGAAAAGTCAAACTGGTGCCAGTTTAGAACACCAGTAGAACTGGATAACTGTTTTCATTTGAAAGTAGATTAACTGAAAAATGCCGTTTGAGAAGCAACAAAATCATTCATGATGAGTGTCAGGTTTGGGGATGAGGAATATCTGGAAAGAATTATGAAAATATTTGAAAAAGTTGAAAAGTTTAATTTTGAAAAGTACAGAAGTTTTAGAGCATTTCTCAAAATGGTGTTTTCGCATAAACACTGTTCTTAAATTCCTACATGAAAAAATATATATTCCGTTCTTCCTGACAATATTTATGTCAGGAAGAATGTCAGGAATATTTATTTATATTTCAGTCACTGAGCTGTACTCTCTACCCACACTGTGGGTTCTAAAGAAGACTTACTGAGATTTAAAAATGCTCTTACAGCTAAGCATATGTTTAGAGACCTGTCACAGCATCTTTACTCAGAGCTTTGACTTTGATTTTAATGAGTGAGTCTAAAAAATTAAGGCAAGATTTCAGCCTGTGTTAGACTGAGTTCACGAATAAAGGCTTTGATGTGTGTCCTTGTATATACTGAGTGGTATAAGTGGTTACTCGCTACCAGTGCATTGGTATTTCTGTGACTGAGCCCTTTCTTTCTGGAATCTCCTTGTTTTCCCCAAGAAGCAGCCCTCTTAAAAGAAACATTCAGTGTTAAAATGCTATCTATTGCAACGTAGATTCTGAAGTGGAAGTTGAGCTGTTTCTTTGTTTGGGCTCTGGGTTTGTATCCAAGCATTCAAAACCTGTATCAGCTGTGCTTTCTATTTGAAAACACCTATGGGGATAATTGAGAGAGAGAAAACTTTCGAGTCAAATTCATTTACCTTTCACAATCTTCATAACAAACTTACAGAGAAAATACAAACACTCTTGCGATCTTATTTTTCTGCTCTGTGATTTAATTACTAGCCATAGAAATCTTTCAAACTCGTGAAGGTAACAGATGACTGATTACTCAGTGGTGCAGCAGAGTAAATCTGTTGTAACCATAATTGAAGAGCAAATGTGTTCCACGCTGCCCATGCAGTGGGCATTAAATGTGTTACACAGAGGAAGCAGACACCTTATTGATTACCAGCAGTTCCCTAATAAATTGAGATAATTAATTTCTGCTGAGCATCTTGCATACAGACGTAAGTTTAAACCTAGTAAAAATATTTTTAGAGTTCATCAGAAATTGCTAGCTTCTGTTGTTAACATTTTCAAAGTACTTCTTGGCTATTGTTTTATTCTTTTTCAAAGTCAGTTCCAATTAAAATAACCTTGCAAAAATCCATTTCCACAACTGAATACATGCATTTCTCTTACAGCTAAATAAAAGGGTTTGGCTGGAATCACAGCCTCCTGAAGTAAGACCCATTGGGAGCAACCAATAAAAAATAAATTTCTCTATGCCTCTCTGCTTTACAGGTTTCCTGACCTGTTTAACACTGAAGTGATGAGGACACTGAAGGAGGCAAAAGTTCTCACACCCACACCTTAACATAGTGATGGAAAGCTCTGTCAGTATTGGGGGATCAGCATTATTTGTGAGGATACCTAGCATCTTTCCCAGCACTTGGTGTTCTCTCCAGTCCTTGGAAATAAGACTCCTGGGACACACTACCAGCATGGTTTGCCTAACCCATGTGGTTCCTGCAGAGAGAAAGCACAATTTCATGTTGAGGTATGCTGAAAAGCCATAGATTCTAGGGCTGGTTTATTATCTTGGTGGACCTCTCACAGACTGGCAGCAGTAGATGGTGTGGATGCTTTTCATCCTGATTTTGGTTTGCTCTTAACTGTAGGAAACCAGATCCATGAGGAGGATCTGTATGTTGTGTGGTAAAGGACCCTGGCAGGAAGGGCACCATGACTACCCCATGTGGTATCTGTTTACTTTAGTGCAAGAGAGATGAGCTCCATGCAATTCGAGGACATGAGATTTTCTTTTGCTGTCATAATTTTTAATATTGTTACCATCAGATATTGGGCAGACAGATTTTATGTCCACAGGCTCCTCTGCGCTGGGACATTTTAATATCAGCCTTGACTTTTGTGTCTAGAACAGCTTTCTTGAACTTACTCCTCCAGGCCTTTTTAAATCATGATCCCTACAAAAACTTTGCCAGCTAATCAGGAAATAATAACCTGACAATGTGGCAGCTAAAAATAAAATATCCACTTTCCTATATATATGTATATTTAATGTATCTAACTTACAAATTTGACAGTCTATTTTGCTTCTTTCCCTTTATATAATGCTTGTAGCAATATTGTAGGGGGTTGCTGCTTTTGCTGCATTCTTACTACATTTGTTCATAAAATGAAATGGTCAGATCAATATAATCACAGCAACGAACTTGTGTACATTGCGTACAGGTACCTTTATCAGTAGAACTTTTTTTCATGGGATTAAGTTTGCTCCCTAAAGAGCTTTCTATGCAGTTGTTCAGCAATTGAGCTCATGTGTGTAAGCACACAGGGACTTGTCATTGCAGTCGTCTTTTGTAGGAAAGTTTATTCTGTAAAAATGAAAACTTTGTTTGGGAAAATTCCTATTTTGGAAGGAAGCTTTGCTTCTGTAAGAGAACTGGCATCAGATCAGCGATTCCTCTGTGTGTTTAACACTTTGCTAAGTCATGGACTGTGCCCTGAATACGTCCAGCATGAGTACCTCAGAGGCATTTCCAGGAGATGGCAGTGAATGTCACTGTGCCTGCTCAAAACATAATTCCTCTCTGCAGAGAAAGATAGAAGTTTGCTCCTTAGAATAAAACTTTTCAGTTTGTAAAGTCAAGAAATCCAGCTGTCAGTCGGCTTCTAGAAGTCTGACTTCTGGACTAGCCATCAGTTTGCAAAAATTTGGTCCACAACTTATACCTCACTTTGTATTTAGCCTGCACTTACCAAAATTGGTCATAAGACACCAGCAGTGATGAAGTCCACTTTCAGACAGAGTTATCCTCTGAGTCTGAACATCAGTAAAGCTGTGGAACTTAAAGACAAAGCAGAGGGAGTAAGGTAAAACTGTAACCTGTCAGCATAATTATGGTTACAAATCATATTTGTAGTATATCTAGGCCTAGAAGTGCCAGACCTTGATTAATAATCAATTGTAATTACGGTTTAGAATTAATGGCTTTCCTGAATTGCTGACTTGAAAAATGATCCAGAGGCATTTTTCCACACCTTTCTTGAGGTGCGACTAACTTGATTTTGAAGAGAATTTAACATTTTGAACATCATCTCATAATCCCTGTATTATCTTTACTTCCTTTTTTGAATGTGATTCATGAAGACCTAAAAATATACACATGCAGCAATAAGTCAGTGTGTTGACCTTTAAAGTCTGCTTCATTGTAGTTTCTGTTGTGCCCTTTCAAGCCAGCAGGAATGGATTTGCATCCCACAATGACACCTGAAATACTCCATAAAATTGGACTGTCTTGTGGTAGGTGCTGTATAAGCAGGGTCTGGAAAACTAGATACCCTGTGGTGACCAAAGAAATAATCAGGTCAGACTTGGGTTTGAGTAAAGAGAATGACCAGTATGTATTCTAATGGATTTATTTAGAGAAAAAAACTTCTCCCCCTCCGAATTTTATGTATTTTAGATGTTAGTTCATATTTAAAATGTTTTGTTGTAATTTTTGTTATTTAAGTTGTCAGTACAGTTGACTTAGCTATCTCTTTGGTCTATGTGTTTGATGGGTCTGTAAGTTATTTGTTCCTGACACTAGGTGTCATGCTAAGAATGTTTCCGGAAAGAAACAAACCCCTTTGCCAGTAAATGAGAATACGCTCTTCCCAGAATGTCCTTCTCTCAGTCAGAATGCTTGAAGTCAGTAGGAGTTTTTACATTGACTTTGGTGCAGTTGAGTTTGCGCCCTTGACGCTTACCTTGATTTGCTCCTTGCAGAATTGCAAGACATGGACACAAACTGCCAATTTGGCAGCCACTTGGATTTGGTGTCCCCATTCAGTGTCCGAGGAGCTCACTAAGAGAAATGACATTTCCCTCCAAATGTTGCCCAGACTTTTCCAAGATTTGGATATGGAGTTCATTAGGTTTTCCAATACAGTATTCTAGCTCCATAAATAGAAGTACCAATGAGCAGTTCTCAAAACAGCATTCAGCAGTACAGATTCTGTGCAGATTTGCATGCTCTAAAACCCAAAGTCAATGAACTGATTCCTGGACTTTGGCTGGAGAATATGCATTAGTCTATGCTTCATGCTGAGCCCTCCAACCCATGACCCTACAGTCACTGCCTCCTCTTGCCTTTACAATGGGGATACTTCTATGGTACATACATGCATAGGAGGGCAGTGAGAGAGGTGGAAGAACGAGCCCAGTGGTAGCAGAAAGGATTATCATGCAATAATTGTGCAAAGTTCAGAGAGTCAAAGCTTCCAAATACTTTGCCAGGAGCTTCTCTGTATATAGCTATTTATATAAGGTCTAAACTAAAGCTTGTTGATGTACAGAAGCCCGTGCACTGATGGCGGTGTACTTTGGGCTAGGCACTTAGTGCAGATGTGAAAAGACGGGTCTGTGCCTGAAGTGTTTGCAGTTATGAACAGAGGATGTAGATGGAAAGATGGATGCAACAGATAACTTTAAAACTCTATTTTTCGTTTGAGCTTTTCTCATTTGAGTGAGCAAATTGTTCACCAGGTGTCTTATGCCAGCTCATGCTGATAAATGACAGAACCTTATTTTGGAAGGTTCTGAAAGCTTTTAGAGATAGAGCCTTTATTCGTTCTTCCAGCCTGATGTTCTGAGAAAAGGGTTTAAATCCTAAACACTTGCAATTCTCCAGCAGCATGCAATAGACTCAAGTTGAAAGCACTATAAAACTTGTTTACAAGGACTCAGAGAGTGAAAAATTGTTTCATTTAAAATGCTGCAGAGGGAGTAGGATCTGACAGCTCCAGAGCCTGATTTTTTCCTGTCTCATAGTAGGGGTAATGTACCAGCATGGACATTTCTGTCACCTCAGAAAGCTCTTACACCAGCTGTGCACGTAGGCCAGATAACAGAAGAGGAATACAAGGCGGTGCACAATACTATTTCCATTCATTTCACCTGCTTCTTCCTGAGTTTTGTGGTTTTAAACATCACAAAGGAAGGTGTGCTCTAGTTTTTCTCACATCACTGTCTCTCTCGATGGTAAGAACGGTGGTGGGACAGACAGAGCTATATCCGGTATTCGTCCTTCTTCTAAGGTGAGACAGGTAGCAAAGAGAGGGAGATGGATCTCATAGGTCTATTAATATTGTGGGGCTCTGATAGCTATATGCTTTGTCTTGTACCACTCTGATACATGGAAAAACTGGAAGAGCTGTTGATGGTGAAAAATGTTCAATGTCAGGTTAAAGACATCTGAAATTCTTGATGCTTGACTCGCCTTACTGTCAGTTGGCATGAATTTGGTCGGTGTATTGTGTTTGCACTAGCACAGATTTGATAAGCAGATGGGTTCAATGGAGCAAAACCTTCCCAGTAACAAGTACAACGTGGTGGCAGGCCTCATGTTCAGGGATCAAGGCTTGCTGTTATGCCCATTAGACCAAACTTTGGTTGTATGTATCATAAAAGGATAATGTTGTGCAGACATGGTCAGGCTAGTGTTCTGGACCCTGGCTCTGCCTGCATGTATTAGTTATTCTGCCACTTGCTTACAATGAAGCAGACCTAGACAGAATGTTGGGTTTCAGTGCTCTGCATCCCAAACATTGAAAGATAATGCTTAAGACTGAGAGTCAGTGTATCACAAATATTAAAGCAAAAAGAAAACTTCCACTGTCCAGTTTTGTCCTTCTCCATGCAAGACACATAATGAATGTATACAACAGGCTTCTTTGCATGCTTACAGGTAATGCAGATATCGTAAACTGTAGCATGTTCAACGTATTCTGCTTCAGATCATGTAGGAGAAATGCAGGAAGCTGCATAAAACATAACTGCAGCCTGAAATGAGGAAGAAGATGGTCCTAGGAGACCCCGAGGGCAGCATTAGTACTGATGCTGCCACTTTTACTGGCTGTTGGTGTTACCACATAGGCTTCTCAGTGCCTTTGGGTTGGGGATGAGGTTGCTTTTTTTTTTTAACTCAGTGCAGACCCATCAGCAATGAGATGAGAAACAGGAAGAATCATGGTTTTTCTCCTCAGCAGATCACACTACCCTTGGTAGGTGAGGAGGGCAATCCTGCAGCCCATTTGTATGTTTGAGACCTCGGTTCAGCTGGAGGAAGATGCGACAGATTTGCCAAAGCAGGATGTGAGGTGGGTTATTTGATGCCTGCTAGTTCTTGTGCCTCATGCTATTTTGTAGCTTGAATGAAGAACAAAAAAGTAAATGCACACAATAATATTGTGTATCTAAGACTGTTTCAGTTTAGCTCTGCGCTTTCAATAACTGTGCAGGACACAATGTGCTTTAGGATATGTCAGATGTGTTCTCATCTCTACTATGCCTGTTGGGACTTCGCTGACCATCACAATTATTCGTACCATCCCAAATTTCAAATACTGAAATCCACTGAAGCCCTACTGTGCCAGAGTGGAGGATCATTATTATACACCCGTTCCTATGCCTTTGGAAAAGGAAGAGCCTCATTAAAGGAAGCAATGTTTTGTGTATGTCCAAGATCTCTCTCCCTTGTTCAGTCCATTTCTTTCACGTGTATGTGAAAGAGCACTGTTTACTCCCGGGGAGCTGCACAAATTTCATCACAGACCAGTTTCTTCTTGATGATTTGGTTTCCTTCTGGTAGCCATCTAGGGGCAAATGCTTCTCAAACCACTGAGTCTGAATAAAAACCCTGCAACATTTGGAGCAATTTGGATTCAAAATGTTTGGCTTGGATCCGTTTCTATATTTCACTCTAGAGCCCTTCGTCTTCATTAGTAGTGCAGTAGCTGTAATATTTTCCTTGTGCTGCTTCTGGTACCTACTCTCGCCTGTACAGAAGCTCTAAGAAATCGCCTGATACTCTGAGCATTATTACTGCAACCAGTGCAGAGCAGAAACCCAAGCAGAGCTGGTCAGCTTCTTTCTGCTGGTCCATTCTGACTGCTTTAAAACTGTTTTCTGAGGTGTGAAATTCTCTTTATTTTAGAAAGGAGGCAGCAAAATCAAATGTTATCTAAGGAGCAGTGCCTGGGAGCAGCTCTGAGTTTTGAAAACAATGTTTACGAACAGTTTAAATCAGCAGTGCAGCAGGTAATGAAAGCTAAACATGGTATGTTTTGATGTGGCTCTCAGCAGAGCTGACTCTCAACTCAGTTTCTCTGTATGTTCTTAATCTACTAGCGCAGTTCCAGTGTCAGTTATGTTTGTAGTGGCTGACGCTTCAGGTCCTTACTATTTGTTTCACTTTGCTCATTTTAGAACTCAGCATTTGCATTGTGAATCATTCAAACTCATGAACTAAAGCGTCCCTGCGGAACGCTCAGAAGCAATGCAAATCTGCTACATGGCTCTCATGTAGGAGATTGAGTCAGTCAGGCTTCTGTCTTCTACCACACTTGCAGGCTAGTTCATTATATGAAGAAAAGAGAGTAATCTGATAATAAATACAATTCTATCATGTCTGTTTCCTTGGGTGGCTGGCCAGGACAGACCTATAAATATTACCTCACATAACGCTGTGTTACAGGCTGATCTGCACTGCCAAGCGCAGGACTGTTGGGCAAAGGTAGCACATCCACATTGTTCCACCTGTTTCACATTCTCTAATGTGTCTGTAAAGTCCCGAAGAGTGCGTGGTGGCTTTGCGTGCTGACACCGAGATTCCAGGAAGGAGAGGACTCCAAAAAGACACCTGTATGTACAGGACACCGGATACTGCTGTGGGACCATAACTTACAGCTTTGTAACAGCAGTGAAAGCTAGAGAAAGGAGAGGTAAGGAAACCTTCTCAGAACGTATTAAATTTTAATTCACTGCTAACTATGAAACCAACTGTTGTGTCCTTAAGAAAACATTTGGGTGAGATTCCCCTCAGTGCAGAGCATAGCAAGCAGTATGTGAAAGGCAGACCAGGCACAGTGTTCCAAATACGTGAAAATTTGACAGTTAGCAGGCTTGAAACCCAGGATTAAAATTAAACATTCAAATTAATTTGGGGCTCAATTTTCTAATTAGAATGCAAGGGCAAAAAGCAGGGCAAGTCATCCTTACATAAACATCTTTTCCCAAAGATCTCTTCATTTCATCTGCAGATACCTTGCAATGCCTTGAGTTTAAAACAACAACAAAAATTATCTCTTGCAGATTGCTATTTAATCCTCCCTAACTCTTTCGTCCCCCTCCCCCTTTTTTTTTTTTTTTTGCTGTATAGCTCTATTTCTTACTATGACTCTTCCCTTTTAGGAAGATTCCCTTTCTGCTGCTTATAGTACCAGAATTTCCCTACCTAGTATTTCCTTCTGCTCTCTGCCCCCTAGAGAGCCCTGTTTGCTTCTCATTGAGCTTTTAAGTCAATGCTTCAGTTCGATCAACCAGTTTTGTGGACCCTGACCTACTGCCTGTTATATTGTAAGCAGCATCTTAGAAATTAATTTCTGTTTTGATCATCTGAGAAATATTCAGAACTATGTATGCTCAGTCTTTAGAAACACTTTGATGTGTAGGTACCTGAATATTTCCCCTTCTGGCTTGAAACATTTCCAGGCTGCCAATTTTTAAAGCACTCAGCAAACCAGTTGGAAGAAACAGATGATATTTTTTGCCATTAGCTTTCGCTTGTGATTTGGCAGAGTTGTCATCAATGAAAAGGAAATGTAGAAACAAGAGGACAGATTGCATCCATTTTAGAGTCCCAGGATTGTGGCTTAAGAAGACACTGACTGCAATCCCCTTTTCTTTTTTTATTATTTCTCCTCCCCTACTTAAGCATCTCTAGAAGAGTGTTCCCATTTTGGTGTCTTTCACAATCTTTTTTAATTAGGCACATAAGTGCCCATAAAAAGCCTGTAGAAAACCCAAAGCACAGAGCAGCACTTTTATGTAACCCTACTGCCGGATGGCAAGCTGCCACCTCCTGCCCCCACTCATCTCCTCTGACTGATCATTTTGGCGCTGCCTTACTTTGACATGAGACTTATTTACTTAAAAGACAACATTTAGCTTTTTGGAGTTAAATTTTCACTGATTATAGTTTTTCCACAGATGCTTCTGTTAACTTTGCTTAGGATGCTTAGGATGTATGCTGATCATGTCTGTACCTGTTACTTATTGGTTGGCATAATGTTGTTTCTTTGCTGGCACTGTATGTCATGTGTAGTTGTTCTGTTGCTTTGACCTTGAAGTCTGGCATTTCAGAGGCTTCCAGATGCCACTTCTCCACATACTCAGTAGGAAACTGTGGATGCCTCACTATATTTTTGTGTCCAGTTCTGCTGCAGCAAAAGTTAGGCAAACCAATACTGTTGCACAGGTAACAGGAACGCAGGCATTTCAAAGAAAGATGTGACTTGGTGTTACATATTGTTGTAATCTTATGATATCTCTGAAAGAGGAGGAAGGGTTTGAAGGTGGCAGCACTCTAGAATATTTATTTCAAACATAAGGTCATGAATAGCTGCACTTGCACTGCCCTGTAAGCACACCTATTTTACTGTCTTGAGGCCACCTTTTCTGACCTTTCTACACATTGACATATCTGGAATGCCAGAAGAAAACCAGAGGACAACCTGGTCTTCACAGAATCCTCTGCTGTGCCCTTTCAGGCCTGCTGGATGACCCTCCTTGGCAGTGCCCAGAACCTCCCTGGAAGGAAGCATGGCGAAGCCAGCACCAGTGCACCTCTTCCATGATACAAGTTAGAGCATGTTAGGTTGACTGCAGAGCCACACAGCCACCGTGTGCCAGGCAGAATTTTCCTCTGACCCACAGAACAATCCTACCTGAAACTCTTGCTAAAGAGCCTGTTTCATTGCCTTCATAGGCCAGCACCAAACCAATGCTTCTCCAGACCCTTGGCTTTCTAATGCAATATAAGCCCCTTTCTCTACCCATTCCTGGATCTACATCTTTGTTCTCATCTACACTTTAAAGATCATTCAGAGATACTCTGCTTCTGAGCTGGAGGATACACATGTACGAGTTTAGTTATTGGCAGACATGAAGATTGAAATTCTGTGTTTATTCGGCTAGTGGGTGGAACATAAACATGTATTCTTGTAGTGGTTGAAATGCTCTACAGCTGGGGGGACCACCTCTAGACTTGATAATGTAGTTTACTCACAGTGTCTTTGCAACAGCTAATGGATTGGCACAATGCAGTTTTCTTTTTTCAGATGTTTAATTAGGTGTAGTTCTGTGTCTAGTACAGGAGCAATGGATGTTGACACAGGTGAAGCAAAACTGAATGCACATCCAGCTCTTAAGCAGTTGTCTGAGTACGTATGTTTACGTGCAATGCACCAACGTCAGCCTTATTTGTTTTTACTTTGAATGATCCTGGATGCTTAAGTTTCCAATGAAAGCAGTTCTTCCCACTTACACTGAAACAGTGGACCAGTTTTTTCTAATGCAATTAGAGAATGACTGTGACTGTAATGCCAGTTTTCATACTTTTGAATATGTACATATTGTCCAGTGGCTTCAGCCTCAATTAGTTGTATTGATTCAAGTTTATAATTTTGCACTAACACAGAACTGTTAGAAGCAATATCAAAACTAAGATCACCGTATTGAAATTACATTAGCTTCAATGTGGATTTCAACAAGTAGATTCATCTGCTATCAGTTTATATGCATGGGTGAATACAGTAAATTTATATATGGCTTGAGCTAATGGTAAACAAAGTTTGTATTTTCTTTTGAATCTTCCAGCTTATGAATCCGATGAATGTTGTATTCATTGGTCTTACATTGGTAACTGGTAGTGCATTTGTCACAGATGTGATCTCCCAGCCTCCAAAATGGATCATGGGGATTTTCCCACTCAGAGGAGTATCTTTGTGTTACATGTATTTGTCTTCCACAAACTTGTCTAATCTTTTTGAGACCATGGAAACTTTTGGTATCCATGCTGTCCTACGACAAGAATTTCAACTACATGTAATGTCCAAAAGTCTCTCCCCTGGGGTTGGGGTGGGGGGGTTGCACCCTCTCTACGCCTTTTATTTTATAGATCCCTGTCATAGTCCCCTCGGGGGACTTATCTTCTTTCCACTTTGAGGAATCCAGGCTGACTTAATTGTTCCTTGCCTGACAGCCGTTGCCTAATTTTCATCATTGCAGTTGCCCATGATGACACTTTTCCAGTTCCGTTATGCTCTCTTTGGGCCTGGGACTACTGCCTACCAGATTAGCGCATCACTACATCCTTTTGTTTTCTTTCCTATTTCTTTCCAATCTATTGTTCATTTTTGCTTTTTTTTTTGTTTTTACCTCTGTGAAGCAGTGAGTTTACACTTTTATAGAACTATTTACTGTAACTCTGAGATTCTTTCCTGAGTGGTAATAGCTAGCTGAGAGCTTTTCATTCATTTAAAGTTAGAACTGTTCAGATTTTTTTCCTGGCATTACTTCACATTTGTCTTTATTGAATTTCTTTTGGCATTTTATTGCACAGTATTGTGAAGTCCTTCTGCAACTCCTCTTAGTCAGCCTTCATTTTTACTTCTGTGAATGATTTAAACTTTGTCACTTTGATATTCATGGTCATTTATGAATATGCCAAATCATATAAGCTTAAGTATCTGTCTCCTACGGGGACTCCATTAGCGACTCCTCTCTTTTATGAAAATTAACCATTTTGCTGTTCCCTTTAGTCAGTCAGTCAGCTGTGTGGAGACTTTTCCTCTTACCCCAAGGCAGCTTTTTTCTCTAGGAGCTCTTCAAGGGGGTCTTTATGAATGTCTTCTGGGGATCTAAGTAATTATATCCACAAGATTCACATACCTCTCCTTGACTCCTTCACAGAACTGGCAGAGAGATGTGAAACAATACTTCCCTTCGTGAAAGTCGTATCAGCTCTTCCCAAGTATGTCATAGTATTGACTCCCAACCATGCGCAAGGAACCAGGTCCTGAGTACCAAAGCACTCCAAAGAAAATGTGCTGAAAATAATGCCATGATAGTATCATGATGCTATATAAATAATGTAATATTTTTCAAGTCGACAGGAGGGAAGAAATCATAATATTACATTTTTAACAATTTTTCAAATTTTAAGAAACCCTAATGTGTGGCGAGTGCTAAGTACTATTCAAGAATCAGAGGTAAGTTGCAAAGAAATGAGGCTGTCACATCTGCAGGTAGGCACCTCAGTATGAGTCAGGGCCAGAGGAATGCTGCCTGGGGCATCTCGTCGCCGGTGTAAGACTGCTTTAATACAAATATGGCAAGCAGATGCAGTGTCTCATAGCTCCTTTTTGTGCCAATGACTGTCTCTTTTGATTCTTCTTCCCCTGGCATTTCTATTTTTGCCTGCGTATGTTAAACACTTAACCTATAAGCCATAATACAAGCATTCAGAAATCCAACTGAAAGGTCTACAAAAGTCTGTCTGTGTTACCGTAGCTCCTTTAGCAGTCTTTGTGTGCTTTTCCTGCTTGTTGTTTGGGCTAGAAGCAATCCGCTCAATGCTTTTGCAGTGCTTGGCATAATGGGGTCATGGTCTTTGAGCAGAGTTCCTAGGTACACTGAAAGTTTTTCAGGGTTTATCCAGATGCCCACTAATTCTATTCACGGTTACAGTGTGTTGCGCAGTACAGTATTACTCCTCTGAGGCTCCCTGGATACCTCCTGGAAGCACATCATGTTTGCTGACACTGAGGCAATTTTAAGTGAGAGGTTATACCCTGCGATGGTTATTTCAGCTGTTTCATAATTGAGTTCCTTTAGTGCTGGTCCTGGAGTTTTGTTACTATCCGTTATGTCGCTCTGACCAAAACCTCTTCCCACTCACGCTTCAATTTGAGACAGTACTGTGCTGCATCTGCTATTGTGTTTCAGCCTGGGCTCCTGCATATTGAAGAGTCCTGCATTCCAAAGATGGATGAGAAATCTTCGTCTAACTTTTCTCCTGTGGTCTTATCGTGTGTGCTCTGTTATGCCTTCATCACCTATTAGCCTTACAGACTATCTGGTCAGCTTCCTCTTTCTTGTCTATTTGAACAAGATTTGTTACAAGTTTTAAAGCTGTTTGAGAACTGTTCCTCAGACTTTTATTGGCCTGCCTTATAGGATTTTTACATTTAACCTGTCAGAGTTCGTTACTTTCTATTTTCCTTGCTTGGAAATAATGTCAACTCTTTTAAAGAAAGCCATTCTTAATCTAATAGGCTTCCTTGGTGAAATGTTTAATCCTACTAGTCTTTCCTGGGTGTTTGAGGGGTCAGGAGTGGAGGAAGGAAGGTTTTAGTAGATGCTGAAGGGGCTTTACGATAGTTCTTCATACTTCCTGCTTTCAGAATGCAGAATTGGTTTTGTGGCATAATTAAGCAACATTTTGAATACAGATTCTTATCGAAGAGGGAAAAAAAAACTCTGGACTTTCTGAGCAGGTATTATGGTTTTAGTCCTCATCCCCATGAGTGAATATTATGTAGATAGTGCCATTTAAAGTTTTCAGTTTAGGATCCATTGGCCTAGAAAACCCCCAGGACTTCTGGATATGCAAGGAAAAGACAAACAGACCCCTTCAGACAGCCAGTGCAATATCTTGTTTTCAAGATAGTAGCTCTGTCCTGTAGTGTTGTGACACTCTGCCAAGCAGTACCAGATGTCTGAGCTGCTTCTTCAGTTTCCCAGTGAAGACAGAATCCACAATGCAAATGTAAAGTTATTTACGTGCCTACTTCACACCTGAAAGCTGGCCAAATGAGATGAAAGCCAATTCCTCTTTCTAGACGCTGCTCAAAACGTGTATCACCTGGTTTGCAGGAAGCAACTTGGCAATAAACATTTGCTGTTTTACCTTAGGTGCAAACACGCTAGGAGAGGGATTTGCTTTTACTGTGTGTGTGTATATAGCAGCTAGCATAGTAGGATCCTGATTTATGGCTGCTATTGTTAGGTACTACTGTTGTAGGCCAAATAATGATATAAATAATCTATTGTAGCAGGAACTATGGCAGGGGTGCATTCGCAACTGCTTGTATAATTTCCCCCACTTGTAACCACGTATAACTACAAAGAACAATTAAGATTGAAGGCTCGTTTACAAGTTAAGGATAATAAGTGAGAGTACTCTATAGCCTCTCATCACAGCTGTTTTGCCACTGGCTGTAACATTTCTCTCCCTCTCCCATTTCTCTTCACTCATCTTTCAATTCACCTTGAAAGGCACCAAGGATTATGTATGGCAAATTCTACTAGCTCCCTAAACTGGCGGTGGCGATACTAATAAATTAGCGCTGTTACAGCTCAGTGCCACTACCAGCAACAAAAATCCATGTTCTGCTCTCCTGAAGTTGTCTGCATTCCCACAACACTGCTGCACACCAAAGTATGGCCTGATTTGATTTTTCTTCTCTGCACCTGCTTCTTTTCCTGATAGGTAGCAGGGGATAGGAGTGAGAAACGATCCTCCTTACTATTTAAGAACAGAGTCCCCCATCAACAGAATTTTCTGCTAGTTAAATACTGGTATGTTTACCTAAATGGGAAGAATTTTCCCATTGGTTGCCAGTTTCAGAGCCCATACGTACCACAATTCTACCATCAAACGTGGAACAATAACTATCATACAGTTACTGCAGCTTGTCATGATTTTCATTGCTCCCATAATCTACCGAAGGATTTTGTTACCTGCCCAAGAGAAACCAGTGGGTCATTACTGAAGATGCTGCATGTGCAAAAGGGAAAGGAAATTGAATAAGTAAATAACTGGCTTTTAAGGGAGCTGTTGAAAACGGGAAAATAAAGAACTGAGAATGTTGTATGGAAAATCATTTTCCTGAAACTAAAAATGGTTTGCAGTGGAGAGAAGATAAGAAACTAATTATGCAATGATTAAATTTGTTAATCTGCTAATGAAGTATATAAACACAACTTTTCAGGAATCATACAAAAGTTTTTTGAATTTTTAAATTCATGTGGCTTAGACCACTGCATTAACTTAATAAATATAGACTTGTTCTCCTTTTTCATGTTGAGGAACCACTTACTTTTATCAGGAAATACCTTTTGGTTCTCAGTCACTCCCTCATGCTGACTCAGTTTCTGTCGGAATGTGGCTTGGCAAATTTGAACAGCTGTGAGTGTAAGAATTCCCCCTTGTTTGTCCAGACAAGTCCTGACAACTTTTAATTAAATGTGTTTGTGTATCAGCGCTCATAATGGACCTCTGATAGATGATTGGGGCCCCTTGGTACTGCCGTGATAAACTCAGAAATATTTGACAGGGCTTAATGATATCAGGACCTACAATATAACAATTTCTGGAGCGCACCACGGCCCGTCCCCTGCCATGCCCACACTCAGCATTTCTGGGGTTGAAAATCTAGACTGCATTTCTGTCTCCTCCTTACAAGTCTAGGGCATGGCAGTGGGGTTTATTTACTGGCTCCCAGTGCAATCTGCAAAAGATGAGGATGCTGCAACGTGGATCACTTAAGACAAAGCTTTAGGAATCGATGCACCGGTTAAGGCGGAAGGCATGCCTGCCTTTTCCTGGTGGAACGGGGTGGGTGGGGAGCTCCAGAGCCCGTTCCACAGAAAGCATCCCTCAGCTGTCCTTGTACGCTGAATCTCAGTCAGTCTGGGGCGCTCCTGTAGTGCCTGCAGCTCCGCAAGAGGAGACAATGACTCATGGTAGATATGCTACTGTTATTAATCCAATTTACTGTCTTCTGCTGTTGAGGCAACCAAGTACTGATGGCAGACACTGCAGCATGGTGTAAAAGCTCCATGGTTTTTTTTTTTTTTATTCAAAAGGAAACACCAGGTACAGCTTGAACCAGGTAGAGGCTCGAGTCTGGCTGTGCACCAGCTAGCTGACTCTTTCCTCAACTGGTGTCGTGGTTTAACCCGGCTGGCAACTACGCACCACGCAGCTGCTCGCTCACTCCCCCCTCCCTCAGTGGGGTGGGGGAGAGAATCGGGAAGAAAAAAAAGGTTAGAGCCATGGGCTGAGATAAAGACAGATTAATAAGAGAAAATAATAATAATAGTAATAATGAGAATGGTAACAGAATATACAGAATATACAAAACAAATGATGCACCACGCAATTGCTCACCACCCGCCAACCGATGCCCAGCCCATCCCGAGCTGCGATTACTCCTCAAGCCCTGATCAGTTCCCGAGCAGCAATCACTCTCCCCAAGCAACTGACTGACTAACCCCCCCGAGCATGACGTTCTATGGTATGGAATAGCTCTTTGGTCAGTTTGGGTCAGCTGTCCTAGCTGTGTTCCCTCCCAGCTTGTTATGCACCTGGCCGAGCAGGAGAAGCTCAAAAAGTTGAGTAGTCTGAGCACTACTTGGCAACAACTAAAAACATCAGCGTGTTATCAACATTCTTCTAGTCCTAAATCCAAAACACAGCACTATGCTGCCTTCTATGAAGAAAATTAACTCTATCCCAGCTGAAACCAGGACAACAGGAAGGGGAAATAACAACTTCCTGCTGTTTTTACACTTGTGATTTTATTGTGCTCAATTTCCATGGGAAGCGACCCCTTTCAGAACAGCGCAGTCACTGGTGCACACCCTCAGAGCTGTAGTCCCATGGCTCTAGGCTGGCACACACCTTTTTTTCCAGGTGTAGTGGCCAGAGACAAACCCTTACACATATGGATACCCCTAGAAACTGTACCAGGGGAAGCTCTATAAAGAATAGCAAGTGTAGAACTAAACATACTTATTTATATTTAGGAGGAGGCAGTAGGACCAAGCTCGTTGAAATATGTCAAGCAGAGAATACTTGCAGGTAAATCCAAAGCTATGTGTGATATAAAAATTCCCTTTCTAATTTAAATACTCCATTTTCATTGCTATAAAATCTGATACTATCATTGTTATTCATCATTAGTCAAAACTGTCTCTAAAACAGGACAAGAATCATACCAAGTTATAAGGGACCAAAATGATGGACACTTTAGAGGCTTGAGAGTATGCATGTTAGGAGGTAAAGATGGAGATATGTAAAACCAGATAATGGGAAGTCATTTAATCGTTAAAAGCAGAAACATAGCATTAGGAATTACAGTCTAGGTGCAATTTACAGCCCTTCCTTGCTGCTGCTTGTCTGTTTTGTGTTACCGTTCACTATATTACTGTGCTACCACATGATGTTTCTGTTTATGACTTTTCTTTGTGTTAAGGAGAGAAGCAGAGAGATGGAGTAGCTATAGAGCTAATGTATTATTGCCCTTTGGAATCAGAATTGTGTATGTGGGGTTTTCTGGAATACCCTCTTTCTCACATGATATTCTACTGTATCGGGAAGTAGTTTTAAGGGACATAAAGCACCTATTAGGTTTGGGCTTGGGTTGGGTTTTTTTTCATTTTGAAATGCACTCCCAGACAATGCGTGTACCTATGCTACAACTGTAATGTAGCCATTGTCTGTTGTTAGCTAGAAAACATTCAGGTCTAAAGCTTGGTGTAATTTATCATCCTCACACCGAAACAAATTAATAACCCAGTTGAGTCACTACAGTTCCTTCCCCAGACCCTTCACTCTTCTCTGTATGCCTTCTGTTGTGTTATTGCTTTGTTTTAAAATCAGTCTCCTGTTTCTTGTCACAGCATTATCTTTTGCCTCTTTCACATATTCTTCTTCCTTCTGCCAAACGTGTTTTTCTATGAATTATTCCTACCAAGCTCTTCTCGGCTGTCATCTTTTCTCATCCATCTGTCCCGGATCCATTCTGTGTCTTGCACAAGGACTTATGCATCTCAGATTTTGAGCCATTTAGGGATAGAAAGATCTTAGTTTAAAGCTAGTTAAGCTTCCTCAGTTAAGGTTCCTCTCACAAAAGCAAGTATATGTAAACAGGTAATAATACATCATTACTCACCGCATAGTAAACCCACAAACACTGTACAGAGATAAACTGGGTGACCAATAGATCTCTTCTAACTTTTATTAATGAGCCCTAAAAAATGCACTGCTCATTAAGCCTTAATGCTTAATCATGCTAGTGTCACTAAATAGAAATGTATATGCTCCATCTGGATTATTACAGAATGCAAGAGAAAGGCTAAACAAATTCTACATTTAATTCACTCTTTTCTTTAGCACAATAAAGTAAATTAAAATCAATGATTGATTGTCTTTGGGAACATTATCATCGGGGCCGAATACATAAACAAGGCACCAAATGAAAAGCTGTTTAATCACATTCTTTCCTGTGTGCGCCTCAGTCAGTATATCATGAGCCAATAAAGGCCATTTATTTTATTCAGAAGAGGAAAAGAGATGCATTTATTAGTTTGACTGTTTCTCCCACTTCAGAAACGCTTGGTTTTCTTTGAAGTTTTCTTTATTTAAGAAAATGTATAAAAATATTTTAAAGTGTTTAAGAACATCTGGCACTGTATACAACTTTTAGCAGTGTCTGAACTAGCCTTAGCGCAGTGCAGGGCATCTGCCCTCATACAACGAAACGTAGTGAGTCCCGGGGAATTTGGAATGCGCTTCCTCGGTGCCCGAGAGTGTACGGCTAGTTGGGCCTTCCACCAGATGCTTGGGCTCGTTTTGTGTTCTTTTGGGTTGGAATAGGATTTTCTTTTGACTGTTTTAAAACGGTATTTGTCTTCTTTTAATGCCCTATGTGAGTGCCTTTACATTAGCTACGTCAGGGCCCTCTGGTCGTGTGTCTTATGCTATCCTTCAATAAACTGTCCTCAGCTTGCGTAGTTTTTCCATGCCTGCATGAGGCTGCTGGTAATGCAGAACTGAGGTGCGGGGGAGAATTAATGGTGTGAAATGCTATTCCATGGGTGGTTTTTAGGAAATTTGATATACTGATTTTTGCGTGTGCGTTTCATACAGTAATTCAAGTAAAAATTGTATCTGCATTACAAAAATGCACGGAAGAGACATGATATATTGTCCTGAAATAAATTTCATGGAGGTAAACTTGGTTGTGTGGATTTTAACTTGTTGATTTAGGAAAAGCACTTAATCAAGCAGGCATTTACTGGTATGCAGGTCAGAGGTTTGAGCTTCTCTCCGCAGCCAACTAGTACTGAATCTGTTACAAAGTTTGATAGTAGGATGCATCCGTCAAGCTTCGATTTATCTCTTTTCATATCTAGGAATAGGAAGGTAATTGTATGTCAACCCAGAATAGTATGGGAAAGAGAACTCCAAGAGCTTAAATGGGGTTTGCAAAGCTGGTAACATCTTATTATTCACCTTCATTGTCCCTCCCAGCACAAACAAAGATGATGTGGAGTCTCTGAAATTTGTATTTTTTGCTTTTTGTACATTTGGAATGTCAGTGGTTATTAACTGACCAAATACCTCTTTCCCCCTTTAATCACATTGCATTTTGGCTGGCTGTGTGAGGAAGCAGTGGGAGTCTTCTCTGGTTAAAACACATTATGCCATTTTGTTATTTGCCGTTAGAGCCACCTTAAGTGTCGTTTTTTTAATCATGCCTCCAGAAAACTGTCATCTGGTAACAGGTAGGCTAGCTGATTTTACGGATATTAGCGTGTTTGTAAAGTAGAAGAATTTCTGAAGCAAGAAACTTTTTTTAGACTTATGTGTGATCACTATTTAGCACACTGGGTCTTGAAACTGTCTGGGAGCTTTGTAATGCATGACTGTCATGCAAATACAAAAATAAAAACTTTTTTCCCCGACGCCTCTTAAATGGGGCACAGACTGGATGTTCAGGTCAGGTTGTACCTCCAGCTGAGGGTTTACTCCACCATAGCTGCAGCTACAGGAAATCTGGCTTCCAGAAAGAACCTTTTTTTTCTACCCCCCCGCAAGTATTACCATCAACCACTTCACATGGTATCCAATTTACCTCTTGTGGTTCTTTTTTCCCCATGCTTCTTAGCTGACTACAGAGGACTCTGGTCCTACAGAGACCACAAATCCAGCATACTGTCTGTTACTGAAGAGTTCTCTAGGAATTAGTTATTAGTGGGAATAGTAGTCCATCGTGCCATCAGGTCAGTAAGGTGAAAGAAAAGCTTTGGCAGCCAGAAGGCGTGGAGACCAAACTGTTGACATCTCCTGAAGCGCGTATGGCTGAGAATTTCCCCGCTCCCGCCTTGCATAAATATGGACGATGTAAGAAGGGGGACTGACTGATGGGTCTCCTGGCACACCGCGACTTGAAAGAACTAGAAACTAAACATCTTTCAGTCCAAAGTGATCCTAGGGAAAAAAAAAGTCAGATAACGGGGAAGAGGGAATACAGACACTATGAAATCAAAGCTAAATAGAGTTTACATTTGATGGTGTGTTTGGGCCTGTAGGTAGTCAACTCTTTTTTTACTTTTTTTAGCTGCTCAATATCTTTTTTGACAGTATAAAGGATGTGCTCTGAGGTGATTCTTGAGGCTGATCTGGACCTGCAGCTGTCGGTAGTGAAGCTGGAGGGCCTGTGTGATTCTTTTCAGTTGGAATATATTGTGGCAAATGAATATATGGTGAAATAGATCATATGTAAGGAAAGAAAGGGTAGAAAAGGGGATGGAGTCAGCCATTTGGACTAGTCAAAGCTTAGCTAATAGCTAATGTTCTAGCTAGGTTTTGACTAACTCATCTGTTTGCGATGTGCTGGTTTTGTTGAAATTCAATATCCGATATTGCAGCTTCTGTTTCAGAATCTGGAAACGTTTCCCGCGGTGAAGTTACATGCATGCTGTTTTCCTCACCAGTCCCATCGCGTCATGTGCTTAATTTCTTTGCGCTTCCTGGGAACTAACGCAAAGTTGATTTTCCAGCCCTACGCAAGAAGAGAGCTCTAAGAAGGGTGAGGGCTTCGAGACCACAGCTCAGCTCAGGTCCCCTTGTGCCACCGCAGTCTCAATTCTTCAGGCTAGTGGCAGGAAGACAGCAGAGCAGCAGCTGAGAATGGCTCCCCCTTTCCTCTTAACTGTTCATCACGCAGCTGACAATGCATTTCCAAGTATGCTGCCTACTAGTCCTGTGCATATAAAGTTGGGTTCCTGGGATTTCAAACACCCGTAATTATGCACTTAAAATGTATAGTTTCCAGATGGTAATGCAACCGGTTATTTCAAACAATGAAAAATCCAGTGATTTAATTGTTTGTGACAGATGAGTAGGAAAGCTGAAGGAATAGAAACATGGAAAAAAGAATGCTATATAAGGCCACTGGTAAATTTTAAATACAAAGAATTTTGGTAGAAATGTGGGTCCATAGCCTTAAAAAAAGCCTTTCCTTCAAACAAGGGTTTGAAAAAATCAAGAGGTGAAAGTTCTGAATGTTTTCAAACACATCTCACATGCACAGATATGATTAAAAGTTGAATGAACAAAGGAAACTGCACGTTTTTCTTCTTGAACGCAGAATTTGGTTCTAAGGCTGGAACAGAGGATGAGCAGATTTTTTTTTCAGTTTCATTGTTCCCTGCAGCATGTTGATCACAGCAAGAGCACCTTGGACTTTTTGTGTATTTCATGAACCCAGAATCGCTATCAGTATGAGCAAACACACAGAGAACACATCTGTTCATCACTTCTTGTCAGTACCTTCTTTTGGCCAAATGTTGCAGTTCAATAGTATGATTTTACAAGTGTAAAGGGTGCTGCTCAGCTCTGTGGATCAGTAAGACGCTGCATCCTTATCATCTACAGGTCACAGTGTTTAGCTGCCTCCGAGAAGTATTTTCTTAATGTCGTGTAGTGGTAATTAAGGCAGTAAGGTCATCCTGCATTATGAATTCTTGCTTTTCCCTGCTGCTGGTGCCCCGGGGGGAACAGGCTATGGGTCAGTTTTCCACCCGGGGCCTCCCTTGGTGAACCCTCTTGCTCCCCTCATGCCACCACAGCAGCCTTGCTCTCATCGATGCAGTGGGCTTCCCACCGGGGCACTGGCGGTGGTCAACCCTTATCTCATCCCATTGCTGAGCGCACGAGGAACCGTCAGTCATGCGATTCCTGTACGCTCAGCTGCAAAGGCATCTGTCACATAATGGGGCTGGCTTTTTGATCAGGTGAGAGGTACTTTACCTTCATGGAAAAAGATGGGGTAATTATGTGCTTCAGATGCCTCCATAACAAGCTGTGTGGCTTCTCCTGCCCAGAGAGCCCTAGGAAGTGAACTTTCTATGCACTGGAACATTACCGGCTAGCTATCGAGTGCTTTGTGTATTCCAAATCACAAGTGATTTCTCATTTCCATCAAACATACGTTTTAAGCTATCGCTTAGCAAGTGTTCCATTATACATAAGCAATAAAGATTTTCTTTTACTAAAAAGTATTTACTTTTCTTAGTTTTCTTCATTAGTGGGCATATTTGTGAATCAAGAACAGTCACGCAGCCAAACAGCGCACAGCTCACTCGGAGCAGAGGCAGCCTGGAGGTGTATGCATTCACTCCCGTTCCCTTCTTAGGGCAATTTTAAATGAGGTATGTACAGACTCAGGATTGTACCAACAAATAAGGGCCCCTGGGGACAGTTAAGAGAGTCAGGGATCAGGGATGATCTGGCCATGCCCCCTTTCCAGGTGCAGAAATCCCAGCTGCCGGGAGGGCAGTGGCAGGAGGCACGCTGTGCCCGTTCTCCGTGTTAATTGACTGCCCCAGCCTTAGAGCTGCTTTCTGTCGGCAGTGCAGCGCTAACCCGCTGCAGCACAAACCGGGATTTGCTCTCCACGTCTTTTCACAAAAGCTGCACGCTCTTGGCTTTTAAACTCTCTATTTACTACTCGAGACCTCATTGCCAGTGAACACTCCAGCCGCTCCAACAGTGCGGGGTTTGATTGCCTTGTCCGAGCCTCCCACTCAGCGTAGCTTGATCTGCTTTGGTTCTGTTAGCACAAGCAGAAATAACCTGACACAGTCGGGATGGGATGCTTTAACGTTGCAACTCTGCAAGCAGTGTAGCATCGCTGCCAAAAAGAACAGCCCTGCCCTTTCCCCGTTCCCAAATGCTTGTTCTTGTCCCTGTGTTGCTCCCTGCCTGCTGCCAGTATAAGCATCTGCATCGCCAAGCAACGAACTAAATGGGAGAATGGGTCCACTTCAAAGTAAGCTTGAAGGAAAAAATAGTAATGATTAATTTTAGTCCAGGTTCATTCAAACTGTTTCGCTGTTCAGCAGTGAGAATGCCTTTGTCAGCCTGAAGAAGAGGGCAACTGGGAGAACAGCAGTTTGTATTTAGAGGCAGATGAAGGGCAAGGCTGCTGTTCTTGGCTTACACTTTTCATAGAGATGTGGTATAAACATGATCCTGTTCTCAAATGCCCTTAAAATGACACTTTTATTCTGTTCTTATTGCTCCTCATCTCTCAATCCTCCCTTGAGGTCTTTTTAAAAGCATTTGTTAAGGTGTTTTTCTTGGCCCTTGCCATCTGAAGTTTAACCCCGAGTACAAAGCTCTATTCTTCCTGGTTTGACCATATCGACGTTCGACAACCGAAACACGCTTATTGACAATACGTTAACACAGAAAACACACTTTGCATGGGACTGTCTTCTCAGAGGAATAAACATCATGTGAGCTCCTTTCACACATGAACAGAACATCTGTTGCATGGGCAGTGATGCTGGCTTCCTGGTAAGCACCTACATAACCAAAGAGCGAGGACCATTCCCTTTTTTTTTTTTGCTCCCAGAGCTGTGCCTAGTCAAAAAGAGCATGGTATTGCTGGAATCAGGAGGAATGTGGATGTGCAGATACGAAAAAAAGCTGCACAATTCTACCGCCCAGATTTTAGGTACTTTGCTTCAAATCCTTTTCCAAAAGAAAGACTAATGAGCATGGTCCCTCACCCAGAGGAGCGGAACTTGTTGAATGAAAAGATTACACAACTGCTTCTCTCTTGCCACTTTTTCTTAATAATTATTCTTTTTCTGCCAGAAAAGAGCTGATCAAGCCTGTTAACGTGTTTACCTAACAGCAAACATTTCATCTTGAATTATAGATTTATTCCAGTTTTCAATACTTACTGTAAAACATTTGAACCACAAGAGTTCCCTCACAGCCCAAATCCAGCGGAGCTGCATGTGACGAGTCCCTGTGCATCCCCAGCCTGGCTCACATTACCTTTCTGTTCCTTGGGGGTAACAAAACCCTTCACAGGCATGAAGAATGAACCACAGGTAGGTCAAATTCATATCCAGAAGTTCACTGCAGTTTCATTATGATACTGTTAAAAGTTCCATGTTCCTGCTTAAAAGATGACATTTTCTATTGACTAGTGACATTTGAAAATATGAAACTAACATATTACATTTCATCTGAAATATTTGATTCAGCAAACAAGTGGCAGACACAGGTATTTCTGGTTTCATTGGCTTCTGCAGACATGTTATACAAATTGTTATTTCTCACAAGATTTAACCCCTTTTTTGCCTGTCCATAGGCATAGGATACATAGGATAAAAAAGCAGAAGTATGAGCTGTTTAACACAACAGCACAAAAAATTTTCTCAAGTTTAGTTTTTTATGTTTACCATGGAAATATTCTTTGAGATGTTAATTAAGAACTAAACATGAATTAGTGAGTGGAACACAGTCTCTGCCTTGAAGCTTTATGTGAATATATCAGGACATACCAGAAAACTTTCTTAAGGATAAATAGCAGACTCTGAATCTAGAGATGCAAACGCAAACATGGCCCCCATTTTAGATTGCCAGTTTTAAAACATGGTATGAAAATCCACTGCAAAAGGCAACCTCGGACAAAAACACTTAAACGTTTTAATATCTATAGCAATCACTGCATCTGTACACAGCTTTGTTAACTATGGTATTAAAAATGAACTGGGACCCCAGTTAACAGTCACAGCACTGTAAATTTGTTGTGGTGCATTAGAGAATCTGGCCCAGTGTGTGTCACAGTTGTTTAATTCATCTAAGGTTGGCAGGGTTTCTTTTTTACTTAAATGTATGCACACCCATGCAAGCTGTCAAACTGGAATTGTGCTCCAGGGCTTAGACCGAGCTGCAGCTGCAGCAGCGATGGGGGCAGGGAGAGGGGGTCCTTGCCACCCCTCCCACCACCCGAGACTAAAAAGGATAGCCCCTGAGCTGTTGGCCTGGTCTGTCTTCCCCGAGTGTTGACTGAAGGTCAGCTTGACCTGGCTTTTGCCTGCACTTTACATTTCACCTCACCTTAAATGACTTTGTGATACCATTTTCATTTAGTAATGGGTACGAAAACAGCTATTGAAAAGAATATCCTTGCAGCTTTAAATGACCAAGATACCCTCTATCATCACAGCCCCATTGCTGCTAGAGCAAACTCTCGTCATCAGAGCTGGGAAAAGTATTTGCAGTAAAGCATTTATTCAGAGAATTTAGCCTTTTATTTTTTGCTTTTTTCCTATTGAAATTTATCTGCAAACAGCCTGATTTTTATGTGCTGGCCTATTATTCAGAGTCATTCAGTGAGTGCTTTATGCAGCTGTATTAGAGTTTATGCACTGCTCCTGAATTGCTCACCCTGGCCATTTTTCTCAAGTATGAGCAGTCATAATTTGCTATTTTTTCAGGGGAACATTCAAATAAGTTTCCTAATGTTTCTTTCATTTTTTTCTGAGCCTCCTGGAGGACTGCCTAACTTAGGGCAGGATCTGTTGCTTAGAGGCATCCGTGCTGTCCAGAGTCTTCCTAAAGGTATCCCTGGTGACACAAGGGCTTTGTGTCTCTGACACATCTCCTTCCCTTTGCTCCTCATACTGTCTTTGTGTTGCAATTTTTGACAGCTTTCTGTAATTCAGAGGGACCTCCTGGTATCCTATAGGGTCCTGGTATTGCGACTATCTATGTGCCATCCACTTCCCTTCATTAATTTGTCAACTCCATCTCAAAATTAATTGGCTTAATTTGTTTCTTCTAATAGCCTTGGGAAAGCTGTTCTAGAATCTCATTCCTGTGTTGGCTGGAGTCCTCCTAATTCCCAGCATAAAGTCATCAGCAAAATACTGCTCACTCCATTCATCTTTGAATCTTGGGACTGAATGGTTTGGTTTTTTTTTCTTTAAGAGTCCTTTTAAAGCAAGTACAGAGCTTGACGTGATAGAGAAAATTTCCAACAACTTATTTAACTTTAACAGAGCGCTATAACTTTCAGGAACGTCAAATGAATGCAAAACTATACGGCTATGTTATCTGTATTAAAATAATTAAGTAATACCCAACTTCTCAGACGGTATTGGTCATCCAAGCTGAAAATTCATCGGTATGGCCTTCTTGATCAGTATATAGTGTGCGTGATTATGTTTAACATAACATGATTATGTTTCCATTCAACTGATGTATTACTCTTGTCCTTACACACTTAACAGCTCTGCCTTGTCACAGAGAAGTCATGGTTTATTTTTCCTTGTGCAAACTAAGTTCCTGGGCAATCACTTGACTCCCGGAGTTGGCCTTATACAACAAACAAGTATTGGCAAGCATGACAAAATCACGATGCTTGGTAGTGTGTATCACCAGTATGTGTGGACATTGAACAGCATGCTTACCTACTGCCAATGCAAAGTCTACAACAGAGTTAGTAGGTTGCAGAATGGTATCTACCATGTGTAGGAAATTGATGGAGAAAACAAAGGAGGAGTGTATTTACCTCACGGTGCGTGGATCGTTATCATGCAAACTCATAAACTCTGACCTGCCTGTGAAGAATTGTTAAAGGCTCTAAAAATGATGTTATAGGCTGGTTTCAGACAAACTGTGAGCCTGAAGAAGGGGTTCACTTTGAAGGTTAGGGGGATACTTACGTTATAGACTTCAGGTTATTACAAGCATCAAATTTCAATACAATTTAGAGAAGCAAGGTTTGGAGCCCACACTGGAAGATGTAGAAATCTTGATAGGAAAAAGTCTCTCTAGTTTCTTAACAGACGAGAGCGGAGAGTGCCTCTCACCTTCCTCCTTTCCCCCAGCTCCTAGAGAAGGACCATTTCAATGTTACCAAGGTTTACTTGCCCCACAGGTGATCCAGTAAGTATAACAAAGGAGACCCTGTCTCCAAATTCCATGTAAGTACATATATGATGGTAGAATACTGTCATTTTATTATTAATTCAGACATTCAGAGGCTAAATTATGTTCCAGTGAACTCAGCTATGGAAATTGAAAACTGAAAATGTATTTATTTCAGAGCGACACATAATTATATACTTCTAGTTTGCCCTGTCTATTTTAAATTACTTTATGCAAATCTCATTCTCAAGGATTATGTATAGGGTAAAATTAGATCAGCCCTTAAATAGCTAATATAATATAATTGTGGAACTATTGTATGTGAGCATAGTGTACACATAAGATCCAGATGTTAATTAGTAAATCAGGTGGATTTAGCAAACAGAAATTTGTTCTGAGGAAAAATTGAAAGGAGAGACAATTACTTCCTAGAAAGTTATTGTTTGTACTGTGAGCTCACTGAAAGGAAAAAAATCATGTGGCAAAGAATACTTCTATAAAAAAAGAAAACAACAATTAAGTCATATAAGTAGGAATTCATTGCTCCCAGAATCCAGTCTGATGGCTTTGTACAAAAAGACGTGAGATGTTTACTGTGCTCATGGGTTGTGTAATGGTAAGGCAGCTTGATGTAGTCAAACCTTCTGCTTGCCTGTATCACTGCATTTCACCTGACAGTAATGGACTTAGCGTAGTTTGCATCAGATGCAGATCTAGTTCCTCAACCCTTCTTTTGAGGGATACAGCTGGCTCCAGAGGGTTAAAAATTCAGTCAGACAGTGTACAGTTTCCCTGAACCAAAATTCCCCCAGTGCAGGTCCTTGGATGGATGCTGTTCATAGGCTTTATCCAAACAGCAACCTTGCACTCTGGGGAGAAAGACAACTTGAGTTAAAATATTTCAGCTTTGTAGATATAACAAAAAAACATTTTTTAAACTACAAATATAATAACTGTAATTTAGGTAAATTCTGTTATTTGGCATCAAGTGGACACGTCAGTTTTGCCTTGTATTGGGTTTTCATGGCAAGGTTATTGGGGGGGGGGCTACAGGGGTGGCTTCTGTAAGAAGCTGCCAGAAGCTTCCCCTGGGTCTGACAGAGCCAACGCCAGCCGGCTCCAAGGCAGACCCACTGCTGGCCAAGGCTGAGCCCATCAGCGATGGTGGTAGCACCTCCAGGATAACATATTTAAGAAGGAAAAAGCCCTGATGCAGAAAAGTAGTTGGAGAGAGAGAAGAGAGAATATGTGAGAGAGACAGCCCTGCAGCCCCCCAGGCCGGTGCCGCAGGAGGGGCAGGAGGGGCTCGGGCGGGCCCGGAGGGGCCGGGGCCGCCGGGAGAGGAGCCCAGGCTGGGGCAGGTTTGCTGGCCAGGCTGGTGACCCCACGGGGACCCACGCTGGAGCCGTTTGTGCCTGAGGGACTGCACCCTGTGGGAGGGAGGGACCCATGCTGGAGTAGTTTGTGAAGAACTGCAGCCCGTGGGAAGGCCCCAGGCTGGAGCAGTGCGTGGGGGACTGACTGCCGTGGGAAGGAGCCCAGGCTGGAGCAGGGGCAGAGGGTGAGGAGTCCTGCCCTGAGGAGGAAGGAGCGGCAGAGACAGTGTGTGATGGACTGACCACAGCCACCATTCCTGTCCCCCTATGCCGCTGCAAGGGAGGAGGTAGAGAAAATCGTAGTGAAGTTAAGCCCGGGAAGAAGGGAGGGGTGGGAGGAAGGCGTTCTAAGACTTAAGTTTTCATTTGCTCATTACCTTACTCTGATTTGACTGGTGATAAATTAAGCTTATTTCCCCAAGTTGAAGTCTGCTTTGCCCATGATGGTAACTGGTGAGGGAATGAATCTCTCCCTGTCCTTATCTCGACCCACGAGCCTTTTGTTGTATTTTCTCTCCCCTGTCCAGCTGAGGACAGGAGTGATGGAGCAGCTTTGATGGGCACCTGGCATCCAGCCAGGGTCAACCCACCACGTGTCTTCCTTATGAAAAGATGACATTAAATGGCTGAAAATGGTTGGAAAATGAGCACAAATTACTCAGAGAAAAATATTGCCTCTACTAAAGCCAACAACAGAAACTTTAAAATAATTGCATGGAACAACCTGTCATCTCAGCCCTACTCAGGCTGTTGCTTCCCAAACTCCCATTGACTTCAGCGGGAGTTCTGAACATATCCAGAGCAGGAGGCACTGCCCAGATTTCCTGCTGTGGCAAACCCTGTGCCGCGACCTGTGATGGTTTATCACTGATCCCCAGGTCCAAAATCTCATTTACCATGTCACAAAAGCTGAGCAGAGCATGAGTGCAGCAAGTGTCACGAGAGTCTTTCAGAGCACCCTACCACCTAAAGCCCTTTGGCTGTGAATAGTGCAGCTGGCATCAGTGACGTCTTTTAAAAACCTAACACCAGAGCCTCAGCAAGCAAAGGAAAACAATCCATTCTATAGTCCATTTCGGATTCTATAAATTCAGCTTTGCATTTTGAAGGACTTTTCTAGACAAACGTGTACACGGTGGGAGAGCTGAAACATTTTTAAATGATGATGAATGGATCACTGAAAATGTTTGTCATTGTACATCTGCAGCTGGACACCTGATATGCTGTTCACGGTTTCAGTGGGAAGACAAATGCATGTTCTCCTTTGCATTTATTCTCATCGGGGAAATGTCAGTAAAAATACTCTCAGCATATCTGCATCCATCTGAAGAAATGCTTCACCAAAAAGTATCTTTTGTTACCAAGAAACACTCTAAGGACAGAAAAAGCCTGGTTTATTGTGTAAACACCCTTTATCCATCTTTCAATGGTTGTTTACAACGAGCTTTGTTGTAAACTCCATCCTTGTAAACTCCACTGTACCTCCATTCAAGTTTTCCCATATTAAAAGAGGATTGTAGCAATGTTTAACCAAATGGTTCAAAACAAATCACTTACTGACGTGCAGACAAGAAGTCGGCCTTATTGTTTGTCAGCTTTTTATTCCTGCAGTTAAGATGAGAGACAGTTGCAAAGATCTTGTGCTTCATTCTAGTCTGGCTGTTCCTGGCTATAAGGACATGGCAGCATGCATTGCACCAAAAAAAAAAAAATAAAAAAAAAATGTAAAGACAGAAAAACCCAATGGAAAGCTGAGCTGGAGTCTACCAGCGACAAACCAGAATGAGTTCTAAGGAGTCAGTGTGTGTACTTGAAGCACTCAAAACTGCGACCTGCCCGGCCATCGAGGGGCTGTGCCTGACCCTGGTTCCCTACATTAGGCCTGATCATTTAAAACACTATTTTTCAAATAAAAAACACCATTTGCAATGAGTATATATTTCCATTCCATAAAATACTTACAATTTAATGAAGAACACAGTTTCCTAGCAGCAGGTGTTAACATTGAAATGAAAAATTAGATCATTATATTGTGTATCTACCTTCGGAAGGATAAATTGAAAATAGGATTTACTAAAAACACTGATAATATCTTCAAACTCTAATTTGTCTTTAAAGGTATATTAAATTTCGTGGGGTTTCTAGTTTGCTTGAGGTATTTCAAGAGTGCTTGGGTAACACACAGTGGAATGTTTTTCTAGGCTATTACAACTGTATGTCTGCCTAAAGTGTGACCTGTTGATAGCTATGTGGAGGTGCATTTTGATCCCTGTATCCTCTCTCATTCTGGGAAAGCTTAGAAAGTAATTAAAAAGCTTCTGATTCCCAGTCTTTCTGCCAAAAGTAAAGGTGAAATCTAAGGCCACGGGAATCTGTTCTTAAGCTCTGATTCCGCAGACCCTGAATGTACTTACCTAATCTCTGCACAGTATCTAGGGCTACTCTCAGTGTTTAAAATTAAGTAAATACACAAATCTTTCCAGGATTAGGGTTATCCTCTAAGACTCTTACTCATCACTAACTTCCTGTGAATAATATTCGTGATCAGATGGCAAAGTCAGGCTATGAAGGATGCATTTCTTCTATAGTCTGTTGTATTGGGTTTGCGTGGCAAGGTTTTGGGGGTAAGGGGGGGCTGCAGGGGTGGCTTCTGTAAGAAGCTGCCAGAAGCTTCCCCTGTGTCTGCCGCTGGCCAAGGCCAAGCCCATCAGCGATGGTGGTAGCGCCTCTTTTGATAACAAATTTAAGAAGGAAAAAAAACCTGATGCAGGACAGTAGCTGGAGAGAAAAGTGAGAGGATGTGAGAGGAGCAGCCCTGCAGGCACCCAGGGCCGGATGAGGGGGCAGGGGCGGGCCGGAGCCCACCTGCAGCCCGGGGAGGACCCCACGCCGGAGCAGAGGGGTGCCCAAAGGAGGCTGTGACCCCGTGGGAAGCCCGCGCTGGAGCAGGCTCCTGGCAGGGCCTGTGGCCCCATGGGGAGAGGAGCCCACAGGTTTGCTGGCCGGGCTGGTGACCCCGCGGGGACCCACGCTGGAGCCGTCTGTGCCTGAGGGACTGCACCCTGTGGGAGGGAGGGACCCATGCTGGAGTAGTTTGTGAAGAACTGCAGCCCGTGGGAAGGCCCCAGGCTGGAGCAGGGGCAGAGGGTGAGGAGTCCTGCCCTGGGGAGGAAGGAGCAGCAGAGACAACATGCGATGAACTGACCCCAGCCACCATTCCCTGTCCCTCTGTGCCGCTGCAAGGGAGGAGGTAGAGAAAATCGTAGTGAAGTTAAGCCCGGGAAGAAGGGAGGGGTGGGAGGAAGGCGTTCTAAGACTTAAGTTTTCATTTGCTCATTACCTTACTCTGATTTGATTGGTGATAAATTAAGCTAATTTCCCCAAGTTGAGTCTGCTTTGCCCATGATGGTAATTGGTGAGGGAATCTCTCCCTGTCCTTATCTCGACCCACGAGCCTTTTGCTGTATTTTCTCTCCCCTGTCCTGTTGAAGAGGGGAGTGATGGAGCAGCTTTGGTGGGTACTTGGCGTCCAGCCAGGGTCAAACCATCACATCTGTGATTATTGTTGTAGTCCCATAGGCACAGTTAACAAAAGGGACCTCCTTAAGCCCAGATCAGTGGCCAAGTAAGTTTGGTGCAGGCTGAGGAAAACTCCAGCACAGGCAGACAACTAAATGGCTTACTAAATGAATGGTAAACACCATTAAAGAGCTACAAGGACAGTCAGATACTATCAATTTCATTCTGTCCTCTTGATATGAGATCTTTTACTGATGGTTTTAGTTCTTAAAAACTAAAATTTTCATATCTTTGATTCCCAAGAATATAACCTACCAAGGAAGAGATTTTTAGGGAATAGAAGTTTCTATGACACAGATCTCTTACAAGTATTTGCGATGGTATTTTGTCTATAAATGTGAACAACCTTGGTTTCCTGCTTTGAATGCGGTGAGATTTAAAAGCACAGGCCCTGGAGGCCTACAGCTACGGCTTTAGCGTGAGGCATCACACAGTGGTGTCAGGGTATGGCCGTGTCTACATGAACGTACCATAAAGCCTTTGAGTACATGCTTTTTGTTTTGAGCGCGCCAAATTTGCATCCACAGAGCACATCTTGTTAGGCATTAAGCTAGTCCACAGGGCTTTTTAGTGCTTACACCATTTTTTTACCTACTTGGCATGCATGGTGCTATATTAGGGCTGTCTTCATTAAGAAGCTGGAAATGAGTTTCTATGGTTATTTGACTATCAGCTTCCCTACCCAATTCATGGGTAGAGAAATCTATAAAATACAGCCCTTCCTCTTTGCTTTGTACATTGTATTATTTTTATATTGCATTCTCCGATACGTTCTAGGAATCCTATGCCTTCTCATAATCGCACTTCATTTTTAACCTCCTCCTGACCTAGGTTCTCTCTCCTGTATCTCTCCTATACCCAGTGCTTTCCGCTGTAGGGCAATTAATTACATCCTAGTGGCCTCGTTCCTTGTGTTCCTGTGGAAGTCACGTTCTACAGCGCTCTCTTGCTAATTAACTTTTTTTTTTTTTTTTTACCACTTCCCTGACCAGGTAACAGTTTTTTGTTTGTAAACCCTTATAGTCAGGAAGAAATCTGCCTTAAACAACTGACCTTTTCATTTTGGGATCAGTTTTGGCTAGCTAGAGGGCAGAAATTGTAAAATACTTCAGGGACGTGAGAAATGAAACAACAAAACGTGAAGAGATTCGTAGAGCTCTGGGAAACTTCCCGCAGTGAAGATGGGAAGTTCCACAATTTATAAGGATAAGCAAGGATGCAAGTGGTTTGGAAAAAGGTTGGGGGTTTATTGCTTTTTAAATATCACTTCCGAGACTTTCTCTCACATGCTTTGAAAGTTATCATCGGCTCTGAATTCAAGTTGAGTAACACACAAATTAGAAATTGTGAAGATGGGTGAATTAAACTGTCTATACAGAAATAACCACTATCGCTTTTCTCTTTTCCTGTTTTTTTTGGGGGGGTGGTTTTTGTTTGGTTGTTTTTTTGTTTTTTTTTTTAAAGGATTTTTCTGCCTCTCATAGTCTGGAAGACAGTTTGAACACTGCTCGTCTCTGAAACAGCTATACCTGCTTGGTTCTGCAGGTTGCTGAAACAGTAGCCTGGAGAGGTGAAAAGTGGCTTGTGCCTCTTAGCCAGGTCTTCAGACAGTTCTGCCTTAATGAAGAACATGGGTTAACATCCACCACTGTCCCAGTACTGGAAGGTATCTGCTTTCTTGTGAGAAGGGAAGGTAAGGGTTTAGCTGCTTCTCAGAAGAGCACTACCCCTGGGAGAAATAAGGGACGGAAGGAGTCATGGACCTCACCCCACCGGTGTACCAGCAGGGGCTGAATAGGGCGAGTACAAGCAAAACCTCTTCAGCGCTAGCTCTTCCCATTTAGTTTATCTTGTTCCTTACCCACCCTGCAAGCCTTATGATTAATCTCTGTATTATTGGGTTTAACTAAAAAGCATCTGGTAGTGTATTAAATACTCCAGTGAAGTCCAGAGAGATGATGCCTACTCTAAGTCCTCTCTGTAAGAAAACCAATTATCCATAAAATCTACCAGTTCAGGCTGGCACAATGTATTTTTGGCAACTATCGCCTTTTCAATTTACTTCCAGATCTTCAAGTATTCATCCTTCAAAATACGTACGTTCTCAGAACGCACAACTTGAGTAAAGTTTAGCCCCAGGTAGAATTTCCTCTTAAAAGCCATACATAGAAATACAAATCTCAGGCTGTTTTATTGAAGTTTTGTATACTGTGCAGTGCGGGTTGTATTTCGCACTCCTCACATACATACCTAGCCAAATACATATCTTGGATGAACAGAATCTAGTTCTCGTCTTTCTTTGTTCCTTCGGTTTGGTATATAAAACTTACCTTAATGCCTTCCTACTTAAAAGGGACGTGGTAGGAAAAAAGCAGCTTTCCAAATCTAATCTGACACGGTACTATTCTGCAGTACTTTTGTAATTATTTGCCTATTGTCGCTACCATTTAATGCATAAATTAAAAGTGTAGTTTGGGGATACAGTAATATGTATTTTGTAGAGACATTAATCAGGTATTTTGCTGAAATGCCTTGCAGAAGGTAGCTTTTTTTCTTTTTTTTTTGCCTTTCTCAGGGCAAGCTTCAGTGTTCCTTGGCAGACGCCTGTCTGTCATGGAACAGCAGCTGGTAACAGGCTGTAGGAAAGCACTGTCTGATGAGCAGAACACACCTTAACGCCTGCAAAAAATCATCTGATTTATCCATACTTTGCTGGACAGAGAAAGAAAAAAAAAAACAACAGGTGGTTGAGACACCATCCATGTGCAAAAATATTTTTAAGAGACAGTGTGCGTTTTTGTGTCTACTACTACTCCTCCCCAAAACATTACCTGCCTACGACCGAAGTGGGTGCAGAGGTGCGGGGACCGGAGCAGAGCTCCACCGATGCCACTTCTCTCCGCTGCCCGCCGAGAGGCTCCAGCAGAGCAGCGGCTCCTCGTCCCCCTCCTCGCACGCAGGGGGGCCGCAACTCCCGGGCTCCATTCACCCTCGCCAAGAGAGACGGTGGCCGGGGCCGAGCCCACTCCCTCTCCGGGTCCTTCCCCGTTCGCACCCGCCAGGGACCGCAGGAGCCGGCGGCGCCTCCCGGCACCATGGCGCTGCCAGGGAGGGAAACCCCCCCTCCCAGCGCCGCCCGGCAGCGGCCGGGGGGGGGGGGGGGGGGGGCCCGAAACAGCCCGAGCGCCAGCCGGGGACGCCCGGGCCCCCCGCGATGCAGCCCGCGCCGCAGAGCGGGGGGGCGCGGGAGGGAAAGGGGCTCCCCGAGGCACCTCCCGCCGCCCCCTCGGGAGCGGGCACCCCGCCTCCACCCGAGGGACTCCCTGAGGAACAGCGGCCCGGCTGCCCCCCCCCCGCCTCCCGCCCCCCCCCCCCGCCCCGAACAATGGCCCGCCGCTCGCCCCCGGGCTTTCCGCGGCCCCGGCACGGCGCCCCGAGGAGAGCCCGCCGCCGTCCCCGCCCCTCTCCCCTCCACACCTACCGCAGCCCCCGCCTGCCCGCCCGCCCTCTGCCGCCCCCGCCCCCCCCCCGCCCCCGCCGCCCCCCCCCGGGCCGCGCGCCCCGCCCCCCCGCCGAGGAGAACCCCCCGCTCCGCACAGGCGGGGGAGCAGCGGAAGGCGGGGGACGCACGCACGCCCGGCCGCTCCGTCCGGATGCGGTGAGCCCCCCGCTTCGCCTCAGGGCCGCGTCGGCGCGGGAGGGAAGCAGCGGAGAAGCGGCGGCTCTCCGGCGGCGCGGCGCGGCCAGCGGCCACCATGGGCTGCTGCACGGGGCGCTGCACGCTGATCTTCCTCTGCTCGCTGCAGCTGGTGAGTGCCCGGCCGCCCCCCCGGACGGGAAGGGGGGCGGGAAGGAACGGGCGCTCTCCCCCGCCCCGGGCGCGGCCGCCGGGGGCAGGGCGCGGCGCTGGCCCGGCCGCGGAGCTGCCGCGCTCTGTGGGCCGGCCGCGCTCCCGCCGCCCCGACGGCCCGCTCGCCCCCGCGGCCCCTAAGTTTGGCAGCGCGGGGCGTGGAGGCGGCGGCGTGGGGCGAGAGCGGCCCCGTGGTTGGGGAGGGGGGAGGCGGCGGGCCGGGGCGGGTGCCGGGCGCCTCAGCCCGGGCGGCTGCAGCGCTCCCTGCCTGAGGGAGAGGGACCCCCCCCGCCGTGCAGGCAGGGGCTTCCCCCGCCTGCTGGAAGCGGGGGCTGGGGGGGGGGGGGGGACGGTGCCCCGCTCGGGCGGCAGCCGGTGCCCGCGTGGGGGGGGGGGGGGGGGGGCGGCTCGGGGCTGCGGCGGGGCCCGGCGGGCGGTGCTGAGCGCTGCCGCCGCGGGCCGCCCACCGCCCGTGTCAGCGCGGTGGGGAGGGTGCGGGCGGAGCGCCGGCATCGCCGCCTCTTGCCTTTTTCCGTCTGTCTTTACCTTTGCAAAAGCGGGATCTGCCGGCCCTCTCCTGTGACTTTTCTCGGGGTTCCGTTCCCCTGATGAAATATTCCTCAGTGCGCAATTGAAACACCGGAGCGGTGCATCTGCTTCTCTTTGTTTGCTGAAGTTGGCATATTTGTTTCAGAGAAAAGAGTTGTTGCGACAAAACGCCGCTGAACAATAATAATCATTCCTCTGGCTCATTAGCTGGGTGATAAAATAATGCTCTTCCTTTAACAGTAGTCCCTGGTCCCAAGAGCATTTTAAAAGATTTTTTTTTTTCTCTTTTCTAGTGACTCAGAGTCATCATTTTGCCACATGACCTTTCTTAAGATGAGCACTGTGCCTTGTGTGCGTGTCTGTAAAGAAGAAATGTGGGATGCGTTTACTGTTGGGTTTGGGTTGGGTTTGTGTGTTGTTTTTTTTTTTTCCCTAATCCTTTGCTAATCTTTCCAGTTTTCTGTTACAGCGCTTTGAAATCACTTCTGTTTCAGGGGTAATACACTTAAATGCAGCACGTACAATTACTTCATTTGAAGATCCTCATTCATGTTCAAGGCTTTATGCCAGATTCTCAGCTGGTGTAAACTGGTGCACCCCCCATCGTTTCCAGTCTGAGTCTGGACCTTACTCAGATGTGCTTTAGTGTGATGGAGCTAAGTGGGGTGCGAGTGCTTCAATGGCACAACCTTGCCAAAAAAGCAGGGAAGACACGCCATTTGTACTTGTAGTGTGAGGAAAGCTGTGTTTATACATTTCTTTGGCCTTTTTTTTTTTTTTTTATTGTTTTGCATCAGTTTTGCAGATACTGTCCTATCGACTGCAGCAGAATCACTCCTGATTTACTTCAGTGCATGTGGGAGGGGAAACAAACCCTTTTTCTTCAAATACATCTCTCTGCCGGTTATGAAGGTTATAACAACTGTATTTACTATTCCGTAGAATTACTTGGAGGCTCTAAAAATTGAAGTAAAGTGTGAACAGCCACCATAATCTGCAGAGAAGTGCGTATAAAGTCTTTCAGACAAAGATTTGTATTTTATAAAAGACCTATCAGATGCTATAACAACTTTTAAAAATGACTTTAATGGCTCGTTTTTTCTGTTGTACTTACCTGTTTTATAATAATGTTCCGCCATCACATTCGCGTCTTTCAGGCACTGATAAATGTCTGTATGGCAAAATGCTTTCATTTTAATTTATTTTCATTCAAAAATAAACGTTGTGGTTTAGATCCAAGAAGTAATCCAGTAGGCATGAACGTAAAGCTCAGGCGCTTCCTGTGATCTCAGCGGTGGCGGTGTTCAGTTTATGTCTGCCGAAGTTGTCGCCGCAGGCGGTTTTTAGATCTTTTTCTAACATCTCAGAGGTCGTGAGTATAAAGCACTCACAACAAAACTGCAGCCCCGGACATTACTGTCATTAAGCGAGATTTATTTTACCTTGCATCCATTTATGGAGGAGCGAAAGAGGTATTCCTGACTGTGGACAACATTTAGATTAAATGTTACAAAACCCGAAGCACTTGTAGTGCTGATTTGTAGCGTTTCAGAAGTACGGATGGTCTATGTGACTTGAGGAAGAACTTTAGGACAGGAGACGGATGGGCATGCATTTTAAAAAAGGGAGTTGTTCACCTCAGTCATATTCTGGTCATGCCAGAAAAGGGCCTGGGAACAGTTCAGGCTTAGCCTTAATATTAACCTTTAGGTATCACCTGAGAAAGATCTTAGAAGACGCAGTTGGCAACACGTTTTATAGCATACAGGTACTACGTAGATTCTCTTTGGTGTAAGAGGACGTGAAGTAAAAAAGCCAGATTCCTGGAAACATGGTCATACCAAAGATTTGGTTCCTGTTCGAAAGAAAGATGCGGCGTTTAGCGGCCTCAAGGGACGGTTTCTCGGTTCCGTAGAACCGTCGACTCCTCCAACTTTTGCCTAGGCTGCATGTTTCTGTGTTGCTGGGACGCAGAATTACAAGGTGAAGAGCACGATAGTTACTGCATGACAGCTGATAAAATACCCTTTCTCTAATGATAATACATTAAGTGTATTAACTGCAGGAAGATTTGTTTGTAATTTTCAGCGCTGTTTGTCAGTTGGAGGGTTTTGACATAAAACCGACAATGCCATGTTTTGATCCATGAAAGTGTTTACTTCTGACAGACAGCTTTTACGTTTTATAATAAACACATTTTAATGTTTATTCAGGAGTCCCAAGGACAGTCGGTAGTTGGTCTGCTGCCATTTAACGATCACCTCGTTCCTAAACGTGAATCCGTATCATTATGGGCAATACAGGGTTCTGGAAATAATCACTGAGACGGGGGCTGGGTGACACCAGGTCAGGAAGAACTCGTAGCTGCATGGCTTCCTTGAACCTCTGCAGGTGGATTCTGCTTCTGAAAGCCAAGGGAATTTTGTGTAAGGAGAGCAGTACCGTGCTCCCCTGCCCCGTGATCGTTCGCTCTCTTGCTCTTCATGACTGAAGCACTGTCACGTGCCATTTCCAAAGTCGTCACGCTAAGAACTCAGAAGCGTATCTGTATCTTTTTGTGCATAAATCTGTCATGTAAGACTGTTAGGAGCTATGCATACATAAGGAAAATATATCGTAAGGACATATGGATCCTTCGGATTACAGACATAATTCTTACAGGTGCCACTAAGAAGTCTCGGCTGTTGGCCTTGTCTGTACTAGGAAATCAAAGCAACTGGCAGAGATGGTGCCTGTGCTAGTGTAGCCACTGTGCCATAAAATACCGCAACGTGAAAATGTTTGGAAAATAAAACAAATTCAAAAAATACTAAATTCTGGAAGGGGTAAATTGGCAACGAATTGCAGAGAGATTTAGCTGTGTGAATCCAATTGATGTTAATATGTGTCACACAGTGAAAACCTTCATGCTGCTTCGAAAATGCGTTTCTGAGAAACTACCATGGCAGGGTAATTTTGTCTCAACGTTTACAGTATGTGGAAGTACACAGGTCCACAAACACAGGGGACTCTAAATAACAGAGATCGTGAATGAGATTTTCGAAGTGGCGAAGGGAAGATGAATGGAAAGCGCGTGGCGAAGTCCCCTTCATTGCTTTGACAGTCTCGTTTCACGTGTTCTTCCTTGGACTTGCCTGCACTGTGTTCATCGTGTAGGTCGTGATTTAGAAGTGTATGTTTTAGCCAGTATAGTTAGCGTAACATAGGCTGATGCCTATTTAAGCTGTTACTTTCCAAATAATTTGTCAGCAGACCACACTGGAAAATGATTCCAGTGGAAAGACAGCTTCTGGGTATTAATGTTTTGACTAGCGATTGTACGGGGAGTGCAGTTGGTCATTTTAACAGACTAATTCCTCTCAATATTCAGAAGATTTATGTTTGTGATTGCCATTAACATTAATTGTACCGATGTATGTTAAATCCTTACGCTTGGAGATAAAGCTGTGTCCATTAGACTGAACGATAACGTTTCATCATTTGTTACTGTACATAGTGGAACTTCAGCAGTTATGTAGGGAAGGGATAGATGCCATGCATAGATTTTAATCGCATTTTAAAACGCTTTATAAAGCTGGAAACTCTTAACTTCAGATTTGGGCTCGCGGTGCTTGTGTGGTAGAACTGACAGGTAACAGTTATTCAGTTAACAGCTCGGGGATTCAAGGGACTTGATAAATTTGAGAAAGTAAAATCTTTGAACCGGTAAATTGCTGCATCCTTTTATGTTGGTAAAAGAATCACTGGCCCATTGATCTGAGGATGAAGCATCTGTCCGCTGATAAAGGAGGAGGAAGTATGAGGGGGTGCCTATTGTGCTAGCAGGGGTGGAGGAGGCTTGGGATTTTAGCCCTGAACAATGCGCTGGTCGCAGGATGCTGCCCTTTCTGTTAAGGCAGCTGACGGGGGAATGGTGTTTTGCTCCGATAACTCAGACGACACCCCCAAAACATGTAACCTTTGCTGGTGGCTGTGCCTGAGGGGCTGATATGCGTGTTGTGTGGATGTATAATTGCATTTACCATCAAGTCGTACACTGCATCCAGTAGAACTACTTGAGTTAAGTCTCTGCAATCCAAAAAATGTATGAGACTATATCATTTTTAGGATCTCTCTCATCGGGAACAAAAGAGTAACAACTGTCAAGAAGTGTTTTTTCACTTTGTGTTTTTGGTTTATTTTACAAGTAAAACACACATTCCCAGTGCATCAGCACTGTAGTGTTTTCCATGCGCTGGAAATTCAGCCTCAGTAGTGAAAACCCCTCTTTGCCAAAGCTGCACGTAATACTTCTTTCAGTTCAGTGAGCTAAAGTTGGGAATTCAAAACTGGAGGAACCCTGAACTTTCAGAGCTCTCTGAAATTTCTGAACTGGGTGAATTTCTTAAAGAAAGGGTGCAGCTCTTGCTTAGTTTTAGGCTCCGTTCACCACAGCAGGCTATTTTTCTACAATTCCTTGCTGCGATACGACTGATGGTCAATTGTCACATAAAAAAAATAGTGTTTTTACAGTGATGAAGTGAAAGAGTTAAGAGTTCAATGATAGTAATGGCAATTAATTCACTGAAAATTGGGAATTGTATAGCTATCCTTCCTGTCTGTAAGATGAGTAAGTTTTGGAAATAATTATTTTAAGAACATTGGAATATGCTGCTGATCTGCTTCTCTTTGAGGATTTGCTACATTCTGCCAAGACACAATTCTTGGGACTGGGAAACGACGACTGCATTTTTGGAAATCACGGAAATTCAGAAGGATAGTATTGTTGGATCCAAATGGAATTTGGGTAGGGCTTGCAGAACTTAAACCTATTGTGTGTTCAGAGATCATATGGGATCGACTGCACTTGCAGTTGGTTGGACGGTGTTTAAATCTTGTGATTTAAACACCGTCCAACCTTTTGTGAGGTTTGGGTCTGAAATAAAAACCTGTAGGACTGGTAATCTTAGGTCACATTTTCAATCTGTATGTATTTTACATGCATCTTATAGGTATAGAGTGGCTCCTTTTAGTTTTGGATTCGATCTGGTAGGTAATAAATAATCAATAAAATCACAGTTCTTAATTTTTCAAGTAAAAGTGTTGCATTTTGATTTTTGATATGGATTACTTTTCCACATAAATTAATTTAATTGATTAGGAGAGCAAAGAGGGAGTCAAAGCAGTCGCACAGATCATTGGCCCTGGTATTCATAGAATCATAGAATCGTTTAGGTTGGCAAAGACCTTTAAGATCATCAAGTCCAACTCTTAACCTAACTCTGCCATCCCATCACTAAACCATGTCCTTAAGCACCTCATCTACCCATCTTTTAAATACCTCCAGGGATGGGGACTCAACCACTTCCCTGGGCAGCCTCTTCCAATGCTTAATGACCCTTTAGGTGAAAAATTTTTTCCTAATATCCAAATGAAACTTCCCCTGGTGCAACTTGAGGCCATTTCCCCATGAGTAAACTGCGTGGAGGTTTTCTACTTCACTTGAATAGGACTGGAATAAGTTCAGGCATTCAATACAGATGTACTGTGGTCTGTTCTTGATGGGCTTAGTGATAAGAGGAGAGACAGTGGACCCAGGATGCAACAAGGGGGAAATTCTGATTAAATATTAGGGAAAAAAAAAAAAAAATCATAGTGAGAGCAGTCATACATTGGATCATGCTTTCCAGAGAAGTTGTGGGAACTCCATCCTTGAATAGACTCAAAACTCAGCTGAACGTAGCTCTGAAACACCTGATCTAAGTCAAGTGTATCTGATACTGAATTTGGCCCTGCTATGAGTAAAGGCTTTACCAGATGACCTCCAGAGATTCCTCTCAGGTTATCCCAAGGTTATGTGACCTTACCACAGCATAAGGAATAAAGGCCTTCAATTCTTTATTAAGAGGGTATTTAAAATGCACAGTAATTAGGGTTGTTTTGAAATAATTAGTTTCTTAATTTGTTGTGGGTGTAATACTGTGGAAATATGCTTGATACAGCAATAACAGTCCTAGTATTCAGTTGTATCTCTTAGTATCAAACTTCAGTGTTAAATTAAATGAGAAGCACCTGTGATGGCCTTGTCATTTATTATTTCACAAATAATAATTCTGTGATACAATGTAGGATGTCAGATCTTTTGAACTCATTAGTATTGAAGCAAAAGATATTTTCTTCATTCAGTCCTGCAATTAATTGCCAAACAGTCATTTTGGGGCAAAGAGCCTGTTATTTCTATCTGTACGGGGAAATGAACTGTACATTTTTGGTTCTAGATGAGTAATATAAAGGAGCAGTAATAAGTGACTGCATGGTTCAACAGACTGATAATATGATACAGAGTTTTTCACCTCTAGGTCACATTTTGAAATTCACTGCAAGTTAGATGAGGGCAAATGTCATCATGGTTTATATGAAATGTTAGTGGTCTTGATGTAGCGTCAATATAAAAATATCACCTCCGTATTAGCCCGAATTTCCACCTTTTGTGTTATACTAGGAGGGTCAAGGTTGGTGGCTGTGGTGTTGTGAAGACCAAAGTGATCTTTTTGCCAGTGTTTTCTTCAGGTCATCTTTTTGGGGTGCTAGCGTAATGAAGTTTGTACCACCCTTGCTCATACTGGACATGGTATCTTTGCTAGGGATGTCAGCATAAGGTGACGCTGGTAAGCTTTATGAGGTGCACTACGTCAAGATGAAAAATAATGTTAATTGCATTGATTTTGTGTAAATTTCATCTTTTTCATTGGTCAGATAGAAGAGCATTTCTTACTTCTTTTTATTTAGTACATTTTGCCTTGAAAATAGAATTCAGGCAATAGCAAATGGAAAGTGTCTCACTTTGAATCTTGAAGCAGCTCAGATTTGTCTCAGATGAAACAGTTCCTTCTCATGTACCAAGAGCAGTTAATGCATACCTTCCTGAAGGGTATGCCAGCACGTTTCGGATCACACGCCACTACGCTTAGCAAGACCTGCAATTCCTTGACGGAGCAGTGCCAGCAGCACTATAACAGGTTTTAGAATGCCATTGGCTTTTTTTTTTTTTTTTTTCTTCTTCCCCTCCCATGTGTGACCAGTCAAATCTCTGTAATCTCGCTACGGACCTGTGCCTTTGGTAGGTCTGTAAAAAACAGTGGTAAGGTGGATTTAATCACTGTTCTCTGATCTCGGGAACATACAGAGTGCTTAAGACCCTGGTAATAAAAAAGGTAGTAAAAGATTTTATTTTAGTCTTTTTACTTTTTACTATACTTCCTTATCATCTTGTCTTGCTTCAAACACACCCATACCTTGCATGTAATTTGAGCTCAGATGGATTTTTTTAATGCTGTGGTGATTTGGGACTTGTTCTTACGAGTTGCTGAATGCCCTCCAGCTCTCATTAAAGTTGCTGAAAGTCATTATTTTACATATAGGCCCTTTATAATGATAGGTTCAAGCAAAAGCAGCAATGAACCCCTTGCATCTAGGACATGTGAGCGTTAGAGTAAAAGGAAAGGAAAAAGAAAAGTTTTTTCTACTTAAGACAACAACCAGTTTCTGCCAGACAAATATCCCTTACAGAAATTAACATCATGAAGTAGTAAAATTGAAAATTCTATGAAATGCAAAAGGCAGATAATTGTAAAACAGTCATTTATGTTGAGAGTGACTCTCTTGAATAATCACAGTTGGTTCTTCCACAGATCTCTCCGAAGGGAGTTGAGGGAAAGGGTTTTTTATTTCATCAGTACAGGAGTTTTGGCTGAGAGCAAGTATAAATATATATATTGACAATGAGCCAAATGGAACTTCCCTAAGGAGAGTTTTGACACATGCCAAAGAAGCTACAGATAAAGCAAAGCAAGAATAATAATTAGAAGATGAACCATGAGCAGAGAGATCCTGAAATGCTTTTATAGCGAGGGAGATTATGTGGGAGCATGGGATGAAAAGTGTAGAAAGGCACACTTAGGTGAGTTTAAAGAAAGTGGGACATGGAAGCCCTCTTCAGCAGACAGATGGCAGTTGGCTCTTTGTTTGGGAGGAATTCCTGTCCAACGTTTCACTGAAAATAAGATTTTAAGAACAAAAAAATATTATCTAACTTTTCTAACATGCTGCTGCCGCTAAGCTGGTTTCTTACTATTCTATTGTAAAGTTACTGTCTCAGGGTCAGACCTTTTGAATAAAAAGAGTGAGGGAAGCAAAACCATATTATGATATTTTCTAGGGAGATTGGCATGGATGGCAGTCTTTCTTGTCCAACTTTAGTTTTGGCCTTTGGTTGAGCCTTGAATACTCTGTGCTGTTCTGGGAATGCTGCAGCTTCACTGCCCCAGCGGCGGTTCCTGGAACCTCGTGTGAGCAAAGTGCTTCGGGAGATTATGAGCGTGCAGCTGAAGCTCAGTACAAGCCACAGTGGAAATGAGTAGATACACAAATCCTCATCAGCCTTGTGCATCCCTATAAAAGTAAAAAAAACCAAAACCCCAAACAAACCAACCAAAACCCAAACAATTAAACACAGGGTTTTAGATGCATTGAAAAGAGCTCATAACTTGTCTAAACGCTTTTGGAGATGGGATTCTGTTAGAATGGAGTGCATAGAGAAAACTCCTTTTGGAAGTTTAGTCTCCACAATCAAAGAATAAAAAGCTGAAGAATTCTAAAGCTGGAAAGTGCAGTGCATTATAATGCAGGAATAACATCACAAAAATACATAATTCTACCTCTGCTTGTGAGCTATTTATTTTTTCCTGCTAAAAGCTTGCTGTATCTTTCTACTGCAGAGTGAGCAGAGTGTTTCATTTCTCTAATACATATTTTTTTTCATGAGTTAAGTAGACATCATCAAGGTAAGTATGTTTAGATTTTAACTGGAACAGAAACCTTGCTGCTCCTACAGATTGAATAATTTACATCACAGAAACCTCAAAAGCCTCTCTGCCCTCTAATGCAGATGGAGCTACTCAGAAAACTGAAGAGAGATGGTCTCCTCATGGAGATCCCCTGAGCTAGTGAAGATTCTTTAATCAGTCTATAGTCAGCCAGCTGTACATTTGTAAGATGCCTATTTTAGTGTACCTACTAATGCATGCATTCAGGAAACCTTAAAAATGCTCAGATTTGGCAGGTACTTTCACCAGTTCCCATTGTTTCCAGATAATTCTTATCTTGACGGAGGTCACAGATTGGTGCTCAGCCTCATCCTTCTTCTGATAAACTGTTTCTGTTCTCATCAAGAGGAAACTCTTGGCTCCAGTGCCTAGCTGTGAAATGGTACGCTGTTTCCATTCTCCCCTTCCTCTTTTCTTCTTGAGCCAGATGATTTGTTCCCAACTCTCCTCCCAACCATTTCAGAACAAGTTGCAAGTTGTGATCGTCACCTGTTTTATCAAAGTGGGATTCAGACCCTGTTCCTCCCAACCCCAAACCAGTCAAGACTGTTAAAATTTACTTGTGGCTATAAATGGGCTCAGTGAACATTGGGTTTAAGATACTCCCCATCCTGAAAATATCCTTCATTTCTGTGGCTGAGTTCTCCCATAACCTATGGCTAAAAATTCTAGAGAACTGGAAGAAATGGGAAATGCCTTTGCAGTTGCAAATGGCAGCTAGAATTCCTCGCTTAAAACAGACAGAATGGTTAATACAGTTTAGCAGAGCACTTTCAAAACCAAGGATCAATCTCCAGTCTTAAGGATCTACCTATGTATTTCTCTACCTTCTCTTCCAGCATTATTAAGAAAAAGCAAAGGCATGCAGAAATGCATTTATGGTACCGTGGTCCATTTCTCTTCACTTGTAGGAAAATTCAGTACGTGGTTGTTATCTGATTGCGTTTATACAACATGAGTAAGATTTCTTTTAGTCTAAGCCACAGTTACTTGTTCTTCACATCATGTTGGTTGCACAGCACTATAAAAAGGTCTGATTAGTTCAGAAAAGAAGGCAATGTGAACGAGTGATACCTGATAAATGAACTAGTGGCGTGATTTACTGTGACGCTGTTGTCAGAGGGCTTGCGACAGGAGTGCTGGAATGGAATGGAAAAAGGGCTTCCAAGTCTGAATTTACGTCTAATTTGTCATTGTATGAATGACAGTAGCCTAAATCCAAACTTCATTCAAATGTCACAAATGAGTTGAAGTATGTTGAAGTATATTAGATGCCATGAATGGTTTTAAGTTGTATTACTGATGTATAATTTAATCGTAGTGGTTTGATGAAAGCCAAAGCTGACTGAGTTGTGCCAGAAGTAGCCACAAAGTGCCAAAGTTTATTTAAGTCGGCTTAAGTGATGAAGCCCTTCATTTCCCTATCATGTATTTTTTTTCATGAGTTAAGTAGACATCATGAAGATAAGTGTGCACGTGCCAGACATGCCGGAGTGCTCCAGTACTGCTGGGGTTTCATTCTGCTTATTCATCTGTTGAGAAGTTGAAGTAATTAATGCCCCAAATCCGGTGCTGGGTTTGCACTTTTAAAGATCATTTGAAGCGCATTGCGGCTGAGGTTGCTTCTGGAATAGGATGTGTATCTGAGATACACCTTGCCTCAAGTGCTTACAAACCAAAACAGGTAATGGAGTCAGAAAAGGAAGCATGCGAATGTTTTGCTTTAGGCCCTACAGAAAGTCCCTGGAGTCCTAGTTCCGGCTGTTTTTCCACTTGGTGCTTCTTCACGTTTCTGCATACAGTTACCATAATTCCTCTTTTATATTGGCCACAAGTGACTATGAGCATATTAAGATTTCAGTAGGCAAGTTCTCTGTATTTGGGTGGGCTCATCATTTGGAGAGCACATTTCTTTTTAATTGTGTACTGTTTGCAGAGTGTTTTAGCGCTGCTAAAATTCATTGCAAAGACAAAAATCTTTTTCTGTTTGAGGAGGAATGTAGTGACAATGGATTCTCTTTTGGAAAGATTATTTTCAGGTGTTGACAGATTTGAGTTGATCCTGACACGATTAGCTCTCCTGCAGAATGAGACTTGCAATTACCTACACCTGCACTGATGGCGTGCTTGGTTGGGGATTCCCCCTCGTGTTGTCACTATGGGATGCAGGCTCTTGGAGCAGACCGGAGTCCATGTCTTAAGGGTGTTCTGGAGAATGGGAAAATAAACAAGTGTCCCCAAAATGCTGGAATGGACCATCTGTGTACAGGGAAGGGACAATTTTGAGTCAGGGAAGAGCTTTGTTTTCTTTCTGCTGATAGATAGAAGCACTGTTTAATTTGCAGTTAAAAGAACTGTGAGTTCATGGTTTCCTTGGTATGTGACCTTTGTCGACCCATTTGTTCAGTTCAATTTTTGGTAACTGGAATTGGCTAAGAAATTACAGCATATTCACTGCAATAGGAAGAAGAAATCCTAATCTCTTGGGAGACAAACCTTCATTTTTGCATGTACCTTTTTCTCTGAATGACAAAAGCACGTCCAACAGTGAGTCCCAACTATTTAGGCAGAAGAGTAATTTCCAAGGCAGCCCATTCACATTCAGTTCTCTTCCTCTAAAAACAAAGCAATAAATTATACTGGTGTTTAAGGGGTAATCTCTGTGGCTTTAAAGAACATAAACTATCAGAGCCATACCCGCCTGACTGTGCTAAGTGTTGCGCACCTCCTCTACGGGAGTGCGTAACCTCACCTCCCACTGGGAACAGCAGGAATTACGGATAGTCGTGTCCTTCTGCTCAGGCATCACTACCCAGAGGGATCGAGCTCTAACCGAGGCAGCTGTGCCACCGACCGGGCTCGGTAAGTGCAGGCACTATGAGAGGGTGCCATTAGATGATGTCATTGAACCATTAGGAAGCCTGCAAGAATGAGTACCCTCTTCTAATCTGAAAAGTGTTGTGGTTGAGAGTATACTCATCGGACACCCTCCAGGGAAGGTTTCTTTCACACACACTGACTCTGTCAGTGTTACCAGCCAGTATTTTGCTAGCACGAGTCTTAGCTTTGTAACATTTCATGGATCCCTACATCATGCTGAGTAGTGCTGGTCATCTTTTATTAATAACCTCACATCTTTTGCTAGACTAAAAGTATCTTCTTACCCATTTTCTTATTAAATCTTCCATTACTTTAAGATGCTTTCAAGGTCTGTTCTGCTCTCATTTTATTAGCTGGGAACAAAGGCTTTTCAAATGTCAGAAATTAATATATGCTGGTTTCTGGATAAGCAAGAAAATACCTCAGAGTTTGCGGCCATTTTATTATATAATGCTGTCTTTAAGCCTCGTATACAGTTTTTATAAAATATTTCCTTTGTGGCATTTGAGTGCATATCTATACACAATTACAGTTTTACATTAGAAATACTGGCTGTTTGGCAAGATGAGACTTTCTGCTGTTATCATAACCAGTTATTCTTTGGCACATATACAGAATTCGAAGAACTCTTTAAGTTGGAGAAGCAACATTGTGTTCGCCTACGCAAGTCAGTGGAGACAGTTGCATGTTCATTCTGCTTTGAGATGGCCAGAGGCGAGGCAGTTTGCATCTGGGAACCGTGGAGTTAGCACGGTGTGGTGCCTCTGTTAATGAGCCTGCAGAGGATATTGTCGTGCAGGCAGTACAGTGCCCATGCGTCCCCAAGGCTCCTGGATGGAAGTTGGCCTGTATCTGGACACGCTGGAGTACAAGCAAAGCAGTCAGACCCACTCTGGAGAAGACATGCACCTCAGTAAGATAAATATTGTTAGACAGATACTTACTCTCTGAAAAGATGTTGTTGTCTGAGTTTCTCACCTGGAAACATTCAAGGCTAGGCTGGATGGGGCTCTGAGCAACCCGATACAGTTAAAGATGTCCCTGTTCACTGCAGGGGGGTTGGACTAGATGACCTCTAAAGGTCCCTTCCAACCCAAACCATTCTATGACACTGAGGTATTTGGGGTTAATTCTGATTGAGGAATTGCTACGAGAGAGACCAAAGTGTTGAGATGATGTTGTCACTGAAAAACCTTAAACAAAGTTTGGACTCCAGTGATTTCCATCTGCTAGATCACCTATCAGGATGATTACACCAACCAAATCAGAGACTGGAAAGTTATTGATTAGCATACAGAAGAGGGAAGGAAAAAAAAAAAGAATAAGAGGAAAAAGAAAAGAGTAAGAAGCAAATTCTGAGTATATTGAAACTGGTTACACCAGATACATATCTTTGAATCTGCTGTAAACTTCTTGAGAGCAAAGAAACCTGACTGAGTTTTCTCAGACCATCAAAACTAAGGTCAGATTATGTAGTGTAGGCTGGGGTCACGGCCACACCTTGGCCAGCTCAGAGACGTAGCTGGTGTTCATGCACCCTAGGTTCCTTTTTGGACGGCATGTTTCATTCCTTTCTCATGGGGGAAGGTAATGGGGCCTTTGTGTGTGGGTCTGGGGTATAATCGGGATATTCACCTGAACGTGGGAGCTGGGTCAGTGACCTGTCAACCAGCCTCATTTAGATTTTTGCATTGATCAAACTAATAGTAATGATAGTTATTTCTCCTGTTCAAGGCCAACTGGCATAAAAAGAGGAGAGTTATCAAAATGTGAGGGCACACGTTCTTTGGCATGCTCAGGATGTAAAGCATTGTCAAGAGGTATGTGGGGAGAACAGACTGGGTCCGCCACTTACTGCTTTGTTGGATTCCAACTTACTGCTTTGATGAGAACCCGATTTGTTCATCCCAGTCAGGTTTCTCTCTTGTGCTGGTTATTCTTGGGCGGCAGAATGGAATGGGCCGTCTCAGTCCATAATGCTGTTGTAATGTGGTTTTAGGATTAGGTGAAAGGAGGAGTATCTTGATGGAGGAGAATTGCACCAGCACAGTCTCAGGAGTGCTGTGTTAATGTCCTGCTGCTGATGGCCAGGTTTATCTGGAGCGGTTTCACCTTCGGTCCGCCTGTGGCTGAAGCTCAGCAGAGAGGGGCAGATTCTCAGAACCGGGTTGGAAATTGCATCATGCTTTCCAGAGTTCCCTTGCAAATCTCTTGCAATTTTGATTTCTGGAGTTCTGTTTTCTAAAACTCTACGCAGGAGCTGTTGGTGGAATAAACCTTCCCCTTATTATTTTGCTGATGTAGGACTAATTTTATGTGCACCGCTTTTTCTCTGTTGATTTCTAGTTCCCTTCTTACCAGTCATAAGCCTAACAGAGACATTGAATTTTACCAATAATCCTTCATGCTTGGTTGATCTATTTTTTTCTGTCCTTTTTTGCAGGTTATTGTTAATCTTTTGGGAACTCTGAACTATTTCCCATAGCTATGCTCAAAAGTGGATTTGTAGCCTTTACTGCCATTGCTGCTAGTGGACCTTGCTTGAGGCCATAGGGAAGCTGGGACAAAGCCAGGCAAAAAAATCCGGACTTGTGACTCCCAGGCTCATGTCATAAGCACAAGATCACCATTTGTCTTTTATAAGCCTTTCTTGTCTGGTGCTTTCAGATTCTCAGAAAAGTTGGCCTTGAGATTGAGGCATTCATGCTTTTTCATAGCACAAAGATTTTTCCTTGGGAAAGTTTGGTCACGTCACGCTTGTCTGTTTATGAGCAACAAGATGTGTGGTGATGATACAACCGAGATCATTATCACTTGCTTTTTCTGTTACTATGTCATTGAAAACTCACTTTCTCTGGTCTCTAGCCTCTGTAAATCCATTAACGTAAATGGAGTTATGGTCATTTATACTTGCTGAATATCAGTTTTAACAGATGACAGCTGAATGCTTGATGGTACGTGTCCTTCGCATCTTTGAAACAGTTGCTTTGACAATGAATGTATATTTAAAAATATTTCTTACCTCTGGATTTGAGATTATAATGGTGTTACTGGTTTGAAATCTGTGTATTTTAGAGTTTCTCATGGCACTGTCTTCATTAGGGGGTTTATCTCTCTACCCACTCTGCCTCCTTCATCCTTATCCTATCTGGGAAAGTGTAAAGATCCTAAATGCAGACGGACCCTCACAGTTTTTAGCAGAAGGCTGTTGTTGCAGGTGGGACTCAGAATAGTCCTGTAACTACTGACCTTTCCAGAACATGTTTTTATATCTTCTTTGGAGTATGCAGGGGTGATGGGGAGGGAGTTGAAGGTGCTGCCAGCAGAAACGGATACGTTCACCATCATTTCCCTTTGTGTGTGTGTGTGAGAAGCAGCTGTGGTTAATGATTCTGCCTGTGGACGTGCGCATTTATTGTTGTTCAGGAGACCGTTGCAGACCTTTCAAGGTCCTGTTTACGGTGCTTGACTGTTACATAGGATCAAGAGGCATGGGATGGACCTGAGGCCAGAGTGACTCAGTTACGCAGTATTTTTTAATAGAGTTGCATTTATGTACCATTAAGGATTTATGTACCATTGGGAATGAGGTGTTTTTGAATATGATTAGCCAAGATTGGGGACAAGCTGCAACACTGATTGTGTCAAGAGTACAAGTCTGTAATTATGGATGCCCCCACTTTGGCCTTTCTATTGTAATTTTTGTCTTTATGACATGCTTTTCATTATGGGAGAAAAGAAGAAACTATGCAGGATGTGACAGCTACAACCTTATAAACATCTAACCTATTGCTGGCACCCACAGAGACATGATTTAGCTGTTAATCAGTTTTTTCTGTCATTTCTACCTATTTTCTCTGCACCCTGCAATCCCTGCAGGACACCTCAAAGAGGTCTCAGAGGCCTCAGTGTTTGTAACAGTCCCCCTTGATTTATTTCCAGAATTAGCGCTCTGTGAGTCAAGATTCTGTAGCAAAACCGTGGATTCATAATGGGAATGTATGGGGGGTGGGAGGTAGAAACTGTCGTTTCCTCATATTTCGATGTTTTGCTTTGAATATTAATATTGAAGAAAAAAACACTTCAGAAAACTAAGGGTATGACCTAAAACCTAATGAAAGTCAGTGAACAGATCTTGCTGATTTCAGGTTTTGGGGTCGGCCCTGCACATAGTTTTCTGCAATGCTTTTTGTATTTTACTTTTGTGTTTTTTTCAGACACTTAAATGCACCTTATTAGAAATGCTTTGAGAGGCAAAATTTAGGCTACCCTGACTGTGGTTTATTGAAAATCTCAACCATAACATTGCATTAACAGAATTCTTTGCATTTAGCACTATTACTCGACAGGGTAGAAAATTACTTATGTCTGGAATCGTTGTCTAAAAACCTTTCCAGAGGTGTCAGGGGAAGCACATTATTTATGTGTTTTTCACCTTGCAGGAGAAGGGAAGAGCTGTGGGCCAAGCCTGCAGCTCAGGGCTGGAACCAATGCATTCCACAGCATCATGCTAAACTGTTGGTAGAGAGTAAGAAACCATAATAAATGGGCACTTTTCTAAAAATGTAAGACAAGATTTTTGAAATACACATTGTTTCAGTTCTTACCTCAAGGAGTGGTAAGAAGTGGGACAATGGGAACATAAAGAAGAAAGGCAAACCTGAACAGCTTTAGTGGTGTTTTCAGGTACAGGTGCGCTTATCCTCTGAAGGGGGTGAAGAAACCCTTGGCTTTGTTGTCCTCCTTTTTAAAAATAGGAGATATTATCACTGAATTTTCTGGAAAAAAGGTTATGATTCTGGTTTGGACGGTGCACATTTTCCCCTGTCCTTGCCTCATTCAGGAATTTGTTTTGCTTGCAAAGTATATATATTATATGGGTTAAACACTATTTCATCTTTTTTCATGAAAACAATACATTTTTCAGGGATTATGGGTTCTGTTACAGGGATGTTTGATCAAGAATGTATCATTTGTACAGATTATTCTGTCTTGCAGCAGATGATCTCTTGTGCCTGCTTCTGACCCTGATTTCAGAAGTGGCCAAAAGGAAATGTGCACAAGCTGAAGAAAAACTCATAAGGACTTGCAACATTATATTGGATATCAAGATCGTATAATGAAGATGCTGGAACATGCAGATATTGTAATGATACATATTGCTTAGGGTTTGTCTAACTTGCAGGCTGCAGTCTTAGCCATACTGGCACAGCTTCATTACAGGACCCTTTTGGTGTAGATGTGACATATGCCGACAGGATTTTCTTTTTTTCTGCAGGCTGTTGTAACACCTCCTTAAATGTGTAAGCTTAGCTAAGACAACTCTTATCTACTGATGCAACCATGACTGTATGAAGGGCTTGGCCATCCTAGAGCAGTTAGCTGTGGTGGTGTTTTCGTGTGAGCTAATAGACGTACAGGGCAGTTATGGCACAACCCTGTGAGGCAACCTGGATAGTATCTGCCTATGCAAAAGTGAGCAACTAGTCAGCTGCTACCAGTTCTAACACGTGAATGTGAAAGCTCTCTGTGCTACTTCTATTCCGTGCAAAGTTCTGAGGCAACCGTTCTTCATTTTAAAATAGTCAATTAAATGGTATGTTCTCATCAATGGCAAGCATAAAATTGTGCACACCATTTGAACACCAATGATCAGAAAGGCATTTTGTTAGTTAAGAATTAGGTGAAATATGTTTGTTTTATGAATGTATTATGTAGCTTTAAAAAATAATTATCAAGGGTTTTAATAACGCCAGAAAATAATCAGCCAAAAGGATGGGAGGAGTGCAGTAGAAGGAGAAAAGACTATGGGTCTGCTTTTGCATGTGAGGGTCTTGTTTCTGTTGCTGTATCATTCCAGCCCTACTCCTTTAAAGGATCATCTGACCGCTGATACGCATATTTATTCCAGGGGCACTCCTTGTTGCTCAGATTCTAAATAAAACAAGTCTGCTGTGGTCAGCTTCTCTGCTTCTGTGTCTTTAGTCTGGAGAGCTCACAGTTTCTCACAAACCTGATAAAAGGCCCATTTCTGCTGAATGTCTGGCAGTGGCTTAGAAGCCTTTTTTCTCAGTCTTGGATTTTATGGTAGATTTGTCCATCTACCTGTTGTTCTGTTGCTATTTACTGAATGTACAAGGATGACCATGCCTTAGACTATCCAAAGCCACTTACTGAGTGGATATTTTCCATATTGAATCATATGGAATCATATTGAATCATAGTTCATATTGAATCATTACAGTCAGCATGGGTTTATGAAAGGAAGGTCCTGCTTGACTAACCTGACATCCTTCTCTGACAAGGTAACCCATCTAGTGGATGAGGGAAAGACAGTGGATGTTGTCTACCTGGACTTAAGTAAAGCCTTTGACACTGTCTCCCACATCATTCTCCTAGAGAAGCTGGCAGCTCATGGCTTAGGCAGGTGTACTCTTCTCTGGGTAAAAAACTGGCTGGATGGCCGAGCCCAGAGAGTTGTGGTGAATGGAGCTAAATCCAGTTGGCGGCTGGTTACAAGTGGTGTTCCCCAGGGCTCAGTGCTGGGGCCAGTCTTGTTTAACATCTTTATCAATGATCTGGATGAAGGGCTTGAGTGTACCCCCAGTAAATTTGCACATGACACCAAATTGGACAGGAGTGTGGATCTGCTTGAGGGTAGAAAGACTCTTCAAAGGGACCTGGACAGGCTGGATTGATGGGCCGAGGCCAACTGTATGATGTTCAACAAGGCCAAGTGCTGAGTCCTGCACTTGGGTCACAACAACCCCATGCAATGCTACAGGCTAGGGGAAGAGTGGCTGGAAAGGTGCCCAGGGGAAAAGGACCTGGGGGTACTGGTTGACAGCCGGCTGAATATGAGCCAGCAGTGTGCCCAGGTGGCCAAGGGGGCAACAGCATCCTGGCTTGTATCAGGAATAGAGTGGCCAGCAGGAGTAGGGAAGTGATCATGCCCCTGTGCTCCACACTGGTGAGGCCGCCCCTCGAATACTGTGTTCAGTTTTGGGCCCCTCACTACAAGAAGGACATTTTGATGCTGGAGTGTGTCCAAAGAAGAGCAATGAAGCTGGTGAGGGGTCTGGAGCACAGGTCTTATGAGAAGCAGCTGAGGCAACTGGAGTTCTTTAGTCTGGAGAAGAGGAGGCTGAGGGGAGACCTTATCGCCCTCTACAGTTACCTGAAGGGAGGGTGTAGCAAGGTGGGTGTGGGTCTCTTCTGCTAAGAAACAAGCTATAGGACAAGAGGAAATGGCTTTAAGTTGTGTTGGGGGAGGTTCAGATTGGATGGTAGGAAAAAATTCTTCACTGAAAGGGTTGTTGAGCTTTGGAAGAGGCTGCCCAGGGAAGTGGTTGATTCCCCATCCCTGGAGGTATTTAAAAGATGTGTAGATGTGTCACTGCGGGACATAGTTTAGTGGTGGGCTTGGCACTGCTAGGTTAACAGTTGGACCTGATGATCTTAAGGTTTTTTTTCCAACCTAAGTGATTCTGTGATTCTGTAAAATCTCCAGTTAGAGAAACTATCAAGACTCAAGTAAGCCATTACTTAGGCTTCAGGGCAGTATCAGCCTCTTTGTTTAACTTTTATTAATAAAAACCATCTATGGTTATGGAAGTCTTGTCATTCTACTGTTTAAGTTTCCTTACAACTAAAAAATGTGTCCCAGTGCCTCGCCCAGACACAGATTTATTTTGGAATGGCAGGGCAAGCATCTCCTTCTCTGATTAGAAACATCTGGATGCATGGCATGACTATGCTGCTCATTCACACTGCTGTTAGATCCAGTCCTGCTGTATGTTAGATCTCTGCTGCAATTTAAGACAATTATTTCCACTTCTTTTCCCTATTGATGTGCAACTTTCTTCTCTACAATAGCCCTTGATGGGTTTCGTTATCATAAATATATTTTCCACAGTTTTCTTCAGACTGAACAGTTCAAATTTCTCTTTGGTTATGTTTCCTTGTTCCTGATTGTTCCTGTTGCTCTCCTCTGGATTTTTACCAATTGGTCCACATGGTTCTTGAAACATGTTTCCCAATTATGAAGGCAGGCCTCCAGCTGAGGCCTTTCCATTGAGTACAGAGAAAGTTACTATATATATTTGAATTCTCACTCTTGTTGGTACATCTCTTTTTTGGGGGGTTTGTTTGAAGTATTGTGACACTGATGACTCATTTGGTTTGTCTGCTGTAAACTGCAAACTCCTTTTCTTCAGAGCACCTATCTAGCCTGCTGTTTCCAGTCTGGTATTTATGCATCTACTGGTTTATGCTGTATTCATACCTACTTAGCATACTGAGTTTCATTCTTCATCTTAGACTGTTTCCCCATTTCATCAAAATAATTTTGAATACTGTCTTCCCTTCTAACATAACATGGTTCCTGCCTTCATGTCATCCATAAATTTAGTTGTTACATGTTTTATTCTAGCAGCCAAGTCACTAATGAATCTGTAAGATAATTTGCTCTGTGGAACCAAGACAAAACCTCCAGGAAGCCCAGTTAATCCATCTGTCAGTGACCATTGGTCAAAATTCTGCTGTTATTACAGAAATGGCTTTGGCTTTTATGATTTCTTTTGAGCAATGATTCTGCTGATGGATCCTGAGACGTGATCTGTCTGAGGAAGTGTAGCAAGAACATCTTTGCTAACCTAGCAAGGGAGGCTTTAGATTATGCTCTGGACATAAGCTGGCAATGTGTGCTCACAGCCCAGAAGGCCAACCGTCTCCTGGGCTGCATAAAGAGAAGCGTGGCCAGCAGGTCAAGGGAGGTGATTCTGCCCCTTTACTCTGCTCTGGTGAGACCTCACCTGGAGCACTGCATCCAACTCTGGAGTCCTCAGCACAAGAAGGACATGGACCTGTTGGAGCAGGTCCAGAGGAGGGCTTCTAAAATGATCCAAGGGCTGGAGCACCTCTCCTATGAGGACAGGCTGAGAGAGTTGGGGTTGTTCAGCCTGGAGAAGAGAAGGCTGCGGGGAGACCTTATTGTGGCATTTTGGTATTTAAAGGGGGATTATAAAAAAGATGGGGACAATCTTTTTAGCAGGGCTTGAAGTGACAGGACAAGGGCTAACGGTTTTAAACTAAAACAGGGTAGATTTAGACTGGATATAAGGAAGAAATTTTTTACAACGAGGGTGGTGAAACACTGGAATGGGTTGCCCAGAGAGGTGGTAGATGCCCCATCTTTGGAAATATTCAAGGTCAGGCTGGACAGGGCTCCGAGCAACCTGATCCAGTTGAAGATGTCCCTGCTCACTGCAGGTGGGTTGGACTAGGTGATCTTTAAAGGTCCTTTCCAACCCAGACCATTCTGTGTTCCCTGGGTCTTGTGATCAAAGTCTGGAGCAAAGTTTAGATGTGGGGGGGCAGTAAGGAAGTGCCTGGTGGACAGCAACACTTTCCCTGCGAAAACAACAGGAACAGGGGCCCATTTTAAGGTGCCAGTACATGATGGTGGCCTTTGCACCAGTGGCCATGAAACTGTAGAGTTTTAAATCCTGAGAGAAGTGAACAAGACTGGCAGAATTATAATCCTAGCCTTCAGTACAGCAGATCTTGATTTGCTCATGGATGTGCTTGGGAGGATCCCGTGGAGATGTGCTGAAGACCAAATGGTGGCCAGGAGAGCTGGTTTATCTTCAAGCACAATATGGGGGGGGGGGACACAGGCTGTTTATCCTTGCAGATATTCAGAATTGGATATTAAAAATAGGTTTTATAGGAAAGAAGTTCTTCGGCAGCTTTGCCTCAGCAGTCCACCAATAATTTGATATATAAGGAAGCTGGAAGAGGTTTTAGAACAGGGCTCTGTTTTTTACATTTTTTACGATGAGGGTGGTGAAACACTGGAACGGGTTGCCCAGAGAGGTGGTAGATGGGTAGATGCCCCATCTTTGGAAATATTCAAGGTCAGGCTGGACAGGGCTCTGAGCAACCTGATCTAGTTAGCAGTGTCCCTGCTCACTGCAGGGGGTTTGGACTAGGGGTCCCTTCCAACCCAAAACATTCTATGATTCTATGATTCTATGATTAGAAGAACAATGAAGTGATTAATGCGGATATTGCTAGTGGAAAAGCCCATGTATTTGGAGAAAAAAAAATACTTAAGTGGCAATTAGACTTTAATTAATCTTCTGTGTCATGCATTTATTTTCTTTGCCCTTACCTTACGCTGCTAAATAAATATTTTTGAAACCTCACAATTAATAATGAATGTCTTCTCTTCGTGGCTTGGCAAATATCTGATAAGTAAATCGTCACAGAGTTATGTTCTAAAGTAATTTTCAGGAGACATTTTCCACTTGGTTGGAATTTAGTCAGGAACATTGCTGATAAGATACCATTGTAATATGGGTGGCAAACTTGATAAAACTTACAGATTTGCTGTAAGTTCCTAGGGGAAAATCTTGGCACTACTGGACTTAATGTTTTCATAGGTGTTTTTTTCCCAGACCCCTCATCCTCATCTTTGAGAAGTTGAATCACATAGTTTGTTCGCTTTGAAAACTGTGTTGTATCTGCAGCATGGTAATCCTCAGGGGGTTCTAGGATTTCTTTCTGCATATTGAGCATAGCATTTTGCTATTGCCTCCTACTGGTTGGGGTTCTTTGAAGGCTCAAAGCTCACTGGAGTTTCAAAATACATTTCTATTAAGGGCTTGTTTTCAATTATCATCATGATGTCTTTATTTTCAGGATGTGCTCTGTTCTTTACAAACAAATAAAAAAGACCAGCATCTTGTTAATGGCTATAAGGTCAGCATGTCACCCAGCATCCACTCCCTGTGGACCTACAAAACAAATGGTGATGCCATTTCAAGGACTGTCACGAGCACCAGGTTAAATACACTTGGAACTATGGGTTCTTTGGGATCAAAGTTTCATATGTGAACCTGTTGCTTTCCTGGCTAGTGAATAAATAACCATCAAGAGAAGTGGTCAAAGGAATAAATGAGTACATGTGCTCTTTTTTTATTATCCTAGTAATTTAGATCATTCTGTCATTCAGCGGAGTTTGAAGAGCCCAGTTTCAGATAACTGGGAATTTACTACTTAAATCTTAATCCTTTAGTTTGTACAACATCTGGCACCATGAGGCTGGAACACTGAGGCACATCCATAATAAAATTAGTAATACTTTCTACCTTGTGTAGATTAGAGTCTATGAACTACATAAATGTATAAGGTAATGCAATATCATGGTATGTTCTGTATCAGCAAAGGTAAGGTGTGAAGATCAAACTTTATACATTAACTGGTGGAATGTCTCCATTAATGCATTGGTTTAAGGAGAAACTACACTAGTGGTCACCTATTTCTAATAGTCAATAAAATGTGTTCCCTGTGGGAGAGCTCCCGTATTAATGGTAGCTCATTGTTCAGCCAGATGTTTTAACAGATAGAAAAGCAGCAGGACTTTTGGTAACTACTGATAACAGATCTGTCAATATTTGGTAACTACTGATAACAGACCTGTCAATATCTTTCTTTTTAATCTTTTTAATGCAAACTGTAAAATTCTCGATGCTGTTGCCATACAGATTGAAATATTACATATTCCTCTACTATATGATGGTATTGTTCTACTTGAAAAAATCACAACTAGTAAAGAAACAAAAGAAAAGCTGCTTTTTTAATAGGCAAAAATACCTTCGGTAAGAAATTTTTGGCAGAGAACATTACCTTTATTCAGAAATTCTATTGTGGTGCCTCTCTAATAGTTGACACCTCTTGACATACCTTCAGTTTTCTCTGTGGATGTCTAGATAACTTCTGCCTTGTGTAAAGTGACATACTTTGGTCTGTTGTCATACCATGTGAATCTCTAGTTCTTAATGCGTCATGACAGATACAGTGCAGATGAAGAGCACCTAGAAGAAAGAAGGCACAAAAGTTGCCAAAAAGCATTAAAAAGCACTGTCAAATTCAGTTTGTGTGAATTTTATGCAGAATATTTTAAACTGAAAAGTCAAATTTTTACTTCATGTGAAAATTGTAATTTATTCAAAAGTGTGTCTGTGGTCTAACAGTTATTAGAGGAAACTTCAGCCATCCCTGTAAAAAAAATATGAGCATGTACATATGTGGAAGAGGAAAATAGAAGTATTTAGAAGAATGTCACTAAAGCTAAGCAAGTTACTCTGTGTATTTGTGTGTAAAAAACAGTTTTTGGTTGCTTTCTGCTGTCTACCTTCCCATGTGGTTGACTCTTGGGAAGGAATTGCTCCTTCAGGAATTGTTCAGTCAATCCAGAAAAGGAACGTCATGAGGAATTGGGGGATCTGGGCTTGTAGAAAGTCCACTTGTTTTATTTCTGGTAGAATTTTAACAGTTCATGTATTTTCATGGAATAGTTTTATTACTGTTGAATCAATATTTTTGGATAAAAAGTCTTCCACTGTAAGATTTTTTTTATCAGTTGATTATTGATATACAACATTTAGACTGCATTACTGCAACTCTCGCCAATAATTCCTTAATAATCAGCATATACTTAAGCATAAGTCTCTGAGCAGCGTCTTTGATAATAATGAAAAAAGTGAGTTTCAGCTGTCACTGGATAGGCTGCTATTAATTCTAGGTAGGTTCAGCATTTGAAACAAATCTATAGGGAAAAGATTCCTGTACTGAAAAACAAACTAGTATTTGTTATTTTGTATAGATTGACAGGCACAACATTCAATAGATTCATGTAGCTGAAGTTAAATGGATGCACGAGTGTATCTAAGACTGGGCTTTAAGCTATGAATAACTCTGCCGTACCAATTTTATTGGGGCTTTTTTTAGTATAAAACTGTATTTTCCCTGAAAGGGATTGATAAGCAAATTGTGGATGTGACATAAGGGCTAAATAGTGAAACCACTTCATACTTAATATATCAACTTACCATAAATTTCTGGATAAAAAAAAAAGCTGGCAACTGCATTTTTAAATTTATAGATGGAAATAAAAAATAAGTAATTGTTAGAATTCTATGTTGTGTGATATATGCTCACCTAGTCTTTCTTTTCTTTCTGCAAAGAAATTAATTTATAAGTATATGAAAAAAGACAATTTTTGCGTGTTTGAGCTCATAAACAATTTTTCATACACCTCTTATTTCTTAATGCTTTCTTTAGGACTTGCAAATATTTATTTTAAAGAGGTTTCATAGCTTATTCTCTGCTATATGTGGCTCTTATTCTTTCTGTCTCCTGTTAAATGTAATGTTGAAGGTCAGACTCTCAGGTTGCAGTTGTAGCAAGGGGATATATTTCAGTCAGTGTTGGATGTAGTTTCTTTTTGATGTGCATGTGATTTACTAGGTTACATATATCCCATAAAATAACTCATGACGGCTGTGTGCCAGAACAGATAGCTTTTCTTCCTTCCATAAACCTTTGACTTGGCTGTTCTCTCCACTGCCTTTCACTAAGTACAAAATTGGTGCTGTTGCCCGATAGATGTTCAGAAAGGATGTTTTAAATGTGGCAGAAACCTGTGAAAATATTTTCAGGGATCGGTTGACTCCAGGTGGTGTTCATGCTGACAGAGATGGAGATGATTTATCTGAAGCTTTGTTCCTTCTGGGGGCAGGACCAGTAGTTAGTTCAGCACAGGGGAAATGTCTGTACTTACTAGTAAGGTGCTGGTTTGAGATACGTGATGACAGTGGCTTCCCCCTTCTCCCCTTGAAATCCCATCACCTGGACAGGTAGTCCGATGTTTCCCTACTTTTAAAATTAAGGGGGTGTGTATCCTTTCTGAAGAGGCTGGAAGGTATAGAGTGTTACCACGGTTCTCATGAGTCAAAACCATGCTGAATACCTTTTTTTTTTTTTTTTTTTTTAAAATTATTTTCCCTAGTTTTGCTTGTTTGTGTGCTTATGTGTAGAGGATCATGCATATGTTATTTAAAAAAAAATAGATATTCTAATTTGTAGACAGTTTTTGGATGCCTTTTGAACCAGCAGCTCTGCAACACCGCTGGACCCCTAACACCTTTCTAACAGAGCAAAAATGTCCACACTGGATATAATGGTGAACTCTACTAACAGTAGCAGGGTTGTAACAGAGTTTATTTCAGTGATACTCTACATTTTAGTGAAGTTTCCAGAGTAGGTGGATGTGAGAGAAATGCAATAGTAGAAGATTATAAACCAGGTACCCTGAATAAGGTCGAAGCAAAGGCTGGAAACAGTGTGCTGAATACATTTATGAAGCTGAAACTATTCAGAAAATCACAGGCAAATTGGGTTTCCCTTGCTCAATGTGGGGTGGGTTCCCAGCATGAATTTTCATTTGTGGGAACTGTGTAAGCCTGAGGAGTACAAATGCACCATTTACCCTCTTCAGTGAGAGAAAATTTGAATGAACCATGTGTGACTCGGTCAAACATAAGGACAAAGTGAAGACAAAAGGTATGAGTTTGCACTACAGACCTGACTTTTGTAACTAGTTGGTACTAAAGCAGCCTCCAAAACCCATTGGTTTATACATTGCTTTCTTCTGGTTTAGTTAAGGACACGCAAACTGTTTTTCAGAACTGTTTTTCAGGGAGCATTTATGATAAGTGTAAAACCGCAAATATTTCCAGTAATGGTGTGTTTGGGTTTTTTTTTTTTTTCTTTTTTTTCCTCCAGTAAAGCAGGTTTATCCATGACTACTCTGATAGTTTGGATACTGCTTGTTTAGTACCTTCTTGAAGACAAGCAGACAAGTTACTTGGGCAGTAGAATGAGGAAAGCAGGTGTCACGTGTTGTGCTTTGATAATCAGCTTCACTGTAGTAAAGCTAGAAGGATTTAGAAATATAATAATTAGATCTAACAGGAATAGATTCACTGTAATGCTTAAACACTGGAACATACGAGAAAAGCTAGAGGCTGTAATCAGGTCTTGCACAAATGTTTTTTCTATGTGTGAATTCAGACTTCACCAGTGTTACATCCGATCTACAGCTGTGTTAAGGGACCAGTGCTGTATCTGGGTACGTGAAGATCCAACAGTGGCCAAATTCTGCTCACCTGCAAAAGAATTTAAATGAGTAGTCTTTACAGTGACAAGTGTTATCTTTGCCTACTAATTTCATTAATGTTAATCTGCCATTTTGCATATTAATTATTAAATTTCTGTTCCACTGTTGCAGTCAGGTAGTTTAAGACTATTTCTTGGTAATTTGAAGTTACAGGTGCAATCCAGGTGTTGCCAAGAATGTTCTTGCTTTTGCTGTAAGTTTTCTTTGAGAATATTTTAAAAATTGCAAATCAAAAGCTGAATGTCCATGTTTTCTAATTGTTTGAACTGAAAACAGCAGAGTTAGCAATTGGCTATCATTTTAATGTTTTACTGGAGTTGTCTTTGAGCAGAAGTACTGTATCTTAATTAAAATGGCATGATGTAAGATGAATTACTTCATAAACACATTTTCCATCAGTAATAGCAATTTTAGTTGCATTCCTTACCAGAGCTGATCAATCAAGTGAATAAGATAAATACGCTTTTTTTTGGTCCTTAGTTTCTTACTCTTTTCAGCCAAATACACACATACATATACACATATGTATGTATTTATTTACTTTTGGGCTCATGCCTTTACTTACTGTCATGTAGCTATTAGCTAGCATGTTCAGAGTTTCCTGTTCATTTGTTCTTTTTTGTTTGTAGTAGTACTGAACCGTTTGGAAAGATGTAGGCAATATAAAAAGTTAATGTATTCCCTGTAAATGTCACAGCTTTTGACAGGCAGGTATATTTGGAAAGGCTATTAATATTTGTGTGTGGATCAAGCTCATAGGGTCAGATCCAGAAACAGGTTATAGTAATGCTTATTGTCTTCAAGAACACTAATAATGCTGGTCGGAGAGCTCAGGGCAGTCAGCATCACGCTTGAGAGTAAGTGTTTCAATTAACAGGTCGATGCTGGAGCTTTTGGTTGGGTTTTGGATTTGGGTTTTTCTGGGGGGGTGTTTTTATTTTGGTTTTGATTCTGTATGTGTCCCCTGAAACTCTGGCACTCAGATTCTGTGCAGTGACTATCGAGCTCAAAGGTCTAGGGGCTAAGTGGCAAAGGAAAAGAAGTGCAAGTGGGTGTTTTTTTAATTATCTCTTCCCTAAAACCTTGTAAGGTAGACAGATTTGGATATGGGGATGCAAGGTAAACATAAGGCATAGATATCTTTCACATTGGCCTACTGGAAAACTTTTGGAAACTCAATATATTAGTGGATTATAGACTAGCAGACCAAACTTTGGGCTCTGGAACAGGTGTGAGTATTGCTGGACTCACAGGTTGATGAAGTTGGAAATGTTTTGCAGTGAACATCCCATCATTGACTAAAACCACAGAAATATGGATACTCATTCAAGAGGATGTCCAAAATATGTAAAAGAAGATGGATAAGAGGAATGTCTCTGTGGATGAGAACTGTTATTTTTTAGGCTAGTGTATGTTTACATGCCCTGATTCTTCTGTAGTTCTCCAATTACAGCTTTTTATTGCTTCTTAGCAGCTTAGTATGACTTAGGCAGAAAGTAGTTGATGATGCATGAGAGAAAATGCTACCTAGTAGGGTATTTCCACCCCCACCCCCCCCCCCTCATTTTAATGCACTGCATCTGGATATCTTCAGTGTCCCATTTTATGTATTTTTACTGTCAGTGCAGAGAAGTGGAACAAATATGAGCAAGAACAGATTTAATTTGCTATTCCACTGCCATTATCCTGTTAGTACTTTATTACTTACTGAAAACCTATCTCAAAGTAATGGTATGGTGCTGCTTAAGAGCAAAGTTGTGATTAATGCCAAGGTTTTGATCTGGTTTTTTCTGTTGTAATGGGGGAATGCTAACTTAAAGCAGAAGTTATGTCATCTACCTTACTGAGAGTTTAACGTAAGCAGCGTGGAAGATGCCTGCTGTTTGCAGAAGTCGCTGGTGACGTTACTCATTAGACATATTTCCTTCCAGTGGATGGAGGCAAATTCTGCACATAGAGACCTCAGTTTTTATATATCTATGCATTATTCAAGGTAAGTGATTAAAGAAGTTACGTGGATGTATTTCAGGCTCTTGGCTCTTCGGAAACCACTCACGGTGGTTGTTCTAGGTATCAGAGCTACATGATCAAGTTGCCTAAATCACTCGGGATTATCTCTGTTTCCCAGCTGGATGATCAAACCTCACTGGGCATGCAACAGTGACAAAGCGATGTGATAAGGACAGCGCCGTCCTTTCCTTTTCCTGTCACTCACTGACCTTTCCAATTTCCTGAGACAGTGGATGGCCATGGCTAGGGCAGCATTGCCTGAAGCTCTTTGGGGAGTTTCTTCTTGCACCTGCTCTGAAGTGGTCGCTTTGCACTGAGGCATTCACTGTGCTGGAGAGATACCAAGAATTGGATGGAAGTAACATTATCGTGTCACTTGTGAATGAGGCTGTTAACACTGGAAAGGACTCTGGATGTGCTTTCAGGGCTGCTTATACATTTCGGTAATTGCCCAAAATATAACAATCAGCCTGGAGAAGAGCCTGAACTGCAGGTGGCCTGATAAGCTCTGAAATACAGATTTATGTTCTTCTCCGTTGCTAGCAAACGGAATGAAACAGATACCGCTGCTTCCCTATCCTCTTCTAATCCTTCTTTTCTTCTCCATTCATACAAACACTCACTGTCAGAGTCAGAGTAGATGACAACCTCGTGTTTAGAGCCATGGGTTTGCTTTTTCAAATGCTGAAGAAGAAGGAATCGAACTTGTCTCCCGTAACCTAGGCAAGTGCTCTCACTGCTCTGGAGAGGAAGCAGGGAACTCCCCAGGATGCTTTTAAAAAAGCTAGCGATGAATGCTGCTCTGAAAAAGTGACTCTAAAGAAAACTCCAGTGTGAACATCCGGCTCTGAAGTGCCCAGATTAGGATATTTCAGATCCCCTTAGCTTCTGGGTTCAAATTGACTTAGGCATGAGCTAGATGTCAAACACTTCCTCCTTCTTTAAGAAAATTAGGCATAAACCAGAAAATTACATTTTAAAGTGCCGAGGGAGATCTAAGGAAGCAGCTGTGGCTGACACTGAGTTTGAGAATAATTAATGGCTATGCAGAGTTTATCAGGTTCAGAGTTAGGCATCAAAATCCCCACAGCACTTTTAGTCTGTAATCTTAGAATTGCTGATCCAGCTGGTTTCATATTCGTAAGATGTCTCCTTTGAAGGCAGTGGATCTTTAGGAGATCATAGGATCACAGGTACTATATCAGGATTAACACTCAGTTCATGAAATTAGTTTGCTGAAATCAGTTTTGGCATTAAATAGTACCACAGGGCTCATGGGGGAGAAACATTATCAACAGAAATGTTGCAAAAGCAATGAAAAGGCTGTGTAGGAAATGTAGTTCAGAATCTGGGGGAAAAACTGTGAGTGGTTTTGCTTTTGTCTGTCCAAACCAATCTTGGGACGCTCTCCAGTACTTTGAACTTCTGCCCCTAATATCTTTGTGCTTTTCCCCCATGGTTCTCCTGGCATTTCTTAAGTCTCTTTCACTAACATCCAACATCCTTGCATCATTCTCTCAGAAACGCACCTTGGCTTAAGAAAACCCAATATATGCCATAATTTACTTCCTACCCACCAGGATGTATATAAGCCCTGGTGTAAGGAGCTGAGAATTGTCTTTCCCTTCCTTTCTTAGTCTTTCTTACTTGTGCGACACACCCGCTACTTAGTTCTTGATCTTTAAAATACCACGTAAACTGCTTTACTGAAGTCCATGGTATACTTATTTATGCAATTACTTACATGCTTTATGTACGAAAGCAAATTCCATGTCGTTGCTTGCACACCAGAGTGGTTGCAGAGAGCAAGGCCAACATTTCTCTGCTCATTTCCAGCTGTGTTTTCTGTCATAAGCTTCAAACAATTATGGGTTGGATAAAATAAGACCTAAAAATCAGAGCAGATATACATCAAAGCAGAATTAAATAGTCCAAGAGCTGCAGCTCAAAACTGGGCTGCTGTCTTCATCATCATTTGTGGCACCTCTGTGGTCTGTACATGCCATCAGGTAAGAATCTATGTCTGGGCTAGGCGTAAGAAATTTGCTTCTTTCCTACATCATTTAGCATGTTTCTGTGTTGGTATCCCTATATATTAGATAATTTAAGAAAAACTGAAAGGAATTAAGAAATATTTTTTCATGCATTTTAAATAACTAGCGCGTGGACTTGAGCTTTCCCAGGGTGTATTATTGTCTGGCTGAATTCCTGTGGCTTATCTGAAGTACACGACTGATGTTTTTCAAGACAGAGATTTATTGATTGTTATGGTGCTCTTGGGGAATCATTACTGTCTTTCTAGCACAGGTGCCTGTAACCTTTTAAGAACTGACTTCTATTTAGATGAATTGTCATCTATTTGATCTCCGAAAAGCTGTGAGAGGATTAGAGGTGACATGGACATCACACTTTTTTGATAAACAGCTTTCATTGAGCTGAAATGCATGTTGCCATGCTTTTAATTATTCAAGATACACTTAAAAAATGCAAAAGCAAAGAGAAGAAGGAAATCTGAAGAAGCTATTAATGACCCCAGCGCAAAACCAAAACCAGAGCACATAAAGGAGAAGAAACAGTCTCCTGTTAAATAGTTCTAACAAAGACAGCACAGTTAAATGAGCCCTGTAAATTGTAACTATTATTTTGTTTTCTCAGAGAGATATAGGAAGTCACTAAGAATCTAAAAACTTGATACTGGCTGCTGAAACCTGGTCTGATAGAATACCCTTAAAGAATTTAGAAGACAACTTATTTGCCCAGTGACATGGATTACCAAAGTGATGCTATTAAGATTTTAGGATGCATTTTAAATCTTTGCAGCAGTTTATGAAAATAAATGAATTAATTCTTGCAGCCTGAGTCAGATTTCTGTATTTTTAAGCATAGATAGGCTACGCATAGGTCTGGTCAAATTCACAGGGTAGTGTAATCTAAAATAAATATAAAAATTAAAAAATTGAAACAGGGCATGTAGCACTTCACAAATAAAACATGGTAAGTTTTCAGTGACTTAAAAATGGTACAGCAATGTTAGTGGCCCATGAAGACTGCAATATATTGATAAATGATATAGAAGGGAGCCTTTTGAAAAGACTGTGTATGAAAGCTCCATCTCTGGCCAAGTGAACTTTTCTAGACAAGTTTTCTGCAGGCTCATTTAGTGTCCTAATTATTAAGCTGTAGTACATGAGACATTATTAATTGATGTCCTCTGTGAATGGTGTCTAAAGTCATTTAATCCAGCCCTGTGTTTCCAAATTGTCCTTGCTTTTATTAACAAAGTTAAAAATTACCAAAGAGAAAACTGGTTTGTTTTTTTTTTTCATTCACTAAAAAACTGAAGCAAACTTGGTTTTTACATTGATCTGCAATAATAATGCATGTATGTATTTACTGGAACTGTCAGCAACACAAAGAAAGATTTTTGCCCATTTGTCATCACAACTCCTTTCTGAAGTATAAATGGAATAATTTCTGCTTTAGAAATAGAGAAAGGGGTGTGGGGAGAAGTACATTTATTAAGGATGAAGTTTGTATTATGAATTTAAATTTATAAAAGTTTGATTAAGAACAGTTTTTTGTTAATTTTGGTGAGAGCATACATTACTCAAAGCTTTAGTATTATTTATCTCCACATTATGTAAAAGTAACAAAGTCAAATAATAGCAGGTGCTTTTTGGTTTTCTGAGGATAAAACATTTTAAATTGTTTGTAAGCATAGTGGATATAAAGACTTAAATTTTAAACCCAGGACATACCTAACAAGTTCTTCTGCAGTAAAGGCAACCCTGTCTCTTGTTTTAAAGTCCACCACTATCAGAGGTTAAGTTCCTTCCTGACATCTACAGTAAAGAGCTCTTTACTGTAATTACCTTGAAAGCATGAAAGATTATTTGCATTTTTGGGGCACAGATGAAGAGCTTTGTTTTCCATCTCCCTCTCTTTCCATCTCTGGATTTGAAATGCATGGAGAGTAAATATAAGTAGTACTGTAAGAACAAACCCTGTCACAAAATGTGTTTATTCCTATGGGAATATTATGGAATTTCAATGGATCTAGCAATAAATAATTAAACTTTAACATTTACATACATTATATTTTCAAAATATGCTCAAAGTATATTTTGTGTTTATTACTTTATAAAATACCATTGTATATGAATCTTAACGTAACCCCAGGTTTTTCTGCAGTATACAAGAAAAGGCATTTAATGTCTAAGTATAATTAAGCACAAACTGGAGTTTTGAAGCTGAGAGCCGGGCTTGTTTCCTAAGTGACCTAGAAGGGCAGTTATCTTTTACAAACAAAAATGTTGGCAATCTCTGTGGTAAGTGGCTGTTGGGAAGCCCTGTACAAGGACTGCTGACTTCTTTGGAACATCTTGCATTTCTTTATTTAGACTCAGTAGAGAACTGTTAGAAGGAAAAAACCACATTTCCATTCTTAGTAGCCATCTCCCTTAATTGACTGGGTACTTTTGTCAAGGGGAGGGTTTTCGTGCGATGAGGCTGAGGAGCTGTCAAACGTTCTGTTTCACAGCAAATGGGTTTGTGATGGATTCGCCGTGTGCCTTGTGCTGGAGCGCGGCTGGCCCAGATGGCACGAGCTGAGGTCCTCTGCCACCATGCAAATAGGTGAGCGTCCTAGGGAGACCGACTGGGATGCTGTCGACGTGCAGTGCACTTCAAGGCATGAATTTGGGTCTGGAAACCTGACTCCCCTGGATAATTGTCCTTTCCAATATTCTTCAACACAAATTAACTTGATTTTATCATTAGTCCTCACAAATAAGGTTGCCTTGACCTTAAAACTGTTTCGTCTCTAGGCAGATATCAGTATTTCTCTGAATTTGCTTACTGCTAGCAAATTTTAATATCCCAGTCATATTGCTGTCTGTCTTCTGATATGTCTGCATCTTTTATTCAGGAGAGCTGTTTGATACTGCTAATTTGTGGTACATTAACTGTGGGCTCTTTTATTGTAATGATACTCAGAAGAACAATAACCTCGTAGCATTTTACAGGAACCCAATATCATGTGTTGAATTGATTTAATTGCAAAGCTCATGTTTTTTCATATGATTTTTGTCTTTGTATTTAAATATGTATAAATGGTACAATACTTTGTGGGTGATATATGTTGCAAATCAAGTAACAAAACCACATCATCTTGTGTATGGGATGCAATTGTGTGAAGATGAACACATTATACCTCCTTTGGGCTTGATGTTAGCGTGTCATATACCTAGAAACTCTTGCTTTCCATGGTGGTTTTTTGTTGTTTTTGTTTTCTGTGTGGCATCCTCACTAAAGTTTCTCACAGTGAAGTCTTTCAGTCTCTTAACTCAGCCTTTTAAGCTTAATCCTCTCTTGTCACCTATTTCCTTTCTGCATGGAAGGGAAGCAGCTTTCTTTCTTCATCAACTTTTTTATTCTCACAGGAAAAGTATTGGTATTGCTTTCCGAGTTAGACTGTCTAGGTACAATTCTCCCTAAGTTTCCACTGCTGAAAGAGAGGGGAGTTTCCCTTCAGGATGGAAATTATTTTATTATTCATGGCTCCATGCTGGTCCCTTCCAAGAAGGTGCCTACTCCCACTTGCCAGGATTCTTGGTATGATGTGAAAGTCTTCATTTATGTGCATCCACAATAGTCAAACATTTGTTTTATTTCTTTCACAAGTTATACAGCGAAAAATATCTCCACAGGTTTCGAAACGTGGCAGTTAAACTTACCTGGCCGAGGTCCAAAGGAAAAGCATCCATGAACACTTCCATGCCAGGGCTAACCACCCTGCGAGGGTATCTAAATGAACTGGTTACTTTCTTGGAATGAGAAACTCACATCAGCTGTATAAAATCCTCCATTATAGCTCAGTGGGAAGAAAAGCTTTCCAAAGCTACCTGTGAGACCTTGTCTTCTGCTGTACAAAGGGATGAATTAGACTTATGCCATGGTCCAGATTTTGTGTCCCTCAGAGAAATCCACTTCCTTGCAGGATGCCAGGAGATTCTGACTGCATAGAATCATAGGTATTCTTCCCTTTGCCATGTGTTATATTCATACATTTCTACAAGATATTTAAATTGATAGGGTATTTTAATTTTTTTTTATTATTTTTTTCCCTCATCTGGGATTATTAAAACGTTATGCTTTAGTGTCCTTTTTTGTGCAATTGCATTAAAATCAGTTAGGAGGAAATAGTTACTAATACTGTTTGCCTAATCTACGAGTTCAGGATGTAAAGAATTGCTGTGTGGCATCTGAAGGACATTTGATACAGCCAAACGGTAACAAGGGATTCCTTCTTCGGATGAGGTGCTGCTAAAAGTTTTGCCAGTAGGTTGGTATAAGCGAGAGACTAGTAGTAATCAGCACATTTGGAGACAGCAAATCATTTCACAGAATCACAGGCAAGGTTTGGAAGGGACCTCTGGAGATCATCTAGTCCAACCCCCCTGCTGACGCAGGTTCACCTAGAACATGTTGCACAGGACATCATCCAGGCTAGTTTTGAGTATCTCTAGAGAAGGAGCCTCCACAACCCCGTGGAGTTGCACTGTTCCAGTGCTCTGTCACCCTCAAAGTAAAGTTGTTCTTCTGCATATTCAACTGAAACCTCTTATGCTTCACTTTGTGCCCATTGCCCCTTGTCCTATCGCTGGGCACCCCTGAGAAGAGTCTGGCTCCGTCCTCATGACATCCACCCTTAAGATATTTGTAGGTATTTATAAGGCATCTTAATTCAGGTTTGGGGAAGCATGAGTGGAACTCAGTGTCGTGTAAGCCTGAGAAATTCATTATAAATACATGCAAAGCAATGCTCCCTGGAAGGAATAATTTGAGATGCCTTGGATCCAAATTCTTTGTGTCCACACAGTAAGGTAGCTCGAACAACCTTAATTTTTTGAAGAACCTTGCTTGTTGTTTGTTTTTTATTAAATCTCAAGGAGGTTCTGTGGTACTTTACTTTCTAGAACTAGTACTCTTACAGTGCTCAGTATAATACTGACTAAGGGTACAAGTACCCTTGTGGTTTCTTAGTAATGAGCTGGCCTCTCTAACACCTTCTCAAAGGAGACGCTGCGTCGGCAGGATTGTTTGGGAGGTCAAATAAGAGGCATGGCCCTCCAGGAAACATTTTGGAGCCTGCGGTTCTTCCACTGTACACCAAGTGTGCAGTTGGCAGCAGTGGCCAAAGGCAAAGGCACGCTGAGCCAGCTACCAGAAACTTCAGTCCTATCATCAACAGGACTCATTATCTTAACATTAGTGGCTCAGTTACATAGGAAAGTTACTGCTTTACTAAAGCAGACGGGACAGCTGCGGTCCAGCACCGTTCAGCCGAATTAGCAGGCGAAATTTAATAGTGAGCCGCTACACAAAAGCAGCAGAGGGTCAAAGAGAAAGCATCAGCAGGCGAAGGCTGGAAGCAATGTTTACCCAGGGAGATCTGGTCGGTGCTCAGGTGGTCGGGAACAGGGATGGCCAGTTTTAATTAGTCCTGGGAGACATGAGAAACATGTGGCAAGCTACTTACGGTTCGTTTTGGATAAACAGACAATACGAAATGCCCAGCGCTACACTTGAGGCTGTAATTAAGGGTTACCATTTTTCATGCTGCTGTTTACTCAGTCACTAATTGGCACAGCTATGTGTTTTGATCTAAGTGACGTTCGTTTACTTAACTGTTATTAAAGTTTCTGGTTTAGGCAACAATAAATCAAAACCATGGACAAAATCAGTCAGTTTACCTTCATCAGTCACTTTTGTACTACTGGAAAGTAGTTCAGGGCTGACGTCCTGAGGCATTCTGTTAGGGTTATTTAAAATTCTGTGTACAAAATGGGGTTTTATAGCCCCACACTGCGTTGCTTCCTTCCTCTGCTTCACTGCCCTCTCATCAAGGGAATCCCGGGAATTACTTAAAAGAAAAAAGCTAGGATTCTGGTGATGGCTTTCTGTTTGATGTGCCTGTCCAGAGCACACCTTATATATTCTAACTTCGTAACCACCTCCTATCCAAAATAAAGTTTTGCTGTGTAGGGTTTTTTTTTTTTCCTGAAAGACCCAGGGGCAGTGTACTCAGAACTGAAATGTCTCATATGATCTGATATAGCCACTGATTCAGCATCATGCCAGCTAAAAGTAGTTTTTCTCACTGTAGGTTGCCTCTTGTTACCTCAGCATGCTCTAGCAAGGAAAAAGCTTATCATTCTTGTATGAGTTTATTAATGGAAAAAAATATAATTGGTGAAATGGGGAATAATCTATTACAGATTTACTGTGGCTTTTATTTCAGAAATCTCTGTATTCCTTCCTCATGAGGCAATATTTAAAATCCAGTGCTACTATTGTATCTTTAATACTGTATCATTATAATGTATGTAATAACTAAAGCATGGGCTTGTATGGGCTAAATGATATTAATGTTAACAGAAGCACAGCTAGACAAACCACAAGTGTGCTCGGGAATGCTGTCGGAAATAAATGAAGTGGAAATTTACCACTGTGAGCTGTGCCACGTGAGATATGGTACAGTTTCATTTGATTGCAGCTGATCTTTAGGCGTGTCCACTGGGTGCAGAGAAATCTAGACATTTCTTATTTGTACGTTGGAAAAAAAGGGATGTGACTTTTTTTAGGGTATCCTGAGGGAACCGGTACCCTGTTGATACAGAAAGGAAGGAAGCACAATGTATCCCCTGTGACAAAGCTGGTGTGGGTTGGTTTTCCCATCCTATGCTTGGAGTAGGTAACCCAAGGAGGGACAACAGCCCTCTGAGGCACAGTTCCTAGTGAGGTACCCTCCCTGTTTGCTATTTCTGTGTGAGTCTATACTCAAATTTAATGTGTTACTGAAGTTAGGGGTGATGAGGCATTTTCTGGGTAAATATTTCTGCTGAAAAATAGGTTTGCCAGTCCCACCCCTGCCAAGCAGGCCTTTTTGCAGAAAGAGTCTGGTTTAGACAGAATTCTTTGCTAGAGGAAGAAAAAGAAAAAAAGAGGCAAGAGTTGTGAAAATGTCCTCTTTTAATATTTTGAAAAAATTTCAAATCAACAAGTAGCAGAACAGTGTTTGTGAACCTCAGGCTAAGAAGTCTTGTGCTGCCCGCAGCTGATAAGCCATAGTTTCTCTCTGCTGTGTAGTCTTGAATGAACACAAACACACAGATCACATGTACAGCATTGCATAAAATATTCCCCCTGGGCTTTCATTTAATAACGAGAGTACACAACAAGGTGTATGTAGTAATTCTGAGTAACTTTTACACTTTCCTACTCAAAGGCTCCAACTTAAGGCTTTTTCTTAATGACTTGGTCTGCCAAGGGTGTCTTAAAACCTTTGCTTCCATTTTTTTCCTTGGGAGAAAGACCTAAATGGTTCCTTTCCATCCATCCATCCAGTCCATCAGATCTTCACTCTCCACTGAGGAGCGTTGCTTTCATCAGCTGGCCAACCTTGTAGTCACCTGTTCTTACTCTTAGTTCTCTGCCTCCCAAGTGTTGAAGAACATTAGAATCGTAGAATCATTTAGGTTGGAAAAGACCTTTAAGATCATCAAGTCCAGCTGTTAACCTAGCACTGCCAAGTCCACCACTAAACCATGTCCTTAAGCACCCCATCTTTTACATATTAGACACAGTTCTGTCTCTCTTGCGTGCCAAGCAGGTTCCTAAGTTGCTTATAGCAGGAATAACCACTGCAAATGTGCTCTTGATTCCCATATTGGCAACGATTGTGTGGAAAACCAGAGGGAGGTGGTAGTTGCTGAAGTATAATCAGTCATTCTAAAAAGCAGAAAAATAAATGACATGATTTTGCAATAGCTCCACAATTAGGGCATTGCTGTATTTAACCTTCATATTCCGCTGTATTTAACCTTCATATTCCTATCAGGTGAAATCTGCGTAAGAAGGTGTGGCAGAGTCCGTGAGGGCAGGAAAGACCTACGGTTTTGCTAGATCGGAGGCTCAAAGGAAACGTTATTTAGGAGAAGTTTAACAAGCACGCTGGATGTACAGAGCTATGGTTCTTTCTGCTGTTTGCTACTTACGCGGTGACTGTGTTTACCGGTTACACTGTCGCTGTAGCATATTTTTTTCAAATTTACCAGTAATAACAAATTTGTACTCCAGCACTGGTATTTCCCTGAAACGTACGTGCTGTTGTGGGTTAAATAAGTTGATTCTTTTCCTTTGAGATTGAGTCTCATCAAATCTGCTGGAATTTCTTCACTGTTTGTTGAAGTTCTTTTTCTGTCCCTATAAATGTACCTATTACCAAATGCAATAGTTAAGAAACCAGACAAATTTTCTGGTAGAATCTATGAGGAAAAACACTGTGGAGTAAGTAGGACTTTCTTTTTTAGTAAGTTTATTTAAAATTTTCACTTGCATTCTTATTACAAGGACTAGGAGCTTTTAGAAACTGGGAAAAATAATAAAATTTAATTTTAATGCGGACACAGGGCAAGTTGGCAAACTTGAACTGGAGGGTCATCTATTTGCAGTCTAGGCTTACCTCATTAAATATTTATTCTCTTTGCTTGCCTAGGTCTGACGTTTGGAACTCTGTATTGTCCATATGGATGCCTGTGTTACTGAAGAGGTTTTGATCATGCACCCGATTTCTGTACCACAGTTTCAGTTCCAGCCATGTGTCCCTCAGGGTGTGCCAGGAGAATGACACAGGATCACGCGTGGCATCACCAGGGCATTTCACTGCCACCTTCTGTGCAGGCCCTGTTGCACAAAAGACCTGCAGGGGTTTGAAAGTTTCCAGTATTTATGTATGTGTAGAAGCACCAGCTGAGGAAACGGATTTAGTAATTTGCTCCTTGACAGGAGTTTACTATGATTTGCTGGTCCTGGGGTGGTGCCATTCAACAAGGAAGCATAGATGAGTTGACTTTACTCTTCAGGGTTTTTTTTCAAGTTAATGGAGCTTTTCATGTGTACAGGAACAAGGTCAGAAATTATGGCAGTATTTATGCACTTGATTCAGAGGGACAGCATACTCAGCGTCTGTCAGGACAGGAACCTGTAAAAGAAAAGGGTGATGGATATGCCAAGCTGCTTTTGTTCTTCCTGCGTGTTTCTTCTGCATTGTAGTCTCACTTGTAATTGTAGGTTCCACTCTGGTGCCATGTAGCGCTTTGCTCCTTTAAGAGCACATTGCAATCTGTCAATCCTACGCTGCATTTTACTTTCTCAGAGAACTGTGAGGATATATGAAAAATACAAAATCAGGTTATTTACGGAAGAGCATTATAAAATCTTTGTTACAGTCATGGCCCTGCTTGTTCTCTGCTTGTGGGCACTGACCAGGCTTGTACTGGGCCCATGACTTTTAAGATGACTGAATCCGAGGACTGTTCAGAAACTGTCTTATGTCTGGACTATGGGATTCTGAGCTTCCCTGTGGTGTGGAGCTCTGAGACTGACTGCCGTTACAACCAAAGATCAATGGTGAGAAGTCAGTTCCTCTTTACAGAGGATACGAATACCCCTCCAGAGCTCTGTGCTCATGGATGTGCTGCATTACTATTTCGCCTTGGAAGGGTCTGAGGACAGTGTAAGCCATAAACACTCTATCATGCACGCAACGCAAGAGACACTGAAAAATGATAGGTGTCTACCCACAAAATCTTCCTCATTTGGCTTCCTGACAGCCTGTTTGGGGCTGCTCAGTGTCCTCCACGGACCACAAGCTCCTCCCCAGCTCTTGGTTGCAGTCAAAGCCTGTTTTTCTGTAGCGGTCTTGCCCTTTCTTCTTGAGCTTTTCCCTCCTCCAATCTTCAGCGAGTTAGAGTCACTGGAAGAGCAATAGCCCTGGGCTGGTGGTCTTGATTGTGCTACTAGGACAACGTTGTGCTGCGAGGACAGGATCAATCAATTGGTGATGGGTCTCTAGGGGACAGTTGAAGGGAAAGACACAGCAAGTAACATACAAGAAAGCCTTCCAGCAAGGTTGTAAACTGGAAATCAGGACTTCAAGTAGATTAATTTCTACGTAGTCATAGTTTTGATGCATTTTAAGGATGCCACAGGCTAAAGCTTCATAATAAAAGTGAATTAGTATTTGTTGGGAAAATGTATTCAAATACATTTTTCCAGTTGTTGATTTAACATTTCCTTTGAAAGCAGCTGTAGTCTTTGGCGACTAATTCTATGACAATTAAAATGAAATGTGTAAAGGTGCTGAATTATCTCTGTCTCAGCACAATAAAACTGGATATGCTTGCTAGTTTCAGTAGATCTTTTCCCTTCAATTTGCTAAGGTTATCACAAGAGTCTTGAAATACAGCCTATTCGTGCAGGTCTAATTTCCAGCCAACTCAACCCCTACTTCATGGTTTTTTAATATGTTTTGTACAAAAAATAAATTAGGTATTTGGAAGGAACTCACTATATTTCAACACCAAAGTGAGCCTTTTGCTACAGGGATCATGCTATTTAATTGCAGATAATGATGCTGCAAAACTGTGGCTCTTCTTCAGGATTTGTCTGACAAGGATGGGGCCCTAACTGGGTAAAACCAAAGGGATGGCTGCAGGTGACCGACCTTTCGCTCTCACATGTCACTAATTCTCTCTACTTTGGATGGGAACTAAACAAATGCAGTGCTGTTTGGCTCTTCCACATGTTCCATATACATGGTAAAGGCAGGTGATTTAAAACCTATAATATTTTCACTGACTTGTGGATGTGCTGAACACTTCATTATTTCTTTTCACATCTTCCATTTCCCACCTGTTACTTATATATATACACACGTTTTGTCATAGTAAACTTCTTGGAGGAGGTGCTATGTCATTGCTGATTGTTTCTGTAATGCCTTCAGTGAGGGAACGCCTGTTTTTTAAATGCTTCTTCATTAAAATAAATAACGTTACGCCTTATAATGATAATAACCTCTGTTTACAAGAAAAATGAAAGGTAGTGTCTGAAGAGAATGTTGATAGTGTAATTTTAATTGGGTTCTGGTTGAAATATTTTTTTAGTTTGAAAAAAAATCATGAGGTATAAACTTTATGTCCAGTTTTCAAGCCTAAATTCTGCTTCAGATTATGTGGATATAAGCTGTGTATGCACATTATGCTGCTTCAGGCATGGATATTCACAAGACAGAATAAACAAAAATTAATACAAAAGCATATAATGTAGGCTGTGGGTTTGGGTGGGGTGGGGGTTTCTGGTTTCTCCAGAGGGCTACTCTTTTAAAGAATAAAGAAATCATCCTAGAGTTATAAACCCAAAGATTCTGCACAGGAGATGATTTTTTTTTTTGAAGTGTAGATCATGATGATTAACCTAAGTACTGTGAGCTTAGTAGGAACTAATGAAAGAGGGGGTGGCAGCTTTTTTTGAGTGTGGAATTACTGATCTAGTGCAAGGATACCTGTCCAGTGCCTTGAAAAGTGGGTTTGGAGCCAGTTTTAGCATTTGCAGTGATGACCTTGCACAAGAAGTAGCACTTGTGAAATTTGGTGATGGGTGAAGCCAGGAGGCGTCATCGAATCAAAGGCAAGGTGACTGAATGGAGAGGAGCGGCTTGAAATTCAACAGTGTGAAATGCAAGACCTCATATTTAGGGACTGGGATTGGGATTTACTGCTCTTGACATACGGCTGCTTTGTTGCAAGTAGCTGAGGAAGAGAAAGACATCATTTTATCATTTGCTAAAAAATGTCTATAAGCAGCTAGGAAAAAAGAGTGCTAGCCACAGGCTGGATACGATGTCCCATAAAGTCTTTTTCAATGTTCCCGTATCAACTGCTGATTTAACAAATGTGCCCACTGAAAGAAAAGTGAATGCTGAAACAATTTTTGAATACCTGATGTCTTTAATATAATGTATATACTTTTCAAGCAGTATTTTGAATAAACTAGTATGTAGTGCGTGATGGAATATTGGCACTTAAAATTCATTCCGTATTTCTTCCCGCTTAATTCAGCGTTTCTAAATAGAGAATTATCAGGTGATAATATTCAAATGCTTAATTATTTTTTTTTCCCCTTCATAAACTTGCATGCTAGAAAATGCACGTACAACTTTATGGTTGCTTTGGAGAAGACTGCAGCTTGTAATTGAGAGACATCAAGCTTCAGGGAAAGTTACATAAAAAAGAAAAAAAGCATCCAACTTTGGAATAATAGATGGAATGTGATAGGCTACCCTATTGCCTGGAGCTTAGTGTCTATGTTTCTGTATTGATTGAAGTACTTTAATTTTGCATTCTGTCTCAGTTACAATTGTGCATCCAATACTGAAATTCTAAGGAAGAGAATATTCTAATTAAATGATTTTTCTTTAAAAGAAATGCTTAATGATACACATGTTTGTGTGATTACTTGGAACTCTTAACTTATTTTGGAGCTCCAGCAAATGAAACACAAGATAATTTATATCATATAGTGGTGTTCATACAGAGTATCACAAAATGATTCAGAAGGCAGTGACTTCTAAACAACAGAGACAAAACAAGCCTTAAGGTGTGATTTAAGGAGGTAAATGCCTTTGTGGCTGGGAAGGGGAATTGGGAGAGGATTGAATTACAGGCAGAGGAGGTAGAGATAGCAAAAGCATGACCTTCCCCGCTGGGGAGGGATGCAGGGACACCAAAAGGGGTGAGTGGAGCACCACGAGAAGAGGGGGTGGGTAAGCGTGGGATCAGAGGGGTCAGAGGGGAAGGTCAGCAAGAAGTTTTACATTACAGGAATATGTTTTTGAAAGCAATCTAATTTCTGTTTCCTTTAGGTTCAGAGGTGGACAGGCTAAAAGTGGGAGGTACATCTTGTCTCGCAGAGTAAGATATGTATTTGGCTAAGGTGTTTTCTGGTGTTTTTAAAGCTGAGGGTAAAGAGGTGGGAGGAAAATAAATAAAAAAGGTGGTAAGTTGGGGTGTGTTGAAGAAAGCAGTCCTTCAAGCCACTGCTTCGTCCCATGTTTAGTCTCTAAAGAAAGATATATCTCATCTTTGGCTGTTGTGTGTAGTTTTCTTTTTTAAATTTCAGGGAGCAAAAGATAGAACACACCTCTGCTGTTTAGCCATATATCACAAAATACCTGCCATCCTAATCTTGGCTAAGAGTAAATGTAGCATGCAAAATATTAAAGCACGATTTATTTATCTGTTGTTTCTGGTAAGCTATCCTGTGATAATTCACTGTAGAATAACCCTTGAAATAACCTCTCTGCCATCACTCGGAGCTGTTGAGGGAAGCTCAGTCTGGTGGACTTTGGGAGTTGGATTTTTCCTGTTCAGTCCACCAGATCCAGGTTGCTGCGGTCCCATGTTCTGTGGTCCCATCAGTAGGAAGGCTGAGCATGCATTCCCAGTGCGTACACACAGCCAGCCACCAGCAAAGTAGGAGGCGCAGGAGGGGCAGTGCCGGGTCTGGTGCCTCATGTGTAGACGTATGCTCATACGACGTGTGCTGATCCCATTCTTTGCATCTGGCTACTCAGGCTCCATGCTAGGTGCTAGGACATCTCACTCTCACGCATCCATACTTATGTATGGATGGCACACTCACACAGATGTCTCCAGACCTGTGGTTCCTGAGAACAGCCCACTCTCAGGCTCTTCAGACATGGTTCTTCTGGTAGCTGGCTTCCAGACCTTTCACCCTCCTCGCTGGCAAGTCAAGCATGATGCTAGCATCTCATATGCACACTCATACATAGAACGGCAAGCACATTTAAGCATAGTTACAGAGAAAACAGTTAGGTGTAGAGTTTAATAAGACAGGGTAGACTGGTGATCGGGTGCTGGGCTTGGCCAGACAACTGTACTGACCAGCAGCTTGCTTATACGTGGCTGGGCCCTTTTATCTCCTCTTCTCTCCATTTTTCCATGCTTGTTCTTTCCACCCACCCACTTTTATCTCTCTCGGTCTCTGCCCTTGCCTCCTTCCCAAATAAACAACTTGATCCTAATTATTTTTTCCCTGCTAATCCCAGTTTCACTACATCCGTACCCAAATTTGATATTACCAACAGCATTACCTAGGTCTTTTCAGCCTTATATGGTATCACTAATACAGCCTTGCGCAAGTATTCTTGGCCTTGCAAGACTCTTCTCCTCAGAGGTCCCTGGTATTCCTCTCCACTTCTCAGCAAAGTTTGGCCATTTCTCACATAGCTTCCCCTTAACTAATGACGCAATCCAACCATCCTTCATCTGTAGCTTCTGTCAGCTTCTCACTCTGGTGTTTGTCACTGTCCGGCAATTTCTTGTGTCATCTCCAGAGTTCCTCATGTTCTGGTGGCTGGTATAAGTTTGTCTTTAATGTATACCATATAACCCTTTTTTCTTAATCAGCTATAATAGATTATTTTTCATTGCGGTGTAAAAAAAGCAATTATACTTCTGACAGGTTTAGCATTCAGTATATTGCCATATGCTTTGGAAATGAGGTATTTTTTCAATTACCAAAGGGTTATTTTGGCATTATACACTTTAAAGGATGCAGTTGTACATCTGTTCACTTTCAGTAGTGAGCAGCACATTCTGTAATATCTGTGAAATTAGCTACGCAATGGTCATTTTAATGTTGTCAGCTTTAAGTAATTTGCAGCTCTCGTGAAGCTGTTGGTATTTAATAAAGCAGAATCCTCTACTTCTAACTTACTTCATAACAGTTTGTCTTCACACATTCTTGTCGTGAAAAACCTGGCACATAAGCATATCCTTTCTGCTGTAGTGTAGTGAAATTTGTAATTTGCCTAGGAAACATACACTGTTTTGCTTTTAATGTACTTTAAACAGCAATCAAGCATATGTAGAAGTTAAACTATACATCAAGAAATTCTGCCCTTGGTCCAGCCCATTGAAAGGCAATTTGAGTTGTGTTTCACTGCTTAGAGAAGCTTTTACAACTTTTACTGTTTTAAGAAGATCTCTTGGATTAGATTCACTATGTTCTTTGAGAGCGTGGACTATTCCATCAGAAAATATTGAGGAACCTTTTGCATGACCAAGTGCTACAACTAATGGTAAAATATCTACTGCATGTATTTGTTTTGAAATCTAGAGTACCTCGACCCTTCAGTAGAAAGATAAACAAGTATCCTGAGGTCTACCGATGCCTGTATAGGATGCTGATGAGAATTTTTCTTTGTAGAATAAGTCATTAGTCAACTTTTGCTTTCAGAACACAAAGTTTTAGATTGTGTGAGTGATATAGTAAAGCACTCTGCATAAGTCACTTTACTGAAGTAAAATTGGAGATTTATAAATACAGAATAATTTTTATTTAATACTGAGCTTTACATGCCTCATGTGGAAAGTTCAGAAAAAAATTGTTGTTCAGCTATACTGCTGTTGAAACACAAATGATGCTTCAGCAATATCGTGGTGGGTTTATTCAGCATTGTGTTGTAAGACAAGAGTTTCTTTCTGCGTAGGAAAGTAAGTGCCCAAGAGCGTGTATATCAGAAATTTCATGAGGATTCTTATTAACAGCTCAAGGGTAAAAAATCAGATCTCACCAGTGGGAATCTTGTAGACAGGAAAAGCTGTAGTCACTAAAAAAGGAGACGCTTTCTGCTTATATTCCTTCAAATAAAAAACCAGTAGCTGCTAACAGACTTTCTACAGGGGTATGTCCAATACAGTCCTTTTGTCCAGTCATCTTTGTCAAAAGCTTTGGCCACTGTGAATGTATTTGACTACGTTTTGAGAAAGTGCAAAATTTTTCAGTAACCTCAGACCTGTTAAAAACCTAGGTTTCTAGGTCTTAGCTTTTTAAGATAGTGTAGAAAAGCCAAACGTGATGGAACCTGAATCTTATATGCTGTTTCTGAATGAAGAATTAAGGCAAGTCTGCTTCATGTGATTTGTGTAAAAAGGCTTCTGATGCATTGTTGGCCCTCAGTAATGCAAAAGTGTGCATATCCTAAGATAAATGTAAATGCCTGGCAGGATTCAGCAACAAAGATGAACTGGTGTTTTGCAGAGGACGCCCAATGCCTGGTGTTAAGCTATGAAACCTTTGTAAACATTCCCTTTGTGCTGAATTAGGCTCTTTCTTATATAATTCCACCTTATTTTATTGTCATTCATTGTTGCCTCTTTACCCATGCTCTCAAATGCATTTCTAGCCTGACTCTCACGTGGGTTGAGTATCATGCTGCGCTTTAGCTGGTATTTACAAGCAGGAGACTTGCTTTATCGGTTGTCAATTGATTTTTCCATTGTTCATTTTCATCCTTCTGTTAGAAGAATGAAAAGGTGGAGCAACATGTTAAAGTGCAAGGATGATGCTTCAAGAGAGGGGTAACGGATCACTGTGGATCATTAAATGGAGAGTATATTCCAGTCAGATAGAAGAGGTTGAGGAAATTGCAGTCACAATACTGAATTAATTTACATGAATACTGGTAGCTGCTGCCTTGCTGCTTTCAGTAATTTTTCCTAAGACAGAGGACAGTTTTCAAAAAGGCTCATGGAAGAAGTGGAGCGGAAGCAGGATTCCAACCTGGTATCACAGAACTAGCCAAACCATACCTGGAAGAAATGGGAATCAAGTTTAGCTCTAAGACTAGGCCAGTCGGTGCATCTGGTTACATTTTGCAAATCGTTAGGTGTTTTGCATGCTGACTTCTATGAGAAGGGCTACCCAGGGAGTGTACCTGCCCACCAGTAGCAATGAGAAGCTGCACCTGCTGACGTACTTACATTGGATAATAGGAGAGAAGCCATCCATACGTGCCTGCCAATTCCATGCCGTTTCCACGTTCAACTTCCTCTTCCTGCATTGGAAAGTATAAAGAGAAACACTCAGAAAAAAGCCTCAGTGTGGGTAGTGACTGCGTGGATGTCAGAGAGGGGGCACTTCATTTCTTTCTGCCTCAACAAAAGAAAAATCCAGGGAAGTACTTCTCCTCAGTTGTATGTCATTCCTTTCTTTTGTGCCAAATTTGCACGTGCTCCATTTCTTTTGCTTAAAAACCTGTGGAAGGTCATCTATATTGCACAGTTTTGGTAGCCCTGAATAGTAAATTCAGATCACAAATTCTCAAAGCAGTTAATAAAATGACTGCAACAGACCTCCCACTGAATCCTGCTGGGGCTCCTGAGAAAAATAATTAATCTCAAACCTACTTATTTCAACATTGTTCACTCACTGAACAAATGTGTGGAAAAAAGACCTTCCTGAAATAATTACCTAGTTCACAGATTATGGTCCTGACTGAGAATGGAGATGCCAGGACACTTTTCTTAGCATTTTCCTAGTGTAGATTCCCCAAAGGGAAGACTTAAGCACAAAAGCTGATGTCACTGAGAAAAATGTATTATTACTATTGGTATTTTTATTTTTGTAGTGGTATTTAGGAGCTTGTATAAATCAGGTTCCCACTTTCCTAAGCATTTTATATGCAGATACTGGAGAGATTGGCTCTTCCTTTACAGGGTTTACATCACAAAGAATGAGGGGTCCAGCAAATTAATGGGCAGGTCTCTCTGAGTTCTCTTTGAAAAAAATACAAAAGGGTTAAAATTTTGTGATGCTTTGTCTAGATTGTTTTCCCTAATTTTGAAATATGCAAATTTTCCATTGTTTTTGCAAATTTTTTGGGAAGCAAAGTTCGGTTCTCGCAAATTTGCAACAGAATATAGAAGATGTGGCTTCTGAGGGGCTAAAAGTATGTGGAAAGGATTTTTCGTGGCTCTAGTGATTCCTTCACTGACAGTGAAGACAGCATGATCAGAAAAAGTAACGTGAGCACAGCCCTGTAGCCGGGCAAGTTGTGGGCCAGTTCATGACCAAGTCTATCCATCCGCGGGGAAGGAAGCAGAGCAGCCTCTGCTGCGTGGTTGCATTCCCAGTCTGCACAGGTAGCAAGAGCCACAAAAAAGGTGGGAAATGGGCAGAGCCTTGGCTTTTTGGTTGTCACTGTAGGACATAAGAAACCCCTTGCACAATGATTTTCAGAATACATAACTCGTGTCCTGTTGTGGGAGATGTAAGACCAATGCCTTGCATCAGCCATAGAAAGAAGGCACTGCTGCCCGATCAGGTGCTCCTCTCCAATCCAGTCCTAAGGACTTAGTGCTTGGGTTGCTCACTTCCAGTTTCTTATCATTCTCATCTCTCTTCTTGCTGTACTGTCTTTCAGAAATAAAGTAGAAATAAATGGACTGGGTTCTCAGCATGTCCATATGCCATGTACCTTCAGTGGGCTGTGTGGTTTGATTTTTGACTGAGAACATCTTTCTCAAGAGCAGTGTCTCTGCAGTCAAGAGCTCTATGCCCTGTTCTGATGGAGACAGCTGGACATTTTATTGGGCTTCCATTAAATTTCTCTCAGGTTTGATTTTGCCCTCATCTAAAGAACGGCAGGTAATTCTTACTGTGCCAGGGAAGTCTGTAAGGAGGCTTAAAATCCCAGACTAGGCGTCAGTGTAGCAGAGCAGGTTTAAAACCGTCGCGCAGTGCCTGTTCATTCAGCAGCAGAAGCTTTGAAGATGAACGGTGTGAGACGTGATGGTACCCCACTGGCGGTGGTGTCGCTGCTGGCTGTACCCACCGGCAAAGGAGCGCCAGCGCTTGGCTGGGGCCGTCGGTGCGCTGGGCGGTGTTTGTGTGCCGAGCTCGCCTACAGGCACCATAGCTGAAGGCGATTCTTCTTTTAACAGGCTTAGCTATTCTGAAAACAAATTGGACTGCAGCTCAGAAAGCATTTCATTTGGAAATATTTATTTGTAGGCAAGTGAGCTGTGAAAATATAAATCTCTTGACAAACTCTCCCTTCTGTATCAACGTTGATGGTACACAAGGCAATTTCTTGCTGTGCTCTGTTCTTTCATGGGAACTTGAAAACCCCAAGAAACCTTCAGTTTGTCTTTAAAGCACAGCACTAATGATGTTGTTACAAGTTTATATTTGACACAGGAGCTACTTGGTCTGTGTTTCCAAATGTTTTCTTCCTCTTGCTAAATAAGTTCTAGCAGTAACTCATTTGAAATTTAACAGACTTGTAGCAGCATACAGTAAATTAACTATTAATTCAGAGGATCATTCTTTGAATGTTTGGATTTCAATACAATTAACTTAATAATGATTTTTCATATTGGTTCCATCCTCAACACATTAACTGCTCATTACATCTTTGTATTGTCTATTGATCCATCTATTATACCGGTTTATTCCATTCTCCTGCTTACCAATTGTACCCATGAGCCTGAATTTATTGGAACAGTTACATGACATTTAATGCACTGTAGCTGGGAAACAGAGCCAGTAGACAAACCCATTATTATACTAATGGAGTTTTTTGGATCACATCTCACTAAGCTCAGTGTTATCTTCCACAGTATTCTCAAACCCAGTGACAGGTGGGATAGTTTAATATCTTCCAATACAGTGTACAGTTCTGGTCTGTTTGCTTAATGAACCTGAAGTTTCAGACACTGTTTTCCTTTATTTCTGAAGAGGCTTAAATGTTTAAAACAGTCATAAACAAAACAAGCAAGCAGCAAAATTGTTCTGGAGTCGAGGTAGTTTTCCTTTCAGAAATCTGAGGAAGCATCAGTGCACTGCTCCTATTTCTCAATCAGCATAAAATTAGTTGGAAAAATCCCTCTAGAAACATAAACCAATACTGGTATAAATGAGAGCAACTCATCTAATTTCTGTGAAATTATGTGGTTAAAAAATTGAATTCTGTCTGTGGATTGAAAGTTACATCATTTTGGAGAGGTAGGAAAAAACCCCACCTGGAGGGACCTTCTCATGTCTTTGCTGCAAAGCAAGAACAAGTGCTTTAATATGTAAGGAGAGTAAATAGAAGCATTTGAACTCAGATATTCTTGACTTAAATTGCTCATGATTACCTTTGGCTAGGACTTTGTATAATTTTGAAGAAGGTTAAACAAACCCCAGTCCACTGAATCTCTTCCAGTTCAGATCATCCCTCTTTTCTTCTTATGAAATTCAGCTGGCAGTCACATTTGAGAACTCTTTGCCTCCTGGAGGGGTGCAAGGCAATCTTCATGCCTTGGCAGTTCTTCTCCTGTAGATAAACAAATGCAGAACGACCAACCTCGTTTTGTCCAGGGAATAAGCAAGCAAAAGCTGCCCGTCGGCAGGAGATGGGGCAAACAAGTTTCTCTGCAGTTGAGTAACCCCTTTGACCTCCACTGGGCACATGAGCAATGAAGCACGTAGTTATTTGGGGGTTTTAGCTATAGGAAGAGATGATGGCCCACCTTATTTCTGGTACCATCAACAAGAAAATAAATCTCTCTGGGAAGATTAGGAATTTTACGTGTAAATACAGTATTAGCTTAGTTCTTGCTGGTCTGGAGGAAGCAGCCACGCAATTGGGCTCTGCTGCTGAGGCCTGACATACTATGTAGTTAGGAAAATCCCTTGCAGAGGTGACAAAACCTCTCCTGAGCCTGAGCTATCCACGCAATCCTGACACTCTTCCTACGTAACGGAGCTGTTCATCCTCTCGCCCTCCACATTCACGGAGGCGGTTTGGATCCCTCCCTCTCACACAGGGGCTGGTGCTGGAGTGGGGAGGCTGCTGGACGAAGGAACTCCCAGAGCTTTTCATTTTCACGATCCGGTGGCACAGAGTTACTGGGCTCCGTGATGAGCTGGATGAAAAAGGGGTTACCGCAACAGCCGCAGCCTACGTGGCACTGCCTGCCTACAGCCTTTGTCACAGAGCATGAAAAGAATGTATTACCGGCGTCAACAGTTGTCTTGGCTTGCCAGTCAGTCCTACAGCAGCCTGTTTGAGGAGAGTTGAGGCTGGAGAGTCACCTTCTCCCCGTCCCCCTGGCTTTATTCACGAGGAGTGTTCTGCAGAGGTGTCAGGAGAAGCCGCAAGCAGTGTTAGAAGACAGACGGGAGACCTCGCTTAGGATTCAGCAATGACCTGAGTGAGATGACAGAGCTCTATCTGCGCCTTTCTGAAAATCAAATAAACGTACCCCATGGTTCATGTGTTGTTGTGAAATAGGATACGCCTGTCCAAGAGTATCTCATCTTTTCAAAAATCTCTGTTATTTTTACTTCTGCAATTGTTTCCTTTTCTGTCACATACTTTTTACTGAAATATCATGTCTCCTCTCCCAGAAATAATTTCCACAAAGGCATTCAACAAGCCCTTTAATATCTGAGGTCTTAGCATGAACTGTCCTGGGCCTTTTAAGGAATTTACTTCTGTGGGACTTAGAAATGACTAAAGGAGATTTACAGTAATTCTTTACAAGTATAGAGAAAGTCTTTGAGTAACCTATCTCAAATTAGCATTACTGGCAGCTTGTCAGGTATTAATAATGTAATTACCTTTCCCACAATCACCTATGCTAATTTGACTGTATAAAGCTACTTTTTTTTTCTCCTAAAGGAGACCTAAATTTCATCTATGTGGATGTTTCAGGTTTGCACTCCAGATTCATTTGCTGTTACTTTTAGTTGAAACACCAACAAAGGAGGTTGTGAGAGCCCATATCTTTCCTGCTGTCTGTCAAGAGCAGTGTCGCTTAATGTTAGGAATATTTAGATGTGGTTCTCTCAGAACCATTCTGATTTTTATGTAAGTAAGAAGATCCCTCTGGAATTTGCACAGAAGTTCGATGCAGTCAGGAGCTGGAGGACATCCAAGATCAGAAGATACATCTAGTGAAGACACTAAATAGCTATCTCAGCCTAGTAAAATGACAAACAGATTTAAAAAGGATGACGATCCTCTTAGTGGCTTACTGTTTTCCACTTTGAATTCTTGCAATTCTTGGTCTCTGGTATTTTTTCCAGTGTTAATTTCTGTACCGTTAATGCCACTGGGAACTATTGGTGAGTCAAGAAAATCAGAATGGCTTATCTGTGACATTCAAGGTGACTTTTTTAAAAAAGGGTGACAAAATGTCTAGCAATCACTGTAAATCTATGTTAGCTGAATTAGAAAATAGTTTTCAATACCAGGAACTTGGCAGGAGTTTGACCCAAATTATTTCAGTGCAACCTTGGTGATAGGAATCAAAAATATATTAATCCAGGAGAGGGCTGAATTATTTGTTACAGGCAGTTTTATGCAGAGTTTTTAGTTTTAATGAGCAGTTCACCAGCAGATCAAGCACAGCTTATCTATTATATTTACTTAAATGTAATATAAATATAAAAGTATAGACTTACATAAATCTAAAAGTTTAGACTTCTGCCTTTGATGACAGTACATTTTTTCCATTTCCCGTAGAGCACCTGATGTGGTTTTGCTTCCCAGTTTTTAAGAAAAATAGGAAGAAATCATCAGTCCTCCATTTCCTTAGAGCAATAACTGAAGAACAGACCTGGGGTGTTGATGATCTTTGCAGAAGATAGCACTGATCCTACAGTTTGTGGGTGTCATCTCAGTTGTGCTGAGAAGGCTCAAATTTTACTGACTTCATTATCAAGTGTCATTGATTTTTGGTGCAATCAGATGGTTCAAGATGCTCAGCACAAGAAGATGCTTGATACTTTTCTGGACTGAGCCATTCCTATAACCCTAGACTTAAAATGCCTCCTTGGCCATAAGGGGAGAATAAGATATATGACACTTACTGGCTGTTGGGTAGATGCTACAGTCAGCATTCTTCTGTCACATGAGCACAAATTATTTATGTTTGTGTTTGCATATATAGTGCAATTTGTAAATGGTGAGTATGGTCATTTCTCTTTGTTGCTGTTGTTTCATTAATTGCCAGAGTACCAGGGCTTTTCCCAGGACTTTTCAGGTACCTCTTGTGTATTCCCTGATTGGAACATCTGATAAATTCAGTGGTTAAACTGTATGGTGCTGTCCGTGTGGTCACTTATTTTTATCTGTCCCATTTGCTTAACTATGTCTCGCCCAAAGCTCTGAGTGTGGATGAGAGAACTGCTGAGTGTTCAGTAGGGTGATATTTATTGTCTACCTGTGAAGTTTACTGAATTTCCATCCTTTCATGCCACTCTTACTCACTCACCCCAATCACGAACCAGTCTATCACATTCGAGAAGCAGCAAATGTAATTCACACTGCCAAAATAGACTCTTTCTGCTATAAATGTATCCCTTTCTGTAGTTTACCTTGATTCCCTTTCTGCCGTCATGTCGAAGTGATATTCAGATGTTTTATTTGAGAAAGCTAATGATTTTGTCAACTCTTTCTAGCTTTTTATCACCATCACTTCCAAACACAGATGGGCCAGTCAGTTTAGGATAGACTCAGTTTACTCGGATTAAAAATAGAAGAAAAGTTGTGTGACTTAATTTTTCATCTTTATTCTGCAGTGCTACCCCCCAAAGCCAAGGGCAGCCTGGAGGGTGACCTAAAATAATAGGAGTTGTCTTTGTGTAAGCTTCATTGGTTGATTTGTTAGAGAGGGATATTCTGTTCCAGCCTTATGGCCAGTACAAAAATCACCTAATTTGTTAAAAGAAGGAACCATTTTATTTTTTATCACTCATTCACATCTGGAAGTGGTCATAGGAATATTTTTATAAGGACTGGCCTGAGGAATAACTACTCAAGAGCACGGCAGGTTAAGTTGCCAAGTAGCTAGGGAAAAAAACCAGAAGGCACAGGGCAGTTGAACATGAATCTTTTATTTACATTTTTATTTTACATTTTTGGAAACAAATGCTTGAATTTGGAAGAAATTGTACAGTAAGGTAGATGTAGATACATCCCCGTTTCAAAACCACTCAAGAGATATCGCCACTTTTGGCGATACTATAATTTCTTTTATTAACTGCTGTTCTTCAGATTTGGGCTTGCTCATCTGGTTTCACATCTTCTGTATGGTATCCTTTTTGCAATTCTAGCTTGTGCAATGTCCCTGTGGATGGTGTCATTGCATATCAGCTGCAAAATAGCCATTGTTTTAGCTTGTCTAACGCTGAAGTCTAGGAGTTCCTTGCCGTTTTTTGTTCCAGCTGTAGAGAGTAAATGGGATGCCAAAATAGGTGAACAGTTATCACAATGAATGAGGTTACCTGTTTCATACTTTTGGCGTGGCCCTAGTCTACAAGAAAGGGAAGGAATTTGATGAGTTGTAAAAATGCTGGGGCAGTATTGGAACCACCCTCATGGGCTTCAGTGTCTCCCCTGTGGCACTGCTATTGCTGCCTTGCGAAGCACCAAAAGCCACCGGGGCTCTCTACCTGCTGAGTTGCATTACATGTTCTAAAGTCCATCAGGAATAGGGCATTCTGTGCTTAGAGCATAGTGCTCAACAGCAGTTCAAAAATGATAGTGATGCTCACTTCTTTTGTGTAAAGGCGTAACAACAGAGGGGTTATTGGGAATCTGATCCAAATTCCAAAGGCTGAGGGAAAACACCAAAAACTACCACAATAATAATAGAAGCTCCATAATTTGCAGTTGTTGTGCTGAGGTTTGCTGTTAGCATCTCTGCCAAAAGAGATTGTATTTACTTTCAAAATTTAGAGATTTGTGTGGATGCAACAGAAGAGAAATGCATGAAGCAGCTATGGCAAAACTGTATGGATGCACAATTTGTAGAATAGCCATTCCTGATAAGTCTAAATAAGAAGGCTGTAGTGCAAAATAACTTTCAAGCTTAGGCAAACCATGACACACACTCTAATGTAAATATCATGCTGAACTTTCTGAAGTTCATAAAGCGTATTGTTGGAACTAATTAATATGCTGGGTTTTTTAATACTCCAAAGACCTGAAGTTAGTAGTTTGATAATTACAGTGTTTCATATTTAGACACAAACTGGAGATGATTAGAAATGCTGAGGCACCATGCAGGTCAAGTGTGCACCATTATTTGAGCTATTTAATGCATTTTAATGGTAGCTGATAAGGTACAAAGTGCTTTGTAAGCTGGACAGAGAGGTTCTTTTCCATTATACATTAAATCTGTAGGCATAAGTAGATTTACATTTTTCTACTTCAGTTAAAAGAAACTGAAACCCTTCATATGATGCTACAATAAGTAATCAACCGCTGCTGACAGCGACATCTTCCTCACGATTAGGTGTGTTAGGCTCTTCAGGAATGAGTTGTCATGTTACACTTTGGGCTAGGGTAGAAAAGAAAGGTGATTTGTAACAATGCTACACCATGTCAAACAGCTTCACAGAAAAGCCCAATTTCTTAATTTTCATGGGCTTACGTTGAGCTGCCTTTATCTTCTGCTGCCAGCTTTCTGTTCCATCTTCATCGTCTCCCAAAGGGTATTCAGCTCTGCCTGAGGTGTGTGTCAAGAAGAGCTGTGATAGTCTTCTGTCAAATATAAGCTGTAGGGTGGGCATGCTCTGCAGGAACAGTAGCAACAAATCTACAGAAATTTTAAAACACAGCAACAAACATTTCAGAAAAATTTATGTGCTGTCTGTTCCAGACTTGAATTTTTTAAGTTTTGGGCACTCATCCCCAGCAAATCAAACCGTTTCAGTATCTCAGGTAAGCAAAACCTTAGAAATGAAAGTGGTAAGTATAACCTGGCGTTTTGGAAAATATCGAGAAAAGATTTTTCTGCCAGCATCTCCAACTACTCCAGCTGCCAACTGTTTCTGGTAAACTTTCCTTAGTATTAGTGTTTAGAATGTATGTATTTTTATGAAGGGCTATGTTGCAGGTCACCGTGGGAAGGGGAAAGGTTAATTCTCATTTGTTGCAGTGGTGGTTTTGCCATTTTTGAGGAGTGAAAACTGATGCTGACCTGTTCTGAAAACAGCAGTTTGCTGAGGAGAGAGACACCTCCAGCTCTAGGAATATCATGATACAGAGGGAAAGAAGAATTGTTTCCCATGTCAAATTGTACAGTGTTTAGAAGCAGGTCCCCTTTGGGCAGGGTTTTAATTTAAATTGTTGCACAGGAACCTCCACTCCCTAGGGAAATAGGTCATGCATAGACTTTGAGCAGAATACATTCCTCCTATGGCCTTTTTGGTGCGTGTAACACGGAGAAGCTCTTGCAGGCTAGTGACAAGTATGAGACAAAGGCAGTGAAAAAAAGCTGGTCCTGGTTTGAGTACCTTTTACTTTTGTAGAGGGTACTTAACAGGAAAGTTAAGTGTTATTTGATTCTACAGTATTAAGACTTGTCAACTTTCTAGACTCTGCTATCTTTCATCCTCCTACAAGTGTGTCTTGGTTGGCATCATGCTTTAAGGATGCTGCGAGATTAACAGTTAACTTCCTTAACCAGGTTTATTTAACAGTGAGTGCAGGGAAAAAAACCAGTAAAACGATTCATTTGTATCATTGAGAGCTTCATGCAAGAAACAAGTTGTTCCCCTCTTTCTCTGCATAGGGCAGATGAGAACGTATGGTCCCAGAACGACTATGAAAATAGAAACAAGTGGAGTTTAAAGAGTGTTTTCTACTCCCTTACATGATGGCATTCTTTGCACTAGGACATTGTGACTAGGATTTGAATAAAGAAAGGATTTGTAATGGGGAAACAGTTGACAGATATGTCTTGGGGGGAAGTCAGTGAATTGCAGCTAATACAAAGCCTTCTCTCACCAAACCTGATCGGGTTTTGATGCTAACCTTTTTGGTGTTACGCAGCTGAGATCAAGCTGTCAGTGGGAACGTGGTGGTCAGTAACTATTGAGGTAGTGGGGAGAAATGACTGGAGGTAGCTGAAAATGTTGACGGTGAAACAGCATGTGGGATCCATGTGGTTATCATCCATAGCTGGTGGAAAGAGGAAAACTATGCTCTGGAAAAATGGGAGCAGAAAGGGCTTATCTTCAGGAGCTGAAAGTTAGTATGGTTTGAGAGGTTGGCGTCTTGCCTAAAACCCAACAAGGAGTGCCAGGTCAACGCCATACAAGCACAGATTCCAGATTTCAGTTCTATTGTGTTACACCTGTCACAACACCTTCTATTAAATACAAGAAAAATTTGGAAGGCCATTTACAAGTAAAATTTTCTCTTGAAATGGAAGGTTTCTGTTTTTTTCTTTAAATTAAAAAATGTTGAAAAGCTTTTGCCTTTATCCCCCTGTTTGTATCTGCAGTGAAAGGAGAAGACCACAGAGTTCTTCTGGATGTTGTAACTTTTTTCCTTCTTCTCTTTTTTCCCCCTTCATTTTTCCTGAGGTTTCTTAGCTTTTAAAATTTCATTCATTCATATATTTATTTACCTTTTTTTGGTAAAGTAAAATTTTTTGGTTGACTTACTGGTTGTCCTAGATCATCATGCTTACATTTGTATTGAGTAATTTACAATCCAAGGGAAGAAAAACATTTCTTATCTGTGGTTTTAAAAAAAATATTTTCATTGAGGTATTTGATGTTGAAATGATTTGCTAAATAACATTTAGGAGCACCTGAAGGTCACTGGCTAGTGTAGAAACAGCTTGTGTAAACATTGCAGAAATTTGGCAGAGCCTATAAATTTATATCTATACATATTCATATATCTATGTTTATATCTGTCAAAAAGTATTTCCATTTTGACTGCAAAATTTAAAATCAAAAGTACAGGTTCCATTTGTTATAGGTCAATAAGGGGTGATACAGTATTTGATGACTCCTGTTATGCTGGTAGTAAGTCTCATGCACAGAGAGCCCGACAGAAGTCGGCAGTACCCACAAGGTTTTTGAATTTTGGTCAGTCTGTTCAACGTATCTATCTATCTGGTTTAAAGTAACTATGGAAATTTTGTGTTAGTTGTCTGATTTAAAGGTTTTAATATCACAGTCATACAATGATCTTTGCATAAACATAACCCGGGAGATCACTGTGCTGTAATCCTAATGTTGGATTAATGGAAAAAAAAAAGATAGGAATATTCTAGTACTGTTAGTACTATTGTTTGCAAAGTTTTTAATTGTCATAAGATAGCTACACGTTTAAATCTGCAGCTTTAGAAAAAGAAATAATAAATCTCATTCAGTGTAGCTTACCTCAGTCCTTCCACAGTATTTTTGTGTCCTCAGTGATGTACACAATTCTCTCAAAATCTAATATCATGAAGTGTGTAACTATGTCGGTACAGCAATAAAAGTCAGATCGGGTCAGGAAAAGATGTTAGCACTTCTTCCTAAGACAAAGACAGAAAGTTGACCTAATGTACTTCATTAGACCTTCTGCAGGAGAGAAGCATGTGACAGAAAAGTGATAGTTTCCAAATGGTAGCTCTGGGAGTATGAGAGCCACCACGAAGAATGCAAACAGCTGTGAGTTCAGTTTATGCCGTTCAATTTCCAGTCATTAATATGCTTTAGTGTACGCGAGTAGGATACGTAAGGACAAATATTCCTGTTATTATGGTGTTGATAGGGGAATATTACGTATAAAGGTCTGAGCTGATGTTTTTTTGGAAACGCATGTAGAAAAGTTCCAAGTCTCTGAGTTTTTGCAGGGAACTGAATATTCACGACGTGGCTGCTTTACTGCTTTTTTGTTCTTACCTTATGGTTTAATGAACTATACTGGAGCCAAGCATGGAGTCAGATCCCTACAAAAGCAGAAGAAATGTGTTGGGGAGAGAATACTCCCTGCTTCGGTGCCGCACGGATGTTGCGGATGGCTTGAGGCCACGGAGGGAGTCACTGTGCAGCATGGGATGCAGCTCTGATGGTTTCTTTTCCACCCCTCCTGGTTCTTTACTACTCGCACACACAAACTAGAGATGATGCCCCTGTCTAAATAGAAAGAAACACATTCATTGAATCTGTCATCCCTGGTATATTCAGTCATGTGTTTAATCAGGTTTATACTTCTGTCTTGCTGTTTTTCAGCCCGACTGAAGTGGCAGAAAGCGTTCAGTGATGTACATAACGATGTGGAATTGATGCCTGCTGGATTAGTGCCTCGCCTTCATTCTTCTCAGCTTGACAGTTTATTGTGTTGCTTTTCTCATTCTTGCCTGCACATATATTCCTTCTGTATTTCCCTCTCACGTATACACACCCTTCTTACCTAAAACCGGATGACAAGCAGGAATACTGAATATGTAAATGAGTTAAGAATTTCTATATATGCTGCATTTTGTTCCCATTAAGTGAGGGCATTAAACCAAATTAGAACATTACTTAATGTGGTGTAAAATGATTACCAGATGAGCAGTCAATTAACAAGGTAAAATTTGCAACAATGCCTTAAAGGTGAAATGTGAGAGCTTTTAATAGAAAAGAAAATGAAAAAAAAAAAAAAGAAATTCCTTCGTGGTCCTCAAGTCATTATCAGAATATACAGACAACCAACCATGACAAGTGCATTTTACTGCAGGTGCCTTAAAGTTGTCTTCCTTTGTTACTGCTTTATCAAGGCCTAATTGGGTGCCCATCCTCACTGGGGCTGATAAAGTTTATGCAGGGAAGGCAGCTCTGGGAGGAGCTGGCACCGTCACTGGGTGCAAAACTTACCTCTCGTCTTTGGGCACTAGAAATGACCTCCTTTTCCTTATCTCATCCTAAGGAAAAAGACATTTCTGACTCCAGAATGAGTCTGAGGACTCCAAACCCAGAGGCACAGGCAGCGTGGGCGATAAGGTGCCAGTTCTCCCAGCAGCCGTGACAGCCTCTTACCTTCCGTGCCTGCCACAGGGAGGGAAGCGTGGGCGCTCACCATCACTCACTGCCGAGTGTCTGTAAGGTGCCAGAGGTCTGGCAATCCACCCGGCGAGCCTGAAGTCATGCCCACCAGTGGTGCCTTCCTTATTTATGCGTTGGCGGTTTTATTTTAAATACTACTCATACCATAGTTCCAGTGAACAATGATGCCTGGGAGCCTGAATTAAATCAAATCTGAACAATCTGGCAGTTTATGTCTAAACAACGTATAAAACATACCAAGCTTGCTTGAAGAATACACTGATATGATTTTAACTGTCTTTTGGGTGGGTATACAGTCTGCTTTCTGAAATACCGAGGTGGCTTCTAAAATGTGACCTTAAAATCTACCATCTTATGTTCTTAACTCTGTATGTGGGCACTGTTGCCTTTGAAAGAGGCAGGGAACCCCTTGCTGGGGTGCATTTACAGAGATGGTGCAGGGTGCATGGTGTGTGGTCATCCCTCACCACAGATGGACATCTGTGACTCTACCTGATTTATGGGAGCATCTACCAGAAGCCCACTTGGGAAAAAGACCAGGTAGAGAATTCATTATTTTCGTTTTATCTTGACCTCTGTGGTGTTTAACATGATCTCAGTAGAAACTGTTCCTGAGTCAGTAGTGTGTTTGTCAGTAGTTGCCTATTTGTTTTCCCAAAGACTCAGAGTTTTTAATGCTGTTGTGGTGTCCTAGCCACAAAATGTCCTGCATACAGAAGCCAAGGGATTTCCATGATTCAGTTCCTTTTTCTAAGCCCAGTAGGTTTTTCTAAATCACAGCATGTTTCTTAAAATGAATTTGAGGGTCTGTAAAGAAAAGGGCTTTGTTCTGTGGTGCTTTTCCTTTGTTTCTATATATGTTCTTTATACAAGCATGCACACAAGTTTTTATTCAGACTTGAGTGTTGTTGCTGTTGTAATGCAGGCTTCTGGTGTTCAGTGAAGATTTTGTTCTTTACGAATAAATTCAAGTCATAAAGACAGCCTGCCTGATTAAAAGCATGCTTAACTTAAAACTAGTGACTTCTTTCCTTTCTAAAGAATAATTTTAGCAAATGTTTACTGTTTAATGGATGCACAGAGAAATGAATCAGCCAAAACCTTTGCTAATATCTTGTCCATTCAGCATTACTGAATATTACAAGCATAACTCAAAAAAACGCTGGAAGTTGTACAGAAAGATAAAGAAACAGTCTCTGCTTGAAGAAGTTTGAAACCTAAATAGATCACGTACAAATGATGAGACATAGAGCCCAGCAAACTGAAAGTAAATCAACAGTAAACTTTAATTTGTGTCTTATTGGACTTAGAAATGAGAGGCACTTATTGACACTGCTTCTGTCCAAGCTTCAATGAAGGGAGAAAGCTAAGGTGTAGTGGTAGCAAAAGTCTGTGCGTGTTCCGAGGAATAACTCTGCAAAGTATCTGCTACGAAACTGATAGATTTCTTTCGATACTGATAAATAATTTTTGTAATGTCTGGCATGTTGCCTTTCCTTTGCAAATGGGGTTGCAAATTAAAAATGTATTGCATAGATTGACAAGCAAAGTGCTTCCTGATCATAAGACTTGCAGCCAATAACGTATGGTTTGCTATACCACTTCGACCTGTACAGGAAATCAACAGAATCTGCCCAGCTAGGAGAAAGGTTTGGACTGCAAGGCACTAGCTGTGCGTATTTATTTATTTAATATTTATTTTAACATCTCCCCCGCTGTGGCAGCATCAGGCTGTAGAGGTGTGTGCTTGTAAACCTATTTGCAGACATTATTGTATGTGGTTTGTGGAATGCACTATTTGATGTAGCGTGCTTCTTTTTGCAGATGTCTTTGTCTGAAGGATTTGATTGAATGAGTTGTCATATCAGGAAACTCAGTAAGTCAATTTGTTATACTGATATTCCTGTAAAATACATGAGGACCGAGCCAAGAGCTGCTGTCTTCCAAGAGGTGCTTCAACAGTCTTGTCTGATAAATCAGATTGAATTGCATTCAGTAAGAGCTGAAGCTCGAATTTCCTTCCACCCTGACTTTAGCTAAACTGTGAAGGCAGGGGTATACAAAATCCAGTCACAAACCACAAGGCTTGAAGTGTGAGAAAGTGGAAAGGAAAGAGAGAGAGGAAGAGGAGGATTTCTTTGATCATTATCAGCTGTGCAGCCCCTGGTCCTCTATATCTGTGCAGAGTGCATATGGCTGAAGTCTTAAGAAAACTGCTCCGTGAACAGTAGGAATAATTTAGATGTCACCTGTACAAAATTGTGAAAGGAAACAGCAGTGCCTATTGAAATGTACTTAATTATTGCCAGCCACCTGGCAGTTTCATTCCTTGCCACTGTAAAAACCAGTGTCTGAACTGACTACCAGTAGAAGCAGCAGGTAGCTGTACCATGTTAGCCTATGTGAAAAAGATCAAACTGTATCTGGTAAGGATATCGCTAAATGGACTTTGTGTCTTACTGCATTATCAGTACGTACTGTAAGGGACTGGAGTGCAGAACGGTACCAAAAGTTCTGTAATTCCTTTATTGCATCTGAATCAGGATCTGATGGAGAAACTGTGTCCCATTTGCAAAGACCTGAGCACTGGGTCGTTTTAAGGCTTGCTGACCCAAGAGGAAGCCTGTGAGTCTTAGCCTAGAAGTAGGTAGAGAAGCAATTTTTCAAACCGTCTGAGATGCATGAAACTGCTTTCTGTGTCTGCAGTTGACCCTTCCCAGTCCCTTCCTTACGTGCTCTTTGACGTTGGTATCTGAAACACAGCTTTTGCAAAGAGGATCTAGGCCTGGGTAACCCAAAATTAACTTCTTGCATTCCACAGCGTGTGGACTTACTTTAGAACTGAAGTGCAGTACAGAAGCGCTTCAGTTTATTCAGTGTTATGTGTATAGGTAATTTTGATGACGGGTTTTTAAGATCAACAAGTTACTTTAATAGAAGAAAATATTCATGGCTTCTGCTTTTAATCACTTTATAGCCTTAGATCTAAAATGATTATGTGTGATAAGGAGGAATTCTTCTCATGATGCATAAAGTCTTTGCCTTCTTAGTCGATCCTTAGGCCAGGGTCACTCTCTGCCTGGAAGAATCCCCCCTCACTTGGGCCTAATCCAGAAGGCCTTAATACAGTTTGTATGCAGCTTTTCTTTATTTTATTTTTTTTTTTTTACTTCAGAGAAATAATTAAAGCTGATTAGGAATTTTACAGTGTAGCTATTTTGGAGTGAGGAGGAGAAGATTGCATTGCTGAAACTGTGGTTTTCCAGCAAACACAAGCTGCAGTTTCTCTTGCAAATGAGAGGCTGATTTGACTGTCCGCACAGAATTAATCAGGTGATAAGGTGCTGGCTTGGGATGTGGGAGGTCCTGTCGAAGCCCTGATTGGAATGAATCAGAGTAGAAGGTTGTACTTTGGTTTTCTCTGTCTTGGGCAAGTGTGCTGAACACAGAACTATTTATTGTCCTTGTGGAAGGAGGAAAAAGGGGTAGGTGAAATAAATCTTTTCTTGTTGTTCTTGTTTTTCCTCCCCCCTGATTTAATGGAAACTTTTGAAAAGTCTTTTTTCCCCTCCTTAAATAGAGGCAAGTTTTGGTCAGATTTTAATGGGGTAAGACTTTGCATTTAACTCCATCTTTTCACCAGGTTCCCACACGTATGTATCATCCCCTACGGCTCACTAGTACTGTTCCTTATGTTCTTCCAGTCTCCTCCTGTTGTGGTCTTAATCCTGTTTATAACCATATGCCACTGAAGAAGCTGTACCTGTAATTAGTAATAATGATGTGGGCAGATCTTAGCCCATCAGACAAGTCTTCCTTTTGTTTCTATTTCTGAATGGCTTTCAGAAGACCACTATTTCCTTAAGTAAGAAAGATAAAGTTGATTTTATCTTAAGTGTGTTGAACGTATCTTATCTGAGTGAGAGAAAAACAAAGATGTTCTCAGAGGGTGTTAATAAAATGTAGGCAGCGAGCTACCATAAGCTGGCAAAATCTTCCTTTAAATGGACCTAGGCCAGTTAATGCCAGCTGAACCTCTGGTATAAAACATTTTTTTTTCTCTTTACGCAGTTCTCCTGATCATTAAAGGAATCAGAATAGTCAAGCCTGAATTTTTGATGCTATGTAAGAGATGCTGCATAAACTGATGCACAGTTTTTCTCAGTGCATATATGCTTTCCCTGCACTCCTTACTTCCCAGTACTGATTACAGAAGGATCATCTTTACAAGGGAAAATACAGTTTTGACCTTCTACATCTATTTCATTTCTGTCCTCTCCAAAGGGATTTCCAGCAGGGCTGCCAGGTGTGAGCTAGATTTTCTTTCATTATAAAGAATAAAGCAACCATCCTTACATCAGTATCATCAGATCATCAAACAGCTACCAGGTAGAAGGTACACTGGGCTTTTACTGTCTCGTGTCACTACACTCTAGTGACCCAAAAGCCAAATAGCTTGTTTTGCTGTAAAAGCCACTCAGCGTCTCCTCTTTGCTCCAGTGAATGAAATCATGGGCCGCATTTAGAGCTCATGTCTATTGACCAGGTTGTTGTCCCCAGGCAGCCGTTGGCTGTAAAACTGCAGTGCGATAAATGGGACCTCACCTTCAAAGCTGCAGCCCAGGGATGCTGTGGGTGTGTGTGGGGGGGGTGGTGGGGGGGGTGTTGGTAGCCTGCGCTGCTGCCGGGGTAGGGAGGCTGGCGGGAGCATGCAGGGGAATTGCCTGGGTCCCTTGGCCTGGCTGCCAAGGCGCCCGAAATGAAGAGGGAGGCTTCCTTAAGGATTCTCCCCTAGAAGGGGAAAGGCTTCAGAAAACATTTGCGCGGCAGAATGGTTGTCAGAGAGGCAGGAACGCAGCGAGGCGTGAGAGTGGGCCCGCAACAGCAAAGTCACAGATGTCTCTCCAGTGGATCACCTGAATCATGTCTAAGCCGTGGGGGCAGTGGGGCTTTTGATTAAGCCTTCCCTGTGGAACTGCTTTCAAGGGAAGCTTAAGGCAGGCGCCTGAGCACAGCTAATACCTCATTTTCAATTTCTTCTGGTAGCGCAGCATCTGGAGGAGATAAGAGAAAAATGTAACTTCCTACACCATTGGTTTTCATCAGCATCCCTCACCTACAGAGACACAATATATTGCGCTCCATCAGTCTCTGACCCTACTGTAAATCTTTACTTGTTTCCCTTCCCTTTTCTGCTGTATCTTTCTGATTTCTGCTGGGAATGAATAGATGGTTCTTCTAAGGACTGTCAGGTACCCACTGAAGTATCGTGAATGAAGAGGCTTTGTTGGTGATCATTCCATTACTTGCAATGGGCTTTGGAAAGGTACGTGCTACTTCTCTCACATTAATTTGTCCTTTCTTCGCTCTTTTAGCTGGGCCTCCGTATGACTTTTCTTATCTATCCTTTCTTCACTCTTCCCAGTTTCTTTAGTACTTTGCAGAATTTGTTCCTCCTTCTCCTCCCTGTCCTCATCTACCGCCTTTAATGGAGCCCTGTGACCCAGAAAGAGTTTTAGAAAAAATAAAGGGAGTTATTTGCCCTTTTTATGTTTCATTTTCTCCTTTTAAACTTTTTTCCTCATTTGTGGGATCGGAATTAACTATTTTTCACTATAATTTTACTTTCACTTTACTCGTTGAAATTATTTATTTGAAAACAGAATTTAGAAAAGCAGATATTGGTAATTGTTGCAAGAGTCAGATAGTTGCTTGTGTCTCTCTGCCACATGATAGATTTGGCTTGGGAAATCCTGAGCTGAGGCTGGAGATGTCCTGCCATCAAGAGCGGATGATAGCAGGACTGGATGCTTCTATTACTCTTGTATCTCCTCTAGAAGTTGTTTGCAATGCTACAGAAATAGGGGAAAGAGAAACCTTTGTAGCAGAAACATTTGTTTACTCCTGGCTGTTAGGGTTTGAAAATGAATGTATTCTACTTTCTTTTAGCCTTTTTGAACTGGAGCATCCCTCTCTGCCTTAGTCTGCCCAGCCACTTGGCTTGTGTTAAAGAGACCTTTAAGCTATCTACATATGAATATTGTGTTCTTGACACTGCCTCTGAAATTTTGTTTCCTTTATAGATGGCCTCTTATTTTCTGCCCTGTTGATCTCTGCTCCAAAATACTAGGAGGATATTGAGTTTGTCCTCTCTGCTTCTAGAAGATGTTGAGAGATTTTTTCCCCTTATTGATCTTTTAAATAACACTTTCTCTCCAGGCCATGCAGTTTAGCTGATCAATGACGTGGCACAACAGCTATAATGCGTGAGAAAACCACATGCTAGAAAAGGTTTGTGTAGCCTACTCGCCAGACTATTTTGTATAACCTCTTCTCAAATAATCCACAAAACACCAACATGGGATGCATGGGAGCAAATCCAATTGACTCCATTTCTTCTGCATCATTAACAGACTAAGCATGCACAGATACTTATTTAGATCACACAGCATGTTTTGTAACAAAGCAAAACAGTTGATGTCCTCGAAATAGCAATGACAACAGTGCTACAGAACATACAGATTCCCCCATCGTATGCAGGGTGGAATTCTGACCTGTACTCAAATCAGTCACTGTGCTCTCATCCTCAGTATCATGAAGGGTTTGCTTACAAACTACCTTTTCAGTTCCGTGCTAAGGTATACATTGTCAATATAGCCCTGGAGGCTGAATCCCTTCTTTAAATTTTGAAAATACAGCCTTCGTTTAACAGTGTGTTGGTTATCAGCTTTTGAAGAAGTGATGCTGTAAGATGAACCCTTTTAAGGCAAATAGCATCCCTGAGAATCACCTCTAGTGCAGTTTTATATACAAGGTGAGCGCCTTCCAAAAGACTGAATCAAATTAATTAGCTCTAGCTACGTAGCACTGCTCCCGTCTCCCTGAGCTGACAGCTGAAGTGAAAGGCACGCTCAGGCTCCACAGTGCTGTTACATTATTCTGCACCTCTGGAGGAGTCTCAGGGGTCAAAACCAAAGAATATCTCTGCTGTCAAAGGAAAAAAATGGGCAGAACTTGCTGCTTTCTGAAAGTTCCCGATGCTATTTTGCACTTTAACCCATAAAATGAGGGTTACTGGCAAGTTGTAAAGGGATACAGGCTTGGATATACTCTGCTGCAGGTTTAACGTTATTGCTGCCCTTACGCAGCTAATAAGCAAAGTTGTGGGAATTAGGACACTGTTGCGGCCAGAATCTTACTGAGTGGCTTCTAAAAAGTGCTTCTGTCAGCTCAGATGAATAGCTCCTGCCTATCCACTGCAGTTCAAATGGTGTGTGCTGCCTTCAGAGCTGGCCCAGTGCTGACTACAGGGGAAGAAGTTTCACCTGCAAATACTAAACACACAGTTGGTGCACCTGCAAATACCAAGTTGCGGGTTAAAATGCTTTCTCAGCCAGGGCTCTGAGTATGGGTTGGAACAGGAGAGGACTGACGCAGAAGTTATTGGAAGTTCCTAGAGGAACGAGGGGACAGCCTGTGTGATGCTGTGGTGGTGTGGGTTTTAGGAGAGGATGCCATTGAAGTGACAAGAAGGTATTTAAACTTCTTAAAATATATGGGAAAGAAAATTCCCTTCAGATTGAAGGGAAATAGTTAAAAGTGAAGGATTCAGAACTTCAGCAGTTAATGTTTTGTAGAATCAGGGCATCAATTTCAAATAAATTTGCCTGGTTTAATGCTCTAAATATATTTAGATATATAGAGATATTAGAGGTGTATTGCTCTGTATGTATACACATAGAGATTATAAAAGTTATAATTTCAGAATTGCTTCAATTCAGGCAGCCTGTGAGTTCTTGATTTTTTTTTTTTTTAAAGAAAACCACCCCAAACTTTAAGCCCAACCTAGACTAGAAAAGCCTTTTCAGGATCCTGCACTGTGTTCCTCTTGATGGTGGTGGCACCTGTTAATCCCTGGCAGTATCTGAACAATACTTGACAATATTGACTATCACTGATTGTGGTTATAGTCCACATAGCAGAATCGTGCCTTTCTCAAAGGCTCTTGATTCTTAGCTCAAAGATTAGTGACCTCTTAAAAGTATCGTGAAAAGAAAAAGTTGTGAGGTCTAAGTCACCTAAGGTGCAAACAGCCCTGCAGTGCCAGCAAGAAGGAATGAGAGAATGCTACAGACTTGCAAGTTGAAGGATTGCTTATAGTGAACTTCTGAAGGATATGCACACATTCTTCGCTGTGCTGTGCGTGTCTATAGATATGCATACCTGAATACCAATGCATTCAGAGTTCATGTGGTATGATTGATCTTAGCCATCACGCAAGTCCTGAAGGACAAATAAAGTTTTCCTTTGACAGTCACTTTTGTACTCAGATCTGGCAGAGAATTCATTTTTAAAGGCATTTTTCATTTTCTGCACTTCTGGAATGGTTACAACCCAGAACAGAAAAAGGCAGAAGAAAAATGAACTAGAAAATGTCTCGAATCATGTAACAATCTAATTTGGGAAGGTGCTATGTGGTTCTGAGGGAAACTATTTTGGAGATGGTTACGTGGTTGAAGGCTTTTCAATGGTGAAAAAAATACCTGAGGTTTTTGTTACTATTTTTTTTTTTTAAATTAAATGAGAACAGAATAGCTCTAGAAAAATCTAAATATTTAAAATTGCTTTATAAAGTACAAAAGCCAAACAATAAACAGACCTGCACTGTAAGCTCAGTAGAGGGTGGATCATGAGCAGAGGAGTAAAAGCACAGAGATGGTACAGGGCCATTTCCTTTGGCCAGAGCAGTTTCTGTCAGGCAGGCAGAGAGAGGCTTTTTACCAAGGGCTGTCGTGACAGCACAGGGGGCAGCGGTTTTAAACTGAAAGAGGGTAGGTTTAGATTGGACGTAAGGATGAAATTTTGTACTATGAGGGTGGTGAGACACTGGAACAGGTTGCCCAGAGAAGCTGTGGATGCCCCATCATTGGAAGCATTCAAGGTCAGGTTGGAAGGGCTTTGAGCAACCTGGTCTAGTGAAAGATGTCCCTGCCCATGGCAGTGGGGTTGGACTACATGACTTTCAAAGGTCCCTTCCAACCCAAACCAGTCTGTGTTTCTCTGAATACCAGTCCTTGATTTCATCAGGGGGACTGAAGGAATGGGGAGAGAGACTTAGGGGAAAGGGCATGGTGCTAGGGCAATAAATTGAAAAAATCCTTCACAGCACCTCACTATTGAAGGATATTATTAAACAAAATACTGAGCTATGAATCACAGCCATACAACAGAAGCTCTTGGTAAGATTTTCCTCCCTTTTTACCTGAAAAAAACTGTGGAATTATTGGACCGCTTGGATAGGAACTGAGCACTTAATTGTTTAATTTTTTAAGTCAAAAGGAAGGGAGTTAGCGGCAGACTAAAGTTGATAGCACTTCTCAAAATATATTCCAGTGGGACTTGTTTTTGAACAGAACCTAGGAACCAGTTATGATTTTTACTTTTTTTTTTCTCAAGCATCATGTCATAATAAGGCCAGGTTAATAAAACAGAAGAAATTATGCCGTGTTGACATTCACCAGGCCCCTCACAGGTTGTTCTGGAACAGGGGGTAGCAGCCCTCTAAGTACACTGATAATTGCTGTATTGCTTTTTGAGTCAGTTAAATCATAGAATCACAGAAGAGTTTGGGTTGGAAAGGACCTCCAAAGGTCATCTAGTCCAACCCCCCTGCAGTGAACAGAGACACCACTAACTAGATCAGGTTGCTCAGAGCCCCATCCAACCTGGCCTTGAATATTTCCAGGGATGGGGCATCTACTGCCTCTCTGGGCAACCTATTCCAGTGTTTTCCCACCCTCATTGCAAAGAATTTTTTCCTTATATCTAGTCTAAACCTACCCTGGTTTAGTTTCAAACCATTACCCCTTGTCCTGTCACAACTGGCCTTGCTAAAAAGATTGTCCCCATCGTTCCATTAGGTCCCCTTTAGGTACTGAAAGGCCACAATCAGGTCTCCCCGCAGCTTCCTCTTCTCCAGGCTGAACAAGCCCCACTCTCACAGCCTGTCCTCATAGGAGAGGTGCTCCAGCCCTCGGATCATTTTTGTAGCCCTCCTCTGAACCTGCTCCAACAGTTCCATGTCCTTCTTGTGCTGAGGGCTCCAGAGCTGGACGCAGGGCTCCAGGTGAGGTCTCACCAGAGCAGCGTAGAGGGGCAGAATCACCTCCCTCGACCTGCTGGCCACCCTTCTTTTGATGTAGCCCATACCATGGCAGACACCTTAAGCCCTGTTTGCCAGGAAACCTGAAAAATACCTTCAAAAGTCAAGCCTAAAATTCATGGGCTTAGTAGAAATGTTGGGTCTGGCACATGCAATTTTCCCCACATCTTTCCCCTAGCTGATGTGGTCCTGTGTTGCCGTCGGTTAATGGCCTCTCTTTTTTTCTCCCTGTCCCACAGGGATGAACAAGCTTTTCATCTTTGTCCTTGCTAGATTTGCTTTGCTTCACAGATGCCAGCCATAGTCTTCTTGCAATCAGTTATCAAAATAATTAACATAATTAAGTTAAACTCAGTCCAATTGTTCCCAAATTGTATTCAGCCTGAGGGTTGTTTTGGCTTGGAAGTGCAGCTGGTATTTTCAAACACCACCACCAGCCCCCTTTTTTTTTGTAGTTTAGCTATATTTATATCAGCTGTTTTCCTTTGATTTCTTTTTTTCTTTATAGATGAGAACTCTACATCACTAGAACTATGTCATGGACCTGTAAAAACTCAAGATCAGAGGTAGTCACTTGCTTAAAAGCACAAAGTCCTTTTCCTCTGAGCAGTGCATGGAGTTATTGATGTGATTGTTAAGAGTTTATAATAACTGATGAGCAGTATCATGACTCTGCCAGTGCACACGATTGCTGCTCTGGTCTTTAGAGCTAGAAAACACATTTTGTGAGTGAGGTTTTGTATTTCTTTGTGGGCAGAGAACAGGGAGAACAGTTTTTAAATGTCTATGGTCGAATAAAATTACGGCTTCTCCTAGGTGCACTAGCTGCTTAGATCAAGAACAGCAAACAACCTGAGTTTTGGAACAGTCACATCAGTAACTACGCCCCCCCCCCCCCCCTTTTTGTCTCTCCTATTGATACAGATCAACGTTAGCCTGGTTATCCCTATTTTTCATAATTACTTGTCTTTCAAATATGTTTCTGTTCCAGAAGTACCACAGTGCTTCAGTAAGTCATAGTCCTGTTGTATTAACAGCTGAATAGAGCTGTACTGAGGCAATCTCTGACCTGATGTTCTGGTGATTTAAATGGAAGCTTCATCAAACTCTGGTGATTGTACTAGTGTAACATAAACTGGCATGTAACAATCTGTGCAAAACCCTATATAGAACATTATTTTTGTTAGTGTAGCCATTTCAATTAGAGGCAGATGGAGTGAACTGAAATAGCTTCATTTATATATGCTTAACTTGTGTAGGTAGATAACTCTTTGCACTGATGGAGCAAAGTATCTTAAATTGCAAAATTAATTAGAAGAACAGAGTGTTGCATTTAATCTCATCCTATAACATCGCCAAGAATGAGCAACAGCAAAGGAAGATATGGAAGAGGAGGGAAAAGGAGAGACTGGAGAAAAAAATGTAGTGGCTATTTGAACTTGCTTTCTACTAGTTAGTCACCACTTTCAAATCAATTTTTTTTTTTTTTTTTTTAATGTGTGAATGATGTTGCTAATTATGCTGGCTGCCTCCTCAGTCCGGCTGGGCTTGTCTCCCCAAGTGCTTCTGTTTGGTGTTACTGTGCAGAATGTGCATTCAATTATTTGCAGTAATTTGGGGCACAACTCATCTTCTAGATGATTCTTCATGCCACAGTGGTTGAAGTGGTTCCTTTTGTTTAGCAAAACAAAACTGAATTCTAATGAGAAAGTTAATGTATTGGAAAATGACTCCAAATGGAATAAAAGCACATTTTGCTAACTAATTAAATTTATTTTTCATCCTTTAACATAAAAAATATAATCATTTCCAGAGCCTGGTATTTCTTTGCTTTCAAGGCCTTCAGGGGATGTATTGGCACTCACTCTCTCTCTTACTCGCTCTCCATTCAAAAGATTGTTTCAAATGCAGACCTATTTCTCTGTCTCAAAGATGCCTGTACTTCTCTTTCTATTGCCTGGTTTCTTTGTCTTAAGGACTCTTGCTTTCCTTTGCAATCTGTAGTACTTTTATGCTATAAATATTTTTTTTGTTACACCATTAGAACATGTAATCTATGTTAAATCAGTCAGCTGTTAAACTTTTAATTTGAGTTTTCTCTCATTTTAAGTTCTTCTGTCAGTGGAAATCCTGAAGAGTTAAACATTTTTATTACATTTATTATAGCTTACCATTAGTTTTGATTTCATCTTGCAGCTATTTACTTGGAGAAATTAGACCATTGGGTAAGAGGTCCGTCGAGGGAGTCAGGATTGCCTTTAAGAATGCTTCTCTGTGACCTTCTGGCCTACAAAGGAGTGGGTTTTGGCAATGTTCTTGCTGGGCCAGAAAGGCAGCAGGTAGAACTCAGAAATGTACCTAACTTTTCCTTACTACATTGTACTGCAGTCCTGAGAAAGGGTCTGAAAAAAAATCAGTGCTTTCATTCAGCCAACATGCTGAAATGTGAATGTTTGTTCAGTTATTGGCCTGAAAACTTATCTGGCAGTCCTGTAAACACAGGCTTTCTATAAAATATCCCTTGTCACTGCTTTCTTACAAGTATCACGATAAATAAAATCTTTCGTTATACTTCATTTTCTCATGGCCTTCAGATTTATTCAAAAGTTGGAAGATCATTGACAGGTGGTGGGTTTTTTTTAAATACTAAACAATTTTTTTAAAACCCCAAAAGTTCAGTGCTGTTCAAACACAGGCTGCTGTCTGAGTACATGACCTAATCTCTTGCTGATGACTGATGTTACTTACAGAGATGTCTGAGTTGAAGAGATCTTTGAATCTTTTACCCAGTCTTCCAGTCTTTTCTTGCTTTTCCCATTTTATGCCCTGGCATTGTGAAGTGGGAGAATGGAAACGACTGTGAGTCAAATGCGATGGCAGTTCTGGGCCTCCAGGCTGGTCCCACTGATTCCATGAGCTTCCTGACACACAAGAAGGGGCAGGTTCCCAAAGTCTGGGACCTGTCTGGGCTGGAGACTTTTGGTTCCCATCATAGACAACATCATGGAAGGACTTGCCTCCAGGTGCACTTCCAAGACATCAGCATGGCCTTGCACAGACTCGTGCCAGGGAGACAGCTCAGAAACTGCTATTCAGCTCTTGGGCTTCAACCTCCCGGCTTTCTGTGGGAACGCCTAGAAACCTTGAGAGCCTCCAGTACAATCAGGGTCACCACTGAAAGGTTATTGATAAGGTAATTCCATGAAGCACTTTGATTTTGGTTAAAGACCATTTTTAATGAAACACATTTTTCTAATTGGCTCTTGTGTTAGACAGGTGCAGTTTTAGTTTTAGTTTTACTAAACAAGGAACAAGTCCAAGGCTTTAATCTACCTTTCAGAGTAAATGGAATACTACACAAGGTTTAAATGAAAATACCATTGGATTTGGATGTACTGCAAGACTCTGACATTTTCCTCTTGAATCGTTTGTGTACACTGGCATTTAAAGATTGTGAATGCTATTCCGTGAGGATATATTTTGTAATCTGAGCTCCATTCAGGAGTATCCAAAATTTAAATTATTCCAAAAAATGAGGAAAATGAAAAGAGATGTTTAGTATCTTTGACTCTATTCACTTGACTCAACTGTTTTTAAGAAAAACTAATGATACAAAAGAAATCACCATGGGTATACTCAGACATAATTCACAATGTAAAGTAGAAACTCTATTGTATTACATGTTAAAACAACACAGCATCTATAAAGTGCTAACTGAGAACTGATTTTCATAATAAGAGGTATTCCATCCCAAACAGGGTTTTAGAATTGACTTTGTAAAAATCCCATCGAGACTTTCTTTGGCTTTGGCTTTGAGTAGCACAAATTTATGAACATTTCTTGGAAATGTAGCTTTTTTTTGAGTTACTTACCATGATTTTTTAAGGCTTTCAACTCAAATGAAGCGCCGTGCTCTACAAAATGTCAGTGATTGAATTCTTCCAGAACTTTCTTGTCCTTTCAGTGCCTACAGACTGTTTCTGAAATGTTTCTCTGCTTCCTTTTCTAATGTCGGCTGCTATATGTATTTGTAACACAGAATGGAAGTTGCTTAAATATTCACATAACATTGCTGATTTACCCCTCTCTCCTCTTGAGCCTTTATTGCCTCACCAGGGACCCTTCGTTGGGGGACCCTTCACTCCCTGCCTTCTCACTTCAGCACACAAACGAGCCAGAGAGGGTTTACTCAGAAGAATGAGTACCAGGCTTTCCCTTACCTTCTTCTGAACTGTAAATCACCTGCACATCCCCAGCCCTTCATCAGGTTCAGCCAGAGCAGTTTTGGTGTGAAAAGCTACTACGAGCTTTCAGGTAGCTCTGCTGTTAAAATTATTGCTACCGTTGCTATTTCCAATAAGGTTATCAAAATGTCTTAACGCTTACCTGACCTTTATTCCATTCAATTCTTGGGGTATTCATGTTTAGAGAACCTGACAGGGGGAAAAGAAGAAAAGGCTATGTAGGAATTTCTTTCGTCAATATGACAGTGTAATAAATGTAGCTATGCATGACTTGCTCTTTTAATTAGGGGCCTGTTACAATCCATGTAATGAGCCTAGGTGGAAAGAGTCCTAACCTAGCTATTACCGTGTACATTGGGCTGAACACTTCTTGGAAATCAGGTTAAGATTTGGGCCTTTTTAATTTCTAAAAATTAATAATTAATTGGAGGAGTGGTTAATTAAAGTGGAACGGTGGTGTTGTTAGTTGGCAAACCCTTTTTTTCTAGTACTCTAGCGGGAGGCGTGTGCTTTGGTTACATTCCCTGGTATTTAGAAAAGAACTTCCAAACTTTATTCATTAGCTGTTGTTTTTATTATGTGCAGTTTTCTACAAGAAAACAAACCAGGAAAAGAAGATGTTAGCAGACGCAAATTGCCTCTGTTCCTTTCATAGCTGTGGGTACTACGGACTCAGAGGTGTCTGAAACTTCAAGCAAACTCTTTTTAGCAGGTTGAAGCACCATCTTTATTGCCATTTAGAGCTTTTTCTAACACCAGTGGGAATCTGTTAAAGAGCACCATCTGATGAACAGTACTGTATCAGGGATGATGCCAACTTATTAGCACCAGCCTGACCACGGCTTCACTGCTAGCATGTGTGAGGAGTAATTTATGTTCAGAAAGTAAAAACAGGGAAGCTGTTATGAGAGTAGCAGGGTTTAGTTTTGTTGTTCAGTAGAATCACAGGGGTTATTTTGTTGATACCTAATAGCCAGTTCTTCTGAGAATAGGGTGACCAAAGGAAGGGTCTTTATCATTTTTAGATTAATTTTAGCTGTGCTACCTTATTAAAAGTCCCAGTAAAAATTTGCATCCAAATTGTGCTAGACCCTGGATAAGGAATCCCAATAGGCTTTGAATCCTAGTCAGTAACTGTTAGTGACCTTTGTGCAGGTGCATTTTTACATCTGACCAGAGACATCAGAGTTAGTTTCTACTTGTGTGTTTTGAATGGAGTTAAGGTAAAAACCTGAAAAAAAAAAAAATTAGGAGAGAGGGTACAGAGCAGAAAAAAATGAGCAGAAATGTCTCAAAAAAGGTCTGGGTGATGGATTTCAGTAGCAGCAGTTGTGACTTTAGGACCTCTTCGGGGAAGACAGTAGCTATATGTAGATATGATGCCAAAGATCTCTTGTATTGAAAGAATAAGTAATGAGAGTAATCAAGCCACTCATAATACATGAGCACTAAGCAGCAGTCGGTATCTGTGCAGTAGCCCTGGTTTTTTTTATGGCTTTGGCATTTGCTTCCAGTACTTTGCCATTCTCCAGGAACTGTGAGCCCTGCAGCTCATGGGGAAAAAACAGAGATTAAATACAAATAGCGTAAGACCGTACTCTTTGATTAACTCCAGCTGAAACCAGTTGGACCTTTAAAAGTCTCTTCCAACCCAAACCATTCTATAATTTATAAGTAAAAATATCTCTATTTAGAGCAGCTATAGTGTTTGGCACTCTTTCAGAGCAATGTTTTGAACATTTAAAGAATAATCATCCGCACTTAAATACTGGGAAACAAGGGTAGAAGTGACAAGCCCAGCTCATGTCAGTGAATGAAAGAGCCACAGATAGAATTGCTGCCCCTGCTTTCCATTCTGTCTTAGAACACCACCCACAGTTTTCAGGGAAAAAGAAAGCCACCAAAGAAAAGCTGAACTGGGCTGTCAGTCCTAGTAAAAGTCTGTGGAGGGAGTAGAGAAAGGAGAAAGGACCATCTCTTACTTAAGCTTGAGGGTTGATAATGTGAAATAATATTTATAGGGTGAGATCTGTAGGTTGTTTTAGTTATAGTGACATGGGACAGGTATCAATTAGAGAAAATTTCCGTAACATAATTAAGAGATAACACTTTGCTGCTCTCATTTTTTTTCTTTCACTTGAAAACTTTCCACTGATTTTAATTAAGCTTGTCTTGGACTCATGACCATAATCAATGTGATTTTTTTCCCCCATTTAACAGCTAGCTTTGCTCATCAAGGAACTTCTCCCAGGTGTAACATGCTCTAGTTATGAAGCTTTGTTCTGTGCTATTCAACTACTATTTCCTAGAATGACTTAAAAATGCCTTCAGAATGTAGACCTACAGCAAAAATAAGTGTAATTTTCCCCAATTAGTTAGTGCATATTCTCTAGTCGCTGTGAATGCTTTCTCATTCCACAAAAAGCAGATACTTTAAATGTCGGGTGCCCACTGAAAAACACCTGAAAATATCTTTTTTTTTCCTATGCCATTTTTCTAAGAGGAAAAAAAGGGTCACTTGCTAAACTCTTACTTTTGAATTTGAATAATCATTGCAATTTTTGTCATAGCAATTTGAGCAATCTGCTTACTGTTTCCGGAATCAACATAAGTGCTTTTAATCTACCGTAGCGTATACAATAATCCTGCCAAAGGAACCATTCGGGATTGTTAGTTAAACCAAATTACATATGCTTGAACGCTGAAAAAAAAAATATGTTTTCTTTATAAGGGATTTTTGAGCTCCCTGTGAACATTTTTTGCTAAAACTCAGAACCTGTTGCCCGTTTATTTAGTTTCTCCTCGTTCCTATAGCAGGAAGTAGCATCGACTGCCACTGACTTTCAATAGTTTCCTTCACTCTGTTGCTTGGGGAATTTCAGGCAGTGACCCACAGTATGGGCTCGTGTCCTTCATGTCTGATTAAATTTAGCTAAGAGACAAAGGATCCACTAGATGTGCAGATAATCAACAACTTTGTAATGGAGGGCAGCACGCTAATAAACCCCTTACGCAAGTAGTACTCAGTTCTTTTGAATATGTGGTTGTTAATTTCCTCATGGAAATACTCAAGAGCACTTATCTGCATAATCAGTGCCTCACAAATATTAACTAATTTCTTCCCACTAAACTTTAGTAGGAGTTATTTTTCAAGTAATTCAATTTCCTATTTTTTTTCCTGGGGTAGGATTTTCCTTCCATTGGAAATTTCTTGGGTTTTTTAAAAAACTAGATCCTGGGAGTCTCCCACCTGAGTATTAAACACGAGAATTGTAAGAATAAATGGTTACCTTGAAAAATTTAGATGAAGTTGCATCCAAGAATGTTCTTTAATTCAGGTGCTTTTCAACATCTGAGTATTTGCTGTAACATTCTTTCATAACACCTAGTGATTTGAAGTTCCTTATGTTCACGGACTGAATATTTGAATAATTTTTAATATGTATAGTTTAATGACACTGTGAAATAAGGAAGAATGGTTACTCCCGTTCCACAGACTGTGAAGTATCAGACTCTCAGCTAATGGATTTATATAGCTCTGGGATCTGAGCTCCCAGCTCTGCTGGGTACTCCACTGAGCCACATCCTAAATTTCATCCAGTCTAACTTTAAGCACCTGGCTGAAGTGCTTCAGCAAGAAAAGCCTAATCTTACCCTCAGTCAATGGATAATTAGAGACCTCTATATAGTACAATTTATTACATTTAAGGTGTGAGATGCCTAAATGCTAATTAAATGCAATGTTATGTACTTACTTATTGCCATTGATTGCAGAGGGAGGCTATTGTCTTCCCTTAGATTTAGGTAAGCTTAGTATCTGAATTTCCTCAGCAAGTTATCCAAAACCAGCAAGGAAAATTATGAGGAGCAGAGACTGACAGCCAGCCATGGGCCAGAGCTATTAGTATGAGACCTTTGCCCTTGTCTTCTAATACAGCTTTTGTATCTTGTAAATATAAGAAGTCTCTATTCTAGTATTGCAAAACGGATCTGTCTAAATAAATGAGGAAGAAAATAAATCCCTGTGACCCCGACGTACTTCTACAGGCCCCAGAGGCTCTTTGATTAAGTAAAGCTGTCACCTACCAGTGTTATCTTTTCACTTTAATTTTGCTCATTAATCTTCAGTACTCCTAACAATAGGACATATTTAATGGGTACGTTAAGTCACTTGTAGCCCTTTATCTGTAGATTGCTGGCTCCTCTCCAGCTGCTGTAAAAGTGATTAAAACATGTTATCATCTCAGGGTGGCTCGGTAGCCGAGGCAGTCCAAGTCCTCTGCCAGTGTATGAATGCCCACATCAGCTGAGCTCAAAGGAGTCTTCATCCAGTTCGTACTGAATTCAGAGTCTGGCTCTGACAGATGTGGAAGTAAGTTAGTGATGCTGCATGCGTCAACTCCCATCCCTGCTTCTGTCCTGTATCCAGTCTGTGGTTGAGAGGAGCTCTTTGTTCTTCAAGGCTACCCGACAACCAACTTCTATGGACAGAAGGATACCTAATAATCAATTTTGCAAATCAGCAAAGTTTATTGCCATTTAATGATTATGGATGATATCTCAGAATGTTAAATTTCACTTTGGTCCTGAAGGTCTGGAGGTTTTGTTCACTATCCAGGATCCTACGGGCTGCCTCCTGGAGCTGCCACCAGGACGTGTTCAGTGTGCTACTGTGAGATCAGAGATTTGAGGCTTCCAAGGCAAGGCTGGATGTTCATGCGTCAGAGGGACCTTGGCTCCTGGCTCTTAGCAAATCAAACCTTCACAACAGGGAGGCTGGAGGCACAAAGAAGCTCTACTTAAATTGATGTTTTTAGCATTTCCAGATTGCCTACCATGAATTCAAGAGCATGGAAACCTAGGGAGCTTTCAAAGAGGCTTGGCCACCATAACAAAGAGGAAGGGTTTGATCAATTAGGCGAGTTAAAATTTCTGGATTTTTAGTTTTCATGATAGGAACCTGAGGATCTAGATCCTTATTCTGGTAGAGGAAAAATTGAAATTTCCCCTTTGAGCTTAGCAAGATCACATTATTCTTTGAAATGTCAGAATTCCCTGTGAAAAGGGAATTTTAACTTTTGAGCAGCTCTACTGTAATTGCCTATTCATCAGCTTCTGAACTAGCTGTAAAATGGCCACAGAATGGCCTTTTTTATCATGGTTTCGGTGTTAAAGTTCAGTTCACTTCATTTTACTCTACCTTGGCTCATATAAGTGCAGTAATAGTTTAGCTTCTGCTTGAAGTTCTTAAATTTCTCTCTCCCTTTCAGCTAAGGGAGGATGTGCAGAGGAATCATAGTAGTTCAGGTGGAAGAAAATGTGTTTGAGTTGTCTGAATACAGAAAGTATTAATTAAGAATATGCATTATAAATACACTTTTTTCTAGATGGCCACAAAATTGGTTGGCTGAAGCAGGTGATTTTTTTTCTTTGCAGTGGGAGTTATGAAGCAATGCACATTTTAGTGTTCAAAGTACTGTAGGATTAATTATAGTCCTAAACCCATCAGATTTTCAGGAAACAGAACCTAATCCTTGAAAAAAATGAAAGGCTCCTGAAAAGAAAGTGCAATTTAGGTATGCTGGAAAGAGGTTGAAAAAGAATGGCTTCATCTTGTCTTAAAAAAAGACTCAGTGTCTCACAGGATTAGGCTCCTTATTCTTATTAAGGATATGCATCTTGAAGAGTGAATGTGAATTCAGATATGGCATGGTTGGGAGCAGGTAATATATTCATAGGTCTAGATGTTGAAAGGCATAAGGCTTAGTTTAAAAATAATTTAGATAAGGTTTTTTAATAAAGAAAAAGTTGAAATGCTTATAACATTTACAGAAACCTTTTGGTATATTAAGTTTAAAAAGTTATTTTGCTTACTGAACCTCTTGATTATGCAAGAAAAGCACCAGTGTATTATATTCATTGAACCATTAAATGGGAGTCCAGCAAGTGATTAAAATTAATAGGTCAGCATGAAACTTGGGTGGATGCAGAGGAAAAAGCCCAGGGTGACTAGCTGTCAAAATGTTGCATCTGTTTGTCAAGGTGAATGCCAAAGCCCAATTTTTTTTATAATAGTCTTCCTATTTTTAGCTTTCTTGGAATTCATGTGCGCTTGTCATCTTTAACATGTTAGCTTAGAATTAAATGGGAGTTGTATAACCATCCTTTGTAACACTATACCGTGGAATATATTGCTAGTTAACTTCCAAGAAATTGATTTCCTATTCAGTGGTGTTTGTTTCTTGAACTAATAGGCATGGCACAATAGGTAAGTTACATTTGCATTAATGACCTGCGCAGATGTTTGCTGTAGGTTTGCTAGCTTGAAAGCTGTAGAAGAGATTGTAGAGCCTAAGGAAACTTGCAGAAGAAAAGGAAGCAGCTGAATGTGTGCTGCACTTGGTAGAAGTGAATAAAGTGAAATACTGTGATCACATTCCCAATGTTATCTGAACAGACTGATGCTTTGGCAAAGGAGAAATATGTAGTGTTTAGGCAGGAACGTGGTGGGTTGCTGCTTACTTCATTTATTACTTTTTTTCTGAGAAGAATGGTGGCTTCTGGGTATGAGGAATTTTTAACCCATTTGCTGCTGAATAAATGACAGATATGTCTCTTATGTTGCACCGCACTGCGCTACTGAATCCTAGTGGCCACCGCTTTTGGTGAAACGCTAATGGAACATCTGCAGCACAGCAGGGAGCAGGCTGGGCCCACAGTGAAATGATTATACATTGCTGCAGGTCCTAATCCTTATTAGTAAGCATTTTGGGGTCCTAGCTCATTTACCTTTCTCATTTATGACATTAGGCAATTTTCCTATTTCTGTTATACCTTGTGGCTAAGCCTTACATACGTAATGTCAATAATTCTCTTCTGCATTCCGGGGACTTCAGTTAAAGTTTTGGTGTGAATAATACATATATTTTGAATTAAAATGAAAGAGCATTGGAGAGACACTGAATAATTTTATATCATGTTCTTAGTCGGCAGTCTGAAACAGGCACCAATTGTAGAAAGCCTGACATGGTTTAATTGTTGAGTAACAAAAAAAGTGCACAGCTCCATGTCTGATTTTGACTGAATTCAAATGGTAAGGCTGGATTCTCATCACAGTTTAGCAAGTATGAGTCTGAAATAACTTTCCTGACAGTGTTATTGTGGATTTACACTAATGTAATGGAGAATTGAATATGGATTTTAAACTTAAATCCTTTCACCTCTCACTTAAATTTAAAAGTAATTTACCTGAGCCTTTTGCTATACCAGTTCTTAAGTCTGGACGGCTCTCGCTAAGTGTGTGACCCATTTGAGTGACAGCAGGAATACTATCTGGAAACTGGGCAAGGATGCCAGGCAAGTTTACAGACATGGTTAGTACTAACTTAGCTCATGTTGAAGCCGTCTCTGAACACACATGCAGTGCACCTTGACTCCTTTTGAGTCACCACAGTATTCCTTCCTAGTGCAGTGAACTGTCTTCATTTGAAATCATGTATATTGCCTTCCATAACGAACCACAGGCTGTTGGTGTTAACAGGGTGGATGATGATGCATTGATTATTGGTTTGACCTAATTAACTCCACGATGTTAAACAACAATCAGTGGTAGAAATAGCTCGCAAGTCTGTCTTTATTAAAGAAAGCCATTTGATCAGATCCTGTAAAATGGTATTTTGATCCCGCTATGCATTTTCTCCTCTAATTCTATAGGAATTCATGCAAACTCATCTCTGAAGCTGAGATGGCACATTGCACTGCTGGTAGGAGGTGGATAGGCATCCCTTGAGGCACAAGTCCTCAGTAACTGCAGAAATGGTCTTCTACCATACAAGAGGAATGGCTGTGGGATGCTTTGAGGCACAGAGCTGTACCTGGCGTTACCTTTTGCATGGCATGGTGTGCCACCTTGATGCAGGCACTGCAGCCAGGCAAGAGAAAGAAGACCAAATTTGTTTCAGGATATTCACCCCTTTCATTGCTCAGAGTATTTCACTTCTGAGGAAAGGGGAAGGTTGCAATGTGACCGTGGAGCTACCTTAGCTCAGGTAGTTTTGACAGGATGATTTTGTAGGGAAAGCACTTGATTTTGTTAAAGCACTTGGCGTGGAGATTGATAATGAAGAATGTGACCCTTTCTTAATATTTAAGTGTTGTGGTACTGCTCAGTACAGGCATATTATATATGTTTATATACATACACGCGTGCAGACACACACAAAAATTAAGGAACTCATAAAAGGTCAGCTTGCACACAACCTGTCTGAACTACTGTGCTGTTTATTTTCAGACATGTTTTCACTTATCTGCCATTCCTGTTTTCTTTCCATCATCTAGGAAGGTAAAATACTATCACTTTATCAATTTAGCTCGGCTGAAATCCCATGTACTACACATGGGGACAAAATTGTATCAGAGCTGGTCCTTTCAGTGTGCATTAGCCCCAGAATAGACTTAATGAAGTAAGGGTTCATTAGGAAGAGGTAAGGTAATTAAGAAGAGAATTATCTGTGACTTGGCAAAAGAAGTTTCCAAGCTTTCTCATTTTCTTTTTGCAGATTCAGAATTACTAAAGTAAATGTGGCCTTTGAAATAAAATAGTTTTCTGACTGGGAACATTCTGCTTCTCTGAAAAATAATAAACATGTGGATTATATTGGTATACAATCTGTGTTTTATTAAGGGTAAAAACAATACTGTGCAATTGTGTAGCTCATTTTGAATAGAAAACACAAAATTATTTGCAAAAGTGACTGTGTTTTTCAAAATGGAAAATTAAGGACAGGGAGGTTAAAGACCTGAATTTTAGAGGTGTGGAGCATTTAGAATTCCACTTGACATCTTGGTGAGCCCTAAGTGCTCAGCACTTCTGAAAATCAAACTCATCCAAGTAGTCAGCCAACCCAAGATTACAGAATCATAGAATCATAGAGAATCAGATCCCTCTTGTCTGTGCTCAATCCCTTAGAGCACGTGTATTTTCCAATATGTATTTAATTACTAAAATAATAATTACAAATCCATATGGTAATTGGGTTTAGTTCTCTTTGATGTGGATTGTGCAGAATTATGGGTAGGTGCCAAGTGTCTTGGGAGGTCATGGCTGGTCTCGTGGGGGTGTCACCATGGCAACACTGATGGATGCAGAATTTCCAAGCAATGGGTTTACAAAGGAGAGGGGAAAAGAAGATGACTCTTCCGCATTATGCAGGCCATCAATATCTGTTCAGAAGCAGGGAATACAGATGGAATGCTTCGTGATAAAGTTATTGTTGCATTATCTCAGCATAAGAATGATGCACTAAAAATTACTGATTAGCAGCTGAAAGCTAGAAGTAAAGGCAAAGCAGTGGGTATGTAACTCTCTGCCATATCCTAATTTTCTTTGTAGTTGCTATTTTCTCTGTCCTGTCACTGCTGCAGTGTGGCTGCGCAGCTAAAGAAACTAATACTGGAAGACTCTTATGGTTTTGCTTTCATTTGTATTTTGATTACTGAGCAAGTGGCCAAGTCTTCAAGTGCCCACTTAGTTCCTGCTGTGAAGGAACTCCAACCATATTTAGAGATGGGCAGCAACTTTTTGACAAAGTCTTGGTCTTCAAAGGCACCAGTTTATGGAAGCCCAAATATTTACATGCTTCTATAAACTTTCAGCAAAACACAAGCCTGAGAACCTTTTGAGTTTTCTAATTTTCAGGTAATTGTGTGCTAGACACATTGCCTCTGAGTCAGTGATTTCAAGACCTCTAGCCTGCTTCCTGCAAGCTGGAAGGTGAGAATCGCGGAGAGCTTGAGCTCTAAGGAGGGCTTTTGTAGCTTCATCTCTGGCTTTGGAGCAGGAGGCTCCAAATTCCCTCCCTGACAGGGGTTTCAGGGCTCCCAGGTTACTGGTGGTGCAGCTCTGGAACTGGAGGACTTGAGAAGCATCAGTAATCCTGCCTGGGGTCATAGTTCCCAGACCTGCTGGGTTCCTGCTCATAGGTGCAGGGTGCTGCAAAATCCAGCGGTTATTTAGGTACTGTGATTTGATTAGAATAAATGGTATTTTTTCCCCTCCCCTGAGGACTTCCAAAAAGTCTCCTTTCTGTTTTGTGTCAGAGTAGATTGTGTCACAGTTCTGCATGCAGAGCTCCCATTTTTCTCTAAGCAAGGTTTCTTTGTTCTGCCTTCTGCATGATCTGCTCTAGAGAAAGGGAGAGGGAGGAGGAAATGAGGAGAGCAATATCTTCATATTTGTAAGTGTGGAGCTCCCATATCACAGTGAAATGTACTTTAAAAAGAAATAAAATAAGGGAATGGACAAGTAGGGTAGGAGCTCCCATTCACTAGCTTCGAATTTGGAGTTTCCCTGTGCTGAAGAACAAGTGCAAGCCCCAGACAGAAAGGGTAAGGAAAAACTGTCCCTCCAGAACACGTGCTGACCTTTTCCTTTCCTTACTATATTTATTCATTCAAGGCTATGCTTGTCAATCTGCAATGCATAACTTTTGTTACTGTAAATCTAAATGATGACCATAATGTTTTCTTTGTTGTTTTGCTTCTGCTGCTTTAAATTTCACTCTTTTATCGTGAGCTCTCTTTGTACCTCTAGAGACCAGCCAAGAATTGTTTATCTGAAATCTGCTATTATAAAGATAATGTGCAGTTTTAAAATGCACTGTATTTAGAGATATTTGGACCAGTGATTATCTACACATTAAAGTTATAAAAGAGGAAAATTAAGAGATAAACCCTGCAGGAGGTATATAAATGGATACTTAAAGGCTTTACAATGGTCCTTCTTGCTTTCGTATTCGTATTTCTTAGCACTTTATAACTTACAGCTGGCAAAATGGTTGTCACAGAATGTTTTGCCAAGAGTTAAATCCATCTAACCCTCTGACCAAACCTCCTAAATAAGTAAACATTAAGTCCTTAGAAAGCGTATTTGGCAGGGCAAAGATTTTACTGTTTCTTTTTGCTTCTGTGCACAAAGCTGTCACCTCTCTATTTGCCTTTTCGTCTGTCATACGTTCTTTGAAATTTAAGTGATATAAAGCTAATGGTACAGGGTTTTTTTTCCCCAGTAAAACCTTGCAGTATCACATATAATTGAATGCCCTAATCCTGGATATAACGTGTGTCCTCCTGTGAACCGGGGTGTGTGTTTGTGGGAGATAGTGTCACTGTTGCTCTCATCTACTTCGTGGGAAAGCAAACTAGCTGCTATAGATACCTGGATTTTGAAAAGAACCCCACGTGAGTTTATGGAATCATAAAAAATAGGACAAGAAGGGATTGCAAGGCTTCATCCACTTCCATCTCTTGGGTGTGAAACAGGACCAAATAGGCTTACTCTGTTCTTGATAGGTATTTGCCTAGTAAGCTCTGGAAACATCCAGGGCTGGTAATTCTGCAGTGCTTTCATGCAGTCTGCCTCATCGCCTGACTGTCCTTGCTACTAGAAAGTTGTAATTTCCCCTCAAGTGTTTTCTGCTTGTCCCCTGCTACTTTTTAAGCCATTACTTCTCTTTCTGTTGTCAGAGTGGATAAGGAGATTAAAACCTTGCATTTCTTTTTATGGCTGCCCTTCATATCTTCAAAGACCATTATCCTGTCCCCCTCAGTCTTCTCTAAGCTAAACAGACCTGATTTTTCTTGATCTTTTGATCAAGTTTTCTAGATCTGGTCATTCTTACTATTTGCTTCTTAACTCCTTTTGATAGGTTCACATCTTTTCTGAAGTACAATGCTCAAAAGTGTGCAATGCTGCAGAGTGGGTTTTACTCACACCCGGGTGAGCAAGAGATTAGTTAACTTTGTGTATCTCACAGATGCTATTCCTCTTTTATACATTCCAGGTAGTGTGGAACTGTTGGCAGCTGGAGAAGGCAAAGAGGAGTTTTTAAAGGCCAAATGTCTTTAACCTTTCTTAAATGAATGGTCCCTCAGACGACGTTGGGATAATCGCATGAGTAAGACATGGAGGATTCTGACTTCAATAAATGCTATCGTTTCATGTTATCTCAACATTTTAAAATACATCGAGGGAGGCTTAATGCAGTTTTCTATCTGATTTCAGTTTAATATAGTTTCACATCTGGCTAAGTAGAGATAAGTATGCTGGTTATTTCAAAGTTTACAAAGTTGCTAGGTCAGTATTTTGCAGCCAGGGTTTCATAACAGTCATCATAACACCAGAGCTTTAACAAAGTGGAATATGCAACTGTAATCCATGGAGAATCATATTAGCATTTCTGCATTGCTAATTCTGACAATGGTAACATACTTCAATCTGGTAAGAATTTCATTAATGCAGCACGGGCCTGTGTCCGTTTTCACACTGCTTTAATATTAATGGCAACGTGCCTGAGACTAGATCACATTTAAATGTCAGTAGAATTGGTGGGTGGACCAAGATGAGAATAAATTATTCACATACAAACAAGTGCATTAATGATTTTCTGTAAGACTTTTAACTTTTGGGAATGGCACTTGTATACCTGACAAGAAGCACTAAATACGTCTGGCAGGAGAAAAATGCAATATGGCTGATTTTTTTGCTAATCTACAGGGGTAACAGATGTCTATTTAGCTTTCTTATGTAAAGGAATAATTTAAATCTAACCTCAGACTGTAAATATCAAAGATATTTTAAACAAAACAGGCTTTTTTTATCAATTCAGGGAAAGGTCACCTATAAATATTTCATTAGCCAAATTCATTAATTTCAATTACACATAGATTGAATCTAATCCAATCACTCTTCATCTCAACTACTTTGAAAATATAACATGGGCTGAATCCACTCTGGGGTATCTGAAGCCAACAATTAATAAAGTAGTATTTCAAATGAATTTTACTGTGCAGTGTTGCTGTTTATGTGAAATACATTGAAATTAATAAGGACAGGTCAATTTAATTCCTATTTGACCTTGCTAGTCTTGAAAAGGTATGTTTGGTCTGAATAGGAAATTTGGCCCATTTTTTTCCTGGCTCCCTTTGATGTAATGACATGCAGTATGCAAAGCGAAAAGCAGAAGAGTGATAGAAAGATTTTCTGTGCTAGAAAATCTAACAGAGAAGATGAAATACGGAAGACCTGTGAATGAAAGACATGACAGGCTTCTTTCTTGTACTCCCCTCAGCCCCCTCTAACTGTGTTTTTTATTTGAATGAGTTATTAGTTTCTCCCCGAGTTCCCTTCATCGGAGTGACACACTGCATGTATAAGATATCAGGAATGTGAAGCAAAATGTAGAATTAGCCTCTTGAAATTATGCATCTGTGTTCAGGTTTTTTTTTTTCCATGTTCAGAGTTCACATTTAGATTTTCTCAGCCTGACTGTCACGTGTAGCTGTCACTGAACTGTCACTTATCATTGCTTGGATAAGTGTTTTAATTAACTATCTGTGCCCAAGAAAGTGGAAATTTCAAATATTAGAGTTTTGAGAGGGCCAGCTCTGGACTGCAGATACATCCCCAAAGAGCTTAGCTGAGAGCTGGGGGGAGGTTGTGCTAGCAGCCACCTGAACTGTTTTAAGAAAGAAAGAGGTTATTTGTTTTCAAAGATATTAAATATAACACATATTTATTTTCTTCATGTATTGCTCATAATGGTATTGCACAGTTGGTGGGATTATGAAAAACATGATGGAAAATGCACTGAAGTCGATGGGAGTCTCTCCGTTAGTTTCAGATCAGACCTTCCACAAGAATGCTCTGTTCCGTCGTGGAGGAAACCTTGGCCTTGCTCTCTGAAAGGCTGGTTATGGTGGGACTGTCGCTCTGCGAAACAGCCCTCAAAGTGAATGGAGCTGATGTGCTGCTCTATCATAAACCCAGATTTTATAAAATCTCCTTGCTCCACGAGTATGTCGTGGCACTGGTTCCTGAGAGGAAAAAGACATGTATAATAACTTACTTACACACTGTGTGTGAATAGCATCAGGCTTCCACGTCCAAGGTGACATTAGCGCTGAATTTTGTTTAATGTGCAGATGTACTCCTGAGAGAAGACGCACCGCAGATTGCTGTGCCGGCATCGTAACTGATGCGGCGGGCACCAGTGGTGGGGTGAAGGGTTCCTGGTCTCTCTGGGAACTGTCACGGTGTTCCAGACAGTGCTGGTGGTGGCTGGGTGAATGTATTGGGTTTGTGTGGCAAGGTCTTGGTAGTGAGGGGGCTACAGGGGTGGCTTCTGTGAGAAGCTGCCAGAAGTTTTCCCTGTGTCCACCGCTGGCCTAGGCCAAGCTAATCGGCCATGGTGGAAGCGCCTCTGTGGTAACATATTTAAGAAGGAAAAAAAACTGGCTGCAGCTCAGTAGCCGGAGAGAGAAGTGAGAGGATGTGAGAGGAGCAGCCTCGCAGCCCCCCAGGCCGGTGCCACAAGAGGGGCAGGAGGGGCTTCAGGGGGAGCCGGAGTCCCCCGCAGCCCCTGGGGAGGCCCCGGGGGCCCGGGGGGCCCCAAGCCCGCGCTGGAGCAGGCACCTGGCAGGGCGGTGGCCCCGTGGGGAGAGGAGCCCAGGCTGGGGCAGGTTTGCTGGCCGGGCTGGTGACCCCATGGGGACCCACACTGGAGCCGTCTGTGCCTGAGGCACTGCACCCCGTGGAAATTATGAACCCATGCTGAGTAGTTTGTGAAGAACTGTAGCCTGTGGGAAGGACTCAGGTTGGAGAAGTTCGTGGAGGACTGTCTCCTGTGAGAGGGACCCCACGCGTGAGCAGAAGAGTCCTCCCCCTAGGATGAAGAAGCGGCAGAGACAACGTGTGATGAACTGACCCCAACCCCCATTCCCGTCCCCCTGCGCCGCTGGGGGGAGTGGGTAGAGAAACTGGGAGTGAAGTTGAGCCCAGGAAGAAGGGAGGAGTGGGGGGAAGGCGTTTTAAGATTTAGCAGGTTTTTATTCTCTCCTTCTCTGATTTTGATTGATAATAAATTAAATTAATTTTTTCAAGTTGAGTCTGTTTTGCCCATGATGGTAGCTGACAAATGATCTCCCCCTGTCCTTATCTTGACCCACGAGCCCTTTGATTTACTTTCTCTCCTCTGTCTGGTTAAAGAGGGGAGTGATAGAGCGGCTTTGGTGGGCCCCTGGCGTCCAGCCAGGGTCAAACCACCACAGTGAAAGATGGTGGGGATGGGCTCTGCACTCAGCCTGTTGGATTTGCCTCTTTCAGACAGGAACCAGCTGGACTTTAGACGTCTCATACAGTGGTTAGGGAGATCCTCTGTTACTCTCATTCCCACCTTTATTCTGACATTTCGCCGTCGTTTTTTAAAATGAAGCCTTCATTGTCTTTTCAGTGACCAGCTTTGACAGAAGCATTTAAGTTTGCCAGCAACATGGCCTGTTGGGTGGGACTTCTTTTATTCCTGAGCTCTGAGTTGCAAATGTCTTCTTGTACTCAATGACTTGTCTTGCTATGTTCAGAAATACCTGTAGAGAATGAAACCATTTCCATGGGTCTCATCTAGCTTAATGTATTGATTAGTTATGCACACATAACTGTAGCAAGATGGTTGCAAATGTGTGCATTGATTGTGACAATAATTTCTCATTAGAATGTTGATTTTTCAGGCTTTCTGAATTAGAAAAAGGGACAGGAGTGATGCAAAGGAGAAAAAAAAATTGTAAGTCAGTTCAGCCGCATAAATACCTTAACAACTCTATCGTAGTATTGCACAAATCTTGATGCAGCCAGCAAAGTGTAAAAATTAAACATGTAGTGTTCTGAGAAGTAAATTAGATTTAAAAAAATCAGGTTTAATATTTCAGAATGAGATTAGTGCAGGGAAGAAGACTTTTAAATATGATTATAAACTAGCTGCTAAGGGTTATTTACTTGATTTGGGATGTTGAGAAGAGGAGAATGTGATATTAATCTTTAATATAATTTAAATGTTGGGGAGGGAGTTCAAATAGTTATGGCACTATTGATTGTGCTGAAGAGTGTAGAATACAGGGCTTTATCCAATATGTGAGTCTAAAAACATGCTTGGCATAGGTTACAACCTCTGCAATTATTTTTATGAAACACTTGCATAAAAGAAAGCTGAGTTGAAAAGACTCCCAGTCATTAGCCTAATGCTGCACTAGATGATGTCCTCATAATGGTTATTTTACCATGTCTAAAGGGTTTCAATGTGTATGCTTATTGGTTTATAAAAATGTCTTTTTTATTTAAAAGCTTACTGTTACAGTGAAAAGGACGATAAGGTCTCAGTTGCATGTCTTGGGTCTAGAAGACCGCTATCTACACAGTGTGTTTGTCTACACACACAAACCAACATCGTGTCTGCCCTTAGTCTAGAGACATCAACACTTGAGATAATTGGAACTGTTAACTATTTCAGTTAGAAGCATAGATTTAAGACTGATTACTCGAGGCTGACATATTATTCAATTGATGACCATGATAAGAAAATTGTATTATTTCCTTCACTGTGTTGATGGTTTTGTTTCTTATGTAGTTGAAGACTCCAGCTCTAGAAAATGAAAAGCTCAATCCTACCAAAACATAGGTGAACATTTGTTGATAGCCTGACCATGATTCATGAAGTGATTGAATCTTACTTCAAAAGCCTGGAATTATGATCAGGCCTGGGCTATCTCAAATTACAGAACTAAGATTCTGTAATGTAATTTGTCTGCAGTTGTACATATAGAATTTCTTCTGAGTGCAGCTTTTGTCTGCATAGTTTACTTCTACACAATTGATAATTATTCTTTTAAAATCACTTACAGATAAAAAAAATGCAGAAATATCCTTTGATCTGAGTTTTTTATTGGCTGAGATGCCACATCCAGCTGTTAGGATCCAATTTTGTTTGGATGAGAGGAAGGCCCCCTTGCTTTCTAGCCGACCTCAGATGAGTCTGGGAGGCTAGGGGTGGCTACACCAACCTCTCATTTCAGGTTCAATCCCTTCGAGCGAGATTAAGACACAAACGAGGTCAGATGTCGTAAGTCCACCCGTTTATTAATTGTTTGGGGGAAAGAGAGAAAGCAGCGACAGGAAAGGAAGGAAGGAAAGATAAGAAATCAAGCGAGAGGTCCAGATAGAAGAGAGCAGACAGTCACCACCATGGATCCGCAGCATCCTGGGGGTCAGTGCTTCTGGGGTCTTCGGTGATTGCACACGGAATCTTCAGTGGTCTTTTCACGAGGTCGGTGATCTTCCTCTGTTGTCTTTGATGGTCTCCCACGAGGTCCCCCCCCGTGGTCTGAGGCTGCAGCCTTTTTTATAGAGCACAGTCCAGCACATGCGCACACATTTTACGCGCTTTACTTTTGGTGGGCTCTGTTTGTGCGCTTTGTTTTTGCTGGGCAGGGGCAGGGTTCTGCTCACATGCTTTAAGTGGCAGCAAACTGCAAGCCTTGGTGGGCAGGCGGCCCCGCCTGGGTGTCCACTGCTTCAGCAAGCCTGCAAGCCACCTTGCCTGCGGCAATGCTGATCTTTGCAGATCACCACGCAAAGGAGCAAGCTTTGAGACAGTTAGCAGGATATTCAGTCTCTTACACCAGCTCAGTAGGCTTCTGAATCTAAGTCACTATCAAAATCCAGAATACTTAGGTTTTAATCTAGGGTACATCATCTTCAACAGAATGTAGAAAGTTCTGAGAAGTTTATTGATGCGTTGCTAAACATTGGCGTAATATACCTCCTTCTTCCCCAGCTAAAGGGCCTGATGAAAAGCATCAAGGTGGTGAATCCAAGAATAAATGCTGACTGTGAGAAGATGCTGACACTATCCATCTGAGATAAAAACCCACGCATTTTTAAGGTTCTAGTCTTTGGATTAGAGTGCTTGAGCTTATGTAGTGGAAATACTGGTTAACAGAATAAGTCAGTGATTTCAAAACCGTAGTTTAACTACTGTTGCCAAATCAGTGTTTAAGAGACAGTATCTAGAGTAAAACCAACAAATTTATCTAGTCAAGGATGCTCATTTAATTATGTATTGGCTTGAGTTGGGATGACCAGCTTGTTCTCAATACTGAATATCACTTTTGCATATAAGGGGCTACTACAGCTTGTTCTCAATACTGAATATCACTTTTGCATATAAGGGGCTACTACTGTTTCACTGTGGCACAGTTTCTAGCCTGTTGACTAGAGTACCCTTGGACAGACAGTCTGTTTGAAGCCCTGAAGCCCTGAAGTTGACTGTCCTGCTTGTAAATTAAACAGCTTTTCCTGTTCCAGATACTGTTTAGAGTCAAATCATGTCCATCAGTATATTTCTGAGGGCAGGACCCAATAAAGGGTCTCTAGAAGGTGTGGTAAAACACTATGTGCATTAAGGAACTGCATTATTTTGAGTGGGACTGCAGTGGGGTTGTATGTAAGGAACAACCCTTATGTATAGGTTGCGCCAAGCTGTTCAACACTGACAAAATACAGGGGCACATTTATCCCAGAACAGAACTGTAGTCGCCTCAGGACTTTTGCTAACAAAAACTTAGATGAGAAGTAGGTGTTCAGGGTATCTCACACCTGGATTTCAACACCCAAGCTTTGTAAAAGAACAGAGAAATTCTGTTTATGTTAATCATTCATCAGGTTTCTGTTCCTGGTTTTGGTCAAGGTGTGCTGGGTGAAGTGTCCGAGGTAGAAATGTATGTGAGATACAGATCCTGCAGGGCTGAGGAGGTTCCAATGATGTTTCAGGTGAGCAACCAGTATGGGTTCTAGGGTGTTATTTAGATAGATGATAGCCCTTCTGGTAGTGGTCTTTTGAAGGGATACAGGAGGAAGACTGAGGAATGCCCTTCTGTTTCAGCTGCATAACTGCACAGCAAGTGATGTGTCACTGGATCTGAAATGAATCAGTGATGCTTGCTCGGGAGGAGGGAGAATGGAGTTGTAGACCCAGAGTATGTGTGAACTGAGGCTGAAAGCAGAAATAGCCTGGAGAGAGGGATGATGTTTACATAGCCTTGATCAGTGCCATTTCTTTTGGTCTGCATTACAAAATTTTGCTGGCCTAAGCAGCTGGAGCGTTAGATCATTATTTGTAGAGTCTAATGGCTGATATTCTGGGCTGCTGTTCATGAAATAGGTTTCACATTCTAGAGGTAGTAAAAGGCAGTTCCTTATTCGAAGTCCTGGTTAAGCAAGAATTTTGTTTGCACTGTTCCACTGTGTTAGTTAAAATGTTTTGCTCTGTGCTTTCTCAGTGGGGAAACTAAGCATTTTTCTTTGAGGTCAGCTGAGCAGTCGGCACTTTGTGTGATTTTTGCTCATCAGCAACACCTGAGCTCTCTTTGGTAGCCAATATAGCTAATGTTTGTCATATATGTCCTCAGCGGTTTCTTTATCTTCACCCAATGAAACATGCGGTCAGCAGTATCTTTCAGTCATTTCACTGTCCATGGTGATTGAAACTTGCTTGATTGAAAGTTTTTATTCTGATTTAGGTTCTTTAAAAGGTACACATGGTGTATTTGCCAGACAAGGGGATGTCAAAGCAGTATCCTCTGTTCTAGGAAGAGAAAGTAGTAACACCTGTGACTTTTCCTAACTATTCAGAAAGCTCGTGTCCAAATTCCTACTCACATTCCCAGTCTAGATGAGTTTTGTCTCCTCAGCCTTCTGTTGTGCCACAGCAGATGCTGTCATTAAACACAATTGTCATCTTGCAGTGTTACAAGTTCTTAAACTTGAAGGCTCAAGGTCTTGTACCTGATTTGAAATTTCATGGAAATCAGTAACAGTCAAGAAGAAAAGGGCTTGATTAGCTCATAGTAACATATTCTGCAGAGGATATGTGTTGTAGTGATCTTTACCAGTTGCTAATTCCTAAACATTGAGAGCTGCATGACCATGGTCCAGCCAAGATAACGATGAAAGTGTGAGCAGCATGAGCTATGTCAAGAGTCATCCATGTTACAGTGGCAAATCCTGTGTTTCTAGGAAAGATGAAAAACATTATTTGCTGCTATAGGGAAAGTTAGTTTCAGGCAAGAAACCTGGAGAGGATAAATGAAGAGCTGGGTATCCGAAAGGGTAACAAAAAGAGACTTCTCTTCCTCATGACCATAGCAGTCTCATTTGGTGCAGTCTGAGCAAGGAAATTTAAAAACTTTTCCTTCTCTGCTTTCAAATCCTTTACGCTCTCATTATCACTTCAGAGAAGTTCTGTACTTTTATTCTTATTTGTGGAGAAATCGATACAAAAATGAAGAGCAATGCTTCCCAAGTTATTATACGTTTCTGAATGCAGTATCTAAAATACTCCACAGAATTTGAATAAAGCCACTGTTGTCTGCATTGAGGCTGTTACAAACGAAAAGCAGAAACTCTCATGGGGCTGATGTCGGAAGCCAACTTCTGGAATTATGTTAGTCATTTATAAATAACAATGTAAATAATGCTAATTTTTATATATGATTGAATACCTGAAAATAAATAGATATTTCTGTTTTTTAAATATATCTGTAAATACATTGGGTGGTGTTTGTTGGAGAATATCATATATTATACTTAGTATCATTCTCCAGTCTTATCAGGAAGAACCTGAATGCAAGTTCAGTGAGATTTGGTGTCTGGTCAGTATTGCTTTGGGGAAGGGATTCAGACATCCTGTTCTCAGCTGACGGCACTAAGTCATTGTCATTTTTTCTATCCTGTTTAATAAGTGGAAGATAAGAGTAAAAGCAGGTGGGACCACCTGCAGTGAGAGCAGCAGTCTCTTAATCATACTTGCATCAGCCCTGGAATTTGTGTTGGAGTGAGAATAAGGAAAGTAAATTAATAGGAATTTGAATATGATACAAAATAAACAGCAATATAAAAATCAACAAAACAAAACCAGATGCATTTTTTTTACTAGACTGATGTTCATTCAAAATGTATAGAAACTTCTCTACTGGTGACTCAGGCTGATATTAGGTGATGGTGCAAACACGTGCTGACCAGTCAGAGAAAATCATCAACATCAGCAACAGCAGTGGTAGTCTCCATGGTGACCAGAAGAGCTAACAACAGACCAGCTATTTAAAAGGGAGAGAAATGCTTTTTGTTGCTTTTAAAAGAAAGGAAAGTCTCTATGACAGTTTGAACAGTTTTGAATATCTATTTATTCACCTCTGGAGAACTAAGCATGCAGGATAGCAGCGCTCTTACTTCTTTTTTTCTCTTCTTTCTTAAATCCCTTCCTCCTCCACATTTTTCCTCAAGACCCTGTCTGGCAGCCTCCCTGGTGCACTTGTAGAACACAGTTCATTATTAGGTTTCAGATCATCAAAAGACTTGAAATGGTTTCTAATTTGGGGAGGAAGTTCTCTAGAAAAAATATTTAGGCTGTAATCATATGTTTGTGGAAAAAGTGAGACATCTTAGCCAGAGCTGTGAAACTTGGGACCTAAAAATAACTACTTGAATAACCTGAAGCATGTTAAATATTTGAAAGTACTTATGTCATGACCTAATACAGCATACTTTCTGCCTTTCCAAGGGTGTTACGCTAGAAGTAAGGTACTGAAGTGAAAAACTTGTGTGCATAGCTGTTTATTGTAATACCAGTATTTTCACCTACTGATGTTCTTACTTCCCACTTTCCCTTCTCACTCCAGTTCTGTCGAGTATTAGAGATGTTTTTAGTGGACATTTCCTAGCCTCACCTAGAAAAACCTCCTGGCAACCATTTCCAAACATCTGAAGGACAATAAGGTGACTGGGAGTAGTCAGCATGGATTTACAGAGGGGAAGTCACGCTTAACCAAGCTGATAGCCTCCTACAATGAGGTGACTGGCTTGGTGGACCAGGGGAGAGCAGTTGATGTTTACCTTCCCTTGAGTAAGGGTTTTGACCACTTTCTCCCATAATAGTCTCATAGACAAGCTGACAAAAGAAAAGTTGGAAAAATAAACAGTGATCTGCATTGAAAAGTGGTTAAATGGCCAGGCCCAGAGAGTTGTGATCAGTGGCACAAAGTCCAGTTGGAGGCAAGTAACTAGTGGTGGCTGGACTACTGACAGGGGTCAGTACTGATGCCAGCGCTGTTTAACATCTTCATTAATGACCTGGACGCTGGGACGTAGTGTACCTTCAGGAAGTTCACAGATGATGGAAAACTGGTAGGAGTGGCTGATGCAGAAGAGGGAATGTCCTGCCATTCAGATGGACCTGGGCAGGCTGAAGAAATGGTCAGAGAGGAATCTGATGAAGTTGAACAAGGGGAAGTACCAAGTCCTGCATCTGGGGAGCAATAACCCCCAGCACTAATATATGCTGGAGGCTGACTGGCTGGGAAGCGGCTTCGTAAAGAAGGACACTGGGGACCTGGCGGACAATAAGCTGACCACGACCCTGCAATGCACCCTTGCAGCAAAAAAAGGTCAACAGTATTCTGGGCTGCATGAGGGAGATAATTGCCAGAAAGTTGAGAGAGATGAGCTTTCCCCTCTACACAGAACTGGTGAGGGCGCATCTCAAATGCTGAGTCCACCTCTGGGCTCCCCAGTAGAACAGAGATGTGGATTTACTGGAGCAAGGCCGGCACAGGACCAGTAGGATAATGAAGGGACTGGAGCATCTGCCATACGAGGAGAGGCTGACAGACCTGGGCCTGTTCAGCGCAGAGAAGAGAAAGCTTAGGGAGGATCTCATCAGTGTGAATAAATGCATGGTGGGAGGGAATGTAAGTGAGAGAGCAAAGCTTTTCTCAGTAGAGCCCACTGACAGGACAATATGTAATGTGCACAAATTAAAAAAATAGGAAATTACTTTTGAACTCAAGAAAACACTTTTTTATTGTGAGGGTGGTCGAGTGCTGGCACAGATTGTGCAGAGAAGTTGTGGAGTCTCTATCTGTGGAGACAGGGGGTGTCTATTACCTTTCTTTCAACCTTTCCTTGCTCTGCGTGTCCCTGGATACATAAAATACACTTGATGGGGCATTTAAATCTGTATGAAGTACTTTGGACTTTTGTCGGTAGTGAACTGCCCCCGGCTTATCTGGTAGCATTTCCAATGCACAAGGTTATTTCATTGCAAAGCGCATGAATGGATGGTGCCACGTGGTGCTTAATTACAGTTTCATCCCGTCTCCACATTTTCACACAAATTGCATTTGAGAAGAGCATAATTTCTGGCTGGTGGATTCATAGCCACTGCCATAAGACAATGGTGAAATCCTGGAAATCAGATAATAAAGGACAAGCCTGGCTCTAAATAGAGGCAAATTAGGCACCATGCTTATGGTGGAAAAAAGCAGACCAACCACTTTATCTAACTGGGAACCCTGAAAACTCAGATTGTCAGCTAGGGCTACCATTACTTTCAAGTAATGGATGAACGAGGTGTTATCCCTGCTGAAGTAGGGAGAGAGATCCTCACAGAGCTTGCTTCAATTACTCTTTATATTCCTGTGACTGCTTGCTTCTTCTTCCTCTTCTCCTTTCTCTACAACAGTTTACCTAAAAGGAGTGGCCCAGTCCTTGCACAGGCCATGAGGGGTCTTCTTTCATGGCAAAGCTCATGTTATAAATCTCAGAAGCCTTGAGCTGGCCCTTGGTAAAAAGAAAGTAGCACTCTTTTGTATCTCAATCTTACTGTCTGTGACAGTGTCACTATTTGTCTTGCTAATAGCAAAGACAAATCATTCTAGCTTCAGAATAATTTTATCTTTATTGCCATAACCTTGTTGGAAATATCAGTTGGGTTATGAAGACCAGATTTAGAGATGCTGGCCTCAAATACCTCAAGCAAAAACCATTACGAATGCAGTTTTCACAACTTTAGTTACTATCTCTGCTCCTAGGTATAGAAGATGATCAAGACAGGAATTTGTATGGATGCAGAGGCACAACCAGTTTCTAACACAAGTTCATACTCACATATTTTCGTTCATGATTTTACAGAAGCTTGATTTATTTCCTAATTTCTTTCCCTACAGATTTCTCTTCCCTCAGATCCACTATTGTGGCAGAAGTCTTGTAGTGTACCACTTATCCTAGAATCACTATTACCTCAAACTTTGGGTATTACTGTAGCTAAGATTGTCTCTCCACAGCTAGTAATGAATGACTCTGATGTTTCTCCCTGTTAACTCATATGCTGGTATGGGATTGTTCTCAGTATGTAAGAATTAAGTGCTGAGGTCTGAACACTGCCTCACTGGTCAGTCAGGTAAATGCTTTGTTTATTAGTTGAATTAAGCACTGGTGAAATCATTAGCATGTTCTCTTTATGGTCTAGCTAGGAGATGGCTTTGCCTAGCCATGCCCAAGGGATATTTTTGTTTCTGGAGTGAGGTAGGAGTCAACTGATAGTCTTGGGAGAGGCATATGAAAACTTGATGTTGTAATTAATTATCACATTCATGAACCATGGCTAGTCTTCAGGAGAGTGTTAATACAAGAAGAAATTCCTAGGGGAAAATGGGTATATGCTTATAAATCCATTTGGAGATGATCCTCACTCAGTGAAAATGATTCATGGGATAAAGATCGTGGCTGAGAATTGGATTCAACTGCCCAAGCATCCCAACAGCTTTTTAACTGGGTGGAACAGAAAGGAAGACTCTGGGAAGTAAACTGAAAAACAGATGGCTTTAAACAGTAATTTTTTTACACCTCTGTAAAAAGAAAACTTCTTTAGATTTCTTTTTCAAATCTGGCTCTGGTAATTTGTTAATAAATTGTTTATAAGGTTATTTTATTCTTTGTTTTTATTTTTTTCTGGTTTTAAAAATGTGATTTAAGGTGGCAGGTTATGCAGCAGCATTGCATGGAGACTGCAATATCCTGCAACAGTATCCCGCAATAAGCAGGAGACTGTTCTGCTCTCTAGCAACCTGCCCTGTGGTACAAGCTCAGAAATACTGAGAAGTAGTAGTGTTGCCTCTGAAGGTGTATGGACTATTTCAGCATCTGGTAAAACAGATTTCTTGTTAGGGAGACAGAAGGACAAGCGTTAGCTGGAGAAGAGCTGTGAAGAACGTAGGAAAATGCCTGAGCCCTTGAGATCTCCTGCGTATCGCTGTTCAGATGATGTGTTACAAATATGCTGTGGATTGTCTGCAGTTTATCATCAGCAAAAATCATGAGTCCATGAGGCATCTAGGCAAGTGCTAGACTATCCTATCTACTTAGCTGCATAGGCGTCAGCTATGGGAAAATCAAGGAAACCAGGCGAACAGAAGCACCACGAGTGTCTGCAGCTTAATCATAAGAATAATGTAATTAATATTTCTCAAAGGGCAAACAAGGACTTTGAGAAGTACTTAGTTGGAGTGCTCATATAAAATAACGTGCATGTACAAACATTCGTGGTATCAAGATTCGTTTTAGGACTAGAGCTGTCAAAGAGCAGCAACAGAAACGGGTGCAAGAAGGATGGGCAATGTCTCTCTTGCCACGTGTCTCTGACATTGAAGGTATTGGCAACACAACTTACACCACCTCAATGCCTTTTTATATAGCTGTGTCCTTCAGATGCAGTGTCAACCTCTCTCTCAAAGAATGGGTAATGAAGGCAATTTAATTTTCTTAGTTTGAGTATCCAGTTCTAATTTCTGGTATGCCTACATGCTTCTTCACATTTCAGACATATCCAAAGTTAAAATTCCATGAATGCATCTATAGGGTAGTATATTTGGCCAGTTTTCCATTTTAAGGACACTGACATAAAAGGAACAAGCAAAGAATGTAGAGAAGTAAGACAGACTCGTTCTCAGGACAGCATCACAGTTAAATATTGTAATAACATTGCTTTTTTTCTGTCATCACTTTATTCTTTTTGATGTGCCAGGCACATTCAGAGCAAATTTCTGTACAAACTCTGGTTAACCCAAGAGTTTCTACCATGACACATACTCTCTACTGGAGTACATGAGTTTGCATTTGCTACCATGTACGGGGCAGGAATCCAACCGCTGAATGCACAAGTACACATTCTTATTTCAGATACGTTAAAGATTTTGGAAGGTATCTGATGTCTGTTTGTGTTCATCCTCTCTACAGTTTTTGAAATCATTATTTGTTTATGTTATATTGATTGTTTTTTCTCTATTTTTTATCAGCCATAATATTTTATGTATTCAGGTAACTTGACACTGGAATCTCTTTTATATTCTGCTAACTGTTGTTGGTGATTACTGTGAAGACTGACAGTAACAGTGGCTTAAAGCTCTAATTATCTTGGTTTTAGAGATTCAAAAAAATTGGAAACAACTTTAATAAAAAAGTGAATTAACTTTTTCTGCAAAATATAACCTTTCCAATTATCATTGACAAGTAATTTGCTTAGATAATACAAGAAAATCCAGTACTTTTCTGTAGCTGTAGTAACAAATAGAAGCCGATGAATTCAATACTCAAGAAAGTACAAATGGTTTTCTTAATGACAAACACCATGTGATGATAGATTTATTTCAGCTCTTTGACTATCTAGGCTTGACAGGCTATTCATCAAAACTGACACTTGGAATAGAGCACTGTTTGGACGGAAAATTTAATCATTCTTGAAAGACCACAGACATTGTTCTCATGATAAATCAGAGGTACAGTAGGTTCAGAAACCCATCGAAAAATGAGCATTTATTGTCTGTACATGATATGTCAGGAACTTACGCATTCACAAAGAGTGTACTTTGCCTCTCTGAGAACAAAGTCCGGCTGAGAACTTTCATCTAGTTTAACTTTCAAGTTTGACTTTTCTTCCCAGAAGACCTTGTCTCTGTACGAGTCTCTACTCAAGCCAGCAGAACTTGAAGAAGAATTTTCAAAGCACATGTCTGACCAAGATTACTTTCCTATATCTCTACAAATATTTTTAATGAACTGCTTCTGTGTCAAAAGAAGATGATGCCATGCCTTTTAATTTGGTGACCCAGAAAATTCTGTGATGTTGATGTGACCCAAGGGCTTGTGCATTAAAATTAATCCGTGACAGACACTGCATATTAATGTAATGCATGATGCCTTGTCATACTAGTTTTAGACTTCATATTTTTCATGCTGTCTCTCATCCTTTCAGGAGGGCAGAGTTCGTGGCTGGGAATAGCCCTCTTAAAAGAAATGCAAGTGTGCAGCATGCGTGTTGCAAATCTAGACAAAATTGCATTTATTTCTGTAAAAGTGCATACTTCCTGTTGCTGGAATTACAGAATGGCAAATTCTAAAGGTGGATGAGTGGTGGCTCCAGATGATCGAGCTGATCCTGAAGTTTAAAGTGTTTAATGAGACACAGATAAGCAGGATGCTGGTTGCTTGCAAGTTTTAATTTTAAAAGCATTTACCACATCAGTGTTCCATAGCAAGACTTTCAGTATTGTTCACTTGAACTGTCCTCCCAACTCCCATTTGCCATTGCTGCCTTTAGTTTCCTACCCCTACCCAGCTCAACATCTACATTTAGGATTTTTTTTTTTTTTTTTTTCCTTATGCTGGCAGTTCTGTCATCCAGCAGCAAACCAGTTCAGCTCGCCGATAAAGGCATAAAATTAACTCCACATAATGAAAGAAACCTTGGTTTGATGCCAGCTCCCTGGAGCGGGTGGGCTCACAGTACATCAGAGCAGCATCAGCCAGTACACAAGGAAAGGACTTGGAGTGTCTCAGATACCTGCGCACCGCAGCCCGAAGCCAGTCCTGCATGATAAGCCCGTATTCATGGCAGTTTTGGCGTTCGTTGTGAGCCAGCAGCTCTCAGCAGTTGTGTGAGTATTGGCTTGGTTATTCCAGTGGCAGGAAGATTCAAGGTGGTATCTTATATACATGAAGAAGGTTGAAATGGTAGCAGAGAATATCTTGATACTAACCCTTTGGGATTCCAAATGTTGTAAGACTATGTGCTGGCCTTTACTTTTTGTAGTGATTTCGTCTGCACATACAAGCAGCAGACTGGCATGCTCTGTGCACATAGACCAAAGATGGTTAGTTGTTGCAGCAAGTCCCACACGCAGTGGTCAAGCTCCCTTACTCTGTGAAGACAATGTGGATATTGGTCTCTAATCTTTACTAATGCCTTAGGCTTTGGGAAGTCATGATCTAGTAGGATTTGTGGTGGCCATTTAAAAAGACAAAGCTAGGTGGCATACGGTTTGTCTATTGTGTGGTATGTTATTCTATATGAAATCAAGAGTTTAGCCATTACATAAAAGGGCATTGTGAAAGTCAATCCCAACATTGCTTGTTATTTCTGCTGTTATTAAAAGACACATAACAAAACCATTGTGTTAACAGATAACAGCAGATTAGAGATTTTACTTTGGGAGTGTTAGCTTTATTTATATTACCATCAATTCCCTTTTATACTTTAAAAAAAAAATCTTCTTGTGAAAGACTTTAAGGATTTTTGTTTATTTTTAGCATCACAGAGGTTGTCTGGAGGAGTGGTTTCAAGATGAAAATTTACAGTGGCCCCAGTTTTGAAAGTTAAAGTCAAAATAGAGCCGAGTCACCATATTTTTGCTCAGTTGTCACATACAAAGTCCTCCTGAGAAATGCTGATTTGGGATATGTAGAATGTTTTTTAAAAAGAGTGGTGTCTTAACTGTATGTTATTTGTGTGTGGAAAGGACAGGTCACTCTAAATGGTAGAAACAGCATTCTAATTACTTAGATTATGTAGGTCTTCTGATTTGACGCATAAGCTATATTACAGCATTGGCAACCTGCAGAACAAGAGCTTCTCGGTGAGCGAAGTTACAGTATAGATTAGTCCTGAGAAACCAGGGTGTGAAGTATAAGCTGGCAACACGATTTAGTAATAGGAAAAAAAAAATGGTCGGAGAACATCAGGGGCATGTAGGAGTGATACAGTTTTATGGAGACCTGATAGACCCAAACTCTAGGAAGGTATACAAAGTGCATAGTGCACTGGAAGCTTTTCTCATTGTCTGTCCTGGATAAAGGTAGAGGGATGGTCTGGAGCCAAGTGCTTGTTAAAAGAAAAGGATTTGGGTTGCTTTCCTCCATCCCAGCTTATCCTGAAGAAAAAGGCATTTCAATAGACATGTTTGGGTTTTTTTACATTGCCCTGTGGTGTCTGCTGGACACAAGGAGGGTACCGGCCTAGGCACTGGGGCAAAAGGTGGAGTGATTGCAGCTCCTATTGTGCCTATGGCCCAGGATCCATATGCTGGATGGGTAGCTGTAGTGGGTGAGATATAGTCTTCCTCACTCCCACCTTGGAGGTAAATTCAGTGTGCAGCTGGATGGATGCACACTGGGAGAGTGGCCGGCACACTCTATCTTGTAGTCCACATGCTCAGATTTTGTTTCTTAGCGTTCTGTGAACTTGTGAGAGTTGTGTCTCGGGTGCCTTCTAGGTGCCTTTCGATGATGATCTTTTATGCAGTAATGATCCATGCTCACTTATCACTTGTTCCCTTTTTATGCAAGTGAAATACATTTTCATAAGTTAACCTTTCATGTCATTGTTTCCATGATCTGTTAACATTGTGAACTGGAGTAAGTCCATAATACATAAAGATGACACTGTTTTTTAAATGAGAAGACCAGCTTATTTTAGGAATGGAAAGCCTAATAACTTAGAGAATTAAGTGAACAAATCAGGTACTGGAAAGCTGAGATGGCCACATCAAACAATATAATGAACAGAGCAATCATTCTAGGAACAACAGAAGAACAGATAAGAGTGAAGTTTATCGTTGCCTTAGGGAAGCACTATGAAATAAAATACAGGATTGCTTGTTTTCATTAGTGAGTTTAAAAAAAAAAAAGAAAACACCTTATCAGTTATGGGAAAAAACTTTTGTTTTGCTTTTTAGATTAAATTTCCTGAGGCCAGAAAAATATATAATGTATATTAAAGTTAGTACTTAGTGGATTTTTTCTGTGCACAGTCTTTATTTACTTTTGTTAAAATGATGACATTGTAGCATTGAACTTCGAATTCTGTGTCTGTTTGCTGTATCTCCAGAGCTGTAAGTCAGAAGAAGCTTTGGGTATGAAAGGCTCTAGTACTTGGTGAGGTAGTTAGATGGACTGATGGATTTTATGTCCAAATCACTGAGAATCTGCAGAATCCTGTACAGTCATGTTTTAATGCAGAAAAAAAGTGTAAAGATGAGTTTTAAAAAAAAATATCTAAAATCAGAATTTCAGAAATCAGAGGTTTGAATTTTCCTGGGTCCAAACTAGAGGAACACTTTACACAAACTTCTTCAAAATAAGCCATCTTCATTCACATATTAGTGCATTGCGCTGTTGTCTTTCTGACTAATAACACATAAGCTCATCTACCTGAGGTCTAGTGTAGCTCACAGGCTACAGCAGGTATCTCAGTAGTAGACCATGTCTAAACATCATAATTAAATCAGCATTAAAAAGCTGAGCAGGCTCCTGAAAGTGCTCCTCTGGCTATGTTTCAACAATCATAATTCAAGAGAGTGGTTTTCTCTAAGTTATCTTTGATCTAATTTACTTTTATTAATTATTATACAATTAGTACATGAAGAAATGCTACGTTCTTGCCTCAAGCATGTCCCAGTCAAAAGGCCTGACCAGTTCTTACTAAAATTAATGGAAAGGCTACCACTGGTTTTGATTAAATTAATTTAGAATTTTAAGACACTATTTCTAGGATTATTGGAATGAAGAGTTGGTAAAATGGAGAGCTGGCAGGCTTCTCAGGCTTCTTAAGAGGCAAGAGGATGGGAGTGCCAAGAGCAAGCAAATGGCGTGGGTGAGACACGGTTCTGCCGTGCCAGGTTCGGTAAGGCCTGTCCTTTTTATCCGTAAGTTTCCTGATACTGATCCCACTGCTAGTGTTGTTTTCTTCCTTGAGCTTTGAAACATGCCCAGGCTGATATTAGGTAACCTCATCTTCTCTCTTCATCTTCTGTCTTCGTAGAAGACAACGATCTTCATTATATGCCTGCACATAGTTACAAGAAAAGCACGTTTAACTCCCTGGAATCATTCTCATGACTCTCCAGTTTTTCCTTCCTTTTTCTTATGTCTGTAGCTGTTACCAAGGGCTGTAAACCCTTTGGTGCTGAGATCCTCTCTTGCTTTATGCCTGTAAGTGCTGCCATTACAGTAGATTGAAACGGAACCTAACTTTCATCTGCGCCTTTACCCAGAGAGAGCTGAAGACGGAAACTATCCAGGACATTATCTATGAATATTTTTATAAATAGAAACAGCAAAATCCATTCGATGAGTTTCCAAATCCCACACTCAGTCAATGTTCATAAATTTTTGAATGGATGAAGAGTCATTTGAATTTATTAAAATATTAATGAACATTGACTAAGTTAACATGAAAGTATGGGGAACCTTTCATAAATGAAGAGGCACTCATTTTTATGTGAATACTGATTTTCCTGTCCAGTAATGTGTTCCTGCTGGAACATGTAAGAAGTACGATTAGTCATCATGTCAGGAGACACAATACTATTATTTTAATGAGTAATACAAAATCACAAATAGGAAATGCAAAGAACGTTGTGAGGAGCAAGGTGTAAATGTAATAATATGACATAAGCTTCTGTAATATTTTCACATAAAGGGTACACCGAACTATTCTGGTTTAGGGAAGAATTTGTAAAATTATAAATATCCTTTAGAAACAGAAAAGAAGCAGCTGAATTTAGTGAATAAACTTTATTTTTAAATAATCTTCTTTACTATTCACAAATTTGAAAAAGCATGTCCAAAAAAAAAAACCAAACAGGAGCATTTCCAGGACTATGGAGTTAAATGGGTCCAATGAGGAAAAGTTTAGGGAGATATTATTGTTACCCCCCCCCCAATTTTAGAAGCTACTGTCTTCATACTAAATATTTGAACTAGTAACAAACTGCTACACAGAGAAAGTGTTGCTCAATACCATCTGACACACTTATGTTAGTCCTGATTCTCTAATTGTTATCCTCCTGCTGCAGTGAAAGATTCATAGAATCATAGAATGTTTTGGGTTGGAAGGGACCCCTAGAGGTCATCTAGATAGAATCATAGAATCATAGAATGTTTTAGGTTGGAAGGGACCCCAAGAGGTCATCCAGTCCAACCCCCTGCAGTCAGCAGGGACATCACCAACCAGATAAGGTTGCTCAGAGCCCCAAGATGATACTGTTGCCTCCAGATTTTATACTTGCTTATGAATACTGTAAAGAAAAATTTTCATTTTCACTGACGCTTATGTTCCTCTGTTCATATAAACTCAAAGACCTTTTGCCAACTTTGTATGTTCTTTAGTGGAACCTTTTTTTTTCTTTTTTTTTGCCTTGCCCCTGTTGTACCTTTCTGACTGAATGTTGAGTTACATCCCTAGAGTGTAGAAAAACAGGGAGCAGGGTGGGGAACTCCTTTTCTGAAAGGTCTGTAAGACCTTAAGCATTTACAAGACTGAGCTTTTCTTCATTTGGGAAAACTTAATTACCCTTTTATTGATTCACTGGAGCAGTTTTGTGTACCTCCTTTACTGATCACCAACAGGGCTCAGAAGATTAAAAAATTAAAATTTTACATGTCTATGACTTTTTTTAGCTTATTAAAAGTACTTAATATTCTTCAGGTCATTAGTAAAAAGCCAACAAAACCAAACACAGCCTCCTGCCTTCCCCCCAAACCGAGCAGCCAGGCAAAGCAAAGCAAAGTGTTATACTTTTCTGCATTTGGAAGAAAACCTAAAGCCTAGTGACCTCATCTTTATTGCTAGTTCACTTCGTACTGATATGGATGGGAGATGACACTCCTGAATACCTCTGAAAATTAGACCATGTATTAGTACCAAAACTGGAGTTGGATGAAGAGACACTTTTAATGTGTTAAGTATTCTTTAAGAAATCTTCAAGGTTTATTTTTTTGAGTGTTTCTTCTACTGTGCATGCTTCATCACAGCTCTTAGGGAAAGGAGCATGTCCTTCCCCCTTACAACTAGCAGTGTAGCTGCAAAAGCACATAGTAGAGATATGGGAATCAAATAATACCTACCTGCTACACTAGGAGCAAGTTTGAAGCATCTCCTTCAGTTTCTACCACACAGGAGTTCTCTGTTTTTGTATCGATAATTAAAGTTTGACTAAACCAAGAAACCAGGACAGGGATCTCCAACATCCCATAGACCATAGGACCTCACTTTCTCACTGTCTTTAGCTGGAACATTTTCATTTTACTCTTGAAGCATGTGGGACGGGCACCATGGTCGAGGGGGTATCACACTTAACAGGCGTCAGGCTCACATTCCTACCCCAGGGCATAGTTCATTAGTTTTACAAGGTGGAACAGGTCATCCCACCCACAGTGACCAATAACCTGATCGTAAATACCCTTGGGCCTTGAAAACCAGTTAAACAGTTTGTAGCATGTGTTAGGCAAATTTTCATGTTCAGGAGGGGTAATTTTAATGTTGATCACAACGGCTGTATGCCTCTGACCCTGCTGCGGACATGGCTGGGAAAAAACCCTTAACAAAACTGAACTCATGTTTTTGCAGAGTTTCATTTTCGTCAGCTTGGCTTCTTTCTGGAAAAACATACTCCTGAAAATCTTTCTTAAAGCAAGTACTGAATACTTATTGGCACAAACCCTGCCAGAATTGCAAAGGTCCTGTGAAGCAGGATGGGGTTTATATCAGTCTCCCCAGACAAAGGAGAGGAAGGTACATCCCCTGTGGAGTTTGTGAATAACTTGGTAATAATAGATGGATTTTTGACTGAGGAGCAGTCTGCGACGGATTAGCAGTGGTGAGATGTGACCCCAGCCACTGACACTGACTATAATTGCTTCACATTCACCTTGTACTGCCCCGCAGGTTTTTGGAGGCCTCCGCCTGTTACTCCCTACATTTCAGGTGGATTATCATCTCCCTGGGGCAGCGATTACCTTTTCACCATCCGTATACTTTGTTTTATACCGAAGGTCTAAGCAAGCCCCAATGGTGGCTTTTACGTGCATCTGCAAAATAAATAATTCAGCCCCAGCAGTAAAAAGTATTTTCTGGTGGGACTATTTGCTGGTGATACGAGAAACGTCATTACCGAAATGCCGCGGGAGCCATCCTGGTTTGCCTCTGCCTGCGCATCTTTCCTCTCCCCAGTTTGTTGGGAGCATGGCTCGTGTCTCAGATGGGCAGAGCGATTCAGTGACGTGCTGACATTTGTACAATGGGCCAGGAGGAAACATTTTTACTAAAAGTAGGTTTCTCTGTTCCCAGTACATATCTGCCTTCACTATACATACCTCTCCTCATCACTTCTCTGCTTTTTCCTCCATTAGGTACTCTTTCCCTCATGAGGCTTAGCTCGGCTGACCTTTTTTCTCTCCTGTTTCATGGGGATATGGCACCTATTACAACTGAAAAGGAGGCACAGAAATATCTGAACTCCTTCTGTTTTGACATCATGTTTCTGGTCACGGGATTTTTAGAAGTGAATAGACTGTTCTTTTTCTGTACAAAAGGTATAGTAATTTCCTACTTCCAAGCATGACTCACGTTGTGGAGTCAGGATGGCTTACTATTCAGGGTGGTTGCTGATTCTCTGTTTACAATTTTATTATTTTTCTACTTCTACATGTTTTGCTTTAGCTATTTCTTAAAGCCCTAACTTCATTTTGCTGTTTCTCCAGGTTTCCCTGTCATGTAAAAATAACAAGAATATTCATCCCTCTGTACCTTAGTTGCTGTTTGGGGCTTTCAAGGTGGGTTTGGTGAAGAAAATCAGCACAGTTTGTAGCCGTTTAACAGATCTGTAACTGATCAAAATGGTCAAAAAAGGCAAGCCTACACTTTACAGATATGCTCTTCAGTAGACATGCTTATGACTAAAACCCAACTCCGCTCTAAGACTTACTTTAATCAGGGCAGAGGCCAAATTCTCTTCTGATTTGCTACGGCCTTTTCCCCCAAAAACTCCATCTTGGAACAGGCACAGGTTTTCACACTGCTCAGATGCTAAGAGGGAGAGCTTGTGAGGCTGTGTGCAACAGCATTGTGTGGGAAATTTCACCTAAATATTAACTTCAGAATGTTACTTAAAGGCATTTTTAATTTCTCTTAGTTTGCTCCTCCTTTTCCAGACTAGCTATACATGACTCTGTTGTCCTGCTAACAGCTGGCTTCAAGATGCTTTGTTCATAGCAAATTGTTCTGATAAAGTCAAATATATTATTGAATATTTGTCCTGAAATCTTCTATGTTGTCAGACTTTGCCATGCATTGCTTGCCATGTTTGTATCATAGGAGGGTTTTTCAGTATTCAGTCAGCATGATAGACAAGGGTAAAAAGTGATGTAGTACAGAGCTGTATCAGATGAAAATTATTTCTGCAAGGATTTGGTACTTTCATTTTACGAACCATGTCCAAAGTCAGATGCTGTGGTGACCGTCCAGTCAAGATGTCTAACCCTGTTCTCTTCTGGAGCAAGGTTCTTCTTGGCAACAATGTACAACTTCCCTTTAAATAGTAGGAACTTCCAAATAGTGACAAGTAGACTTAGAGAAAACTTAGAGAAGTGGGAAAGTGCACCATAGTTGTTTTATGCAAGAGATGATGTTGTGTTTATAATCAAAACTGTGAAGCAATGCTCATTTGTTATGTGAAGACAGGTTTATTTTTGTTCTGTCATTATGAATGACAGATGTAAATTGGATGCAGTCTGATATCTTGATTCTTCTTTTTACATGAAAAGGAAAATTGAATTTTTAATATAATTTGCACAATGAGTAATAAAGTGACATGGGAAACAGAGACCAAAGGACTGTCATATAAAAGAAAATTTTATTTAGTCAGGTTATGATCTAATTTTGCATCTAATCAATAACGACAAAATCCCTGAGGACAGGCAAAAAGCTAGAGTAAAAAAGAAATTCCTTATATCCAAAAATCTCTTTTTAAGCAGGAGACAGTTGAAATAATGCCCAATCGTATATCCATATGATCAAAAACTATCAGTTCTGCATTTTTTCAAGGTACACTATATGTGTTCAGAATCAAAACAGATTTATTGTAACACTGTAAACATTTGGGCATGAACAAGGCCACTGGTGCTAGAGACCATGCAGGGACTGACTGGAGGTCCGCGGCTGCCTTGTCTGAGCTGACAGACAAGCATACAGCAGAAAGGGTGCCCATGGGAATGATGGGGACAAGCACACACAGAGCGCAACAGCTACTTAAACTGTGGAAAATACTTTTCCTGACTTCATGAGCCACATTACCATACTGGTAACCCCCGGTATCAATACCGTCTGGGGGAAGAAAGGATCAAAAGCAGCCCTGCCGAGAGGGACTTGAGAGTAGTGATGGATGAAAAGCTGGACATGAGCCGGTGATGTGTGCTGGCAGCCCAGAAGGCCAACTGTACCCTGGGCTGCACCAGGAGAAGCATGGCCAGCAGGTTGAGGGAGGTGATTCTGCCCCTCTACGCTGCTCTGGTGAGACCTCACCTGGAGCCCTGTGTCCAGCTCTGGAGCCATCAGCACAAGAAGGACATGGAACTGTTGGAGCAGGTCCAGAGGAGGGCTACAAAAATGATCCGAGGGCTGGAGCACCTCTCCTATGAGGACAGGCTGAGAGGGTTGGGCTTGTTTAGCCTGGAGAAGAGAAGGCTGCGGGGAGACCTGATTGCGGCCTTTCAGTACCTAAAGGGGGCCTATAGGAAAGATGGGGAAAATTTTTTAGTAGGGCCAGCTGTGTCGGGACAAGGGGTAATGGTTTTAAACTAAAACAGGGTAGATTTAGACTGGATACAAGGAAGAAATTCTTTTCAATGAGGGTGGTGAAACACTGGAACAGGTTGCCCAGAGAGGTAGTGGAGGCCCCATCCCTGGAAACATTCAAGGCCAGGTTGGATGGGGCTCTGAGCAACCTGATCTAGTTAGCGGTGTCCCTGCTCACTGCAGGGGGGTTGGGCTAGATGACCTCTAGGGGTCCCTTCCAACCCAAAACATTCTATGATTCTATGAATCGGTATGTTGAGTGAGTGGGGACGGTAGAAGGGAAAACAAAGAATTTCGTGTGTCTGTTCTCTTGGACATCTAAGCCTCCTGTAGCAAGAAGTATTCTCTCCCCCTGGCCCTGGTCTCTCCTACCTTTTTCCCTTCACCTTCACGAGGATGAGTTTTGCAAATGGCTGGCCAAAAGCAGGGGAGAGGAAGGTTGCCTGTGCAGTACCCTTGGCTGCGTTCAAGGCACAGGGCCAGCCTCCTGCCTGCCCTGGCCCTGCCCGAGGTGCCCCGTGCCTGCCTTGCCACAGCGGAGACTCGGTTTCTGCTCTGTGCAGCCGAGCACCTGCCTTTGCTTTTTGCTCTGTAAACTCTTTGAGACTGCCCTGTTCTCCTAAGGAGTTTATACTTGAATTCTCCGTATGAGCTTACGGATATCGCGCCATATACCACGACCTCAGCAGTAGCCTCTAGGTGCTAACTTAAGGAGCTAATTTTCATGAAGATTGAGTCTTTCTGAAATGTCACTGTTTGTGTTTGCTCTGTACAAGCAGACAAATGAAATCCTTAACCTGAGCTATTCAAAATCCAAATGAAGGTGCAGAGAGGCGGGATGTACTGTGAAGACTGAGGAAGGATTTGTCTCGGAATTTAATATGTGCTATTTGTTTACATCTTCGGGGCATCGTGGAAAAATTACTTTTCAGGAGAGATGGGGTATGAAAAGACCAGTAAATCAGGATGACGTGTAAGGTACAATGAACAAGAGGAACTGACAAAGCAGGAGAAAAACTTGTTGAGGCTTATTTCATTGGCAGGGTTTATTAATGAAGGAGAGGTGGAGGATGAAATATGATGGGCTCTGATATTCATCCTGTAATTTAGTGCACGACTGTATTTTCTTCTTCCCCACATTATGCATAATTCAGATATTCCATTCCATGCTGATAAGGATTCAGATTTATAACAGTTTTAATTTCTAATCTACTCCTGGTGCCTATTATGTCCATATATTATGCCTATTATGAAAAGCCCTTTCTCTCAAAGCCTTCATATATGCTGTTCATGGCGTGTACACCGAACATCTGTTGATATGATTAGGAAATAGGGTTTCCAGCTCCTGACTAAAACCATTTGGAACATTCTGACACAGTTCATGGAAGTTCAGCACTCAGACTGACTGCAGTGTATGACCCTGAGAGCTTTAAATGACCTAGTAAGTATTTACTGCAAAACCACCAGGTAATGGGTGGAAATTGGCTGAATGGCCTGTTTCACCATTTGCTAGTATAACTGGCTCTATTTAACATTGGGAGTAAGTAAAACAATATTCTACTATTGATACTCAGATTATCAAACATTATCAAACATTACTGTTCACTTTTGATTCCTCCTCTCTCCGCAGTCTTATCCTTTGGAGCTTTGGACTTGATGATCTTAAAGGTCTTTTCCAACCTAAACGATTCTATGATTCCATAGGGTCCCATTTTTCTTATTTCTTTGGGAGTAGGGAGTCTCTCCTGTGGCTTTATTGAAGGGACCATCTGAATGGCATCTGTGTTCATAAAATTAAGAAGGAATCCTGGGTGTGTAATAGGAACCAGGGAGGTTATTGGAAGACCTTCGGATGGGTGCACACTTTTTAAAGTATGTTGCAGCCCTTCCTGAAAGACTAGCTTCAAATATTGATAGAAAAATAATAATTTTTCATGATCTCATGGGATAATGATTAGTATTTGTGCTGTAGCTGGTTTAAAAGGATAAGAAAATAGGCTTTTTAACATAACCATTGTAAATTAAATGAAGTATGTATGAAGTTCAAAACCTCAAATATATCATTATTCTGACAGACTCAGGAATCCTAATGGAATTCAATACAACTATGTGCAATTTCAGGCATTTAAAATATTGAATGTAAAACTACAAAGACATAAAGGAATAATTTGTATAAGCTGTCAGTCAGAGTAAAAATACATGTACACATTTTTCCACTTGTCATAACTGAAGGAAAAGCGCAGAGACGTCAAGGCACACTTTTGGAAATGTGGTTTATTTTAAGGGCAGGATAAATGAGTTATGACTCATGCGTCTGGTAATGAAAAGGAGAATCTTTCACCTCCAAGTCCTTCATTTAAATCCCAGACCAGGTTGCTGTAGTTGCTATCACCTGAAGACTGCTGGGGATCTTTTAATCTGGATGATAAAAACTAGCGTGAGGTACTTAAAACAGGAAGATAAGCAAGTGGATAGACATAGAGACTTTGTTGCTTTCTGGTGTCCTGCAGGAAGCTAAAACTCTTTGAATATCAGAGTTCTACCTCTTCTGTTTGTCCAGCCTTTTTTATGTCTAGATTTCTACATCATAGTCTTTAACACGGTCACTGTGAGACCAGAGGTGAACCATAAATATGAATTATCAGTACCATGAGAAAGAGGATATATCCAGTACTTATTGCAGGTCATTTAGAGCCAAACGCTTTGTTATACAGACTTGCTTTTTTTTTCTTTTCTCAGGTGTGGTATAAAGAAGACTGTCAGGAGCAAAAATCATGTTTCTCTTCTGCCATCTAAGGTTTGAATTCATGGGTTTGAAGCTTCCCAAAAGTCCGGTTGAACGAAGGAAGGCCAAAGCTCTGTTCATTTAATCCACAACTAAAACTTGCAGTTGCTAAGAATGTTTCTGTCCTTATGATCTGCTGCTTTAGTCAACTTGCTGTGTTCTGATTTCTTTCCATGTTAGACTGGAAACATTAACAAATGGGGAAGGCATAAAATATTTAGAGCCTATAAGGCACTGCAAACATCAAAATGATCTATTCCACATGTGTGGCATTATGCTGCGTCTTGTAGAGCAGCATTTTCAGCTTGTTAGCTATAGCCAGAATTGCTGTTTTGTTACAGTTCACTGAAGTCCATCACGGAAGTAAAAATAAACCTTGGAATATAATTTACAATCCCAGTCTTCCTTTTTTACTTGCTTTTGGGTAATGCATGTTGGATTCCAAAAGAGAGAGTAGGAGATTTACTGCATTGCCTAATGAGCGACTGAGTATGATTGAACTGGAAGTAAACCTTGGAAAAGCTCTAAATCCTTCCACTCATTTGGCTCTTGCTGTTTCTGTATCTTGCTGAGCTGTTTGTATGAGCTGAAATATTTTTATTTAACTAAAGAGGAGAGTAAGTCAACCTCAGGTTATAAAACTTCTGTTTGGGCCAGAAGGAAACTCATTAATGTCCACAGCATGTGGTCCTCTCATGCTAGGACTGCCACCTGTCATCAGCTTAGCCTGAAAGCTTTGACTAAAAGAAACGTGTGGGAGGGTACGTATATAAATTGCAGAATAAAAAGAGTATTGCTGTCCCTAGGGAAGAAGTGGAGACTATTTGAATGAAAATGTCTTTTAAGCTTCCCCCGCCTACTGTCCAGTTAAAGCATATTTAGAATTTTGTAGCTTTTTATTTTCCTTATCTGCAGCCTCTTCCTGTGCTATATCTTTGGGCTAAGTTGCCTGGAGTTCAGAAGGCAGAAAAAAAGTAGTGGCTTAAAGTGTGTAAGAACCCAATAATGAAAAATGAAGAACTAAACAGGATTGTAATAAGCCCCACCAACCTGGGGAAGTCCCCTCTTAATAAATCAGAAGAGCAAGGGATTCAACAAATGAATCAAAATATGTGCCTAATAACACTCTGCTTGAAGGAAGGGTTTTTATAATGGAAAGTATTATTAATAAAGAAGGCTCTTTGTGGCCATTGGGATTTTTTTTTCTTAATAACAGTGGTGCCAGTTGGCACTGGATTTCCTAGGTAATTTTCTACATTTCTAATGAAGTAATATATTGAAGCTACTGTAGGGACGTGCGCACTCAGGTTTTTGTTGCCGCTGTTTTTTTCAATTACCCTCTTAGATGCAAAAGGTCAAAGGATAAATATTTGACTTGACTGAATTTCCTGTGGGTCCACAGTGGAAGTTCTGGCTTGTTGCTTACCAGAAATGGGTCCAGGAAGGCTCTTAGCACAGCTTTAGCTGCCAGATTGCACACGTGGAGGTGCAGCACACGAAGAGGGTGCTGTGGCTGTCTTGACACAGGAGTTTGCATGGGTGAGGTTTCTTCCACTTGTTTCAGAGAGGGTTCAGCTGCTAGGTCAGGCTTTCAGCTGGTATAAATCGATATTGCTCCAGTCATATTGTGGAGGTAGAATGACAGGTGCCAGCTGAGGTTTTCGCCCCATCCATACGTACATCAGCAGAGGGCTGATAGACCTACAGGCTCCAGTGGGTGTGTTCAGTCCATTATTGCTGAGAGCTTGATGGCACTACAGCGGTTCTCATACATGTCTCGGAGCTTCAGCCTTAGCAGTTCTTCTCTATACTGCAAGGTATTTTGCCTCCTTTCATTCGCACAAAGACACCTGCTTTGTCACTGTTACAGGTGTGACCTGATGTATTCGCATGTTCCTTTAGCAGAGGTCCTAACTAGGGGTATCAGAAACCTCCACAGAAGCTTTGGTGTAATGGTGGGTTGCTGACCTGCCAAAACTGAGGTTGGAGTGTATGTCCTGGCTGCACTGAGTTATACCACTATCAGCAGACTTTTCTACCAACAGTAGTAGAATTTGATGTGAAATTAAATTAAGATTGAAAATCTTTTATTTCTTGTTGAAATTAATATTTAATCCTATATGGTGGTGGACAGGGGTGGCTATTCCTAGCATCTTGACCCTTTCTACTGTTAAAGAGCATACTGTCTTCTGATTTTATTGCTGTCTGAGGAGATATGAACTGATCAAACACGAGGACTCGAAGGCAGCCACGGTCAGTCCTTTTGTTTCTCAGAATTTCTAGTTCACTGGGAAGGTTTTTCTGGGAAAAAAAAAAAAGGTTCAATTTGGATTGGAAACAAATTCTGAACAAACATAAATGTTTTGTGAAAAAGCATTCCTGCCTTTTAGCCAGCTTTGTTCTGAGTAGATACCCCTCGCGCATGATATAATCACTTGAATCTCACATTTTTTGTACATTGCAGGTAAAAGCCAATCCCTCGGTTGAGTTAATTGACTTCAGTGATATTCCAGAAGGTACAAATCAAAGCATATTGTGTTGACTTGAGAATTTGGTTTTACATCATTCATTCACTGTACTGAATACTGCAGTAAAAGCAGAAAAGGAGGAGAAAGCTGCTATTTTCTTCTGAATTCTTTTTTTTTTTTGAGAGTATGAACTGGATGTTAATCTCTGTCAAAGAGGCATCTGAATATTTAAACAGAAGAAAAGGTTGCTTAGACACTTTTCTGATGAAGCTTTTTGGCTTTTATTTTTCTGTCCTGTTTAATTGCATTTCTTCTTGCAAGGAAATTTTCCTTTGAGCTTCTTTCATATGGCATAGAAGAAGAATGAGCATGACAGTTTATTAACTTTACAACATTTCGTGGCCTGGTTTTCAAATATGAAGAGGAGACATTTTTTGATCATGTAATTTAACTGCCATTATCTTTAGACTTATCTGAGTATGAGGTACAATATGCCTGGTTATGTTCCTTCATATTTTGACATCATATAATCAACAGCCCCCTATGTGATAATTATTTAGGAACAGATTCTTCCCTATTAGTCAGATTGAGTTGTATGTTACTGAAAAAGTAGCCCCGTTCAGGGGAATATCTTACCCTATTGAAATGAATAAGAGATTATTTAGTATGAGAGAAGGAACTTAACCCAGTAAAGTACTTACACAGGTGTGTTCTCTTCCATAAAAATCACGTTCTCTTTCTCACTAACAAGTCTTTGCTCCCCATTCTAGCTGTAATTAATACAACATTTGCAGGAATAATTTATTACCAATTCTGCTTTTCACCAAGGAATCACAGTTTTTTTACTTAAGGCAAAGAAATATTTAAAACCTAGCAGATTACCTTATATTTCAAATTGCTTTATATCAGTATTAGCATCAAAATTTGGCGTTTGCTCATCTACATAGTACATAGCATGTACTAGTATCTTGTTATTTCTGTATGTTAGACAAATGTCCAGAAACCATCTGAGTAACTGCAGTATTTTCACTATTGGTCATATAGTGATTTTCTGTCCCCCTTATTTGGGTTATATCTCTATGAGAACTCCAGAAATAAACAGCATTTATTTAAATCCCCTTATGGCCAGTGCAGCTATAAAAAGGTTTAGGTAATTGCATGTGTGTCTGTCTGTGCACTTGCATTTGTCTGTTACAATGAATCTTTACTTTTATGTCCATTAAATGTTGCCAGTATAAATTCACATTTTCATCTCTTCTTTTCATTGGTGCCATTTTTATATGTCATCCACTGAATTTAGATTTCAGGCAGGAAAAAGGAAAAACAGAAAAATGAGGGTACCAATGTCAAGGAGTTAGATTGTTTGTAAGGTGTGCCAGGGTGCAGAGGTGTAGATATCTTGCTGTATACATGGATATCTCTGTCCTCAAGTTTCTGATAATGTCTCCTCGTATGATTTTTCATTGTTCATGATCACCTTGCAGAAGTGGACAAAAGCACATTTCACACAGCACCCTGATCTGAGAAAAATGCTGACATAGACACGTTACTGATTTGGTTTTCCTTTTCTGTATTTTTGTCTTTGTCTAAATGTTCTTTAAAAGTTTGATGCAGACTCAAACTTACTCTGTGAGTCACTTTTCCTCTGTCCAATGCTTACTGAACAACGGGTTTCTTGGAGAATTATATCAGTCACCAACATTAGGTCGTCAACATGAGAGTCAGCATCTCTATTCATAGAAGGAGGGGAAGTGTTGATGAGAGAGCGTTATCACATTTTATATCTTGTTATTATGACTTATTTCAACTTGTTTAAAGGGAATCTAAACATATTAGCAGTGACGTGTTACATTTTAGTACTTAAAAAAATGTATTGAAAAAGGCTTGAAAATACTCTAAAAATGTGTATTAGGTGTGTGCATGTGTGAACAAGTATCTGCAATTTCCCACTTAGTTTCATAATTGTCTGCTGAAAAGGAATGCTGTGGTACGACAGGTCAAAAGTTCCCTTCTTCACATTACTTAATTGCAAAATAAGGAAAGGTCCTCTAGATATATTATTTTCAAGGACTTGGGTGTTTTTTTCTTCTTTCCTTGTTAATATTTTTTTTGTTTCACCAAATGCTCACCAAGTCTGTTAGCTTGTCATGTTGAAGAGTTCTTTACTCTTGGGGGTGGACTATGAGGGGAGTTGATGAAGATGTTTCTTAAAGCCAGGGATGGGAACTTTAAGCATGGTGTAGATGAGAGAAGAAGCTAAATGATATTCAGAAAGTGGAATGGCTTGTTGGTTATGAATATATACAAGTAATTTGGAAAATAACTAAATCACCTATAAAACATAGAATTGTACAATAATTGAGGTTGGAAGGGACCTCTGTGGATCGTCTAGTCCACTCCCCTCCACCCTGTGCTTCAAGCAGGATCAACTAGAGCAGATTGCCTTGGAAACTGTCCAGTCAGTTTTTTAATATCTCCAAAGATGGAGACTCCACAACTTCTCTGGGCAGCCTGTTCCAGTTTTTGACCACCCTCACAATAAGGAAGTGTTCTGAGTTCAGATAGAATGTCTTAGTTTTTAATTTGTTCTCATTGTATATTGTCCTCCCACTGGGCACCACTGAGAAGAGTTTGACTCCACCTTCTTTACTCCCCTCCTTACTTGCTAGCAATGCCCTGCCTAATGCAGCCCAGGAGGCTGTTGGCCGCCTTTGCTGCAAGGGCTCGTTGCTGTCTCATGTTCAACTTGGTGAAGGAACTCCAGGCCTTTTTCATTAAACTGAATTCATTAAACATTTCCAGCTGCAACCAGTTGTCCTCCAGGCTACACTGGTGCATGGGGTTATTCCTCCTCAGTTAAGATGAGGAGGCATTGAGTACTTTAGGCTTTTCTGTATCCTTTGTCACCAGGTCCCCCGCCCAGTTAAGCAGCAGGCCCATATTTCCCCCAGTCTTCCTTTTGCTGCTGATGGATCTGTAAAAGACGTCCTTCTTACCCTTCATATCTCTTACCACATTCAGTTGCAGATGGGCTTTGGCTTCCCTAACCCCATAACTGCATGCTCTAACAGTGTCTCTATATTCCTCTTGGGTGACTTGACCCATCTTCCACTTCTTGTATGCTTCCTTTTTATCTTTTAGTCAGGACCTTCTTGTTCATCCATGCAGGCCCCCTACTGCCTTTATTTGACTTCTTGCACATGGGGACGGACCAGTCTTGGTCTGGCAATCCTTGAAAATCAACCAGCTGTCCTAGACACCTCTTCCCTCCAGGTTCATCACCCATGGGATTCTTCCAAGCCCATCCCTGAACAGACCAAAGTCTGTTCTCCTGAAGCTGAGGGTTGTGATCCTACTATTTAGCCATGAGCAGGTTGAAAGCTTATGGGTAAGAATCGGAGACAGAGGCAACAAAGGGAACCTTGTGGTTGGTGTCTACTACAGGCCGCCTGATTAAGGGGAGCCTACTGATGAAGCCTTCTTCCTCCAGCTCCAGGAGGCTTCATGCTTGCAGGCTGTCGTCCTACTGGGGGACTTCAACCACCCTGACATATGCTGGAAAAGTAGTGTGGTGAGCTGTAGGCAGTCCAGGAGATTCCTAGAATGCATTGAGGATAACTTCTTAAGCCAAGTAATAGACACCCCTACCTAGGGGGTTGCAATACTGGGCCTGATGGTCACCAATGCAAGTGAGCTCATCAGTGACGTCAAGATTGGAGGCAGCCTGGGCTGCAGTGATCACTTGTTGGTGGAGTTCACACTCCTGAGGGATATGGGAATAGCGAAGAGTATAGTCAGGACCCTAAATTTTGGGAAAGCAAACTTCCAGCTCTTCAAGGAGTTAGTCAGAAGGACCCCCTGGGAAATGGTCCTCAGGGACAGGGGAACAGAACAGAGGGGGAAGATCTTTAAGGATGTGTTCCATAGAGTGCAAGAGCTCTCGGTCCCCAAGTGTAAGAAATTGGGCAAGGAAGGGAAGAGACCAGCATGACTGAGTCGAGACCTGCTGGTCAAACTAAAGAGAAAGAGGGAAGTGCACAGGCAGTGGAAGCAGGGACAGGTATCCTGGGAAGAGTATAGGGATGCTGCCCGGTTGTGTAGGGATGGGGTCTGGAGGGCCAAGGCATGGCTGGAGCTGAATTTGGCAAGGGAGGCAAAGAATAACAAGAAGGGCTTCTACAGGTATGTCAACCAGAAAAGGAAGGTTAAAGAAAGCGTACCCCCCTGATGAACAAGAATGGCGACCTAGTATCCACAGACGAGGAGAAGGCTGAGGTACTCGACAACTTTTTTGCCTCATTCTTCACTGGTAACCTCTCTCCTCACCCCTCCTGAGTCAATGGACCACAAGATGGGGATCAGGAGGGTAAAGCCCCTCCCACTGTAAGGGATGATCAGGTTCATGGCCACCCAAGAAACCTGAGCATACATAAGTCTATGGGACCTGATGAGATGCATCCCAGAGTCCTGAGGGAACTGGCTGATGTAGTTTCCAAGCCACTCTCCATAATATTTGAAAAGTCGTGGCAGTTAGGTGAAATCCCCAGTGACTGGAAGAAGGGAAACATTGTGCCCATCTTTAAAAAGTGTTAAAAGGAGGACCCTGGGAACTACCAACCTGTCAGCCTCACCTCTGTGCCTGGGAAGATCATGGAACAGATCCTTCTAGAAGCTATGCTAAGGCACATGGAGGCCAGAGAGGTAATTTGAGACAGCCAGCATGGCTTCAGCAAGGGCAAGTCCTGCCTGATGAACCTAGTGGCTTTCTATGATGGAGTGACTGCATGAGTGGACAAGGGAAAAGCAACGGACGTCATCTACCTGGACTTCTGTAAAGCCTTTGACACAGTGGCCACGACTTCCTTCTCTCTAAATTGGGGACATATGGATTTGATGGGTGAACTGTTCGGTGGATAAGGAAATGGTTGGGTGGTCGCATCCAGAGGGTAGTGGTCAATGACGTGATGTCTAAATGCAGACCAGTGGCAAGTGGTGTCCCTCAGGGGTATGTATGGGGACCACTGCTGTTCAGTATTTTCATCAATGACATAGACAGTGACATTGAGTGCACCCTCAGCAAGTTTGCAGATGACACCAAGCTGAGGGGTGCAGTTAACATGCCAGAAGGACAGAATGGCATCCAAAGAGATCTGGACAAGCTGTAGAGGTGGGCCTGTGTGAACCTCATGAGGTTCAACAAGGCCAAGTGCAAGGTCCTGCACCTGGGTCCGGGGCTACCCCCGGTATCAATACAGGCTGGGGGATGAAGGCATTGAGAGCAGCCCTGTGGAGAAAGACTTGGAGGTACTGATGGATGAAAAGCTGGACATGAGCCAGCAATGTGTGCTGGCAGCCCAGAAGGCCAACCATACCCTGGGCTGCATCAAAAGCAGGGTGGCCAGCAGGTCAAGGGAGGTGATTCTGCTGCTCTACTCTGCTCTGGTGAGACCTCACCTGGAGCACTGCATCCAGCTCTGGAGCAAGATGAATATGCACAAGAAGCACAGATAGGAAGCACTAGAAGGATATGGACCTGTTGGAGCAGGTCCAGAGGAGGGCTACAAAAATGATCCAAGGGCTGGAGCACCTCTTTTATGAGGACAGGCTGAGAGAGTTGGGCTTGTTCAGCCTGGAGAAGAGAAGGCTCCAGGGAGACCTTATTGCAGCCTTTCAGTACTTAAAGGGGGCCTACAGGAAAGATGGGGACAATCTTTTTAGCAAGGCCAGTTGTGACAGGACGAGGGGTAATGCTTTTAAACTAAAACACGGTAGATTTAGACTGGATACAAGGAAGAAATTCTTTACAACAAGGGTGGTGAAACACTGTAACAGGTTGCCCAGAGAGGTAGTGGAGGCCCCATCCCTGGAAACATTCAAGACCTGGTTGGATGGGGCTCTGAGCAACCTGATCTAGTTAGCGGTGTCCCTGCTCACTGCAGGGGGGTTGGAGTAGATGATGTCTAGGGGACCCTTCGAACCCAAAACATTCTATGATTCTGTGATTATATTTGCTTTGTTCTCATCCCTCACAATCCTGAACTTCACCATCCCATGGTCACTGCAGCATATTGCCCCCAGCTTTCACATCTTTGACCCGTTCTTCCTTGTTTGCAAGTGTAAGGTTTAGCAGAGTATCTCTCCTCTTCTGCTTCTTGATCATATGTGTCAGGAAGTTGCCATCAATGCACTCTAGATTGCTTGAGCCCTGCTACGTTGTTCCTCCAGCAGATACAGAGGTAGCCCAAGCATCATTACTTTTTATTGTTAAATATTGTGGTAGCTCCTCCAATGTGGCTGCTATGTTGGATATTGGATAAACCTAGCATGGAGGTGATTTGTGTCTCAAAGGATAAAGGGAAAGTTTTCGGATGCAGAGAGAAAACTTAGAAGGGTAGCTTTTGAGCTGAACACCTAATGAAACAATGCTGAAGCCATCAGCCAAGTATTGCCTACTGAATTCAGAGAAACAGGTCTTCGTATAGTCTTTGTGGGTAAGCAGGATCATGTTAAACACACCAGACTCCCCCATTAATGTCTCCTTAAAATGCAGACATTTTACAGAGCTCTAGAATTTGGCTAGCATCCAAAGGTAAAAAAAGTAAGGTATGAATACCCTTTGCTATATTCTTTGTTGTTTCCTTTAAAACAGCTAATTGATATTTTGATTTTCTTTTGCTAAACAATACATTGGGCAAAACTCATGTCTGGTGTAATTCCATTAGAATATCTTGACTATAGTGAAGTAATGTAAGGGGTGCATTTGGCTGATAAAATTTACATACTCTCACAAGGACTTGATGTTTTTCAAGCTGTGTAATTGGAAACCAAACAATTATGACAATAGGTCAACAACTGCCTATTCCATGAAGTGCACATCATATTGTTAGAGAAATTATAGTTGGTTTTCCATGCCGCTGCACAGTGCTTTGTGAGATTAAGCAAGGTCACGGAATATGAAAATCTGGAAAAGCTTGTAATGCCTTCCTTATCTCTATAGGCAGATTTTGATCATGAATTTTAGCACTGTAAATTTAAATGTTGGAATTTTTTTTCTTGCTAGTTCTATGTTCAAAGTGAATAGAGAAGAAGGGAATCTCTTCTTGCAAGTTTGGTTGCCACTGAAGCTGTCCTACTGAAAGAAGGATTTTACAAGATAATGCTTTTCAATCTCTCAACTGTACATTTTCAGTCCCTCATAGATTAGTAATCTTATCCTACTCCAGACTGTATGAAAAGGCTAAATAGGAGAGACTTCTCCTGGGCCTAAGAGGTTTTTCTTCTTTCCATTTGTTGCCTCAAAAATTGGATAAGTTCACTCATGACAAAACTCAGTATGTATAGTAGACTGCCACCAGGGATGAATATGTCCATACATTCTCATTCTGAGGGCATTTCCTCAGGATATGGAAGTCTTTCTCTTACACTTTTGTAAACATATTCTTGAAAAATCAAGAAGAAAGTAATGATAAACTCAAATAGGAAGAATCAGGAAATAAATGGCTTTAGAATGTTAGAATGGCTCATAATATTTCTCATATTTCTACAGAAAAAAATGAACAGGCATCTAAGAAACAAGAGGCAGGATAATGACCTAATTGACTTCTATGTGCCATTATTCAATTGTCATTTCAGGACTCGTAGCTTCTGGCTGGGGAATGCAAAGCAGCAAACTGAACTTGAGGTTAGAAATTAAAGACAGAAGACCTGTCTAGAGTGCAGTCCAGATTATGAGGAAGGCAGCTGTCCAAAAAATATTCCCCAATCAGCTCTTACTTTCTTTAAAAAATATAAAAAATCTCCTTTTCTTTTAATGTCCTGACTTCCCAGCAAAGTCTGAATTTTGTTCTGAAGAAACAAGTGTAGCAGGATTTTTACTGAGCAGGTTGAACTATACTTGGGAAGGTCTTAAGTTGAAATGGGGCTAACTATGATGCACAAAGATCTCAAGTTGTGTGTTTTGGTCATGCAGGAAATAAACAGCATTTTTTTTCACTTGTAACATAAAAAGCTGTAGCCTAGAGATCAAAGTATGGCTAATGAGTAGCTAGCTATAAGGAACATGCTATCAGTGTGAAGGGAAGAGAGAAGTGTTTAGTAACAAAACCAGTTATTACGTAACAGCGTGTGATAATTTTATTAATAAGTTGTATGTACTGTTTTGTAATAGTCCAAACAAACCAGAAAAATATTTTTCAAAAGCCCCACATAGATACTTAAATTAGTCACATGATTCCTAGGCCAATCTGCAGAGTATTTCCCAGTTTATTCTTGCTGAATCACTTCTTCGCTTGAGAAACTGAATCCAACTGGTACAAAGATAATGCTTTTATTTCCTAGAGATACATACCAGCCGAACGGTGAGCAGGAGATTTATGGTAAATTAGTATCTTCCCAAAAGATAAGGAACTACTTTTTATATTGATTGTGTTGCCAGGAGTCCTGATCAAGGACAGTCGAGCTAAAATTTATCTGACTCTAATGATTTATATGGATTTTGTGTCATAATGAAAAGTAAAGATAGCTGGTTTAGCACTGCTATAACATGTTGTGTTTAAACACTCAACATAGAGTTTAAATAGTGTTTGATACATTACATAGGAACTGGAGTGCCAAGTATTTGCCCAACTAGAGCATGCTGTTATCAAGCCCATCTGTTTCTGGCAAGAGCTAGTACATAAGAATCCTTCTCATCTAATTTAATATACAGATGAATTTGCACTTGCCTTTTCCTAACCTGTAACCATTTTTAAGTGAGCAGATAGGAAAAAAAATTGCTAGACTCTTTCATTTAGAAGAAACTGCATTGGTCCCAGATATTTAATCTGATGCAAATCTCTACACGTATAAAAATATGTAAGTCCCATTTCCCTGAACCACAGAAGGATCAGTTTCTACTTTAGGCTAGAGTTAGGCAGATCCCCTAGATCTAACTTCCCCAATACCTGTTGCCTGAGGCTCTTCAGATGAAAACTGATCTTTGCTTTCTGGTCTGTGAGCTCCTCAGTGGGCCAAATACCAAATGCTGAGTGAGGATGTAACCTGGACAAAGACTTTCTTAGGACTTTTTGCGCTGAAACTGTTTTCATTTGTCACTTGCACTGTTTTGGCCAGAGATGTGAGGGGGAGAGGAGAGAACCAACAGTCACCAGGTTATGTAGAACCTACTACTACTATCTTCCCAAGACTACTTGACATCTAGAGAGGGACTGGGGTTGCACAAGTGTTGGCGGAGACAGTAGTCCCCTTTTCCTTCTTCCATTGGTTCCTCCTACATCTGCCTGGCTGGTAGTTGCCACTCAAGCGCACGGGGTACTCTTTGCCATATCTCCAGAGCATATCTCTGCTCCCTTGCTCTGCAATCTCAAGCCTCTTTGTCAAGAACTATTGTCAGGCCTATTAAGGACTCTGCATGATCCTGTCCATGAACATCTCCTGTGTTGACCTTCCCTTCCTCCTCTCTTCTTAACGCTGCCTCAGACTGATACTACAGCATGTTTTCTAGGATAGCATCCTAGACATACACTGCCTCCTGCCTGAGGCAATGTAGGGCTGAGGTATCAGAGGCTGGGGGTGGAAACTAGAAGACGGCAAGGCTTTTGTGGCTTACCTCTGTGGAGGAAAGAAAAGCAAGTCTGTGAGTCCAGGACTGTCTGCAAGGTTACAGTGCAAGTCTACTGCCTACAGCCCCCCACCCTACAGCCCCCTGGTTCTCTAGAGCACAATTTTCTGTGTAATACTGAGATTTACCCATTCCTTCTCTAGTTTTTGAGAGGGACTGGTGAGGGCTTGCTCTGAGCAGGATGACGGACCTCAAAACTGCTAAGTTATCTTTATGCTATGACCAGCAATGTGCCATGGGAGTCTTTCTTCTGTTATCTGCTAGCCTTGGCAGCTGGAAAAGGCAGGACAGCTAGAGGTGCTCTCAGGTGCTCAAATGGGAGGAAGGCGTGAGGTAGTGAGAGCGAAGAAAAGGAGGAAAGAGTTTCCATCATTATGTCATGCTTTTGTTTTACGAAAATGTGTTACTGCTTCAAATGTCCCCGAAGATGGTAGATGAGGCTTTTAAGCTCAGTGGGGGCATTCTACCACTGTTTAATATAAACTTGTTCTGCACCAAGACACTCCCCATCCAGCTTGGAGAATGGGCTGATGTGTTGCCAAGACTGTAAAAAACACTGGCTTCTTTGGTAGTCAGCTACTTGAAACTGTGCCTGATTCACAGTCTTGCCTCCATTGCGTATCTTGCCTTGGGTTACAGTGTGGCGTGCCAGGGACTTCACTGTGACATGTTAGCAAACAGGGCAGAGCTTCCTTTTCTGTTCCTCTCTCTTCCTGGGGGGCCTGAAAGTTTCTAGAGTAGAAGTGCATCTCTTCTGCACATCAGACTGAGGCTAGGTGGCTTTCATGTTTGCCAAAATATAAAAGGGGGGTATGACAAGAGTGTTATTCATCTCAAGCTTTACCTCAGCTGCCAACCACCTTCTATGCCAAATAGATAGATCTGCCTCCCAACCTGTACAAGTCCTGGGTGGGTGGGAGTGTTCAGATGTATTCTGCAGCCCCAGTCCCAGGGAAACTGCAGTCCTTTTGATCTTTGTGGGCCTCTCTGCACATGCCACACATAGGACAGCAACAAGAAGCACATCGAGGACTTGCAGATCAACGGTTTCAGAGCCTTTTACGAGTACATTGGTGTCACTATTCCCTGGAAGACGTCACAGTGGAGCCTGCTTCTTGGTTTGGATTCTTGTGATTCTCTACAGTGTATCTGCCAGTTGGTTTCATCCTAAAAGAATCCAGTCCACACACACCAGAACCCTTGCAAGAGCTGAACAAATACATAACAGGTGTGAATGATCAGGGGATTCACTTAATTTTGCTACTGCTCTGAAATAAAGAACGTTAATATAGATGTACCAATAGATTATGCACCTTTTCTCCATGGGAATGCCATTGTACTTGCGATTTCCCTTAAGATTTAACCATGTAAGGCTTTAATCAAGTCTACCCATGCTTATGTGTCCCTTCTCTGGATCTTTCAAGTCCTTCAGGTATTTGATGCAACTGTTTTTGCTGCTACAAGATACTCAACTCAAGAGAAGGGCAATAGTGGGGCAAGAATGGTGGTCTGCCCTGGATAAGGAGTAATCTGAGTCCATAATGTGAGAGCGCTGGCTGAGGTAGAATGTCAAGCAACATCCAGTTCCCATAGGGCCTGTATTTCTGGGCAATGTGGGTTTTAGCTCATAACTGTATTCTGCTTTGCAGACTTCTTGGGAAACTCACTCATTCTTACAATTTTTATTGTTCTAAGAAGAGAAGGGGAAAATATTTTCCCATTAGCGAACTGGATATTTTCTTTCTGGTATTTTAAAAGACACAGTGAAAGCTTAATTAAAGTAAACAAGAAAAAAATGTGGATATAGGATAACACTGATGGTTGCCAAGTAGAAGTCCATATAATTCAGTTATTACTTTTATCAAATTTACTTCCAACAGGAAGAGCAGGATTTTGTTCTGAGCTGTGCCAACAGTTGCTCAAATTCTGCAAAGTCCATTGCCATGATCACTGTGTCTCAAACACTGGGATTCACAACACTACAAAGGTCTTTCCTACCCATATTCTACCTTGCTAGATGAATCTTGCATTAAGCATTCCCCATTTTGCATACAAAGACCCTTATATTTTGCTTAATCAGGGAATCGATTCAAAACTTGTTCTTTACACGTGGCTGATTACCTCAATAGATTGTAAGGTATTAAATGTGTGAAATAGTCTATAAAACAGCTCCAGCCAATTAATCCTAATTTCACAACTCCAGAGCAGAGTTTTGAAAATACCTGCAAATACTTTGTTAGCAACCTCTCTGAGATGTGTACCCTACCTGTCAATACCATTTATTACTACTGCTATTTAATTCCTCTTTTATTCAAATTAAATACCTTCCAGCCATTCAAAAACTGAATTATGTTGCTGCTTCTTGCAATTGTCACACTAGTTAATTAGCTCTTGGCATGCCTGAGTGTCTGAAGAAATTGGGAAAATGATTTGTAATTGTTCACTGAAGTACAAAGAGGTACTTAAAATAAATAAAGCCACATAAATGCAGTTAAAATAGATGCGTATTTCAACCTAATTTAGTTGAAAGTTTTTATTTTATCAGCAAAAATTAGAAAAGCTCATTTATTTTATATGTAAGCTATGTGTTCACCACCTCTGCCTGTACCTTAGCTTAGCAAGGTTATAAAACAAAACGAAAACTCTGAAAAAGAAAAAAAAGGGATTTTATAGAAGCAAACTGCCAAATAAAATTTTAAAGAGTTCCTCCCGTCCAACCTCTGACATTAAATTGATTCTTATTGCTAGTTTATATTATAAGTGTGATAAACTGGAGATACTTGAATATTGTAGCAGATGGTACCTCAAGATCTGTAAAACCCTAAGCTCCCAGCTGTGGGTCATAGGACCTCTTAAGGTAACTTTAGGAGTCTTCATGCACAAAGTGGCATTAAAGCCAAACCAAGTAACCAGAAGAGAATTTCCCTGTAGCCTTCCTTCTGGTAGCCATGGGACTTGAGAAATACAAAGGTAGCAGACAATGCTTTTTCTTTCCTCGGTCTTGTTCCTCACACTTGCGAGGGCGAAGGGGAGACCCAGCAAGCTTTCGGTGAGTGCCCCTGAGTGATGTTGTCCTACCTGTCGCACACGGGATGACAAGGCTTTTGCTACTGGTTTAAACAGTGTCATGTTTGCAACAGCCGTGTCTTACCATAAAACGACACGCAACCAAAGTTAATTTAGTCAAAGAAGAGGGTTGCAATGATCCAGGCATGGTCAGTTCAGTATGATCATTCTCCTTTACAGGAAATCCCAAAGCACCTTGGTTTGGAAAGGTGGTTTACTCCAGCAGCTTGTCAGACAGCTTGCTTTTCCCTCCACATGCAGGATGCATGGAGTGCATGGGGGGAAGCGGAGTGTGTATACGCCGGGAGAGAAACGGAGCCTGGGAAGTAGGAACTTCAGAAGTCCTGTTGCCTGGTAGCTTGTTGTTTAGCAAATGTTCAGTCTCCCAAGGAGTCATGTATCTACAAATGAGGATGCCAAGTGCCTTGTTAATGCAGAATTTAATGTACTGCAACAGTGGTGTCAGATAATTAGCTTGACAGACCAATAGATTTTCCAATAAACTGATCATATAAGCCTTTTTATTATTATTATTATTATTATTTATATCAGGCATTGTAGCCTTTTGATGAAATAAAAATCAAACTGGAAATAAAGACTCGGAGTCTGTAGCCATGCTTGTCATTTTGGTCACCTTGTCTAAGGATTATCTGTGGCTCGCTTTCCCTCGCTGCTTCCATGCTCACTGTAAGTCAGATCCTTTGAGAGAAATAAGCTGCTAGTGGCATATGAATGCTCATAATTTGATCAAGAAAGGCAGTGCAGTGTGGAAAATGAATTTTCACAAACAGTAGCCATTTTAAATAACTTTGCAGTATTTACCATTTACATTTTTCAAGCAACAAACCATCGTCTTTTCTAACACTCTAATTTTAGTCACTCTTACTCAATTTATGACTCTTTACTGAAAAAATTACCGCATAAAATATAGCGAGCGTACTTTTTATTCACACTCTGTCTATGTTTCAGAGAGGAAGGCAATCTAATTAAAATGTTTGTTACAGCTGTTGAGGATCCATGGTGCTGTAGATGGACTCGGGTGTCGCAGTCGAGATGATAGTCGGGAAGCTGTGGCCTCCAGAGAGGTGGGCTGGTGTCTTTTGCCTCCCCTTCTGGGGTACGTCTCTGGACCATGCTCAGCCTGGTCACACTGCATATGAAAGCCAGTTATAATAAAAAACACCCATAAACCGAGTATTCAGCCTGTAATGCAGTAGAGACACGATAAATGACCACGACTGATGTTGATTCCTTGCTATCTCGTTAGCGGTTTGACTTCACCTACGTGGCACAGGAAGAATGTTTTGCAATAGGAGAGGAGCGAGTTGCTTTCCTAGAGGCGTGCTCGCACCGTTGCTCGGCTGGAGGTGCAGGGTGGCTGTGGGTGCAGGTCAGCTGGAGGTACGGTGCCGTAGCAAGCGGCTGTGTGACGGCGAGCTGGGGAGCTCAGACCACTTCAGGTCGTTAGTTCTGCATAAAATAATTGTCAGTTACTGTTGTGGTTTAACCCCGGCCAGCAACTCAGGCCCACGCTCACTCACTCCCCCCCTCCCGCAGTGGGATGGGGGAGAGAATCGGGAAAAAAAGGTAAAAGTGGAAAAACTTGTGGGCTGAGATAAAGACAGCTTAATAGGGAGAGCAAAAGACGCAAGTGCAAGCAAAGCAAAGCAAGGAATTCATTCCCTACTTCCCATGGGGAGGCAGGTGTTCAGCCATCCCAGGGAAAGCAGGGGCTCCATCACATGTAATGGTGACTTGGGAAGCCAAATGCCTTCACTCTGAATGTCCCCCCTTCCTTCTTCTTCCCCCAGTTTCTGTACTGAGCATGACATCCTATGGTCTGGAATAGCCCTTTGGCCAGTTGGGGTCAGCTGTCCTGGCTGTGCCCCCTCCCAGCTCCTTGTACAAGCACCTGGCAGAGCAGGGGAAGCTGAGGAGTCCTTGACTGGTGTAAGCCCTGCTTAGCAATAACTAAATCATCAGGGTGTTATCAACATCCTTCAAGTACTAAATCCAAACCACAGCACTATGCCAGCTACTAGGAAGAAAATTAACTCTGTCCCAGCTGAAAGCAGGACAGTTACCTAGAGTTTTAACTGGGTATTTTAGAAAACAAAATATATTCTGTGGAACTTTTCAGCTGGGTAGATATAAGATACAAATGGAGTGTGGCAAGGAACTGTGGAAAGAAATGTGGGCAAATCACCACATGGCCAGTGAAAATGCAGAGGTTTCTTCAGAGCGCCTCTTGGAGTGCTGGGAAGAGTGGGTAAAATGTCCCATTAGTAGATCTGGCTTAAAGAAAAAGAACCAGCAGATGCTTTTATTTGAATTACATCTCCCAGGACAACTTTACCTCTGTTTTTCTTCCCAGTATTACTTCTGGCATGAAGCAGGTTTTGCAAGCACGCCTGTACCTTTGTGGTGGGTGATCTGCAGAGCGGCGCGGGAGTGTGGGCTGCTGCCCCGGGGGGGGCGCGGGCCTCCTTCCATGGGGAGGATTTCTCTGCAGGTGGTGGGGACTTTGCCTCGCTAGATAAAGCAGAAAGTCTCTATCAAACTTAGTTCTCTCCTCGCTTTGTCTCCTCATCTTTCTTTCTCCTATCTTTCTCGGAGATTGCACGTTATGTACTTTTTTTTTCCCCCCCTGTTGCAGTCTAACGGGGTCGCAGACACTTTAAAATGGATTGCAGCGCCGATGTAGAGGAAGATGAGAGACAAAGGAGAGCGCTCCGACGGAAGGATGAAATGACATGTGGTTTCACTACCAGTGCAGAGACAGCTTTGATTGAAATGAAGCACAGGAAAGGCATAAGAGCAATCAGAGGGAACTATTACAGATCTCCGAGGGCAGAATGAAAAGGCAGACTGGGAAATGTTTATGCAGATGGAGGCGGCAGCTTTGTGGAGAGGCCAGGACACTAAGCACGGGGGATATGTTCAGTGCTCCTTTGAGTCAAAATTATAGTGTTCCCTGCAGGATTTTAGTGGGAACAGTTTCAGAAAGGATTTTTGCGGACTGCGTGAAAGCTTTAAGATGTTACTGATACGAATGAGTTAGATGATGTGTTACTGCTCCATTAATAGACAAATTTGTTCACAAGGGTGGGAAGCAAGGCAAAAACCCAATGCAAATGGCTTTTCTGCTGGGTACAAGCGGAACAGTGTCGGGATATAACCATGGCAGCTGCTTTTGCTAATACAGCTGCTTCATTAGTCTGCCCCGTATGCAAATCCTTGGATATTTGCAGTGCCTTTGGCAGGATGGGGGAACCTGGAGTCCAAAGCCTCCTCCTTTAGGTGAGCCTGCAGCTGCTCTAGAGCAGCTGGACACTCACGTAACCCCATCTGTACAATTTACTTCTGCTCAGAGTCTGCCCCATTTACTGCAAGATATCTGGTGAGCAATTTCTGAAGCGGTTAGTATTGCAAGGGACAGTAGTTAGTGACTCCAGCAAGTCCACGAAGGAAAGAAATAAATGTTAAAAGGTCTGAGGCATCAGGGTGTTCAGAAAGAACGTTTGTGAAAGAAATAAAGACGTATGGGAAATCAGGCTTGCTGAAGCTTCTGCATATGTTTTCAATAATCCAGAATGAACTGTTATATTTGGCAGAGCGCCATGGAAATCAGAGGGTTTAATCTTATAACTAGGAAATTAGGAACTATAAAATGTTTTAAGTACACAAGAGGGAATAAACATATGTAATAAATTACTGTTCAAACGAGGAGAGCTGGCAAGACAGCTCCTAGTCAAAGGGTGAGAATGAGAAGGAAGATGGAAACTAACTGAATCTTTTTATTTCCTGCAGAATTTTCTGAACCATGCTCTCTTGGGTATTTAGAAAACTTTTGAAAACAAGAAAACATTTGTCAACACTTGGATAGTGATCTCATGATCTCTTTCACTGTAGTTCCCATTGGGCCAATGCAAAGGATTTGGAATTTACAGAGACATATAGATAGAATGTATATTCATCATCTCACTGTATTTAACCAAGGCGAGACAACATCACTTCAGTGCAGATGGTGGGGTTACTTGGCTATCTTTTATGGCAGAAGATGCCATGACCAAGGAAAGTCTTACTTCTTCTACAAGGGTGGGCAGTGAGTAGATGCTTCCAGAAAATGAGTTTGAAATGCATACTTTAGTCTGATGGATAATAAAAGTTGAGCGAATTTTGTGTGATGCCAGTATTTTTGGGTTTCGTGTTTCAGGTAATTCCTTGATCAGCTCCTTTTGTAAGGGCTTGTGGTGGAACACAGAAGAAAAGCTGCGTTCTGGCAAGTCGGACTCAAGTGTGTCATGGGGTTAATTCTACTGAAATCTCCACTTATTCGCAGAGAACAAGATAAAACCAATGTGTAAAATGGGAAACTGAGGTATTTTGAGGATGTCTGTTAACACAAGCCCTAGATGAAGGAGGCTGGAGTACAGGCTTTATGTCTCTGCCTTCCACTTTTGATCCAGACTCTTCCGTTAGCTGTTTCTATCTGTGTGACAGAGGTCAGATAAAAATCTGCCATTTTTTGGTAGAAACCCATCAGAATAATATTATCTACCACAATTTGACTAAGGCAGCATGACATTCTCAAAGCAGAACATTATTTTAGAATGAAAATTGGCAGAATGACATAAGACAATTACAATATCGTGATTAACTTCATCTCTTCCTAGTGGGAGGGATTCCTAAAAACGGTGTTATCTTTTATATTAAGCCTCAAGTTGGATTTGGAATGAGATGAGAAAGATACTGGATGCAAATTTCTCTGAAACAAGGCTATTTCCATCTCATCTTGATAATTAAAGACAGGAAAAATAACCACCCTCATAGCTTTTTTTTTTTTATTCTTTTCTTCGGAGAGGTTTGCATGATTTCCGCCTTTTTCATTTTAAAGTTTCTGGTCTAGTGGCTTCTCTCAGTTCCCCAGTTCAAGCAGCACTTTCCTTTCTGTGGTGCATGTGAGAGTTGAAGCAACGTTTTAGAATAAAAATACTTGTAAGTGCATTGTACTGATTTCAGTGTATATTATAAATGTTCCTTTAATTAATTTGGTTCATTTGTTTTTTAAGCTTGCCTAAATCAGGGCTGGAGTGTCCAAATATGTTGGACATCCTTCTTTAATATATGTTTATAGCTTAAATAGATATATTTACTAGATACAATTTTTTAAGTAGAGGCTAAGTTCTGTAAAAGCATATGATAACCATTACCACGAATATAAATACCCGTTTCAGTGATAAGCAAGATGCACTTCTTAAACATTGTCCAATATTGGGAATTCCAAAAGTCTTATAATGAGGAAATTAATAATGATGCTGCTGTTAGGCTGTCTTAATGCTGCACCTTGGAAACTTGTCCTCTGGTTTGGATGCCAGGCTCTGCATTACACCCAGCAGCTTCAGCTAAGCATTTTGTAGTGTTTAATTACCTGATTTAAATTATATGTGGAGTAGGAGGGAGGGATGAAGACAATGAATCAGTCAGAGATGATTGGTGTCCTACAGAAGAGAACTTTACTGTGGGGGCTTTAACAGGGTGGAGTAAGCAGTTAAAGAATGACTTACTGGCTAGAAAAGGAGACTCCATTTTTTTTGACTAATGGCCCATGATCTGCCTTCATAACTTCTCACCAGCTTGGTCATAGTCGTGTGAAATTGAGAAGTTTGTGAATGGTGGCGTTAGTACAGACTGCAGACTCACAAAGAACTGTTTACTTGCTGTCACGAGCTGGGACCACAGTCTGGTCTTTTCTGTTTCATGTTAGTAATTCAGGCTACAAGCTCAAGAACTTATTTTATTTAAATTGAAAATGAAATTGAAAGTGCATCAAAGACCTAAGTTTGGAGCAGAAGATGACTGTAGAACTTTACTGAGGTGTTTACTTTAACAATAATAATAATAATAATAATAATATAGCATGAAATCATATCTATTCCTGATTTTATGTAAATGTAGGCATTATTAGAGTGTCAAAAACTGCCTAAACACAAATACTATTTACTATTTTAACAATATAACATTTCTTTAAAGCTGTGAAAATATACCTTAACAAACTTTATCCCATGCTTGATTTTTTCTGGATTTCTTTAATAACATTTTATGTAAAAATTTACATCATTCATAATATTCTAATATTTTTTGTATTTTTTACTAGACTAAAGAGAAAATCTATCAAAGTACCCAGTTTAGCAGAACCTATTTTGCATTTGCACATACATCTTTTTGCTTTAAAATGTTATTCTATCTAACTTCTATCCGGACTTCAAAATGTGTGCTATGTGACCTCTCTGATCAATTAGAATATAACTCAGTCACTGAATAAAAACTAGGAAGTTTTAGCACATACCTGTTTCAATCTGGTTAGACAGAAAAAAAATGGCATAAACAGTGAATAGTGTACACATTTAAAAGAATGGAAATCTCCTGGCATATACGCCTTAGACAAAACACAGGTTAGGCTGCTCCAATAATGTAATCGCTATGAATTATCTGCTCCAACCTGCTCATTGTACAATGTTTCTGATGGAATTTTCTGTTGCATAAAACATGCTCCCTCTTTATATTGTGGCAGTTAGCTTAGATCTCTTGGGAGAAATAAAAATTGATATTTACTTATATTCTGACTTCTAAACAGGCATCAAGAATCTGCCTAAACCAGATAGGCTGCCTTTGATGAATTGAAATGTAAGTGGGAGTACAGAAAATGCTGCTTTAGCTTAGCTCAATTCAGTGGCTCGTGCTGCCGTGCTCCAGCGGCGACGACGGGGGAATGGGGTGTCAAAGTCCTGCTTGAAGGGCTTATGTATAAAAAATTATGATTTAAAAACCTTGAGACCTCCCCAAAGAGACAAGGAATATTGTACGGATACAGCAATTGAAAGTGGGGCAAGACAGGAATTTGATGAAAAAACTACGTGAAATGAAGGTGGAAATAGTGAACTTTTGCTATAAAAGAGGGGAGGCAGAACATGTTTTGCTGGGTTATAATATTCCAGCCAAAGCTCAGACCTCCCCGTATGGTCAGAAATATAATCACTACCGTATGTCAGAAGCGTTTCAGCAGAAGATGGTCAAAGAAGTGCAAATGCATAGTAGAGGCATCACACAGCACCAGAAGAGGAAATCAAAATAGATGTTCATAGTCCCAAGGCATGAACACTGTCTTGAAACTTTTGATCGATGGTGTTCTGTGGTGTTCATCACAGCTCGGCTTCAGAAGCAGCAAGACAAACGTGTCTGCTCTGAGTGAATTCATGAATTGCATTTGAGCTGGGAGAGAAAAAAGAAGACTTTATGGGGCGGTCGAGAACAATCTAATATCCTTCACTGCAGTTTTAAACCAGTGCCTGGTCCAAAAAATAATTCTTAGCTACTGCACAGTGATAAAATTAAGTGGTAGTTCAAGCAGAAATACTAGCTCACCTTGATTGCAGGAAGCAGTCTCAGAGGCATGGATCAGCCTAATCAGCACCTACAGCCCCTGAAATATTTTATCCCTGGACATTTATTTAACCCTTTACTCCTGGGCAGAAATGGCTCAGACATCACAGGGCTGCAGCAGGGGTATATGCTGCTCTGTTCACAGCATCAGTCTCCTGTAGTAACCTGGCAGCTGCTCCCCCAGCTCTCCGCACCACCCTCCCTACTGCTCCCCTCTTTATTTCCCCCCATCTCTGGCAGCTGCCACAGCGCGCTCACGCTGTGCACATCTGGCGGGGAGCAGCACCCCCTCCCCTCACCAGCCTGGCACAGCTGCTGCTCCTAAATGGGAGCTGGCCAGGCAACTGCTCCTAATGATTCCCCCGACAGCTCTTTCCCGCTCACCGAGCCAGCTTTCCCATTCACCACCTGCTTGATTTCCCTTCCCCAAGCCCCCTGGCTGCTCAAACCCACTCTCTGAATCCTCTGCTCCCAGCAGCCTGCACGCTAAAACCATGCTAATGCTGTTCTCCGCGGTCCGGCTCCCTACACCTCCAGCTCAACAGCTACTTCTGTTATCATCCTTGCATTGAAAATCGCAAGGTAATGAACGGAAGATTAGTTCTCTTGCTCCCGGTTTTGCTATGTTCTGATTCAGATCATATGTTTGCAGGTTAATACTGCAAATAGGACAAAGCAATGCTGAGGTTCTGAGTTACAAAATGGAAATTGGGGTCTTCAGCTGACTTACCGGGCAACCACTATCTCTTTTCCTGGAAAAAGACCATTCTAGTAGTCACGCCCTTGTGTTGTGGTGGGGGCTTTCCTGTCGGTACAGCCAGTTCACTTGTTCAGTAATGTCCTTGGGCAGCAAAACTATGAAACACCGAATCAACCACTTTACCACTTGCTGAGACGTAAGTCTGATACAGACTTTGTTTTCGAAATTCATGTCCATTTACTGTTTTACCACAGAGGATGGCTAGTCAGGAATTTTATGATACCTGCTTTCCTTTTGGTAGGAACTGCTTTCCTTTCTGCTTTCCATTTTGAGAGGAAGTATTTTGTGTTCCATAACTGAGCTTTTTTTCTGAAAACCAGAGAAACCCAAGACCCCAGAAATACCTGGAGCCTGGAAAATTCAGCCAGGATATGGGGGTGCCCATGTTCAGTGCTGAGTCAGACTAGGGAAGCAAGCATCAGCATCTCAGATTCTGTATGAAGTCCACCACTACAGACTAAAAACTTAGGCCTACCCTTTGTATCTTATCTTTTGCACTTTGAAGTATTAAAGAAAATAATCACTGTGCCAGAGCACAAATGTGTTTGATTTCATCCATGTTAGGACAGTTCCCTTGCATGTAGGGCAGCAAGATCTAATGCTTGAATCTGAATCAGGTCAAATCCAAGTATGTCCTCAGCTCCCATATCCCAGGCTAACTGCCTGGTTGCTAGATGACCACTAATATAGCATTTGCCATCTGTGGGTTTTTCCAGAAATCTGGGATAAGCACAGGTCTTTCCAGTAAAGACAAGGAACATTTTTGAAATCTCAAAAAAAAACCCCAAAACAAAAAAAACCTTTGGAAAAGTATTTTCCTCCTAACACTACTGCATATATTCATCCTGCCTGTGCTTTTTGGGTGTGCATTCAAAGCCTTGAATGGTCAATAACCTTTCACATGCATTGATGGACTGAAATTATTACAATACATGTATACATCCAGAATATAACAGATTGTAACTTCATAGCCCTTTAGAGCCACCTGAGGCAGTGAAGAAGGAACTCCAGCACTGCTGAAGGGGTCAGTCCCTGGTTCAGAAGCCTTTACAGAGGATAAAGTAGGGGCACGGGCATTCTGGCAGAAGAGAGTAGAAAGAATAGGGAGTACTCTATGGAAAAATACGGAGAGCAGGAGGACAGGGATGATTTTCTTCAAAGCAGCTTTTGTTGATGCCATCAAACGTGACTGCAATGAGTAGACCTAATTCTAACATCTCCTGCTTTTCAGTTCCACTGACTTCCCGTCATTTTTGCAAAATTAGCTTCTTAGCAGGGAATGTTTCAATTTTCTTTCCCTCATTCCCACCAGTCTAATGATTCTTTACCATCTTAATAAGTACAATGAATGTGCTCCATTAACGGACAGGGGCATTAGAGAATAATGTCATTTCTGAAAACGCTTAATACATTTCACAATTAAGAAGGCATTGATTCAAGGTCTTTTTCAAATAAGAAAAACCCAAATCATTTCCCTAGTGACATTTACTGCCCTAAGAGAAGTGGTATTCTAGCAAGAAAGTTTCTTTAATTTTTTTGCTTGTTGGTTCATTTGGATGAATCAGCTTTGCCTGATCCCAGAACCTGGCTGAAATACTCTTCTGCAAATAGCAAAGGGGCTATTTGTATCAGGGTTTTATTCCAACTTTTGAATTCCAACCCCACAGAAATAAAGGAAAAACATAAATGCAAGTGACTGTGGTTTTACATAACTGAAATTTAAATTTAGTACTATCAAGTTTTTGAAGCAGTAATTATTCTGTGTCAAAAAATTGTGAGGTACTTTTTGTTCCGTAGTTACTCCTCCATTTTATTCTAATAGATGGATGCTTTGCTTGCAATCGTCAGTTCTGCCTAAGGTGTGAATCTGAAAACATCCATTCAGCCAAGCATTGCCCCTTTGACAGCAAAGGGCATGTTACCCGGTCAGGCAGTCATGGCATAGCGAACTGCTGAAACGTGAACTATGTGTAGTGCTAAGTTCATGTAGGCACACCAGCATGTGGTTTGGCATTGCTTTGCAAGACCCGCCTTTCAGGTCTTTCAGGACTTCATGCTCAGGTGACTCAACTCAAAGCATGAGTGGAGGTGTCAGCATGTAACTCTGAAGACACTTTCGAATTGCTTTGCTGAAATGGCAACAAGTAATAGTCCCACTGAAGCCAGCCCGCGTGGGCTTGTGTGCATGAAAATAAGGATTTTCATATGTGTGGTATTAGAACCTTCCAGATTTCAGAGTCCTTTTTTAATTCAGTCTTACTGGAATGCAGAACTTCTGATGAAGTCTATTATGCTGCTTTGTTTTTCGATAAAAGCAAACTTTGTGGGCACATCTACCTTAGCATTAACATTAGCGCTTCTGGAGGGAATATCCCAATTGTCTCCTCTTGACTGCACTTTGCTTTCTGTCGTGGTGCACTCTCTCATTACATGAACTAGGTTTCCTTCAAATGAAAATAAGCCAGGAACACTAATTCCAAGAGGCCAGACTAGTCTGAAGTAAGCCCCTCCATCTGCTACAGACTGGATGTTTCGCTCCGTAGATCTGCTTCTACCACACGACATTGTTTGCTGTATTGCTTCTATTGCACACACAAGCTTATGTGTGCTAGTAATGAGTTTGAATGGAGATGATAAATTATTTTTTTAAAATATTCCTCTTTACAAGGAACGGAAATAATTTATTTCCAATCTCAGCCAATGTTCCTGCATGTGATTTTTAGACCATTTGATATATCCAAGTAGCTTTGCTTTGTTGTTTTTCTTGAGTGCCTGCCAGCTGCAGCATATGTTTATTCTTGGAAAATATTGCATGGGCTGGAAACTTGTCAGATGCTTACACGGCTGCCTTTAACTTACCTAAAATTGTTATTATCTGTGTTCTTTAATATGGTGGTTCGTTGTATGCATGAGCTATTATCACAGCAGGCTAAATCCTCTTACATAAAATTATATAAAATTAATTCTTGCAAATTCTCTACATTCTGTAGAGTCATGGGCTAATTCAGAGCACTTGTTCTCCAAGTTGCGGTGTAGTGGCAACATTCTCCATGAAGGACCATCGTTCCCTCTCTCTTACTATGGCTAGTACTACAGAAAAGGTTAACAGTTTAATTAATCTCTCATTATTTCTTGTCACGGTTGAGGCTTCTTGAGAGGACTGATACCATCAGGAAGATAGATAACTGATGATTTATGTGATGAGAAAGACCAACATTTACTAATGTGGGGCATCACTCACAGCAACAGACCATTTCACTCTGTGGACAGTTAAGATAAAACCCAGCCATCTGGAATACTCTTGGCCAATCTCCTTTAAACCCATTAGCAAGACAAGGCCAGTGCTGGTGGTTTTCCTCACTTGCTTTCCATATGTTTTAGGCTGATGATATTCAAAGGGTTAGAATCCATTGTGCATGTCTGCACTTCATCTGTTTTGTGATCATGTAAAATGAGAAGGTAAAGAGATGTTATTCCATACAGTCCTGCTTTTCTTTTTCATGGTCAGTAGGGATTAAATTCATTATCTACAAATACTTCTGGATATTTAAATTAATGACTTATTACACATGAAAAACTGGACCATTCTTGCCAAAAGCTAACAAGAATAACTGTTTCCTCTGAGTATGGGTGACTCTCAGAAGATTTTTAAGCTCTGAAGAATGGTCTTATGAAAGAAGTAAAAAATATATTCTCTAAATAGGAAAGCATTGGGTTTAGGTGGCTAATTAATATAGTTTAGGAAAAAAATGACAGCTCTTGAACCTACTTGCAAAGAAATTGATTGATTTAATAAAGCAAATTTTATTTTCATATATCAGAAATTGTTGTGGTTTCTGCTTAGATCTGTACTAGGGTTTTTTTTTTCGTTAGTGCCACTCTCAGGTTTTAGTAATCTTCCCATGGCTGTGTCTTTGGGAGCGGGGTCCTTCTGAGTGTCTAGACATACCTGGACACTATTGCCATTACCCTGGCAGTATTACTGATGGAGAGTTAGGAAAGAGTTGAGGTCCCCATGTAGTGTCTTGAGTTGAGATACAGTGTGGTCAAATGATGTGCTCAGGGTTATGGAAGGACATAGTACCAAGATCTCAGAAAAAACAGAGTTTTTTGAGTTCAGATCTAACATGCCATCAGTAGGACCAATTCTTTTTACCTCTTGGGTGATATCTCTGGTTTCCCTCTCTATCTCCTTTTATGTCATTTCTGGTCTATAATCCCTTTCTTTTAAACTCCCTTCTTCCCCCCCCCCCCCCCCCCCCCCCCCCCCCCCAATAACTTTGTCCAGCTGATTTATCTACTGAGAGGGAGAGAAAAAAATAAAAGTATATCCTGACTCTTGACTTGCTATACGCTATCCCAGCCATGCTTTTTCCTAAGGTTTTGGGTCTTTTTGTATAGGTACAATTTTAGAAAATAAATAAATAAATACATTGGCCTGTGAAATCTGAATTTATGTGAATGTGTGCAAAGGTCCTTTAGCAGATGTGAAAACCTCTGCCAGCTGAACAGTTTATTCTGCAGTGCACCGTGTGACACTGCACACCGTTCAAACAGATGTGCTATCAACATAGTTTAGTGCTCCAGTGATTTATTATCTGGGGCTCTCCCACAGAAATTCGCTTTCTATCAAAATGTGAGAGCAGATGTGTTCAAAATCCTCCTCTAAAATGCCTATTACGTTCAATGACAAAACTACTTAAAGGAGGAAGCAGATACCTTGTCAAGATATCATTGATAAGCTTAATTGTTATAGATTGTAAGTATCTAAATGAACATACTCCCAGAAAGTCCCAAGAAGTGCTCAACCCCTGTTAGAGAAGTGTCAAAGCACGGTGGTTTTATGATTTGAGCACTTGTTGTGTGATAGTGAAATCTTATGTCCCACTAAAATGTGAGCTGAATAAATTTGCCTCTGAGGCTATACAAGGGCACTATAAAATAGCTCAGAACTTCTAGCTAAGGGGTTTTATCCCCTTTAAACCTCTTATTCAAACCTTCCTCTGTCTGTATATGAAAAGATGTTGATTCTCTGGATGCTCTAAATACATATTCTTTTCTATAAAATTTAACATTAATGTATTTCCCTCTCTTTCCCTAGCTAGGCTTTTGCTCTCAGAGTACGGTATGCTGATACTTTTGTGATCTGGTTGCCTGCTGACCATAAAGAAGAGAAGGAACATTTTGATTTCTTTGAGTCTGTCCTTCCTGGCTGTCACAGCAAAATAGCAGATTTGCAGTGATCTTCTTGGATTCACTCTTTTCTGAGTGAATCCAACCTCTTTCAAAGGTTAATACAGTAAATCCCATTGTGCTGTTCTGGGACTGAAAAAGGAAAACCTTCCTGCGTCAGAAATCATTGATTTGTGATGTGTTTCTAAGAGCCTCCTGCAAGGTGTCATTGGAGTGTCTTGGTTTTTACAATAAGCAATAATGTCAGAGAAGTGGTCTTGAAAATTTGTTTAATTTTTGTGTCTTCCAACTGAAAACATGGTGTAAATGTGGTTCATTTGCTCCTTATGTGTGTGGGAAGTTATTTTATATGGTAACTTTTTTTGCTCGTTATTAATGAAGTTCATAATTTTCTGTAATACAGTGAAGACCACTGGGATGGTGAGACCGCCATGAAACCTCATCTTTGGGATCAGCCTTTGCTGAATTCCCATACATGAGAAATATGCTGTGAAATCCAATAGTTCATTCCTCCTTCACTGCCTATTCTTCCACTGAGTGAGCCTGAGGCCACTTTACCTCTCAGTACATGGGTTTGAAGGGCAATGGGAAATACTGTGTCTGCCCTCCCAGTGCTTCAGTCTTCCCATGTTTTGCTTCTTCTGTTCACACCTTTCTTGGGTTCCTGTAGGCTGTTCTGGGAGAGTCACCCCAGTTGTGTTCCTACTTCTTCCACTCTCCTTTCCAGTACTTTTTTCTCTTTCTGTATTCACTTAACTTGACACAAGCACAGAGGCTGGCTCCTTACAAAGATGTCTGGTAGTAGCCATTCTGCCCCTTATGTGACTTGAACTATTTATTTATTTTGCCCATTTTTCTGAACTCTTGGGCAACTCTGAATGTGTGGAAAATCCATGTAGTATTTGTGGTTTAGAATATATAACTTGCCTGCCATCTAAGACTTGTAGGCTGAGCCTGTATAAGTAAACTCGGGCATGCCAAGGAGTGCTCAGTGCCAACAACCCTGGTGAGCTCTGCTAGCATTTGATACTAACTTTTTGTAAAGAGACGTATGCAGAGTGATGAAAGCTCCATCTCCACTCTGCTCCAAAATTTGAGGTGCCCTCATTATGTTGCTCAAAGAAAATGAACAAAAGAAATACATTACACTTTACTGCCTTCCCTGAAACGTCCCGAAAATTCCTGGGGTAAGAGACAGCTAGATGGTGAGAGACCTCTGGTTAATGCCTGTCTCTCATTTAGAGATGTATGCATGAGATGTCAAATCTCAAATGAATTTCAAGAGCTCAGATGTAAGTTCCACCGAGGAGTTTGCACTCACTTATGCAAAGAAGGCACATCACATTGCTACACTGACAGGTAAATCCTGGGCCAACCGGAATCAGTTGGAGCTCCCTGGTTCCCAAGTTTCATGTTCACAGTATACAAGCTTGCACAACCTGTGGACAAGGACATGCCCTTTAGCTATGTTGGTAAATGTTTATTTGGTCTCACTAATCTAATTGGTCCCTGGTAGAGGTAGTCAAAGTGCTTTCCCTTCTACTAGACAAGTATATAGCAATCCAGTTCCTTTTCCTCTTTCCTCGTGCTGATATAGGCTCTATTTTTTGAGGGGAGATGCACTGAATCCTGTGCCTCTTCTTCTGTGTATTAACACATTCAGCTTTAGCTCAGTTTTCTCTAGACATCTTTCTATGTTGTTCACTGTTTCCATGAAGTTACATGAAGTCACTGGTTCCATTGAAGTTACATTCTCCCTCAATGGGAGCAGCAAAGCTGAAATTGCTTTTATTCTGATTTTTATGAGCGAGGACTTCTGGAAGACATCATGGGGACAGGACTGTGACTTCTTTGTCTTTCCTGGTATTAAAGTGCTGCTGCTTTTCCCACAGATGGTCCCAATGTGTCAGCAGGTAAAAAGCCTTTTCTTGGTGAGATCTGTGAGACAGCAGATATCTGACTTGAGGCAGCCCATTGCAAATGCCAGCAAGGGAGCAACAAGCCACTAGAAAAGACACGCACACAAAAAGGGAAAGGTGAGAGAGAGAGGAAAAGCACATTAAGTGACATTTGGAGAGGTACTGGCTGGTGACTGTTGGTGACTGTTACTGCCAGGGTTATTTCTTCATTTTTGTTAAATGGTATAAATACTGCAAGAAATACTCTTCTAATATCTAACCCAATTTTTCATAGATGACAGGTCTGATATTCATGATTTTTGGGGATTGGTCTTATTAACAGTATGAGTATGAGTTGGCACTGCAGAGAAGTAGCTGCTTGTTTGTCTTCTGTGGTGACTTTTTGTAGCTACAGATTATGAACAAAGTTGGACTGGTTGCATTAAAATGTTAGAAAACTCACAGCAGGAGCAGGGATGCTTTGACCCCTATTCTCTCTATAAAACACCTTTACTTTTTTCATTCAGTTTCTTATAAAGAGCCTGCTCTGCTCTTACATTCTGGCCCTTGCCATCATTAAGAACTTCACAGAGGGTGCTCCCATGATGAACAGCGATTCTTCCTTCTTTCTCCAAGTGGAACTGCTCGTTCTGAATCAAACTCTGTTTGGAGTCTTCCACTGGTCTTGAAATAAAGACCTGTCCTTCTTTAAACCTACCCTTACAGGTGCCTGTTCTGGCAGGTAGGAAAGATTCTGCTCCTTTGCCAGATTTACGGAGAGTATATGTAATACCGACTTCCACACAATGTTTTGACCCCGGACCTATGAATCTTTTAGGTAGGATGCAGCCACCTGCTCCCAAACAACCTTTTCTGGCACTGACTGTCTAAAGAGCAGAGAAAGGGTGGAAGAAGGACTGGTTCATTCCCTCTGCTAATTTGAACTGCTCTAAGCAGGACCACTCCCACCTGATTTTTGCTTTCAGTATCAGGCTCAACAGCATGTAGGAAAGGTAGGGGCAAAGGGCTGAAGAGGAGGGAGTAATAAGAGGGAGAAAGGAAGGAAAAGATGCAGGAAGATGTATTCAAGGAAAGGGGGTCATTTTAAGGGTCACATTTTCAGAAGGGAGGACAGTGATTTCTCCAAGTCAGACACATTTGGCAGCCTCACATTTAGGGCCAACTTCACACCTTTTTCAGTCTATTGTTGCATCTCCCTTAAAGAGTCTTGAACGTTTTAGACCGTTGTTTAAAGATGGCTTGGCTCCCCGCTGTGGTCAATGGAGGGAGGTAGTCACAACACCTTAGACTAGGCAAACCCCAAAAGAATTTGTACGTATACATCTTTTGATCAGCTAATTATATACCTCAGTGACTGGTTGCGTTTGTAATTGCACTTCTTCCTTGTCGTGGTTTAACCCGGCTGGCAACTAAGCACCACGCAGCCGCTCGCTCACTCCCCCCCCCCCCCCTCAGTGGGATGGGGGAGAGAATCGGGAAGGAGAAAAAGGTTAGAGCCGAGGGCTGAGATAAAGACAGTTTAATAAGAGAAAATAATAATAATAGTAGTAATAATGAGAATGATAACAAAATATACAGAATATACAAAACGAATGATGCACAATGCAATTGCTCACCACCCGCCGACCGATGCCCAGCCCGTCCCGAGCAGCGATCAGTACCCGAGCAGCGATCACTCCCCCCGCGACCGACCGACCCACCAAACCCCCCCCGGGCATGACGTTGTATGGTATGGAATAGCTCTTTGGACAGTTTGGGTCCTAGCTGGCTTACTCCCAGCTTGTTAGCCCTGGCCGAGCAGGAGAAGCTCAAAAAGTCCTTGAACAGTCTGAGCACTACTTGGCAACAACTAAAAACATCAGCGTGTTATCAACATTCTTCTAGTACTAAATCCAAAGCACAGAACTATGCTAGCTTCTGTGAAGAAAATTAACTCTATCCCAGCCGAAACCAGGACATTCCTATACTATATACTGCTACGATAACCAATGACACTTTTACCATGAAAGTGGTGCTCTTAAAAAATTACTGCAGTATTTACAATCACTAGGTTTCTCACTGCTGGTAATCTTAGCAGATACTCAGGGACTGTTGTGGGAGTTTCAGTGAAGAAACCTCTTCCTCCAAACATGTTTCCTACACCACCACATGTCATGACGCTAGTGCTTTACTGGCTTGATATGTACACCCCAATATATCAAGGACGTCGCTCTTCAGAAGGTGTATGTCCTTAAGAACAGCATATTTTCCCCTTTCATTCCAACTTTGGAATCATGCAACCTGGGGCAGATGAATTGCTTTGTGCATTTTACCCCAGAACAGACTGTTTAACTAGCATATTTGTATTACAGCTCCTTCTTGAACTGCCTGACTCAGTATTTCTATTCCAGTAAGAGCAGAGCTCCTTGGGGCCTACTTGTGCTAGGTGCTGCCTAGGCATAGTTCACTATCCTAAGTGGATGGACAAAAATGTAAGCAAAAGAAATGTTACTACCTGCATTTTACCTATAGGCCACTGAGAGACGAGAGAAGTTGATGGCCATGTGTGTAGATGTCATTGGGCCCCTTAATAAATGGTTGCCTAAAGCTGTATAGGAAGTTTGTGACAAAGCTAGAAATGAGACACAGTTTAGTCTAAGCTTTGTAATAGAACTTTATCCTATCCTGGGCTTTTAAAAAACCCACACCCAGTCCGTTGTTTATCCATCTGTTTTCACACCTGTTGACGACTTTTGGATCTACTGGCCCTGTTCAAGAGAAAGGGGAGAGAGACCCAGCCAAGGCTGTCAGGCAGGGGGCTTCCTATCGGTCAGACCTGTCGCTTCACTGGGCATTACAAAGTCCAGACACAAGCTGCATCTGCGTCCCCTTCGCCCCTTTGCTCAGAGAACTGCTATCTATAGCGTTGTGCTTTATTGACTCCATAGGTGTTCCAGACATCAAGAGCCTTCATGCTTATGGGGTTAGTGCATATACATTCAACATTTTTGGTTAGTTTGCAGACAGAATGGTTTAAATCTCCCCAGGAATACATTTGCAGGGTAAAAAGCCTCAAGTGTAGTTCCAGTTCATCTCAAGCAATGTTGGCTGCTCTGCTGAGGTCCCAGGCCACTGTTTGTCTGACTGGAGCTTTTGGCAGGCATGTGCTCTGCATGTCACCTGGCCCCAGGAGAATGGGCATGCTTGAGAAGATGGGGAGGGAGAAGAGGGACAGCAGTGTATGCCGGCGCACGCCTGGCTTTCTGTCCAGCATGGTCAGATGTCTGCCAGGGCAGGCGCTGGGCCGGGGAGCTCCAAAACACTCACGTGTTTAGATGTAACTGGTTTAGACATAACCAGTACCAGCTGATGAAAATTTCCATTCCTCTTGATTTCTTCTCTGCAAAACAGCGGCTCGCGTATTTTGCAGTTGTTCCTTTTTTAGCATTTTAAAAGCTCTTGGCATGGTCATCAAGTCTTACCATGTTTTAAATACTAAAGATCTGTGATACAAGGATACTGTCTGCTACAAGCAAACTCATGTCTATCAGCAAGTCTGGTATGTGTGTGTAATGTATTCTGATGATTTATATAGAATTGCCTCAGACTATTTTCTGTGCTGTTGTGTACCAATGTGGAATACACATGTGACAGAATTTTGTCTTTTGAGGATTTTATGGAAAACATCAAACACACTAAACATCACAATTTTGTGGTAAAGTCCTGAACGTGGCACTTAATAACAGTTCTGTCAGCCGTAAAGAGAGCGCTTTCCATTTATTAATAAATATGCATTTAATAAACAACAAAAAAAATTGCAACCAGTATTTAGAATATTCTAAATGACTTTAAACAAAAGCTATTAGTAAATCAAACGTTGTGCCTTCTATTCCAATTTGTTGCTGTTGCCACATTCTGTTCCATTTTAATATGCATATTTCAGTATGCTAGTATTCACATAAACACATTATCCTCTAATCATCTTTCAAGGATAATTATTCAGTACCTATTTTGATTATAATATACAGTATACATCACTTGGTGTTTTTCGAGCTGAACATAATACAGGCATCTTAGTCTCTTTACAGATTCTCCAACTTCCTTTCAGTAAAACTCTGTGCTTGTTCAAAGTGGAATTTTAGTCCATTGATTGACCTGTGCTGTTGACTTTCTTCTAGGGAAATAGAAGCCAATAGAGATATTGAAGTGAGCAAATAAAATATCTGTATGCTCTCTATGCTTTGCACATCATTAGAGTCACTTTTCCCTGTTACCAAGTTAAATATAGATCTTGAAATCCCCTTATCCATGCACCATGATGAACATTCACCTTATTATAGCCAATTACTGCTTGACTGATACTAGTTTAAAAGGTTAACTGTTAGTTAAATGGTTTTTTTCTAAACACCTTTTAGCCTATGGGAGGGAGAAAGGTTACACTTCCATAGGGATACCATAATGTCATCTGTACAATAGATCAACTGAGGCATTCCCTAATGCATAAAACCTGGAAAAAAACCACCCATCTCAATTCAGAGAGGTCCAGAGAGTGGAAGCCGTCTCTCAAAGGGCCTGAGCCTGGCGGTGCTTTCGCTCACAAACCTAGCTGTGATCTTGTTACTGGCATCCTGCCCTCTGCACCCGTGTTCGGTGCTGGATCTCTCAGTTCAGGGCCAGCAGCATCTTGCGCACGATCAAGAAACGAACTGGACTTGGTACCCACAACTTCCTGCAAGGTCAGCCAGCTGAGCTGCCTTGCCTTTCTCCGCATGGCTGCTGAGACACACAAGTTGCATCTTTCCTTTTCTCCAGGCTTTGCAAAGGGGTTTATGAACTCTGGAAGGAGGAGCCGGGTTTTCTGCAGGTTTGTCTTCCAGTTAATTGACTTTAGCGTAGGCTTTGATGTCATCTCTGCCTGGCGTTCTACCAAATGGGACTCCCTGTTGTAGCCTTTTTCTGCCTGAGAAGATGTGTCTTTTACCTTGTTTTCTTGAAATATTATCTTTGAGACCTCTGCTCCTGTCTCGTATTTCAACATGCAGAAACATGCTTGTGCATAAGGTGATTTACACACATTTCCTTAGTAAATCATGTCAAAAATTAGATGCTGAAGTATAAAGTGTAGGGTTTATTTATGCAAAGTGTTACAGACGTGCTCTTCTTATAACAGTGTCTGTGATATCTTCTAGTGTAGATGCCTAGATAATTTTTTAAGATTTAAAAATACTTTTAATTCTATTTGGAATAACTTTTTTTTAAGCTCTGATTGATCCATGTGCATAGATATAGATACAGATATAGATATCTCGTTTTTATCCGTGTTCTTGAAATCGACTTGAACACACCATACAGCTTTGTTTGCATGCAAGAGAGACATTCCTGGCAAGACAAGGCTGGTCATGTGAATAGCAAGAATGGGTGCTGGTCTGCTCCATCAGAATGATTCCTAATAATTTTCTGCCGATGTGTGCGCATTGGATGTTCATGCTACTAGAACAGTAATCACAATGCTTAGCATGGAGTACCTTACTCAAGTGTTTAAGCTGGTTTCAGAAATAATTTTCTTGTCAGACTCATCACTGTAAACCTCTCTGATATGTCTGTACTGCCATATGTTGATTTATATAAAGCGTGTCCCACTCATGGTGAAAATAACCCAGATGGAGAGGCCTTAGCAATAAGCCTCACTTAAGGTGCTAAAGCAGAACTTAAGTGGCGTGCAGGTGCTCCCACAATTTGTCCACATGGAAAGGCATTTCAGCTGTAATTGAAATAGTAATAAGGATCTCTGCTGCAGCTTCTTAGGCAAGTGGCTGGGATATATGCCTACTTTGTATCTGGTCCCATCTGATTACACTGACATTTTGACATCTGCAATTTTTCAGCATGTATCTTTGAAAAGCAAACCCATTTTTTTTAAGACTGTGCCATCATGGCTGTGAGAAATGCTTACTTCACAGGACACATACAATATATGGTGATGACTCTTTCATCAGGTTAGCATTTCTTTCTAATCATGCCATAAAAGAATATGTGTCAATGCCAGAAAAATGAAAGCAGCAGCAGAAGAAAAAGCAAGCACACTTTTACAGTCAGCCACAATTATGGATTTTACAGTATTCTTTGATATTTTTTTCTTGTGATGTTAATGATTCATTCTCTATTTTTCAATTGCTATTAAAAAGTTGAATATAAGTAAAAATTGATCCAGATAGAGAATCTATCTCGGTCAGCCTGAAAAAAAATAAGGTCTTTTAGTTTTGATTTTGAATGGAATATTTAAACACATTTTCTTGTAGCTTGTAGTAGAATTAGTCAAATTATGTTTTGCCAAGACTTTAGGTAAAATGTTAGTTGTTAAGTGCTTTTATACTACTGCTTTGTTGCATATATATGGAAGGTGCACTTTGTATTAAACTGTTAATATAACAGGAAAAGATAGTTCATTACAAAGAGGTTGTTTTAAAAAAAAAAACAGCAGAAAGGCAATGACCTCTTCTATCAAATCATTTTTATAAAAAAGTTTAACAGCTCTGTCTAGAAAACTGTGCTAAGAATGATGTTTCCATTGGTCAATGAGTTATAGTTCTACAGATACGCAGTAAAAGATAATCATGGTGGAATGAAATTCATTCCTCTGAAGGAGGTTAACACAGAGCTTATATGACTCTTCAGTACTTACTCAAGCCTCATTTTGAAGGGTTAAATTGGAATTTAATGATGCAGAAACTGCTCCCTCTGGCTCTTTGCAGAGGAATGGATTTCAACTCCCTCAAGAATATCTCCGAACCACCACAGCTGATTATTTCATCTGAGGAATGACACAGACCACAAATGAAGCACGATCAAATAGTCCATAAATATGATACATAAGCGATATATTGAATGAGACTCCAACCAGTGAATCCACAAAAACTGTACAATTTGAAAATAGCTGAAACCAAACGTTATATATTGATTAAGCATGGTTTAGAACACAAAGGTAGAAGCTTCTGATGATTTTCTAAACTCTGGTCCAAGGCAGAATAAAGATTTGAGTTGGTAAATATGGGACTAGTTCCTTGACTTCATTCATTGACATCACTGAGCCTTCACGGTGTCATTAGTGAGAAAAACAGCCTGAGGTCTTAATCTTACTATTATAACTGAGAAATCTCATCTAAATCAAGGCAATCTCTTCACTTTCTATCTTTAATATGTTGTCTAGTGAGCAAGAACTCAAGTTTCAGAGCTGCCTGAAGAAATGTGTAGTTACTGTGCTAGGGTACTTGAGGGATGCTTGAATGCATCCCCAGGCCTTAAATCATTACGGACCACCTCTGAAACACCAACCCTATATTTTTATGATCATCTTCAGGCTCTTCTGCTATCCAGCTGTGGGGAGCAGGGTCATGACAAGCATTCTGAACTTTCATATAGGTGTGTATATGCTCATACCTTTCTTCTACTCAAGGGTATGAAGAACAGAGTTTACAAGAAAATTTTAACTTTGTTATCTAGCCAAGGATCATGATCTAGTACACTGCAAACGTAAAATGTTTTAAGATTATAGACTAGTGCTGCTCTTCAGATTCCTTCAGTAAATAACTATTGCTCAATGGCTTTCATGGGAGACAATCCAATCAATCATGCACTTGTATAATAGACAGTGCTCTCACATGAGTGATTTGCTTTGCAGAGATTTTGTTGATCTTAGATTGAAACAAACATTTTGAGCATCCCCCTGGCTTGAAACAGTTATTTATTATTCACAACGTAGATGTTTTAGGACGTTTGTAGATGTTTTAGGGCATTATTCAGATAGAATTTCCTTGACTTGGAGCTTAACATTCAAGACAGCTTACAAGATAACAACCCTGAGATACTGGAAGGAGACTGAATTCGGTTTGAATCCTAATGAGCTGCAATGGAGAGTCTCTTGGCAGAGCCTGTGCTGAGGAGCTGCACTGTCAAAGCAATTTCCACGTAATACCCATGGAATTTAAAGCAAATCAGACATGCTGATAATAAAATAAACACAGAATGAGCAAAAATAGGGGGTTTTAACTCAGGTGTGGTTCATGCAAGATTCATTGTGAGCCTCAGAAGAGGGAAAAGATGATTTTCTGGCAGACTGGGAACCTGTGTAGGCCGTCTAATTTCACTCAATAGGTTAAACTTAAGGAAGCAGCCTTAGTAATGAAGTTTTATATGTTCAAAAGAATGAGGCAATGAGGTCTTTTCTCAGATTGTCTCCTGACAGGAGGAAATAATTACAAAAATACACCTGATCTCTGAACAGATGAGGAATATAGTTTGAGCTATGAGGAACAAGTGGAAGGAGGCTGAAGAAAGACGATTTCTGAGTCTTCCTTCCCCCTCAAACTCTTTTGTGCTCCCCATACTTTCCTTTGGAGCTTCTAATGTCCTAAATAAAACTTAATTAATAAAGCAGATTATTTTAGAAGCTTTTTTAGTGGTGATTGCTCTCAAACCCCAAAATATATAAGATACAATTTATTTCTATTTTTTGTGGAAAAAGCCCAACATATAAACAAATCCTCACTCATAGTGTATTATCATAATACAATTGATTGAACAGAGCTGTGATATTTACACCAGACAAGGATCTGTCTGCTGGGATTTAATTCTTCTCTCATTTACATAATTTTAAGCATGCCGAACTGCTTAGCATTTCACGGGGTTACTACTGATTTGCCACAGTGCTAGACTAAAATCAGGGTGACCTTTTCCTTGCTCCAGTAGAAAGGTGTTTGCTTCCTAATACCACTTCTGAATAACCATAGGACAGGGAAGACTTACTTTTCAGCTTCTCCAAGGTTAGAAACATGGCCTGTCTTTAAAGTAAGACATGAGCAGTATGTGACATTTTGCTGAGAGGGCAGATGAGCCCGGTGATACCTCTGGGTTCACTCTGCATGCCTTGTAAGGCTGGCCCTATACTCATCCCAGACCACCTGTTCTCATTTATTTTAGCTTGTTTCCTTGATTCCAATTTTGCTTTACAACCCTTTCTGACTAAATTATGCAGTTTTCTAAACTGTACACTTATCTCACAGTATGAATTCTTCAATAATTTATATGAAATGTATTCTTGTCCATTCTGGGTCTAAGTTAATTTACATGCCATTATGCTTATGCAAAGTCTGGACATTTCATGTTTTGTATCATCAGGCTACAGAAAAAGACGTGCTTTTTAAACAGAGAAAATAGTCTGGTTATGGTTATATTTTGCTGCTCTTTTATGAAAAATTGAAATTAAGAAAGTGATAATTTAAAGGACAATACCACAGGATAGATAAAAAAAAAATCTTGTCTAAATGATTTCCAAAAGAAAATGTGCATTATGTATACAAAAGAAGTCTTCATGTTAGCTTCATATGCCAACTTTGCTACAATCTTCAGCTATTGATCTATTTATATATAGACAGATATCTCTGTATAGACAAACCCTCCTACCCTCAATTTTTCACATATCAGACACTTTTCAAAGAGCAAGATTAACACACTCCAACTACAGACTTTGGTTGAGCTGCCTATTATTAAGCAGATGCCATTAATGTTTGGATTTTTGAAGGCTGGTTGGAAATTTTCTGATGTTGCTAAAACAAAAATGAAAAAGAATCATAGAGTGTGTCCATTTGGAGAGATTCCCACTGAAGTCTAGGAGGTTTCCACTGGAAACATGAGATAACTGCTGCCTACTTACATCTGTGCCTGCCTGCTCACCCAGACCTGTGTTTGCTGGGGAGGAATCTGGGACCCAGGAGAGCATCCATCTTGGCAGGAACAGGGGAATATTATGGTGTTTCAAAATGAAAAAAAAAAAAAAAAATACTGGAAGATGTTCTTCAGAAATGCAATTCAACTTTCTACTTTGCTCCATCTCCATCCCCATTTATAGAAAACAAAGACTTGGTCCATTCCTTCCCTTCCTAATTTCCCATAACTGTCAGACATACACATCTCCTTTTTTCTCCCACTCCAGAAACAACACCGCTCCTTCAGCTAATATTTTAGCTTGAAGGTGAGGACCCTCCATTTTCACCAACAAAGCCATAGAATGTCTCTGAAAGCAGCCAAGGAGGTGATGAGACAGGAAAGCTTGTTCGGTTTCAGACCTGGCCGCTCATGCACATCACTATTACCTTGGATAAACTGTGGGTTTTAAGCACAAGCTTGAGCAAACAATGGTATGTAAATTGCATCAACCTACAAATAGCTCTGGGAGGCATTGTGCCTCGTACCACAATTCAGAATAATTGCTTACCGGCTTTCTCTTGCTCTTGGGGGATAATAATCAGCTGCTTACCTCTGTCTGTAGTGAAACTACTAAACATCAGCACAGAAAACCTAACATAAACATACACTTGCTCATCTGCTTCATTTAGCTGTTAAAGCTTTCATGTCACTCACTCCTTATTTGATGCACGGCATGCAAGTCCTTACTTGCTTTCTACAGATTTGGACTCTTTATCTCCCACAACCATACGAAGATTTAATTTTTATCTTCTTGCACGCATATGAAGTTTGAGCAAAACTGCAGCCCATAATTGTCTGATTCCCCCCCACCCCCGCCAATTTGTGGAATGGAGATAGTAAAGCTTATTCACACTTCTAAAACACTTAAGAAGCACTGATTCTAAATCATATGTAGTGTATAAAGTGTATTTACACTGTGTTTATGTTATGATGCCATAATAGTGTAAAGCATCCTCCCCCATATATGAGAATCAGTCTCAATATGAATAACACTCAGTGGTTTTTCCTTGTCAAAGGGGCAGAACTCCATAGTGGGCTACAGGAAGATAAGATGCTAAGAACTTGATGTAGTTAATAGCTTGTGTCACTCCATGCCATAAAATTGGATATATTATCCCTGAATCATTACAGGCAGATCTAAAGCCCATTGTAATTTCATGCGGAAATATACTCAGTGGATTAGTAATTTGTTTTGAAATTTCCAGTGCCAGTTAAGAGGCATTTCCTTTTTGGAGATATATACACCCATTTGACCCAATTTTAAGTTAATTATTGATTGACTGAGAGAGTCATTCAGTGACAATATTGGCAAAATAGGGTTTACTAGTTCTTTGAAAGTACATGGCCCAGTAGGAGTCATTTATGAACTAAGTCGAAAGAGAAAATACAATTAGTCTTCAACTTGAGTGGTTCTTTTGGTTTTACCTCCAATACTTCTGGTTAACCCCTGCAGCCCAAGGTAATTGCACCAGTGTAAAATCCCCTTGTAACATATGGCATTTCCATGGCTTGCCAAAATAGGCCTTGAGGATTTTCAAGTTGTTTTGCTTTCCTTTTAAAGGCTTTCAACATAACAACTGTGATATTTGTACTCTTTTATTCTAAAGAGCATTTTCTCCATTCTATAGGAAGCTGAGAGTGCTCCACGCTTGCTCCCAAGCACATCTTGACATTTTGAAAATGAACATGGGTCCCCAGAGAACACACAATATGCTCAGATGTAACAGCTGTTCCAGTTAGGAGTATATACAGTCAAATTAAAAAGTATTAATTGTGCATCAGGATTAACATAGTCATAAAGTTCTCTGAAATCAGAGCCCACAAAATACCAGTCCTTTACCCTGTCACCTCCACCTTCACTGGTGACGTTACAGGAAGCACAGAATCACAGAATCACAGAATGGCAGGGGTTGGAGGGGACCTCCGGAGACCATCCAGTCCAACCCCCCTGCTCAAGCAGGTTCACCCAGAGCAGGTTGCACAGGACTTCGTCCAGGCGGGCTTTGAATATCTCCAGAGAAGGAGACTCCACAACCCCCCTGGGCAGCCTGTTCCAGTGCTCTGTCACCCTCAGAGTAAAGAAGTTTTTCCTCAGGTTCAACTGAAACCTCTTATGCTTCAGTTTGTGCCCATTGCCCCTTGTCCTGTCACTGGGCACCCCTGAGAAGAGTCTGGCTCTGTCCTCGTGGCATCCACCCTTAAGATATTTTTAAGCATTTATGAGATCCCCTCTCAGTCTTCTCTTCTTCAGGCTGAACAAGCCCAGCTCTCTCACCTTTTCCTCTTAGGGGAGATGCTCCAGTCATCTTTGTAGCCCTCCTCTGGACTCTCCCTAGGAGTTCCTCATCTTTCTTGAACTGGGGAGCCCAGAACTGGACACAGTACTCCAGGTGCGGTCTCACCAGGGCAGAGTAGAGGGGAAGGAGAACCTCCCTCGACCTGCTGGCCACACTCCTCTTAATGCACCCCAGGACACCATTGGCCTTCTTGGCAACAAGGGCACACTGCTGGCTCATGGTCAGCTTGTCGTCCACCAGGACTCCCAGGTCCCTCTTGGCTGAGTTGCTTTCCAGCAGGTCAGCCCCCAGCCTGTACTGGTGCATGGGGTTAAACAGATGAAACAGATGAATAAGCGCATGCTCATTTCTTCAACCAGCGCCAGCTTTGTAATTCTGCAAGTTTAAAAACCAGGCTTAGCTGTAGTGGAGAGTGGTATGCTGAGTGCTACATCACCAGTCCTCATGATGAACGTTAGTAATATTAAAAGTTATTGATCAAGGTGTTCTTATGTAGGAATTACAGACATGCGAAAGTTAGCATGAGCAACTACAGAGGGGACAAAGCATTTTCAACAACCCACAACACTTTGGTAGTGATGACTGCTACAAAATGTGTATTTCAGTTTCCAGAGGCATCCTGGGCAGTGACTAGTTTCCCTTTTCTTCATCTTCTTCATCATATCATCGCTCCATACACTTCAACACATGAGAAATACTGCCAAAAGTAGCATTGGCTTACTCTTGGGGCGGGGTGGGGGGAAGTAGACTTAACTTATTTTGCTTGATAGTGCCATCTCAGCATGGTTTTGTTCTGAGGTCTCATCATGTCTAGGCAATTCTTCTAAGCTGACAAGACTTTCTTATTTGCATTGTAGGACATTATGAAATAGAAATTTAATCTGTTTATCTTTAACCATAATTATCCAACTTGAAATCCAGTATACTCAGATTTGAATTTAATGGCTGTACAACTAGTTACTAGTAGTTCCCGCTGGGATATAATTCCTTATTGCTGATGGAGTTTATATCTTTCAACAAAAGAAAGTATTCCACTAACTCTGTCTTAACCTTTGAATAAATGGGGTTTTGCTGTTTCCTTATGGAAAATAAGCTGGGACTGGATGCAGATCTTTCAATAGGCTTGGTCTCTGGATTAGATGCTTTACCTTGGTTTCATCTCTAGCTTTGATTTCTCTTATAACATAGTGACAGGACCAATTTATTTAGAATGATATTTTTGCAGATACTAGTCCAAATGCATGTTCCTGTAACTTTTTCATAATTCATTTCAGGCAAACAATAATACCTCCAAAATGCAGGCCTTTGACTGTAATGTGTTTCTCTCAACTCAGTTGTTGTCCTCTTTCTAAACTCTGAGCCTGTGGATTCAGATACTTGCTCAGTAAATATTTTCTGGCATTTTACTGCAATTCCATGGAAATAGCAGCAAAAAAGTGGAGCAGTAAAATTTAAAAATATGTCTCTAAAACCTATAGTTGTACATCTCATAGTGTTAAATATGATTTTTTTTAACAGCAGCTATTTGTTACTCACCCTGTCTGCCCTTTTCTGCACACACATACTCACACTCAGCAGAGATTTTGTAGTAGTTGTAGTTCCTCTAGGGCTATGTCATGAGGGCTGCAATAAAATAGAGGACCAAAATTATTGTGAGCATAAAGCAGTTTGTAGCAACCAAAAGCCTGGTTCACAATTGATTATTGATTGATATCCTGATGTAGTGTTGTGGTTTAACCCGGCAGGCAGCTGAACACCACGCAGCCGCTCTCTCACTCCCCCCCTACCTCAGTGGGATCGGGGAGAGAATAGGAAAAAAAAGGTAGAAGTGAAAAAACTCGTGTGCTGAGATAAAGACAGTTTAATAGGGAAAGCAAAAGCCACACACGTGCAAGTGAAACAAAACAATGAATTCATTCCCTACTTCCCATGGGAAGGCAGGCGTTCAGCCATCCCCAGGAAAGCAGGGCTCCATCATGCGTAACGGGAAGCCAAACGCCATCACTCCGAACGTCCTCGTCTTCCTTCTTCTTCCCCCAGTTTATATACTGAGCATGACCTATGGTCTTGGAACAGCCTTTTGGCCAGTTGGGGTCAGCTATCCTGGCTGTGCCCCCTCCCAGCTTCTTGTGCACCTGGCAGAGCAGGGGGAGCTGAAAAGTCCTTGACTGGTGTAAGCCCTGCTTAGCAACAACTAAACCATCAGGGTGTTATCAACATTCTTCTCGTACTGAATCCAAACCACAGCACTATGCCAGCTACTAGGAAGAAAATTAACTCTGTCCCAGCTGAAACCAGGACATGTAGCCATTCCATTAATATGGAAATAAAGGAAATATTGCCTGAAAAGGAAAGAGGAAGCAATAGCTGTATATAGGGGGAGCTTTTCCCCCAGTACATCTCCTTATTTTGTTTAGGTCAAGAGATGCAGCAGGATGATAATGAGGAAAGATCAAAGTACGGTAGCTTTGTAATGTTCTACTAGATTGCTGTTGGGGCTATTTTATGAAATCATGGAGCGGAATAGTTTTTAAGAATTCTACAAGTATTTGTCATTTCTGTAAAAAGTTTTAGAGAACTGAATTTATGATATGCTATAATGAACAAGACCCTGTACCTAGAAATGACTGGAAGTTTTCAATATCATATCTTTTTTAATAGGCATACAGCATCTAAAAAAGAATAGCCATACAGTGGTCACATTGCGCAACTTACTGGGATTTTGGCTGAACTACAGAATGTATATCTTGGGCCTTGGGAAAGAATTTGTCTTCCCTTTACTTTCCCATAAAAGTCAAGATCAGTTACAAGAAACAATCCACTTCACTTAGCTTTAAGTTAACACAGAAAATATTAAAACTAATGCAACCAATGTTAGCATTTAAATGTACATACTAGAAAGAAAAATGAAAGTACATGAGGAAAAAATCAATATATATTCCAGTATGTAGTGATATATGTCTGAAGCTAGAGCTGTCAGAAAATTGCTAAAATCATCGAAGGAAGAAAACTGTGGCAATGGAAATAGGGTATGGAAATAAGTACTAACGTGTTTGGAGGAAAAATAATGTTACCAATGCTGTAGGTCTCTTGAGCAGTGATAGAATAGCCAAATTGCTTAAAAATGTAGAAATTACAGAAATGATCACTCAGTATTTCTTCTCCATCTTTGGGAAAATAATCTGAAGAAGTAAATGATAGAGGTAGTTGAAAAGATAATGGTGATAAAACATTTTTTGATCCTGTGATAATTTGAGAGGATGTCTAGCACTAAATATTAAAATGATAGACAGTTTGAAAAGAGCATGTCCCTGTATCTTGCATTCAGAGGTTTTGAAAGAATGAGGCAAGGAATTCTCTGAGGATTTGATCTTGGTTTTCACCATATTTTAGAACACCAAAGAAGTTCCAGAAGAGAGCTAATGTTACATAATAATTTAGAAAGAGTCCTAAGTAAATTATTTACTACTGTATTCAGTGCTTAGTAATGTGTTTAATTGGACATTTTATGAAACTTTGTTCAAGAAATTAAAGTATTCTGAAAATTATATGGCATACCTTAAATACACTAAATATACATTAACTCTAGTTCTCAAAATACAACCATTTCCTCAGGGATTTCTGTTTAAGAATATTATGTTTAATGGCTATATTCCTAATGGTCGTATAGGTCCTTTGGGTCCTATGCTGCCAAACATTTCAATAATGACCAACAGAAAACCTGAAATCATAATTTTTTTTGCAGGGTTGCAAAAGTAAGGAAGTGGTAAATAATGAAGATAATATTGAAATTCTAGTGTTCCTGTCTCCTGTCCCCCCCCGTCCCCCCCCCCCAAATTATTTAGAATCCTATAAATATTATATCAGGATTGTTCTGTTATTTTGGGATCTTTTTGTAATGACAGCCTGAATCTGAGCTGATACTTTTTCAGGTCTACTAAGAAAATAAAAGCTTTGTTGCAGTAGCTTTTAAAATGGGTTAACCATGTGTCTTGGGAAATGAACTCGAACTTATTAAGGCTGGCATGCTTTTGGCCAAGATGGACTTTATCTTGTAAGATGAGGCTAATTGCAATGCTTTTGGTCATTCAAAGGAAACATCTGTGGGGAAATGTTTATGTGGCAGTTTTGAGTAATTGCCTTGCACAGAGATATCATTGCATCTGAAGAATCAGACCTTCCCATTTAAGTAAGTATGTCCTCACACCAAAGTAGATAGGCGAGTTCTTTGACAATACTAAGTTAACAATTTAGTATTTTGTTCCCCAAGTAGTCTACATTGCACTCTAGTTTGGTCACTGGGAGATAATCTTTTCCTTTAGAAGACAGTACGTAAACCTTGTTGATTTCAAAATATTCTTTTATTTCAAATACAAGAGTTTAATTATTAGTCAGGTGTCCTGGTTTCGGCTGGGATAGAGTTAATTTTCTTCACAGAAGCTAGCATAGTGCTGTGCTTTGGATTCAGTGCTAGAAGAATGTTGATAACACGCTGATGTTTTTAGTTGTTGCCAAGTAGTGCTCAGACTGTTCAAGGACTTTTTGAGCTTCTCCTGCTCGGCCAGGTGCATAACAAGCTGGGAGTACAGCACAGCTAGGACCCAAACTGTCCAAAGAGCTATTCCATACCATACAACGTCATGCCCGGGGGGGGTTTGGTGGGTCGGTCGGTCGCGGGGGGAGTGATCGCTGCTCGGGTACTGATCGCTGCTCGGGACGGGCTGGGCATCGGTCAGCGGGTGGTGAGCAATTGCATTGTGCATCATTCGTTTTGTATATTCTGTATATTTTGTTATCATTCTCATTATTACTATTATTATTATTTTCTCTTATTAAACTGTCTTTATCTCAGCCCTCGGCTCTAACCTTTTTCTCCTTCCCGATTCTCTCCCCCATCCCACTGAGGGAGGGGGGGGAGTGAGCGAGCGGCTGCGTGGTGCTTAGTTGCCAGCCGGGTTAAACCACGACAGTCAGGCAATATTGAACTTACCAAAAATGAGTCAATAACCAATTTTACAATGTTTCTGAAAGCAGGTAGATGTGAAATGTAAACAAACACCCAAGAAGAAAATACACTGAAGAAATAAAATCAGGAGATACCTAGAGAGTTGTATTTGATGTAAGAATTCAGTCTTTGCAGTAACCATGTTGTATGGGGCCAAAAAACCCCACCAGCAGAGCTGTCTTCAGGTGTAGGAAATAGCTTGGAGTTGCAAGTAGCCGTGGTCAGAAGGGGCTGCCTGAACCGCTGATCTCCACCTCCTGCCCACAGCTTTTCCTTATCCTGGTGCCGTGGCTGTCTCCAAGGATTTGGAGTCTGTGCAACACCGGCTGCAATAGGTTAGTTTGTCCTACTGCTTGGTTTGGAGATCAGCAACCTCAAGCCAGTGCTCCTCCAGGAACAGGGACCTCACAACCAAAGACTCGATTCAGTGCAGGTATGGGGACAGTGTGGATTAGCCTGGGTGAGCCTGCAGGTGCTGGTGCTGCTGGGCGGACGTCAGACATAACCCTGCCCTCCTCGCATGTGTACATGCTCCACTGAACCTAGTAGTTCCCTGGGGGATGAGGTTTCTGATTAAATTACTTCCCTGTTATTATAGTATTATGATTTTCTTACACCATTTGCAGGATTTCCATTTTCCCCAGAAAAGGGAACAATTTTGAGTCTAGATAGACTGTATGTGTGATTGGGGCAGACTTTCAGAATGAGTTCTATACAATTGCTTATGTATCCAAAGAGTTAGGGACACTGAATAATTACACACACACACACACACACACACATATATATGCATTTTATATAGATATATGTTATGAACTAGCTCCCCCTGCACATTTGGATATTTGCATTGACATACAAGACTTACCTTCGTGTCTGACACCAGCCTTCTCAAACACACCATGCACAGCTTTATGGGGAGAAGTGCAGGAGCCTGTTGTGTCTCCTTTGCTTTTACCCCAGGACTATTCCTTAATCATAAAAAAAGATTTAGCTACTTCGGGATATATCATAAGGGAATGCTTAGAAATAGAAATCAAACAACTGTATTCTGTTTCCAGCTCTTCCAAAGACTTGGTTGAATAACTTCAGTGAAACATTTTCTGATAAGTGATATATTCCTATTTCACTGGCTTCTATTTTCTGAAAGACCTCTTACAAACTTTGGAAGGGGAATGCAAAATGATAAGTTCTAATACCATGGAAAAAAGGAAATGAATACTGAAGGTGGCCAGAAGTGTACTGCAACAACATAAACTAGTTACAAAAACTTTGCAAACAGTAAAAAAATCACACGCATGATTTAGTGTTCCCAGTAGCCAGACTCAGCATTTTTCATTGACTTTTGATTGAAATCTTGGCCTTGTGGTCTAATCCTGTGTTTGTGTAATGGGAATTAGTCCTCACTAAAAACAACCTGGAAGGTCTTTATTCCCAGAGAAACTCTTAAAATAAGACAGAAACATGGGATGTGACAAGAAAAAGAAGACAGAAAGGTGATGGTTCCTTGTGTGTTCCCGAAGCCATGTAGCATCTCCGGGCTTTCAATACAAAGTGACAGCTTTAATTTACAGTTGAGCTTGGAGAAATTTTTATAGCTCTGAAATGAATTCTTTTATGTGGGTAATACAAAGAGCTTATCAGAACAAGCACATTTTTTTAAACCACAAGGCACTTTAGGGTATATCCTGTGAATTCAGAAGTAGGATCTTGAATTTACGTTTAGAGAAAATATATCGTTAAGTTGGATCATTAGAGAGTCAAAATGGAGATAAGATTAAAGGTATACCTGAGGACATACATATCTTGTACATTATCCGTGTCGTATTATTCCTACCCATTCTTCACTTCAAGAAATGAATTTGCCTTGGCTGTGGAGAAAAACAGAAAGAAGATGGGTATCTTACCTGGTTAAACAGGTGCTCATTGCAGAATAGGCAATATAGCGAATAGTTATCTTAATCTGTATTGTGTATATTATGTTAGAAACTTGGAGTTTAAAAATGGGAAGCCTAGTAATAGGCCCTGCAAGTGCCAATTGAACTAAAATGCGGGGCACATCCATACTACCAGAGAAGGGAAAGAAGCCCAGCAGGCTCCTCGGAACTCTCTGGTGTGCCTGTGGTGCAAAGGCCCTAACTGCTCTCGTCACGTGCCCTTTTCTTCTCTTCCAAGAGTCTCAGGTGAGCCTGGAATAAAGGGCGAAAGCTGTGTTGCAGCTTCTCAGAGTTGTGTTTTTACAGCATGAAACAGAGGTTATATGTATTTATTGCCAGCCAGTGGTAGGGGAAGGATGGAAGTTGGGTACGAGAGTATGTGGAAGTACTTGAAAATGAAAAGCCCCCTGGGGCCGCTCATGTGCATGGTATTTTTAAGAGTGGATCCATGAGCAAGGAATCCATGAGAAAGTTAATTTGGATTCTGTCCTTATCCTTTTAGTGTAAGGGAAGTTACCTGTTTTCTGGATTCACATTTTGTGTGCTTCCAGGTCTTCATCTGAATATAAAAGGCATTCCAATTGGAGCAGCAGTTTTTCTGACTTTTGTAGAAGAATATGTTATAATGAAGGAAATATGATGAGTTTACAGTAGAGAAGGACAGCCTCTCACTGTATTTTGTACACAGTCATAAGAAAGAGATAAAGGTTGATATTTTGTTAATCTCACTGAGCTGCAATAGCCTTGGAAGTAGCAATAGATTGCAATAAATTACTCCCAGGAATTCAAGAACATTCAAGAACATAATAATGGCCATACTGGATCAGATACAGAGCAAATATGTAGGTAATCTACTTTCCTATCTGTAATAGTGCTCAGATTTTTAGGCAAAGACTGTGAGAAACATACAGGGACTTTGGAGGGATTTTGACAGTCAGAGACTTTATGAAAGGACAGTGTTAATATATTGCCCATTTACAATCAAAAAGGGTTATTGTTTAACTAATTTTACCAAAGAATTACAGTAAGAAATATTTTAACCCTCCCTAGAACACTATGCAGCTGAGTCTTGAGCATGAAACTGCTGCTTCTTCCCCATGTTTCTCATGTAGGAAATAAGGGATGGAGAGGTGGCAGAGTGCAAAGGGCACAAAAAATAATATAAACTGCATCTTTCCTGCGTCCTATGGTTTACTTTGGTTCTTCAGTGAAAGTAGAGGCAAGTAATGAAAATCCATAATTGCTATTTGTCTCCAAAGTAGCCCTAGAGCAGAGCAGATAGACACCAACCCTTAATTAAGGCCAGAAATAAAAGGTCTGTAAGGTATAAATTTAACCATGAAAGTCTCCATGTTGTGGCATATTTCTGAATAAATAATCTGTTTGTCACCTTGTTGAGCATTAAATAGCAAAACATGACTTATATATTTGCTGTGCATTTTTGGAATCCAAGCTTGTTGACAAATGTAAAGCCACCAACAGCTTAAGGCGTACGTGGTTGACGTCAAACTCTAGGAATCCATTAGAAGTACTGAGTACGCCAGATGGTGGGTGACATATATATATATACTCCCGGTGACATAATAATGCAACTATCATTGCCATTAAAAGTTTACAGAAGAGTGTGTTGGAGGCACACAGGAGATACGTTGGTCCTAAAGAAGCAAAAGGAAGACCTGTGGATTTAGTGGGTAGTGTGTCCCAGAGGAGACATGTGAGTGTGGAAAGAAGGCATTATGGCAAGATGAAACAAGAGATGCGACAGCTCAGGTGGAAGCAGGAATAAACACGTTTGCAGCCTCTCCAACTCTGAAGTTACAAAGGACAGGAGACAACAGAGATATGGAGGGGCATGCCTCACATGGAGAAATACGGTAGGTTTTCGTTGTATCAGCTTCCTCCATATTACTCCCATCTGCTGAATCACTGGATTAAAGAGGCTTCTCTTCTGACAGTGGATTATCGGGAGCTCCTGCAAGATAATGAATGTTTATCATTTCTTGCCATGGCATCAGATAAGGCAGTCTCGCCTTGTCTTTATGCCTATTCCAGCGGTGATAAGAATAGAGATTACAGCACGCCTTCCCTGGGGTCTGAAAACTCCCTGTCACAGACTGATTGCTTAGCCCTGCTGAAAACAGGTGTCTCTTGCCAGGGAGATGAAGATGGAATAAATAAGCCTACAGTGACTGAAACCCACTGGATGTATAAGCATGTGACCGCCTAATGTGGTTACTGGTATTCACAATGATACCTAGCATTACATTTTCTCTCCACGGTCTTCACTTTCTGAACTTGCACAGTAAAATTAAATGAGGCAGAAGGTCTGCAGCAGGGTTTTTTCCTGGGTTTAAAGGCTTCCTTTCACATTTTGTACTAATCCAGCTATTTTTGGTAGATAAAATGTGAGTAAGAAAGGAAGGCAAGTAACACACTTATCTGCTCGGTCTTTTCAAAGATTCTTTTCACTAACTTTTAAGAATGACTTTCACAGCAGTAAGACCTTCAGACGAATATTATACTAAAGACGAAACATACCTATTTGATAGTCATAATTTTGCTCATCACATTTCCTCACTGTTGATTTGAACATTTCTGCTCAGATAAGAGTTTGGAATCTTCTGATTCATTTCCTTTTTTGGCTGAATCCTGAAATTAAGTCAAATCATAATACTGAAATTTCAAGACCACAACCCTACTTCTATTGGGAAACAGATTATTGTGCCAGTGAGAAAAATCTGCCATCATATAAATAGTATAACTTCTTGAAAGTCGAAGTATGTAGAATTTAGAAAAGTCCAATTTGGTAGAGATATGCTCTCCAGCCTTACACTTGTTGGGTAGGTGAGAATATTTTCTAGCACTGCAAACCATGTGCAGGCAATTTGTGTCTTTTGCAGAAAACTAGGCAAAGTAAATGTTCTAAGGCATGCTTAATGCCCTGTTCATAGAGGAGACAAGTGGCATTGCAGTGTTTCAACTGCATGCGGTGCCATTAATATGAACTTCAACAGTTGCATAATAAATATCTCTAGATGACGTCATCCAAGTGTCTCACTGTGGCCTGTAATCCCAATAGTTCTGGTATAGCAAATGCTGGAGATTTCTGGTGGCAACTGCTATTCCCTAGTGTAATTTTTTTCAGCCACGGAGCCAGCAATACTGTCTTCCTCTACCAATGCCTGAGGTACATTTACTTCTCAATCTTTATCTTATGTTTAATTCACTGATCAATTGATTAGTTGGTCTTACTTTTTTCTTCACTGCAAATATCTCTAATCAGATTCTGATTCATCTGACATTCATTTCGCTTAAGTTAACATCATGATTTTATAGAGGAAATTGCATAGTGCTGTTATGCTAGTCACATTATAAAGATCATCCTTTATCTCATGGATCTGGGGGTGAATTTTGGCAGTTCTATCCTTTAGCACACTTACCATCCATTTATGTCATCCTGTAGCTCATGTATTCCTGAACAACCCCATCAGCTTCATTGGGATTACTGCTGAGCGTGCGAGTTTCAGGTTCTCATGATAGTATGCCTGCCCTCAGTTGTGCCAGGGCCTTTGCTCTAAACTTGTCTTAGCTTTGATCCTGATTTAGTTCTATCAGGTCTGCCACAGCAATAAAAATAGCATGTTTTGAAGACAGAAACATGCCTTGCAGTTTCCTGTATTTGCGCAAAGTCACCCCTTTTCCACAGGTACTGTCATAGCACATCTGCTGAACTCACTAGAAATTATACTGAAAGGCACTGAAAAAGGAAACGCTTCTTCACTGTAAGGGTGACCAAGCACTTGCACAGGTTGCACTCCACAGCCCAGAGAGGTTGTGGAGTCTCTGTCCTTGGAGATATTCAAAAGTCATCTGGACATGGTCCTGGGGAAACTGTTCTGGGTGGTCCTGCTTCAGCAGAGGGGTTGGACCAGATCACCACCAGAGGTCCCTTCCAACCTTAATCATTCCATGAAGCATTTTGGCTCTACTAGCACTCAAGTAGGACTTATGCATTAATTTTAACAGGGGTGTTCTGTAAAACCATCGAATCTTTTCATGTTTCCTCTGGGGAAGTTTGTACAGTTTCAGATGATAGCCAAGAGGTATTTGCACAGCATCTGTTACAGTAAGGATCATGTCTGAAATGGATTGTAAGATCTCTCTTACACAACACACTAGATCTGGTATTTTTGTCATCCATGAACAGCCTATGCAATGCAGATAGTCTGGAGGATGCATTATTGTGCTCCAGCTCAGAAAAGTGCAGCACAAAAGTGTGATATTTTACAGTTAAGGCTGTTGCGTTCTTACCTCAGTTGTATAGGAACATTATATATATAGCGTTAACACAAATACCTCCTTCTAATGATACACTGACAGATATTTGGAGAATTTTGCAAACCTTTGGGATCAGTACCCTGAAATCCAAAGGAGAAATCTTGTACCATGTGAATCTATTATACTGCATGACTTCAGACCAGTCTTCCTCTTCCCATTTGCCTGTGTAGTCTTGCTGAGCATCTCTAGATAATTAGGCATAATTACCTCTAGCCTTTGAACAGCTTTAGTGTATTTCATGACATTCTGGTAGCCCCCCTGCTTTCCTCAACTTGTTTGTTCTGTTCCAAGCCTTTTGAAAGACAGTTGACAAGTTTGGGTATGTCTGTTTGCTGGCTGAGCTTAGGAATGGACAAAAGAGCTGCTGGAGAAGGTTTGACTGATGGGATAAATCGAGAGAACACTGCTGAGATAAATGAAGAGCTCCACTGAAGATCACTAGCTATCTTCTTTTTGTAGCATATACTGAAATACTGGCAGTGGGGCTAGTGGAGAGCAGCAGGAATTGTGAAGGTAAAAGGAGATAATTGCTGCATCTGTGGTTTGCAGGGACAAGACTAGGTAAACTTTTTCGAAACACTGCTCAGCTGCTAAATCAGTTTTGTTTGTCAACGAGAGGTCATTCAAGGGAGAAAAAGCAGAAGCTGGAGGATTAAACGGAAGTCAGTCACTGAGAAATGAATTAAGGACTGTTAAAATCAGACTAGAAATATTAAGATTAAACAATTTGAACACTTATTTTATTAAAGAGTTCCAAATATATCACATATGAAGAACTTTTGCACTTCTTTATGTATACCTTTGAGTTTCAAAATGGCCCTGAAAGGTATCATCCCTACTTCTAAATGCTTGTTTTTCATTCAGATCATAATTCATCCGTCTCTCTTATGAACTATGGATTACCAGTTAGTGCCAAGCCGAAGTTGAGATGTTTTTATTTGATACCAAATGAAAACAGGTATTTCCACTGGAAAAGGAACAAATGAGAGTTTGTTTGCACATCTGGGAGAATTCTGGCAACTCATGTTTTGGGAAAGATGAATTCAAGGTGAAGCAGGTGAGGTATATTGCTGTTTGGAAGATGACATTTTGGAATGGCATTCCAGAAAGGGTAGTGGGGTCAAGCCAGATTAGATACAACCTGAACAATTCTTAAAAGGAGTAATAGAGTGGCATCGCCTTTGGTATCAGGGAACTGGCTTAGGTGACCCAAAAGACATCTTTTAGTCCCCTGTAGCTCTATCGCAAGCAATCTTGCAGCATTTTCCAGAACGAGTCACCAGTCAGTGGCTTAGCGAAGAGTTCTGCACTCAGTACAAGACACCATCCTCATGGCAGGGCACTTTTCATGTTTAGGGCCTCGTTCTCCATAGTGTACATCCTGTTCCATGCTTCTGGTGACAACTTTCTAGCAAACCACTCATGTGGTGAGTGTACTAGAGAGAAGTGTGAGGATGCTACAAAATCACAGAAATCAATGGGAATTTGGGGGTTTATTTCTATAAGACAATGGCCGGATCTTACAATACATGTAAAAGAGCTGATTTAAAGCAGGATACTGCTATTTTGCCACCCATTTCTAACTATAGTTATGTTCTTCCATGTTTGAGAATAACCTCAGACCTCCCATTATTTTTAATCTTTTAAAATTGATTTTTAATCTATAATGTTCTTATATGTCTAAATGAGCCATCCCTTTTAGCTGTATGCTATATACATGCCACTCCCTGTTTAGGGGAATCAGGGTCTGTTCATACATGATTAAGCTTACTTCCCTGCCCTATGAATATGTTGAAATGGCACACGGAACTGTGCATTTTATATTCACTTTTAGTGCTCTTTAGCATTCTTATTTCTAAAGTAGCAAAGTAACATGATTAACATGTCAGCCACTAACACTAATTTGGGCATTAACACAGTACCTTTCTCTTTCCAGTTCTCCAATAAACTTATAATTCATATTTCAATGAATTTAGTATTCACTCTCCTCTTTCTTCTTCTTTTCTTCACAGAAGCAGGAAAAGCTTTCAGAGACAACGCAGAAAGCTTTGTAAAATACAGCCCCCGTTGGAAGTTATTCATACAGTAAACTCTGTTGATTAATTACTTTAGCTAACGTGAGGTCAAAATAATTTGTCGTGCTGCTATGCAGTCCTATCCTTTTCTTTCCCTTAGTGGGAGAGGTTAGAAAAAGAAAAGAAAACAGTTGCCCTACTTTTTGTTGATAGCAGCTAGCAAGAGGATGCTCGTGGGATGCTGTGTATGTGTCCAGGCTGCATGATCAGATATTTGATATTAAAGTATGCACTTGAAAGACAAAAAAAAGATTTACTGCAAAGTGCATTCCATATAGAACCATTGGTGGCTCACATCCAGCCAGTTACCTGGATCCGTAGGAATTAGGAGATGCAAGCTGGTATGTGACAGTCCAGATCCTGCATTATATTTTGATAGTTTGCAGGATTTCAGCACACAGCAGGCAGAACTGCTGGAAGCATTAGATATTCTTGATTAAACAGAAGAAGGAACAAAGAGCAGCTTTGTATTTATTATTTTTCAATGATGGGCTTGGAACATCTGCTCTGACTGTTTCTGCCTTAGGTTCAGTTGGTTCAGTTACTTCAGTTTACCTTCCTAACAACAGTGCAAATTGACTTGCTCAGTTATAATGTCCTGAACAGTCTCACTTGACTTGCCTCAAAGGGGTGAGCAGGGCTGCTTGTGGGGATGAGACAGAGCTCTGAAGGGAGGAAAAAAAGACAACAGTAAAGAAGACTATGGAAGGCACTCAGGTCAAGTTGATACTCACTAAAGATCTTTTCTTCTCATCAAAGAAAAAAAAGCAACAGCCTTTTCAGCACATGGAAGTGGCAAGTACATCCTAGGTCCTCACCACAGCCCTTCTTCTTGGTCAAGTAATTCGTGAGGTGGAGGGATATCATTGCTATGCTGCAAACAGGGAAGGACTTTTCTCTATTTTATGTGGCAACATGAAATGATCCAGTAGCAGAGAGTTTTCTCATCAAACCCCTATGCAATGAAGAAGTCAACGGATCCATGATTGTTTTTAGTATGCTTGGCGTTTGATAGCAAATGAATGAACTGCAATGCAGGGATCAATTTAGGTGCATCATCAGCCTTCTGAGCCAGTGCTAAACTGCTTGTTTTTCCCTTGTGCATCTGGCAAATCTAAGCAGATGCAGTCTTACTCTTCTATTTTTGCATAGCTGGGACTTGAGAGAGGCACTAGGGAGAAGTTTTCTGGGGAAAGAAAGGAAAAGTTATTCAGGCAGGCATCTGAACTCCTCCCTGCTGTGGAAATAGGCTCTGTGCTGTGGGTAACAGGCAGCACCTGATTTTTATTACTTTGCTGCCTTGGCTTAATACTTTGTTTTGCCTGAAGAGAGTTGGTGATTTAAGATCCATTGCCTCTTTGGAACTGCAGACTAAACCCTAACAGAAGATACACCACCCTGTGGGAAACCTTGTGTTTCACAAGGTCTGGCATAAGTCAATTTGTGCTGTTTGATGTTTTATGCTAAAGCTCATATCAAAAGAATTGACTCAGTTAAACCTGGACCTTGAACTGACTTGTCCAGCTCCTTGTGAACTCTGAATATGTGTCTTCTCTGGTCATGGAAGGAGAGCTCTATCTGGTTTAATTTCTGCCTTCTTTTGGAGCCTATATTAAAACCCAGGGGTTTATAGGGCATTAACAAGTCCTTGATGTATTTCATAAGAGTACAGTGTTGTTTTTTGGCCATTTATCTGCTAGAGGCCCTAAATACTGTTTTATCTGTTTACCTTACAGGGATTTCAGTTTGCCTCATGCCTTGCAGTCTGGGTGCCCATCTCAGCCTCTCTCCCTTCACACGCTCACAGTCTGTTCAGGCTGGGGATGTGTTGGGTACAGATCCTGCAGCAAATGTTGCCAGCTTTTTCTTTTTCTCTTTCTTCTCTTCTGTTTTTGGCTGGATACCATAATCTAGGAGAGATCTAGGGCTGTCAGCATCGCTGTTATCAAGTGCTGGCATCACCAGTTACCTCCTTGCCTTACTTACTGTGCCCAGGGAATGCAAAGTAGCAGTGAACATGTTCATTTCTCACTATTGGTAGTCAGTCCACCATTTCTTAAGCAGCAACTGGAGAAGCCTGTACAGGTACATAGATTTACTGGATGTGTTCAAATGTGAAAATAAATGAATAAAAAAAAGAAAATGCTTACAATTATGAGAATTCAGGGTTTGAAGATATGAAGGGATATAATGGTGTGGCAAATAAAAGCTTTCTTTTGGAATAAAGCCACCGCATATGTAGTTCGATATAATTCCAAAGAAGACACCTTTTAATTTGCTTTTCCCTTTTCTCTAGTATCCTTTGACATGGACTTTATCATTCATAATAAGATAGAAATCTTTAAAGGTCTTTAACCTATAACCATCTTTTACACTGTCTTTTGCTGTCTGTGTGCTGGCATTTAAATGCAACAACCAAGGGAGTCTTAAATGCCATTATAAGCACGTTCATTCCAGCTGTTTGCAGGATTGTATAGGTCAACCAGCCAAGGGGCTTGACTTTAGTGTTTTGGGATCAGTTACAGCTTCATTGAAGGGTTGAAATTCAATCTTAAATCACTGTGCTGTAACAAGTTGGCGCTACGGGGTTTTATTACAATAGTTGGCTTCTTCCCTATCATGACTACCCATAGACTGTAACTGCCTTTTTATAGTGTCTGTTTGGTACAGATGTAGCAGTCAGCCTCGGGTATATCACACTGGCACCCGCAGTGTTCTGCGAAGTGGGACTCTTTGATGCCACCTTTTATATCACTGCAGTCAGGCGACCCTGCAGAATAAATATTAACAGACGCTTCCTTCCATGCTGATGAGATTCCTAAATAATTTGCTGTTGCCTTTCTGAGACAGGTCCTGCAGCCTTGATGCAGTCACAGCTCCTTTTGATTTCCTCAGGAGTTTTGCCTGAGCCAAAACTGGAGGCTTGGGCTCAGTTTGGTGGAAGTACTAAACACCTTCATATCAAATCCATCACTCAAAAGCTTCCTGCACATCACTGGTGTAGCGTCAAGGCTTTTGTAGTACACATAATTAGGAAAACATTTTTCCTTTAAGAATTACCTTTGGTTTGTGCCTGTCTGATAATATTAAATAGTGATATTTATATATGTGTGTGTGTGTGTATTTGTTAAAATGTGGAGAAAATGAGCTAAGGAAGAGAACCTTTTCAGCATCTTATAATTACATTTATAGATTTCTAAGATCTGGCATTTACTAGCTCACCTTATTATACTATGAACCAAATTCTCAGATGAGATCAACTTCTTTGCCAGTCATTTAGTGGTGGCTGGTTCTGAGACATTAATACAGTGTACTGGCTTTAAAAAATAATTGAACATATACTGCTTACTATTTACTTCTCCTTAAGCAGTTATCAAAGAACTGCTGCTAAAGTATTGATGAGTGACACATTTTTTTTTCTCAGAAAAAACACTTTGAATTATTTTGCTTAAATATGATGTATTCTGCAATATTATGTGCTATCACTACCATCATCCTCCAGTGAACTCATTTGCCAAAGCATTTACAAGAATAGTGGAAAGACTATTACCTAATTCTGAATATTTTTCGTATGAGTTGAATAGTTGAATAATTCAAGTAACATTCACTATTGAAAGATAATACAGACTCTCTTAAAAAGAAGGATGGAGGGGTTTATTCCTACCTACCTTTCTTTTCCTGGGTTCTGTGCTTTGGCCTTCACTAACCTTGGCTCCTACTCTTTTACTGAGCTTTTTCAGCATATATATTTCTTTTGCATTATATTTTATCCAGTCTTCCAGCTACCCAAGTGACAGCCAATTACCTATCTATCTGACCAACACTGCAAAGGCACTTTTGATATGAGATCGTCGGGGTTTTTTTATTCTTTGACAATTACTTGTCAGAAAGCTAGCAGTTTCTTTTTTGCTCCATGAAACTGAACTTACTATAAACATTAGTGATTTACTCAGAACCTTCGTTGAAATTCAATAACCTTCATGCCACATAATCTTATAAATTTATTTAGTGAGCTGTTATAAGGGATTAGCATCTTAAAATCACCCAAAAGCTAGTATTTCACCTAGACAAGTGAATTCAGATCATTAAAAATCTAATGGGAATCTCCTCTGGGGTCAGGTGATTGCTTTAACTGTCACTGAAGGTATAAAGAAGTGATTTAAGTCAAATTTTAACATTTCATTGTGACACAGACTACACTCATCCTTGGCTATGAAGCCTCCATTGAAAGGTGGTAAGTCACAGGTAAGGAGGCTGTAACTTTTAGCCGAGGGACAGTAACTCCCTCAATAGCGTTCTTCAGCCAAGAGCGATGATCTGACACCACCCTTCCACTTCAGATTTAAATGTTCTCCCCTCTGCTACAAACCTGGCATTTCTCTCATGTTAAGTCTTATGTTCCTTCTTACTGAAGTCAAACCTGTCAGTACAATTCTGAAATTACAGCAAGAGTATAAAATTTATATAAAGTGTTTTATGCTTTACTAGTCAGTCTCTAACACACCTAATTTTTTTTTTGTTCGTTTGTTTGTTTTAATCTCTTCTTGCTTCACCTGTTAGTTTTCTGTTACAAATTCTGGATTTTAGCATTCAGTAAATCAATCTTTTACTCTCCAGTGCTGGGGTTTTATCCAGACTAGTTTAGTTTGGCAGCTTTTTGATGTCCTTTTCCCTTAAACCAGAAAGTGCATATTCTCTAAAATAATGTAAAAGCGTGATGTGAACATTGTGCATTTGCCCCAAGGTTTTACAAAAATGTTTTCTCAGTGGAACATCTGTCAAGAAAAAGGAAATACACACCTAAGAGCACTGGAATGTGAAGACAGGGTTTAAGTCAAATGTGGCTAGTGCTAAAAATGACCTTGATCCAAGGTCTTCTGTATTCCAGCCGAGTACCCAGGCTGCAAGGTGGTGTAAGTGGCTCCCACTGCTCCTCTCCTGCCTTGGCATTGCCCTCTTCCTTGGGCTGGGTGTAGCTTTTTGAGGGTGCATGGGCTTCAGGACAGAAGACACTTAAAGCTCCAGGTGGAGTTTCCTGGTGAAGGCTTAGGAACCAGTTCATTTTTTAACAGTTGCATCTACCAAACTGTCCGTAATTCTGCGCGGCATGTTGTAAACTGGTAGTAATGGTAAAAGGAGCAACAGTCCTCAGAGATTCCTCACATCCAGGAAACTCTGAAGCCACAAATTAAATTTATGGCCGTAAGATGAAGCAGAGAGTTTTGGAGAAAACATCTTTATCCTTAGGAGCAGGAGTTAGTATGGATGATGAGCTGTGCCCTGGCACTTCTCCTGTGATAATTATTAGCAGCATCAGCCAACTCTGAGTCTTACATGCATAATTCAAATGTTTCAGATACTTCCTGACTTGAACTTAGAATGTGAATGCTCTGGACTGTAATTTTTGGATTCACCTTCTTTTTTTTTATACTATTTTCATTTTTGAAAGCTGAGGAAACTGTCCATTTGGGAAATCATAATAATTTGTGTCCTTTTTTCCTAGTTTTTAAATTGTTTTTATTTCAGAAAAGATTTCAAAACTACATAGTTTTACAGTTCTTCAGTTATTAAGTATTTAATTTTTTGATTGCTGTTAGATTTCTTGAATACAAGTTTGTTATATATAGAATGAATACTTTTCTGGTTATTATAATTTCTAGGGATTGTCTTGCATGACAAATTGAAGCAGCTTTTTAATATCAAATGCTGAGTAGATTATACATTCCCAATTTTGTAAACTCACTAATTTATACGGTATCAAATTTGTAGATATTTCTATATGTCATTAACCATTTATTTTTTTATTAGGCAACTTTATGGTTTTGTATTTATATCAAGCCACTTTTTTAGGTCTTTTCTTGTAAAAAGATATGCTACATATGAAACCTCTTTTTCTTGATCCAGTGACTACTTCTGTTATGGATGTAGATCTATTTATTCATCTCAAACTAACATGTTGTTTATAAAAGCTTTTCCATTAAAATATAAAACTGACTGTTATCCATGAGGTTTCTGACAGAAGAGAAAATTGAGATTTTACACTCATTTTGAAAAGTTGACTTTGTAACTCTGCTCTGATATCTCATCACTCAGAGAGCTTCTGATATGTATTTTGAAGTATAATAGGACCTGAGCATTTAGAGGAGGGGTTTACTCCATAGGGGGCATTTGTTGGAGCCTGCTCTCAAAAATATTCGCTGATCTCTCTGTTGACTAGGACCATCTTGGTGATTTCTTTCTGTGGCTTCTATGCAGCATTGCTGATCGCTGCCTCACCTTTTATTTTGTTACTTCTTCTCCATAAGCAGCATCTGGGGCATTAAGGCTTCAGCTGCCCTAGTTCTTCTGTTCAGGGTGTTCCAAATGTGCTGCACATCTGGTTGATCCATCTAGGTCGAGAAGCTCAAAATTCGAATGGATTAGCTCACCTGAATTTCTTGCTGCTCTTAACACAAAAGGGCTCGGGCATGGCCAGAAGAGAAAGTTCAGCCTGTGTGACTTTAATGCAGCCTAGTCTTACAGCTTAGTATCTTCTCCTTGCATTCTGCAGAAAGAGGGACGTGGGGAATGTTTTATAGACTTAGTGAAACAAAGAGGTAAAAGAACAAGGCAAATGTGGCACATCTTCATTAAGCTATCTGGTACAGTCCCACTAGAGCATTTTACTGCTACTCCCAGTCTCCCGAGTTGTGCACTTTACATTACAAGATTGTCGGTGCTGATGATGACTAAATAACAAAGCGCTCCCTTGGCAGCAGTAATAAGAAATATTATGTCTCCTTTTCCAAGTGTTGTTATGAAACGAAAATGATATTTCCTTTCAACCTGGGTAGATTTTTTTAAGTTCTCTTGAAGATTTTTCACACAGCTGGACATGGGTTTCACTAAAAACAGACCCCCAGTATTTAATTTGCCAAAACTGAAACCCTCCTCTTTTATTTACAAGAAAGGTCTGGGTTTTCATTCCACTTTTATGTTAATTATTAAAAAACAGTATCAAACAATTTATGATGATTACTCCCAAACTTTGTTGTCTTAGTTATCATGAGTAGTGGAGGTGCCAGCCTCTCCCAGCATGTTGGGAAAGTGATATGACACTAAACCCCCAGAGGACCGAGGTCACATCAAGCATACCCCATTTCTCCAGCTTTGAGCTCATCTGCCCTACTAAATTGATATCTGCCTTCTAGCAATGGGAGAAACTGAGCCAGCTAATTTTGGGAACCTCCTCCTTGCCTTCAGCATTGAGGTTTTTTGGCTTTTTTCAGAAGAATTGGTGAGGAAAGCAGAAGTTCTCTTGGGAAAATTTCTTGTTGAGAAAAATAGCCTCCTTATCCTCCGAATATTTTTGGTGAGACATTTCAGAGCACTCACATGCACATAACTCCAAGTGAAACTATCTGTCATGGTGTCTGCTCATTTCCGATGGCACCACGTGGCACAGGTTAGTCTGGTGGCCACGTGTGGCTATAGAGATTTTGGATATGTGCAGACACAGTACTGACTCTTCATATCTGCGTAAAAACAGCCTGTAATTGTGCACAGCTACCTGTTTCCCTCCGTTTATTCAGATGATTTCTGTGCAGTGAATTACCTGAATCACAGACTGGGTTAGGGACTGCTTTATTCAGAGCTAAAAAGTCTGTGGCCTTCACCTCTGCTTGGGGACTGTTGAGTGAAAGGCTAGGCATAAGAACAGCAGCACTTACATGCTTTCTCTATTCAGTGCATATTGCTCATGGCATAAAGAAAACAGAATTTAATATGTTTTCTCTGCCATTATAATGAATTATTAGGTTTTTTAACTTCTATCTGTGCTGTCTGCAAGAAGATTATAATTTAGAAGAGAAGTAGCAAATTGAGCAGAATGGACATGCCTCCTACCTCTTTCTTTTCTTTAGATTTTTTTTCCCCCACAAAAGTAGTCTGTGGGCTTTAGAGAGGAGACAAATTACTCTGTGGTGACAAGAGCAAAATAAACAATACTTAGCTGCACAGGAAAATCTCATTGCGTAGCCCAACGGTGAAAGCACTTGTTAGTGGGGAAGGAATGGTGCTGTATGTTTTGTGTCCTGCTCCCAGGACTCCTTCGGTGGTTTATATATGCTGTCACTGTATATAAAAATAGAGAGCCCTGCAGGCAAGAAGTACCAGAAACTCTCCCAATCCCGGATAAGTGCCATAAGCAGTAGGCTGTAGACTCACGTTTCTGCTTATGCTCTCTTTTTGACTCACTAAATACAAATTCTTTTTTTTTTGGCTGGTGACACAGCTTCAAGGAGAAGCTCTCCCCCTTGGTATCCCAATGGATAGGAGGTGGGAGGAGAGGAATGGATACCTCGGTAGGCAGCAGGAGAGGAAATTGAACCTTATTTTTCTGTGTTTGTGGCGTGTGCCGTTACCACAGTAATCCATAAAAAGACTAATTTTTTTTTATATGTCTACCTATGGTGCATATACACATCTGTACAGTCATCTTTGTGGAGATACTTGTGGCCGCTGTACTATTTTGTGGGAGCCCAGTCCTGCTAGAAGTGCTCAGAGCTTGCTTGGCAGATATCGAGGAGGTACACATGAAGGCAAACTTTGTATCTGATCCAGTTTAGGCATGAGCTGAGCACCAAGCCTGTTAATGTGGGTCCGTTGGCAAAGTGCAGGGGGTGCATTCACTGACATTGCAGTAATATGTCTTTCAGGCATTTAAGGTGCTGATCTACATGGCTCTGAAAATTGCTCCCAAGGACCAGTTTAAGAAGGGACACATACTGAACAGCTTCATTCATATCTGTGCTGCAGGCTTTTCGCTTTCAGACAGCTCTAGATGTTTCAACACAAAATGTCTAAGGGCAGCCATCTCTTGCAGCAAACCATCTGTGTGAAACGAATTTCCTCAATACCCACACTGGCCAAGCCCTATGGTCTCTACACCAGCAAATTCACATGTGTCTGGGGTAGAAGCCAGGCAGTGGCATGACATTGTGGGTGCAAATGAGCTGTTAGAGTCCTCCATCATGTTAACTGGGCTCATTGTGACCAGCGGTCCTCCCAGGCAGGTCACCCATGCCCAGGGACCATTTTGAGTAGGTAGATATGTAGTTTGCACACAGCTGCCCTATTTCACGGCCAAGGCCACTTAACTGGATGCAGTCCTAAGCCATCTGCCTTCAGTTTTGGGAGCGTTATAGGACATACTCAGTTTATTGGTGCAGGTGAAGAGCTAGGCTACATGCGAGTTTCAATGAATGTCAGGGCAGAGGTGGCTGATAAGCAGATTCTAGTATGATTTGGCATCCTCTGCTTACTTGGTAATGTCGGGGCTCCAGGAAGAAGACACGTTGTCTCTGAAAAATGGTGGTCTGTGAATTATTTAGGTGCCTTGCTGTCATTGGAAGATCTCCATTCGTAGTGGTGGGAATGAAACAGGCTTGGGCTCTGGCCATGGATGTCATAAATGTCTTCCTCTGTGATATAGGACAGGACTTTTGGTACGTTGTTGCTAATACCATAAGCTGTGAGTTCTGCTTGTGCCAAAGAGTTTTTGAAACTCTCTACCATCTCACACATGGGATTTGGGACACCCTTGTACTGTACTGTGATATGTATCCTGTGGTTTATGGAAGCTACAGGCAGGGGTTTTCCCAAATGTGAGGTCACCAGAATTGCCTGAGGGAGCACAGTAGAGAGTGCTTGAAAAAGCAAGTGATTCTGAAGTATCTCTAGTGAAGTCCCACTAGGCCACTATTGTGATGTTTGTGAGTTACTACAAGGTGAAGACATTACGAGAATGATATCGGGGTCACTTGTGTATCAGTTAGGACACCCACATACTCCAAGGAAGGTGACAACCACACCATTAGGCACTGAAATTCCACCTGAGGTCCATGCAAATATGTCAATTTCTGTATTTGGTCAGTAACTTCTGTAGTTCATTTCCATATCTAGGGAAGAAAACAAATTATTGATCCAGGTGGACAATGAGTTAAGAGAGGGAAGAGTGTGACAAAAGCAAGGTAGATAGCTAATGCCACATGAGCCAACAGCCTCAGTCATATGGGAGTGGTGTTCCCTCTGAAATTCTCCCTTATGTACAGCACAAAAAGGATAAGATAATTTCTGTTAAGATAGGAACATCTTGCAGGTCCAAGAGGATAATAACATTTTAACATTTACTGCTGTGTGATAATTTTTCATTTATATGTGTTGGGCCAGATGTTTTGCTGATAAAAGTCAATGTAACTTCACTGACTGCAGAGGAGCTGCACCAAGTTGATGTTTCAACCTTTGCTCATTTAATTGGTTAGATTTATCATATATCTGTTAACCTCAGCATAGAGAATGTGGTTTTCATGACTGGCGTAAGGGATGATTTTTGTACAGAAAAGATGGATTCTGCTCTCAGTGACACCTAGCCCTGTCTTGTAGATGGGGATTGAATCTGGCCATTATGTGTAAACTGCAATGCTTTATATGAAATACCCACATATGATAATACTTTTGTTGGTATTCATAGGGCCATGCTTAATCCATCTGTCTCAGTCATAAATATTTTAAGTGCACATTTCAGTAAATTTTAGGGTTTATAACAATGTAGTATAATCAAGTAGATGTGTAATAAATTCTGGCAAGCACAGAAACTCAGTTGTTTCTCAGTAGGATTCTGCTTAGCTGCTCAAAAATGCCTTGTGAAGGCTGGAAAAATATTGAACCAAGTTTAAACTTCAACAAGTGTGCTGCTGAGAAAGTTGATTTTAGTATCTTTAGAACAATAGACTGGCTTGTCAAAAATAAGTAGCAAAAGTGTTTACAGAAGAATTTTATTCTGGCTTTTTTTTTTTTTTCTTTTTTGCTTAACATTCATAAATGCAGAATTACCTAAGAACCACATGCTGATGCAAGGATGAAGGTTGATGCTTCTTAGCTTCCTCCATTTCCACACCCAACTAAGCCCATCCCTGAAATGCCAGGAGGACAGTGGGAAGAGCCATTAGGCTGCCACCGTGTCTTTCTGATTTGTGTTTGCCCAAAGAAACCTAGCAGAGTTTTGGCAGAGTGCAGATAGCTCATTTGGCTGTTGGTTTTGAAGCAGCTTACTCCAGGCTCTTCCAATATTTTCCAGTGTTGTTTCATTTTACAGCTCCCCAGGTAGTGAGAAGGTCCCAGCAGCCTTCCTTAATTCCTGCATTAGGGAACTCCCAGGAAGGTACCCAGTACCCACATCTGGGACTCCTCTGAGCCTGCTCTGCCTTTTTTGGCCAAAATCTCTCTCCTTTAGGAATAGATTGAGGAATTTGCAGTCAAGTCTAGTTGAGACGAAATGTAAGAAAATGAAGACATGGGGAAGGGAGGGAGCATGATGATACTTAAGTAACAACAGCAAGGTTCACATGGCTTTGCTCAATCTAGGTGAGCCTCTGTTGAAGACAAATTTTATATTTAAATAAATATTGTCAAGCCTTAGAATTTCCAGCATTCAAGAACAGAATAAAACTTGTCTGTGTTTGGTTTGTAGAGGTAGTTTTATATAATATGAGGGTTTTACAGTTTTTTCTTAAGGTTTTTCCAGGTGTCTTTTTTCATATACCAGAGCACTGAAACACTGACAAGGGCTACACCCAGGAACCATAGTTTCAGAATTTTGCCATACTTCTGCTTTGTGAAGCCTAGTGCAAATAACAAACTGTGAAGTGTTCTGTCTCACCCATAATTAAAAAGTGGATGTTCTGTTTATGTGTTTTCTTACAGCTGGCAGCATTAGAGAGGCAGATCTTTGACTTCCTTGGTTTCCAGTGGGCTCCTATCCTTGGCAATTTCCTACAGATAATAGTTGTCATTTTGGGTTTGTTTGGAACCATCCAGTTTAGGCCTCGATATATAGTCGTGGTAAGTCTCATTTATTATCTATTATTTTTTAAAATTTGTTTTAAAACCTGTAACATTGCAAAGCAGAATTTTCTTGGCCTCAAAACACCAGCTGGCATTTCTGTAGAAACATTAGACATCTCCATGTCTGTTTGCAAATTTAGGACTACTGAGTGGCATTTCTGAGATTCTGGAAGCTATTAAGAATGGGTAACCTAGAGAAAATGATACTGAAAGTATGACTGTGATACAAGTTTTTAGTAAGATTCTTTAAAGAATGAAATACTTTGATGGCTCATGGGAACATCTACAATTAGACTCTACATAAATGAAGAAAAGAAATACAAATTGTTGTTCTCTTTGCAATAGACAAGCAGAATCAATGACCATTTAAAAAAATATTTGTAATGGTCAGGTTATATTTAGCTATATCTTCCTCTTAAACAGGGAGAAGCAGGGATTGTAGAAATTCTTTTGGTCCTGTGACCTGTATGTTCCAAAGAAATCTCCTTCTCACTTGTATCTAACTTTGCCAAGATCTGTATTTATGGCCTTGACCCTAAATTGTTGTAAATTGTCTCTGATGCTTGTAACTTGAAGCGTCACAGATTTTTTTCCCCATGTTCTCAACATAACCAGGAACGAAAAGACTTTCAAAGTTGTGAAGGAAACTGCCAACAAAAAAATATCCCTTTTCTTCCCCCACAGTCTCTCCTGAATGGATGAATATTATGTCTTTACCTGGCAGTGTCTGTACCTGGAACATTTCAGTTGTGTTGTCAGTAATGGATTTTAAGAGGCTAAAGTTATTTTTTTTTTCCTCACAAAAGAGTGAAATAAATGTCTACTGGGGAAAACTCATTAAACAAGTACTTAAAAAGCTTCATCTTTTCTAGTCAAGCCTGGAATCCTGTAATTCTTTGTCATGTCTTAAAAGAAAAAGTGAACAAAAAGTGCATCCAAGGTTCTTTATGCTCACGTTAGCTAAGCTTCACAAGCAGACTGTAAGTAATTGAAAATGGATTGACGTAAACAACAGCACTTTTATCTATTACCTGTGGTTGGAGAACTGGGCAGCAGGGTATATGTACATTTATATATTGGTGACTCACCTTTCTGCTTCATGTTGTCCATTTTAGACATGACATCAGAAGTGAGTGAGGATAAGCATCTGTAAAATTACATAGGAAATTTGTGTCTGAAGTACAGCACCACAAAATCTCTTGCCCCCCAGGTTCAGCACTGCTGTTCAGTGGTGGAAGCTCTGCTTTTGTTTTCAAGTAATGCATGACAGATGTTGACTGTTTCTATATCTTTTCCAATGTAAATGAACATTTTAGACTATATTAAAGTTGTTTTAAAGTAGAGGTAGAAAACTCATAATTAGGGAAAGAAACACCCCAGCAAGACACTTTATCCTCAGATTTAACTGAACTCACATTCTGATTTAACTTTAAGCATATCTTTAAGAACTTGAGCTATACCAGGTGCAAATACTTGGGAAGATCAAGACTTTAGAGTAGCTTCTATCCCTACTAACATAAGGTTCCCATTGAAGTAGGAACAGTTTGCGCCAAATCCTAAAGTCTGAAGAGTGAAAGTACACAAGTTGTCTGTAATCAGCCTCACAGCTCAACACCAGCAAGTGGGGGTGGCTTGCATGCTTCCCTATTCCCACTGTTCTTCTCTCTGGCCAAATACTTCTCCAAACCATCTCCATCAATTCCAGCAGCAGTTAACTGGACCCTTCAGTAAGCCAATTCCACTCATAAGCTGTCAGAAAACCAACCTAGCAAAAAGTGGAGAGTTATTTTGCTAGATTGGTGAGCTGAGTCTAGTCTTTGAGGTTCCCAACGGGTGCCAGGGCCAGCATAAGGCAGGGATTGGGACTGTGCAGTCATGAACAGCAGTGTGGAGGTGGAGGGGAAAGGAGGAGGTGCAAGACTTCCCTTGTGGCGAGCTACAAACTTGTCAGTTCAGCCTCTTGTCTAGCTTCACCCTCAGGCTGCATTCAGTGAATACCTCAAGCCAGCATAAGCAATAAACCTCCCTTTGCTCAGCTGCTACCTTCACTCCCTGTGCTGTTCCTTCATTTGCACCAGCGCAAGCATCACTTCAGCCACTTGATAAACTATCAAACCAGAACAGACCCAGCTGAAAAGCAACCTTTTCCTTTTCCAGTGTTAATTTAGCTGCCAGTCAGCTTTCTGACCTGTTTCTATGTTAGACTTGTTCCAGCTGAAGGGAGGAGGTACGAGAGGGGAAACAGGAGCAAGTAGCCAGGGGAAGGGGAAAAGTACGTGGAGTCTTTCTGCAAGAGTGCAAGGTTACACTACCTTAAAGTGCTCATTGAGCTGATTATCACAGAATCATAGAATGGTTCGGGTTGGAAGGGACCTTTAGAGGTCATCTAGCCCAACCCCCCTGTAGTGAGCAGGGACATCTTTAATTCAGTCAGGTTGCTCAGAGCCCCGTCCAACCTGGCCTTGAATGTTTCCATGGATTCTTCCAATAACATGTGCTCCCCAGAAGCTGTGCTTCCTAGGGCTGTCCCAGCTGCAGCTGGGCTTTGCCAGCTGCCCTCAGAAGCCCTAGAGGAGTCAGTGGTACGGGCGGCAAAGACCCCTACCAGTGCCAATAAGGCAAAAGGGAATCCAAAGGCACCTCTCCCAGGGAAGGACATAGACTGCCTCCCTGCTTCTGAAACCTTATAAAATCACATTCCACCTGTTACAGCCATAAAATTTTACTTCTGAATTCAAATATAAAGTCTGTTTAATGCAAATCTTCAGTAGGGCCCTGAATTTCAGTATTACTTAAACACAATATGCAGAGATTCCTACCCAGGCTCTGAGTAGTGAATTTGGCTCCAAATTCATTGGGAGGCTTTGTGGGCTTCTAAGTCCATATCTGCACCCTTGGCCACATCTAAGCCCCTGGGTTGGCGTTCCACATTAGAGTGAGACTTTGATTCTGTGGCTTTGGCAAAAGAAATATGTTGAGTCATGCTTTTATGTACTCTGATTGCTGAAGCTTCTGGTTTAGATTAAGCTAAATCCAGTTTAACTGGAAAGGTAACCAAATACTTCAGTATGCTTAATATCCATTGTCTTTCCCTTAAGACTTCCATGGAAATCAGCTGTGCTGATGCATATGATCCCATCAGGATATAAAAAGCCTGAAATAAAGTGAGAACCAAGTCAGATACAACAGTTTACTTCTGTAACCGTCTGCACAGAATTGATCTGGCACATGTGCATGCAAATTGTCCCTATGATATTCTATCATACTCTTGTAGGGATCTTGACTTAAGCTGACCAGCTCTAAGGTCTTTGGTTTGACCTCAAGAGAAGGTCTTTAATCTGTCTTCTGTGTGATGAAGGCTGTGCCTGAAGGTTTCCCTGACAAGAGAAGTTACACAAAAGATTTCAACTTTGCCATCCTGTGCTGCATATGTCATGTTCTCTCCCTTCAAAATCTAACGTAGAGCAGGAATGGGATAGTAAGTGAATAAATGTGTTACCTGTAGGGTCATAACTTGAAGCACATCTATACTGCAGTCAAATATGAGACTGTAATTCTGCAGACATGACTGAGCAGGTTTTTGCTACAGGTACCTGGAGCCGTGTAGCTCAGTGAGGGCTGCAACAGAAGCTGGACAAACACACAAGCAGCTGGCTACCCTTCAGATGCAGGACTACAAGGATGGTGGTTCTGAAATAAATCTGGAATTTCATGTGCTCATAGGTAAATTTCTGAGTCCTCAGAGCTTAGGAAACAGAGAGAGAGAGGGAGAAACTGCATTAACTCCAAGTGTCCTAATTAGTTTAAATCCAATAATCATTTCTAATCGCTTTTGTATTAATTTCTAATTTAGATCAATTTTTGTGAACAATCTGTCCTGTCACTAAGCGGATGTACTATTTTCAGTACTTGAATATTTTGTGGCTGAATTAAATCAGTGCAGCGTTCCCAAGGGACATAAAAGTGCAGAGCTGATTCCTAATTTTCCCATACTAACTCATTTGAAACTTACCCAAACATTTGCAAAGCTAAATTTCAGTCCTAACTACACTGTAACACACTCATCACTCAGGTCCAGAGCTCTGCTGTGATCCATTTCCCTGTGCATGGTTTTCCTTTCTTGATAGAACTTGCTATCACCAGCAAGATTTTCAGGCTGTTAAAATTGATTAAAAACGATGACAGGATACTTGTTAAAGTTGGGGGCTTTTCTCCTTTCCTACTTCTGATGCGGGACTTCAAAAGCCTTCTGAACGATGAGTCATATAGCTAAGATCACACAAACCTGTCCCAAAGGTTTGAACGTAAATGTATTAATGAACAGTGTGAGATGAAAATAATACACTTAAATAGGGGGAATATAAGGTGGAAATCTCTGCTTTGCTTGCCTTAATCTATTTCATTAAATAATATGATATATAGGCAATGTGTACCCCTGAAAAGCCAGGAAGCAGTTTCTTGAAAAAAAAAACAAACAAACCAGCAGAAGAAAGTCTATGCAGGATGCTTTACACAGTATTCAAGCAAATGTTATACAGACACTCAAAACACATGCAAAATATTTAGGCATCTAAAATCATTCCTTGGATATCCTTCTTGGCAAGTCCTGAGTTGTTACTGTTCCATTGTGTTGATTTATGCCACTTTCCTTGCCATCTTTCACAAATATGACTAAGTAGGGCGTTGTAAGTACTGATGCCCCTGAGGCACAGCCAGGTATCACAGGGGGACCATCTGATGACTCAGTAGTCGCTGCCTTTCCCTTGAAGTATCCCTGAGCCAACATTAATTTCCCCTAATGCCAAGACACTGTCAGAGAAGGTGCTGCACTTCAGATTAAATATACACTTGAGACAGTTTATTCATTAAAGCTAAACTTATCCCACAATCCTTATAATACCCAAACTTAGAAATTTCCCTTTCCTGTCTTACGTTTCAGTTTAAGAAGCCATCCTTCATATTTTTCCTTAACCCCTTCTTTTTGTGCCCATCTAATACCAATGATTTAACTCTAGAAGTGGTCGTACTTCACTGGTGTATGAAAGGTATCTCTGCATCGGTTTCAATATAACCTGTAGACTCAAAAGGGGTGTAGAAATATCACTATCATAGAGAGGCTGGCATTAAGAAAGGGTATCTGAAAGGAACCTACTGGGTTGAACAATAATTTAATAGACATTTAACCTGTAAGGTTTAGGGACTACTCTCTCCACATAACTTATAAGACTCCAAATACTTCCCCACACCACACAGTATACAACCCTTAGTGCAAAAGACCAAAAGTGAGAAAGCATACATGGGGAGAAACCTGCAAAGATTATTACCAGTGTCCTAGGTCCTTCCAGCAGAAGGAATCTGTTAGGCAAAGATGTCCAGGTGATTTTTAAGTAGTGCATCATAAGGGCTATAAAATAAAAAAAAAAAACCCACAACTCTTCTTACTGATTCAGCCTATGTGGAAAATTCCTTCTTTGTGCCAGTTATCACAGAATCACAGAATGGCAGGGGTTGGAAGGGACGTCCGGAGATCATCCAGTCCAACCCCCCTGCTCAAGCAGGTTCACCCAGAGCAGGTTGCACAGGACTTCGTCCAGGCGGGCTTTGAATATCTCCAGAGAAGGAGACTCCACAACCCCCCTGGGCAGCCTGTTCCAGTGCTCTGTCACCCTCAGAGTAAAGAAGTTCTTCCTCAGGTTCAACTGAAACCTCTTATGCTTCAGTTTGTACCCATTGCCCCTTGTCCTGTCACTGGGCACCCCTGAGAAGAGTCTGGCTCTGTCCTTGTGGCATCCACCCTTAAGATATTTTTAAGCATTTATGAGATCCCCTCTTAGTCGTCTCTTCTTCAGGCTAAACAAGCCCAGCTCCCTCAGCCTTTCCCATAGGGGAGATGCCTCAGTTATGGTGAGGGTTGTGATGCTGAGCATGAGACCAGCTGAGCCGGGGGGCACTGGCTGTGGCTGGCCAATGACCTGGGGCAGGAATCGCTGGGTGTGGAGGAGGAAGAGTGAGCAGGCACAGGAGGACCATCAGGCTGGTGTTCAGGACATGGGTCAGGAGAGGTTGAATGGCAGGTCAGGCCATGAAACAGGTTAGATGAGGTTCCTCGGGAGGGAAATTAATCCCGAGGTTCAGCGTGAACCCGATGCTTCAGACCCTAACCACTCCTCCATTGACAGCAAATGTCTGCCAGTGTGCGTGACGCCTTCCCCTGCCTGTTGTCCCTTCACACAAAGGACAGCAACCCAGGGCCACAGGCTGTTTCTCTGCTAGCTCGAAGGGGAGGTCTCTGTAATGAATCTAAAAGTTAAGCCTCACATAGCAACACAAGCAGGTGTTAGTGTGATGCCACATAATGGAATATTGTTACTTTTTTTTTTTTTAAACATTGAAGGCATATATGTATAAATTTACACACATAATGTTCAGGAAGTATTATATTTTTTTCAGGAAGAAGCACTCAAAAGTTAAGAAAAGCTCTTATGAAAGCCCTCCTGTGCAATCCTAGTGTGATCCTTTTATATATTTGCCGTCTCGAACTGCATGGATGCATACCAATTTTTTTCCAGGGGCACCTTAGTTGCAATAGAAAGGACAGGCATTTGGGGGTTTTCTGGTGATAGTCGCTATAGACTAGAAACTTGATTTGCAGAAAAGAGAAGACGTGGGAAGAATGAGGCACGCGACAGCAAGAATAAAAGGATTGCTTTTGTTGTGAAGGCTGCTCTGGGTAGCTGAGTTTTATCTCTTGCTCTCAACTACCGAAACCTTTTTTGACACAAAGCGAGTGACTTAAATCAAACTTCTCACGTGCTTTGTTTTCCCCTTGCGTTCTGGGTTCTTGTCTTGAGACCTTCTGGTCTGGTGTGCGCAAGCGCTGAATGCTCAGCCACAGGGAGCTGAACACTGAGCTTACAGAGTGCCGTATAACCCCAAGTGTTCTGAAAAATGAAGTCTTAAGCATCTCAAGTTGGATGCCTGTAATGTGTGAATACTTCTGAATGTAATCTCTGCATGTATCAGAGCATCATTTGCATTCTGAAAGCTGTATCAACATAAAATAAATTAGTTAATGTTTGTGCAGCTCTCACACATTACAGAGATGAGCATCTTAGAAAACCTCACAAGGAAATTAATATTCTGTCCTCAGAGCAGGGTCTGAGCGACAAAGAGAAATGAAGTGTTGAGTTAGCTGTTCATAACATGTATTGAGTAAAGTAGGGTCTTTTAAAATAAAAATATACCTCTGATGACTTAACTAATGTTTGCATTGTATTGAACGTCCACAAAAGAGACAAATTAAGATGGCAAATATAACCAGAATCCTGACATTTCCCAATTTTGCTTTCTTGCTTTTGCTGTCTCAAAACTTTTCTTTTACTGTAGTCTTCCTTAAGTACACTATACAAGGAAAAAACCTGCCACTTGCATAACCAAATAAACGTGTTTTCAAATGTGGAGAATAACTTTCTTTCTTTTAAAAATTATGTAGTACTAATTACTGAATATGTAATTATTATGTTCTTAAAGGAAATGGAGCCTAAATTTATGTTCCTGCAGTTCAGTGAGAGGTAGGAAGAGCCTCTCCCTTAGGCAGCAGCTGGGTGCCAAGGCGCACGCCTGCTTTGCACCAGTAATCCTGATGGCGGATAACGGACCGAACAGGTCCTGACGGTGTAAACCAGCCTTGCTTGGCCTGGAAAAGCATGATCAGACAGTTTTGCCTGCACGGTTCAGAGTTGTCATTGGAGCCCATGGGACAGAATGAGGGCGCTAACAGATTTGGCTTGGCCTGGCAGATCAAGTAGGCTTCCTGTTGTTGTGATGGCAGATTTCATTCATGGACAGATGAAAAATTCTTTCTTAAAAAGGGGAATTCTCTGGAATATTCTGAAATCTTCATTTTATGAGCAGTTAGGCTACTATTAAGTGTTCATTACCTTTGAACACTCTGCACCTAATGTTCTGAGGATATAAGTTGGAAAATCAGGAGCTTACGATGAGTTACTACAGAGTCAGCAAATGTGGTAAAATGAGATATCCCCTCTTAAGGTAATCTTATTAGTAGTGCAGACCTTATACTGCTCACAGGCCACAGCAGCTTTGTCTATTTTCTAATAACCCGGCCTTTGGTTGCCACACTGCCCTTCTGTGTAAGCCCAGGGAAACGGCCCAGGAGTGTTACTTTCATTCTGTTTATTAATGACCTACTTCCCATGCCACAGCCATCTCCAAACTGCCTAAGTAACTCATAAGAAATTAAATTAAAGCAGTTAACCTGTCTGGTGTGCAGAAACAGCTGTATGCATGGGGGGGTAATCGAAGTGGGGAAAAATTCAACCCTCTTCACCTGAACCTTTCATTAAACGTCACAGGGAGGGGAAGGAAGAGGGGACCATAACCCAAAACTGCCCAAGAAAGCCAAGCTGATGGCACCCATGCAATGGAAGTGAGATACAGCATATTGTAGATTCAGGTGTTGAGCTTTACTGAGTATATGGAAGCAAAACAATAGCATATTAGCCTCACCTGGGCACAGCTAATTACCCTTGCCAAGGCACTTCTCAGCAGTTCTCCATTCTGAAGGTTATAAGCACAGAAATGCAAAGCAGTAGTGCTGCTGCTTGTTGCATTTTTCAGGTGGGTGGAGGTCCAGCCTGGCTGGGTGTGCCCTTAGCCCATCAGACAGACATGCTTCTGAGGTGCACTGCTTGGAGAGTTAATTGGACATAGTTTATGGTTATATATATAGGTAAAGAGTGCATCTGTAAGGAAATAGTGCCAGTCAATTATTCTGACAATTAAAATGCAAAAGGCCGTTTAAGGAAGAAAAATTAACCTCCCATTCATGCTGTGGGTGCAACATGAGTTCAGTCTTACACAAGGGTAGGACACTGGAGAACCCAGAAAAGATTATGGATATGTTCACCTGTTAGGGTGCATTGTAGGATCAGGTTATGGCCACAAGGGCTGGAGAATTAGTGAGCTGTTTTTAATGCAACTAAAATACCTTTTAGTGAAAGACAACAGATTTAGCCTTTACCTGTTTGTTTTTGAAAAATAACCAAATATCAGATTGGTAGATCTGTTTTATTTGATGGTGGGTTTTGCTTCTGTCTTTCTTAATAATATTTAAATATTATTTTAATACTATTTGCTTATTTAAATTTTTATGCTATTCTGGAATCTCCATTAACAGAGCTAAATAATGATTTACGAACTATTCGGTTGCCCCAAAACTTCTGTTTAAGTCAGCATTTTGGACTTAATTGGCATCAGTAGGATAGTGTAAAGCTGTAAAGAATAAATCTGTTTTATTGGTATGTATTTAGAGCAGCAAGGAATATTGGATTTGTAATTTCCTATGGTTCTTAGGGGACTTTGGCAGGGAGAACGCCTTTTCTGAACTCTCTGCGCTTGTCTGTTCCCAGAAGAACAATGCTTACTGATATCAGTTTTTTTATTATTGATCTGCTCAGTATAAAGACCTCTTTCATCTTCACATTTTATTTTTCTGTCTTTTTGCTTTCATCTGGCTTTTTCTTTAGTACACGGTGTGGACTGCCCTGTGGGTCACCTGGAATGTTTTCATTATCTGCTTCTATTTGGAAGTAGGCGGACTTTCTAAGGTAGGTCACTTACCCTTCTTCAGGTTTATGGGAGGGTGTTTTAACAGCAGGACTCTCCGATTTTGGAAGGCTGGAACCATAGAGGAAAAATGTAGTTTTTTGAACATACAATTTGATCTTTGGAGTTCCCTTCCAACGAGAGCTCCAGTGTTTGAACTTGTCTCTGATAGTAAATAGTCACGGGTTTGAAGTACGTAAATGCAAAGAATCTGAATTACAGCTGCCTTCTGAAGGACCACTGGGGCGGGGGTGGGGGGAAAGTTGATAAAAATGTTATTCGGTGGAAAATTTAAGGTTCTTGTTGGTTGTTGAAAAACAGACAATGTCATTTTGGGTGAATATTCATGTGCATATGAAAAATGTATCTGAATTTCCAAGACTACTTTGAAAGCAGCTAAAGAAAACTACTAAGAAGGTTAATGTCATAACTTGTTGAGCAAATTGGTCTCATGGTGAGAATGTTAATTCTTTATAAAAATGAATGGCAAAGGATGCTTTTTTCACACCTGAATAAAACTTTCCTTTATATGACACTCGGTGCTCTAGGTCACTGATTCCTTATCCAAACCTCTGATTAGACCACAAACGTTCGCTGGAAGTAGGAGATACCCATTACTTTTGCACGGGGTGGCAGTTACGTTAGCATAGGTTGTATTGCATCTACAGTGAGTTCCATACAACATCTGCAGGTTTTCATCCTCCTGTTAGACATAGATGATCTTGATCTTTGTTTACCATATTCATACTTAAATTATTCTAGGCAGAGTATGCCCATAGCGCAAGCGAATCCTGCTATTATTAATAGAACAAATGCCCCCGTTATCAGTTGTAGATTTAGTGATATGAACTACATCACTGTTAATTCATGCAATGCTTTTAGAGAATTGTGAACTCCCCTCAGTTCTGATGGGAACATTTGTGAGCTATGTGCTTTTTTGGGTTCAGCATTAAAACTCCTAGTTTTGGCTGACAACAAACAGAAAACTGGTGAAACCAATTTAATAAGAAATAAAATCTAATTTACTCAGTAAAAATTCCATTAAATTCAAAGCTTTTAGTGATAGATTCCTTTGGTGATAAAACTTCATAATGAAAAGCTACAACAGTTTACTTTTTCTCCAAATATGATGTAGTTCATCAGAAGTCATAGGCTTGATGAGGAAATTAGTGCAGTTCATAGACGATCAAAATAAATGATCATATTGGCATGTTCTGACTTAAAAATCTATTAGATGAATGGAAGAGCAACACATGGAAGTGATGAATGCCCAAATTAATGGTTCATTTTCATTATACGTAGAGTTTGTATATTTTTAATCAGTTGGGTGATGACTGTTTTTATAGACACTATTATATTTTTATAGATAACTAGTGTTCTTATCTAAGTGCCTAGGAAGTGAAGCAAAACTTTTAGTCCGACTCCTGAGTTTGTGAAAACTTGAGCTGTCTTTATATAGATTGCAAAGGACGCTGATCATATCCTTTGTGTAAGGGGATTGTAAACCAGCAGGTATGAATTGAAATCTTGTATCTTCCAGTTTCATCACTGGGTTTACTTTTAGGTCTTCTTACTCAACATGTATGACAAATCAAAACAGAGAGAAATAGTAGCGCAAATATTACTCAGCAGTTGAGAAAAATCCCTTTGATTAGTATGTACTTTGGTTGATTTCAGAATTTTGGTGGAATTTCTATCTATCTTGTGGTTTATAATAACAACATTTGAAAAGTAGTTTCTCAACAAGGCGATAGACACAAAATTATTTCCATGGAAGTTAACTGCTCTTGTACAGATTACCTCAAAGGCACCAGTATCGGGACCAAGCTAGTAATGTTAGAATCAAGAATTTGTTTCAATAAACCATGGAATTTGGGGTCCTTTTAATGCTGTTTCTGAGAACTGTGCCAGAGATGATACGGTCATCAAGAGACTGAGGTCTTTTCACACCGTATGCATAAAACCCTGGGTATTTACAAATTGATGGATATTTGACACTGACTTAATTGGGACCCACATTTTACCCAACATGCTAGCTTAAAAATTTCATCATTGCCTTCTGTGAATATCTTCCTGTGTTGTCAGGCATGATATAAAGATACTCTTATCAAGGTGCAAGAGCGTGGTGGGGAAAACAAATGCCATCAGAAGTTTTCAAGGATGGCCACTTTTTCATTTAAAGGGGGTTCAACATTTTTCTTCTATTGTTTATTTTTCCTTTTAAAAAAGATTTTGTTTCTGAAATGACTGCAGGTTGATTATAACTTTTATAACTTCTGTTTATATACTATCAGGGAAAATTATGATGCAGTCTGGCAGCTGACTGATTTCTATTGGTTGGTTTGTTTTTAAATACTATCCTGTCCTTTATATTTACTCTGGCCATAATTGGAGTTATCTGTTGCTTGAAGTCCTGGGAATCTGAGGTCTTCAATTATGAATATTATCAGAAAACATAAGGTGGTGCAATATTAAATGGTAACTTTAATTCAGTGTCTTCACACAGAATACACACACAATGTGGACAGACTTTTCAAATGTCCCAATAGAAACCCACCATCACTAAAATTTTGTTCAGATCTTATTCTTGCCGTGGAAAGGAAGAGCTCCTTTGAGTATTCTCTGTTTGAACTCTGCCAAGAAGTTCCACTGCTGCTAATGGAAAATTTGAATAAGAATAAGAAGGATGTAGGTAATTTAGGCCTGTTCTTTGCTGTGAGAGTTTGAAGGAAACATTTTTCCTTCAATTATAATGCATAATGTTCAGATTTTCCTGGTAAAGTGATATTTTTCTTTTTTTTTTTGAGGAACAGCTTGATATTTATTTTAAAGTTTATGTATCTAGTACCCCAAGATTTTAAACCTTTCCTGATAAGGAATGATGAAAACTTCTGCCAGCTACCCTCCCAGTGTCAAACACAATGGATGTGACTTGATCCTTTCCATTATTTCAGAAAAGTATGATGTTTCCTCACAAGAATGACATGGAAAGCCTGTATAGTTTTAGTTAGAAACATATTTCATGTTTTAAAATCATTTGCCAAAAGGCAATTTAATACATACCTAAATTCCCACCAACGTTTGTTTTTAATAATCTGAAGGGTCGAAGTGGTAAACCTGAGGGGAGGAAGCTGGTGGGGAGGGCTAAGCTGGGAACTGGAAGACTGTCTGTATGGCTGTAGGCTTGTCGTCAAAGAATTCACTTGGGTTTCGGTCCCTGCTCCAATTAATGTCACATTGTTTTATATAAAGAGGGAAAGCTTCACAGCAGGGCTTTCTCTGAAAGCACCCCCCAATAACTACAGCATGGTAATTAGGGCAGTCTCCTGGGAAAAGGATGATATGGATTCAAGTCATCTCGGGTGTGAAAGGGAAAATAAACCTGGCTCTCCTGTAGCCAGGTGTTGTAAGTAGAAAGCTAGTAAGTAAAGGTTTCCTTTCTAACTACCTTATAAACAATGTAGAAGTGAAGCTACTTCTTCACTTACTTTACAGATATGCAAATAAAATTTTAATGCTTTTCTAGGGCTAAAGAAATTGTACTTGATCAGAAATAAAATAAATATACACATATGACTCTCTTTTGTTCGTATTAACTTGGGGTTTTTTTAATTTGTTTTTTTTCATTTCAGATTTTAGCAGTGAAAAAAAAACTGCTGGTATGAAAAATGAAATTTGCCGGTATTTTTCATTTACTACTTTTATGAAATTGAAAGCGTAATTTTTGGTGTTAGCCATGTTGTATGAGAGAAACAAAGCTGCTATTATAACACGACCTTTTAATCCTCCACTGCAGGATGACAGATTGCTGTATCCATACATGAGCTCATTAGTTGTTTGGATCTTATTCTATGTCTGGAAATGAAAATGTGTTCTAATTGCCACGTTCAAGAGTTTAGTCAATTTTAAACTTATAGACATAAACACAGATCTCAAGGCAATGAAAAGGCAAAAAAAATTTCTCTAAAGCACATTTGAAAATAAAGTTTGATTGTATCTTACCTGCTATAATACCAGAAGCTGTTATTTTGAAGTTTTGTATGTTCTTAAATATGGACAAGAGAACAAGCCAGCCCTCCATCCCCAGCAATACATTCTTTTATGTAGTCCTTACTTGACAAAGGAAACTTCATTTGTTTAGTGTACGCTGTTATTATATCTATCATTTGTATCCCTCCAGTATTTTGGATCCAATATGAAAATAGCTGTGTTTATTTGTATTTATAATTTACTCTGCCAGCTGATACTTTCTGATAGACCATTTTTCTACTGCTTGTTTTATTGTGGGTTACAGTGACATTTGTTTGCATGCTACTGCCTTTACCCAGTAAATGTATAGCAGTCCTCCAGTACTACGTACTCCTTTTTTGTTGTTTGATATACCTTACCTAAGCAGTTGGGCAATGTTGATGAGCTCTTTTCTTTTTCTATGATGTTTCTGCTTGTTCTGCATGGTTTTCCTGTGGCATGCTTTCTGAGCATGAACTTTGCTTCATTCTGGATTATTTTAAATTTAGTTCTCAAGATTAAGCTCTCTGTCAACTATGTCTGTTGTATTGCTTTTGACCAAGGATTTGCATGACAAGCACTCATGTATTCAGTAGGAAACTGCTTCTAGAACAGCTTACATTTATTATCTGGTTCTTAATTTTACATCTTGAATTTAGGTGAATGTGAACTGAAAAAACTGCCTTTATGAAAAATGAAATTTGCCTGTATTTTTCATTGTTATGTCTGTGACTTGAGAACTTGATGCTGGGTTGGGGCAATCCCAAACATAGATAGAAGCTGGGCGATGAGTGGAATGAGAGCAGCCCTGCAGAGAAGGACTTGGGGATATTGGTGGGTGAAAAACTGAAAATGAGCTATCAATGTGCTCTCACAACCCAGAAAGCCAACCTAACCCTAGGCAGCATCACAAGAAGGGTGGCCAGCAGGTTGAGGGAGGTGATTGTCCCCCTCTACTCTGCTCTGGTAAGACCCCACCTGGAGCACTGCGTCCAGCTCTGGGGCTCCAGAAGAAAGACATGGACCTGCTCAAGTGGGTCCAGACAAGGGCCACAAAGGTGATCAGAGGGCTGGAGCACCCTCCGTGTGAGGAGAGGCTGTGAGAGAGTTGGGGTTGTTTAGACTAGAGAAGAGAAGGCTCCAGCAAGACCTTATAGTGGCCTTCCACTAATTAAAGGGGGCCTACAGGGAAGATGGGGAGGGATTCTTTATCAGAGATTGTAGTGATAGGATAAGGAGTAATATTTTTAAACTGAAGCAGAGTAGACTTAGATTAGATACTATGAAAAATTCTTCACTTTGAGGGTGGTGAGGCACTGGAACAGGTTGCCCAGAGAAGTCGTGGATGCCCCATCCCTGGGAGTGTTCAAGGCCAAGTTGGATGAGGCTTTGAGCAACCTCAATCTAGTGGAAGGTGTCCCTTCCCATGGCAGTGGGAACTAAATGGTTTTTAATGTCCCTTCCAACCCAAACCATTCTATGTTTCTGTGGTGATTTTATGATTCCATGATAACACTAGGTTCCTTAATGTCTCCCCTGAATCCAAAGGAAATTTTTCATATTTTATTTAATAAAGCAATCTTTTTCACATATTTATTTTTTTCTCATATTATTGTATCAATGTAAGTTCAAAGTCTCTATGGCTCCCAGCCAAATTTATTAAACTGGAGACAGAATTATAGACTAAACTTTTATATGGTTCTCTAGTTGGAGGACAGAATTCTAACTGTTAAAGGTAATGATATATTTCATCCAAGGACAAAATGGAATAATAATTTACTTAGTAAAATGCAGTGGGAATGGTAACTTAATACTCTTTCCTAAACAAAATATTGTACATCAGAATGAGGGCTAATCATCTGGACACTATACTGGCTACTTCCGAAATCCATATTCCATCTGGTGCATGTCAGTCAATCCTTAATTGTTGTGCAATTATATCTAATAACCTCAAATGAAGTAAATTAAGCTCAAAACCAATGCTATTTTGTAATTAATAGAGATGCTTGTGTCTTGCTTTTTTTGAATGTGAAATGAGAGCGTAAGCATTGCTTGAATTTAGGCTAGCAATATGAAAGAAAAAGTTATTCTAACTTGTGCTGACATGAGAAAATGAAGATAATTATTTTGGCATAATTAGTATTATAATTGGCTCCATGGCATAGCCCACTTGAAAAATCTTGTGGACAAAGCTCATAGAATCATTAAGGTTGGAAAAGACCTCCAAGATCATTAAATCCAACAGTGAACCCAACATCACCATGCCTAGTAAACCATGTCCTGATGTGCCATACCTACACATTTTTTGAACACTTCCAGGGATGGTGACTCCACCATCTCTCTGGGCAGCCTGTTCCAATGCTTGACCACTCTTTCAGTAAAGAATTTTTTTCTAATATCCAATCAAAACATCCCCTGGTGCAACTTGAGGACTTATCCCATCGTCCTATCGCTAGTTCTTGGGAGAAGAGACCAGCACCCACATTGCTATAACCTCCTGTTTGGTAGTTGATAATAGTGTGGCTTCAGGCTATTATAAAATCATAGAATCATTTAGGTTAGAAAAGACATGTAAGATTACGGAGTCCAACTGTAAACCTAATGCTGCCCAGTCCACCACTAAACCGTGTCCCGAAGCACCACATCTACACGTCTTTTAAATACCTCCAGGGATGGGGACTCAACCGCTTCCCTGGGCAGCCTCTTCCAATGCTTGACAACCCTTTTGGTGAAGAAATTTTTTCTAATATCCAATCTGAACCTCCCCTGGCGCAAGTTAAAGCCATTTCCTCTTGTTCTGTCACATGTTACTTGGAAGGAGAGACCAACCCCCACCTCACTACAGCCTCCTTTCAGGCAGTTGTAGAGGGTGATAGTGTCTCCCCTCAGCCTCCTCTTCTCCAGGCTAAACAACCCCAGTTCCCTCAGAGTCCCTCCTCTTAGGACTTGTGCTCCAGACCCTTCAACAGCTTTGTTGCTCTCCTCTAGACATGTTCCAGCAACGCAATGTCTTTCTTGTAGTGAGGGGCCCAAAACTGAACACAGTATTCGAGGTGCGGCCTCACCAGTGCCGAGTACAGGGGCACAATCACTTCCCTGCTCCTGCTGGCCACACTATTTCTGAAACAAGCTAGGGTGCTGTTGGCTTTCTTGGCCACCTGGGCACACTGCTGGCTCGTATTCAGAGGGTTGTCAACCAGTACCGCCAGGTCCTTTTCCACCAGGCAGCTTTCCAGCCACTCGTTCCCCAGCCTGTAGCATTGATGGGGTTGTTGTGACCCAAGTGCAGGACCTGGCATTTGGCCTTGTTAAACCTCATACAATTGGCCTTGGCCTATCAATCCAGCCTGTCTGGATCTCTCTGCAGAGCCCTCCTCCCCTTGACCAGATCTATACTCTTGCCCAATTTGGTTTAATCTGCAAATTTTCTGAGGGTGTACGCAATCCCCTCATCCTGATCATTAATAAAGATATTAAACAAGACTATCCTCAGCACTGAGCCCTGGAGAACACCACTTGTTACCGGCTGTCAACTGGATTTAACTCTGTTCACCATGACTCTCTGGGCTCAGCTATCCAGTGAAGCGTATACCTGTGTAAGCCATGAGCTGCCAGCTTCTCTAGGAGAATGCTGTGGGAGACAGTGTCAAAGGCTTTCCTAAAGTCTAGGTAGACAACATCCATGGCCTTTCCCTTATCCACTAGGCGGCTCACCTGGTCATAGCAGATCAGGTTGGCCAAGCAGGACCTGCCTTTTGTGAACCCATGTTGGCTGGACCTGATCCCCTTGTCCTGCACATGACTGGTGAGCACACTCAAAATGAACCACTCCATAATCTTCCCCAGTACCAAGGTGAGGCTGACAGGCCTGTAGTTCCCTGGATCCTCCTTCTGGCCCTTCTTGTAGATGGGCATCATGTTGGCAAGCCTCCGGTTGTCTGGGACCTCCCCTGTTAACCAAAAGCATCTATAGGAGAGCAAGAAAAAGTGATAAACTTAAAAAAATAAAACCTATATGAGAAATCAGTGGGGCCGGGGGAGGAAGGTTTCCTTAGTGTAAGCAGAAGGCTGAGGGTAGGGCATAGTACATTTAGTCAGATGTAAGTGATCTTTAGGTGGAGGAAAGTGATCAGATTTTTTCATAACCACTGGGAAAAAGGGCAAGAAATAATTTGCTGAGCATGTGGCAAAGAAGATTTGGTTGGAGGTCAGGAGAAGCTTTTTAATAATAAGGGCACTCAATATGATCTAAAGCTCTTACAAAGCCTCATTGCCGGATATTTTGCAGAATGAAATAAAGGAATATCTATGTAGGGTGATCTAGGTAACTCTTCTGCCCTGCCATTTTTAATCTATAGAAATAAGCCTCTGTCAAGAAAAAAACCTAAGTTAGTGCCCATGGATGGTTTGGGATAAGAGAGTTAAAAATGAAAAAATTGAGTACAAATTGAAGACTCAAAACTTCATCTTTAATCAACCCAGAGTCTTACTAATTTGGTCCAAAGTAACATTCCAGCTGGGGAACTTGGGGTGTCTCTTGCTTTTCTTCCCAGCAAGCGTGCAGGGACAGAGAAAATGGGAGATCCCAGTGGAGGCTCCAAGGTGGCTGACAACAGTTCTTGAGCTTTCACAGGTGGGGTTTTGGTGTTCAGCTGTGTGACACAAGCAGGAAGCAATGCTGTCATTGCTCTTTATTCCTGATAGAGATTAGGCATCTGTTATAGATAAGACTCATGTGCTTTCTGTTCTGTTGATGGATTTTTAATTGAACGCAAATCATTGCCTTTCACAGCAACACATCCTTCACTGAGGACAACGTGAGAGCGATAATAGTATATTTTTTTGCTGCTGGACATGGTGCGTACATTCACGTCCCAACTCAGCTGAGAATTTCTTCCCACACACCTTTGATTCATATCAGTTGCTTTTGGTCAGCATCTCTTTTGGGCCTTGGGAGACTACATACCCATTACCTTCCCACTCTCCCCACTACCATATGTCCATTTGCTTCAGCTGATGCCGTCAGCTGCTACTAGCTGTGATATGCACAGTAACGGATCACGCTAAAGCAGTGGATGTAGCTGTAGGCATTCTGCAATTTCCAGACATTATAAATGACTAGTTTTATAGCGCTAGTTAAATATAATCTCTTCCTAGTCTGTGTGCTAATAAAATCCAACTTGCAGAAATTAAACTTCATTAAAAGATTGGTTTTGCTTCTTTGAGGTTTGGAACCTCTCGCCACTGCCTCCTTCCCCAACTTTATTATTCCAAAAGGGTTTAAAGAATTGTTTCAAAAGAAATGTTCCAGAATTTTCTCTGACTTAGAAAAAGGAGGAATTCTAATTAAACACCATTTAAGTAAATAGAATTAAAATAAAGGCAAAGAAAACCAAACCCAATATAAGTTTTAATTCTTGCATCATAAAATCCATTTAATTCCCTTGGCCTTCACTCTTTCTTTGAACCAGTTCTCAGAAGTAACAGTGTTTGGTTTTTTTTTTTAAAAAAAACAACCAACAAACAAGTTTTTAGAACCAGTTGCCTTTTTTTTGGTCATTCTTGTGCCTTTCCTACATTAGAGGTTCTACTGAAATGTGTTTGCTAAAGTATGAACTTCTAATATGACCTTTCTTATGCAAATTGCTCCTCCCATCCTGCTGCTCTCTAACCATAAAGAGAAGTGATCTCCTGGTTCAATTGTATTTGATACTTTTCCATAATGTTCTGTTCAAACAGCAACCTTTTGAATTTTTAATTACTTTGGTAATAAACCTGGAAATCGATTTACTGTGAAGTTATGTGGTGTAATATTGAACAGAAACAGCATTTCAGAGCTTCACAATAATAGCTCTGGCCTTGGCTGGTATTAGGTACCGTTAATCATAGATTCAGTGTGTTGGTGGTGTGCCTTTCAATGGTATTTGCAAACAGTATTTTTCGATGTTGTGTTAGGCTTGCATCAGTACGTGCAGAAGCAGAAACTGCGTGTGGTGGTTTCTGTTTAGAATACAATAACTGTTTCCATGAAAAGTTAGAAAACAATTAGCCACAAACTGTGAATTCATAATGGTGAAGCTATAAAAAAGTGTATTATCTTTTTATTTGCAATTTACATTTCTCAGCCAAAAAAGCAAATAACTACATGTTCATGCTTGCCATTTGAAAAAAAAAAAAACACTAAAGGAATGCTACCTGCAGAGTGCTTAAGAAGAGGACTTAATACATGCTCTCTTAAAAAAAAAGAGGCAAATTAAAGAGCAGAAAAACATCAATCTGCTAGTACTCTAATATTGAAATCAATGCACATTCCTCCAATTTAAAATTTTCCAGAATGAACTAGCCTCAGAGACCTCTATTTTAGCTGAAGAGATTTTGTGATTGTTTTTTGGATGTTCCAGATTTCACATAATCAAAGTAATTTTTTATTCAGTCTGTTTCACTCTACTGTGTAAAGCTGTAACATCGTGTAAGTTTTAATGAAATGCATGCTTACTCTTGGAAGGAGAATTAACATTCAGCTAGCTTGGTGGCACAATCTGAGCATAAGGTCATTCTGGAAAAAAAAATATGTGGAACAAATGGGACACAGATAAATGCCACCGTAACTGCAGAATGTGTCATTCTGATGTTAATTAGTTTGTTTAGGTGATACGATCACATTGCTGAACAACTTAATCAGGAGTACATTCCAGATGGTGCAAAAATTGAATTTCATATCCTTTCAGGTGACATTTACAGTGTTTCATAGTATTATATACAATCAGCACCATTAAAATACGTTTTTCACACGGAATTGGTGTTCTTTTATAACCCCTTGATGCTAAAATCTAAGGTTGATATTTGGAGTGTAGGCCACCATCATCGTCATTGGTTTACATAACTGAGATTATATCTCTGTGGCTTTTTTTTTTTTTAATAATCCATTTAATATCCATGGTTGGTTGGCTTTGGGAATGTTGGGTGCGATATATATGGTTAGCTAATTGCTACACAGATAAACTTATTAATACAAACATCACATTCATATTTGTTTGAGTTCATTAGCTTAATTTCTAGGATCTTGAAGATTTATAAAACCCAAAAAAAACACCAACTAAAATGCAGCCTTACAGGGAGGAGGTAAGTAGCTCAAACAGCTTGCAAAATTTCTCCAAAGACACCTTGGGATAGGAAAAAGAAATAAGGATGCAGTCCCAGTCTGAACTGGGTCCTCTGATTCAGGAGCGCATGCTGCAGTGGCCAGTGATGCAGAGAGCGTAAATCCCTGACTACCTATAGTGTGTCTGTGCCTGAAGCCCATAGCAAAATATGAAAAAGTTTTGGGTATTTAGATGTAGAACAAGAACATAGAGAATAAGGAATCAGAGCATATAAGGGCAGGAAGGACCATCTAGTCACCTATTCTAACCTCATGGGTCTGAAAAGAGTGTAATTGGTTAGCTTGTTTGTGGAGTGAGGAAGGGAAATTTCTGAGTCGTGGTTTGGTTGTAAGCAAGTATGGTAAATCCATCTGCAGATAAGGGTGAACCTAGGTTTCATTGTGCAGGGTATTATTTTATCTACTTATTGACAATTTGACCTATTTTGTAGTGATTGTTATGGTCTTATTGTAGAAAAAGGGAAGACTGTGGCTGAGATTTTTTTCTTCTTTGTAAATGTGATGTCTTTCTGGAAAAACTTCAATGAAAGATACTTTGATTATTTCTTTAATCATGTTCTTGTTTAGACAGCGGGTCAACCACATCTAATGTCTATCCAGCAACTTCTCACTACTGACAAGAGCGACTGCTGTGTACGAATTTTGAGCCTTATGTAAGGCAGTATACTTATTTTAGTGCTAGTGCAGCCTCTGTTTATCTCCTGCTAAGGTCAAATTGATGGTTTTGGCTAATAATTTCTATACAGTTTTTCTGTTGTAGCGTATCATTTGGAATTTTAGTACCTATATTGGCCAAGTAAAGAGTTCTTCCTATTTATGGGGAAGCCTGTCATTTCATTAGTATTCTAATAAATATTTGTATTCAATTGATGTCCAGTTTTAAGACAGTTTTACTGTTTTGAAAGGGAGTTTTGCACTGGTTCGTAAGTTGTTTGGTCTTTTCTTCCATTTGAAGACAATGCTTGCTTGGAAGAAAATGTAATTTTAAACAAGTTTATTATAATAATTTACACATAAGACAGCCCTAGACCTTGATGAAAGTATAGAGGATTTATTGTTGCTGGTAGTAGAATCTGAAAAAGTTCTTCCCTGAAATGATGATACTGAATTGTGTGGGAGTTTTAAGTATGCCAAATGTTTCCTATGGGACAAGATAATAGTGTGGCTTCAGGCTATCATAAAATCATAGAATCATTTAGGTTAGAAAAGACATATAAGATTACGGAGTCCAACTGTAAACCTAATGCTGCCCAGTCCACCACTAAACCGTGTCCCGAAGCACCACATCTACACGTCTTTTAAATACCTCCAGGGATGGGGACTCAACCGCTTCCCTGGGCAGCCTCTTCCAATGCTTGACAACCCTTTTGGTGAAGAAATTTTTTCTAATATCCAATCTGAACCTCCCCTGGCGCAAGTTAAAGCCATTTCCTCTTGTTCTGTCACATGTTACTTGGAAGGAGAGACCAACCCCCACCTCACTACAGCCTCCTTTCAGGCAGTTGTAGAGGGTGATAGTGTCTCCCCTCAGCCTCCTCTTCTCCAGGCTAAACAACCCCGGTTCCCTCAGAGTCCCTCCTCTTAGGACTTGTGCTCCAGACCCTTCAACAGCTTTGTTGCTCTCCTCTAGACATGTTCCAGCAACGCAATGTCTTTCTTGTAGTGAGGGGCCCAAAACTGAACACAGTATTCGAGGTGCGGCCTCACCAGTGCCGAGTACAGGGGCACAATCACTTCCCTGCTCCTGCTGGCCACACTATTTCTGAAACAAGCTAGGGTGCTGTTGGCTTTCTTGGCCACCTGGGCACACTGCTGGCTCGTATTCAGAGGGTTGTCAACCAGTACCGCCAGGTCCTTTTCCACCAGGCAGCTTTCCAGCCACTCGTTCCCCAGCCTGTAGCATTGCATGGGGTTGTTGTGACCCAAGTGCAGGACCTGGCATTTGGCCTTGTTAAACCTCATACAATTGGCCTTGGCCCATCAATCCAGCCATCTAGATCCTTCTGTAGCTATTACGCAGATAGATGTGCTAACATGGGCCTATCTTTAACCTGGAAAAGAAATAAAAGCAGCAGATGATTGCTCATCATCTCTAGATGTCATCCAGGTGACTGTACTTGCATCCTTTGGGATTCATAAACTCTACCTAATTTAGGGGAAAGGCAAGGGTGGAGACAACTTTGTTTTACTTTTCATAGATCTGCATTTGACAACCAAGGAGATTTTACTAACTACATAAAGCCTGTGTATCCACTCAGAGATTTCCTGGTTCTTTATGATTTTCTAGTATCTCAGTATTAGACATGCTTAGCCTTGAACTTTCTGAGTTAACATCTGCCTTAAATTACTTTGTTCTAGGGGTCTGGTGTTGGCATTTTGCCTTTGAGTTTTAGAAGCATTGGAAGTCTGATGGGCCTACTGAACCTGACTTTCACCAGATATTTCAAAAGAGCCTCTGGAAGAAATTTTTGTCATTCAGATTCTATTGAATGGTTCCTTCTTGATGCACAATAAGGGGCACTATAGGGCAGTGACTATATAGGAGTATATAGCCTTACTCCTAGCATTCATTTCTTTTGAAGGCTTCAGCAACCAAAGACCCTCTAATTAGTTCAATAGTGTACTTTGGGTAAGGCTTAAATGTATTTCCAACATGTCTGTTTTGACAATCTTTTCTCTTGTAGAATGCTTAAGGTTTATGTTGTGTCGATCTGTCTTAATTAGAAGAAGATTTTTGATTCTGTAGGTCACAGAAAGCACTCTCTTAATCTTTTCAGTTTGAATTTTGGAGCAAGTTTATCTCCTAAATTTGGTTTCTGTGTAATAATGTATTTGACCTGCACAAGGTGAATGGGTTTTGGCAACTCCTTTTCAATGCACGATGGAAATTGAGGGATTGTTCCTTGTTTAGATTATTTTACTTTCTTTCTTTTCCTTTTTCAGCAGTCCTTCAGGGAAATTCCTCACTCATGTTGATGTGACTGAGTTTATTATTCATGAGTATCAGCACTCCTTTGGGCAGACTTCTTCAGTTTGGATTAACAGGAAAGAGAGAATCTTGTTGGGGATTTGGCTGCCCTTCTGCCCTTTGCTCTGCTAGGAGGTTTGTTGTCAGAGCGGCTTTAATATACCAGGAATAATGCTCCATATTTTTGACCTGTTCAGCCAAATGGCAAAGGCAGAAATGTTGGAAGAGAAGTCACAGCAATGGCAACAGTGCTTGCCTGAGACCATCTTCCAAGGACAAATGCTGTTTATGAATAATTTGATTGTTTCTGTGTTACAGAAGCATTGCATTCTGTATACTTAGATTCCCTCTCCACTTATATCTTTAGAGAGCATGTAGAAGTTCTGTAAGTTGTTGTTTTGGAAGAGCTTTTCCATTGCAGGGGGAGAATATATTGAGAATATATTACCCATCTGCTGAGAACTGCTCTGTGTCACTGCTATGGATCTTACTTCTGCATGCTTGGAAGCAGCTTCTCTCTCTCTCCTCCCCCCCCTCTTCCCCCCGCCCCCCCCCCCCCCCTTCTTTGGTGGAGCAAGAGATTCAGATTTGATTTGGCAGTTTTGGCTGAAGATTCTCCTTGTTTATCTCAAAGGTGTTTGAAGGCTTGGGCATTTTTTTTATGCTTAGACAGTATGAACTCTCTGAGCTGCCTGCTGAACTCTCTGTCTAGTTCTGCTGCGAGGGGCACAGGTGTTATTCCTAAAACACAGATTACTTCTTTGCAGCAGATATAATGCAGCTGATTCATTTTACCTTTATTTTCTGTGAATTATGGATTATATTTTTACTTTTCAGCAGTTTTCCTCGGTTTGATCAGAAGTGACCAAACTACTGGCTAACTTTCTCATGGCCAGTATTGCCAGGGCAGATGATTTTCCAGCCATCTCATCTTGACTAAATTAATGTTTCTTTCTCTTTATCTGTTACCAAGGCATTCACAAGTGCTTCTTATTTTTTCCACTTCAAAGGTGGGCTTTTGGATAAAAGACTACATTCAGTGAGGAAAAAACTATGTACATGTCCAGCTGTGAAGAAACTGATTTCCACTAGATCTTCATCTCAAATATACTTGTACATTGTTTAACTTCAGAGTTGTTCATGCTGTTTTGGGACTATTTTCATATGCTTCACATCTACCCTGAATTGCAACTACGGTTTGCTTCAGGGTATCTTCCATCCTTATATCTTGTTTTTCACATGAGCTAGCTATTTTTATTGTTAAATGTTGTAGGCCTGTAGACATTGTGTATACCCTGTACACATTAGCACAGCCAGTGCAAATAGTTATTTTGGAAAAGCCAGTGATACAAATTTCTTAATAAGCACTTTCTAATTTGTACTTCCTGATATTTTTGTCTATTTTAGGTTTAGTTTCTATATATTTTACTCTTATGAATCAGTTGACTACCTGATGATCAGTTAAAAATATACTTTATAGTCTGGTTTTAAAACTGCAATTTTCTATAACAAATTTAAATCATCTTGTGGTATCATTTTCTTCGAAAACTTCTTGCTTCACTCTGATACTATATGCTAATATTTGTGGAAATGTCTAGATCTTAAAATGTGCTTGGGACACAAATTTACTTAGTTTTAATACATAAAATAACCAAATGGTTTTAAAAAGTTGTTAAAGACTTTTAAAATATTCCTAGATGTTAGCAGTGCCATCAATATCCTAGGATTTCTTAATTCCCAAATGTCTAAGTAAGATCACTTTTTCCATCTGTAACGAGCAGCTTGCTTACACATTCCAGGATCATACTAACTTTTATCCAAACATTTTATTCTCTAGGATGCAGTTTCCAGTTCTGTTCTGTTGCGTGACTTGTATTTCCTGCTTCTAGGCTATATCACTTTGCTTGTGCCTATAATTTAATGGATTTTGTTTCTCTGATCCCAGATTACCAAGTAGTCCAGATGGGCCTGTACAGCTGCCTGCCTTTTCTTTATTTACTCTCCTCTCTCTCCTTGTGTCATCTGCAAATATATCCAATACAAGCAGTGATTTTATATTTACTTCTAGAATACTGATGAAAATGTTGAATAACATCAGACCTTACATCAATCCCAAGGGAGTCCTGCCAGAAACACTCTTATTCAGCTATGATTTTCCATTGATAACTATGTTAATTAGCTAGTTTTCAATCTATTTAATTTTCAGTCCATTAAAAATGTACTGGAGTTCTAATTTTTTCAATAAGAACATTTTGCGAATGCCTTATAGAGGTGTAAGTATATTATTTTCTTGCAGCTGCTTCTATCAACTCAACCTTTAACCTCTTGAAGTAATGAAATCGAGTTTGTTTAACAGGACCTAATGTCTTGTGAAATCTTATTGACTGGCATCAATTATACTGCTTTTGCTGGTTCTCAAGCTTCTGTTTTTAAGTCATAGAATCATAGAATGTTTTGGGTTGGAAAGGACCCCTAGAGGTCATCTAGTCCAACCCCCCTACAGTCAGCAGGGACACCACTAACTAGATCAGGTTGCTCGGAGCCCCATCCAACCTGACCTTGAATGTTTCCAGGGATGGGGCCTCCACCACCTCTCTGGGCAACCCGTTCCAGTGTTTCACCACCCTCGTTGTAAAGAATTTCCTCCTTATACCCAGTCTAAACGTACCCTGGTTTAGTTTAAAACCATTACCCCTTGTCCTGTCACAGCTGGCCCTACTAAAAAGATTATCCCCATCTTTCCTATAGGCCCCCTTTAGATACTGAAAGGCCATAATCAGGTCTCCCCGCAGCCTTCTCTTCTCCAGGCTGAACAAGCCCAACTCTCTCAGCCTGGCCTCATAGGAGAGGTGCTCCAGCCCTCGGATCATTTTTTAGCCCTCCTCTGGACCCGCTCCAACAGTTCCATGTCCTTCTTGTGCTGAGGGCTCCAGAGCTGGACGCAGTACTCCAGGTGAGGTCTCACCAGAGCAGAGTAGAGGGGCAGAATCACCTCCCTCGACCTGCTGGCCATGCTTCTCCTGATGCAGCCCAGGGTACGGTTGGCCTTCTGGGCTGCCATCGCACATTGCCGGCTCATGTCCAGCTTTTCATCCACCAGCACGCCCAAGTCCCTCTCGGCAGGGCTGCTCTCGATCCTTTCTTCCCCCAGCCTGTACTGATACCGGGGGTTACCCCGACCCAGGTGCATGACCTTGCACTTGGCCTTGTTGAACCTCATGAGGTTCACACAGGCCCACCTCTCCAGCCTGTCCAGGTCTCTCTGGATGACATCCCGTCCTTCTGGTGTGTCAACCACACCACTCATTTTGGTGTCATCCGCAAACTTGCTGAGGGTGCACTCAATGTCACTGTCTATGTCATTGATGAAAATACTGAACAGCACCGGTCCCAGTACGGACCCCTGAGGGACACCACTCGTCACCGGTCTCCATCCGGACATCGAGCCATTGACCACTACCCTCTGGATGCGACCATCCAGCCAGTTGCTTATCCACCGAACAGTCCACCCATCAAATCCATAGCTCTCCAATTTAGAGAGAAGGATGTTGTGGGGGACCGTGTCAAAGGCTTTGCAGAAGTCCAGATAGATGACATCCATTGGTTTTCCCTTGTCCACTGATGCTGTCACCCCATCATAGAAAGACACTAGGTTCGTCAGGCAGGACTTGCCCTTGGTGAAGCCATGCTGGCTATCTCGAATTATCTCCCTGGCCTCCATGTGCTTTAGCACAGCTTCTAGGAGGATCTGTTCCATGATCTTCCCAGGCACAGAGGTGAGGCTGACAGGTCGGTAGTTCCCAGGGTCTTCCTTTCTACCCTTTTTGAAAATGGGCACAATGTTTCCCTTCTTCCAGTCACCAGGGACTTCACCTGACTGCCATGACTTTTCAAATATCATGGAGAGTGGCTTGGCGACTACATCGGCCAATTCCCTCAGGACTCTGGGATGCATCTCATCAGGTCCCATGGACTTATGTGCGTTCAGGTTCCTCAGGTGGTCACAAACCTGATCTTCTCCTACAGCAGGAAGGGTTTTGTCCTCCCAGTCCCACTCATGCCATCCATCAACTCGGGCGGGGTGAGGAGAGAGGTTGCCCGTGAAGACTGAGGCAAAAAAGTTGTTGAGTACCTCAGCCTTCTCTTCATCTGCTGTTACCAGCTTGCCAGTCTCGCTCATCAGCGGGGGTACGCTTTCTTTAACCATCCTTTTCTGGCCGATATACCTGTAGAAACCCTTCTTGTTATTCTTTGCATCCCTAGCCAAGTTTAGCTCCAGCTGAGCCTTGGCTTTCCTGACCCCATTCCTACACAACCGGACCGCGTCCCTATACTCTTCCCAGGATGCCTGTCCCTGCTTCCACTGCCTGTGCAGTTCCCTCTTCCTCCTTAGTTTGACCAGCATCTCTCGTCTCCGCCATGCCGGTCTCTTCCCTCATCTTTCCCTCAATTCCTTTGGGACTGATGAACCCATGAATGGTCCTTGAACCATTGCGTGTGCATGTTTTGAATGTTATACAAGCTTTAAAATTCTTCAGTCTAGCCAAGTTACCAAGATTTATTAAAAATTAACTTCTTTACATTCATGGATCCAAACATCCAATACTTTTGTATGGTTGCAAGTTGTCTAGACCTAAAGACTGAATACAATTTATAAATTGGTAGATCGTTTACTAATGGTTTAGAAAGTGCTTCTTCCTCCTCTTCTCATTCTGTTCTTTACTAAATAAAGAACAGAAACATTTATTAAAGATGTCTGCCTTTTCTGCCTCTTTAAAAAATTCAGTCTTTATCTATTACTAGGTCTAGATCACCATAATTTCTTTTGTTCCTAATAAGCTTAATGATCGATTTCTTACTGCCTTTAACCTTGCTAGTATGGATTCTACCTGGCATATTTTTCTTTCCCATTAAATATTCTCAGCTATATATCCTCTAATTTATATTGACTGAAATCTTTTCTCCATTTTTATTCTGGTTTCTTGAAGAACAGGCTGATACAATCAGTGCATGCATGTGTGTGTTTGCCTGGTAGCGAAAATGTTCATACTCATTGACTGCAGAAATTTTCACAAAGGATGAATCTTTCATAACTAAGTTCTTGTATATATGTGCCATTACAAATGAAAAAAAAAGGTAGCCAGCAGAGGGACAGAAGAAACTGTCTAGTGCCTCCACAGAGAGAAAAGTTGCTGCAACCTCTTGTTCTAAACTCTGTAATGGCTGTCTTTAGTTTAAACTAGACCAGAAGAATGACCACAATGGTGGAGAAGGGAAAGAGACCAGTTTGTATTCCTTCCCAGTTTCTTTCCTTCACCCAAAGCAGCCTAGCTCTGGACCTGGAATACTCCTGTCGTGGTTTAACCCGGCTGACAACTAAGCACCACGCAGCCACTCACTCACTCCCCCCCTCCCTCAGTGGGATGGGGGAAAGAATCGGAGAAAAGAAAAAAAAAGTAAGACCCGTGGGTTGAGATAGAGACAGTTTAATAATAGAGAATAATAATAATAATGGTAAGAGAATATACAGAATATATAAAGCAAGTGATGCACAATGCAATTGCTCACCACCCGCTGACCGATGCCCAGCCCATCCCGAGCCGTGATCACTCCCCCCGAGCCGCGATCACACAGCCCGAGCTGCAACCACTCTGCCCGCGACCAACCAACTAACCCCCCCGAGCATGACGTTATATGGTATGGAATAGCTCTTTGGACAGTTTGGGTCCTAGCTGTGCTGTACTCCCAGCTTGTTATGCACCTGGCCGAGCAGGAGAAGCTCAAAAAGTCCTTGAGTAGTCTGAGCACTACTTGGCAACAACTAAAAACATCAGTGTGTTATCAACATTCTTCTAGTCCTAAATCCAAAACACAGCACTGTGCTAGCTACTATGAAGAACATTAACTCTATCCCAGCCGAAACCAGGACGTTATCCACCCCTTATTCTATACCATTTACGTCATGCTTAGGTCCTACCCTTACAATACATTCTAATTAATCACCACCACTTTCCCATTATTTGATACATACACACAGATATCATTCCCTTAGACTATGGACCATTTCTCTGAAATGTCCATTGGGTTCATCTAGTCCACGGTTTTGGGCTCCATCTGTTGTAACAGTCTTTCAGGGCAGGAGAGATGGGGTCTGGTGTTGGGTTGTTGCTTGCTGAAGTCAGTTCTGGTTCCATCCGCTGCGCTTCCTCAGTTTCTTCAAAATTCATTCTTCATTAATCTGGGTAATTCTTACTGCTATACCATTGATAGGATATATAGCAATAGAAAAAATGACGGCATACTGTATTATACAGCAATTAACATTATGCAATTCAGTTCATTGGCTGTTTTCACCCAAAATCAAATCCCTTTGAGGTACACATCAGACTTCCCCGTCCTTCCGCATCACCCACCAAGCAGAGCCAGGTCCTTGAGCAAAAGCAATCCCATGGATGGGTTTGCCTTTACCTGAGGCAGGAGTAACCCAGACTGTCTTCCCCAGCATATTTTTTACATGCACTACAGGGACTTTATCCCCTTCTACAGTATGTAAGAGGTTTGATTGGGCAGGGCCAGCTCAGTTGGCAGATCCTCTAGTGTTGACTAACCAGGTGGCTTTTGCTAAATGTGTATCCCAATGTTTGAATGTTCCACCACCCATTGCTTTCAGTGTAGTCTTTAACAGTCCATTGTATCGTTCAATTTTCCCAGAGGCTGGTGCATGATAGGGAATGTGATAGACCCGCTCAATGCCATGCTCTTTGGCCCATTTGTCTATGAGGCTGTTTCGGAAATGAGTTCCGTTGTCTGACTCAATTCTTTCTGGAGTGCCATGTCGCCACAGGACTTGTTTTTCAAGGCCTAGGATAGTGTTCCGGGCAGTGGCATGGGGCACGGGATATGTTTCCAGCCATCCAGTGGTTGCTTCCACCATGGTGAGCACATAGTGCTTGCCATGGGGGGTTTGTGGGAGTGTGATATAATCAATCTGGCAAGCCTCTCCATATTTGTATTTCAGCCACCGTCCTCCATACCAAAGAGGCTTTAACCGCTTGGCTTGTTTGATCGCAGCACATGTTTCACATTCATGGATAACCTGTGCAATAGCGTCCATAGTTAAGTCCACCCCTCGATCACGAGCCCATCTGTATGTTGCATCTCTTCCTTGATGGCCTGAGGTGTCATGGGCCCACTGAGCTAGAAACAATTCACCCTTATGTTGCCAGTCCAGATCCACCTGAGCCACTTCAATCTTAGCAGCCTGATCTGCCTGCTGGTTGTTTTGATGTTCTTCAGAGGCCCGACTCTTGGGTACATGAGCATCTACATGACGCACTTTTACAACCAGGTTCTCTACCCGGGAAGCAATATCGTGCCACAATGTGGCTGCCCGAATGGGTTTGCCTCTGTGCTGCCAGTTGCTTTGCTTCCATTGCTGCAACTACCCCCACAAACCATTTGCCACCATCCATGAGTCAGTATAGAGATAGAGCACTGGCCATTTTTCTCCTTCAGCAATATCTAAAGCCAGCTGGATGGCTTTCACCTCTGCAAATTGACTTGATTCACCTTCTCCTTCAGCAGTCTCTGCAACTTGTCTTGTAGGACTCCATACAGCAGCCTTCCACCTCCGATGCTTTCCCACAAGACGGCAGGACCCATCAGTGAACAGGGCTTCTCATTTTCTGGCAATTTGTTGTACAGTGGGGCTTCTTCAGCATGTAACACCTCCTCCTCTGGTGATACTCCAAAATCTTTGCCTTCTGGCCAGTCCATGATCACTTCCAAGATTCCTGGGCGACTGAGGTTTCCTATTCAAGCCCGTTGTGTAATCAGTGCGACCCACTTACTCCACGTAGCATCAGTTGCGTGATGTGTAGAGGGGACGTTCCCTTTGAACATCCAGCCCAGCACCAGCAGTCGGGGTGCCAGGAGGAGCTGTGCTTCAGTACCAATCACTTCTGAAGCAGCTCGAACCCCTTCATATGCCACCAATATCTCTTTTTTAGTTGGAGTATAGCGGGCCTCAGATCCTCTGTATCCCCGACTCCAAAACCCTAGGTGTCGGCCTCAAGTCTCCCCTGGTGCTTTCTGCCAGAGGCTCCAGGTAGGGCCATTCTCTCCGGCTGCGGTGTAGAACACATTCTTTACATCTTGCCCTGCCCGGACAGGCCCAAGGGCTACTGCATGTACTGTCTCCTGTTTAATTTGTTCAAAGGCTTGTCGTTGCTCAGGGCCCCATTTGAAATCGTTCTTCTTCCAGGTCACTTGGTAAAGAGGGCTTACAGTCTGGCTGTAATTTGGAATATGCATTCTCCAAAAACCCACAACACCCAAGAAAGCTTGTGTTTCCTTTTTGCTAATTGGTGGAGACATGGCTGTTATTTTGTTGATCACATCCATTGGAATCTGATGACGTCCATCTTGCCATTTGATTCCTAAAAACTGGATCTCCTGTGCAGGTCCCTTGACCTTACTTTGTTTTATGGCAAAACTGGCCTTCAGAAGGATTTGGACTATTTTCTTCCCTTTCTCAAAAACTTCTTCTGCTGTATTGCCCCACACAATTATGTCATCAATGTATTGCAGGTGCTCTGGAGCCTTACCCTGCTCCAGTGCTGTCTGGATCAGTCCATGGCAAATGGTAGGGCTGTGTTTCCACCCCTGGGGCAGTCGATTCCAGGTATACTGGATGCCCCTCCAAGTGAAAGCAAACTGTGGCCTGCACTCTGCTGCCAAAGGGATTGAAAAGAAAGCATTTGCGATATCAATTGTGGCATACCACTTGGCTGCCTTTGACTCCATTTCGTATTGAAGTTCTAACATGTCTGCCACGGCAGCACTCAGTGGTGGTGTAACTTCATTCAGGCCATGATAGTCTACTGTCAGTCTCCACTCTCCATCAGATTTTCTCACTGGCCATATGGGACTGTTAAAGGTTGATCGAGTCTTGCTGACCACTCCTTGGCTCTCCAGTCGACGAATCAGCTTATGGATGGGAATCAGGGAGTCTCGGTTGGTGCGATATTGCCGCCTGTGCACTGTTGTGGTGGCAATCGGCACTTGTTGTTCTTCAACACTCAACAACCCCACAACCTAAGGGTCCTTTGAGAGACCAGGCAAGGTAGACAGCTGCTTAATTTCTCCTGCCTCCAATGCAGCTATACCAAAAGCCCACCGGTACCCTTTCGGGTCCTTGAAATACCCTCTCCTGAGGTAGTCTATGCCCAGGATGCACGGAGCATCTGGGCCAGTTACAATGCGGTGCTTTTGCCACTCATTCCTGGTTAGGCTTACTTTGGCCTCCAATACAGTCAGCTCTTGAGATCCCCCTGTCACTCCAGAAATACAAATGGATTCTGCCCCTATATAGCTTGATGGCATTGAAGTACACTGTGCACCGGTGTCTACTAGAGCTCTATACGTCTGTGGGTCTGGCGTGCCAGGCCATCGAATCCACACAGTCCAGTAGATCCGGTTGTCCCTTTCCTCCACCTGGCTGGAGGCAGGGCCCCTCTATTTCTGATCACTGTTGCTCATGGTTTGTGTATATGAGTCAGAAGTTCCTTCATCACAATCAGAATTAAGATCAGCTCTTCTATTCTGTCTGAAAAAACTCTGATCTACCCCGTCTCTGGAAATTGGAGAAACAAGTTTCCTGGAAGAGCCCCCTTTTGTGCTTGTTTTTCTTTGCAACTCGCGTACTCGTGCCTCTAGGGTCGAGGTAGGTTTTCCATCTGATTTCCTCATGTCCTCTCCATGGTCACGCATGTAAAACCATAGAGTGCCCCGTGGTGTGTACCCTCGATATTCTTTTCCTTGAGCAGAAGGGTGCTTACTTCTAATGGCTGAGATACTGGTCTGTACAGGAGGGGAGTAGGACATATGCTTTTCGAGTCATTCAAACTTCTGGGACAGTTTATCCACAGCAGAGAGAGGGAAGAAGAGATACTTTCTTCGTATTCCTGGAGCTGGCTAGCCACTTCATCCACTGTTGGTCTCTCTCCAGCTTTCCAGTTCATCGTTGCCCATGTGTTGGCATATGATGTTGGTGCGCTCCGTAACAACTTCCGCCACATGGGTCGTGTGCACCGGACACTATCTGGATCTTTGGGCAACTGGTCATTGTCCAGGTCACTATAAATCACTTCCAGGACAGCTAATTCCCTCAGGTACTGGGTACCTTTCTCCACGGTGGTCCATTTGCCTGGGCGATGTATGACATCTTCCTTGAAGCGATATCTTTCCTACATGGCTGACAGTAATCGCCTCCAGAGGCTGAGGATTTGTGTCCCTTTTCCAATCACTTTATCAATGCCCCCTTCCCTAGAAAGGGATCCCAGCTGCTTGGCTTCCTTGCCCGCCAGTTCCAGGCTACTGGCCCCATTATTCCAGCATCGGAGCAACCAGGTGACAAGGTGCTTTCCTACACGACGGCTGAAATCTTTTTGCATATCTCGCAGCTCACCCAAGGATAGAGACCGTGTGGTTTCTGTCTCATTTATGAGCTCTTCCTCTTCCTCCTCCTTTTGTGATGGCCCTGGTCTTTCATCCTCCCTTTCTAAATGAGTTGACTTTCGCTTCCAAGCTTTCTTCTTGTGTATAGGGGCAACTGATACCGGCACAGGTTGGTTCCCTGGTTCAACTGCAATGCCTGTCGCTGGGGTTTGAGTAGCTACAGTGCATGTTGCAGGGGTTGGAGTAGCCGTAGTGCCTGTGTCCACAGTTCGGGTAGCTACAGTGGGTGTTGCTGAGGTTGGAGTAGCTGCAGTGCCTGTGTCCACAGCTGGAGTAGCTACAGTGGGTGTTGCAGGGGTTGGAGTAGCCGCGGTGCCTGTGTCCGCAGTTGGAGGAGCTCCAGTGGGTGTCGCTGGGGTTGGAGTAGCTGCAGGGCCTGTTGCATCTTTGGATGGTATATAATTTACGTAGGAGTCTAACCCTGAGTAAAAACCAAACCATATTCAGGAGACCTAGCAATAGGACCATGCTGGTTTGAACATCCCAAGGATATTCAACATTCTCAAGAACTGTTGTAATTAGCTCAGAGAAGAAGGGGAAGATGGAGTAAGGTGACTCCCCCACAGTCTGGCTCTCCAAGGATAAAAAGTAAAATGTATAATTCTTCATAATTCCCGATAGATGGTTCCCAAAATACAGAGGTGACAGCAATACTGAGTAAAAATATGAGCTTAATTTGATGACCAATATTTTTATCATAGCATAAGCCAGTATTACACAGTACAGCAGAACAGTAACTTTAATCCACTTGCGAAAAGTGATAGCCAGCAGCACAGGGAGTGCATACAGCAGGTAAGGTGTTACATAAAAGAACTCTGAGAACAAGGACAACAACTCTGAGAGCAAATAAAACAACATTGCAACCAGCAACTATTATACAAATATAACGAATGCTTATCACAAATTCGTTTTTAAAATGTTCAGATCTATCGTTATCTCAATCCTTCGAGCCCCACGTTGGGTGCCAAAATAGGGCTGTCATGGTTTAACCCGACTGGCAACTAAGCACCACGCAGCCACTCACTCACTCCCCCCCTCCCTCAGTGGGATGGGGGAGAGAATCGGAGAAAAGAAAAAAAAAGTAAGACCCGTGGGTTGAGATAGAGACAGTTTAATAATAGAGAATAATAATAATAATAATAATAATAATAATAATAATGGTAAGAGAATATACAGAATATATAAAGCAAGTGATGCACAATGCAATTGCTCACCACCCACTGACCGATGCCCAGCCCATCCCGAGCCATGATCACTCCCCCCGAGCCGCGATCACACAGCCCGAGCTGCGACCACTCTGCCCGCGACCAACCAACTAACCCCCCCAAGCATGATGTTGTATGGTATGGAATAGCTCTTTGGACAGTTTGGGTTAGCTGTCCTAGCTGTGCTGTACTCCCAGCTTGTTATGCACCTGGCCGAGCAGGAGAAGCTCAAAAAGTCCTTGAGTAGTCTGAGCACTACTTGGCAACAACTAAAAACATCAGTGTGTTATCAACATTCTTCTAGTCCTAAATCCAAAACACAGCACTGTGCTAGCTACTATGAAGAACATTAACTCTATCCCAGCCGAAACCAGGACACTCCTTAACTTATTGACCCCTGAAACTCCATGTGCCAGTTGCCTAAAGCCTCCACAGCCCTTCTTCCCGACTTGCTCAGTACCATGGGCTCTTACTTGCTCTGACTCCCTTGACAATATGGTGAAAATGTATTTTCCCTCACTGAGAAGTCTTTACTGTGGCCTTAACATGAACAACCTCGACATCTGCTTCAGAAAGGCAATGAGCAACACACACCCAAAGGGCTGCTATAACCTAAAACACAGGGCTAGTCTGTGCAAATCACAGTGATTATTGTCCTATAACATTGTGTATCCCCACTACTTAGATTTCGGTATGGTTTTCTTCTGCAGCTTCAGTACAACAAGACACATGATTAACTTAAAATCATAGAATCATAGAATCATTTAGGTTGGAAATGCATGAGTAGTCTCATTAAACTCAAGAAAATTACTCACATGCTTACTATGTGTTTAAGTAGTTTGCAGAATCAGCATTAACGTAGGAGGCGATCCATAGACCTCTCTACTTCTCATATATTAAAGTTTGGGAAGGAGAGGAGGCTTTAATATAAAAGCTGAAAAAAACCCTAAGTATGCAGCAGGTATGAAAATCTTAGTTTATGCAATAAAATTGAAATGCAAAGATTTTATATATTTGATATATAACATTAAACATGTTGATCTATGGGTCTATCTATATTACTCTATGTTTTTATATTATGCATATTACAATATTGCCTAATAGTATCTCTTAACGGCATTTGCAAGTCATCTAGGTTGCATTTACTTGTATTGATCTTGTATATATTGCTGTGGCACCTCTTGTGTTGTGCTTGTGCTTTGTAAATTCTTCCAATACATAACATGAGGTGAGAGAAATGCAATGAATTGGAGTCAGAAAAAGTCAGGGAAAGATATGCAGATGTATGAAATTTGTGTTAATGTTTCTTTCTTTTAAGTAATCATCTGCTTTAGTTTACTATTTCAGTGCATCTCTGAAATATTCAGGGGTTTAAGAACTATATAATTACATTTTTTATAAAGAAGAATAAAAAAACACTCAGAATTTAAGCCATTCTTAGAACCCAAAAAAGATTCAGACCCAAAGAAAGCATTAGGTTTTTGTGAAAAAGACTGCACAATCTGTTGCTTTTTATGATCTGTGACCCTCTCAGTAAAAAATAATTCATTACAGTTTGTCCTGTTACATTACATCACCAAAACTGGGAATAGTGTAATAAATAATCTTTCTGACACAGTTTGTCTTTTGATTTAGTACTTGCATTTTGAGTCCCTTTATTAGCATGGAAATATAAATGTGTTCCTGTATTTAAATGTTTTGCCAACAGTGAAATAAGTTGGTGCATCAAATAAGTATGATTTAATAGTTCGTGGCGTTGTGTTCTGCCTTTCTAACAGAATTATCACTCTCTTTTACTTGTAATTCCACTTGCCTTAATAGATTATTTTGTCAGTCCATTGAGTGGCTGTTTAATTTTGGGTTTTACTGTAGATGAAAAGAAATACAGGAGCTTATGAGTTACACTATCATAAACAGAAGGTAATACACAATAACTGAACACAAAATGTAGTATTTCAATACCTGCAGATTTTTCTGCTGCTCATGTATGGGCTGTTGGTAAATACCATTTTTAGGAGGAAAAAAAAAAATAGGATTTCATTTTGTAAAATGTTAATATTTCAAAGTTATTGGCTTCCTGCTGAGATGGTATAAACTGACATAGCTACATGAAAAAGCATTGAAACTCTGAACATACAGATTAGATAAAAATTTGACCTTGTTGGCTCAGTTATTTCTTTAAAGAAAAGGAAGACACTTGTGTGGAAAGTAACCTTAAAGGAGAGATGGGGGTCTGTTTCCTTTTCTGGGGAGGCAGAAACCCTGGAGGGCAGCGATGTAAAGCTAACTTGAGACTGGCAACGCATTTTTAGGGAGGCAGTCACAAGTTTCACATAGGCCTCTCATGGGCTAGTATGGAGCTTCTACTTTGAAGGCTGTCTCGGTGGCAATGCTGGGAAGGAAACTGTCTCTCTGGGTCTTGCTGCCTCTCCAGAGGGAGTAGAGGGAGTCATCTGTGTACTCAGGACTTCTCCTACTATGCCTTTCCGTAAATAGAGCTTACCTGTTCCCATCTGTGAAGGAAGGATGCTGCAGCCCCACCTCATCCATCTACCAGGGTAGAAGAAATTTTGCTGCGATGTCCTTTTCCATAAAGCACTGTGCACCAGCTCCTGCCATTGCTTTTCACCCTGAACTGTGTAGCTTTCCCCTATATGTTTCTTTTACCCCTTGCTTTCCAGACTTTCCATTGCTTAGATACTTGACTCATGGAAGACAACCTTGGCTTCACTGTGTTTTTAAAAGGGACACGGGTGCTGTAGTGTTCTGGATCACCAGAATAAGATCTTTTATGTTGTAGATACCAGTAGCCCTGAAGTACCTATATTACTGTACAAAGATAGTCTAAAACATTTTTGTGTTTGTTCGGTGTTTGAAAAAAATTGGCCACTTATGCTTGGTGAGTGAGTCCTAAAATGTATTATAGATCTTTGGTACCAGGGTAGACTTTCAGTCTTACATTTGAGAAGTAAAAGTCAAGTATAAGATTTATATTTATCTAGTAAGAAGGCAGACTACAGGTTCCTGAAATCAATGACTCTCAAAATTGCCTAAACATTGAATGATATGCATGAATAATTTAAGAATGTTTTGTTAAATGTGCAAAAGTCAAGTTATCCTTGCAGTGAGACTCATTGTAAATCGCCAGCAATTTACTGTGTTTCTGAAAACCACAGGCAGCAATTTACAGACAAGATTAGACCTGTTACTATACACATGTGACATTTTCTTGATTTAAACTGTCATTCTGAAAAGCTGTTAACTGACAGCCAGAGTTTGGAATGAGGTTATAAAGTTTACTGAAGGACTCCTTACCACTGAGGTTGAGCTATATTTCTGCTCGGGTAGAGAAGAGCACGTAGACCTCCTACCACAACTGAAGTATGTGTGCATGCAAATTAGCACTTTCAAGGGAAATTATACATGATCTTTTTAGACATTCATGTGCTGCAGTGGTGTGTGGTGCTGTGATGACATTTTACATCTCATAAACACAGTAATATATTTTCGAAATACCTTCTTTCTTCTGAGGTAGGTCAGAAATTCTGACTGTAAGTGCTACAGATGGCTGGCAATGTAGCAATAGGCATCAGCTTTGTCATTTTGTCTGCGCCCTGTAACTGAAGTTTAATGAAGCCATTTCTGAATATGATCTGTTGGGTTCCAGAATATCATGTTGGGCCAGAGGAGAGAATATTCAGCTTCATTTACTTATTTTGAATTACCAACTAAGCTTCAAGTCTTCCTACCAACTCAGTTCCCATTATATTTCCATAGCATGTAGACATGCAGTACTTGACCTAAGGAATATATTTCATTGCTGTCTTAACTACCTTCTCTTTGACATCATGGGACCTGTTTCAGTATAATTGATACCTTTTCTTTCTCTAGTGACCTTCAGAAATGAGCATGCACTCAGACATGCACTTAGATACCCTGATGTTCTACAGAAGTTATTTTTGACATGAAATAACTCCTGTTCAGGTTCTCTGTCTTTTAAATAGTTGCAAAGTACTTTCTGGTAGTCACTCATTCAAAACTTGTCCAGTTTTGCAGGCCATTGGTCTGAATAGGTCCTGAATGAAGTCATCACAGTTAGTGAGTCATCCAGGAACTTCCAAAATAGAAAAAAAAAAGGGAACTTAAATTTCTTTTGCTAAAAGCCCATCTTGTAAGGTATGCTCTACAGGTATGATAAAGCTTTTCCAAAATTTTCACTGAAAGTTTCGATCTGAAAATTCCTTATTTATTATGAGGAAATCAAATTCTTCTTACCAGGGTTATGACATCCGTAGATTTTGCATAGAAGATTTTGCATAAAAACTTTTTTGCATAAAAACTTAAGACAACTCTGCTTTCAATAACTCTCTGAGGAGGGAGGAAGCCAGTCAGCCTAAAACTGCATTGCCTGGAATATTGTGGACATTGTGTCCAAGTGAGTAAAACCAGAAATTAACACCATTGACAGGACACTCTTTCCTTCGCCTTCTGTGAGGTGGCTGTACTGGCCACATAGTTCTCTTTCCTTTGGTGGAACATTAGTCAAAGTCTGCCTCCACAACACAAGACTGTAGCAATGCTAAGTGGTAGAGGCCATGATGCTAATGGTAATGCACAGTGCTGCTGTCGCGAGATCTCCTGCCTCACATCTAAGTATGTGCGCTCACCTCACTGACTGCTAGTATGAGTTATTCAGTCTCCCAAGGAATTCAGCAATGCTGTTTTGAGGATAAGCAAGGCAAGAGTAAACTCCGCCTAAAGCTATCTTAGAATTTTTTTTTTTATTCCTTGCATTTCAAATCAGCCTACTCCAAATTAGTATCTCCTTTCATCTTTGATTTATCTGAATGCCAACCCTCACCCTGTTTTTCTCAAAAACGAAAGCTGTGTCAGTTCTTTAATAAATTACTGGTTTTCTTTCCCCTTTTAACTTCCATGGACAAGAATAGAAGATGTTAGAACATCACAGAAATTAAAAAGTGAAGTGGTCAGTGAATACAGATTAGTATTAGCCCATTAGTCTGGCATTATGTGAGTTATTTCATAAGTCAGATCAATATTACAAAACCTAGTTCCAAGCAGCCTGTGAAATCTTTTGTCAGCTTTTGATTTTTCAGAAGTATGAAAGGCAGCTTTAAATTGGGTCTGCAAGAGTAATTATTTTACCAGCCAGACCTCAAGTATGAAAGATATGGGCTGCATGTTATTCATAGGGTCATAAGATCTGACCTGATAACAGAAGCACTACTTTGAATTATGTGGAAGAAACACGGTTCCTTCACGCATAGTCTTTTCTTTAAAAAAACAAAACAAAACAAAACCAACCTTCTTGTATGAGAAGTGACTGAATGCAAATTTCTAGCTCTTTTGAAGTGTTACAAACAAGCTCTATTTCCAGTGTGGAATCTAAACAAGGTAGGATGCCAAATTAATTTTTGTAAACACACTTTAGAGTTAGTATTAAATACTTTGTTCTCATGTGCGAGCTCTTTTACTTTGTCTCTTTCTGATGCTCTACAAATGTTAGTCCCTCCAAATAACCACCCATGGACTATTTGCTGTTGGTCTCCCTCTGATCTTGTGCAATGCCTTGTGTTGATCTTGGCCACCTGATATCTAAACACACAAAAGGTCTTTAAATAGATACTGGTAAGTACCAAATAGCACCATGAAAGAACAATAAGCAAGAAACAATCTTAAATTGCTACCATACGTATTGCCCTGTCTCAAGTATAAATACTTGATTTAAAAACCAGTCTGATTAAAGGCTGTTTATTTAGAAGACTTGGTTTAAAAAAGTTGATTGTAGCATTGTGGCTAAGCATATCCTAACAATACTGTTGATGATTCTTTTATGTTACTCAATTTATCCATGCACTGCATCTGGTTTTATCTGATGAAGGTGCTGTCAACTGTTAGAATGAATTAACTTGGAACCCTCCGCTCCAAAATGTAATGTAATAAAAACTAATCCTGCAAAGAAACTTTGTTTCTGTTAGTTTCATTATAATTTTAAATGAAACATGTCAAAACAATGTAATCAAAGCAATAATAAATCATCAGGTGATTTAAATCACCAGGTGACCCATCTAGTGGATGAGGGAAAGGCTATGGATGTTGTCTACCTGGACTTCAGCAAGGCCTTTGACACCGTCTCCCACAGCATTCTCCTAGAGAAGCTGGTGGCTCATGGTTTGGACAGGTGAAGGAGAAGAGGAGGCTGAGGGGAGACCTTATCACCCTCTACAACTACCTGAAAGGAGGCTGTAGCAAGGTGGATGTTGGTCTCTTCTCCCAGGTAACAGGCGATAGAACGAGGAGGAATGGCTTTAAGTTGTGTCAGGGAAGGTTTAGGTTGGACATTAGGAAAAAGTTTCTTCACTAAAAGAGTTGTTAAGCATTAGAAGAGGCTGCTCAGGTAAGTGGTGGAGTCCACATCCCTGGCAGTATTTAAAAGACTTGTAGATGTGGTGCTTAGGGACATGGTTTAGCGGTGGGATGGCAGTGTAAGGTTAACGGTTGGACTTGATGATCCTAAGTGTGTTTTCCAACTTCGATGTTTCTATGATTCTATGATTCAATGAGGGTGAAAATTTAGTAATTAGTGACTTGTTTGGAGATCCGTGGGTTATTGGACATAATTAAGGAATTCTCTGTCAGTGGAATATCCAAATCATGGTTTAAAATGTTCTGTAACACACAATTTATAAGTTGTTGTTACTGTGAGTTTCTGACTCTTTGGCTTGTTTTATCTTTATGCAAGAAGGATCTTATTTCATATGCTTCCACCAAAAGAGCAGTAATGGAACAAGTGACTTTATGGAAAACTCAGCTTTGTTAAAAACACATTCTGCTATCTGTGGATTTCTGTTTAAGTATGTCAGGCAACATTTTCCCTTAATATCTGTGAGTGCTCTCAAGCCCTGTCATTTTATCACCAATTTTTATATTGGAAAACGTAAGCTGCTTTGACATCTACCTATCAAAAATTTTTGAGAAGCATGAGTCATCTGGGGTCAATTCAGCAGGGAAAATGTGTTTTGATGAACAAAGAAGGTAAAAAATTGCTGAAAAAGACGAAAGCATATTCTTAATCTCAGTAGTTTGGAATGAAAAGATTTTTAAGAAAATAACCAAGATATTTTGCAGAGAATTTATGGAATATATTGTAATGAACAGGTTGTAGGTAACTGTAGGTAATTTTGTCATGTGTTGCCTTTGAGCATATTGTGTAAACTTATGGGTTCTGCTATGAAAGTGGGATAGAATATTGCAGTTGTGAGTTTAATAGCCGGATGTGGTGGTGGCTGTAGACTCCACATGAAGGTGGACAAAGGACGTTGTGGTTTGAATTTAGTGTGTTATTTTTTTGATCAAAAGTTCCATTGCTCATTCTATCCCATCAGCAGTCTTTGTAGACAGTATAGGAACATGAGTCCTCAGAGGGGAGAACACTATAAATTCACTAGATTAAGTTTTTTGCAAATGTCTGGGTCCCTCACTACAAGAAGGACATTGAGGTGCCTGAGCATGCCTAAAGAAGGGCAACAAAGTTGATGAAGAGTCTAGAGAACAAGTCTTATGAGGAGCAGCTGAGGGAACTGGGGATGTTTAGCCTGGAGAAAAGGAGGCTGAGGGGAGACCTTATCACTCTCTACAAGTGCCTGAAGGAGGGTGTAACGAGATGGGTGTCAGTCTCTTCTCCCAAGTAACAAGCAATAGGATGAGAGGAAATGGCCTCAAGTTGTGACAGGGGAGGTTTAGATTGAATATTAGGAAAAAGTTTCTTCACCAAAAGGGTTGTCAAGCATTGGAAGAGTCTGCCTAGGGAAGTGGTTGAGTCCCCATCCCCGGAGGTATTTAAAAGACGTGTAGATGTGGTGCTTAGGGACATGGTTTAGTGGTGGACTTGATGGTGTTAGGTTAATGACTTGGTGATCTTAAAGGTCTTTTCCAACCTAAATGATTCTGTGAATCTATGTAGTACATCTATGTGAATCTAATTCAATAGCAGATTTAAATAAATAATATTGGAATTTTCTACATAAATATCCAGCCTTGTATTATATTCTGGAGAGGAGAGAAGGATCAAGATAATGTATGAGATGCATAAGCAGAATGCCTAATTAAAATATGTTTCAGCTGGGACAGGCTTGTGAAGTGTTAAGGGACCATGACCTCAAGCTTACAGGATACCATTCTCTGGAGACCATCCTAAGTCATAATGTGATTCCTAACCATTAACTATCCTGAATCACGTATTCATATTTTTTCCTCCAGAGCCAGTGTTTTTTGGGGGATAATTCATTAATTGCTTATTGTACAGTAATGATAAATCATAGTTTGGAGAGGTTAGTGTTTATTTTTATATAAAAACTTTTAATACTTACTTTTAGTAAAAAGAAAACAAAAAAAGAAAGAATGAAAAAAAACCCGAAACACACAAACAAGCAAAAAACTAGAGCCCTGACAGTTTGTTCCATAATCAGATCCACATGTATCAACAGGAAGACGTGCCCTCACTTCACTGGCACATCTACATATGTGAAACATAGTGGAAAAGTTTATTTGAAATGTGAACTCTATGTTTATGGCCTTTGTGGATATGATTGAGGGTAAGAAGCTGCTAATTTACTCATAATCTTAATTAAAATATGTCTGTTGGTTCTAGAAATTTTTTTACAAGTATCATTAAAGCAATTGTTTCTGTTGCTCTTGTGGAAATTTGTGTTGTTTCTGGTAATTCAGAATTCAAGAAAGTCAGTTTAATTTTAAAAGAAGGCTTGAGTTTTTCTTACCTTATTGAAACCAGTTTGCTCATCCAGAGTGCCGTCTTCCATTGGAAGAACATTATTTTCTTGGTTTAGGCTGCTCTTGCTTTAAACTTCTTACAATAAACTCCATGTGACAGGTCTCCATCTCCATGGGCAGTTGAGTATACAACTAGGCCCTATAGAGATACCTGGTTGGGAGAGTTGTTCCTTTTGTGCCATTCAAAGAAGGATAAAGAAAATTGGTTTTTACATCTTTGTCTGAAAGTATTTGAACTCCCTCATCTTGATGGAGGGTAGTATCTGCAGTTTCGACATTCTGGGTGCTGGTATCTAATAAGTTGCTATTTTCTTTAATAAAAGCTTAAAGAACTTTTACTTTCCTGATCTACACATCTCCATTTTAATTATGACTTTTACATTAATTGCCTTTCAAGCCAGCTCTATGTGTCTTTTATATTGGGAAGTCATATATATAACATGTGAAGTCTTTTCTGGTGTGTATTGAGCAGCAGCCCTACTACTACTACAGCTGGAAGAGGGTGAAAAATACAATTTTAATTTTCCCCATTTCCCTCAGAAATCATAAAGCTTGTCCATTTCCCAGCCATCAAGCTACTAACACACCCTTCCATACTGAAAGTATGGATATATCAAAGCCTGGTCTTAAAAAGGCTGACATTTACATAATTTTTTAGGTCACTGATTAAAGTAATGAAAGGTGCCAGTTAGTCATTTGAGAACCACAAGATACATTTACCTGAAAGGTCAGGTAAATGCAGGAGCTGGCGCAGAAAGCTGTGAGGTTGGGCATTAATTCCAGCAGGTTTCTTGGTATCGATTACACAGATTGCGAGTGCTCATTTGTAGGCCAGAAGGCAGATACATCTCTTTGCAGGCCATTTGTCTCCTTTTGTTTCTTAATTAATATCACAGATCTGAAAACTTGTGGTAATGAAATTGGCCTGTTAATTAGGCTAGTCTTTAGCAGCAAGGTTTTGATATCTTAGGTTTTTTACAGTGCAGTTAACAGCAGTCTTGTTAAAATTTATGCTTGTTTTCCTTTTGCAAAGTTGCCTATAATTGAAGTAGTTACAATAATGTGAGAAATAAGCACATTTTCTGCTTGGTAACCATTTTAATGTTAGATTTCAGAGAAGAATACTAATTTTAAAACTTGATTTTTCCCTGGATGTCTTTAACCTGCTGCTTTTTACAATTAATATCTTACATAGGAAAAAAAATGGGTTAATTTCTTTTTTTATTTCAAACATCTGGCAATAATTTTCATGATGTAAAGCATTGTATCACACATTTTGATGCAACTTTCATTGGCACAGTCTGTTTTCTCTGATGATTGTGTAGATTTTTTCCCAGAGTAACAGAAGAGGTGCTTTATTTCTTTTTAAGAGTAAAAAAAAATAAGGCATAGCTGAAAAATGAGAAGAGGGACAAAACCACCAATGAAATACTTAGACATCTTAGAGAGTGCTTTGTAAGGAAGATGTTCTGTTTGGTGTAAATTAATTTTCTGGTTTGACATCCACCTTAAATTAGAAGACAACACTTTTTTTTCATTTCTAAGAGACTGTGACTTCATGTTAAAAAGTAAATAATATTCTTTAGCTCAGTGTTGTTCTAGGCTGAATTCTTAAGAAGTTATCACTAGAAATCAATGATGAAATCCCATCCATGTTGACATCTCATTCTGTGCCCTATATGCAGCCCTTGTGGTTCACAGGTTCAGTCACATAACCTTTCATTACCTCCTCATATTTATATCATTTAGGTCACTAAAATGAGTATTACTTTATTTTAGCTCATCTTTATTGGAGTGAATTATATTTACATCAAATAGATGAGAAGTGTAAGTCAGAAGACAGGAGTGGATTTATTAGAAGGGTAAGTGATCCCTTTGTAGTGTTAAGGTCAGAAATATTTTCACATCATGAAATATTATTGCACGTTTTGGATCTCCCCTAGGAGATGGCTGTAGGCAGGTGCAGTAGGCATAATTGTTCAGATACACAGACAAAAAAAGCATCTTTAAAATGAAATCTTACATTATCCTTTTTCTTTTTTTTTTACTTTGTGTGCTAGTGTGATCTTCCTTTAGGAAATGTCCAGGATACTATGTTATCCTAAGGTAATTGGAAGGGGTAGAAAATATTTTCGGAACCTGAACATCTTCTAAATAAACTAGTCAGAATAAAGGAATCTATTAGAAAATGCTTTTGTGAAATCTATGAATAATCTTTCACAGCCCATGACCTTGTGTATCCCCAAAGATATTACATATATTGACCAAAGCAATGAAATAACATACTATAGGTTGCCATACATTGCTCACATTCTCCAGAAAGCATCATGATTAGGAAGAAAGATTGCATATATCAGCTCCCTCAAAACTAAGATTTAAATTGTTTTAAAACTGCTGTAGCAGAAATTGCACTCCAGTTTTAGCTATGATTTCTACCTCTGTTGTACATTTTACATTACTTTTTCTGTACATTTAAACCAAACAGTAGAACTCAGAAAAGTTTAATAACATCTCATACTTGGCTGCTAAAGTAACTTTGCTAATTGAAAATTTCATCTCAGTGGCATTGCTCTTGCCATTTTTATTAAATCTTGACAGACTTCACAGTTTCTGTCTTTACTTGATTATTTTTTCCTCAGGGTTTTCTGAACATTTTTCCCCTTTTGAAACATAATATAATATAACGAGGCTGTTGGATAAATCTGGCAAATGAGAGACACATCCAGTTGGTATTTCCTAGGCCAGCCAAGTGAAGCAAGTATCGCAAAGCAAAAAAAAAAAAACATCCAGGAACAAATAGTGTCCAATGGTGCATCCTGTTAAGGACAGTTCCATTTCCCGAGCTAACATGTAAAAGGGGGCTGGATTAAGAAAAGTGGATGTAAAAGACACTTACTCAGTCACCATATATAGTCTTCTGAATAATCAACAGTCCTGTCATATAATTTCTTTTATAAACTAATAAGTGTATTACATATAATGTGATTATGTGATCCAGTGTTGTTTTATTTTGGATTGACATGGATTTTATGATCCACATACCACATAATAATTTGCAGTTGCAAGTTCTGGATTTGTTGGATAACATGATGGACCTGTCTTGACACTAAGTATTTTTTATGCTCTTAAGAGACAAGATAAGTAAAGGGGTTTATTATTTTCCTCTTTCTCTACACTTAAGTATTGCAACTGCCTCTGTTATACAAAGACCCTTATCCAAGACTGCCGCTTTATAAATTCAGGACACCATCTAGCATCATAAAGAAAACAGCTGAATCCTTTTTCAGATAACCAGTTATCCAATATCACTTTCTACAGCTACCTGAAAGGAGGGTGTAGTGAGGTGGCTGTTGGTCTCTTCTCCCTAGTAATGGGTGATAGGATGAAGGGAAATGGCCTCAAGTTGTGCCAGGGGAGGTTTAGGTTGAACATCAGGAAAAATTTCTTCACAGAAAGGGTTGTCAAGCATTGGAATGGGCTGCCCAGGGAAGTGGTTGAGTCCCCATCCCTGGTGGTATCTAAAAGACAGGTAGACGAGATGCTTAGGGACATGGTTCAGAGGTGGGATGGCAGTGTAAGGTTAATGGTTGGACTTGATGATCTTAAAGGTCTTTTCCAACCTAAATGATTCTATGATTCTATGAATTGGTCACAGCCATATGAAAAGTGCCTGTAATAGTTGTGTCATTTTGTTCTTAAATTTAACTGCACTGAGGGTCTCTAGATAGATCTGATAGGGCTACAGATGAGCCAGAGTGATTATATTGTTTTATAGGAGTGTTACATTGTTGTAAAGGAAAGCACTTTTCTGTATTCAGAGATAACTGTAAAAACCCAAGAAAAAAGAACTTTCTTCAGTACTTTTGAGTTAGAGCTGTTAATGACAAGCCATATCTTTGCATGAACTGCAGCAAGTACATAACTTTTCTTCTCTCCCCTGATTCTCAGCCTTCTCTGACAATAGAAATATGGAAAGTTATAGTTCATCATTTTTGGGATGAGAAATGAAAAATGAGGAAGTCGGCAAGTTAAGACATGGCATAAGTGATCTTTTGATGTGTGTTGAGGAAATATTAAAAATACTGTTCTCTATCCTGGAGTCACAGATCATGTGCTGCCTACAAGACTTTCCAGCTTTGCTTGTGGGCATAGGAAATTAAAAACATAAAAATAAAGCTTGGATTTTCAGAGGAAGCAAAGGATGATGATACCTACTGCTCATTTGGTGTCAGTACTGTTGCCCGTGGTCAAATATGTTGGGACCACTGTTTTGAGATGTAGCCTAAAGTGATATTGTTTCATCTAGTACATTCCAGGTTACAGGTCTATCTCTGACCTCTTTGAGGAAAAGGTAAATGTAGAATATAAGAACAGTTTTTCCTACTGTATCATCCTTTTTTTTTTTCCAGCACTTATTCTACAAAATGACTGTTTTGCATTGCATCAAGGTAATATTTATAGCAATTCTGTGCTCCAGTAAGAGTAGCTCATATGATAAAAAATGCAGTTTTTGTTATGATGGGTGCTGCTTTGTATGCCCATGAGAAGAAGATCTACAGATGCTAAGAATAATCTTCAGAGATCATTTAAAATTTTCAAGACAAGTAAATGGACAACTAAATTTCCCAATGAAAGAGCACCTTTACTTGAAATCTCATGGGAGTAATAGCCCAGCCTCATGTCTCTAATTCTTTTTTCTGATCTAGAGATCTGAGCTGGCCACATTTCCCATGTTGAATGATGTTGTATGTTCTTGCTGAACCACTGTGATGCTATGATCTGTAGTCAGCTGAAGGTAATAGGAGGAAGAAACAAACTGCAGTTGCCATTAACATTGAGGTGATATTTTGGAATCCTTTTTTTCCACTCCAAATTATTGGCACGAAGCTGATGGCTGGGGGAGAGAGGGGTGTCATTTTATTTCTGCATACTAAGCCTAAGATGTCACTAAATAACAGGTATTATTCACTCTTCAAGAGTGAACAGAGCACCCATACTGCACCCAGAGCAATTTGAACAATGTGCTTGAACAATTCTGTAGTTTGATCCCAGTTTTAAGGTTTCTCACCTTCAATGTCTTTTTTTTATCCAAACTGCTAGATAAAGTTGAAGTAGTAAACAGTCTATTTATTTCAGTTCTGTTGACAGCCATCCCTATCTATATGGGACAGCTTATAGAGGCTGGGCTGGGTACAGAGAATCATTAGTTGCTGGAACAGAGCCCAGCCATTAGGAAGTCATTTTTAACACTGGCTGAAAACTCATGAACTGCATTTTAAGACATCATTTTTTTCGGATGCAGTAACTGGCACTGTTCCCAGTGCTGACATTAGAAAAAAAATTGTTAAAAATGTATGCACAACATGTCATCCATATAGACACATATACTTTCACTACACTAACACAGCATTAACGTGTTAAAACTCTTTGTTAAGTGGGGTGGGGGTTGATGTAAGAATAAGATGCAGTAAAGATTTTAGGAGCATTTTCTGCTATGCAGTGCTGCTTTACATGAAGCAGAAGCCATTCGTGTGCAGTGCTCCCATCAGATGCGGTCTGAGGTGCATTAAGTAGGTGTGAGGTGTGTATTGTACACTCTGGATAAGCTTGGTTTAGCGTCAAGAGGAGAATATTTTGTGCTCTGGATGGACGTAGAAGAGATAGGTACTGTAGCAAATTCTAACCTTCGTAAGTGTTTTTTTCCAACAATTTATCTGCTGAAAAGCAGCAAGAGTGACCCCAACTCCCCCAAAGTTTCAGTAGTTTTGGGTTGTTTTGGTTTGTTTCTTCTTTTTTCCCCCTCCTAGATTCACAAACTGAGTGAAAATGGTGATGCTACTGTCTGCTTTTTTCAATTGCCCATGGTCAGAGCACATAGCCGTGATGTGGGGAGAGAGGGGTTCACGGTCTGAACTGCACAGGTGATACTGCCTAAATCACCAGGACTGTCTACAGCAAGGCCAAACATAAGAAGAGATACTTGAAAATTAGTACACTTTATTAGTCACAGCTGGTAGTGAAGGGGCTCTAAGTAAAATAATCATAGGGCTCAACATGAGAGAGAGGTGGTTCTGGGCAAAGTAGCTGGGTACAGGGAATTTTCTTTCCTAATTTTACTGCTGAGTGGACACTTCTGTGCTGTCTTTTTCTGGTTTAGGTCTGGGCCGGACAGGATGTGTTTGATTAAGTTCTAATATTTTTCTCTCCCAGAGTGGACCCACAAGGACTCTTTTTCCCTTGGTGCAGACTAAAGTATCTCCTGTGCAAAGGAATGATTTCAAAAGGAAAATATCCCCCAGAAGAGTATGTAGCTTGTTGTCAAAGGAATTTTCTTAAAAGGCAGATGGTTACAATTTAAATTCCTCCTTTTGATCCAAAAAAGGGTAACTACCTGGATTTTAAGTAGCCTGGCAGAATGCCCTAGAAAAATGGTTCCTCTAAATGGGAAAAGATTCTTATTTCTAGTCACCTTTGTTTCTGATGTTTTATTTTTTGGTAACAATCTGCCTGACCTAAAATATTCTGTGTTGAAGTGAAATATTTATTTGATCCAGAACTACTGTTTCTTTGTTTCAGTTCAGGAAGACATTGAATTTATCTAAAAGAAATTGAATTTATCTAAAAGAAATTTAAGAAAATGCTTCAAAGTAAACCTGAACTCTAATAATGGTCGTTTTTTAAAAAAAAAAAAAAAAAAAAGTATTTAAAACCTTAGTGTTTTCTAACAGGGAAAAGCATTTCCATCTCTGTCATACCCTGTGAGGGACCACTGTTCAGGTATGTGGTCCTGCATATGGTGGTTGCAACAGCACCATGGTCTGGAGCTTTAATCACCTAACTTCCCTAGAAAGGTAACATTTTGTTATTCATTTGTATTAATGTAGTGCTTCAGAATGTCTGCTATGGAGCCCAGACACCCTCTTCCTTTTGTACAAGGCAGAATAAAAGTGGAGTTTCTTTCTCCAAAGTGCTTACAATCTAATTTTTAACCTATTATATCAGTTTTCATTCCAAAAGTTATTTTCCTCAACCTTTCCCATTTTAAGATAAGTCCATTTGAATTCTAAGAGTAATTTTACTTCTCAAAATTAAAAAAAAAAAAAAAGATTTTTTTTCCAAGAGTTTTTAAAATTCATTTTCTCTAGGTGAAAATTTCCAATGCAGAGCTCATTTAAATAGCTGACTCTTCATTTTTAGGAATTGTTAATAAAACTTATCAGGGTTTCCATGATTTATTTATTTATATATGTTTTTAATGTATGTTGCTATTAATTGCAGCAGTAATCACCCTGGTCTCTTGTTGTGGTCTGTACAACAGGCACACATAATAGAAAGTAGATTGAAGGGAAAGCGGTTAAATTGCTCTTTTTCCTGTTAATCTGGCCTGAACCAGCCAGTGTTTGCCATGGTGCCAAGAGAGGTGCAGGGCTGCTAAAGTTGCCATCATTTAAAAATCTAGTTTTGCCCATTTGCAATCACTGAAGCTGCACTGGCACACTTAGCTGGTGTTGAAGTTGAGCACTCCGATTCCTGTATCTGCAGCCCCCATAGTGTTTTGACGTGATGAGGTATTTCTTATCAGTATTAAAAAGAAATGCTGTGTTCCCACACAAGAGATTGCTGAAATAATTCTTCTGTAGATGTTCTGGTTAATTGATGCTAAAATATAGCCCAGGAAATAATATCGATAAAGAAGCTGAAGCCACTATGTAAAAAGACAACATATAAATACGAAGCTCTGTTGCTTTCTTACTTCTGAGAATTTATACCCATTTGTATGAAATATTCCATGCTTTTACACAACACAAATGCTATATAAAAATGTACAAAGGGAGCTGGCCTCCTCCTAGGGGCAGATACATACCTAGATTTCTGAAAAAAAAAGAGTTGCTGCTGCAGTGGATTGCTTGCTTTAGTGTGCTTTGAAAAGGATATATTGGATGTCAAGTGCCCTAGACATTGAGCAACCATTTAGTGGGCTGGCACCAGTGGATTATGCTGTGGCAAACCAGCACTGTATGTCAGAGGAAGACGCTCTTGTGTATTACTCAGTCGGTAAGATCTGTCTCCGAGGGAGCCGAGGATGAGGGCACTATCTTTCAACTCTCATGAATGGGAAAGAAGAGAAGATTGCAGGAGATCACATCTTTCATTCCTGTTATAGATTAAGTGCCACTAGTCAAATGCCTTGCAGGGTCCTTTCTCAAGCTTCGTTCAGCAACTGCCTCCTTCTTTGCTGGCTCTTATATATTGTTTCAGCACTGAATAGATAGATAAGGATGCTAATTGCATTTAGTACCTCATTTGTAAGAGGGGAGCAAGCCAGAAGGGAAGGCAGAAAGATTTTGCATGTGACTCCTGGATGGATACTATGGGGAATGAATTAAAAGCACAGAAAGCAGACACTGTATGAGAAGACAGTCAGAAAACTGTTGAAGCTGGTGAAGCATGGTTTTGCCTTTTGAATGAACAGCTATGACTAGACCTGTTCTGCCTCCTTAAATAATCTTTCATACTTTGACGGCTCCTGGGAATAGTCTCTTTCCCTTCCAGCTAATATGAATTGTGTCAAATATTCAGATCATTATGGTATGTTTTTAAAAGAAGGATGCTGCAATAACACTGTCCTAACTGTGTGGGTCATTTGTCTTATGTAGCTAGGGGTCAGAAGCTGTATTTTCCTTTGGTTCTAGGGAGGAAGAACTGAAAAATGCCTATACTTGTAAGGTAAAATCTATAGCAAACCTAATGCTGGTTGGAGATGTCAATAGCATTTAGTTAGAGATCTAACTAGCTTGGAGGAAATATTTTTGCTACCTTGATTTGAAAGACAGCAGGGAGTAGGTGTGGTAGGGTGCTCACCACTTCTAAACAAGCATGTTGGCAGGGGGAAGCTAATGCCAGGTATTTGTCTACCAGAAGCGTGGAAGGAGGGAAGCCAGTCAGCTTTTCCTCATTAATCGTGAATTTATAACCCCTGCTCAAACTCCCCTCGCTCTATGGTTGAGCTCAATGCAGTGGGTATGGCGGGTGTATGATCTATACCCACACAAGTGAGCATATACGGCATGTTTCTGACCCCATGGGAGCAGTTCACACGGCAGTGTGGCTGAGCATACCATGGCCTTGCCCAGCTCCCCTGGTGCTGTGAGACCCTCCGGCTGAATACTGGCCATTCACGCTTGCTAAGGGCCTGCCCTCTTTCCTCTCTTTCGTGCTTTTTGCCTCAAAACTGGGATGCTAATGCATCTTTAATAGCATTGCGTACTGCCTGCCTTCTTGAATAGTGGGCCTGGCTTTGATCATGCCGTACCAAGTCTGAAGAGTGTTCAAGGAATGAATGACAAAGAAGTATGGCTAAGGTGTAGGGAAGGGATGGATGGGGATGATAGGCAGTTCAGAGGGAGAACAGCAGCAGCCGTAATTCTTATGGTCACTATCGGTCTCATTTCATGGACTCTTGTGCTTGGAGCACAAAACCTGGTTATTGTGAGACTGGACGGAAGGGTCAGATGTCCAAGCCTCCTGTCACACTCGATGGTGAAACAGATATGCCACATGGCTCTCTTCTTTTTTTATAGTATCTTTCAACCAACCTTCAAACTAGGGAATAAACCCTGTGCTGTAAACGAGTCAAAATTAGTAATAAATACTGTCAGAGGGAGAGCAAATAGTGGGAGAGAGAACAGATGAATTTTCAACTTAGTCTAGAAAACCTCAATCTCACAGTGAAACATTTTTCTAATATACCTTTTTTTGACTTTGCTACAAGCAAGGGGGAATGACCTGGGAAATTACCTGCGGTTGAGTCCACCCTGGAAGAGACTTTATAGAGGCATAGGATTCATATTCTAGTGCCAGTAGCTAATATTTTGTATCAGCTTCCAGAACAAAAGAAGGAAGGTATTTTGGCAAAGGAACCTTTTCTTTCTAGCTGACTATCTGAGGATATTTGACAGTATTAACAACGGCATTGAAAAGTTGCATCATTAAGCGTTATTACACTAACACAGGTTTTAAATCTAGGTTTGTCTTACGGGCTTACCTATCCTGGAAAAATCTGTGAAGGACAGTAAGATTTTAATTTATACTAGCTACTGTATCTTAGCACCCACTGTGGAAATCCTGGGCACATAAAATATGTGTATTAATTCAGTTCACTTAATACGTGCTGGTATCCACACTAAGAGTTAAACAAAAGTAGAGAGTGTGCAATAGGCTAGCTTGTTTTGGAGCAAATTCTCAGAAAAGGCATTTATTCCAAGAAGTCCTTCAGCTTCTGCTAAATAGGTGTGTTATCTCGCTCAAGAAACATTTCTGTGTGTTTAACAATTTCACCTTGTGATTGAGTTATTAAGTAGCACAAAGTCTTGGCTCAGTTTTCCTGACCGTCAGTTTCTCATCGAGCTACTCACTACAAACCAGCACAGATGTAAATGTGCTTTTAGGCATTAGTGGATTACTGATGAATTTTTGTTATTGTGATTAGGCATTTTCCACTTAATCTTGTAGCTGTAAAGATGTATTAATGGTGATGAGCACAGCCTCTATTCTACAACACTAAGCTTCCTCAGCAGCTCTTCTTAAAGAAATCTGACTTCCTGGGGATGGAATTTAGCTTTATGTTATAGAAATTGGAGCCATTAGGAGCATTAAAAATGTAGTTCCTACAGCACGATTACTGCAAACATCATCTTGGTTTCTGGAACCTTTTCTAGTGCAAGTCACCAAATCAAACACTGTGGCAGCCTAAGTCCATGTAAAGATTTTTTGCCTTTATTCTGGGGAAGCGAGGGTTGAAACAGAGGAACTGGCATAGCTGAAAGTGCTCTGAATATTGTTCTTCCTATTCTCCCATCCCTCCATCTCTTTTAGTTCTGTCAAACATAATGTTAACTCCTGTGTTGGAGGTTAAGATTTTCTGTCAAATCATCTCTACTGCGTCCCACTTTGAAGTTGTTGAGGTAGGAGACTATGAGAATCTTTTAAAGGTTTGACAGACTTTTTCAAGACCCAGCAGTATAAATCCCTGAGCAACGTGGTCTGTTCTCGTAGCTGACCCTGCTAGGAGCAGAGGTTGGACTAGAGAACCCCTAAGGTCCTTTCCAACCTGAAGTATCCTATGTTCCTATAACAAATTTGATGTCATAGTTTGTCTTTCTTGCAGTCTGGTTAATGAACTTTGGAAGTTGTACTTCCGTCGGTCTTCATGTAGTCCTTGCCTCTTCACTAATTTGGAGTGAGGGAACAGTATTAATTACCACGTTTAGGTGGGTGCCTTCTATAAATGCATTTGGTACCAGCTGGACTTCCCGAAGACTCTGTTGTGCAAATTTTTCTTTATCATGGAGGAATGGGTTCATCTGTGATTTTAAACTTTCTCTTGCTAGGTTTCAAGTGTTCCCAGGAGAAAGAAAAAGAAAAAAAGCTAGCTGAGGCCTGCAGGATTTCTCTTACAGCAATCTGAAATTATAGAAGAATCATCTCCCAGTGGTATAGACACATCTATATGAAGCCTTTTCTCATTTCTTTTGATTAAAGCTTCAAATCAATTTCTTGGTTTGTGGGTTGGTTTGTCTCTCAGCAATTGAGTGAAATACATTCTTCAGTCTCTCATTAGGCCAGTTCTCACAAAATTGTAAGAGCCCAGCTGCTACAGTATCCGCTGTGACTGAACAGGCGGAAAAGATACAGGATGAAGTGTGTTAGTGTCTACTGCCTGAAGCCACCAGCTATTATCCAAAAGCTCTTCTTGGCCCTAGCAACTGCAGTGGTTCTACTAAAAAAAAGGATTGGTATAAGTGTGGTATCAGACCTTCTTTTCAGAACCCAGCATGCCAATTTAATAAGGCCACCTTCACAGCTGGATGCCAAGAGCTGCTTGTGGGTCAGACCATGGCAGGCTGCTTGTGTCTTCCTCTCAAAATAGCATGAAGCAATTGGTTGTAACCCTTGATCCTAACAACTACAATTTGTCATTTTTTTTTTAAAAAAAAGCCTCAGTAAGAACACTCACCCCTCCAACCACATCTTACTATTGGGTTTGTCTATGGCCATCAAGGGACCCAGCGGTGACTGGGGCAGTGCTGCCCAGCTCCTCCAAGCTGCTGGTGCTGCTGTTCTGCTTCCTTCTGGTGTCACCACACCATGACCACCTGCACCTCCTTTGCCACTGGCCAGCGTGGGAGAGGTTTGTATGCCTCCGCTTGTGCCATCAGTCAAAGAATTACCGCTTTGCTGCAGTTTTCACCTGGCTTTATAACCTTTGTGGTCCACACTGTGGCTCTAGGGATGGTTCTGGGGGTGGGGGAGCATGGTGCCATACCTACCCTTCATTTTACTCCTCGCAGGAGGTGTGACTGCTGTTTCACATCCCTGTCAGTCCATAAGGGACAGGCTCCTGCTGGGAAGCCTCTGTCTCTGTGGCAACCCCATCTTCCCACCTCACTTGCAACCCCTTTCCTGTTGCTGGATAATCCATTACTGACATCCAGGGAGATGAAGAGTCTCTCTTAACCCTTTAGTTGCTGGCATAGCACAAGGCAGTTCCTAATACAAGCTTCGTAACAGTCTTTGGTCGTGTGTTCCTCATTTTCTGATTTACTGTTTAGAAGCAGAGTGGCAGAAATGCCAAGTGCTCGCAGAGGAGGTTAGTTCAAGAGCTCTTCTGCACAAAGTGTGTATTTTTGCTGATGTTTTCAAAAGCAGGAAATATGCCAGATACCCCAGTGTTGGTCTTCATCTTCTGGAGCTGCTCTTGCTTCTATAAAATGGGGATGGTAATACCTCTTCATATCCCAAGGAAGTTGTGGAGGCAAATTTAAAGTGTGCCACCCTCAGCAACATCCAGTATAAGTAGATTGTTTGCAGTAAAGATTTAGGATTATGCACTAAATAACAGATGTGAAAGGAAAGAGTGAATAATTAAGCAAATATTTATTATAAGGAACCCTTCCCTTTCTTATGGGAAAAAAAAAAAAAAAGAGCATATGTTCACAGAACTAAAGATTGTATTAAACTGCAAATGTACAAAGGGGCCATGTAGAGACTGCATAAGCAGTTTTAATTCTTGCACTTTTAGCTTTTTATGCTTGATTTTGCAAATATCACATGCTTTGGAGTTCCGTGGAGGAGTTTGCTAAAATGACTAACTTTGTAAATTAGGTTGCTTACTGGTGAAAATCAGAAAGAACTAGTGTCTTTAAAAATAGCAGTAGTAAATAATACACTTTGATATTTTGGGGCTTATGAAGCATTAATGAGATTTGTAGGAGCGATTGTTGTTTTAAAAAATCACAGCAATTTATTGTTGCTAATTACTCTCTTGGCACCGCATGTATTGAAGATTAATTGGAATGTCTGTACTCAGTAATGAGGTCCTATGTAGTTTACACTGACTGACAACATCTTCCTTTATCTGGAAAATTACCACACTGGAAAATTTGTAACCAGGGCAGTAGCTCTTGGCAATCAAATTTTGAAAGTTTTACTTGATACAGTAGCTACTGAGTTATGATAAAAAGATCAGACAGTTCCAGCAGTTAATAATAACAATAAAAAAATCCACAGGAATTCTGTCATGAAGGTATAACTTACACACACAGAAATGGATGTTTAAGTCCTACGTAATCAGACTTAGCATTCAGACAGAGACCTGATTTCTCAGTATGATACAACATCACAAATTAAAACTGCAGCATTTCTCAAAGATATATTTTTATCACTATTTTGCTACTGTAAATTTAGTCACCTAGGGATGGATGCTGGAAGAGCAATCCTTTCATCTCCATCTTGAAAAGCTGTGAATAAATAATAGTAGGTGTTGATGACAGAGGATTATGTTGTAGTGTGCTACAAGAATTCTTTTGAAATGCTTTGTTTGTGTATACATGTATGTGCATGTTTGTGCATTTAGATATTTCTTTGGCAGCTGGCCCGTTTCTGTACTTCCCTTAATCATAGAATCATAAAATCATAGAATGGTTTGGGTTGGAAGGGTCCCCTAGACATCATCTACTCCAACCCCCCCACAGTGAGCAGGGACACTGCTAACCAGATCAGGTTGCTCAGAGCCCCGTCCAACCTGGTCTTGAATGTTTCCAGGGATGGGGCCTCCACTACCTATTTGGGCAACCCGTTCCAGTGTTTCACCACCCTCATTGTGAAGAATAGAATTTCTTCCTTGTATCCAGTCTAAATCTACCCTGTTTTAGTTTAAAACCATTACCCCTTGTCCTGTCACAGCTGGCCCTACTAAAAAGATTGTCCCCATCTTTCCTATAGGCCCCCTTTAAGTACTGGAAGGCCGCAATCAGGTCTCCCCGCAGCCTTCTCTTCTCCAGGCTGAACAAGCCCAACTCTCTCAGCCTGCCCTCACAAGAGAGGTGCTCCAGCAATGGGAACTTTGTGTCATTCTTTTTCAGACGCATTTATCAGGTGGGACTGATGAAGAATCACATATTATAGACTTCTTTGTCAAAGAGCAGGCAATGAGTGCTGGTGGTAGAGTTCATTATTCTTTGAACTGGAGACCTGGTCTTCCCAGCCACAGGCACATTTCTAGTACTGGAGACAAAAAAATACAACCACCCTCAAAAATACCCACCCAAACCCCATAACCTTGGTCATTCCTGCATCACAAAATTGAAGCCACACTTAGTAAGCCTATAAAAAAAATAATATTGTTTTCTGTACTTCTTATAGAATTCCTTGGGTAACAAGGAGGTCATTTACAGAAGCTATAGGGGTGCAAATTTTCAGGTAGGTAGGCAATCTGTAAAATTTCAATTAGAATTGTCCAATCAAGCAGAATTGTCTTGAGCATTTCTTAAATGAGCCCTTGAATAAAAACAACAAAGCTGTAACATTAATGACCAGCAGATAAAGTGGTTTGTTATATGCATATTTTTATTTTTTCAGTGTCAATTTTATAGTTTCTCATAGAGTCACTTCTACTCAGCTGGTGAATAGATGAACTGTTAGTATGGAACTTACAGTAAAATTAGCAGATATACTATGAGTCGTACTTGCTTGGAGCACTGTGTTATTGTTGATGCTTGAATTAATTTGGATTTGCATTTTAAGTGGGAAAAGCATGGATATTTACACTGGTGTTTAATGAGACTGAATTAGTCTCAGAACACAATCCTATTCTATTGATTTTTTTTTTTTTTTTTTAAGGGAATAGGAAAGAGATGAGGTCCTGACTGTTCTGGTGATTAGTTACACGTCTTCAAAGCATTTCAAAACTAAACTGTACATAAGGCCATGTATTTTGATACACAGAGTGGTTCTGCCCAAAAGAGCTAGCAGAATACATGTTCCTTTTCAGCTGACCAACACCCCAGCATGAGTCTGGACTGTGGCTGAAATCGTGGTTCTCATTTCTAGGGGATTTTGCATTTCAGGGGGTGATAGAAGAAGCAGTCATTGCTTTCCCCAAATCCTGCCTTTGACCAGAGGGTGCAAAAAAAAGATCAAAACTCCTCATATGCTTGTTTATAGCCCTGCGCATCTGGGTGAGGGCCAGGGAAGGTCTGTCTCTTGGTTAACAGCGCTGTTTATTGTGTGCCAAACATTTCTCCTTGGTAGCAGCACTCTGACCTTGTTAAAGTGGCTCTGAAAGAGTGAAAACAGAGGGGCTGTGTGACTTTGTGCATGGCGGCTGAGCACGCTCAGATGTTTTCCCTTCTGGCATCTCCTGTGGTGGGCAGCCAGAGGAACCAGGGAGAGGGATGGCATCCAACTGGATCAATCTTGTCACCCGTTTTGTCACTGTGTAATCTGAAAGGCTAGGTGCAGCCACCAGAACTGCAGATCAGGTCCTATCTATATCCATGATTCAATCTTGCTTCTGGGTTTTTAAAGCTTTTTTTTTTTTTTTTTTTTTTTTTTAATTACAGTGCCACAAAATGAGATAATAACCAGGTGAAAATGCTACAATCCCTCTCATTCTACTAATTAACTAAGTCAAAGCTGACACCACATCCCACCTTAGCTATATATATACATTTTTTTTTCTACAGGTTTTGTGGTGGCTGTTGAATGCTCCTCAGAATTGGTGCAAAATCTGACAAATGGTGTTGAAAATGAGCTATTAAAACTCAGAATTCAGAACCAAAATGAGAAACTCCAAAACTTCACAGCAAAAAGACATTCTGAAAGAAAAATGTATTTGAGAAGAGTGACCAGGTTTTTGTTTTAGTGTGGTTTAGGTTTTTTTAAAACCTAGTCCAGAACAACTTGACAGGCCAAGTCTTGCAAATTCCCCAGCTGTCCTGGCCCAAAGAGATGCTATTCCTAGGAAACTGGGCACCTCTTGGGAAATACAGAGGAGTCACAGCAATCCTGTGATAACAGGCAACACAGAGGCCCTGATAATCTTGGCTCCTGACAGGACCCTCAGGACTCCAAACCTTCCAGGCTCCAGGGAGTCTGGTTTACCTATCTCTAAAGCATTTTAAAGCCACTCTAAAGTTTGAAATGCTTGGGTTCCTTAGTCCAGGGGTCTTTCAGCATCGTGTAGTGGTGCTGCCCAGTAGGCAGAAAGAGCTTGTGCAACACAGTGACTTGAGATATAGAAGGTCAGAAAACTCAAAAGTTATTAGCAGAAACCTGTGTGTTACCCAAACCAGTACTTTTCTGTAGATAACATCTTTTGTCTGAATCATTTTGTCAGGTAATTCCTGAGTATTTCCACCCTGTGGCTGTGCAATGTGAAACCACTGTACGTGCATCCTTGAACTGGAGTCTGGCAATGCTGCTGTCACTTTGAATTGCAAAGGACTCAAGGATTTTTAAAGACCAATAATTTATTTAGAGATTTTTTTTCCTTATCTTTCAAAATAATTGAGTCCAGCACTATCTCAGAATTATTGGTAAGGTCAAGTACTGTTAACCCAGACAATCAAAAGTAATGAATCAAGGCCAGAAAAATGATGAGATTTCAAAATAAAAAGTTATTAATTTGTCTTTAGATGTCTCGGATCTCTAGGGTATTTTCATAATGTTTTCTACAATAATGAAGGCTAAACCCTTGCATTTTGAGCAAGGTACAGTTCTTAAATAAACATTCTTCTGCTGCAATGGTAGCCTAGCATATTCATATAATAAATATATTAGTATATACATCATTATATATATGAGTAATAAATGTTGCAACTACTGATAAAGTCATGGTAAATGGTTACAGAGGGGCTTAAAATAAACAGATCTATGGAAGAGAAAACCAAGAGGAGACTGAAGTTCTCTAGAATGAGGATCACCTATGATCTGCAATGCAGCACTGAAATTAAAGGTATACAAACATTGTTCTTGTCCCTGATGTCCGGCTGAAGCCATCCAGGTCCAGAAGCCGATGCTCTAAGTGCCAGAGTCTATTAGGAGAGCTGCCTGCCGAGCTGTTCCAGTACAGAAGGTGTTCCCAGATGAGCAGATGACCAATGCCAACAGGTCTATTGAGCTGCAATAACAGGAAGTTTCTGCTTTGAAGTAATGAAATAAAGGGATCATTAACTTAGGTGTGCATGCTTCTAGTGAGAGACATTAGGAAGCCATTGGCACGCTGCACTTCTTAGTCCTTAAATTTTAGAATTGCTTGTCAATGCCTTGCTTTGAGTATTACCTCAAAGGAATGGCCAGTTTTTAACTCAGATGAAAATCAAAGGAAATGTAGCAAAATCTCTAAGGAGAGCTAATAATGTAGCACTGCTTTTGTCCTTCATCCTCTGATATGTATAAAGATTACCTCCTAGTGACTTTCTAGTAATAAGATTTGAAAAAAAATGTGCTTTTTTTCACACTAGAAAAGTCTGATTTTCAGGTCCAAACCTGTGCCAATGAGTCATGGTTTATTAATCCTTAATTCTTATTGCTTCTTCCCCAGTCTCCAATTTCTTGATTAGAATTTTGTCTACTTCTTTATTTGTGGATGAATTGGTACATTGTGGTTTTGTGCATTCAAAATTATCAAAGCTAGAGAACTGAGTTTCTGCAAAGTAGTGAAACTTATGACTGGTTTAGACTCTTGAATGAGCATGATCTTAATCTCTTATTAGCTTCTTTAGGAGTTTTCATCTGAAAATTTTCCGTCTGTAGATTGACAGCTTCATTAGTACTCGTCACCCAAACAAATCAAGCTGAGCCAGGTCACTCCAAATTAATGAGATTGTCTTTTTATTTTTCTGAAGTACTCCTCCTCTTTCCTGGTTATGTTAGCCTTTCCTACAATTAGCACCTCATTTTATGCATGGTGATTTTGAAAGCTGAGAAGTAATGTTATTTAATGTTATTTCAAGAAGATGAGGATTTGGGCATTTTATGTAAAACGATGATGCTTCACCCATTGTTGCCTCCTCAGGGTTTCCCAGTGTACAGAAGATAATTTGAACCATGTGGAACTCAATAGCTGAATGCATTAGAAAAGAAAGTAATGTCACCCTTTCAGGAATTTCTTTTCAGAACTCCTTAAAAGCAAGGAAACGAGTGAAAGATATGTTCATTACCATTATGATCTTAAAGGGGAAAAAACTACTGTTTTTATAGGCCATAAGGGTAGATAAAGCAATGCTGTTTAATAGGTAGTACTTTGTAGTAATATGTAGTTGTTCAGATGCTTGTTTTCTCTATGTTACTTTATATATCTTTAGCGTTGCAGGCATATTCTCTGGTAAATCCAAATGGGAATGAGAATAACTGTCTGTCTGCTGTAAATAGGCTACTCCTACAACTGTATCTCTTTTTGACCAACACAGGACAGCAGATCCCATAGCTGCTCACTACCGAGCTGCAGGTATGAGAAACAGTGGATGCTTTAATAACATGGGGGCTTTTTAGTCCAAGAAATGGATGCTTTATTGCTGTTCCATGAACATCTTGTGGAAATCAAGAGGATTCTTCTTGCTGTATTTTGACTTAAAACTTTAAAAGAAACAAAACAAGCATCCCCAAATCACCATTTGCTTCTTAAAGCAATCATTCAAGAAAAGACTCATTGTCTCCTTTGCCTCTTTCCAACATTTGAAGTAAAACAGGTAGCCTGGCAGCAATTCTGCCTTGTTATGCTTCTAAAACAGATTTCACGCCATCTGCAGGCCTTGCACTTATATTAATATCACCTTATTCCTTATGTATTGTCTGACCACTTTGGGTTTTAGTGGTACTGATAGCTGTACAATGCATCGATGCATCTGATGTAGGTAGGGTGCTCTCGTGGTGAGGCAGCTGCTTGCATAAAGGAAAGTTGCAGCTTGTGCATATCTCTGCAGCTGTGTTCAGTTGTGTCCCATGTTCCCCACCCCACCACCCCATAATTCACTTGGGCATGTGGATTCCACCGTTATGCTTTTCTTTTCTCAATTTGTTATGGTGTTTGCACCTTCGTTCTCTGGAACCAAATAAGGGGTCTCTGAAGTGAGACATTGCTGCTGCTTTGGGGATCTCTTGTTTCAGGAAACATTTATATTTTTCTTTTTTCTTTTTTTCTTTTTTTTTTTGTTTGTTTGTTTGTTTAACACAAGTTGCAAATCAAACTGGAAAGGCTTTTGCAAAAATGGTTTGAAGATCATCTATCTGTATATTTGCTATGAGGACAAACAGCAGTCTTTGTGAACTGAGATAACAGTGTACAAGCATCTATATTTAAGCTCCAGGACTAAGAGGGAATTTCATCCCTTGAGCCCTGTCAAACAACGAGGCAAGTGTATTTGTGTATCTTTTCTAAAACAGCAAATGCAGACCACTTTTGGAGACAGGATGCTGGGACTGGCCAGTAAGTAACCAGACCTTGTAAATCAGGTCTTTTGTACCTAACAGTGTCAAAGCTGGCAACAGCTCAGACAAGCGATCCACCTGCCAGAGCTTAATAAGTTACTCTACATCGTCTAAACTGCAGTAACGAACCACATAGCTTTTCTTATCTCACAGATTAGGTAAGATGTATCAGTTCAAGTCAACTTCATTCCTAGTTTCAGTGAAAAACTAAAAAGGAAAAGCAGGTGGGCTGCTTACGATGACAAGACTCAAAATCGTGGTAGGAAAGTTGCCAAACTTGCTTCTGGTTGTCATTAGTTTTGGTTTCTGTCATTAGTTTTGGTTTCTATATTGGTGAACGTGACCAAGGAGTGTACCACACACCTTCAGCAGGTGCTCACAGCTGGATTACACTTGTACCATAATTTATTCTTTCTAGCTGAAATGCAGTATCAACATGTCCATTATTGGATTTTTATACATTAATGTGAATTTCTTCTGGAAAATCTGTTTTTAATTATTCTGTTTGCTAAACAGTTCATTCAGTGACCGTTAGTGTCCTTTTAAGGAGACAAAAAAAGAGATTCAATGCAAAACATAAATTCCTATGCTGTTTTCACCCCTCCTTAAACAGGTTTTACAGTGCGTTTTATATGGATTACTAACTTGTCTGTGTAAATTTCTACTGTATACATCCATTTTGAGACTCTTCTGAGAAATCAAGAAGAAGACAGGAATAAAAAAATCTAGGTATTTAAGGTCTTGGGTCATCTCAGCTGAAACTCATGGCCTAGTACCCATTTGACTCTGACTGCTGTGTTAATGGCAATATAAACATCAAGTTTGATATGCTATAAGCTAGAAAATAAGTATAAAAGCAGACATTTTATTATTTCTCACAATATAGACCATCTTTCAGCCAAACACTTAAATGTGTGCCTGACTTCTGAGTTGCTCACTGTTAAATCCAGCCTATTCTTGAATTCCTTGGTGAATGATGACCTTGGCAATGAAATGTGCCACGGCAAGCAAAGAAGATGACAAAGTATTTCGCCTGAGGAGTGTATATGCTAAAGTAGTGGTGCCTAACTTTTGCTGGGCAATAACCAATAAGACCAGTAATGTATTGCAGCAAGCATCATCTGTTGCTCTCCCCATGGGACTTGGTTTTCTTTGTTTTACTCTCACTTATGAGCTACACCAGAAGGTTTCTGGTTTCCTGGGCAACATGCTTGTGCGGTGCTTAAGCCGAGGACCTACCACTGACCACCGAACGGCTTATGTGTACTATGAAGATTACACTTGCCACTGATGCCACGAGTGAATATTTCCACTCTAGTTAGATCAGGACAAGCGGCATTCACTTACAATTATTTCTTCAAGGATGCCTAACACTGCTTTTCCCCGTCTACCTTTGCAAGGGACTTCTGAGATTTGCCGGTTGAGCCGTGCCTATTGCTGAGGCTGTTGTTGGCAGCAGTCATTTTCTTTTTCAAGATGAGCTCTTATTCCTCCTAGCATTTACAGTTTTATATATGAGAGCACAGACAGTGTAGCCTCGAGGTCACTGAATTTTATCAAGTGTATTGTTTCACTCCTGCTCTGGCAGAAGCGGTGATGACCACATGCTATTTTTCCGCCATAGTAAGATGCCTCAGTGTCATGAAGTACAGCTGAGCGCAGCCAGTTTACATTAAAACTGGGTTTGAGCAATTCAAAATTACCCAAGCTTTCCTCCCTAGTTGAAAACATGCTGTAGGAGTGCTTCTCAAGTGTATTAAACCAATGTACTAAAGTAACTTTAAGTATCTCCATTCTAGAATAGAATCATAGAATCATCTAGGTTGGAAAAGACCTTTAAGATCATCAGGTCCAACCGTTAGAATAGCTTCAGTGTTTACAGACACCGAGACACCAAGTATTTTTATGTAAACTACCAATTAAAACACAAGTTCTTCATCACCATAGAGATGGGTGCACTAGCTACATTCCCTACCAAGATCATAATACTTTTTTTTTTATTATTTTAAAGCCCAAAAGCAAGGTATAAAACCTATGGGTTTGTTTGTTGCTAATTGATGGTGTTGTCTAAGAAGCATCTAGTATTCTAGGAATCTTCTTTATCTGGAATAAGTAAATGCAGCATTAAAATGTAATGGTTAAAGTAAAAGTAGTAGTAAGTGATAGGAATTCAGGTGTAAATTATTCTACAGGAATGCCAGAAGTCCATAAATGATGTAACAAACAAGAAAATAATGATAACTGTTAAAACCTTTAAAGACAGAAAGGAGACACTGGGTTTAATTCTGTGTTCACATTCTCAACCCTGGCTTCGTCTTTCAGATATACACTATAGACCTTTTTGCAGAACATTTTGCATGTAACAGTCACTGAAGTATTTTCTTTTTCAGCACATACTCCTGTTTTCTGCAATTCTCCAGCATTTTTTTACAGCATTATCTTAGCATCTGGGTTATATGCATAACAGCACTGCATTTTGGCTCCTGTGTGTATATGTGTATGTATGCATATATTGATATCCATGTGCATCTATCTATATATGAAAATATATATACATTTCACTGTATAGATGTGTATAAGAATGCATCATAAAATCTGTGAAAAGAATAAGAAAAAAGGAAATTATCTACCCTAGCTCAGGTACCTCACGTTGTACAGAGACGCTATTGCACAGGTCCTGTTGACAGAAGCTCAGATAGGGAAGCTGCAGTGATGACAGCTACAGAAGAACAGATCGGGCAGGAGCTACAGATGACCGCTCAAAACCCAGCATTTAAGACATCTGGCACTTATATTTCTGTCCAGGTTTTTTCTAGGTTGCATAAAGTATGGATTTATACATATAACCTCTATGAATTGTTTTTGCTACACTTAGGAGTGGTAATCAATGGACTTTGTGGAAGAAAACATGGCAGTCTTGCTAGTGGTAGCAGCAATGATATGAACAAATGTTTAAAATTGCTTATGCAAGTAACAGGGGTATTTTTTTAAAGTTCCTCTGGTTATTCTTAATTTAAATCTGCTGCAGAACTGAGGATCAAAGAAGCCAAATCAGTTGAAAAACATCATAGTCAGATATTATTCAGTAGGAAATAAAACTGCAGCGTAACGACTGCGCCTGAATGGAGAGCGATGACATTTCTTCTCAGTTAATCTACCCTCGTGCCCAGGCAAACAGAGCATTGAGCAACTCTCATAAGTGCATAAACAAACAATGGCACTAATAGAAAAACAACTTGCTGCAGGAAAACATCATAAAAACAAATGTTTTAAAAACAATGACAAACAAAACACATCAGAGTAATAAATGTTGGTGAAAACAGAATTAAACTTATAAATACATCATTCTCATAATTCCTTTCTCAGAATGAATCAGTTTAAGCAGCTTCTAATGTAAGAGTTAATAATATCAATATCATTAAAAGAAATAAATTCAATATATTTAATACTGGAAATAGAGCATACAGTCTCTCAAGACCTGACTTTCGATTACATCAGCTTGTTTTAGGTTTTTCATCAGCATGGGGGAGACTCAGGAAGTGGAAGGATATTTTAATGAAGTTGTGTTGCTGTAGTGAGACAGTGAAAGGGTACTCAGGGCTGCGTTAGCTCCGGCACAGAGCTGGAGATCAGTAAGTAGTGGCTCCAGCTGGAAGTGCTTTGCTGTAAAGGCAGCTCACCCTCTGCTATAGGGTGCAGGGCAGTATGGTGGTGACCACCACTCCACAGGGTTCCTGCACCATCCAGCTCTGCTCCACTACAGCAAGCGAAGAGAGTTCAAATGTCTACTCCCAGGGCATTTTCCTCGTGCTCGAAGTTGAGATTTCTGTAAAGGAAAGTCAGGGGCCCAACTACCAGCTGATGTAGTAGGTTCCAGGGGCTTCTCATTCCGGTGGATTTCTTTTGGATGGAGATGGTTGCTGAAAGGCACCGGAGAAAGGATGAGCAGTTGCTGTTGAACGAACAGAGTTGCTCTTGTTCCTTGTTTCAACAGAAAATGTCTATATGTCTTTTTGGGGATGTTTACATTGGAAATTCTGTGGCTTTCAATATCTTGAGTGGTCCCTGCCATCCTCTGCTCTTTTATGGCAATGGTGGTATTTTGAGCACATCCACTGCCTAGTAAACGCATTAACCCAAACTCTGATAGGATGTTGAGGGCACCAGTGTAGGTGCTGTACTTGGTGACTCGTCAGAACAGATACCAGAAGAATTAAGATACTTCGGGAGAGAGGACTTCCAGATGTGGACACCGCATGGGCCAGGTACACCCAATTTGTTTGAGGGTTGCTCTTCCAGATGAGGCACTGCCAGTGCTCCAGCAAAGTCCTGCTGCATTCAGATGCTGCGGAAAAACTAAACAACTTGCACACACCCCTGACAGTCCCAGTATAGACTCCAGCAAGATAAGGGAGATGCAGGCACTGACCACAGCAAAAGTGTATAAAATGGAAAAATGTGCCTTCTCTGTACTGTTTCCCGTGTTCTCACTTGCTTCAGGTTTTTTTTTAAATTGAGTGAGTGGTATCCTGCCTCCTCCTCCTCTCTCCCACTCTCTGAGCACCAGATATTGTCAATGAAGAAAAAAAAAATAATCCTTTTGGGTAGCCACCAATGTTTGCAATTGCTTAGTGCCAGAATTTTAATGAGTGGCAGGTTTGCAGAATATATAGATTTAAATATTGGATGTTGAATATGTGTCTGCAGCATGTTGGTGATTATTTCTCCGTGTGTTTGTTTATTCATCACTTATGGAAGAGCATTTGAAAATAAAGATTTCTGTGGCTTAGCTATACAGATGGAATTGGCTGTACAAGACCTTTCTTTTAAATTAACAATCTTTGCTCTCCATGGAAAGAAAAAGCCTCTGTTAGAAGAACCTCATCTTAGTCTCTTCTCATTGTCTTAATTGAGCCTTTGAACTGCAGTCAGTAAAAGCTCACAGCAAATACAGTATCCAATCAGATGTATATTTTTAAATTAATCTACATTTGAATGCCTTCCCTGATTTCCCATCAGCACCTGCAAAAGAAAAAAAAGAGGGGGGGAAAAAAAGGAAAAATGTTTGAAAAGAAAGGGAATACATTTGCAAGTTTAATTTCCCTTGGGAGAAGCGGGCTTTTCAGAGCAACTTTGATATGTTTTTTTTCTTCTTTGTGTAACCTGTAGTTTAATTTTTGTTCACATTTTTTGCATTCACATTTGCATGATAAGAGGTTCCACTTTTCTTTTAAAGATTGTTCCAGAAAGTCAAAATTATTCGTAGGAGAAAACCAGTAATAAAATGGAAATTTAAAAATTGTCTCCCTTTTCAGTAATTTGTGTACATAATCCACTATGATTTCCAGTGCTTTTACTGATATGAGCAGACAGCGATGTTTTTCAGAAGGCTGCATGAAATATTGTTGCATTGCTATTTTCATGGTGATTCTGTAAGTTGAGTCTGCATTTTTAACGGAATGAATCCATCCCAGAGATGGAATTTTTGATCTTCAGTGTTGAAGATATTTTCAACAAATTTTCTCCAACCCAAGCAGATGGTTGGGCTTCTCAGCATCCCTTCTGAAAGCTTCTTTCATGCCACCCATCCTGCAGCTGAGGTGCTTGTGAAGCTGTGAGTGAAAAAGGATGTAGAAAATCTTTGGAGCAAAGCTGAAAATCTCTCTGATCTGTAGTTGGTAGAGATGAAGGCCTATGGTTTATTTCCTGCTCAGGCATGTTTTACATTTACAATTTGCAGTTGACCACTGAGAAAGCAGAAGCAGCACTGCCTAGTAACCTATATACATATAAGAGATCAGATGTTTGCTTATCACACAGGATTTGCGTTTTGCTTTCCTGTGGCATACCTGCCGTGCAGAGATATGCGGAGCTTAGTCTGGGGACCTTAGTTTTAACATGTTGTCTTTTCATGAGATGGCTGCCCCTCCTGCTGGGTTCCTTGGGTTCCTCAGGTGCATCGGGAGGATTGTCAGCCAATATAGCAAGCTGCAGAGCAAAAACCTAGTCTATACTATATCTCAGGAAGCAGGACCACCAAGAAATTTCTAGCTGTCCAGAGCGAGAAATCCAACATTTACTGTTTGAAGCTTCTCTCTGCATTGTATGTTCCAGGGCATTACATCCTAACTTCAAAACAGAGTTGTAGACTTCAGGTGCACAGATATATATGTACATGTACACATCCTCTGCCACTGAACATCACCTGTATGGCCTTGCTGTGTTTGGAGTAGCTCTGGCTTGCAAGTGACCTTTTGAAGGAGATGGCATATATATGGCTATTCACAAGCCCAGCTTCATCTGAGCTGCAGGCCCTGTGTGTCCTTTGCTTGCCAGCTTTAAGCATTCTCCAGCATTATTCAGCATTACTCACCCCATACTGGGTCCTAGCTGCCAGCTTCTATCCTAATTATCAACTAAAATGTTATAATTATCTAAACCTATATCATATTCTGATTAGCATTCTCGCCTACAGTAACATGAATTATACAGAGCATAATTCCTCTGTATGTTACATGTTATGGCAATGGAAATATCCATTTAGATTCTTATGTGGTATAAAAAACATATAGTACCTAAGCCGCTCATGGTATTTCATGAGTAATAAGTGGAGAGACCCTTTGCTCTTTCTTTTCACAGTCTGGCTGAAAGAGGAATAACTTGGATAATATAGACACTTTGCTTGCTTATAGCTTTTAATGAGTAGAGGTAGAAAGATAAGTGAGTATGAAAAAGAGTGGGAGAGGAGAATATATTTAGGGAAAACTGTCCCTCCCACAGGAGACAGTCCTGCACGAACTGTTCCAGCGTGGGTCCATCCTTCCCACGGGGCCACCAGCCCTGCCAGGAGCCTGCTCCAGCGCGGGCTTCCCACGGGGTCACAGCCTCCTTCGGGCACCCCCCTGCTCCGGCGTGGGGTCCTCCCCGGGCTGCAGGTGGGGACCCCCGGGCCCCCTGGGCTGCAGGGGCACAGCCTGCCCCACCATGGGCTGCCCCAGGGGCTGAGGGGAATCTCTGCTCCGGCGCCTGGAGCCCCTCCTGCCCCTCTTGTGGCACCGGCCTGGGGGGCTGCAGGGCTGCTCCTCTCACATATTCTCTTCTCTTTGGCTGCTGTTGCAGTTTTTTCCCCCCGTCATGGTTTAACCCAGCTGGTGACTAAGCACCGCGCAGCCGCTCACTCACTCCCCCCTCCCTCAGTGTGATGGGGGAGAGAATCGGGAAGAAAAAAAAGGTTAGAGCCATGTGCTGAGATAAAGACAGTTTAATAAGAGAAAATAATAATAATAGTAATAATGAGAATGGTAACAGAATATACAGAATATACAAAACGAATGATGTACCACGCAATTGCTCACCACCCACCAACCGATGCCCAGCCCGTCCCGAGGCGCGATCACTCCCCAAGCCATGATCAGTCCCCGAGCAGCAATCACTCTCCCCTCAACTGACTGACCGACTAACCACACACCCCCCGAGCATGACATTCTATGGTATGGAATAGCTCTTTGGTCAGTTTGGGTCAGCTGTCCTAGCTGTGTTCCCTCCCAGCTTGTTATGCACCTGGCCGAGCAGGAGAAGCTCAAAAAGTTGAGTAGTCTGAGCACTACTTGGCAACCACTAAAAACATCAGTGTGTTATCAACATTCTTCCAGTCCTAAATCCAGAACACAGCACTATGCTACCTTCTATGAAGAAAATTAACTCTATCCCAGCTGAAACCAGGACACCCCCCTTCTTAAATACGTTATCCCTGAGGTGCTACCACCGTTGCTGATGGGCTCAGCCTTGGCCAGCAGCGGGTCCACCTTGGAGCCAGCTGGTGTTGGCTCTGTCAGACACAGGGGAACCCTGTAGCCCCCCCCCCCCCCCCCACTACCAAAACCTTGCCACACAAACCCAATACAACATGAAATTTTCTACCCAGGTTCTGGTTTTGGATGTTCAAGAGCCCTGTCTGCTTGAGATTCAAAAGCAGCTCCCAAGGATCCTGGTGTTTCAACCGCATAGGTGGAGATCCCATCCCCAGCAAGGGATCCTGCAAAGGAATCATGTTCTTCAAAGAACATTTTTGTCTCATGAATTCCCTCACTTCAATCTTTTTCTAAAAAGCAGTAACACCTTGGGAGCTTTCTTTGGTCATTAAGAAAACTAGAGAAAAGTGGTTTGTTTTTATATAAAGGAATCCTTAAGGGGTTTTAATTTTAGAAATCAGCCTGTGTTATCTCACAGTACTTACATAACTGTAGCAGATGAGCCTTTTGGCTCTTGCAGAAAAAGGTGTGGTGTAGACAAAATATTGCCTGTAGGGTGTCAATTTGAGTGGTATGAGCCATTTAAAGGTTGCTTGCCAATACCCCTGCAACCTCTTTAAGAGAGGACAAATATACTTGGTGTTTGTCAGTAGCTAGCATCAAAGAGAGGTCTTGGAGACTGGCATGAATATACTCACCTTACCAGTCTGTAACACCAAGTCACACTTTTGGATCAAGCCCTAAATGTGACTCAGAGAGTGAGAGGCGAACTCACACTCCTGGTTCCCAGGTTAGCTTGAGGGTAAAAGAGAGAATTCATACCATACAAGAATTACAACGTTCCTTAAAGCAAGAGGTTTTTGCAGCTCCTGGTAACCTTGCTAAGCCCCACGTGTTCTTTCTCAAAGAAGGTCAGGGTCAGAGCTACGGATGATGGCCCTGCTTGCATCAAATGCTACTGTTGTGCTACTTTGAAAGCAGATGCTTTTTATTCTCTCGCCCTTTTCTTGGTGGTGGTGTTCAGGTGGGGTTTTTTTTCCCAGCATCTGTCAGGCCATTAAGGATGATGATTTTGTATTATTCTTCAGTCCCTCCTTTTGTGCTACTATACTGTGCAATAGCGGTTCACCTTGGCTGAACAACCTTGCTTCTTAGTCAGTAGATTTTCTACTTCCACAGCATTGGTCACAAAAGCCTTTCCCACCGTAAATTTCACACACATCCTATGAATACACTAGGTATGTGCAAAAATGTTAAATGTTGAAAATGTATGAAATTTTTTAAGAGCCTGGTGTATCCCTGAAAGAAGTAGGTTGTTGCATTAATTATTTTTCACAGTTAAGTCTCTTCTGTTTTATCAATGGTTTTATCCTATCTGAAAGCTACACTGAAAGTTTGTTGTGTTATCAGGAAAATGAGCATTGTTTATTGCTCATACGTTTCTTCACTTTCTGTTTGCTGGATAGTTTTTCCATTATGTCCTTATTAGTTATAAATTGTAGAATGTCAGGATTTTCTGCGTATTTGTGTTATCCCACATTTTAAATTCAAAATTTACTGCATGAATAACAGTTACCAAATAGACTGACCAGGATGTAGAAAAAAGTAATCTTAAATAGCAACCTTAGCACAGAGTTTTACATTACCATTTTTCTTGCTGCTGTTTTCTTTTCTTAATCTCCTCATTGAGATTTGTACATATGCCCACAGAACCAAAGCCAGGGCTTAATAATAGGATCACAAGAAGCATTTCATCCTATAAGAAACAATTTGATATTCTGGTGTGATCTTCAGTGCTTCTAAATTATTGTCCAACCTGAAGCCTTTCTCTTCATTCTTTACTGTTATAAACACAATAAATACATATCTTCCGCAGCTTTTCAAATTTTCTATCCACATTTTTTTTACCTGCCAGATGCAATGGAAGTCAGATCAGCTGCAGTCATTCATGATTTCTTTTTATTTTTCCAGTTTGTATTTTGAAAGGATTGTCTACTTTACCTTAATAAACGAGAAGGTTAATTTATTTGTGTAAATCCAAATATAATTTGATTTAATTCAGTATAATTAATGGCTTGTAACTTTTCCTATATCAGCCAATATATCATGATTTCTTCTCCCACCTACCCCCCTCTTAAGCAAAACCTCACTTTTTCTGAAATAAAATACTTTTCTACCAGATAGGAAAACTGTATACAATTGATACAACAAATTACCAAAGCAAGAAAAATACTGTTTCTATATAAATAATAAAACTATCTGGTGTCAGAGCACATTAACAAAAATGCTGTTGCAGGGCTTAGAAGTGTGATGCTTCAATTTGTAAAGCTGAAGTAGAAGTAGGATTCAATTTTCGTAGGTGGGAGTTTATTTTCTAGTAAGGGGCCTGTTGCAATTTCACACACCTTCCCTTGAAGTTCAGTCTCTAACTAGTCTTACAGGGAAAAAAGTACCCTGGAATAGTTCTTTTGTTTTCATGATGCTATGCTGGTAAGGAGGAAAGCACATTAGTCCCCAGTTTGAACCAGCAAATGTTGGGAGTTCCCAGTGCATCCTGTCACTGGTTATGAAGAGGAGGTAAATAAAGAAAAATGTAGTTTTGGTAGAAGTCCAAGCCCAAATGGGGCGGGGGCATAACACAAGCAAACTAAAAATAGCAAGTACCATATTGACATCTTCAATATGAAATGTTTCTGCTTGGGGTTATTAATTAATTAGTGTATTTATTTGTTTTCCAAAGAAACACATTCCACTTCCCATGAAAACAGACAAAAGCAGTCAAAGGAAGTACATTTTTTCTGTTATGGTTAATTTTGAGAAAGAAATTGTATTTGGCTGTAATAAATGTGCTGCAACATTAGAAGCAAAGTACATTCTTGGCTGTAAAAGAACTGAAAGTTAACTAATGAGATTAAGGAACTGTTGGCACGGTGCAGCCATTCCCTGACGATTGTGTGCAAGGGAACTTGCTGAGAACGAGGTTTTCCTTCATTTTGTTCGCTTAACAGGTGGATGATTGGGTTAATTTGACTTAATGATGCATTACAGCACAGATTTCTTTCCCTGCAGTCATGAACAGCTTCACTGTATGAGGGGGATATTGTGGTGTGGTCTGCTGGACAAAATGAGGAACGGTGCCCTGCCAAAGCCATCACACGCGATTTACTCGGTGCTTAGTACTTTCTGATCAAGATTTAACAGTACGTTTGATCACGTAGAGGTAGAATCTTTCTGGTTGAGCAAGTGAAAGTTTTTATGCTTAGATTAATTTGAGCAAAAGCCTGTGTGCTTTTACTGAGAGATTACAGTCTGCGCAAAACCTCCCGTCTGTCCATAGGGTGTGATTAGGAAATGTCAGGTCAAGGCAGCAAGTGCCTAATGCATAAGTTAACATTTGGCTAAGGCTTTTTAAATGACTGAAAATACCAGTTATGTGACAGTGTGGAAATGTGTTAATGATAATTGGTTCCAAAGTGTTGATCATTCTCATCCAGCCTGGGAAAGCAACTGATTAGTCCCGCTAAAACTGAATTTATTACATTTGAGCCCTTTGACTGCTGTTCACAGTTATTGTAAATAAAAGTGGCAATTTTTTTTAAGCTATTTACGATGAACATTTCCAGACCTGATGTTTTAATTTTTTTAATTTGAATTATTTTAATCTGGAAAGTTCCAGTTAAATGGTTCAGACACAAATACTGATAAGTAAATAAGTGGTACAATAATTTATTTCAATAAGATATTAAGTTATTTTAGGTAAAAAGCCATTAGGGAAAGTCATGTCTGTTCTTCTGATCTTCCAGGGTTTGGGTTTTTTTTTTTTTGAAAAAAGATCACGACATTTTAAGCAGTATGGGTAACACTCAACTACTTGCCAGGAAAAGAGTTGTGTTCAGGGTGTGTTAATTATTTTATACAGAAGTATCAAGGGTTGACTGAACCATACTGGTGATACTGGGACATGGGGTGGGGCATGAGAGGGGGAAGAGGGAGGAGAAGACAGGACTGCAAGATCTCTCCTGCACGAGGTGCAGCCAATGGGCCTCTAAAGCCTCTGGTCCTTCCCATCCCTGTGTCAGTTCTGTCTTTGCTGTGACTGCTGCCTCTCAGCTGTGAAAGCAAAACTTTCCTCATAAAGCCTGCTCTGTGTATCTCTGAAAGAGTATCTGAGCTGACTTTGTGAAAACAAGGCCATTTTGTCATGTCACTTCTCTCCATGATTATTCCAGACCAGCGTGGCAAAGTGATTCTGCATATGCTTAACTTTTCAGAGTAAACAGTCCTGGAATGGACTCGTGGTCTTTAGGTATTGCACATGAGCAAGCCTAAGGATTGTCCGCTATAAAAGGAACAGTTCAGCATTGCCTTTCCAAAACTCTCAAGGTGATCTAACTGAACAGAGCAAATAAGTAAGCAAAGAGCGTGCTGGAGGCAGGCAGTTCTCATTCTGCATGTATCTGTGTCAAGATTCAAAGTTTTAAGCCCCTCTGAAGAGGCTGTCTGGAAGAAAAAGAGGTGGAAACTGAATAATTGTTGTGATTAAGCTAAGCAATCTGCAACCTTAAGAAAGGCTTCAAGCCTGTCCCACATGTTTGGAGAAAATAGTACCCATGAACCAGCTTGTTCAAGAAACAAAAGGCAAAATAAAGTGCTAACTATTTATTTTTACCTTTATTTCAGTGAAATTATATGAAAATATAATTTATTATTTGCTTGCATATACATATGCTTGCACAGCAAATCAACCATTCATTGAATTAATCAGTAGAATCTTTTGTTAAAAAAACAGCCAGTGATTTCTGATAGCGAGGTATCTGAAGGAGATTGTGCTGGGTAGCTTTATATCCTTAAACTGAACCAAGACACGGCATTCATAGGGCATTTTCATAGATCTTGAACACTTTGACATTCCCAGCAGCGACTAGCTAGTCAGCTTTAAACTAGCTAACTTGGGAAAAGAAAATATTGCTATTGTGGCAGCCCAGCGCTGACACTGAGTGAGTCCTGCTGCGGTTATCCTTCCTCGAGTACCAGCCACCATGGGCCAAAGTGCTGTAGCTGCTGCCTTTAATCTCAGTACAAAATAGATCCCGCAGATGTTAGCCTTCCACTGCCTTCGCTTGTTTTACTTGTGAGCTGTGTTCATCTAATAACTAAAACCACAAGATACCTTGACTTAGTCTGAGCCCCACCTTCAATTATGTTGCTCCATTTTAATGAACAGTTCTATTACAGTAAATGTGCTTAGTATATACATGTTAATATGTGTATTTACTTGCTTAGGCTTTTAAATAAATTCCCTTAAAAGCATGCAGAGCAAGTTTATTCAATTACCTTTTAGTATAGTGCATGAACTCAAAGGCCATAAGTGACCTCAGATCATAACTTTACCAGTTGGTTTCCTATGCTTCTAAATAAATCTCCAGGTCCTTCACAGGGGCTGCGTAACCCATTTGTGTAAAACTTCTGAATATTTTCTGTCAAATGGATCTTTAACTGGGCAAAATAAGAATATTCCATCCTGCTATTTCTGAGACTTAATAGACTTAGTAAGTTTGTGTTCTGTAGTTCTCTCTGGCATTAATTTAAGTAACATTTTTAACTTTCCTTTAAGCAAAGAAATTGTAGAAAAATTATTTGGGACTTGGCTTTTTTCTTGTTCATCTTCTGAACAATGAAAAAAATATTAGGCGTTATGCATGCAACACTCTGCATCCAGCTGTTGGACCAGAGACCAAGATCTGCCTGCTTGTATTCATTTAGTTTGCTGTCAATCCTGCTTAACCCTGTTTTCCTTATTGTAATCTCAGTTTAGATGAGAAAGTCTTAGTATGCCCTGCAATGCAATGTTCACCCTAATGTCTCTGCTATAGAAGTAAATATTGCAGGAATAGCAAATAAATTAACTTGAAGCAGAGTGAGAAAGAGAATTCCAAGAAGTGCTAGAGTGTCCAGAGATTTTGTATTATGCTTTCACTGTCTTCTTTTATTTGACTGCTTAGAGCAACCATTATTTTGCATCCATTTGGTTGGTACAGTTGTATGGAAGGAGGTGTGCGATGATGGATGGAGCTGTCTTAAATCCTGCTGAGCTGGGTATTTAACTGTTAGGCCAGTGCATTACGCTTCCTAACAGCTGTAGTGTGGGAAGTCAGAGCTGCCTTCCCCTCCCCTTTCCAAGCTAATAAAGCAGAGTATAGGGGAAAAAACTATAGATTTGGAAGTAATTTAAGAGGTAATTTTCATGCCTGTACAGGCTAAGCGTGTCAGACAGGTGATTTCACAAAGGTTCTGTCCTCAGAGATTTTCACTCAGAAATGAATAGTGCCCTTCTAACCTAAACACAGATAGAAAATGAATCCATGACAGTATCACATATTTATTGGATCGAACGTAGGGACCAAGTCTTAAGATTCTGAGTACTTCAATGGAATGAGAAAAGTAGTGTCAAGAAAGGACAAAACAATAATACTTTCTGTTTTATGGATCCTCTCCTACTTCTTCCTTCTAAATCATATCACTTTGACATTTCAAATTAAAATACTAGGTGCTTTACCTTTAGATAACTTGTCTCAGTCTCTCCTTGTTTCTGCATTCAGGGGAAGCTGCAGTTGCATATTCCATAAGTCTTCTGAGTGATATATTTTAACTTTATTTGAAATGTCACGAGTCTTTTTTCCATAATGAAGAACATGGAGATTTCTGTATATTCGCTTCTGGAGCCCATTGCCTTCAGTAGACTCATATGTCCAGAATTACTTTAAGTTTTTTGTATTAAAAATATGTACATCATTAAAATAGTTATGTTTTAATGTAAAATTAAATAATTAGAAACTAAAAACAACAATCCTTTCGCTGATTTGGTAATCTTTGCAACCTGGGACGTATATAATTTGCAGATGTTTAAAGCTATAGCTCATTTTAGTCAAGGTGAGAGTTAAGGTTAATTTTGTATAGTTGGGCTCTTTGAGGAAGGCACCAAGGAAATGATCTGATTTTCAGAGGCACTGAGCATCCGCAGCTTGAACGTTATTCCGGGAGTTTCCTGCATGTCTCCTCTAGATCCTAGATTTTGGCTTCTGAATCCTAATTCTGGTCCTAACTAATGCTAATAAAAGGGCCACACAAAACTGGCTGGTGTCAGTGATGGGGATGGGTTCCTGCTGATACGTCCCCTCCCGTTGCCCCTAACACCAGCATTTTCCTCTCCTCCCTCCCCTTCTGCCCTAATCAGTGCATGAACATTTTAGCTTTCATTTTGCTTGTCCTAAACATGCCAGTCTTCTGGTCTCCTCTCACTCCATACTTCCAGATTCCCCTGAGCAGCCCCATAAATCTTCTTTGCATGTGCTCCAGCTTCTGAGCATGGGTGGTGTGAACTGGACATAGCTGACCTGACCCCATGGGGATCCCACCAGTGCTTTGTGTCACAGCCTCCCTATTTCTTCAGGAATTATTTCTGGTGGTTCACAGCTACCTTTTGCTTTCTGCACTGGCATTTCTGAATCATTCCAAAATACAGTAGCACATCCAGTCCTGCTTAAACTCACGTCATTTCCAAATTATCCTTTTATAGCATGCATATTTTGTCATTCCTGAAGTGAAAGACTTCTGGACTATTGGATTTCATCTGTTACTAAAAATTCAGTTGGTTCACACCATTTATTTTTGTGATTCTCTTTTTTTTTACTGATGCCTTCTACTTCTGGTGTGTCCCAAAGAGTAAATTTTTACAAGGCCATACCTACTTTTTGTGCCAGAATGATGTAAACATCTGCCATTTGCTGAGCTACCCATATGATCATACAGATGTGTTCTGCATGTGAAAAATCAAAAATGAGATGAATGCATGTGCATCTGTAGTTGATGACAGCCTAAAAGCAGAGCTTTAAATCACCTATGCATTAAATAACACACAGCCAACACAACCAAGACTGAAACAAACAGTATAAGCACTAGCCCTCAAAATATACAATAAAGTTACTATTTTTTTCTGAAATTGTAGTTTGTTACTTTTGAGACTCTTAGTTTAAGAGAGAATCTTATTTCCCTTGGATCCAATTCATCTCTGTTCTCTGAATAAGAAACAAGAATTGGGTCTCTGAAACAATTGCCGTTGTGGCAGCCACAAATTACACGCTGGTGCTGCTAATTCCTTGCGGAGCACAATGCATTTGCAGCCTCTTTTTTTTATTGATTCTTTCTATTAATCTGCACTGAGCCCACAATAGACTACAGAATCTCCAATATAATTTCTAGCAGAATTATTATTATTATTATTATTATTATTATTATTTCCTGTGACCGCTGAAGATGCAATATTGCCATAAGGAACCAAAATAATTGTGGTTTTAATCTATCAGTAATGACCTGTTTTCTTCAATTATTTTTCTGTGAGGTTTTAAGTAGCAATCTGTGGCCAAGCAAATCCCAGTGTTCTCTCTGCCTTTATTCTGAGTGCCTCTTTAAGCTATTATCTGATGTGCCCTTCTGCCATCTTTGGTTCACTGCAAGAAGTGTGGTTCTTGGCCACAGTTATGGAATAAACAAAATGAAATTTCAAAGTTTACAATTAAAAAGTCCAAGTCATTTAATTTGAAATGATCATCAGCTTGGCCTCCACATTTAAGCCCTCAGGTCTTCATGAACTAGGATTTACACCACAAGAGCCCCCATCTACATGTAGGTAAATGCATGCAGATGACATAGTTCCTTCCTACCCAATTTTGACATGCAAATGGTATTTCTACGTGCAAATAATGCAAATGCTTTTTTTTTTTTTTTTCCTTTTTCTTAACATAGACTGTGAACACAAAATTGCAGTAGCATGGAATCATGAAAATTACACTGGGAGTGAAGAAGTCCATTACCAGAAGCTAGTTATGTCCATGGTCCGTCTTAGTCTTTGACAATATATCCTCTTCACAGTGCTTTGCACTCTTTTTTTTTTTTTTTTTTTTAATTAGTTATCTTAAGGTAATGTAAGAAGCAGAGGTTTCTCAGTTTTCCTTAAGAGTCTGCAAGGCTTTCTACAAAAAGCATTTCGCTGCTTTACTTCTATGTCACTCCTCTTTCTCACCAGTTAGTGTGTAAACCCTTGCAAGGTCTGTAAACTACTACAATCTCCTCACCTGCACAAACTGGGTAAATGCATGGACGGAGGGAAATACACTTTTTGTAGAACTGAGATTTTAACTTAGAATTTACATTAAACAATGAATTTTATGATACGTATCTAGCCTTTGTTTTCTACTCTTTTATATCACCTCCTCGCTTTGTATTCCTCATATCACAGTTCCCTTTAAATAATTATATTCCACATTTTTCTATCTATCTATGGTATATTATTCTCTATTTATTAAAGAACAGACTGGTATTTTACTCTAGTTTCCTTCCTCTTCAAGGAGGACTTTCTTATTCTCAGGTTTTTTATTCAGCATCCTTTTCCTTCCCCTGCTTTTGATCTTCCCCTGGGAGATTTTCTGTTTCTTTTTGGCTGAAATGCTTAGCCCTCTACCATTAAGTCTTTGTACTTTTTTTCTTCCTATCTGTTTTTTACTATTATTCTAGCAGACAGAGGACATAAAGGGAACTGTTAGAAATTGTCACCAGGCTCCAGAAGGTGACAGTGGAACAATGTCTCTTTGCTTTCCTTGGGTTTGACGTGGCATCTCGTGTTTTGGAGAGCTGCTGCCCTGTGCGTGGGTGGGGAGGTGAGGCAGAAGGGCTGCCCCCCACCTCTGGCAGGCAAGAGACGTGCTCTGTCAGCCTGCACCAGGCATGCCACTAATTGGAGATCAGCTCTCAGGCACCAACCTAGTAGGAGGGAAGGAGACCAAATTAGTTGGGTTTGGAGTTTGTTTTTTAACAGCTGTCATAGTGTGGAGTGGGAGGCAGGACGATGATTTAATCCTGAATGTATTTAGGTTTATTTTATTACATGGTGGATCATACTGTGAAAGGTCTCCAGTGAGAACCACCTGCAGCTACAGGAGAGACCGGGGGAACTGAGCAGTCATTGCCACGACATCAGGACTGGGAGGAGACTGCAGCATCTTTGGTTACTCCCAAACGGTAAATCATCCTCTGGTTTTGTCAATGTGAAATTGCACTCTCTGCACAAGTAATGTACAACAAAAAATTCCAACAAAATTAAATGGTCTCTGCTGCATGCAGCCTGCCCTGGAACCGCAAAGGGCTTCCCTGTGGGAATGGCCTCTATTGCCCCAGCTCCTCCTGGATCTGGGTCTGGACACACAAGGAGCAGCCTGGCATTGCAGCTCAGCTTTGGAGCTGATGACGAGCTGGATGGGAATTTCTGAAAAAAACATTCTCTAGCAGAAAATGTTGCACCCACAGAATGAAATTTCAGGAGTGTATGGATTTCAGTTGACATCTTAGTAAGATTCTTCTCAGAAATTTCCATTTTGATTAGGTCAGGAAGACTCATTTTACAGCTTCAGGTTTTGTGTCACTCTTACATGACACTGTTTTACATAAACTAAGAAAGGGAAAGAAATTATTAAAGCTAATCCAAGTTGTTTTGAGGTTTATATATATATAATATTTAGAATGCCATTCTATTTTTTGAAGTTTAGTTATTGTTTTTTCTACTTGGACAAGAGGAAATTTGGGGGTATCAATTCTTCACTAAAACAAAAGAGAAATTTTAATTTTGATTGAAGGTCTTTGTTATACTTCTTTAGCACTGCTGTGTGTTTAATAATATTAACACATGGATTGTTATTGAGATTTGAGCTTTCTAATCCCTGGCACAGACTCTGCCACTGTAACTAGTAGAACAGCAGCTAGAAAAAGTGGTTTAACATCCTGGTGGACCAGAACTGGAGGAGAAGAGATTTTGCCTGTGGGTTTTACAGGGCAATAGGAGTTTTTGGACTCTGCTCGCAGGCACAGAGGTGACTGTGCTTCAGGAAGCGGAGAGCCCTGGGGAGGTGAAGCATTTGCCACTTTCTGCTCCGTCTTCCCCAGCCTGTCTCTTCTCCCTCCTTTTTTTTGTCCTCTCCTTCTCACTTGTCAGTCCCGCTCCACCATGCAGGAGCCTTATCCTCTACCTGATTTGTATTCCCCCGACATCTCTGTCTTTTCCTGCTTCCTTCAGTGGTGTATTTCTATCAAGACTAACAGTCCCAGTCTCCCTCTTAGGACCTTTCGTTCCCTTCTCACCCTCTCTCCCTTATACAGTATCCTTCTCAGCTACTCCCAGCTCTCCAGATGCACATAAATCCATTTCCTATGCTGCTATTTGAAACATAAGTTTGGCATCTTACCTGAACTTTATTGCTGATAACAAACTCTCTCTTCCAGATCATCAGGGAACACATGAAATATTGTAGAGACAGATTACATTACATACGCTTGGCAAGAAAGGTACTTTGTGAGGGTTTTACATTTTATTACATGCTTCTCAGCTTTTGAAGATCCGGAAAAAAGAAAACTAAATACAATTTTACAATGTCACAGCAGTAAGTCAAAGAAGGTAGCATTAAAAGCTTAAATTTGGATCAACCTAACAATTCCACTTTCATCTTGTTTCCAAAACTAGTAAGAAGTGTCCAGTATTTAAAAATTTTCTCAGCGTGGGCCAATAAAGGTTTGCACAAAAGGCCACAGAAGAGTCTGCGGCACAGTGGGGTAATGAAGAGACAGAACAGAGGAGTAAGAAACGGATGTGCTCACAAATGAATTTTAAGTACCTTTTTGCTAATGGCTCATCTCAGTGATGTAATTTTGCGAAGAGGTGAGCATGTATTGGAGAACACAGAAAAGTGATTCTGTGTTTGACAGGACGCATGGTTGTGAAGGTCGGTGTCGCTTGAAGGGGGATGTTTTTCATCAGCGTGAGCATGGGAAGGAAGGGAGCTTTTTTAATAATTGGGTTGCTTTCCTAGGTCTGTTTTTATCTGTAGTGTTCTCTCTCCCTTGCTCACCTCTCTCTGTCTGTATCTCTTTTATCCTTTTTCTTTTCCCTTTAGCTTTTTTCTGTTCTTCTTTGCTACTGTTCCCTTCTCATATTTGCTAGTGCCCTTTCCTTCAGCTCTAGCTGTCTTTCTGCCCTATCCCAAAAGCCTTCCACTAGCTCCAGCTTCCTATGCCCCAGTATTACTCCTCATTTATTTCTCTCCAGTTCTAATTTGATTCTGCTACTATGCAGAGTCAGAACACAAGTGAGGAGAATAGACATTGCTGTTCTTCCCCTTCACCGTTAACTTTTCCCCTTCCTCCTCACTTTGCCACTTAGCTGTACTTCTAAAACAGCTTTAGCTTTCTCAGTTGGTGCTATTAAAAATATGGTTTGCATACCCAGCATCAAACACAAATTACATCTGTCTGTTATTCCATCTTTTATGGCGCCCACCCTAGGATTTGCAGGAAGGCCAGGGAGATAAGCCTTTGTAATACTCCCAAATTAGTTGACTCGGTTCCTGTGAACGGGAACTAGAATGGCTTCATGCTGTTCCCAAAGGAAAACAGTGCTGAGATGCACATTTGTCTGAATGAGGTAGAGAAACAATTTCGGATCTGGGCTACTTCATCAGCAAACCTGAGTGGCTACAAGAGGGAAGTGAAAATAATCTCCTCTGTTGCAGCAAGCAAAGGGTGGTATTTCAGGAGGGGTAAGAGCCATTGGGACAAGTAAGTGGCCGTGACATTTGGCAGGTATAAATACACAGAAATGAGATAAGGCTCAGATGCCCAAAATCTTTCCCAGCTGAGGTTTACTCTGTCAGCCTGCCAGAAGCCCAGCTGGAAGATCGTAATATATATAATAAAATAAAATAGATTGCTCTTGGCCTTGTAATTCTTTGTCCCCAGATGGACACCTACACACTGGGACTGAGACCTCAGGTCTGTTTCAGAGATGGGAGGCATGGCAGGGACATAGCTTTGATACTTCCTTCACTGGTACAAACAGTCAAACAGTTTTCACCGAAGAAGTGTAAGAAAAGAGAAACGAACAAACTGTATTGGAAAAAATGTTGGCTGTATCAGCAATGACACCATGAAAGATGCTCTGATAACACAATCAGGGAAAAAAAAAAAAAACAAACACAAAGACACCTGCTCTAGAGGAACAGCATTGCATGGCACTGATGGCCTTGTAGAACTCCTCATTTTTATTTGAGAAATCCTCCATGAAAGCACGAGATGAAGGGATCTGGATACAAGGCAATTTCTTGAAGTAGATCTATACATTCAATCACGTCAGTGCCACAATGAACTCAGCGTAACTGAGTTCTATTTCTGCAATTTTTAGTCTTTTGTACGGCAGGTCTTACATTTCCTACAAAGCACTGGGGAGGGTTTTATGGATAGATATGGGAATAGGGGGAAAGATAATCATGTGGACCTTTCTGAACTAAAAATCTATTGCATAGTTGCCCGTAGTTGTAGAAAGCCAGTCTTGATAGCTCTTGTGATGCCTTCAAAGCCCTTTCTAGGTTCTGCTGAAAGTGGGGTACAGGATAAAACAGCTCAGGAAGTTCTCATTTCCGATCTTTCTGATCTGGAAGGTACACATTATCATGACAGCTGTGGTAGGAGTTTCTGTAACTAAAATTGCTAAAGTAAATTCACTCACTAAGAGGGATTTTCACTGAATATTTTGTGGGAGGGAGCTTGTAGCATCTCTGTAATTCAGAAAGCTAGTCTGGAAGGTTATTTTTTTTTAGTGCATTGGTTATGGATCTTTTTTTAGTTTGGAAAGAACACCAGAGAGGCAGGGAGGGAATTTGAATGGCTTTAAACCATGCCTTCTTCAGCTGTCAGACAAACTTTTCAGAGTTTCAGAATGTTTTCAGTGATTCAGAATAGCTCCTAACAACAAAGAGTTATTTAGTCATGAAAATAATCATGATTAAGATTCAGATGGCTAGAAACTACGAACTAGCTTGAGATGCTCAGAAAGAACTTTGCATTCCCTTCCCATGTATGGTTCTGTCTGTGAAGCACTTGGTGTATTTTTCCCTGACAATGTTCATAGGTGCTTGCAATGGTATTGAAAGTCATAGCCCTGGGAACAACACCGGAATCCAGTGTCCCTCCTTGCACGTAAATCCTATTTCATATCAGCAACAGCACTGTGGGAGCACACTCCCTCCTTGCTCTTTCTGGGAGAGGAAATGATGGCCTTACACCCACCATCACCACTGAGGTGGGGTGGTGGGATCCTAGGGATGCAGCCTCACTGCCTGTCAGCTCTTATTTTTCTATACAATAATGTAACATCATCCTAACTATACTGTAAAAACTAATGAGACAGTATCCTTAGTAGTACATAATTATCCTTTTTTTTTTCTGTGTTCTACAAGTCACTGTTTTCTTGACTGCAGGTTGCATGATAATTAGTCACTAAACAACTGGATTTTTTCAAACGTGGCCGACAACTGTTCTGCAGAAATAGTTAATTGCCTAGGATGTATAAAGCATTTCTCATAGAATTATTAAAGATTTTTTTCATGTTTATACATGCACTGAAAAATAAAATGGGTATGGAAAATTCCCCCAAGTGCTTTAAATTAAAGCCATAATTTCTCTGAAATTTAGTTCAGCAGTTACTTATTGCAATAGCCATTTAGAAAGTTAATTTGCATAGATGTCATCTTTGCCAATGTTGATTATATAAAGATGCTGCTGGTAACTTCAAAGTATACCTGATAACTTGAAGATTACATTCTCCATCATTTTGTATTTTTGGATCTGAGAACTTAAGTCTTCTGGTAGAGCTTTACAGGTAGTGTACTCATGCAGTCCTTTGTCATCCAAAAGAAGATATACCGTTATTTATATGGAGATAAAGGCCATATCAGTTGGTATTTGGTGTCAGAGTTGCTTTTCCTTTATTCTGAAAATTCCTGCTGGTACAAGAAGTTATTTGTTAAAAACAGTTATTTTATTTTTTCAGTTAGCCAACGGTCATCCTTCTGTTTGCACCCACAAAGCAAGAGAAAGTGGTGTTTGTGGATTTTGTACAAAGTTAAATGTAATGCCAGGCAACAGAGAGCAAGTTTTCCAGAGTTTTTAAAAAATGTAGTTAGAAGGTCAAATTCTCACCTTGAGTATAATCACAAAAAAGCTCCAGTCCGTCTTCCTCAGGGAGGAATTCCTCTTTTCATTTTGCTTCACTACAGTCAGTGAAGAAAGAGGTAATATGTAAGAGCACAATGTATTATTTTCCTATTTTGTCCATTAACTTTTTGAAGGATTTAGTTTTCATAGGGTTGCTAGGTCGATTCATGCCTCTTTACCAAGCACAACATAGTGAACACAGATGCTGCTGCCAGGAAAAGCCGGGAAATTAGAGGGTGTGGTACATATCAGATTGGAGTGTATGATACGTCTACTATTATGAACCCAGATTTATTTTTTTTTTATTTTGAAAAATTAATTTGGAAAAAAATGTTAGAATTTGATCTTTTTACATAAATCCTAGGAGGAAGCCACCACATTTATTTCTGCTTTTGTCCTGAGCCTGGACTCCAATGTGGTAGAGAAATCAAATACACTGTTGCTCTGTCCATATGTCACTTAATCTCAGCAATTTCATAGCTATTGCATTTCAATTTCATACCTATGAGCTGGATTCAATAGACTAAACATAACCCTACATCGTATCTTTCTCTTCAGGTATGCATGAGAACTTTTTTTCTGAACTGTTCTTGAAACTTTATCTTTGAAAGAATAATTCTTTTATCTTAGTGTAATTAATTTCATTTAACATTTACTCTCCTCTGGCAACCATTTCCATGATGACAAATATTGGTGGTAGCCTTTTTGTCTTAGGAAAACTTGACTTCACACCACAAGAAAGAAGCCATTTGGAAGATTCATGTTTATATCTTTCCCAATGCAGATAAGGCTGGATGCTGTTCAGAGAAACAGTGAATTTTGTTTCATTTGGTTTCACAGATATTTCTATTTCTAAGTACACTAGGGCTGATGTTTTACTATTGGACACTAATTTGCTTTCAAAAGAATTACACTCATTAGAAAAATTAATATTATTTTCCTTACTCATTCTGCAAATTTGACTTTGGAAATTTTAAGCTATAAGTGATGAAAAATTAATGAAGAAATGTAGTGAATCATTGAACAGGTTTTTTTCATTCTATTTTTAAAGGAACATTTGAGATTTTTTTCTATCACGTATTCATCTTCTGTGGCAAATACTTTGAAGTCACATTTCTCTTTGGACTTGAAGTGAACTGTCATTGATATTCTTTAGCATTATCCACTGCCCTCTGTTCACTGAGAAAATTGCTGACTCTTAGACACAGAGTATTATTTAGGTTTGGACTTTCATATTTAACACAGTCCTGTAACCGGCATGAAGTGCAGAATTCAGCCAGTCTACTTGCAAGACTAACTGCAGCTATTACAATAGACACACTCACAAAATATTGACTGGTGGAGATTTCCTCTTTTTTCACTCTTACAGAGATTAATGGTATGATTTCTGTGCCTGGAAGCAGAACAAGAAGGAAATGTAGGAAGTGACTTCCTTAAATCATTAAGGCTGCTTTTCTGGAGAAACTGGGAAGGCAATTTATCTTTGCAGATTTGGTTTAAAACCTACATGCAGTAGGTCTGCAAAATTTTATACAGCAGAGAATTTTAGGGATAGATCTAGTTCATTATAATGCAAGGAGCAGAAAGGATTATGCACCCCCAAGGAAAGATCTTTTCAGTTTGATAAACACAGTGTAAGTTATTCACTACAAAATGCCAAGTCATTCTTGCCAGAAATGGCAGTGTTATGTTAATAGTTGGACTTGGTGTTCTTAAAGGTCTTTTCTAACCTAAATGATTCTATGATTCTATGATTTTAGAATTACACTGATTTTTGTGCTTCTTGTCTACTTTAGGAGCACAGATTACTTTCATGTTTTGTAATTTGGAAGGAATCAAATAATTATGAAATGGTTATTTCGTAGAAACAGATAAATTGTTGCGTACACAAAAAATTATATTTTTCCTAAATGTGGTGCAAATATAAATGTATATAAGTTATGAAGAAAGTAGTCATCCCTTCCAGAAAGTCTTTCTGGGGAGAGCAGAGATTGTGGTTGTAAAATGTCTGATACACCAGAAGAAGTAAATTATTTATGGAAGGCAACAGAGATCAGGTTAGACAGAGGAGGAATGGCAGTCTGATGGAGAAGTCTGAAAGCAACAGGATTTTGGGTGTTGGACCATCTCTAAACTGCAAACTGGAGATTTTTGGACCATGCACACAGAAGGCCAGCAATGCCACAATACCACATATTTTATGACCTCTTAGCCATATTTGCCCCCTTCAGTGTTAAGGTAGATTATAAAGCTTCTCTTAAAAAGGAATCTTGAAGATCATGACATTTCCATGTTTTTTTCAGCATTTTACTCTCCTGAGAACAAACTAACCCTGTCTTCGGTGGTTACAGCAATGTGGCTGGAGGGCTTGCAGCCTTGTAGGGCTGCCCAGCGAGCTACCCTTTGCTGTGCTCCCAAACATCCATTGGCTTTCTTCTTAAGACCCCATTACACTCTTGTAAAATGTCCAAATCCAGTTTATGCACTTGAACATATTGTCCTGCTTTGGAGTGCCTGGTACCCAAAATGCTTAAGCCTGTCCAGATACTCTACTGGGCCCTTAGAACAGCCTTTTCTGTTCCATAATAATTTTATTTCTCTTCTACTTTATCACCTATTTGTCAACATCTTTTAAAAATCTGAAGAGCTCAGAACAGTGTTATTTATAGCTAGAGAGTGGATTAGGTTTTCACAACTAAAATAAAAAGATAGAAATGTCAATCTGGAATGAACTGTTTTATTAAAGGAAAATCTTATTATTAATAATTACTGATATAATTTATTAGTATGATTGCTATATTTAAAGAAAACCAAGCTGTTGCCTGCTTCTTAAATTACTATATTTCAACTTTTCAGTGTGCTATTTAGAAATGTGAAGTAGTCACCTTATTATACACCATCTTCCAGGATTTGAAAGCAACTTATCCATATAAATGGATTTAGGCTCATCAGTACCTCTAAATGATGAAAAAAAAATGCCATTTATTAAGTAAATGCATCTAGTGCAGATCCTGTTTGCTGGATTTAAAGTCTTGATTTACATTTCAAAACACTTTGGAGGATTAATCATCTCAAACTAGTCTAGGTTGATTATGTGGGCTCCTTCCATCCACAGTGGAAAGAGGGAGGGACATCCTCCAGAGGCCTCTCACACTACTTTTAAATACCCATTTGTAGGAACAGCCTCCCTTTAGAGGTACCTCTCTCTTTCTGGGAGGGATAGTCAATCGGGTGAAATGAGGTACTTAACTTTTAGACACTTTAGACCTACTGAAGATAGGTGAGATTGATCTCTTCTCCCGAGAGTCTAATAATTAGTTTCCGTTTGATACCCTGTAAAAGAACTCCTAGTGTGTGCCATTGAAATACTTTAGATAAATGGTGAATGGACTGCATGGCTCTACAAATGAGATCCATCTAATGAGTAGTAAGAATTGGTAAAATTAAATGCGAGCTTCAACTAATTAACTGATAAAGAGAGACAAAATTCTCTTTTTATCTCTCTTGCCTCTAAGATGCCTAAGATTCTTTCTTTGTCACTCTGCGTGCTATTAATTGACTCAGAAATTGTTACCCTCCATAAAAATCTTTCTCTATTTTTTTCATTTAAAGAAAAATATTATCATCAAGGGAAAATAATGGAAGCCTGTATCCGTTCATCCTTCCATTTAAATACTAATTCAGATCTTTAATAATGGGTATTTTTTTGATATATAGTAATTGGAAATTCAAAGTTTCAGTCAGAGTGGGACTGTTAAAGAGTAACGCTAAATATTACTTGCCTGTTGTCACTAAATTTGGTCCTGGGGAGACCTAATTGGAGAAGGCTAAGTTAGTATACCAGCTGATTATTTCTGTGACAATTCATATTAGGAGCAGTGCACACCTCACTCCCAGGTCACTGACTGGAATATCTTCTACTGAGTTTCATTATCTGTGCAGTCCTCTGAACTAAGTGAAACAGCTTAAACAAGCAGTTAATCTTTTCCTCAGGTGCACTATCATAATCCAGTCTTCAGCAGTTAACAAATAGCCATCGTTTAGTCCCCCAGTCTATATCATCGGCAGTTAGATTTCCTTCAGCTGAGTTAAGGAATGTTGATTTTTTTCTAATGGTAGCTTTTCTTTTCCTTGTTTTTTGTCTTTGTTTTTGCCTTTTCTCTTTTGCCTGTCAAGAATGGGGCTGATTTGAATTTATGGTTACATAGATATTCAAGCATCTTCTGTAATATTTTAAGGAAATTATAGTGAAACTTAGGAAAAATATGATGGAACAGCTGACTTATGGGCCAGGGAGAGCACAGGACCAGCATATGAGAAAGATCCCAAACTTGTAAGAAAATATGTCCAATACTGTATGCGCGTGCTGGAGCCTTACCAGGGACAAAAGGTACATGAATGAAGAGACTGTAATTGCCCTTGGGCTCTCTTGAATAACCTTTTCAGCACACCTGAGCTCGTGGTTGTCTTGAGATGTACCCTAGTCCTTGGGGAACATGCACACAGGTGCCTTAATGGGACTGCAGAACAAAGGGAATTTCATTGACAATACAGAACTTATTTTCTTCATAGGATGAATAGCCATGAAACAAAAATGGGGGCTTACAGGGCCCGTTACAGGTGGGGTCTCTTTAGAACCCAGTTGAACTGGGTTCTTCATGCAAAGGATTATTTTAGGGAGGTCCAAGGGAGAAGAAAGGACTGGATCGGCTGTCCTGTGGGGATGGTGCCCCCTTTAGCCATAGAAAGGAAAGAGAGGACACTCTCACACTGTGCGTTATGGTTGCTCAATTACCATTCCTTACACAAAAATAAATACTCTGCAAAACACAAAAATTCCTTAGCAATTAAATAGGCACTTTCTTTCTTAAATCTACTCCAGGTTGTAAAAGAAAATACAAGTTTCTCAAGCAATTCTACGATTTTTTCTTCTTATTAGGATTTTATTTATCTCCTTCTCTTCACAAGGAGATGACAGAGTTGGTTTCAGAGCGAAGAATGGACTGCAAGAGTGTTGGAAACTCTGGCGGAGTTTTCCACTGTTTTCGAACTTATGTACTTTAATTTAAGAATATGGCAAAATAATAGCCAGTCAGTCGGTAAAGTATGCATCATTTTACTGTTGGACATCTTGGAAACAAACATCAGAAAATTTGCTATTTTTTTGTATTGTCAGAAATAAAGGGACTCCTTCATATACGCTGTGATGTCCTGTTCACTTACTGGCAACAATGAATAAACACAATGACTTTCATGAAGTCATGCGATTATTTATTTTAGCATTTATTTTTTAACATTACGTGACTATAAATCCTGTGCAATGGGAATGGAGATATTCTAAAAATTAAATTCTGTGGGAGGTAAAAGATTACATGTAGGAAATTGAATCTGAGATTTGTACTATAGAAAAATTGTCCAAAGCATTAATTCCTGGGACTGTACCTTTTGTGTTGTGACCAACGCTAGCTCTTCCATATTACAACTAAGGACAGAAACACAGGAGACAAGCTAAAAATATCGCAATGAGACAACAACAAAAGAAAGCATCTTAACTGTGTTGAAGATCTGTCTGTCATATGGATCTGCTTCTCCACATTTTCTGCTCTTGGTGTCACAACTGACATATTGGGAACAGGAAGGGGGCCTACCTGTGCCTTTTATAAAGTATGTTGTTCTTGTTCTTACTAACTAGCTGGATTTTTTGAAAGGATAAGTAGCAGGCACAGTATTTCAAATGAAGAGAGGGAAAGCAGGCTACCCCCTGTGAGCAAATGTAGCTGCCCTCACCGCACCTCCAGTGAGGCTTGCTCTACGAAGTGCAGGCTGTTATGCCAGGGCAGATGTGGAATCTGGGAAATTTTCCAGAGAAATCATTAAAAAATGAGGTTCTCAATATTAGCTGCTGTGTTTACCTATTTATCTTTCTCAGACTGTCGCCAGCAACACTGAAGACTGCACTGGATGATGGACTGAGAGCATAAACCACTTGCAGAGGAGCACTGAGGCAAACACTGGGTTTTCCAGTACACTTAAACCCTTCCTTAGCAATCTGTAGCCACTTTCAGAGAATAAAAGAGCCGTTTCACTACTATTGCACCATTTGACTGTGGGCAAACTAGCAGCATTCTGGAAAACTGAAAGTTTAGGCTTTTCCTGTGACATCTGAGAGATGATGCAGTGGGAGTAATTACGTGATTGCTGCTGGTACTGATGGTATCTCCCTGCCTGGCTGGTACTGCTAATCTATTTTACATTATCTTCTCCTTCAGGAAAAAAAAAAAAAAAACAAACATGCCTGAACTGAGGAGGAGGATGTTAATGATGACATTGCCTCCAGCATTTTGTTTGTGACAGCTTCCTACTGATGATCCTGTCGATACAGATGGTGCCTGTCAGGTGCCACTTCTAGATATTTCTGAAGACCTGGGGGGACAGATAGAGGGTGGGACAGATGCCATTCTTCATTGTACTTCTTTGGAAAGATCTTTAAAGAAAGTCCAAATACTCCTGCTTTAAATAAGGTTTTCCTTCAAGGTTAGAGACTCTTGTGTTGGAAACCTACCTCACCTGTTTGCAACACTAAGAGTTTTTAAAAAAATACTTGAGAAGTGCATTATGTACAGGACATTCCCTTAAGAGGGATTATTTTAGCTGGTGGAACAGGGAGGTACAAAAAGATTGCTCTGAATTAGCCTGACACCAAGATCTGGCAGAAGCGTAGGGTTGATTTGGAGCTACTTTCCCCCTTTCTTAGACAGCCAGCATGCACATAACAACTGAACCTAAGCAATTCATAATAAGCAGGTCTGCGATGGCCTTGGACTAACTAATCAACATGCTGAATGAAGCATGATTGCAGCTTTGGTATTTTATACAGTTTACAAAATCAAATACTGAAATAGGAGGAAAATCTGTGATGTTTACAATTTTGTAATTTTAACTAGTTTTACCTGTAAAAATTATTGAAAATACTTCTCTAAATCCACCCTAATATCCTGAAAGCAAAAAAAAAATAGGAAAACTTCTCTGAAAATAACAAGGATTAAATATTAGAAAGATAATATTAACATCACTCTGCATCTTTCCAGTCAGACAACTGGAATTATTCATGGCAATAGTCAATGCTGTAAAATATGATGGCAGTAGTTATTTGACTGTAAGTCTAATGTGCAACAGTAAACCAGTCACAGGAGATTTTAAAACTTTTAATGATTACTCTGTGGCTATAAATGACAATGGCATTAGTGCCTAGAATGTTGCTGCTGCAGAAACTCTAATTACCCAAGTGATACTGTCAGTATTCGTAACTGTTGGTGTTTCTTATTCTCTTACTGTTGGCTTTTCCAAGCTAAAATCCAATGCCTAATTTCTGGTCTTCCCTCACTACCATGTTCACAAGGCCAAATTCTTTAGCAAGCTAAACATTCTTATCTGCATTCGCTTCAGTGCAGGTGAATCGATGCATTTCATTACCCATTTACTCTAGCAGAGAATCTAAGCTAGGGGGGAAGGAAAGGAAATATTCTGGAGACACAAACTTCCTCCCCTGACCCCCATAGCATAGTGTTAGTTTTGAATTATGTTTTGTCTTCCTTTGTTGTTTATGTAATATGGAAGGGTTCGTAACTATTCATAACTTTTAAGAAGAGTCAAGTGTTGCAGGTAAGTATGCACATATTATATAAAAGGAGGTACTGTTCCATACTGCCACAGCCTCATGTCATGTTCTGGAGCAGTAATTCCCATGCCTATGTAGTTTGTTTCCATCTTGTACCATCGTAGAAAATAAATTCTCTGATTTATTTACAGAACATTTTTTAAATGCTATGAGTCGTAGTAGATAATAGTTGTTTTCATTTATTCTTGTTCACTTCTTTAGGCATTAAAAACACACAGAAGAAGCACCTAGTCTTTGGCAAAATTTAAAGATTGTGATAGGAACAGCACAGCATGGTGGCTGAGTTGGGGATGAGTAGGGTCTGGAAGACAAGGAAAAATTTCAAGATAGGATGTGGAAATTTAAGCAGAGACAGAAGCAAAAGTAATGCAGCTGGAGTGAAACTTTAGCTCCAGTGGAATCAACAGAGAAATATGTGTTCGTTTCAGTAGACCAGCATTTCACCAGATGTGATTCATGTAATTTTTGCAGCTGTTTTCTGTACAGATCAAAGTACGCAAGATGGACATATTTTGAAAATAGAGCAATAAAGAAGAAACTATTCATATCTGCTATACTAACAGCTAGAATAAGGCATAAATCTAAAAAAAAGGTAATGACACACAAGACCCAGATGGTTTCTTTAAGATAATACTTGTGGCTTTAAGTAGAAGTAATGGTGAGGAATTGAAAGAAATTATACTGAAAGTGAGTATCACAAAATGCTTCTAAGAGTTAAACTGGGAACAGTCTTCTGGTGACTTCCCTGCTTCATAATGGGGAGGGCATTTGCTGCTATGTAGAGTTCAAGAAGATCAGTCCTATGCACATTCATTTTCTTGTATGCTTTCTCTCTTTTCTCACTCATCAGTTCCTCCTGGTCATGACAGACCAGAAATCTGGTGGAGTATTTTTCATGCATTTTAAGATTTTGTCTTATACCTCCCTAGCCTACAATTTCTTTTCTTTTTCTCCTACTGTCGTGGTTTAACCCGGCTGGCAACTAAGCACCACGCAGCCGCTCGCTCACTCCCCCCCCCCCCCTCAGTGGGATGGGGGAGAGAATCGGGAAGGGGAAAAAGGTTAGAGCCGAGGGCTGAGATAAAGACAGTTTAATACGAGAAAATAATAATAATAGTAATAATGAGAATGATAACAAAATATGCAGAATATACAAAACGAATGATGCACAATGCGATTGCTCACCACCCGCCGACCAATGCCCAGCCCGTCCCGAGCCACGATCAGTACCCGAGCAGCTATCACTCTCCCCGCAACCGACCAACCAACTAAACCCCCCCGCCCCGGGCATGACGTTATATGGTATGGAATAGCTCTTTGGACAGTTTGGGTCCTAGCTGTGCTGTACTCCCAGCTTGTTATGCACCTGGCCGAGCAGGAGAAGCTCAAAAAGTCCTTGAGCAGTCTGAGCACTACTTGGCAACAACTAAAAACATCAGCATGTTATCAACATTCTTCTGGCACTAAATCCAAAGCACAGCAGTATGCTAGCTTCTGTGAAGAAAATTAACTGTATCCCAGCTGAAACCAGGACATCTACTATGATTTTTTTTTATTATTATTTTTTTAGCTTAAATTTGACTCATATACTCTTTAGGGTAGCAACCATTGTATACAGGTTTTAGAGTGAGTTTCCTACTTTCCCATTCTCTCTTCCTTAGATCACCAGTTTGTATCTGGTTGTTTATTTAAAGCCTTTCCTCTTTTCTTTAACCATGTTTCCTCCCAAAGCCTAGGTTGAACTTTTATTGCTTTTCCCACATGTCTTTAGATATCAAAAGGGAAATAAGAACTACTAATACCCCGTGGCTGGGAAAGAAAAAAGAGATGAGACCAGTTTTCTTGAGAGGCTCCCTTGTCTCCTTTCAAGACACCTTCTTTCACTCTTTTTGGGAGCCTTCCTCAGACCAGTCTTAAAACATCCTTCTCTGCCCATAAAACTCAATGACAATGTGCTCTTTCGCTGCTTGTTCTTATTGTGACAACCCAGGCTGGCCAGTGGGGTAGAATTCCTCTCGTGTTCTTTGATCAACCAGTAGCTGTTTCTAGGATTTAAAACCTCTTGTCTCATGCAAACTGTCTGTTTTGTTTCAACTTAGCTTCCTCTTACAGAATCTTCTTGTAGGTCCAGCACCCCGGAACTCCTGCCTGTATGCAGCAGGCAGGCAAAGATCAGTCTGTGCCTCTCAGTTCCAGTGGGCCAAGCTTTTTTTTTTTCTTTCTTTCTTTTTCTTTTTAACAGGTACATATTTTGATACTTTGAAAACAGTCTGCAATTTCTGATGGCCATTCTCCCCAAAATGGGGTAATTTCATTGCTTGACAACATTCAATCATAGCATTGTTGAAACCCTAGTAAATACGCAATATAAGTAGTTGTATGAGCAGTAGAAGTAATGATGCCTCATTTTATACTTGCGCTTTGACATTGATTTCCCTTATGGTTTCTGTGATGTCAGAAAAAGGCAAACTTTCCCTAGGGTCCTTCTCTTCCTGGTTTCTTATTTTAATGGAATCTTTAGGAAAGTTAATATACTTGAGAACTTTCCTCATTTACAAATGTGTTAAAATACCCCCAGGGGACTGAGAGACAAACAAGCGTACATACTGAGATGCTATGAGCTTGCTTTCTTTAGGAAACCGAATTAAAACCAGATAGGATCAGCTTAAAAAGCATACCAGTTTTATTATACACATGAGAGTATTGGCCAGTCAGGACTGATAGGTCCAACATTCCTCGCTAGGAACGTACTGCAAATGCTCAGTTGGCCTGAGACATGCAGCAAGTTGGACAGCCTGCACAATGTATGTTTAATGTCGAGTTGCTGTGTACATGAGTGGCCGTCATTTGTTTAGGATTTCCAGAAACTTGGTACAGCACTATCAGAATTTAATAGATTGCCACCCAAAGGAGTACTTCATCCATGCACATTGGTGAAGCTGTTAGGTATAGATTAAACAGGCTGTCTCATTTCCTTAAAAGCATCTGTAAGGACCATATGCAAAAAAATTCTTTAGTGGACTTTGAGTCACGCCAGCAGTGTGGTCCAATTGTAATTTTGTTAGGGCCCCTTATATGACATTTGCACAGTAATTTACTTCTCAATAGACCATTTTACAGTTTACAGAACATAAAGGCTTGGGCTAAACAGCAACAGTACTACAAGAGTTAGGGGTGAAATTTTAGTTTTAATTAAATTATTGAAATGGTATAGTCACCACCATGGTCATTATCATGCTTTATATTACGAAGCTTCCTTACACCATTACGGTTTATTCTTCATACTGTAGGACAATAAGAAAGACTGTTAAAATGCCTTTATAACATTATAATTGTTTCTATGGTGGAAGAAGTCATGGCGATTTAATTATATCAGTTTAGCTGAAATAGTACCACTCTGTGACCAGGCTTTGGCTGTGCAAATCTGTGTGATTTACTTCTGTATGATTTACTCATGCTGTGTTAATGGGGATTCTTTTGTTTTGTCTGGATTTGGGTTATTTTTTTGCTTTTCATTCATGAGTTAGCACAATCTACATGAGTAAAGTTCTTAGAGTAAAGGTTGTCCAAAGGCTCATCGATGCCAGCATTTAAAATGAGCAGGAGCAAAGCTCCTTTGTTTAGAGGTGTTTTCTCTTTTTTAGTTTAGTAAGAGGACTCCAAAGAATTTATTCTACAGACATGTTCCATGTATAAAGTTTGTCAGGTTTTTATGATTTTTATTTCAGAAAAAACAAATTGATTGCGTTCTTAGAAATTAGGTGTTAAGTAGAAGGCTTTTTTTTTTCTTTTCTCACTCTTTCCTTGCCTTTCTGAGATACATATCTTGAAATTTGAAAAGTTGTGGGAGGGCTTGTACTTGAATTGAGTCTAAATCATATAGTGGAGGTGGTGTCCCCACTTCTAAGAAAGTGCACCTTCCACAAAGGTAGTCGGTTAAGCTAATCATAGTTATTGAACCATCCTTTTGCTAGTCCACTTATACAAGTCCATTTGTATAAACTTCTTAAGGTAATCACAATAACTTTTTTATTCTATCACAGCATTGTTGACTTTTCCTGACAAATAAGACTAACGCAATTTATGAAGAACAAAAATATTTTCCTCAAATCGTAGCAAAGTGATTTTAAAGCAGCAATATACTAATATAGGTAGAAGAAGAGAGTTATCCCTCCATGAATCATAGTGCTAGCATTAGGAGTTGCCCTCGTTTGTACCGATATTTCATTCCTCTCGTGTGCTCCATTCTGGAAGTAGATTCTAATAAAGCTCATTTTGGGGTATAAGGGGGTATCATTCCATCACAAAGCCTTGCAGTTCAATTGTTTCCTTTTTGCCAGCCACTACTTAAAATTACTTAATGTGTGTGAACATTTTAACACTGTAATCTGTTTATGGCATTTAGACATTGTTTCCTACTTTTGTCAATCTCCCATCACATATTTTTTAAAGTTGAATTAATAATCATCTACATGTTTGAAGTAATTAGTTAATTTGAATGATGATGAAGTCTCACTTTTGACTTAGGAATTCAATGGTGGCCTCAGAAGATATTACTAACTCACAGTGACTTCAGCAGTTGATCATTCTGCTATCAAACAGGAGAGGTAGACCTGCCATATACACGTACATAAACTGTGTTTCTTGAAACCTTACTCAGTGGAATTATTTCATAGAAGCATAAAATCACAGGATGGTTTGGGTTGGAAGAGACCTTTAAAGACCATCTAGTCCAACCCCCCAGCCATGGGCAGGGGCATCTTCCACTAGATCAGGTTGCTCAGAGCCCCATCCAACCTGACCTTGAACACTTCCAATGCTGGGGCATCCACAACTTCTCTGGGCAACCTGTTCCAGTGTCAAATTTCAAGCTACCCCAACAGGGCATCCAATTTGCTGTGCTGTTCCTGAAAAGAAAGTGTAGCACTATGGTTGATTATAGGATTAAGGATTTCTTTTCCACAAATACAATGTTTCATGGCTTCCAGCACTCAGCAGCCCACAGTACCTCCAACAGGGAGAATTTGGGAAAAACGGCAGCTGTGGACTTACAGATCTGAACTGCAGCCCACATATTTTACCTCTCTAAAATACAGTGCAGTAAAGTTAGCACTATTTTACAAGACTCGTGCTTTCTGAATTATACCAGTAAAAATAATTAAAACTTCTATTTATTTTTTTTCTCCCAGGTAGAAGCTGAATTTAATAAAGTGTAACAAGTTAATTGTAAAGTTTTTGGAATCTTTTGAAAACCAGGTAGCTTTTATCAATAAGTTTTTTTAAAAGAAACTGTAACTAGACCACTAACTTCAGGTTAGAGAGTTCAGTAAAATCATGTGAGGGAGCATTTTGAAGGTGACATCTCAAACATTTAATTTTTTGTTTCAAATTTTAGACCCATTTGGCATAATGACTTTATAAAATCATATGAAATGATTGTAGTATTTTTGTATTTCTGTAAGAAACAGACCAGATGCAGAGTTATACAGTAACATATTCTAGATGATATTTAAAGCTGTGAAATTAGATCAAATCTCTCCTTAGAAATCCACGTTTTCATGAGTTTCTAACTAGGCCATATTCTTTCTTCAGAGGTAAACCTTGAGACATATGTCTTTTTATTGCTGGTTTTTAGTTCTCTTACTGTGGAAGTGCATTTTCAGCTGAAAAATTACTTCCCAATGCATTTAAAATGAAGCAGAATGTGAACATTCAGGTGTTTTTGTTTGGGTTGGTTTTTTTCCCATTAGGATATTTAAATGATCCATGTTTGGGTCGTAAGTCTTTACTGTGTAATATTCACTTTTTCTGTTGGCAAGAGAAAAATTCAGAAATAACAACTTCATTTTTTTTTTTGAAAGGTTTGTCAAATTTAGATGTCTGCCAGTGTTTCCCTTGTTTTCTAACTTGCAAAATTAAGTGCTCCCTCCCCACAATGTTCTGCATGCTGTGCAAAGACGTACAGTATATGAATGACTTAATGCCCTCCTGGTGTTTGCATGAGTAATTGTATTTTTTAAAAAAAAAGAAAATACCAAGTTAGCAAAATCTATTTTGATTCCAAACAAGAAAGCAAAGTTCAGTGGAGAGGAGTGTAGGTGTATCTGTTTTTTAGTTGTGCACGTCAATGTACCTTTGTAGCTGCCCAGCTATCCTGTCACCTCAGATCCTTCTCTTTTAGACTGAAGTGGTGTGGGCTTCCCTGTCCCGGAGTTAGGTTGAAAGGGATCCGATTCAAAGCTGTCTGAAGTCCCTGAGCATCTGTACTACCTGGTGGCTGCTCAGCCGTATCGCTACAACCCAACTTAGATTTAAAACCAAATCCCTGGAACTGTAGAGGTTAAGACTTGCAATGTCTACTACAGATGTGAAGACATTAGCTATCTAGAAGTACCGAGGGCGGGGAGCATTTGGTGAGATTTTTCCCATCGTGTTTCCTGATCCTTAGCCCTGTTAGACAGCATCCAAATACACCACACTGAGGCGGCTTTCCCAGGCAGGGCTGATTTCTCTTCTTCCGCATCACCTGAGCTGGTGCCACTTTGATGCCCCCAGACATGCACCCTGTGCCCAGCTGGCAAGCAATTAGAGCTGACCCATCCCCTCTCATCCAGCCAGCCCTCAGCAGTGCTTTAAGGAGCAAAATTGTTCAGTCTCTGGCTCTGAGAAGAGGCAATTACTGAAAAAGCAGCAGTGGGGAAGTCTGCAAGGACCAGGGAGCAATAAGAGGCATGAAAACTTTCTCCCATCTTACTTAGTATCTCCACATCTCAAAATTCCCCTGCTTTATCCTATCTACAGTCTCCTCCCAGACATGCTTAGTGCTGAATTTGTCTATACCTTTGCTATTTAGCATACAGACATTAGCTAGCTGCAAGCAAGGAATAAGCTAAATGTAAACACCATCTACTTTTTTCATGCTCCTCTCCCTCTCCCAGGGGAAATTCACCTTTAAAAACATATTCTTAAAACAGCAGCAGTTGCACCTGAGAGGAACATTAACATCCCCTACAGTCACCTGTGGACTATTTTCACAGACTTAACTACAGTTTTACAGCAAAACATGCCACGTGTTTGTTCAAGGAAACCTTCCTCTATGCATCAGTGTGCTACACAACTCAGTATAGGACATACTATTCTGAAAAGGAATTCTGTATGATCGCCAAGATGTATACAATTAGGCTAGTAAGAATGTACTTACATGTTCTTATCTTTCTCATCCTTTTCCTCTCATAGCTTTCATATTGACTTTGGCCCTAATCCAGCAATTATATGGAGATCCCTCATGTCAATGGGATGCTTGTTGAAATTAAATAACGTGCATGCATGCTTATCGAATCAGCTTTGGAGACTTCTCAGACTTTCAGCTGCCTTCTGGAGTCACACTGCCATCCTCATATCACTGCTTTTAAAACCAATTTTAAAAATAGAAACACTTATGAAGTGAAAATGTAAGTTATAGTAGTAATTACTATTATTTATTGTAAAGATTAATTATCTCCGAAATGTACTGGATTTTCTAGATACGCAGCAGCTTGCAGAAGAAGGACTCCTGTTGGCAATATTTGGATCTTTTTTTTCCTCAGGCAAACTGGAAATTCTTTTTCTATTACATTTGAGGAAGCTTTTTACATAGTAGTCTTGATTTTGTACATTCAGTAAGTATGTAAACTAATGTTAATATTACTCGTCCTTTTACAGTTGTGTCCTGCTGTCATTCACAACTCTATCAGCCTATCTGAAAGTTGATAATTGTTCTTCCCTTTGTCTGTTCATATTATGTCAAATTTGACAGTGAAAGGAAACTATCATTTCAAATATCAATATGCTCTTATATCTTTGCAGTGGTGTCATTTTGTCCTTATTTATTAGAGCAGAATATATTAAAAATTGCATGATGAAGGATTACAGACAAGTCTGTGATGATAGAGAGTGGATGGATCATTAGGCTTCTCTGGGCTTTATTCATCTCTTAAAGTAACCAGATTTATATAACATCTGTTAACAGGACCATTAACTAATCCACCTAGACTTGAAGTTCTTAACAGTGCCTTTTATAGTTCCCTCTTGAATTAAAAATACATTTCTGGGGAACATATTCAACCACGTTGATTAAAGGAACTTTTGTGAGAAATTTCTTCAAAATGAAAAAAATATAAGTAGACTTAGCACCTCACTGATTTCCTCTGGCATGACAAACATGAAATATCCAAAAGTTGCTGGACACCATCAGATCCTTCTGATTAATTTCATCAAAAGAACTTCAAAAGTTTGATTATGATGAGTGTAGGCCTCCTATAGAAAGCATATGTCAGAGAAAAAGGGGTCCTTGTTCCTGAAATAGTCTTCTGAAAATCTGAAAGTTCCTGGAGATGACAAATGAAAACTCTCTTTTGTGTGAATGTCTGTGAGAGTTATTGATGTTTGGAGGTGGATTAGGCTGCAAATTAAATTAATCTGCTTCAGGCCAGGGTACAATGCATTGCTGAAGGAGATTGTTAATGTTGCCTTCACTGACCATGGTTGACAGTTGTTCTCAGGAGAGCAGTGTTGAGTCATTACTTTGTGCAGTTAAATATAAATATATGTTTACTTATTTTGTATATTTATGTAAATACATAAATATATGCATACTGTGCGTACATATATAAAATACAAAGCATATATATAATTATATATTTACATAAATACATAAAATGTTTTAAGGAACCTAAAATGTGGACTAATGCCTATCATTAATCTGAAATGAATAATTAAATAAATCATATTAACTGAGCTCTGCTAAAGCACATTCTCTTTTCCATAGTCATCGGTATTTCACTTCCTCTGCTAGGAAAGGGAGGATTTCAAATTTCATCATCTGAACTTAAAGTTTCTTTAGGGACTGTCTTTACTTTTTTTAAAATGTGTATCAGATTCGTTTTGGAGACTGTCATTGCTCCAGCAGACTGCAAGTGAGGCCCGTGATTAAAGGTTTGCTCTTCTAAAGCCAAGGTCATTGGCAAACAGCACCACAAAACTTGAGGGACCAGCAAAAATGTGATAACCTGGTATCATAGACAAGAAATATAGGAACAAAAGTGTCGTGGGGAAGTGTATGTTTCTAGGAGCATCTTGTGCTTCATTGAAATTAAAATAATAAGAAAATAGACCCCTAGCAGTTCAATATACCTCTGCTGCTTATTGTTTCATGTCTCATTTTGTATTCTGAGTCTTCAGGAGGGCTTCAAGCAGTACAGATACTTCTTGGCAATCTGTTTGTGGCAGACAGTTTTATTCAGTGAGCTGTATAAGGGGTCACTCAAAAGATGCAGCAAATTAGTACAGCTTTCTGGTTGCCCTTTGCACATACTCTAAAATAAAAAATAGGATCTCCTGACAGAAGTTCCAAGAAATCATGAGGTTTGATTTAAATATCAATAAAATTTAGTATTGCTTATGATCTCTGGCTTTTAAGCTTTTAGGGTGCACTTAAGCCATTCCCTTTGATCACAGTTAAACAGTTGGCCCTTTCCTATACCCTGAAGGATCCACGATCGTCTGAGATGGGGGACTATGGCACATGGTGCCCTGGATAGCCATGATCTGAACTGGTGATGCAGATGCTTCCCATCTAGATGCCAGGAGCTCATCTTTAAGAAAAGCAGTAAGGCTCATGATTTTTGAGGCTTTTACACCTCAGCTCGCTTTCTTGCAACAGGCCAAACTTCTTGTTTTAATCTCATGTCCCTGGGAATGGAGGCTTTAACAAAAAATGCTGAATATAACCAGACTTGCCATAAAACAAGAGTTGGCAATATCGTGAGCAATTGCATTGCTTCGAGCAAGCAAAGCAAAGAACACAACAGCAGTTGCTTAAACTGGCCTATTAATCTTTAAAAGTGTTTCTGGATGCAGGTAGGAACATTCTGGTTAGTCTCAAAAGAGAGAGTTATTTTTCTTGTCAGAAAAATTAACATTCAAGTGAGTTTTCCAAAGTCTTTTTATGGTGCTTTTTAATGTCATTGGAGTCTGGTACAGACCTTTATATTTAGGACCCACTCTTCTGTGCATTTATCTCTAGTGTAGCACTTATCTCCTTACATAGCAAGCGATGTTATGGTATTCTTATAGTTGGGACAGCAAGACAGAGTGCAGAACCCACCAGAAAGGAAGGAAATTATTAAAATAAACTGTACTATTATTGTGACTTTGTATTCTTAATCATGCCTTTATCCACATGCTTTGTCTTTGTTCACAACTGCTGTGCACAAAATACAGTTATTTGGATAATAACGAAGTTGAATCCTGTTTTGGCTAGAGGCTACATTGCATCTGTTCCTCATATGGGATTATGTGGGCTTTTTGGCACAAACTGTGTCTCCTATTTGCATACATATCCTAGTAACATTAGAACTACCACCCCAAGAAAGGGGCAGTTTTGCAGGTTTTGTCACATTAGGGTGTCCATGGTACAAAAGACAGAGAACTACAGAAGAACAAACAGTTTTAGCATGATCAAGTCAGGCCAGACCTGTCCATTTTACGTGTAGAAATCCAGTCCCCATCAACACTGCAAGAGTCTTCTCAATCAGTACGTGCTTTCTTAACCAACGTATTTGTCGAATGCTCGGAGCCTGTATAGAGTATTGAGGTACTCAGGCACATGAGTCTGATCCCTTCTGCTTTGGATATCGTATACAAATAAAATGTTGCAAAATAAGGTGGGAAGAGCTTTCTACAGCTGTTTGAGGCAGTTTATCTTTGAGGGAAGGTATGTTGGTGACAAATTTCAATTTTGTGATATTGCAAAACTATGCTTAACTCCATAGGGATCTCAGCAATTTTGTTTAAAAACAACAGCAAAAAAATAAAATAAAGATGATAGGCAAAATGTTCTTGCTGAGACTCAAAATTGCTTTACATTATAAGCTCCTTTTTCAAACATTCATAGTTTTATGAACCTTTTGGACAGAATTTTTTATGGTCCATAATTGGAACTTTTTCGCTTTTTTCTTTTTTATACCAAGACTTTTTCAAGCCTTCTTTTGCCTTTCCTGGCTCTCTGCCCTGAGAAGTCTTCCTACAGCATTAGTGCTGGTGGCTATATATAGCCTGGCAATAATGTTTCCAGTTTTTCACTATTACAGTTACGTTTCAGTCTTGTCTTGATTCTTCGTTTCAGTCAAAATCAGATATGGCTTGAGTGAGGGACACACCAGCCCTTGACTTCACACAAGCCCTTATCCTATTCCCAGCCTTCAAAACTGAAAGCAGTGCTCACAGATTGCCATCACTCCAAACCTGTGATGTCTCATACCTCTGGATCATCAGAGGGAATAAGTGAGAGCAATTTTCAAACTAAGTGCTTGGCTTAATCACATGTCAAGGACTCCATTGGAGCACAAATGCTTTTATGGGTAGTCATGATTTCTTTGTGCTCATGCTGAACTTTCTATGACAAGTGATGAGTAAAGCTCATATTGATCCAATCACCTGTCTCATGTTGGTTTTTTCCTTTGGGCTTTGAGCCAATTTCTGCCATACTGTTACTGCCATACTGCCATACTGTTAGGAGAGACTACCACAAAAGGGAGGTAGGCCAAGGAAAAGGCATGAGCCATGGAGCTGGGATTTGAGCATGGATCTGAATATTGCCAAAGATCATTATAGGCAACAAGCTTCAGAAAACAGCCCTTTGCTGGTTCTTATGACTTGTGACTAATACTAACACTGCATGGGGAAAATCTTTTCAGTAGGCACAGCTGTGACAGGACAAGGGGTAATGGTTTTAAACTGAAGCAGGGTAGGTTTAGACTGGGTATAAGGAGGAAATTCTTTACAACGAGGGTGGTGAAACACTGGAACGGGTTGCCCAGAGAGGTAGTGGAGGCCCCATCCCTGGAAATATTCAAGGCCAGGTTGGACGGGGCTCTGAGCAACCTGATCTAGTTAGGGGTGTCCCTGCTCACTGCAGGGGGGTTGGACTAGATGACCTCTAAAGGTCCCTTCCAACCCAAAACATTCTATGATTCTATGAAGAAGACAGCAGTATGCTTCTCTTGTTGACTTCTTGCCTTCTGGCTTTCTAAAGACATTCCACTTTGCTAGTAGATTCAATATGCCTAATTTTAAACCTGCCTGTTTTGCAAGGCAGGAAACAGATCCCTGAGCATGTAGCAAATTAAACAACGCAGAGGAACTATTTTTTTTCATTTCAGTAGATCATCTGTCTGTTTTTCAAATAAATTTCCAAAAGTTCTTTTGTTCACTTCTAAAAATTAAATAAAATCTGACAACACTCCCTGTAGCCCAAGGAGTAAAAGAAGTGAAAGAAGGAGAAGACAGTAATAACTCATACATCTTTTTTTGGGGGTGGGTGGGGGTAAGGGGTGGGATGTAGTCAAATGGTTAAGAAGTGTTGTAGTGTGGATTGATTGGAAAAAAAGTTAGATTAAATCAGTGTAACTTTCTAACAGTAGTTGTGCTTGATAAGGAAATCCTTTCCTGTAGTCATGGTCTGATGTCATGGTTACAGAATTTGCTCAACCTGTGAACCTCTAATCTTAGTGAATGAGAACCATAAACCTCTAACCTTACCCCCAAAATGACTTTGCCTTTTTACCTCTCTTAACCACTCTCAGGCCATGGTGCTCGGATTACCTCAGGGTCTATGTCTGAAGATCTTGATATTGTGAATTTTATCTTCCAGTAGTAGTTAATTTATGTGTGTCGCATGGTCCCTCTTGTCTAATGCGCATTGGGTTTGCTACCACACAGAGATGAATTTGCTATGTCCAGTCTATCAGCCAGTTCAGACAGCTGAATAGTCCCAATAGAGTCAACCCATAAGCTTCAATTTAAGAATGCGCTTCATGTAATCTCTTCACCAGAGTGATCAGGATGAGGACAAGATTTTTACTATTATATTTTCAGCAGCCACCTCAACCTAGAGAGCTTGCCTGGAAGCAGCATGGTTCATTGTTTCATTGCATTAGCAGGAATGTCACAACTATATGGGGCAGGTAGAAGCCATCTCTGTAACAGTGAAGCAAGAGTTCAAATTAAAAACAAACAGAAAAAAATATAGGTCAGTAATCAATATTCAAAAATGATCATCCCAATCAAGACAGTACGAGCTAGTGACACAAATTTCCCTATTTCCCAAAGGACTTCTTCAGTATTATCTGCCCAGGCCTTCAAAATCAATTTGTTCAGCAGTAGTGAAAGGAGATGGAGCATAACTGGTCATACACAGGGTGGAAAACTAAGGTTATGCTGCCAATGGGGATCTTTGGCTAATAAGCTGATGCTCATGCTTCAAAGTACATCTACAATTAGAGCAGGTTTTGTTAATGCTGGAACACATCATTTGTATCTAATGAGGACTAAGGTCTCCTTGAAATTAGATACTAAGTAATGTGCGTGTCCCTTATCCATGCCAACACGACTGAATCTTAACTACAAGCTTAATTGGGTGTAGGGAATTACAAGGAAATGTGCTGGTTTTTCCCTAGCATTATGCATATTACCTTTTATTACCTATTGCCCAGGTGTTTTTTTGAAAATCTTTTCTCCTCACTGTTAAAAACAGAACCTGGATAGCAAGTCAGACCTGGAGCATCCTTGTTACACTTAGGAAAAGGGATGGGAATGCTTATTGTCTCAGCCTACTTAATGTTCATTTATAATAAGCATTATAGTATGTATCAATGTCATAAAAAGTGTTAGGAAGGGCTGGGTACCACAGAAGCAACAATAAAGTCAAGATCCCTAACATTATGTTTTGCCAGGCCTTTGTGCTTTTGCAGCTTTCTGTGAAATTTCAAGTGTTGACTGCTATTTTGTGGAGGAAAAAGTGCTTCTCCATCCCACTCAACATGCTGTCTTTCTTACAGTTTTCCTAAGACTGTATTTTGCAGATACTAATAAGAAATGAGAGAAATATGAAATAGCATGTCATAAAGCAGACATACAGTGAAGAAAAATGTTTCCACAATGCGTAATCATGCCACAGCATTGTATTTGTTTGTTATACAAGGCAATCTTGGTGTGTTGGTTTTTTTCCTGGGGGTTTAGTTTCTTTTTTTCTTTACATCTGGGTACATTTAGTTAGTCTTAATTTCTCATTAATTTTTTGTGTTGTTGTTGTTATAGGTCCTGTACATAAAGTATAGACACAAATGAAAGGAACATGATCATTATTATTGCCCTTTAGTTTTAAAATAAACTGTGTTATGCTGTTATCTGTTAGAATTTATCCAGATTCACCACCTAAAAATAGAATCATAAAATCACAGAATGGTTTGGGTCAGAAGGAACCTTCAAAGATCATCTAGAACAACCTCCCTGCCATGGGCAGGGACATCTTTCACTCGATCAGGTTGACCAATAGAAAATGTCCAACTGAAACCACACGTAGAATTTAAGCAGATATAATGAAATTAAACATTATCTCTAAGCACTTAGAAAACAGTATTACTGGGACTTAAAGGAATTACATCTCACCTGAAAGAAAGTACCTGCCATAGCAATGATTTCCAATAATGATCAAAATTAATCCTTGGGCTGACAGCCAACACAAATCCTATACATAGTTTAAAAGCTTAAAAAGCCGTAGACAGTTAAGTGCAACTCTACATCAGTAGAATTGTGATTGTTGGGCTGATCCTCTGCTCAGGAGCAAACTTCTTACCACAGACTGGAGTATTGCTTCAGTGCTGACTGAAAAAGGGAAGAGTAGGACATAGGATTACCTTCCCCGTGTCACTCCATAAGTCCCATATGATTTTCCTGGAAGTCCCGTTACCTGTGTTCTGCCCACTCTTCATTTATGGCATCTGTCTGAGAGGTTAACAGCTGAGGAAGTATAGTTCACCTCCTGATGTATGGAATTAAGATCAAGATATATGTGATGAGTTTGGTGCTCAGAAGACAGAAATTTTCGATCCGTGATTGAAATTTCATTTTTAAAATTAATTTCAAAGACACTACCTGATGTCTTTTGTGCAGAGCCTGAAAATGAGTCTCTTGCTATGAAGCAGCAGCATTCTTCTGTAAGAAATAAGCAGTTTACATTACATCACCCACTGAAGATTAAGCTTTTTATATGCATTTTCTTAATGATTGCTTGTGACATTGGAAAACAGTACATGATCTATTGAAAAACTTCAAGTATCTGCTTGTACTTTCTGAAAGAATTCTTATCTTTCATTAAACACACAACTGACAAGGAGCCACTCAGGCAGCAGCTTTTCTTCCATGCGCAGGGTTTCCAAGCACTGAGTTCACAAATACTGAAACACTCTTAGAAGTTCACTGATATTTAAAACCTGTGCACTCAGGCAAAGAGTTTTTTTTAATTTTCTAAACTTCTGTAAATTACGATAAAGATACAGGTTAATTTTTTAACGCCTGGCACATTCAACTTGCTTTACAGGTTAAGAATCTCCAAGAAGTTAGAGAGGAGTATGCTTCAGCTGCTAAAAAAAAAAGAATTGATTTTTGTCAGGCTTTCTTTTATTGATTGGCAGCTTAACATTTATCAGCTCAAACAGCTTACGGCTGCCATTTTGTGAAGTGATATTTTAGAGGTCAAGCTAATGCAACCAGGTGGTTTTGTTTGCATTTCTAACACTGATCTTTGCTGGGCCATCATTATCTGCTTTAACCTGTTTTGAGGACTCAAGATGTAATACACATAGTGAAAAGTAATTATGAAAAGCTCTTCTCCCGGCCTTTATCCATAACTCCTGAATAATATTTTTCTTTTTAAAAGCAGCAAGTGCTGTGATGCCATCTCCTTGGTTGTTAATCAAAGAATTTTAGCTATAATATTGCTCTTTCCTTCTCTCACTGCATCACCAGCAGCCTTGAAATATGGACATGACCATCTAGTTAAGCATCAATAAACATGCCCATCAAGTCAAGAAACTTTTTTTTTAATCACCCCAAGAACCAAACATAACAGTATTCCAGAAATGACAAATTTTATTTAGAAGAGGTATTTCTACTGACCACATGCCAAATTCTTACATTTTAAATGTGTCAGCAACATCTGTCAAGCTGTTTCCCTATGCAAATTTACTGTTTTTCTTTGTCATTGGCTGTGAACTAACCAAGCACAAACACTGAAACAGGGCATAATAATCAAAACTTAATGACAAAAAAAAAAGGAGGAAAAAACCCTCGAGGGTGAAGAAAGCTGTGACACCAATGCTAAGGACTTCACAATTTATTCCCACAGTTGTGATAACAAAACGTTACCTCCCAATATTTGATACACGCTAACCCACATGGCAAATCCATATTCCTACTTGACAAAGAGTTACTGAAACAGGTAAGAGTGAATACGTGTGTGGCATTTCTTGCAGTTCACAATTGTTAAAAGCCCTTGATAACACTGTGCAATCTCTGGCATTGCTGTATGGAGAAAGCATTGGCTGTTTCCTATGGCTATATATTTATAATTATATCTTCATTAAACCAAATTGTCTGCCAGCTTCTGATTTCACAAGTAATTTTCATATCGCAGCTGAAAATTTTCTAAACCAGTATCAAGGAATGACATGCAGAGTCAAAAGGCAAATACTTCATCAACTGTAGATAATGCTCCAGCAACTCTGCATCTTGAGGGTAAAGAAGTTACAGAGAGCAAAGCAGCAAACCACAATGGCAGATTTCTTACTGCTAAGTAGCCGTAACAGAGACTGGCAGGATGTAATACACCCATTAATTTTCAGGTGTGGCCAGAATAAAAGTGGTTAACAGGGGAAAACAACAAGAGGACTCCTTCTGCAACTGGAATCTGCACTGAATGTCCCTTTGGTCAGGGTGAAAGTAAACGGCTGCAGACAGACTGATAGGGCAGATTTTCAGAGTGGGATGCAAAGGGCAAACCAGTGTCACAGCAGCGCTAACACACTGGCATGTGCGGACACAGGGGTCTTTGGTGGGCATACTGCTGATAATTTTGCACACATTTTTTACAATTACCTTGGAGTTCAGATGGGGAAACATGGAAACCTAAACCTGAATTAATTACTTAAAGTATCAATATACCTAATCTCACATTTAATTCCAATGAGGAAGTTGGGGTTTGGCATTTAAATGGCGTCCATTCAACTTCAGTGTATTTTACTTGAGCATGACCTAACGACCTAATTCTGTTGTTAATTCAGATGAATTTTCCTGACTGTACTTCACAGACAAGCTGTTAGCAAATCTTTAGTGCGTTAGTATGTTTGCCACTTTCACTGCTCCAGGTAGAAGTGGGATAATGTTAACTAAAACATACAGACATTATAAGTACTGCGTGGGCTCCAATGCACCCAGTAGGCATTACGGTAGGTTAAAGGCCTGATGGGACAAGCTGTGATTGAGGACAGAGATAATTTGAACGAAGAGAAGTTATTGCATGTATTTTAAACCCAGATTAGTTCACAGAAGCAGGTTTCTTAGCTAAACTGAGATGATGGTAATTTGGATGGGGGGCAGAGGGGAGAAAAGACAGCAGGGTGCTTGGCCAGAGACAAACTTTCATTTGAATCTTTGGAAGCTGAAACAGTCTGTCTGTCTGTGTTTCTACTTGAAATAATAGTTATAATTTATAGCTATTACTTTAAATAAGTGTGGTGGAAGTTTGTTTTAGGTTCTTTCCAGTACCATGGGGTAAAACTGTCTCTGTTGCCTGTTAAAAAAATTAATTCTTAAGTGACATTCTAATCAAGTAATGTCAAAATTGCTTTTCAGGCTGTATGTCCATGGAGGCTTAGGATATACACCGTGTTTTGTACAGTGCCTGGTACGATGGTTCTTCTGCCAGGCAGAAGCTCCTATGCACAATTAAAAAATAAACAATAAATGTTTGCAGCTTCCTCTCTCCCCTTTAATGGCCTACTTTCATGTTAAAATTATTGGGGTGAGCGGGAAGGCAAGTTATTTATCTCATGTTCCTTATAGTAATTGAAAGCATCTTTTCTTTCCCTTGCTTTGCCTTAAATAACACAAAGTTAGAGGTTTTCACACTTTTTCCCTCCCTGTCTCCTAGGAAACCGATCTCATGACCTTTAACATCTCAATGCACCGCTCTTGGTGGCGGGAACATGGGCCCGGCTGCATACGAAGGGTGGTGCGTCCTTCTGCCCCTGGCATCCTAGATGATTACTCCTACATCTCCGTGACAGGCTGCATAATTGATTTCCAGTACCTAGAGGTCATTCACAGCGCTATCCAAATACTCCTCTCCGTAAGTTCCCATTTCCTTTTGTACTTGCATCCCAGGCTGTCCCTTTGCATGCAGCCTGCTGCTGTTGGGTCTCTCCATCCTGAAAGGGGGATGTAGTAGTCGATGGATAGCAGCACAGACTTTTAATTGTATTTTGAATTAGAGAATGATATTCACATTATTAAAATGTGCACTGCTCTTCTTTTTCCGTGTATCTCATAAAGCTCTGCAGAGCTGTAGTCACCATTCTGGCCTTTGCTGGGATGGGTTAAAATTGACTCGAGGTCTTGGCTCTGGTTCATTGAGACATGTACAGCAAAGGGGAGCAGACTTGTCCAAATTGCTTTGCTTAAACCTTTCCAAAGTTCACAGTCAATGATGGTATTTATTCAGCCTTGAATGTAAATATATTTTACATGGTAAGTTTCTTCCCAAAGTGAGACGTGGATGTAACACTTGAAAAAGGTCAGAGAAGCATTAGGAATTAAAGTACTCATTGTATATAATTTCTTCTTTCCTGGACTCTGCATTATCAGAATACTCTGCCTCCGTGATCCACATTTTGTAGTTGCAATACCAGTCAAAAATTGCAAGTACAAGAAGTCATTATAAAAAGGCTACAGTGGAGAGAAGCGCTGAGGCTTCTGCTTGTGATTAAAAGGGTGGTTGGCATGAGCTGCATGTGATCTCCTAGAAGTGGTAGCTCTTTCTCTACATAGCTGTGCATAGTATGTAGCAACCGGCCCACCCCAAGTGGGTGCACATAGGTCTGATGTCTGGACCCATTCTGAGAACATAAATGCTCATGGATCATGGTCCTAACCATGGCTGCCAGTGTTTGCCAGGCAGTGGGAGAAGAGATGCAGTCTGCAGTCCACACCTATGAGTCAGGTGAGCTGCCTGGTATGAGCAATCAGAAAATCTGGATATTCCTGGTCTATTCAGTGCTTCAAGCTGTTTTACTAGCTGACCAGTAAATACTACCACTAGCAAAGTAAAAGGGATCTATAGGACAAATCTCATTCATTAGTTCAAAATTATTTTTGAATTTTAAATTTTACATTTTTTCACAATAAGGACATTTCTCTTTTGAAAGAAAAAAATTGGTGTATGTGGTTACATCTATCATCCGGTGCAACTGACTAGAATGAAGTAGTCTAAAAGTTCAAGATAATTTCTCTGCATTACTAAATACCTTTTATAAGACGTCGAGTGCTTTTTCCTTACCACTGCTTTTAATCAAAATTTAATAAACTTGTATCTTACAGCAGTGATTAATGAACTTCCACTTGACAGTCCAGGTCTGAATTAGCGCACTTGGTTAGTGCACCAGTGACATCACATGCACCTACACAAGCCATGTGTCTGCTCCTGGCCTATCAGCTTCTCAGGCACCAGAGACACCACAAATACCTACACAAGCCTTCTCCTGGCTGTCATTCAGTCAGGCAGCAAAGACTTTGAGCCAGGACCTTCTCCAGTGAAGACAAAAGACTTCTCTTGAGGCCCAGCCTCATGTGTGTCAACGCACATTATAACGTTACCGTGAAACGGGGGTGCTGGTGGATGAAAAGCTGGACATGAGCCGGCAATGTGCGCTGGTGGCCCAGAAGGCCAACCGTATTCTGGGCTGCATCAGGAGAAGCGTGGCCAGCAGGTCGAGGGAGGTGATTCTGCCCCTCTAGTCTGCTATGGTGAGACCTCACCTAGAGTACTGCGTCCAGCTCTGGAGCCCTCAGCACAAGAAGGACATGGAACTGTTGGAGCGGGTCCAGAGAAGGGCTACTAAAATGATCCGAGGGCTGGAGCACCTCTCTTATGAGGACAGGCTGAGGGAGTTGGGGTTGTTCAGCCTGGAGAAGAGAAGGCTGAGGGGAGACCTGATTATGGCCTTTCAGTACCTAAAGGGGGCCTATAGGAAAGATGGGGAAAATCTTTTTAGTAGGGCCAGCTGTGAGAGGACAAGGGGTAATGGTTTTAAACTAAACCAGGGTACGTTTAGACTGGGTATAAGGAGGAAATTCTTTACAACGAGGGTGGTGAAACACTGGAATGGGTTGCCCAGAGAGGTGGTGGAGGCCCCATCCCTGGGAACATTCAAGGCCAGGTTGGACGGGGCTCTGAGCAACCTGATCTAGTTAGGGGTGTCCCTGCTCACTGCAGGGGGGTTGGACTAGATGACCTCTAAAGGTCCCTTCCAACCCAAAACATTCTATAATTCTATGATTCTATGAAACCAGGCCTTGCAGAAGAATTTTGCAGACTACATCTACAGAGCTTAAACTGAATGCACCTCCCTTACTCTGTGGGGGCCTGAGACTCAAAGCAGGTTGCTTCTCCCATGAGCTCTTCATTTGCAGCAAATTCCCCTCGCAATGCAGTGTTGTTCACTGCTTCAGTGAACCTGTATGAGGGAAACTGAAGTGTGGTTGGTTTAAAAGGAGAAAACCATAAATAGTTCCAATACTTCCTCACTTCCATAAGAAAAGATGCATTGGGTTAGAAATTTTTCTAGAATTTTTGTGATTAGAAACAAATTTAGAGTTCCATGGAAATACAGCTGTTTGTTGAAATCGGGAACTGTTCTGCACTTATCAGTGCAGTACAGTTCTGGTCATAATTTACCAAATGACAGGAACACAAATATTAGTATCAGAATAATAGAATAGAAATATTTCTTATATGCAAACTAAAAGAAATATGAAAATGGAAAAGTATAAAAAATAAGATAAAGTATAAAAGCATAAGATGTAAGAGGCCTTCCCTTTCTTGTGGAGTCACTGATTGCCTGGAACAATCATAAATAAATTCTGGATACTACTCATTGCAAGTTCAAAATGTGCCAGGGACTTATAAGACCTGACTGTGAATTAAATAGTTGCCAGTTTCAGATACTGCTTTTGACTGATATACACAATGTTAAAATTAAAATCCTATGTGCAAAGTAAGTTTTCCTCCAGTCTGATTATCTTGCTATCCCATCTGTGACATGTTGTGATTAGTGTACCATGAGCCTGTACTTCAGTTTCCATCCTGAATGGTAATTCAGGCTTGTTTAATTTACTGTCACACAGGACAGAAGTCACCACCTAGATTATCAGACTTGTTGCAGTTTCCTCCCATTTTCTGAGTACTGTGGAGCTGAGGAGGTTCCCATTCATTTTGGAGGCAGAATTGCTTTTTAATTGGGGTACCAGTTTCAATTGTTAGTTAAAAGGTCATTTAGGTTGTCTTTTTACAGTATTGAAGAATTGTAGTTCAGAAGATCCTTCTTTTCTTCTTTTTCTAGTGGCTAGTCCTAAAACTAGCCTATTCCTTTTTGGACCTTATAACCTAGTTAATTTTCATAACATTTTTATGTAGCAGTAGTAGCGTAACAAACCATTTTACAGTGTAACAAAAACTTTATTGGCATATCAAATCATTTTATCATGCTAACCCTTGTCCAAATAACTGGGAAGGTGAGCACTTCCATTTGATAGGGAGTTAGAGCCTCTGTAAGAAGAAATCCCTCCAGGGGTAAATATTGGATACCTGTCAAGACATATAACTCACTAGCAGCAGTTCTTCAGTTTTGAAAGGTGACTTTTTATTGAAATCCTTTTTTTTAAGTGGTATAAAAAAATTTCTATGCAGAGAATGCTGCTGCTGTGACTACGTTAGACCCTGCTTCAGGGAATAGGCTCAACAGTCATTTATTTCATTCTAACACAGTAAGGCTCTTTTTTTATTTGCTTTTTGGGTGGTTCTAAAAACAAGTATCTTTTATTGGTGAAACAGTAACTTTATCTCATCCTGATTCTGGGTGGCTACTGAAGTGATTGGGAGCTGAAGGTGTTAAGCAATTCTTTAGACTGGGGGGAAATAAAGAAATACAAGAGAGTGGGATGCAATTAATAGTAAAGAAGAAATACATTTAAATGGTATGTTTAAAATCTACGTTTATCTGGTGTGTAAGGCACAGTACATGTTATTTTAATGAATAAATCCTTCCACGCAACACCTTTAATTTTAAAATGCAAGGCAGACAATCTTTTCTGAAACCTGAATTTCTAGAGAACAAATGGATATTAATGGTGACAGCTGAGCAACTTTGAGATAGGCCCTTTATAGAGTCTTTTTTGTTATTTCAAAATAGATAATGCACACAGAGAATGTTAAATGACAGGTAGATGCTGGTTTTAATAGCCTGAGATTTAAAAAGTTCCCGAGCAATTGCAGAGAGTTTTGTGTTAGACCCCAGGCCTAATATCACTACACTGTGAAGCAGAGACCCCCCAAGCTAAGGTTCACCATGGTAGCTCTGGAATTAGCAGCCGTATAACTTCATCAGTGCTGAAAAAGCAGAATGAATTAATTTTGGCAGAGCGACAAGCTGACACAAGTAGAGTGCAGCTGGGGACGGGGGCTACTACCTCTCACAGCACTGCGTTGCACAAGGTGAGGTCAACTTTCTGCCTGGGTCTCATCACATTACTCTTCACTGCATAGAAGAGCCATACCTAAAATCTAGAACTCTGAAGGAGGGTAAAAAAGGAAAAAAAAAAAGGGGAAGGAAAGAAAAAACCCTAAACCTAAAAACACGCAAAACATTGAAGTTGTCTGGCATGTTGATGCTGACTGAATGAGGGATATTTTGAAGAAAAGCACTGGTTTACTGAGCAGAGTTCTGTCTGTTGCCTCTCATAAGTGTCAATTAGTACAACCTCTAGGTGACCGCTGGACCTGCAGATGAGGAACATGCACAGAAAAACCACTCCTGGAGAGTCACCTGGTTTTCACTACAGTGTAAAGCCCGGCAAAGATGCGATATAGAGAGATTAAGAGTATAGAATCTTTTCCATGGTGGAGTTAAAAGCAGTGAACATACCTGCCTAAGGTAAAGTCAGGCACTAATCAATGGGGAATAACTTATCAGTAACACTACCAAGCACAAAACATAGACAGGAAAATATATTACTTTCTACAGAATATAATACAGTTGTAATATCACAACTGTAAGGAAAAGCACTCCTGGCAGCCAAACTGGGAGTTGGATCCTGCGGTCACTGTGAGTCTCAGTGATTCTCTTGCAAGGTGAACAAACTACATCTATACACATAAATTAAGGATGCCAAGGGAGTGGGGTACTGAGGCCAGATGGCTCAGAACAGCTCGCATCTCCAGTGATGGTCTCAGCCTCCAAGACAGGCTGGTGTGTTCAAGCCACCGAGCCGGAAAAATCCCTGGACTGTTCTGACCAAAACTATGCCTGGGATCTGTCTGGGGAGAGTGGCAGCTGGAGCAGGCCAACCTCACAGCCATGTAGGAGGTGATGGGCGATGGCATGCCAGTGCCAGGAATGCTCCCAGGCATGTGGGAACTCCCTCCTGTTGATGCACCCATAGTGGGCAAATACCCAGCGCAATAAGTTCCTCAGAGTGGACCAAGGCAGGAGCTGGTGGGAAGTCATTAGGTGGTCTGTTTACCTACAGAAGGGGTATAGAAGAACATTTTTTTAAAAATCTCTGCCAGAGAAACTTATCCACTACCTTTTTGACATGGTAGAGAAAGGTATGTTTTCATGTGACACCTGGTGGTTACACTGACATTTATGATATTTATAGAGATGGTGCTGGGTTTCTATTTAGGGGCATTCTGTCCTATTAAGCTCTTCTTCCATCCTAATGAGGGAATGTGTGAGCACCTCCAGCTCCATATTAAGCAACATACATCTGTCTTGTGTCCATCGTTCTGCCACCTTCTCCCCAGATGAAGAATGGGGCGTGGAGCTGAGACTTTGTCTGGATAAGGATTGAGTTTCTGTGCTGTTTCTGAATGTTCTGTCACTCTTGGACATGTGATCTCTTGATGTGCAGACAGAAAACAAAGCTGAAAACACCTTGAACTTGGGGAACAAATCTGCAAGGATTGAGATGTTCTCTATTTGTTGTGGGAATTCATTTCATTTATATTTGGCCTCATTCCAGCCCTCAGGAAAGGTCTGTCTTTTGTATAAATGGTGGAGTGAAGATGCTATCAAAAGTAGTGGAGCTGCTGACCATGGTTTTAGTCTGAAACTCTTTGGTGCTGTAGAGACTGTTGGTGCCAAAACCATAAAAGAGTTTGAAGATAAAGAAGTTGGTCTTCATTCAGTATCAGCCTGGAGCCTGATTAGAGCCTTGTTCTGGAGCATGCATTCACTCTGGCACAGGAACTCATCTGGTACAGTGTGACAGTGCAGAGGCAGCTTGCATTGCTGTACAGTAGTTGGAGGAGGACAACTTCATATCTGGGTATATCTAACTATGGTTCTCCATGCAAGAGATGACAAAATCGCATGTAACTTTTCACTGTCTTCCAGGAGTTGGGTTAGACAACAAGAACATATAAAACATGTCTGCTAAAGTATATGCCCTGAGAAGACGTCTTCCAGTTGCACCTTTCAATTCCTGAATTTATAAATGTTGCACACTTTCCCACAAGAGGCAACAGTCTTCTAAAGCAGCTTTCAGTATTGTGTCTGAATGTTTGGTGACATGTCTACCACTGGTAGAAAAATTGCAACCTCTGTATCACAGAATCACATGGAATGGTTGAGGTTGGAAGGAACCTCTGGCGGTCATCTGGTCCAACCCACCCACTCAAGCAGGGCCACCTAAGCAGGTTGCCCAGGACTGTGTGCAAACAGATTTTGAATATCTCCAAGGAGGGAGACTCCACAACCTCTCTGGGTAACCTGTGCCAGGGCCTGATAGCCCTCACAGTGAAAAAGTGTTTTCTGATATTCAGAGGCAACCTCCTTTGTTTCAGTTTGTACCCATTGCACTGGACACAACTGGAAAGAGCCTGGCTCCAACCTGTTTACAACCTCCCTTCAGGTGTTTTTGTATGTTTTTGTATGTTTTCTAGGCTGAACAGTCCCAGCTCTCTCAGCCTTTCCTCATAGAAGAGTCCCTTCATCATCTTTGTCGCCCTTCTCTGGACTCCCTCCAGTATGTCCATGTATTTCTTGTACTGGGGAGCCCAGGACTGTACCCAGTACTCCAGGTGTGATCTCACAAGTGCTGAGTAGAGGAGTGGGATCACCTCCCTTGGTCTTCTGGCAACACTTTGCCTAATGCAGCCCAGGATACCATTTGCCTTCTTTGCAGCAAAGGGCACGTTGCTGACTTATGTTCAACCTGATGTCCACCATGACCTGCAAGTCTTTTTCTGCTGAGCTGCCTTCCAGCTGGGTGGCCCCTAGCATATTTCAGTGCACGGAGTTGTTCTTCCCCAGATGCAGGACTTTGCACTTCCCTTTGTTGAATTTAATGAAGTATGTTATGCTAAAAGAAAAAAATAATAATGGCATTTCAAGCTCTTACCTAATTTTCTGTAAAAATAGAACTTACCTGTCCAAAAGATTCATAATTATTGATGTAAATTGATGCTGAATGCTTTTAACAATCTAATTGTTAATGTTCTTAGACTTGTCATCCTTACATTTGCAGGTTCTCCTGTTTTAATTAACTAGGTAGGATGATTTCAAATATTTTGAATTTTCATTATTATGATGATGATTCATAATAATACAATCATCCCTGTCATAATGATCATTGCTTCCTCTAGGTTCTGAGGAATTAATTCCTCTTCCTTTTTCCTCACAAATCTCTGATGTCCTAAATGTGTGTTCTTCTCCCCAGAACATACAGCATGACTTCCATAAGGAAATTATAAATGACATCATCTGTTACATTTCTGAATATCTTCTACCAGTCAGTGCCTCATACTGACCCCGTGCAATTGCCCACTGCCCTGCTGTCTTCAAAGAATCTGCCAAATGTTGATTATTTAATAAGAAAATGAATTATGATGTTTGGTAGACTTAAATTCTTTTTTTCATCAGAGAAAAATAGAATTTAATTAAACCCCATATTTAGCACATTAAAATAGAGATTAGGAGTCTCATGTAAATAATTAATGAAGGGAAATATTGTGACTGTTGAGCTATAGAGAGACTAAGATGGGGGCGTTGCTGGAGTGGCTTAATGAAGTTCAGCTCATTGACCAAGCTGACTACTGAGCAATAAGTTTGAATCCTTTTTGGGTTAATTTGGATGGCTCTTCCTCCATCCACAATGTCAAAATTGCCTTCTCAATGCCATTTGAAAAGCCCCAGGAGTTGCTCTGAAAGAGGTTGCAAAGTAGCTTTTGCCCCTCCCTTCAGGCAGCCAGTTTTGTTCGTATTCATTTAAATGTAACAACAAGGCTAATGATATCGATATATAATGTGGTTCCTCCAGGGCATTGCAGCAGCCCCTTTTTTACCATTAGTTATGGCCCTGTTATTTTTATAATTGGACAGAAAAGGATGATAGGGAGCACATTGTGTATGTTGTTCTCCAAAGGAAATCCCTGTAGGGGGTGACACCAGTGCTCAGCCAGGTTCCTTGCTCTCCTTCCGTTTCCTCAGGTGACGTGTGATTGATTAAGAAAGCCAGTCAACATCAGCATGTGATAGAAAGCACGAGGTAATTTAGTGTTAAGGGCTACAGGAATGGTACATGAGTAAAATACAGTTGCCCTGACATTGTTACATCTTTTCTTAAATTTTTGCCTGCAGCTTTTTCACCTTTTTTGTTTAGGAAACTTACCACATCTTCTTTTCCATAATAAGCATTTGCACAAGCAGCATGGAAAATTAATTTTGTGTTGTCTGCAGAGCTGAACTTCAACATTACTCCAAAAGAGGGTATGAAAGATATGCCTATTCTTCATCAACATCATCCTCATCACAACAATAATAATAGCCAGGAACACTTGTCTCTTAGACATGTGAGTAGTCAGTTAAGGTGGGCTGTTGGCCTCTCACAGATTCATTAGTAAGTTTAGAGTGATCACCAGATCACTGAAAATGGGAAGAACTTTTCCAGCCTAAGCAATGTTACAGAGGAGTTTCGGTCTCTGGAACAGACTGCAGAGAGGCTACAGAGGCTTGTGCAAACCCTATGCCTTTTGATGTTACTCCCAATGCTTTGTAGTAGTTGCCTCACTGTATTTTTATCATAATCTATGCCTTGTGCAATTCCTCTGATGTTTATGGTGCTGGATCAGGGATGCATACAGCCCGTTTCACCTTTGCCGATATCAAGCTTTCAATGTTAAAAAAGTAACGAGGAGAAACAAAATTAGTGAGAGACTGTATCTGCACATACATTCTAGAAATGGCCTTGTCCTTTCTCGTTAGATTTAGTTAGACCTCATTATTCATGGTAGTGTGTAGGTAGTAAAATACACAAGTATATTTGGCTAATTACCAGTCTGAGTCAATAAAGCAACCACATGAGACAGAATGAAGAAAAATCTGTTTTTTCCATCTCGGTTGTCCTGTCTGGGGACATCTGCTTTTTCAAGAAGCTCATTTAAAAGGAAATGACACCACTGATATTATAGTTATTTACATGCTCATTTATTCATTAGCTGTTATATGGATTTGTGAAAAAGAGTTAGGTAATGTCTGCAGCAGAGCTGGCTAAAGATGAGGGGATAGGGGACTGCAATTTAAGCATTAGCAATATAGTAGTGCCTTCACCTTGTCAACTAACCAATATGAAAACAAAATTGTTCTAGGCATTTTGCAGTATTTGATATAGATTTATTTTACATTTTACATGAAAATTACTAAGGCATTTTTCAATATTGTACAAAAATTTCAATGAAATTGTGTGCAGGTATCATGAAATATTTTTATTTACACAAAAAATATTTGGAGTAAAAATAAAAATCCATTGCTTATTTTATTTCTTTTTTTTTAGTTCATTAATAGTTCAATAAAAATGATGCAGAAACACTGGAGATAAATGGAAGGTTTGGAAAATATCAATTTTTTTCTTCCTTTAACTTTTGCCCAAAATTACCTCCTCAGAAGCAGTGTAATAGACTATGTGTCTGCAACTTATGCCCTGTAATTCTCAGTTCGATACTTTCATTCAGATCCATTTCCAGTACTGTCAAGTTAACCTGATCTGACACTGAACAGGGAACTGCAGCGGCCTGGTGCACAGTAAACTTGGTGGTCACTGATTCCAATACAAGGCAGCATCTCTGCAAATAAGCAGGAGAGGCAGCCAAAGAGGTAAAGACAGATTAAAGTGCCTTGGCAAACTTGTATTCCTACATACTATCCTTAGAGCTGAGCAGAATGCTGAATTTATGTTACACTAGGAATTTAGAAATTGTAAGAGAAAGTGTTGTTCTGCACTGGAACAAAGATTAACAATTTAAATTGTTTTTTTAGAGAATGAGGAAACCCAACATTTTTCATTTAGAAGAAGTGAAACAGTATTTCCTTTGTACTTTAGGGATAGTTTATTGACTATATTGTCTGAAACCGTGAACTATTTGATGGGCTATGGGGACATCCTGGAAATTCCTGTTTAATCCTGAGCATGGTGCTCCCAAGGATATTTGTCTTTGTGCCTCTCAGGATACTCCCGAGCTTTCAGCAACCCCTTTGGCAATCAGCGCATGATAGTTTCCTTGGAACATGGACTCAAATTCATACCTCCCTGCCAAGCTGCAGTTCAATGCAAACAGCTCTGCTCCGTCTCCAGCAGTGTGCTGCATCAGGTCTGCTCCCGTTGCAAAGCTGATAAACCAACCCAGGAAAGGAGCTCATTCTCTAGGCTGAGTGTTTGCATGGTGATTGACAGCTCTGGCTGAAGAGGCTTGACTTTGTTAGTTTGTTTTTTTTTATTTCCAGAAAATGCAATGCTAATTGATTTTTACATGCAGACATGCTTTTAAACAATGAAAAGATATTTTACTAAGAGCGTGATTCCTTCACCTGTGTCTGCACGCTTAGCGCAAAGGGCGCCAGCAAACCGGAGGCAAGCCTCACGCTATAGTCTCGCTGATCCTAACAGCGATAGATCTGTGCTCCCTCGTACTCATCAGGCTGATTCCTTCTGCATATCGTAGTTGATAGCCATACGACCAGACTTTCTTATGTGGGGGAAAAATATTCACTGATTAAAACCCATCTCTGTGTGAGCTTCCACTGACAGGACATTTTTCTTTTAATCATGTACTGAATTCACAGCCTAGCTCTTCCATTAAAATTTGTTGCCTGGATGTGACCTGACTGCAGAAAGAATTCTTCTTTTCTCTCGGCTACGGTCCCCGATGATTTGCAACGCTCTCTGTTTTGTCCTAGGGAAATACGAGAAGGCAGAGCAGGGATTTCACTAAACAAGCAGTGAAACAGCTCATACTCCTCAAGCTTTGAGGGTATGATTTGGTTTTCACTGAGGAAGAAAGTCAATGCTCATATGTGCTCCTCTCAGAACAACTCACAGAAAGACAGACAGGGTTTTCTGGGACAATATGTTTTGATTTAGGAAGATTGCAATCCTGAGTAAGTTTTAAAAGGCATGTGTTCTGTAAATGCCACCCTCATAAGCTTTTATAGCTAGTGCTTCTGGCCCAAATGCTATAATATATCTGTGTATCTTTGCTCACTGTCTACTATATTTGTATATCTGTTCTTTGTTCACTATCCAGTATTGTGGAAACCATTGAAAAACTTCTTTTAACTGTTTACCCTATATTTCTGCAAAGCAGAGCCGGGACTCCCACCAGCAGGTGTGAGGTCCAGGACAGGGTGTGCTTCCCTGGCACCCGTGTAGATGACAGGTTTGGAAACGGGGCACAGTGGACTTGTTCCATGGGCCGTTCCATCCCCTACTACAATGATCTGCTTAGCTCTTATCGACTGTCCCATGAAAGGTGCTGGGCACGGCAACAGCCCAGTTCATGCAAAATCCTCTGGCACAGCGTGTGGGGAAAGGCAGAGGGCTGTAGCAGTAATGCCAGAGGGGTTCTTCTGCCTCTTCAGTGCCTGCTGGAGGAGATGGCTGCCACAACACTCCTCATTCACAGATTAGGAGGAGGAAGGAAAGGGGGGATTACAGCCCATGAGATTCATTCACACAGGTAGCAGAGAGCAGAGTTTAGGTGACACTCCAATATAACAAGAGAGACTAATAAAAATTTTATACATGTGTACAGTCAAAACAAATGTTGATAAGTACCTAAAAGTGATGCTTTACCACAGTAGTAATTTTATGTAGAGTTGCCCGATTAATTTGCCTTTTTTTTAGTTTGAATTCATTTCTTCAGTGGTTGTCACGCTTGCCTAAGGGAGTAATGACTTTTAATACACTTTTATAGAACAAAAGAAATGAGTCTCATGTCATGGAAAGAAAACCGACAAACACAGGTGAGAAGGACGGTGGTTGAGGTTGCGGCTAGGAGTAAGTATATATAAAGATTTTTGTGTTCTCTGAAGGTTCAGAGTAGACAGAGTTGAGTGAAATGGATGCTTGAGGCATTTCTTTGCTGTGGTTTGATTATGATTTGAACAGGTAAGATTGCTACTGGTCTTGAAAGGGAGACTGATGTGAATTACTTTCAGCTTTTGTCTGGTTTTTGTCTGGTGTCAGTAACTGTTCTGACAGCACAGAATATCACCTTAAAGTAGAAGCCTGAAAAGCAAATTTCATTTCTTCTCACCTTTGTATATTATGTAGAAGGCTTCAGTTGAAACAATGGCCCACAGGGAATGACAAAAATAATGAATAATGGTGTTGCTCCATAATTCTGATGTAGGTCTGAATCAAAATGATAATCAAATAAATCAGGTGTTGTGAAAGGCATCTGTTAGATTTCTGTCTGAATCTAGGATATAGGTAAAGATTTTTCAAGAAATCATTCATAGTGAAGTGGAACTTTTCTAGCTTTACTTTCCATTACCTCCTATGTAAATTCTTGCTATGTAGATTGATTGATAATCATTGTGAATGACAGTAAAAAGTGGTAGATAATTAAACAGCCTCTTAAGAGAACATGATCATTTCCATTTTTATTTGTGATTAGATTAGTTTAATTTATTTTTATCTTGTTTATTAACTTATAATGCACCTGATGTATTCACACATGTACATGTATATAGACTCAGATATATAGTTAAAATATGAAGATCAGCATAGAAAACTAAAGATACATTCTGGTCACTTATACCTGGTAGCGTGAGTGTTTATTCAAGTAAAACACTGATTTCCAGAAAAAGTTTTCAAGACTGAAGTCCTGCATGGTGAGTATTTGAAATACCTGCTCCGTCACCTGTAGGCTTTTCTTACAAATTTGATCTTCCTGGTAGCTCTCATCACTAATGGCCAGGGACTGCCAAGTTCACCCTCCCCAGGTACTAATTTTTTACTCAGGCAAGCAGGAATGAACTGGAAAGACCCAAGTGTTTCTTATTGCTTCTTCTCCCTTTTGTTGTGCTGGGGCCATGATTTCACCTGTAACACCACCTGAAGGTGCCTGCCCTGAACCAGCCCCCAGAGGAGCTGAGTCTAGAACACAACTGGACTGGAAGCTTTGCATTTCTTTTATTTCTCCACTTTATTTCCTTGTTTTCTCTACCACTTGTGCAGTGAGATCTGGCTTAACTATAAAGACCCGCATCTGTTCCTTCACTGCCATGACTCTGTCATTGCTTTAGGCAGCTGAAATCAATTTTCTAAATATTTTGTTATGGGTATAAATGACCAGGAGTGGGAGTGAGTTATGGGAAGCCATGCCCCACTGGGGTTTTCCCACCACTGACCTCACACATAAGAGGCCATGCTAGAAAGAGGAGCTGTACTTTTTGGCTCTGCTGTTCGTTTCTACCTTCTTTTACATGTGTTTATCTTGTTAAGATAAAACAAGATAAGAAAAGAGTCTACTTTAGACTTTATTAGCAATAACAGCTACCCCAGCCCATTTCATCTAGCTTGCTTTAGAAAACAACTTTAATGCTATTCTTTATACTTCCACATAGAAAAGGGGATTACTTCTTTTTAAAAAAAAAAAAAAAAAGGAAGAAAAAAAGGAAAAAACCCCACAGGTTTACTAAAGCAATTTACTTCAGTAAACATCCTCTAAAGATCTCTTTCCCACCCAATATGCAGAACAACATCTGTTGTGTCCCATAATCATTCAGCCACCGCTCCACAGGGCCCCTCTAGCCTAGACAGTCAGTGGGACAGGGAGGTGGCACTGTCACAGGACTTGTTGCCATGAGCACATCGCATGCCACGTGTTTGTGCGTTCAGTGAAGGCAGCTTGGCCTACTGCATTAAGGTTCACCTCTTCACTCTCTCCCAGTCAAACCTGAGGGAAAGAAATACAGGGTTTTTCTTTCTTTAATTCAAATTCTTCCTTGATATCTTACATATCAAATGTGTTGACACTTTGTATTGCTAACTCGGTACTAAAAAAGATACACAAAGAGATACAGTGAAAAATAAGCCAATTTTGATACGATGTAAAACCCCAGTTCGTGCTTAAATATTGCAATAATGAGCAAAGATTTTAGTAACATCTTGCCCCTTCTTAGGTTCAAAACCCATATTTATCCACGTCAGGATTTACAGGCACTGTTTAATGCTCTGTCGCCTACATCCACAAGACCTGAGAACTATTTTGAAACCAGCCCCCTAACCTTGTTTCTATCAGCCCAATACACAGCAACAGTTCTTGTGGAGGAGAATAGCAGCACAGGATCAATATTAATTGTCCAGGGATCACTTTATGAATGTTTATTGGCAGTATTTGCACTTTTTTTTTGTGGGATGGGGACATTTTAAATAATATTTGAATATTTGAAGTTTTTGGCTTTCTCCACATTTTTGTGTTTTTAATAACTTTTTTCTTTAGCTAAAACTAGCACAGAACTTTTTCTTTAGTACTTTATTTACTTAAAAGCTTGCAAAAAGACCAGTCTTTGATAGTTTAAATTGTTCTATTGCTTTTATCCAAATCTACTACAATTGAAAATAAAAGATTTATCTGCATATACTACATAGGCACAGGTATCAGCCCAATTCAGCAGATATTTGAAGCTTCCTCTATATTCTGGAAGACAGTGAGTTTAGTGTTCATGTGATCAGAAAATGAACCATCAAAGTGATTCTTGACCAAAACCAAACTATAAAAGAAAAATCTCAGTGCTCCATTTGTTATTTTTAGAGAGTGCTGGAAGCCACCAGTTTAATTCATTTGTGGACCCAGACCATAGCTTCATTTAAACACATTTCAGTCTTCAGTAATGAAAGTCTTGTTATCTGTGCCATCGTGTTGTTCACTGGTAACGTGGACCATATCTGCCTCATGCTACCAAGCTTTAACAAGCAATACCATACAATCATTTGTCAATATGCAATGTGGGACAGGCCCTTCCAACTGGAAAGCTTAATAGATGTAATAATATTTTGAAATTTAGTGACTGTCTTGAGAAATTTTCCTAAGGCTCTTTTTGGCCTTAACTTTTTGATTTTCTTGTGCAAATCCTACATAAATGACGTAAAGATGGGACCTTAATCAGGGCTTGTTGTACCAGAGAGTTTGTCTGCTTTTTCTAACCATGGAAACTTTTCTAATGTGAGCTAGAATACTAATATAAAATTATATTGATACAATATAATGTGTAATTATCTTAATATTATCATATGATATATAATTAATAATAGCAATAATATAACTCTCCCTAGCAATCTTACCTAACTGCAATCTGATCCAAGTAATTAGCCTCCAAGGAAAAAGCACAAAAGACTTCAGGGTATTTTAATCTGCTCATTTTTCCGCAGTCAGCTAAAGTGGGGTATGAAACTCATAAAAAGAGCAGTTCACCATTCCCTTCCAATGCGCTGCTGTCTGTATCGCTCATACTAATAGGCAGGATATCCTCACGTTTCCAACACACTTGGTGTGCATTGCAGAATTTCAATAGCCCTGTCTAGATCAATGAACCCAACAGGGTGAGAAAATGAGCTTGAGCATTGTCCTCTATTACCCGTCGTGTGTGAACGTTAGGATCATGGTTTTGGTGGCCACGTTGGCCACCAGTGCTATGCCCAGGAGGCAGGGCAGACAAACCCACCCTGTTTGGATCGTGCGGGGGGAAAGTTGGGGAGGGCATAGGTGCCAAGGTGCGAGCTGTGCCAGCCACACCACTTATCCTGGGTTGGCCAGGATTGTGCCTTGGCCCATTTTAGGTACTCCTGGTATTATAGCCCAAGGAAGCAAGAGTGCTGTGGAATTTTGTTGCTCAGGCTTTCCATGATTCACCACTGTGAAGGGGACATTTTCATGGGGTTATGTCTGACACCTAACAAAAACAGTTCAGGGTTTGGGACTATTCTTGTCTTTTTTTTTTTTTTTTCCTGTTCCCCTGTTTTCCACACTGCCTGTCCAGTTTTCATTGGTACAGGGAGGCTGGATTGGCCAGTTATGAGATAACAGACAGCCCCACATTAACAAGAATCCATGCTTCACCTCCAGGAATTCCTGAGCAAATATACTCAATTTCACAGCAACATGACTTCTCGGTACCGTGTCCATTTATTATTTCATACAAACACACCCTTCAGCTTCTATACCAGACATGGTGGGGTGTCCAATTTACTCTTCTAACAGAGTGGCTGAAAGAATTGGGTGTTTGCTTTCGGTTTTAAGCCTTTTGGAAATTCTTCTTACTTTACTGATTTGTGGATTTTGTCCTCAGATGATGGAGATGGGACTCCATGGGAGGTCTGTAGACAAAAAGCATAAATAATGTTGAAATCTCCCAGGCGCTTGTTTTTTCATTATATGTCGGCAGATTCTCATACCTCCAGGCTAAGAATATTTTATAGCCACTGGTGTTTTCTCCTTTGGTCTGTTAGTTTCAGTCTAGAGGTGCCACTTGAAAATAGCTGATTAGGGATTTTTTCTTTTTCATAGGAGAGTCATTCATTTTTATTAAAATATTGTAAACTAAAACCACTAAAACACACCACCATTTTCACCAGAAATAACTTCGGTGAAATAAATGGAAATATAGAGTTGTAAAGCTGATGCAAGTGAAAAATAAGCCCCTAGGTGCTCACTGATAAAGAATTTATATAGGAAACAATGAATAAGAAGAAGATTGCCTAGAGCTTGCCATTTCCAGGACTTTCACATATTTCCTAGCAGCATTATCGAACCTAGGGCACTCGTTACAATAAATAGCATGTTTCCAGGCACTAATTTCTTTTCAGGGCTTTACAGTGGTGATGGAAGGTGTATTCCCTCTGGTGAGAAGGAATGCATCCACAGATTTGCTCTATAGGGTGCCTGATTTCATGAAAGATCAAAGGAGTATCACCATGATATATTTACTTCTAACTACCAACCGCTGCGTATCAAGCCATCTGAGGGAATAATGTCATCTAGAAAAAGGCTTAATTCACTTAAACCTCTCCTAACTTGCATTCACTTTTGTGTTTGAAATGCTTTGAACAGAAATGACATTGAAAAGTGCTTGATCTGTAAGCCCTTCCAAACCAACTGTTTTGCTTTCATATTAATATTCTCGACCTCTTTCTGGGGGGGGGGGGAAGTCTTTCAGCAGTAAATGTCAACATGGGGAATGTCTCTTTTGGGGTCTCCTTTAGAGCCTGAAGAGAGATTCAAAGATTTCAGAGAGGGAATGGAGAGAGCTGGCAGATGATGAGGCACCAGACTTCTCTGCTCCCCGTCACCTGGGAATGTTTTACCAATGAATGAAGGAATTTTACAATTGCAGCCATTTCTCTCCTCCTTTGGGCAAGCCACCCTAGGCAGCATACTGGCCCACGGACCCTGCAGTTGGGTGATAAGGAAACTGGGGACAGACTGCCTGCTCTCAGGCCCATTTTTCAAGCTCAGGGACCAGAACAGGCAAAAATGTCCTGTGACTGGGGGTCTGACCTTGCTTTTGTCGACACCTGCATTGCAGGCTGAGTGACAATGACTGCCATGTGCATCAGAAACAATTACATTCCTCTTGCTGCCCCTGCTTCAACACCAACACCTGCTTCACAGATTAGGGGCCCCCTGGCCTACAGAGGAAGAATTTTTGAGCATGGTAGAGATTGATGACTTCCATCCAGTGAGAAATGGAAGCACTTTATCATGTAAAATAAGGCAAACACACACAGTAAAAAGGAATATCCTCAAATGAGTTAGGAACTTTGTAATTTACCCTGGTGCAGATGAGCTGGACTTTTAAGGAAGGTTGTGCAGAAGTTTTCCAGAGAATAAAATATGAGCTCTGATTCTGCTTTTGCTCGAGCAAAATTAAAAATGCAAACAAAGCAAGTGGGATGTGGGATTATCTGTGCAGCTTTGAAGTGGCAGTTGGAGTGCATCCATTCATATGATCCACCATATTCAAAACAATAAAGATAAAAGTAATGCTTTACATGGAGCATCATCTGTGCCTTCAGCATATGCAAAGACTTTGCCTTGAAAAGTTTTGCACGTTTCCACGGTGAATTAAACCCTTCTTTTTGTCGGAATTCCTTTCATTTGAGGAAACAGAGGCTCTTGAGAATGAAAGTGCATCTGCACAGTACAGACTGACTTTCCCACTCCTCTCATCTCTTATTTTTCAGTTTCTAATTTGTCACTGAAATCAGCATTTCAGTCTCTGGATCAGATTATGATTTTCTGATAAAAGAAAACTTTCAACAGCAAATAAACTGAATAGTGGGGAACAACCAGAATAAATACAAAAAGACAAGACACATTTAGGGCTGAGCCTGAATGTTTACACCTGTCAGAAACAGCAGACCTTGCCAACTGCCCCAGTCATTAATATGTTAAATTGAAATTCACATCCTACACCTGAGCCGTGTTCATTCTGAATATAAAGCAGAGTGATAAAAAGCAAATGCAGTATTCCCTTCCTGAACCTGTAGAATTAAGTTGGTTTTGTGGGTTTGCTCTACTTGTTGATAGTATTCCCTACCAGGAGCAAAAATATAGGATGTATGTATATAATATATTGATTTGTCCTTACAGGATACATCTATGTGAATATAAACTCTTGAGTATATAGTTTTGTCCTTGAAGAATACATGCACTTCTAATCTGTAAGATGCCAGGTCCCTGGACAATTACAGTTCTATATTGCCAAGCTCAAATTCTAGGTGATTCAAGGAGCTCAAGTACAAATTTAAAAAAGAAAAATGTGTTTTGTAATTGTGTTCTGTCAGATAGACTGTATAAACACAGGAGCTGGGCTGGTTTACATCAGAATGCACTTGGTTATTCACTACACAATGGACTGAATAATCCTATAAATATTTATGAGTAAACCACAGAGGATTTACTCTTTTCTTCCAGCATGTGGAGATTTTATAATGTGCACCATGTTAGCTCAAAGTTAAACCTAATGTTTTGGTTACTACTTAATACATCTAACAGCATGGCTCTGCATCACATATGCGTGCTCTCTAGACAATTACTCACAGACAATATTTTGGGGTGTAATGCGGGAGGAACTAGTCTATGACCACCTAATTCTCAAAGCCAACACATGCAGCATATGTTGGGGTTGGGGAGGATGTAAGGTAGGAGCTGCATTGCACTTTGACCTCAGGCAGCATCAGCTGGGCTCTGTGGATTAGTAGTTTTTAAATTAGTAGTTCAGACTGAGCAATAATCCTAGTGGAAAGGAATGGATACAAATAAAATAAAAAAAAAAATGGGAGAATCAAATTAGACTTTATTGGTTGGATTTTTACAGGTAAAATGGTTTTAGGAATGCCAGCTGCCAGCTTGGTGAGCCTTACGGTCTGTAAATCTGCCCTGTTCCTGAAATGGGTACCTCATTTGGTTTCTGAAACTATCACATGAACAAGTCTATGCTCAGTTCAAATTTAATATTAATATCTTTCAGCTGAGGGTAATTTCCCTGCTTCCCTCATCTACCTCTTCCATGATTCACCTTTAGTCATAAAATAGACTGTAATCTACTCTCTATATAAAGCAAGAAATTTGCTCCCTTCCCACTTTTCTGTTACCTATCAACTTCAGGACTCTTTATTTTTCTTTTTTTTTTTTAAATTTTTAAGTTGTTCTAAACTGAGGGCTAAGTCATTTTTGTTCCTGTTTTGAATTTGTCTCTGATGACGATCAGTCATGTCACATATGTTCCTCTCTGAAGAGTATACATAGGCAAATGTCATTAACTCAGGTTTTTGCTGAACCCTGAATCGGGTTCTGTTGAAATCAGAACCTCTAATTCTGAGCACAAGAGATGCCAGGTGTGCAAGCAAATGGAAGATTAAGATGTCCAGAACCCATGGGAACAGGATAACGATTGATAACCTCGTTACAGTTTTTGCGATATTATCCTTAGTACTGATAGCATGCATTGATACTAGTCTTTCCTTTCCAATGAGAGTTGGCATTTACAGCACATCTCTCAGCCATGCCAGCCAGCTGTACTGTGGTTCAAAACAGGGAGAGATCTCCAAGTATGTGAGCTGGATTCCCTCTGCATGAAACTGTGCTGGAAGATGAGCTCCTGCAGGACACATCAGGCGTGAGAGCCCCAAGTGGGCATTCAGCTGATGGGATCAGACCAGAGCCAGTCCAAAAGAGGCCTCTAACGTTCAGTATTTTTGCTTTCTGACTACACAGAAATCTGGTGGAGTCCTGTTTCAGTAAATTCTCTTAAATATGTTATATTCCTTCTCTGATGAGTCTGTTAATGCAGAGCAAGCTCCAGCCCTCAGAGCTGCTTTGGACTGTCCTCATAGGAGAGCTGCAAAGGCCCAGCAAACCTTTCACTTCAAGCAGCTCCTCCAGGAGTGACCGAAAGGCATTGCCTTTTTATCTCATGCTTTTGTTGATGACATGTGGGGAGACAAGGCAAGCAAGGCCTAATAGAGAAGGCAGAAAAGTGAAAAATGTGTGAAGAGGCTAAGTAATAAAAGGAGAGGGGAAATTCTCCCCTTCTAACATTAGGTATGCTCTTCAGAGAAGATATCTAAGCTGACTCTGAGCAGTACATCCTGTATGAAAGCACAGATGCTCTATTTCTTGTACATATTTTGTTCCATCCTTCACAGTTAGTGTTAAGCACCTTTCCGTATCTGTACCTGAACTATCGTGCATGCCTAATCTAGCCTGACATTTCTGGGCTAAGTGCTAGCTACAGTTAGTGTGTCTGAACTCAAGTGAAAGAGCATTACTAATTAAGTACCAATTTTGAAATACCCCAGTTCTCTTAACTTTATTCTTCTAGACATTTATGTAGACAGTAATTGAAACTGGGCTCATACCCGTTCATATTAGGACTAATTGATGTTTACTCTTTTTCAAGAAAAAAAGGATGCCAAGGCTCAAAGAATTGCTAGTTGCTGCTCAGGTGATGTGTGCTATAAAATCTAGGGCAAATTACACTACCCTTATCATTCTTTTTTTCCTTTGTAGTGTCTTTGGTAACTTTTCTCTTATCTGTCTGATCCTGAATAAAATGCTGAAGATCTTCAGAAGGTGCTGAGCACCGCCCAGATCAAACTCTTTGATGTAAATGTGTTGGCTGAGTGATTCTGTTTGTACTTGCCCACACCAGTAAGCACAGTGCCAGTACTTTGTAAACAGAAATACCATCATCTGACAATGGGTAAATTAAGGCAGCCCTGAAAGAAGGGTATTCCATGAAGCAGTGGTCAGACTCCTACTACGCACCACACCACGCAATACCGTAAGGTGGATTCTCCCCCCACTGATTCCTCTCTGCTTTTCTGTGGTGATAAATTGCTTAACAGCTGTGCTTAGGCCTTATCCAGCGATACATAACTGCAAATAAATAGTCTGTTTAAAGGAGAGTGGGTCACCGCTTTCACCAACTTGCCTGATGTTGGGCTACTGTCATACAGGCACAGGACGTGGTCAGTGGTAATTGGAGACTTTCCAGAGCTTCTTCAGGATCATTTAGTGGCAAAAAAACTGGTTTAGATACAGAGACCAATTTATTTTAGATGTTACAATCCTGAATAAGCAGGAAGACATTGCATCTGACTGTCATTTACTAATTGGCATTTTGAGTTTCTCAGAACATGTGTTCACCCAAGTTTTAGTAGTGTCTTGTCTGTGAATTACGATTTACAACAAGCCAAAGCGAGACACGTGGGACGAAGCAGACAGAACAACGATGCCTGTCACTACTGCTTTTTAACTACCAGGCAAAGATTTAAATGAGCAAGGAGCCTTCAAAGACAGTATCAGTCTCAGTAAGCAGTAATAAACCTATCTTTAACACAGTTTCAAGTGAGCAGACATGGTCAAAGCAATGCTGGAGATTTGGAGACCGGACAAGTACAAAGCATCAAAGGATTGCATAGGCACTGTAGAAATTCCCCAGGGCTTTTTGTTAGGAAGCGTGTCATGAAGAGAGAGGACAACAGTACTCAGCTAGAGAAGAGAATTGTCTGGTTCTTTCCCACCATTAATATCTGTGATTGTGCAATTGGAGAGAATATTTAGAGGGGCCAACTACTCGCAGAAAATAATTACAAATAAATTTTTCCCACGTTCATTCATGAATCTTATGTGAATAGACTGTGATTATTGTGAATTTGTTACAGGAAGTTATTCAGGAAAACTTCCACACAAAAAAAATTCTAGGTAGTCAGTTGCCTGCACAATTTTTTGATTGTACTAATTATAAATACCTATCAGCTGGAAATGGGTCATTCAGCCATGTGTTTTAAGCCCTGTTCTCTAGTTATACGAACATGACTGTAATTGAGAAGAGGGCTATTAAGATCAAGTGCTTCAACCCTTGATTCTCTCAGGGAGTAAAAAAGGAATATTTCTTGTGGGGATGAGGATGTGTCTGAACTTCAGATTTCTTGTGCGTAAACTAGGATTGATTTTCATTGACATCTTTGTCTTTCATAATTAATTTCTGTGCCTGGGTACAGTATGTCCTCTTCATGAGCATTATCACACTTCCTTTGGAAACTGCTGGTTTGCTCTTCTTGTTAGCAAGACTAGGTGCTTCCTACCCCAGAAGTAGCGATGTGCAATGACCATGCCTCCTCATGAGTGTCCCACAGGGCTTGCCAGCCCACCTGTGTGTGCCCCAGCCCAGTGTCACCTTGCTGCTCTAGCTTGTTGGGTGCGCGGATATTTTTGGGTAGTCTCTCACATTATGATTGCTGGGACCAGTCCTCTCTGGAGAGGGGGTAAGTACAGGTCCCTCCCGGTGATTAACAGTCACTTAGCAGGATCAGCTAGCAGGTCTGCAAGCAGAATAAAAAAGCTGGGATGAGAAGCAGCAACACAGTAAAGCAGAGGAGCTTGTGGCGGGTTGGAGGAGTGCTGGAAAAATGATAGGGCCTCTGGGAGACTTCATACTGCCTAAAACTTGTGTGAGGAGCTATCACACATCTGTTAGAGGCCCAAAGATGAGAGGAGACTGTTTAATCAGCACAGTGTGATATTAATATGATTATAAGAAAGGCTTAAATTGTTGATTTGTGAGCATGACGGCATTGCCACCATTCTAATTGTCTTTCTGTCCTCCTGAGCATTCAGTCTCTTTTCTCTCACCCTCTTACTAACTACTGCTCAAAATGGGACAGGTATTAAAAAATATACAAATACCTAGATATCCCCCCTCCCTAAACATGCAAAACAGCGAGTGCTTAGTGCCTTTCTTCTCAACTTCTGTGTAGGATTTGTTTTTTTGGTCCTTCCTTTTCTCCATGCCCAGGGTGAGGGCACTTCATGGGCTGACAAGAATAACGTTCAAGGGAAAAAGAGAATTTATGGCAACAGACAGAAAAGAAAAAGTAGCAAAGGAGGGGGTTGTCTTATGGTTGCATTTAAGGACTCTACTTTGAGCTGACGTGAAGTGTTAAAAGACAAGTTATCCACCGCATGTTGGTTTTCAGGTATGAAAATGAACACTGCCGGTGCCCTGTGCTGTCTCTGTATCCAGCACAGAGCCCACACTGCCAGGCACTGCCATACAACTCTCCTCATCCTGCTGCCAACATTTCTTTCTACCTTCCTCTTCTTCACAAGCTCTGGAGTGAATAGCAGTAACCTTGGTTTTTTGCCTTTCTGCAAAGAGCTCTTCAGTGCCTTTTTTGAAAGACATCTCTGAAGAAACAACTTTGAGACATTTGCTTTGCTTTGAACCTATCCACAACTGATACCAACCCACTCATCAGTAGTTCATGAAGACGTTACAGGCAATTGCTAGCACCTACCTTATCTAACCTACAGCCCATAGGAATTCCTTAGTTCTTTCCTCCCGTTATCATACACCAAACACACAATTTGCTTTTAGCTTGCTAACACACATTATGCATTTCACAGAAAGACATATGTGTGAAACCATTGCTCAAGGTCCCAGGACTCTGGAAAGGTTTTGGAATATGTATTTACGCAGTATCTAAGAAAAAAAAAATGATTGACTTGCTATCTTCTTTTATCTTTTTCCTATGAGAAAGCAGTCTGTGGTTAATTTACTGCAGACATAGCTGCTGGGGATAACAGGTTAGCAAACAACTGACCTGGACATATGGCCATGGAAGCAAAAACCTGATCTCAGTTTATCCTTTTTCTAGTCTGAATTGCTTATTAATAAGGCTCAACACTACATGTTTGCTAAAAAAAAAAAAAAATAAAAAAAAATCTACTTCTTTCAATGCTTTCTTTAGTGCATGTAATATTTATTTGTGAAGACATCACTGAGTATCTGAAAAAAGTTCCATGGTATTTCAAGAGATCATCAGATCTCACTTTCTGCACCGAGGCAAGATCAAGTAATCTTTACCATAAATGTTCGTACAATCTGTTCTGCAAAGGCTGACCATGCCAGCATTTCCAGTTGTCCTCATTAACAATTCTCATAACTAGAAATTTTTCCAACCTAAATTTTCTTTGCTAAAAATGAAGAGCATTTTTCCCCCACGTTTTTCATTCAGTGAACAAGGAAAAAAATTTATTCCATTTCTCTCTATAATTTTTTTTCCACTTATTTGAAAACTATTATTATACATCCTGCTGGTTACCATAGTCTTTTCTTCTCCAGATTAGCTGTACTAATTCTTCCAGTTGTGACTTTAGGTCACTCTTCTCAAACCCATGATCATTGTCATTGTGCTCTTGATTCTTTGACATGGTACCTGAGGTAGACTCTAAGTGGTGATGTCATCCTACCTTACACTCGTGCTAAATTCCCCAAACCCATCATTAAAAAATTTCACGCACTATATGATAAAAAATTGTTGATGAGGGATCCAAATTTATATGTTGGATAAAATGACCTTCTTTCTTCACGGGTTGATTCTGCTCTCATGGTGTGACCGAAGAGCCTCCCTAAGTCTGGCCCTCTTCTCTCTTGCCAGCCTAAACTTTGATCCTGTGTATCTGCTGTCATCTGTGAGGCTCTTCCCCAGGCACCTACAAAGGTTGTACAAAACTTGGGAAGGAGAAACCAGACCAACGGTTGTGGCTGGTAAGGACAAACAAGGTTCCAGGTACATGATTTCTTCTTCATGTCTGGAAACTGATCTGACAACAGGTATTATCTTGCCTCATGGGTATTATTTTGCTACTGAGGGAATCGCTAAAAGTAACTTTCTCCATTCAGAGACTCTTTAATATGAAGGGAGCATTGTGTAGCAATCCTGGAAAATGCCACTTTCCCACATTCTACATAGCAGCCAGAGGCAAAATCATTTTTCAGTTACTTTTCTGTAAATGAACTATACAGAAGACATAGATTCTCTCTTAAGGAGGTCAGCGTGGCAATAGAAACAGTTGCGAGTAAGAGATAGGTCAGTACTACTACCTTAGTCATCCCTTAGTAAACATTTGTGTGAAATGTGTTATGTGCCAGTCTAATGTAGCCTGAAATTACACTGCGGATTAGAAGCAGAAATGTTCCTCCCGCACGCTGGCCGTGGTTTGCCTGCTACCTCATGCGATTGCTCCGTGAGGCCGCGTTTTGCCAGTTGAGCAGCACCTGACTGCGGAGGGGAGCTCATAAAAATCCGGGAAGTAACTGTACAAGGAACACATCACCAGATGTGCGGAGAGTTGACACAGCCTCACCTGTGGGTGTCTCCTGGGGGAGGTTTCTTCCTTGGCAAGGAAATCATCACTGCTGGCGTCATCACGTCCCCAGCGCTGGGTTGTGCAGCCATTACTGTGTTATTACCTGGTGTAGTCCTACAACCTCTCTCTGTTGGGTGTTGACATACACTTGTCACACGGTGTGTCACAGTACTCACACTATTAGTCATGGATCAGTCTCTTCTCTGGCTCGCGGCTGAGTTACAGGTAGTTGCAAGAGAGGTAGAAATTAGAAGAAAAGCCAAGTAACAGGAGAGTTAATAGCAAAGAAAGGTGGGATGTGAGTCAGAGGCATCAGACAGTTTTGTTTCACGCAAGCTATCAGTCTCTGATTTGGAGTAATTTGTGTTCCCTTTGAACACAAGTGCTTGAGAGAAATATTGAGTGAAATGAAAAGCTCAGAGCAGCTTCCAGGCTGCCTGGAGACTTGCAGCAAGCTCTGGCAGCCTTGCAAAGCAGCAACAGAGAGAGTTGTGAGCAAGTTAAGGAAATCAAGTCAAGCTGGCTATTTCTGATATGTGAGTCAAATGTCCCGTCAGGGATGCAGCCCCAAGTGGAGCACAAAGCTGTGCTGATCTCGTCGTCTGGATGACCAGTTGTCTTCCCACAGGGGCTCTTTGAGCCAAGGAGTGCTCACCTTTCCTTGGTTAACCACGCTCCTATGTCCTAAGTCCTCTTGATGAAGCTGTTACTGAAAGGAAGATGAAAGCATGGGCACAGCTGGTAGAGCCTTTGAAACTGTTTGTTAGGATGAGGCATTGCAACGGCACAGAATATAAGGTGGCAGGCAATTAAAATCAGTTTCATTCAGAAAACACGGATGAGCTACTCAGCCTCTGCTTCTGCAATCAAGCTTGCTCACCATTACAGCATCGCGCTAATGAGTGCTTCACAGGTTTGAGCATAGACCACCTTGTATAATTTAAGAGGCATCATAAAAAAGTCTAATTGAGCACCCGCATGCTTCAAATGAACCTGTGGGACCAGTGTCTGTGGAAGACCTGCAGGTTGAAAGGAGGCTGGGAAATGATCCCAGTTTGAACTAATCTCATTATATTGGTGCTGTCTGAAAGTGTGATTCACATGCATGCAGACACTTCTCTTACATTTATGTTTTTTTCTGCCTTGTTACCTCGTTGTAAAATGCTTTTACAAGCAGAAAAAAATGAGAGGGTTTTCACACCTTGCTGACCTGTATCTTAGCTTTGTTACGTTCAAAATACTCATAGGACTATACGATCTGCATGTGAAATGCAAGTTGATATATATCTCCAGGAAAGAAGCAGCAATGTAAATAAAAGAAGATTTTCATAAGCTGCTAATTGCATCAGAACTTTATGTTCATTACTATTGCCCTCCTTGGAAAAGCAAACTTTTGCAAGAATGTTTGTGCCGCTGTTATAAACTGCCACCCTTTCTCAGTCTCTGTTTCACTGCTTAATTCCAGTAGGCTCCATGGGCCAACTGCTGTCTGCTCCCAAAATACTGAATGAAAAAAAATTATATTAACCTGAATGGTCAATATGAATGAGAACATATCTTATCAGGAATTCTGGTATTTCCTTCTCTCTGTGCTTTGCTTTTGTGATTGAATTATACAGGTATGAGCCCTTAGAAGGACAATATATATAACACATTATTATAATTATAAAATAATGAATAAAACCATATTATATAGATAGTAAATGTATATTTATAAATATATACATTTATACGATTACTTAGGAATTCTAGGGTTGTGCAAAGGTATTTAAAAGCAGGAAAATAATTTTCCTAAAACCACTTCTAATTGTGCTTTGCTACAACAATAAGTAATCACTCTTTAATTATTAGTTTTGCTAGAGGGCATAATCTGGCTTTGTTGACAAACTCTTGTTCTCTTTTTTGGCTAAACTACCAAATTTTAAACTGATTATGACCTGTAGTTTGCAAGTGGAGTTGGCTGTAAAATGTTGAAAAATCTTAAATTTATAAAAAAGTTTGCGTAATTTTATTTTCAAAGTTGTTGTTACTCGTTTAATGGATTAATGTCTATTCTTTAAAAGAGGAATAGTTTAAAGGTTATTGGAGCTTTGTTAGCTTAATTTTGGATGCAATCTTTTTCAAAGATCAGTTTGGAAAATTGCTTTCTGGGAAGAAAAGTTATATGCTGAAAATGCCTTTCCCTATCTAAAATAGCAGAAATTTTTACTGTGCATAATTACATTGAATAATCACCAGATGTATTTGAAAAGACTTATTTTGTTCAGATAAAATCAAGATACACCGTATAGCAGCATCTGCTGCTAAATTTGCAAATGTCTGAAACTTGTGATACACAAGCTTAAAAAGTAAAATTGTTCTTCACAGATAATTATATATGATATCTGCGTTTCAGAGCACATGCAATTTTTTGCCATTGAAATTAAATACTGTATATGCCAGATCTTAATCAGGCATTTTTTTGCCAGCATTTCTAACTGGCCAATTCTGCCTAGTTGATATTTTCTTTAATATGAAAAAGAAACAGCAATAAAGAAGCTGGGCATTGTCTACAAATACCTCCTGCTTTGCCCTAACGAACCCAAGGCGCTGTTCTTCAGTCGAACAGCCGGTTAAAACCACCTGATATTTTGTTCTGGGCGCAGCGATAAATTGCAACAAATCTCTCCACATTAGCCAAGAAAGATGCATGGGGAAACCAGAGAACTCATTGGCTCACTGTCCTTGAAAATGAGTGATCAGAGGAAACTGGAACTATCAGGAAATACTAGCCAACCCTAATTTCTCTGCACGACCTCACTGATTTTCAGATGGGAAATAGCGAATCTGAGCAATTTGTTGCCTTGCATCTTGCCCTGAACGATGACCTAGGGCCTAGGTTGGCTCTGCCCTCCCGCCCTCTTTCTGTCATTCCTCCATTTTCTTATGAGCAAAGGTAAAAATTAACAAGCCATTTAAATCACAGATGCAAAATTAATAGTTCTTGTGTTCAACATCCATACAGGGTCAGAGAAGCCTGCTTCAAAACATATAACCTTGTTCTAAATGATGGTTATAGTGTTTCCCATTGTTTAACATATGGGAAAAAAATCTGATTCTCATTATATCTCAATATCACAAATGTTTTCTGATTCATCTTTTTAAACTTTAAAATTTATTTTCTTATGTATATAAAATATGCATATATAAAATGTGCTGATGCATCTCTCCAGATTAAGACTCCAGAGCCAGGAAAGGTTTGCTACAGCTCTAAGAACAAAACATGACTGCTTGCTCAGAGGACACCGAAGTGCAGAAAGTCTAAAGAAATACTATTTACTCACTGTTATTATATCTTTAAGCAAGGCCTTATTTTTTTCCTCTTCAATTTTGTACCTCCTGAAATATATATTCTCTTATTTCAGCACTTCACCTAAGCAATGCATAGTGGCCAACAACTGAAAATTAAAATTAAAGAAAAGGAACCTAAAGTGGGTTAATCTGACGAATTTAAATCTGTATTAAAATGTTTAGTTTTACTTATTAAGTAGCTTTACTTTAAAGGTGTCAAGCAGAAGTTCTTGCTGTTGTGAAAAACAACTACATTTTAAGTCAGTCATACCTAAAGGTATAGAACTGTAAAATCAGGGGTTTGCTGTTATATTCCCATTTATAGAGTCTCGGAGGGAGGAGGGGGCTGGTGGTGTCCATTCTTTTCATCTTTCTGCATGTGAAAACTCCATTTCTCACATGCATATATTTAAGCATTATTGCTTTCCAAGTATTCCCATGAGAAAAGTTATGGTTTAGGTTGTTATTTTCAGAATGTGTTGACCTGCTTTTTTCACCACTTGAATCTCAAGCTCCAGTGTCTGCCCATTTTGCCACCTTCTTCCTTGCTATCCTATTTCCTCTGTCGTAACTTTTCCTAGTTTAGCTTAATGCACGTGTTTGAGAAACTATGCATCTGATTTTCTACACCACCAACAAAGCCCTATAAATTAATCTGATCTTTCCTCTGAATTAACCATTGCACTGACGGGACTGGGTGGTTGCTGCTCCAGGGAGTTTTCTGAGCCTTACTCCAACTTACTGCCTGTATGTGGACCAACAGAGTAAAACTAAAATTATGACTTCACTTAAGATTAGTACTTTTTTTATTTTATAAATAGATCTAAGGTTTGGGGCTTGAATAATTGAATTCCCGAGCATGCAAAAATATTCTTTTTTTTTAACCTCCTAAGGCTGTTTAGAAGGGTGAACCGAGGCAATTTACTTACAGTGCAACTAATTTATGGAATTGTGTCACACATATGGATTCATTCTGCTGTGGGTTGGGAAATGTGAATAAAATAATTAGCTAATGCACATCTACATTTATTTTAATAATTAATATGTTTATTACATGCATGCACCTTGTAGCATGTATTTTAATTCATGGTATCAAATGTATTTTGAATAGAAGTTTTTCGTTAAGACAACATATATTAATGATATTGTGATGCACAAAGAGCTATAAATAATCTTCTAGGCAGTTCCAACATGCTGTTCAAATATTAATGAAATCATATTAATTTAATTCCTAACCTTGCTCAATTAATCTTAAATGGCATAATGCTAACAGTCTCTCAAGGATAAAGCCTGCACAGATACTACCAACAGAATAAATGAAGACAAGAAGAGCACATTCCATTTGTTTAACTGCATAACTGAAAGCTCCCTCTGGGCCGGAGAGAATAAAGGTCTAATTTTCTGCCACTAAAAGACATTTTCTCTTCACTGAGAGCTGAAGGATCTGCTAGACTCTATTCATCACTGCTGCAAGACTTTGGTAATATCTGTTTTTCTGAGAAGTCCCAGCTAACAGTAAAAGGCTTAGGCTGTGTTAGAAAGGCTATGAGAAACATTGCTTAAGGAATTAACATGCATTTTTAATGAGCATGGCCTTGCTTCATTCGCTTGTCCATCCTGTGACAGATTACTCATGTCAGTCTTATCCGAGCAAGCTTTGCCCTTCCAGATACTGCCCTCCAGTTTTGTTGCTATAAATAGATGTTAAGTTCATTTTTGAAAGCAAAGAAGTCCAAGAAGGCTAACAAAGAGGGTGATTTGTTGTTCTGATAAAACACAAAGAAAAAATAAAATCATAGCCTTACTGTGGTTTTAGAAAACCGTGGAAGAGAACAGAGGAATTTAGAACAGTTATAAGGGGAGAAGTAAGAAGATTAGTTTGTGTTCAAGAATACTGATATGAACATAAAAGGAAGGAAAGGGAAACTAAGCAAAACCAACTTTAATATTTTATATCAAAGTAACTGAAATAATCCGGTAGTTGAAAACGAGGAATATGAAAGAAGCTTGTGCAGAAGAGGTGCAGCAGTTTTGCTTTTGGAAGTATCAATGTTCCTGAAAACAGAGAGGGGGAGACATAAAATAACATGAGAAGGGAGTCACACCATGGGTGGAGAGACGTGTTTGAGAGCCGTGACTCTGGACAGCATACAAGAGACTATAGGAGCTGATGGGGATGAGTAGTGGAATGAAAAGGTATGGGGATGAGGAGAGACCGTAAGGACACCAAGTAGAAGAGCAAGAAGGCAGAAGAATGGGTAATACCAAGACGCTGAAGACGGCACAAAGGAGCAGCTGATGTCACGATTTCAGGGTCTTAGACACAAGGAGTGATGGACAGTGGAGCAGAGCGCATGGAGAGAACATATTTTTTTAGAGGAAGTAAAATATATGTCCTTATGAGAGATAAAGGGACTAATATGGGACAAATAAAAGGACATGTGTCCTACCTCTGTCTTTGAACCTTGCCAGAAGGGTTCATCATATCACCAAACTCTAGAGAAAAGTACTGGGATTGCAGCAGTGGGATAGGCAAGATCTGTTTGACAAGGATAGGGCTAAAAAGTTGTGTGAAGCAGTAGCCTGTGATATTTAGTGTTCCCGCTAAGGAAGGGAAATACAATATTCATTTTATTGTAGCCAGCAGTGTCTATGCTGTTTCTCTCAACAGCTTCTCTTTACTTGTCTTGAATTTTAGTTGAATAACAAGCAAGAGGCTTGTTATTGTTCCCCACAATGTACGTGGGAAGAGTCACCACTGCTTTTATCTTCCACTCCTTTGCCCTGAGAAATCTGGGTTCAGGAATGCAGTTGTGTCCTGGTTTCGGCTGGGATAGAGTTAATTTTCTTCACAGAAGCTAGCATAGTGCTGTGCTTTGGATTCAGTGCTAGAAGAATGTTGATAACACGCTGATGTTTTTAGTTGTTGCCAAGTAGTGCTCAGACTGCTCAAGGACTTTTTGAGCTTCTCCTGCTCGGCCAGGGGCATAACAAGCTGGGAGTACAGCACAGCTAGGACCCAAACTGTCCAAAGAGCTATTCCATACCATATAACGTCATGCTCGGGGGGGTTAGTCAGTTGGGTCAGTCGGTCGAGTCGGTCGGTCGGTCGCGGGCAGAGTGGTCGCAGCTCGGGCTGTGTGATCGCGGCCCGGGGGGAGTGATCGCTGCTCGGGACGGGCTGGGCATCGGTCAGTGAGTGGTGAGCAATTGCATTGTGCATCATTTGTTTTATATATTCTGTATATTTTCTTACCATTATTATTATTATTATTATTGTTATTATTCTCTCTTATTAAACTGTCTCTATCTCAACCCACGGGTCTTACTTTTTTTTTTTCTTTTCTCTGATTCTCTCCCCCATCCCACTGAGGGAGGGGGGGGAGTGAGCGAGCGGCTGCGTGGTGCTTAGTTGCCAGCCGGGTTAAACCACGACAAGTTGGATTTAAAGGCTATTTTCAGAGAAAGGAGGTTCCTTGGCTCTGAAGAATAACATTTTATCTTCTCTTGCTTTAGCAATACAGCACTCTGGCAACTGCCTTTTAGACATTTAGACAGAAAGTGTATCTCAGAGCTCCTTCAAGAGGTTAGTAATCCAGGACTGCAGAGAAAGAAATGAAGAAGATGCTTTTTTGCCATCACTTCGCATACACGTTAGGCATGTGCAAACTCAGGCTGTATTGAAATAAGTCTGATGACTCTGACTCTGAAAACAATGGAAGGTATGAGGCGGGATTGAGGAGCAGGATACTCAGTCCTAGAAATCTTGGCTCATGTAAATAATCCTTAAATATGTTCATAGACTTATCAGCTTGAATGATATGGCTCTAATTACCAGTGAAATGCTTATGGAAGGAAAAAACAAAAGGAGGGTTAGAAACACAAAGCTTAAAATTGTATCTGGGCAACTAAATTTGCTGGCATGTATAGGGAGATTAGACCAGCCTGTAGTGCTGAAACTGATTCTTGGTGAATGCTCTTACTTTCTATCCTTTTTAACATGCTTTCATTTTTCATGTGGATTTTTAAATGGAAAGCCCACAGTGAACGAGTTCCTTAGGACTATCAAAAGACAGACTGAATGCAAAGCTACTGAATAGAGAGTTATGATATTCTCATTAGAAATGGTCAGTTAGACTTCAGGAATATTTTGTTTAACCAGGCTCAATGGTAATGGCAATATATATCCACTGATGTAAATTATTAGCATGTTCTAAAAGCCCCTGATAAAAATTGACATGCTAGATTCTTGCTAAATGCACAAGAGATGGATTCCAGAGGTAGGCATAGGGCAGCTACAAAATGAGCTAAAACATCATAAATATAGAATGAGGATGCAGAAAAATGGAAATAATTTTGTCTTTTTCACTAGGCACTTTTGAATCCCTTTCCTTTCTCTCATTACTTGATAATGGCTGTGAAAAATCTGGTCCATTTTATTACATACATATTTAAAGGACATGATTTTGTAAAATCAGTATGTATTTCTGTCTGTGTAGTATCATGCAGATGTTTAATTAGGGATATATTTTTCTTCTACTTACAAAATGGTATGTTCAGAATTAAAACAGGATTGATTTTGGTTTTAACACAGGGTTTGTTTATTTAATTCAAATATGGACAATCAATATAAATGTATTTTAGCACAACAAAAGCAAAAAGCAGAGACATGGAGAACCACATAAATGCACACATTAGGAGGGTTAGGAGCTGAAAGAAAAATCCACTAAGCTTAGTTGTGTATGAGTGTTATTTTTAGTCCGCTCTAGGTAAATTATTCTGTCCATGCTAGGTTGTAACTCTAGAAGAAATATATTCGTAAAGGAAACTTGAAGGAAAACAAATCTGGAACAGGTGCCTGAAAATTGCAAAGCCATTATCATATTGAGAGCCATGACTATGAGAAATGGTCCAACAGTCACAGCTGAAGAAATAAGAAGACAGGAGCTGTTTAAACAAGAATTAAATGACACCATGAGGGAGTGAAGGATGGCAAAGTCCACCGCTAGCAGATGAAACAAGCGTTGCAAGTATTAATTGTTTCTGCTCAGCCCTCTTCCTTTCATATATCAAGATAATTACGGTCTAAGTTGTCTGATTAGAAAAAAGAGAGAATGGTTAAAGTTCAGAGTTTGAATGAACACTTGAAAATACTCAATGGGCTGTCTAGCAGCCCATACTTTGTGCTTACCATAATAATAAATGTAACATGCTATGCCTCTTACTGATTTCAGGAAACTTTGTACGAGCTTTCCACTGTGAGAGGGTACTACAACCTCACTGTTATATGTGCTAGACATCTGCAAAGTAATCATAGGAAATTACAGGGCAAGGTGGTGGTGGCTCAAAACACTTCAGTAATGCACACTGAAAATACAGCTCTTTTAATGCTCCTGTATTCTCGCTCAGAACATAGCTGTCTGGACATCCTCCAGAATAAAAAGGATGAATTGCAGCATGTTCCTGCTTGCACTGTTGTTAAGGGTTTCATTTCAAAGCAGGCTATAATTGAATTATTAATAAGAATTAAAAGTCAGGAATGCCAATTTTGTGTGGCATAGTTCACTCACACAAACTGAGTGCGCATCAGCAGCAACCATATTTGAGTGTAAGCAGCAAGACTTAACTAAATCCTAGGCAAACTTTTTTCCTGTAAATCAATGATTAAAACCACTGGGCTGGATTTATCAAAAGGAGAATGTATTGTGCAAGCTTTTCATTTTTTTGAAACCATATGGCAGAAATGAATCTTTTTATATGATATGGTTAGCAACCTGCTACATCGCTTAGACACACACAAGTCTATGGGGCCAGATGGGATCTACCCAAGCATACTGAGGGAGCTGGTGTAAGTGCTCACCAAGACACTTTCAATCATTTATCAGCAGCCCTGGCTAACCAGGGAGGTCCCAGTTGACTGGAGGTTAGCAAATGTGAAGCCCATGTACAAGAAGAGCTGGAAGGAGGATCCGGGGAACTTTAGGCCTGTCAGCCTGACCTAGGTACCAGGGAAGGTGATGGAGCAGATCATCTCGAGTGCCATCATGTGGCACATACAGGACAACCAGATGATCAGGACAAATCAGCATGGGTTTATGGAAGGCAGGTCCTGCTTGACTAACCTGATCTCCTTCTGTGACAAGATGACCTGCCTAATGGATGAGGGAAAGGCTGTGGATGTTGTCTCCCTGGACTTTAGTAAAGCCTTTGACACTGTTCCCTACAGTATTCTCCTGGAGAAAATGGCTGGTCATGTCATGAATGCGCATGCTCTTCTCTGGGTAAAAAAACTGGCTGGATGGCCAGGAACAAAGAGTGGTGGTGAATGGACTTAAATCCAGTTGGTGGCCGGTCACCAGTGGTGTTTCCCAGGGCTCTGTTTTGGGCCCAGTTCTGTTTAATATCTTTATCAGTGATCTGGATGAGGGGATTGAGTGCACCTTCAGTGAGTTTGCAGATGACACCAAACTGGGCGCAAGTGTTGATCTGCTTGAGGGTAGAGAGGATCTACAGAGGGATTGATGGGCTGAGGCCAACTGCATGAGGTTCAACAAGGCTCAGTGCTGGGTCGTGCACTTGGGTCACAACAACCCCATGCAACTACAGGCATGGGGAAGAGTGGCTGGAAAGCTGCCTGGTGGAAAAGGACCTGGGGGTACTGGTTGACAGCCGGCTGAATATGAGCCAGCAGTGTGCCCAGGTGGCCAAGAAGGCCAATAGCATCCTGACTTCTATCAGAAATAGTGTGGCCATCAGGACTAGGGAAGCAATCTTGCCCCTGTACTTGGCACTGGTGAGGCCACACCTCGAATACTGTGTTCAGTTTTGGGCCCCTCAATTCAAGAAGGACATTGAGGTGCTGAAGTATGTCCAGAGGAGAGCAACAAAGCTGGTGAGGGGTCTGGAGCATAAGTCTGCTGAGGGAACTGGTGTTGTTTAGCCTGGAGAAGAGGAGGCTGAGGGGAGACCTTATCGCCCTCTACAACTGCCTGAAAGGAGGCTGTAGTGAGGTGGGTGTTGGTCTCTTCTTCCAAGTAACATGCAATAGGATGAGAGGACATGGCCTCAAGTTGCACCAGGGGAGGTTTAGATGGGGTATTAGGAGAAGTTTCTTCACTGAAAGCGGTGTCAAGCATTGGAAGAGGCTGCCCAGGGATGTGGCCGAGTCCCCATCCCTGGAGGTATTTAAAAGACATGTAGATGTGGTGCTTAGGGACATGGTTTAGTGGTGGACTCGGCTAGGTTTACGGTTGGACTCTGTGATCTTAAATGTCTTTTCCAACCTAAATGATTCTATGATTGTACGATTCTATATTCAGGCACAATAGCTAATGGCCAAATTTTGATCTTTCCAGAAAACAGATGCATGTGAGGATACAAAACAGTCCAAATCAATGTGCATTTAAGTATTAAAAATGTAATTTTTACAACAAAATCCTTGTATATGCTCTTTGTTCTGTTTTTCCTATATAGTGTTCTCAATATCTCCCTTTTCAGGTAACTATGGAGAGAATATGATCTCCTTGTTATAGAATGTCAGCCTCTCATTAAATTCTAGTGTCCATCTTTTCTCTCATGAAGAATACATACATCTATGACTCTTTATGCACTCACTTATTTATGCCGTAGAGAAGCTCGTACTCCCCGGGCCATAACAGCTTGTTCTCTGATTTTCCACTGGGCATGTTTCTGGAGCACCAGACTCAGATTCTTCTGATGATGTTGCTTTGTTTTGTTTTGGTTTTTTAAAGCAATGAACCTCAAGGAGAGAGGTTAAAGGGAAGCGAAGAGACAGTCTGCTTGCCTTCTCTTTCATTTCCTCTTTCCATTTTTCTTTGGCCAGCTTTCACTGCTAAATGTCTATCCAGTGACTCCTCACCTTTTCTCCACAAACATCGGATACTCAAAAATAGAATACGCCATGCTCTTACGCGCTACTCTGCCTTTTATTGCACTTGGGCTTCTGACACATATTTCTAAATGTTCTTCAGACACATTGCTGCTAATGGTCACTGACCTGCATTTCTCATATGGATTATGGAAAAGAAAACTGAATGAAGCCATAGTGGAATGTGAACTACAATAGTCTGCTGCTTTTTTTTTTTCTTTTTCTTTCTCTTTTTAAAAGAAAGAATTTGAAACAAGAAGTGCAGATTCATGTGGCATTTTCACAGCCATAAATATCTTGTCCCACTGACTGCAGTGGAGTATTTCAATCTCAAAACATTTTCCTGGCTAACTTTCATTTCTATTCTGTATACTTCCAAGATTTTTCTTGGCTGTATGTGCTAGCATTCAATTAAAAGATACTGCATGTCTATCAGAAGTGACTGAATATTGCCTCTGGCTATCACAGTATCAAAGAGACAGCTATCTGTGGTTTTCTGGGATCTGTCCAGGTTGCTGTCTTTCTAAACCACTACAAGTAACTCTGTAAGTGAGATAGTTAATGAAAACAGCAATTATCCTTTACTATGTCTTTCAGGAGTATATGGCAAACCAACCCCTACTCTAAAGTGTCATTCTGCATTAATATGAGTTCTTTTATTGTGTGCCAGGCAGTATGTTTTATGCCCTTGGCAAAGATAGTATCCTTGGTGCTGAGAGAACAGCACATAATACTACATCTTGGAAGAAAAAAGCTATGCCAAAAGGAGAGTATGGGCTTAATTCTCATTTCACACTTATTTTACATTGCTGTATTTCTACTGCTGTTAGCTGAGCAGCCTTTGATCTGTGCTAGTTTAAGCAAGATTAAAACCAAGTCCTCTATATCAAATGTTGGCTTTATGTGTCTTTTCATTATTTGTACAGAAATGAAAACCTGTACAATTGAATTGCTTAAATCAAAAGCTTTTTGGTTTGGCCAGATTAGTTGTATATAATTAGCACCCCAATATAACTTGTATTCTTTGTAAGCAGATATTAATTTCCTTTCTTAAAACTGTGTCTTATTTTCTCTAAAATTGAAATATAGATAACATTTTAGTATGTATACACTAAACTGATATTATGTCAATCAAAAAATGAAAGATGCAAACTACTTTTTACATGGTTTAGCTGATTAACACAATAATCTGGTATATGTTAGTGAATTCTGATTTTATAGATAGCTCCTATGTCCATCCATACAGAGTATTTTATTATATTTGTCTTGGGCAAAAGTGTAATAGATATATTTTCTAGCTCTAAGGCTATTCATACATTTACAACCTTGTGACAAATAAATCTGGTTTTTTGTGGAACTTGGGCAATTTTGAGCTTTCTTACATTTGCTATTAACAACAGAAAAAATATGTAAATGAGTGAAGGAATAAAGTAGGGTCGATTTGCAAAGACGAGATAGAAAGAAGCTGATATAAAAGGTCTTTTATCTAGTGTAATGCAGCACTTGTGAAACAAATTGAGCCTTTTAGTCACCATATGGCACTTTTAGAGCTCTATTATTGTCCTTATATCCTAGACCTCTGCTCTAACCAACCAAATTTCCCCTCGCATCGTGCCTTATTTACTTCGTTATGTGCCATTCACATTTTCCATTTGACCACTGATTCTGATTGGAAGGGAGAAAATGATTCATCTCATAAGAACAAATGAGGATGTTAGCAGAGACAAGAGCAGTAAAACTAAGCAGCTGTCTCCTGCTTTTTTTTTATTGACAAAAAAATCCAAACTGCTTTTATCCAGTAGATGAAACGAGAAGCAAAGTCTGCTACCTTGCAGAGAGGTACAATATCCATTCTAAGCATAAACCACCTGAGATGCTAAAGTATAGGTTTAAACATAAATCTACTGCATTAAAAGTAGTCACAATAGGTATCATGATATAAGTGCATTATAAAACGTATAATTAGAGAGTTGAAGAAGATGGAAGACAAACAATGCCTGAGTTGGGGAACTCTGAAATAAATGTGACTGTTTCCTTCTTCTTGAAAATAGACTCTCAATCAAATCTATAAAGACATGATTTATGAAAGCATTTTCATTATCTGAATATCTGTTGGAAAATGAACACAGTCATTTATTTCCATGGAAAATTCATTCAAAGTCATGATGAAAGGGCATCAGAAGAAAATGTGATTTTGATCCATATTTTAATAAATAAAAAGAGAGAGGGGGAAAAACCTGAAGGCTGAAGACTGTTTGAGATTGTAGGTCATTTATTTGAAAGGAAAGCTCTGTTGAGTTAAAGAGATAATGTACCCTTTATATAAGGACTTCCAGAGGTTCTGTGTCCCTTCTGCAAGTTATAGATTCAAAGTAAAGGTACTGAAGTTTCTATATCCTGCAGCTAACTTGTCAACAGAGTAATGAATATGAAAAGAAGTGGGAGATAAAATGGCTCTGTTCCATTGGTAAATATGTTACAGATTTGACAAAAAAATGAGAAAAAGAGTCAAGCATCAAAACCCATCTGAAACTTCGATTCAGCAAATGTTTCCCTTGCAGAAACAACACGATAATAGAATTGTAGAATCATAGAATCATTTGGTTGGAAAAGACCTTTAAGATCATTGAGTCCAACCGTACCTGTTCACTACTAAACCATGTCCCTAAGCACCTCGTCTTCCTGTCTTTTAAATACCTCCAGGGGTGGAGACTCAACCACTTCCCTGAGCAGCCCATTCCGATGCCTGATAACTCTTTCAGTGAAGGAATTTTTCCTAATATCTAATCTAAACCTCCCCAGGCGCAACTTGAGGCCATTTCCTCTTGTCCTACCACCCATTAACAAGGAACCAACACCCACCTTATTATACCCTCCTTTCAGGCAGTTGTAAAGGGCAATAAGGTCTCCCCTCAGCCTCCTCTTCTCCAGGCTACACAACCCCAGTTCCCTCAGCCGCTCCTCATAAGCCTTGTGCTCCAGACCCCTTACCGGCTTTGTTGCCCTTCTCTGGACACGCTCCAGCACCTCAATGTCCTTCTTGAATTGAAGGGCTCAAAACTGAACACAGTATTTGAGGTGTGGCCTCACCAGTGCTGAGTTCAAAGGGATGATCACTTCCCTACTCCTGCTGGTCACACTATTTCTGATACAGCATGGTAGGGTCATGAATAACAAAAACATACAAGAAATGAAAATTTAAGACAAATGCTCTGCATGGGTGTTTGCACAGTGTGGAGTGGGAGCCTCACCCTTCACGATCCAGGGCTTTCCAAGGGGGAGGACCCCCTCTGGGCACAGGGACTCCACCCTGCTTTCCATGCGGGAGAGCCAGTTTCAGAAGACGATGCTCTAACCCAGCATGCAGCAGCTCCCTGTCTCTTTATTGATATAAATACTTGTGTCGGCATGCTTTAAATCTTTTTCTTTGCTGTTTTTTTATTTTAAAGCTTTTTTCCTTCACCTTTTTCAAAAGTTTGGACATTTCTACCTCCAGTCTTACAGCCTGCATGCTGAGAGAAGAGCAGTAGATCATGCCACAGGCAAACAGGAGACACCAAGGGGGATTCAGGGTGAGGAATCCACCTTGCTGGTGATGGAAGCGCCTGAATAACTTCAGCCTCTGTTGTCAAAGACTCTGGGTGCTGAAGAGGAAAATGTTTTGCTTTTTTCCACATAAATGAAAAAAACCAAAGTCTTTACATCACCCCACTCACTCCCTTGTCAGATAAGAGATAGAGAAGCAATTAACAAGGAAAGGGGAGGAAGCTAGTTCCTATGATGGGAAATTATTTTTAGTTGTCACTGATATTAGCACAGTGAGAAGCAAGAATCTGGGAGAAGTTAAGAGTGTGGATGAAATCCTGGCCCTGCTGCAATGAATCACAAAACTCCCACTGGTCTAAATAAGAAGGGATTTTTTTTTCCTTTGTGTACAGATTTTACCACATATACAAAATACATTATCCAATGCCATTTAAAAATGAAAAATGGTGAGAGTTTAAGTGATGGCTGTAGTTTAGATTAAGTAATAACAGCAACTAATGAAAAGGAAATAGCACATCAGTCTCCAATAAATTTTCAGGTACCATTGCCTTACAACAGCAATAATAACCATAATAATAATGAAAGGGAGAGAAGCTCTTCATTCAGTACATCTGCCTGCTTCCGGGAGCATGGCAGTCATTACAGGATACCTTATGCTACTCACTTTTGAGCTAAGTCTAACATCTCACAGTTTCTTACATTATTCCCATACCCCAAAGTGCTCTCTATCCCTTTTGTGCATGTTCCTTGGCTGTCAGTCCCCCTGTCATGGCCAACTTCACTGAGGCCACACAAAGTCTGAAAGCAAGCTTTGGCACCATATCAACTATAGAAGCTTCTCGGCAGAACACGCAATGTCTATTGCAAGGATTTTAGACTCTGTGAAACACACATAAATCCTCTTAAATGTATAAATAATTGTTTACTCAGTTTGCACTCTACGTCTAAATATTTGAAGGCATCTGCCAAAAATTCTGGACAAAGATGAGTTTCCAGTCAAAGTCAATTTCGAAATACAACAATGCAAAATAATTTGGGAAAGTGCCCTGAGACCGCCTTGGACCATTTGACCTGCTGTATACCCAAACACGAAGCTCGAAGACTTTGTTCTGCATTTCCATGGATAAGTTTGCATGTGAAATACCATATTGTTTAGCTCTGTTGCGGTTGAAGCTGTGGGGACTGAAAATATATAAACAAGCTTTATTAAGGGAAAAAAGATCCAGTCTTTAAAGACTGAGACTAGTTCCTCCACACAAACACAGTATTTAGTGGTATTCTGAAAACCCAACTCTATGAGATAATCCTTAGGAAAAAAATATAGTGAACAGGAAGAGTGTTAAAAACCAGAGTGACTGGGTGGGCTCAAAAAATCCCCAAAAGGTTCATTGGAAGCCTGGGAATTTTGAAGGAGAGCCTAGATTTGCCTAGTATTGGGTTTTGAAGCTTCAGCAGCATTCAACCATGTGCACGTGCTGTATAAAACCTGTTATTTTACATTCTTCTCTGCTGTATTGTGAATCATCCTCAGATCACCTTGCATTGAGTAAGGAGGGTGGAAACCAGGGAAATCCTAGAAGGACCCAGGGCATGAAAGGCAGGAGAATTCCTGCCGCATAGCTGGCTAAGTAATCAATGAAAAAGTAGCCTGGGGAGGCTTTTTCTGTTACTCTGAATTATGATTGGGAGTTTCTAAATGCAGAGGCAGTCAACAGTGCATCTGCACATTAGCATTTGTGCAGTAATTTGCTCTACAAATGCAGTATTGATTTCTTAGAAGAATATAGCATGCACCTTCAGAAATTGTCCCTAAGTGAAGAGATCTTTGGCTTTTTGCTTTTCAATCCCTTGCAAGGGGTTCCACAACTTGAAATGGGCTCCGTGGCTACAGAATTTATTACAGTATAGTTCTGCTCTTCTCTTACCCTTTAATTTGACCTTTCTAGATGTAGTCTAATAATTTTCTGTCCTATAAAGTTAATTAACAATTGAACATTTCCACCTGTTAATGCAGTAAAGTGCAGTTGTTCTTTCACTAGAGCATGTTAATAATGTCACTAATTGAGACAATAATTGTCATGACACATTTTGCTCTGAAAGAGTTTTACCTATGGGAGAAATAGGCTATGACCTGACGTGGGAGATGTAAACTCTAGTAATGAGAGAACGTGTTATTAATCACTCTGTAAAGCCAGGGGGACCCACAGCAGGAAGAGTTAGCTGTGGACAGGAGAGGTTCTGTGGGGCTGTACCACCCGTATGCTGTTATTAGGGACTTTGATACGCTCATCCAGTTGATCTGGCCAATGCTACCTATGTGGCGTATCCTTATTCCCTTGCCTTTCCTATGGAGGAGTAGAGTGTTGCAGTGGCTCAGACCCTGGCACTCTGTGGATTTTCCTCTGGGGAGCCAGGAGTAGGTGGGTGGTGGGGCGCAGCCTCAGATCTGTCCCTGGAAAGCCACAGAAACGCCTTTGGGTGCGACTGGTTTTTAGACTAGCTTTTCAGGACAGCATGAGCCTCAGCAGAATTGCACTTCTAGGGAGTAGCTGAGAGAGGTATTTTCAAAGCCTTGGGTGACAGGATGCCACATCCCTAAGGAAGAGGTGCACCCTTTCACTTGCTGTTACCGATGTGGTAGTTGAAACATAGAGGGCACAGTGGACTCAGTGGGATGATTTAGCAGATATGGGAGAAGCAGCCAAATTTCTTTCATGTCAGATCAGCTTCTTATTCATTGTGTCACAGTACCTCTCAGAAACACCACCTGAAGAGTGCTTGTTGGTCCTTAGATTGTCTTCTGCTTCATCTTGGAAAAATTCAGTGTGAAGTACTATCAGAAGTATTTTGTAGGCAAGAAACAGATGAGGATGCGTTAGAGACCGGATTTGCACCTGGGAGTTTTGCCTGTCCTGCTTATGTTAACACGAGATTTTGGGTGTTGCTAGCATGTGACATGGGATCAGGATTTAGGCTTCTTATTAATTTTAGGACCTCATATCTCTTTGGGCCTCAACCACAAAAGCTCTAAAATATGTCTATGAGTTATCATTATTTGACTTGATATCTTTTTAACACATTGTGTACCTTTAAAAACCGTGGTTTGCTGATGGAAACCTGTAAGATGATAGATCTTGGTCATTATTCTTATTCTGTGTGGCATGGGGCGGGGAAAGATAGTTTAATAGTTATGCTTTCATATTTTATTCTATTAAATGAAATTTTCGATATGTCACTATGTACCTCATATGAGGGCTAATTAACAATGTTTGTACTTGTAGAGGTAAGCATGATTTTTGTATTTCTGTGAAAGGAAGGGAGTGGAAAATATCAACTCTGGACTCTTTCTAGGTTGAATAGCTTCTGTCCATAGCAAAACAGGGACAGTCATTTGTCATGTTCTGCCAGTAGTGAAATGTTAGCAATCATGATTAGTGTGATATTTTTCTACAGGTAAGTCTTCCACAAAGTGTTAAAATAAATAGTTGCTAATCCTTTATATATGTGTCTTTCTTTTCAAGATTTGAAGTCTCAGCCAGGTTTCTTCAGCAAGGTAGGGAAAATCAAAAGCACAGCTTCCTATGTTAGAAGCACATTATTCTTGGCTACAGTTTCTTTGCTTTAACATGCTGTTACCTTCTGCTTGAATTCAGTGCACTCAAGCGTTCTCTTGATGTTCACAACTGCTGCTGCCTACTATTCAGATATCTTCATCAGTCTCTTCGTGATGGTTCCTAAGGATTTTTTTTTTTTTTTTCAGAGGATCCAGGCTGTTCAAAGCCCATCGGTGTGTTAAAAGTCTGATTAAACTTTCAGTATATCTGACAGGCCTAGCTCGGGGGATTCCAGATTAACCATCTGGAATCATTTGAACTTAAACAGTATTAAAATAATGTTTCAATAAACCCATGTTTGACTGCTACCATGTTTATAATCCAATAAGTGCTATCTTGGTATCAGCTTTTATTCACTGAAGAAATTACTTCTTCCTCAACTGCCTCAGCTGCAATACCTAGTCAGGGTTTTTTTTAGAGTTTTTGCAAATTCATCTAAGCAGGATTAGGTATGCAGTCTATTCAATAGTGTGCCATATGTTTGTTGAGTGCTTGCTTAAAATATGCTATAAAAGTAACTATTCAAACAGGTTATTGTAGGGCCTTGTAAACCCTCTACAGAGTCTTTTAGGAATAGAAAAGTTTTTGCTGTACCATGTCAAAACAGTTTCTATGGTCACCCATTCTTCTGTTAATGAATCAATCACTAGGGCAGTCCAGCTGGATCCAGCTGAAATCAGTTGCCCTCCCCTATGGACCCCGGGAGTCTCAGGTGTGCCTTTCCTAAGGGCTGTCAACCTGATCTACTGCTAGAGTGAGATGCCTTTTTAAAGTAGAGAAATTGCTTTCCCTAAGTGCTTTTCTTTGAATTTAGCTGAGCTTTGGCTACAGGATGCTTTAGATATATAAATCCTAAAACCCAAGTCCCCTCTTTTCTTGATCTTGACTTGCTGCTCTGACTACAAGGTAGCTTCAGGAGAGCTGCGGACAGAAAACAGCAAACCACCTTGATGGAGGGTGTCCTTGAGCCCTGCTGCTGGAGACACTAACCATGACATCCAAAGCGTGCAATCTACATGCAATATAAATAAATAACCGTTCAGTGGATCCTCCTTTGAAGGGGAAAATAAGCAAGGCAATAGCATTAGAAAGCACAGTTAGCCTGAAATCCTTGCTAAGCTGCAGATTATACATAGCTATTTCCATAGCCCTTTGTGGAGTCAGCTGGCCTCCTGCAAGCAAGCAATGAGAAAAGATAAGGAAGGATTTTGCTCTGGTTTAGCCAGTCCTCTTTCCAACGCAACCTCTAGTTCACTTTTAGTAGCTCTTCTTCTTTCCCCTTACCTCTCCTTTCTGTCAATTTTCATCAGGCACATAAAAAACCCTTAGGAAGCAAGATAAGCTAAGCTAACTGTTAATGCCTATTGCATATTAGTCATGTTAAACTAGCTAAGCTGGGCAGGAGACAAAACTGCAGTCACTTACCTGAGAGAAGATAATGTTTTCATATGCACCACACCAACCAGGATTCTTTATTCTTGCTAGTCCATCACTTTAAAAAAGAGGGATATTTTAAATAGAAGAAACTGGGTCTGTAAAGCACTTTACCGGGACAAAGGATACAGTGTACTAATAAGATGTTATTGAAAATAGGGAAAATGCATGGTAGAATTTTCTTACAGTAACTCAGTACATTAAATCTTTCTTTTAATTAATTGTCTTCCAAAAGTAGGAATTCTGCTGTAGTGGGGACTAATTTTTACATACCATGATATAATAATTGTTTTTCTGAAGGAAAGTTTCAGATGAAGTAAACATTTTTTAAAAGTATTTGGGAGATATATAATGCTACACTAAAAAAAAATAGAAATGCCAGTCAAAATATCTCATTTCCTAGGGTTCTGTACAGACAAATAAGCAGAGAAAATTCTTCCAGCCTGGATTTTTCACCTCCTGTAATACAGATAGGATATGGAGTAGGTACAAACCAGATAGGATAGGCATTTATTGAAAAGAGAAAATAAGAAAATTAACAAAATGCAGTAAGGAAAATGCATTTACTGCTGTTTACTGCAAAAATTACAGCTTTCTTTTCTGATAAAACCTAAAATAATAGTTATTTGCCAGTGTAACCTCTTGATCTGTCTCAGAAATCTGAGATGGATACAGCTTTCAGGAATTTTTGTGTTGAAATGTTGCAATTATATTTTCATTCTGAATAAAACTACCACTTTTTCAGTATAATAATAACTCAAGTTTATAGATTACATTTTAGCCAGCTAAATCTTAATAAAGCTATACAAACCTTTTTAAAAAAAGTTTTCACAGTAAGAACCACCATTCAGTAGCATTTGGCAGAATGATGCAGCTGAGAAAGGGATGTTTTAGCAAGAAACTGTCCAACATTTTAACTGTCACTTCCCCACTTGCTGTAGCTCTCATTGCTATTATGCAGCATCTTTCCCTGCTCTCTGAAAGGCAGTTGGACTATAGCTTAACATATTCTAAGGTAAGATTTTACCTCTTTTGTACTCTTCAGCCAAGCTTGGGAAGCACAGCCTTTTGATATTGCACATGCTTTCAAAAAGGCAGCCAAGTATGCACTGATGCAAGAGGAGGACAAGTAGTCAAGTCCTGATCCTTAACTGGCTTTTTGATGTACAGCTCCTCTTCTCCAATTCCCCAACCAATAAACCCTGAGAATCAAACTGTTCTTGAAAACAAAGTTATCAGATACACACACAGCCAGGCACTTCTGCTTTCCCTTCAGCTTTCCTTCATCTCCTTCTATGGAAAGCTGACAACCCTCACTCTGCCTTCGTCCTATTTTTTTGCAGATGATCTTGAGAAAGTTGATACAGGAAAGGATGTAAAAATGGTCTCATGTCAATCCTTTGATGGTCCAGACCAAAGAAAAACATACAGCCTGAACTCTGTTGTAATATTTCAAAACTCAAGGCATAAACCGAAACATAACTATCCTATTCCTTATTCATTTTATAATCAAATCATTCCTGATTCTTAGCTTGGATTAAGATTGTCCACCTTCTTAATTAGTTAAATGTCACTGGAGGTACATGCAGGACAGGGGAATCTGTCATTTCAGACTTTGGCTGAACATGTTATTTTCCCAGAGTTCAGAAAGGGATCTCCATAGCTTGCACGATATTTTTGGTACAACATATATTCCAGTCATTCCACTTAGTTTTCATCTGAAACTTTTAAGTGCTTCTTGGTTTCTTTTTGACCCCAGCACAAAATCACACCTTTTGGAAGAAAATTCTCTCACACCCTATGGACCAGTTCTAGGTTCCTGAAGTCCTCTCGCTCCTCTGTAAAGAAGATTTTAACCTAGGTACAACCACCCTCAACCCACATCTCATTCAACTTCTCTTGGTAGTGTCAAACTGTATTAAGTAGATGGTAAGAACATCAAACATTTTGTATGGTACAACTGTACAAAACTTAATCACATTTGGGACAATATAAGTGAGGTAAAGTGTAGACAATGAAGAAAAACTTTCCAGAATACCTTTTTTTTTTATTCTCCCCAGTTTGGAAGATATCTTGTGCCTTCTAAATGAAAGTATTTGGTGTCATTGTAGGCACATTACGCTATCCCACCAAGTTTTCAGCTGGCTATTTTAAATGCCTAAGATATCTGCATATGGTAAGTGGGTGTGAAGTGGGACCTACAAGGTATCAGCCCCCTGGAGTGTCAGCTGGAAGCTTGGCAGAGTGCTCTATGGTTCCTAAAATTATGTTAGATGCGTATGCTTAGGCATCTATCCATGTTCTGGATAGGTGTGGGCATCTGGACATCTGGCTGGCAATGTCTCAAAGGTGCTTCCTAGAAAGAATTACAGAGTTATTCTCATGTACTGCCCAGGGTCCAGCAATAACTTACACTTATTTAATGTTGAAGGTGTTTACTATTTCATGGTGATGATTAGTTTAGCCTATTGGGAAGGTAATATCCCATCTTGAATAGTATCTCTTCACCATCAGAGAATAATACCGCACACACAGCTTGTTTCTTTTTTCAGCTTTGGACAGATTTCCTGTGTGTCATGTTTCTTTCATAATAATTGAATCTTGCCCTCATAGTAGCCAGCACAAAACCTGCAGTGATCAGGTTCTGCTTTGCATCTCATCTGCTCTTGTTATAGCTGTCAGACAAAGTTATGCCCTGTCTAGATTCATAACAACTTTAATGATGTTTTTCATATATTGGCCTGAAAAAAGACAGTTCAACTGTCTGAGATTCTCCCTTACAATGGGGACTCAACAAGAAGTATGAATCATTATTGACACACTCAAAATAATGTCATGCTGCTTTAAAATACTAATGAGAAAACCCTTGAGTCTTTTGATATTAGTAGTTGTTTCATGTTGTAATTGAATTTGAAAAGCTCTGTTAAGATTTTTATCCTCTGACAGTAACTTCTTATTTCGAGACTAAAATTGTTTGATAAGTGGTTTAGATGGCAGCAGTCTGAAGAAGCCCTTTGCACTTAATTTTTCTGTGAACAATGGGAGCTAACAATACACTGTAAAGGCAGGCTCCCAGATCCAAAAGTTTTAAGGGAATGTGTAATTTAGTACCATAAGCTTTCCACAGAGGTCATGTTTTCTCATGTTTGATCACCCTTATAATTCTCATCTGGACTTCTAATTGGTTCTCATCTTTCCCTTTTGAAGAGAAATCTCCAAAATATATATGATCTGTCAACCAATGCCTTATTGGCACTGAATACTAGGGCACTCCTGATTCACCTTGAAATTCAGTTTTATATCCCAGTATGTTGTCCGATTTTTTTCCCAACGCTATGATATTATCAAGTCATAGTCAGGGTGTGATTCATTATTCTGTGGAACTGCTTGTAGCCTGTTGTTCACCCTATTCTGTCTTCAAGTACTTCATTATTCCTACTCAAGTATGGTAGCTTGTACTTGGCCTTACTGAATCACATCCTGTTTTTTTCCAGACCCTTTCTCAGTTTGTCAAGATTACTTGAATTCTAATCTTATCCTCCATGGAGCTTGCAACCACTGCCAGCTTGCTTCCATCTGGAAGTGTAAAAGGCGTAATATCTCTTCAGATAACTAAGTGACTAATGAAACTACTGGATAGTACTGGACCCATGTGGAATTCTATGGAGTCTCATCAGCTACTGGCTCTTAATTTGGTAAGAGAACAATGGGGATCTATTTCTGAGTGCAATTTTCAAGTCACTCATTCAATCTACCTAACAGTACTTTGTTCTGAGCAGTATTTTCATAGTTTGCTTGTAAGAATGTCAAGCAGTGTCAAAATGCTTACTAAAATCAAGATATATCACACCTGTTGTTCCTTCCCTAACCACAAAGCCCAGTATCTCTCCTAAAAAGGAACAGACTTGATTTAATATGATTCAGTTTCTGATAAATTCATATTAGCTATTACTTATCACCTTGTCTTCTTATTAGTATGTTTATTTACCCACTGATAATTTGATTCCTTGTTTCAATAAGTTTATAGTAAATGAAGTTGGGGATATAATTCTGTGGGTCCTTCTTCCTTTCTGTTTTCCTGTCTTCATGTAAAGAGATAGGAACAATCTTTGGCTTTCTGTTCTTCAGCCTCTCCTGTTTTAATCAAATCCTCACAAGTGTGTTCTAACATGCTTGAGATTGCTTTAGCCAGACTCCTACATGCTTTGAGGTGAATTTACCAGGGCTAGTACATCTTACTTTCTTGAGATTTCTAATTTATGCCAATGATCAATAACATATTCTTTCTTATTCTCACCCAAGTCCTTCATTAGTGTCATTGGCATTACTTCACTCACCAAAGTTAATCTTTCTACTGAAGAAGGTAATAAAGAGAAAAGACATTGGATTTCTCAGCCATCTCAAGGTCATGGTTCTATATTTGTTCCCTTGAAGTCAATGCCATTTAACATAGCCAAACCTTGCCTCCAGCTGCTCAAACCCATGCCTCCAGTCAGCCGGAGGAGATGTTTCATAGCTGCAATGGGCTGCTCAGCTGATAGGTGACTTGCCCATGCTGGAAAACAATTCCTGCTGCCACATGCACCTACAGCCTCAGGGTCACATTGTTGTGGACTGTGACAGCTCATTGCTTGACCTTGCTCTTTATTAGTAATAAGCCATTGAATATTTCTTATTATGCTTTATTCTCTCTATCTTGTGTCTTGACTTTTCTGAGTTTGTGCCTATATACTTGTGGCTTTATTTTATATTTGCCTCTGGTAATTTGTATGCAGGTCATCTAAGAGACCATTACTGAGCCAAATCCACCACTTTCAATGCATCTGCTTGGAAAAGTTTGTGCTCTTTCAGTGTGTGTTCTTTCAGTCAGTCCGATGGCTTTCTTCAACTTCTCTTTCTGGTAGATCTGTTTGCTCCTAAAAGCTACCTTCCATCTCAGGTCACTGCAATCTAGCTTCTGGGTGTTTACTGTCCTCGTTCCACTGTTATCCTCCTAGAATCATTACCTCTAGAAATTCACGGTTTCTGTAGTGCAAGCTGTCTTCCCGTTCAATATTACTTCTTATAAATGTTATCAGTTTTATTTTAGATTTTAAAGTTTTCTTAGAATCAGTTCTTATCTCAAAGGAATATAAGGAATGCTTAAATTTTTTTCTTCACGGTGATGCAAATTTTTAGAGAAACCATGTAGAAGACAAAATGACTGTATTCTTAAAAAAATATCATTAGTTATCTAAGTTTAAAGGTTTACATTGGGTTCCCCAAATTGCTAAGTTTAATAATATTTAAAAGTTATGTAAGAATTTCACAAGCTGAAATTGTATGCTCATTTTCCATGTAGAACATTAACTGCCTGCTCGCTGACGAACAGAAGTATTTCCAATTGTAAAAGAGATTGCTGACATTTTAGCATTTCATTATAGAATAATTAATAATCTGTCAAAAGCTATTATAAGAAGTTTCTTCTTACCTTAAATTAATACATTAAAGGTTTTCAAATAAAGTTATTGGACATCTGTATTTTATTTTTTTCACCAGTAAAGATGCACAAGCTATTTTTTTTTTTGTCTTAAAGGAACTATCTGAAAGTTATTTCTTTGCTTAGATTAATTTGGGGAATTGTATTATACTGTTTTCCTTAATTCAGTGTTTATCCATTCTGAAATATCCCTGTCACTTTGGACAGAGTCAAGTGCCTTGTAAATATCTTCTCTCACTTTCATGATCCATGTTGTAATCTGAGCAGACAACTTATTCTATAAAATTCTTATGGATTTTGTTAAAACATTTAGCAAACAAATAGGAGCCTAAGCAAGCATATTATTAAGATAATTTACTTCAGTTCAGCTAATGGAAAGGGTGGAATATATGATCAAATCAAGACTACAACTAAGATTGAGTCAATGAACCAGCAGTTTCTCACATCATCCAGCTAATATGCTTCCAGATAATTAGATTGAATGCCACTGGAAATAATTCTTTGTCATTTCTTTAGAATCCATTTTCCTTCCTGCTGAAGACCCTATCAGTGATCAATACAATTTTAGCATTAAGGATGTAAAAGATGTAAGGAGCCACAGGTCACAGTTTAGGTACCAGTTACATATTGGCACGTTGACTATTGCACTTTGGCTGTTGGGTATTTCCAGAACAGAGGTGTCCCTTGGCTCTGTCATGGTGAAGCTATTTTACCATTTCTCTCTTAAACCTCGTTCTTAACAAATATTATTAGTTTATGGTTGTTTTTATTTTCATCTAGTAACATAGAAGCTTTCCCCTAACTTAAAATAAATAATGGTCAAGTTCAGCACAATACAAGTTTTTTGTTAATAATTATTTTTAAATATTTAACGTACGTGTAATTTAGAGATTAAAAATCTTTGTTGTTTAATGCTGGAGACTTTTGGAAGTGTCATTCTGTAAGCATACACATTTTCCCATGTACAGATGTAAAGAATGAGCGATACCCCTAAGAAAATACAGAGGAAAATTAAGGAAGAATGGATTCCAGTGAAGCTTGAGTCACACAGTTATGAATATCTCTAAACGGGCAGTAGGAGTTTACTGGATGAATATGAGATCTTTCAAGTTTTAGCAAACTCACCAAACTTCCTTAACTAAATCCTCAGGTCACTTTTTTCCTGGATGATGAATACAGCTCAGTCTCTCACACAGGACAGACTTTTAGGTGTTGGTCACAGAGGAAAGTTGCTTCTGTACGCAGCTTTTCATTTCAACATATCTATGATGGATGAACTAATTTTCAAAAAATCTGAAAAATACAAAGGGCTCATAGGCATAGTTGGTACTTGGAAACGTGGTGTCAGTTTTTGGGATAAGGTTGTGACTATGAGTCCCACAGTCAGCTAAATAGTATTTTAGAAATGTAACGATGAGCATAACATATCCTTCCTTTTATTTAAGAGGTCTTTTTTTTCCATGCAGTTGTTTCAGTTCTTAAGTATTAATTATATTTTACCAACAAAGATTGTCTGACTAGTGTGACTTTTTGACTTTTTAAAGACTTTCAGAACCCAATCCATAAAGTATTTTGACAATTTTTTATACCCATTTTACTCACAGTTAAACAACAAAAGCTTTCCTGGCCCATGTCCAATCATAGCCCATATTTCTTTCAATGAATGAAGTAACAAGGAAATCTTGGATTATGAATTGCTGAGGGTAATCCTAGAAATCTAGCATGATAGCTGAGCATGATAGCTCATATCTATTTGCAACATTTTATATGGAAGTATCTAACATTATATCTTCCCTTTCATCTGGAATAGGTAGCATACCGAACTCAATCATTTCATATGAATTCCAAAACCTGAATGCAACCAAACTTCAGTTAACGCATTTCAGTTCAACAAATAGTGGGTTGAAATTAGCATACATTAAGCCTAGAGCTAACATTTTAACCTCTTTCCCATTGTGTAAGTTAGAGTTGCATACTTCCAATTTTCCAGCTCTGTGATTTACAGCTGAACTTAGCAAATATAAATAATAATAAATTGACATGTGTAATGCAGGAAATTTGAGTGCTTAACTTCTCCTGGCAATGTTGCCTGGGACTTCCTGGGACAAATCTGTTGTAGCTGAAATGTTTTTCATAGCCTTCAGTGAACATTTTTCACTGAATGTGCCTCATCAGTTTTTGAGCCATGTATAGGTCCCACCTCTCCAGCATGCTCTGGGCATTTAGTTCCATGGTTTAATTCTTATTTGTGTGGAAAATGTCCTTCCTTCAGTTTGTGTTGAAAGGCAACCCTCTAGTCTGTGATCTGATAATTTGGTTTGATTTTCCATTGTTCTTATATAATGAAAAGTGGGATTAATTATTTTGTATTCATCTTTTCCAAGCCATTCTTTTTTTTTTTTTTTAATAATTCTGTCATCAATTGTCTCCTTTCCAAGGGTGAAATCGTTTAATCTCTCCTTAATCTAAAGCCACCTGTATCTTTGATTATCTTTGACACCTTTCTCTGTACTTGTTCTTACTCAACTAATTCCTTTCTGACACGAGGAGAAAGAACTCTGCATAGCACTGAGAGTGCAGGACACAGGGGATTTGTATGGTGGCATAAAGATGTATTCTACTTTCTTTTCTATTACTTTTCTGCTATTTGATTCTCCTTTCTGACTGCCACTGAGCACTGAGCTGATGTTTATAATGACCTATTCACAAGTTTCCCAAGAGGTAATAACAAATTTAGAGCCTATTACTGTATATGTGTAATTACAGTTGGTTTTCTTTATGTACATTACTTTGCATTTATTGACATTGAATTTCAGCTCTAATTTTATCACCAAGTCACTCAACGTCATGAGATCCATCTAGAATATTTTGCAGTTGACTTTCGTTTTGCGTTGTCACCAGTCTTGATTGAGTTCCTCACCTTATTTCCCAATCGTTCATGAATACTCAAAATGCACAGTGCTGAGCATGACTTTGTATAGGATACTACATGACTTCTACTTTATTTCCCCTATGAGGAAAGGCTGAGGGAGCTGGGCTTGTTTACCCTGAAGAAGAGAAGATTGAGAGGGGATCTCATTAACACTTACAAATATCTTAAGGGTGGATGTCATGAGGATAGAGCCAGACTCTTCTCAGTGATGCCCAGCAACAGGACAAGGGGCACAGAATGGCAAGGGTTGGAAGGGACCTCGGGAGATCATCTAGTCCAACCCTCCTGCTAAAGCAGGTTCATCTAGAGCACGTTGCATAGGACATCATCCAGGCAGGCTTTGAATATCTCCAGAGAAGGAGACTCCACAACCCCCCTGGGCAGCCTGTTCCAGTGCTCTGTCACCCTCAAAGTAAAGAAGTTCTTCCACATATTCAACTGAAACCTCTTATGCTTCAGTTTGTGCCCATTGCCCCCTGTTCGGTAGGCTTAAATCTATTTGTACCTGCAAAGAAACAAAGGAAGAGGGTTCGAGCAAGCAGCCAGTCCAACAGAAGCAGAGGAACCCTAGAAATGTACACCAGATGTCCAAAGCTGCCTGTTTTGGTGATGCCTTCTGCCTTCTGCATGTATATTTATTGCTTATTCCAAGGGCTAGGGACATACTCCTGAGGACCTGGTGTCCCCCATGTACACAAGGGAGATTTCTTGGTGAAGATTTGTCCCAGCTCTGGATGCAAGGAGAGGCAGAAGGAGAAGTGGGCTAACATTTTCTCTATCTGACTTTCTCTCCTTCAGGATGTGTAACTCAGAGTCTGTCTTCATGTCAGAACAAGACCCAAATAAGCACCATCACCAATGTCCTAGATTTCTTTAAATCCAAGCTTGTTTTCTGGAAAGAAACTCTACATGTTGTAGGCAAAAGCTCAGTCTAGGTGAGCCAGAGTCAAGGACTCCAAAGACACGCTTCCAGTTCCTACCTGTCTCTGGACAAGACATATTCTCAGGGCAGCAAATTCTGTTTTGGCTCCTTTTGCAACTGCTTTTACCAGATGCAGACTCTCTTGCTGCATTTGCACTTCTTTGTAGCGGTAGCTTCAAGGTAGGAGTTAGAGTCAAATCTGCCTCCCATTTGCGGAAACAGCCTGATAGCTGGCTCTGGGGCAGTACATTTGCTGCCACCCATATGCCTGACACATGGGGTCATGCTCACCAGCAGTGTAGGGATACTTGTGCTGGTTTTGTACTGACAGTGGGAGACAAAATCCTTCCTAGAATGGCTTCAGTGTTTCTTGTGTATTTGCACACTGCCTTATTACAGGCTGAGCTTTGTCTCCTTGGGAAAGAAATACTGATTTTGGGTGCACCCTGGCTTTTGGGCTGCAGAATCAAACCCAGATGGAGGTAAAGGGAGCAGTGGGATGCACTGCCAAGTGAAAGCTGTTGGTAAGAAACAGGAATGAATAGGACACAAAGCCACAGCATGCATACAGAGACCATATACTGCAAGAAAATAAACTGTGCCTGGGAGAAGTGGTATGAGAGATCAGACTGGGTCAGATATGACTGGAGAAGCCGCTCCTGAAATTCATTAGGCACTGATAGAAAGCAAAGCTTCATTGCAATTCTTGATAGCTTTTCTGCCCAGTGGGAATCCAGCACAAAAGCCTTTTAGCACACAGTTTAACTGGGAATACCTGAGCAAACTGATAACATTGCTGCTTTTATGGTAGTCTTAGTGCTCACATATCACAGCAGGCCACTCCAGAAAGCATTATAAGGGGGGGTGGGGGGGGTGGGGGGGGTGGGTGTGTGCATGCGTATTTATGTACCTCCATCTGCACATTCAGGAGGCAGCTTGAAAGAATTAAACAATATTATCCATAGTAAGAAGAACTACAGTGGGAAGGATAGACATAAAGGAAAACAAACCATCATACAAAGGCTTTTCAAAATGACCTGCATTGCTATTGTAGAGTTCTTTGTGTTGCACAATTTTAAATATTACAGCTGAGCGAAGAGGCTGCTATGCTACCTGCCAAACACATTAATCCAACCAGTTTTCTGATTATAGTATTGTTTCTTCCAAAGAGCAAAACCAGCTCAACTGTGGCTCAAAATCGAGTCATTTGTCCTGTGGTTTGAATACTGCAGGTTTATACAGAAGTGGAAAGCACACAGGTGATAGATCATCTGCTAAATATCCTGTCAGATGAAAATTGATTAGGAAAAACAAAGTGAAGTGAAGATCAGGAAGGAGTTTCTTATCTTCACCTGTTCTGTCTGTGATATGTTATTGTTCGACACCGTAGTATTTTGATGAACACACAAAAAAAGCAAAACAATATAAAAGTCTCTGGTGGATATAGAAGTGATTTTTTTCATTTTTCATTTTCAAGAATCAAAATCCATCATATGTTTGCCAGTTTTGTCTTTTCATATCTTCTTAAATATGTAGGTAAACTTTCTTTGCCAAGAATACACAGGTTTATCAGCTGTGGTCCTCTAAGGAAGATAGGATTTTAAGAATTTCCAGTATATATTTACACATCCAAGAAAGAATATCAAAACTATTATTTGTCTGTGATTTTCCTTGCCTGTGCTGAACCAAATATTAATAGAAAAAGAAAATTGAACTATGCAATATCCAAAAATAATTTGGAATTGAGATCCACAGAGAGAAATATTTGCTGCTTTTCCAGCTCCCCCTGCAGACTAAATTTTAAGAAAAGTTTTCAGCCAATCTGCGTTCATCCATGCTGCCTTATATGAATTTCTACACTCTTGTGAATTTTAACCAGCTCTTGGTTATTATTCAAGCCTTTTTTTTTTTCCCTGTGATTTAATTAGTGCCAGGTCTAAGCTGGTGCTTGTCTTTCAGGCTTTGGAGCTTATTTCTGAGGTGCATTTCTGCGTCTACCACTCCTGAAAATCCTCTCTGAGGGTTCCAGTAGGGGGGCTAATATGAACAGCCTGGTATGGGTAGAGATTAAATCTTACTTTGCAGTTCATTAGATCATATAGCATTTCCTAACATGAGTTGATACAATGGCTTAGGTTTTATCTGCAGGTTGCTTTTTGTTGTTCTGTTTTTCCCTGAGGTATGCTCTGGCATAATTGTTGTTAGTGAAAGCTTTGCATTTTTTTCCATACAATTTTCAAGCCATGTTTATGGATTAACAGGAGCTATAATAATAATGTGTTCAGTCTTAGCTATTATTACCTAGGTATTTAAGAAGTATCTATAAAGGAGGTTAGAGAATAGTGGGGATCAGGCTGTAGTAATTCTGTTCTAGCACTCACTGTCACCCCACTGAAATCTTAAACTAGTTATTTTTATTTCCGTGCCACAGTTTGTCTGTCTTAAAATGAGTACTGACTCATGGTGATATAATAGTTTCATGCATGTGTTATTTACATGGTACATGAAGGGAAAGAAATGATTCAGTAGAAAATAAATAATTCTTACCAATTGCAATGCATTCTTGGAATTAAAATGCATTCTCTGTGTCTATTGACACAAGTAAGCGGAAATAATACCCTCATTATGTGTCTTCTGATCTAATAAGGAGGGAAAAATACCTTTTGGCATTCTGTCAGCAAAGGACATCTTCCATAATTGCAGTATTAGCAGTGGAAGGATTTTTAAAAGAGTATGAGCATAAAAAATGGCCAAGATTTGCAATATGCTGCTGTTCTGAAAGGAGTTTACTTTGGTACACCCTACATGCATACTCGGTTTCCCTGGGATCCAGAAACCTTCCCAAGTACCTTGTCAGATGCCAAAGAGATTTGCATTGGCTCTAGACACTGGCAGACATTTCTTTCATTCTTTCTTCTGATTTCATTACCAGCTTCCAAAACGGTACATGCAGCTTAGTGGAGCTAAAATCATTACCTGATGGATACCTTAAAGAAACACTTCAGGTTACACGCCACCATCAAACCTGAATTTCTTTGCTTTATGAAAAGATGTGAAGTACCATGTCATCTGCAAGTAGCTCTGAAATTATCCCTAACATTGACAAGTTAAAGTAAAAGCAAGTAAATTAGTTATTTAGAAAATACAAAACCAAATAACAGAAACTCAGGTTTATAGAAATTAAGGCAGGTCATCTTTCTGTCTGCTTATTGCAAAATTAGATGAAAAGTATTTTCTCACCCCCTGTTATTGAGCTGACAAGCTAATTAGTCGTTAACCTAAATATGAGAACTTTGACCCCATTCTTAGGAGAATTTTTATTTTCTTTACACACTGGAGGAAAACTAGATCTAGAGAAAGTCTTGATTTTTTATCCATCTCTTTTCTGGTTATTTTATTAGAGTCTCTTCAGATGTAGATCTCCATTCTGTCCCTCATCCTTCCATTTCCATCATTCTGTTCTTCAATTTTCAAGGTTTGAGGTTGGGTCTATTTTACACTATTGATTTCCATTGTATTCATTTAAGTCATTAACAAGCAACTAAGATATAGCAAGATAAGACACTGTATACTACCCAGTCATGTTTAAATACTGTGTATTTAAACTTGGATACCTATCACATGATGGACAAACAAATAAATAGGATTAATGCTTGGGATTTCTTTCTTTCTCTTGTGTGAGTGAAGGACAAAGGTTCCCAGATCCCTTCAGTGGGCATAACTCATCTGGAGCACAGGTACCCCAGCCTAGTCTGTGAGTGATGCTCTGACAGTGTTATCACTGGGCTACCAGGGTATCTAGATGAAGTACTGTGACCTACAGTATTATGCAGGAGTCTAGATTAAACAGTTTGTTCCAAATCCTCCAACTTTCTGTTCTAAGAACATATTATCGTTTTTCTTAAGGTCCTGCAACAAAGATAGAAGAGGGAGAATAAGCCATAACTAAGCTAAAGAGGGAGAGGAGGAGAGAGAACACGCAATGTTCTTGCTTGTTCTTCTCAACCCTGACCAAGCTGGGACACACCTTGGCAACATAACACAGCAGTCCTCCGTCTTAACTGGTAAAGTCCTTTGGGGCAACTGGTCAATAGGGGTAGGTATATGTCTATGCTGGAGAAATAAATTCCCAGACCAAGTGCAGGTAACGATGGTTCTGATCTTGGCCTGGGAAAATTAGATTGTCAAATACAATTTTTAATTTAAAGACAAAGGGAAACCATGGAGACCAGGATTTGCGAACAGCGGACACAGGGTAGGACTTCAAAAAGCACAGTAGCTAACAGATGTAGTCTTTCCCAGCATGCTGCTCTCCCCTCCCAGTGCTAGGTAGAAGGCATTCAAGAGGAGTTATCTCCTGCAGTATTAGCCAACAGCAACCTCTAAGTATTTTAAGAAAAGACATTTATTTAATATTTCTGCTCACTTGTTTCTCCCTGATCAATATAAAGCAAAAGTACCTGTACTCCTCTCACCCACTTTTAGAGTCCTTAACACATTTTAAGGCCTATCAGTTGTATCCTTTTCACTACAGCTGTAAATGGCACAGCATGACCAGACCGGCTCTGGGTTGTGCTACTGAAATTGATAGACAATGCCCCTAAAGCCTGAATTTTATTCAAGTCAAATCCAGTAGATTTGAGGAAGATGTAAGAAAGAAAATAAAAAAGTTATGCTTAGACAACATAATGTATTTCAGAAGGTGCTGCTACTATATCCTGCTATCTTTTTTAGATATTTTTCCAGTTATTTGTCTTCTTTTACATTTTTAGATTTCTAAATACTTTAAGGTTGGGACCTCTACTGCTACCACTGTAAAAGGTTGTGCATTTCATCATTTAGTCTAGAGAATGAGAACATACATACCTTTGAGACTGCCTCTTCTGTAATCCAAAAATTGCATTCAGCTTTGAAATGTGTATAGTTATATAGTTTTGCATTGTATTTCTAATATAATTTATATAATCACACTGTTATAGTGCATAATTTTATACAGTCATATTGGATAACTATTGGATAACACATTGGGTAACTATATGCAACAGTATATAATCATGCAGTTAAAATGAATGGCTATTGCTATATTACATCTATATGCTGCTGTTACTCTTGATCCTGTTTCCTTTTCTCCAGATTGCATTTTTGGCTATGTGTTGTCATTGTCTTGAAACGCATGGAGCTGTGATTTCTTTGTGCATGAAAATCTTAGTCATTTTTCTATTTTGCTGACTCATCTATACACACAAATCCTGGGATAATACCCTATTTTTATGTATCTCCCACTCTGCCTTACTTCAATGGCTTTACTAGTCTTTACAGGAAGAAAAGGGCTTTGCAGTCCCTTTTGCAGTGTTAAAAATGGTGGTGCTGAGTAGGTTGCTAAGAAGATTAACCACTCATTTCTTCTCTTTCCTCAGAATTTGTTAGCTCTCCTGAAAATACTAGTCAAGAGATACTAATTGCCAGTATCTTCTGTAATTTAATGCATTTTTACCTTCTTACTACAGGAAATTCACTGTTGCGACACGGTTTCCATTTTATAAGTTAAATTTAAAGACATCTTGTCAAGCTTTGTATCCTACACCCTTTTTATACATAAACATTCAATTTTAAAAGTTTCTTCTCCTTTCGTACTCCTGTAATCATTGTGGGAAGTTGAGCAATAGTGAAATATCTTGCAGAAAACAGGAGTTGTGTTTGCCAGGTTACATGTCTCAGGTACCACGGGGAGAGATGGGAAATATTGATCTTCAGCTGCTAGCAGCAAAAAAAAAGTCAAGAAAAAGTCATATTCAGAGAGATGACAATCTGGGTAGACTGGGTGTGTACAAGGAAAGTTGTGAAGCACAGTTTGCTTATCTTTTTGACTGGAAGAATCTTCCAAATCTGGTTTACCTATAATGTCACAAATACCCTCTGGGAGTGAGGACTAGTGAACATTTATTTAGTTTATTTGGATGGTCCTATGTTGTTGTAATGAGATCTCCACAAAACTCTAGGTGGTAGCTTAACAGTCTTAAGTGTCCCACTGTACACCTAATCTTGAAGATTAACCTGATAGCCTACAGCACTGCTTCATGTGGTCTTAAATACCTGACATAGACTCCCATATCTCCTTTGAACCAGTGGAACTGCAGTGTGTGAAGCCGACAGATAGGAAAGTAATAATGTACTGTGAGAGTGGATTTAAAGGCCACAGCTGATGATGACAAAGCCAGGCAGAAAGATTTAAGAAAAATTAACTAAATCATCAATTTTAATCAAAAATATTTCAGTCTGCAGAAAATAGTCCTGATTTAAATAATCACTTCTAATTTTATTTTGTATTTGTCCTTGTTTTCCTAAGGAAAGGTTAATCCACATTAACTGGTAACTATTAAAACACATTAATTTGCAAGTAAATATACATTTTACACTCAGTTTGGTTCTTCTTTTTAATAGGATAAATTCTAGCAATATTAATTTATGAAAGCAATTATATAGCACAGCATATATTTGCTCAGATTACTAGGGGGTTTTTAATTTCTTACATGTTTTCATGGTTTCTTACAGTTTAATGATGGACAATTATACAATCTAATTTCAATTCTATTAAACTAGGCATTTGTATTTCATGCAGATGTCCATAGCTTAAGCCTAGATATTTTAGTTAGACTAAAGCATTTAGGTACTCTAGAGACTATATTGCCTGCACAGGAGAAAAAAACAGAGCCTACTACTTCATTTCTACCGAAGGCTATCAGCAGAAAATAAATTATGCATCAAAAGCCTTGATAATAGCGTCATATAAATGTTCCCATGTTCCACTAATAAGAAATCCCTTTGTGCACTCCACACTGAAATCTCTGCCAACTTAGCCTAGGTGACAATTGTTTCCCACACCCTGAGCCTGCTCATTGCTATGATTTGGAGAATATGAGCAACATTTATCAGTAGCCCTGAAGAGAAGGACATGGGGGTACCAGTGGATGAAAAACTGACACGACCAAGCAATGTGCGCTTGCAGCCAGAAAGCCAACCATATCCTGGGCTGCATCACAAGAAGCATGGCCAGCAGGTCAAGGGAAGTGATTCTCTCCCTCCACTTCTTTCTGTGTCCAGCTTTGGGGTCACCAGCACAAGAAAGATATGGATCTGTTTGAACATGTCTAGAGGAGGGCCATGAAAATGATCAGGGGACTGGAACACTCCTCCTGTGAGGAAAGGCTGAGAGAGTTGGGGTTATTTAGCTCCATGGAGACCTTATTGTGGCCTATAAATATATAAAGGGTGCTTATAAGAAGGCTGGAGAGAGGCTTTTTACCATGGTCTGTAGTGACAGGACAAGGGGCAACAGTTTTAAACTGAAAGAGAGTAGATTTAGATTGGACATAAAGAAATTTTTTGTGATGAGTGTGTTGAGACACTGGAATGGATTGTCCACAGAAGTTGTGGATGCCCCATCGTCAGAGGTCTTCAAGGTCAGGTTGGATGGGGCTTTGAGCAACCTGATCTATTGAAAGATGTCCCTGTCCATGGCAGGGGAGCTGGGCTAGATGATATTTAAAGGTCTCTTCCAACACAAATCATTCTGTGGTTGCAGGAAATAGCTGAGTATTTTATGTATTGCTTATTGTCTCCAGAGCAGGATGTGTACTCTAACCAGTGTAGCTGGATGAAAGGAGGAGACAACAGCCTTTTCACACAGTTTCCCACTTGATTTTCTGCAAAATAGCATGGGCAAGTGTCTTCTGAGACAGTTTACTAGACTGAGTTCTGCAGGCAAGGCAGGCGATTCCCTCTACAGTTGTGTTGGTTTTGGCTGGGATAGAGTTAATTTTCTTCATAGTAGCTAGTATGGGGCTATACCTTGGATTTGTGCTGGAAACAGTGTTGATAACACAGGGATGTTTTCGTTACTACCAAGCAGCGCTTACACAGAGGCCTTTTCTGCTCCTCAAACCCACAAAAAATGCACAAAAAGTTGGGAGAAGACACAGCCAGGACAGCTGACCCCAGCTGACTAAAGAGATATTCCACACCATATGATGTCATGCTCAGCAATAAATTAGGGGGAAGGTTGTCCAGGGCGCCACTGCTCCAGGACTGGCTGGGCATCGGTTTTCATTCGCATCACTTGTCTTTCTTGGGTTTTATTTCTTTCTCTTTTTTATTTTCCTTTTCACTACAATTTTTTATTATTATTAATTCATTTTATTTGATTTCAGTTATTAAACTGTTCTTATCTCAACCCATGAGTTTTCTCACTTTTACCTTTCCAATTCTCTCCCCCCCCATCCTGCTGGGGTGGGGGGATGGGGAATGAGTGAGTGGCTATGTGGGGCTTAGTTGCCAGCTGGGGTTAAACCATGACAACAGAGTAGGGTTTCCAGAAGATTTCCATGCCTTGAAACTCAACATTGTCAAGACAAGCCCACCTTGCCATCTAAATTGTTCTCTGGATCAAGCCAGAGGTTCCCATTTATACTTTCAGGTGCTAGTGGCCTTTGATGCTTTGGACATCCTGTTCCAACCACTTCATTAGTCCCTTTGAATGATTACTGAAATCCAAGATGAGCAAATTAAGTATCTTCCAGCTCATTTGCATCACATGTTCTTTAGTTATCAGGGAACACACATTTAAGTCTATCACTTGGTGCCAGGCCAATAGCCAATATCAAGAAACCAGGCAGTGCACATCAGTCAGCTCACTGCAAATTGGCAATTAACATGATGGCTAGATAGGTTCATATGAGCATAACATTATTAATTAAACAGCAGCTGGGTTAATCAAGATAGCAAAAGTAATTTGTTGGAATAAATATTTTATTAGTGTGTCCATCAATAAAGCAAAAGAAGAGGTTTTAATTAATTCATTTATAAAAATATTCACACTGTGGTGGCAGTAACTCTCTTTAAGGATCTGGAAACAGGTCTCATCTGTAGAAGGGTATATTCCCACTTTATCACTTCATGTTAATTGTACTGTAGATATCAGTTACCCAACTATAATTGGTAGTATGTTAGTTACAAGCCAAACATTGCTGTCCGCCTCTGAACATCAATACCCGACAATTGATGCTAAAGGGCTCTTTTTCCTCTTTGCTGCTTTATTCTTTCAGAAATGTGCATTTTACCACTTAATTACAGAAATATATTCTTGGAATATAGTGGGTTATGAAATCTCCCAGCGTGATTAGAGACCTGATCTTTCTTTTTCCCCAAAAAAGACCATGAAATTGAGAGAGGTTTAATTTTTTGTTTGTTTGTTTCTCCTGGTATTAATAACTAAACAGATGGGGGAAGTGGTATATTTCAAACAAGTAGATGGCCTAAACACAACAGGTAGCAGTGATTTCTATCTGACTGAGGACTATTTATCTACTAATGCTGAGAAATATAAAGAAATACTGAGAAACAGTATCCTGGTGATTTGTTTCAAACACTGAAGAGAGTGGGAAAAGATTTACTTTAAGGAGAAGATCCACTGAAAGAGCAAGATGTAATCTGTTAGGACGGTTAAAACAATCAGGCTTGCCAAGCCCCATACTTTTTTGGAGGGAAGAGCTCTGTGGTGGGTTCATCTTGGCTGGAGGCCAGGTGCCCACCAAGCAGCTCTATCACTCCTCTCCTCAGCAGGACAGGGCAGAGAGAAAATAAGATGGGAAAAAAAACCCCTCACATGGGTCAAGATAAAAGGCAGTTTAATAAAGCAAAAGCAAAGGCTGCACATGGAAGCAAAAGGAAAACGAAAGGTTTATTCCCTGCTTCCCATCAGCAGGTGATATCCAGCCACTTCCCAGGAAGCAGGGCTTCAGTACGTGTAGCGGTTGCTCTGGAAGACAAACGTCATAAATAATGAATGCTCCCCCCCCCCCCTCCTTCCTCTTAGCTTTTATTGCCAAGTGGATGTCATATGATATAGAATATCCCTTTGGTCAGGCTGGGTCAGCTGTCCTGGATGTGTCCCATCCCAGGATCTTGCCAACCCCCAGCTTACTGGTGAGGGGGGAAACGTTGGAGAGGCAGCCTCGATGCTGTGGGAGCACTGCTCAGCAGCAGCCAAAACTCACCAGTGTGTTATCAGCACCTTTCTGGCTGCCAATACAAAGCACAGAGCTATGAGGGCTGCTATGGGGAAAATGAACTCCATCTCAGCCAGACCCAGTACAACCTGTTAGAGTATTTTTCCCTGTTGCTTTCTTTCTGTGTCAGGTGGTTTATTACACATTAGAGTGGAATTCTCTTTCTATGCTTTATTCACCTGTCCAACATCTTAAACATGTGTGACAAATTTGCTGGAAGCCCTTATGGATAGATTTTTTATATAATGTGGAAGGATATGGAGTACACATGTACATATAAAGAAGCAATTACATTTATAAAAGTAAAGTTAATTTCATGCAGAATACTAATAAGAAGAAAAAAGAAAGAATACACAATTGGAAAATGGTAACTAATTCTAAATCTTTGGTCTTCCTTCACAAACATTCAACCCAAAAGCTATACTACAATTCATTTTTATCGTGTTCCTAATTTCCTCAGCAGTATTACTCTTCAAAATATTTCAGTCATGTTTAGGGAAAACAAACAAACCCAAGTGACTTACGCAGTCAAATTGCACAACATGAATGGTGAACAGGAAATACTGTAAATAAACAGGTGACATTGCCTCATGAAAAGCCATCTGTTTTCTGGTATTTGTGTGGTACTAATGCAATAATTATGTCATCTATATGTAATGCTCAGGTGGCACAAGCAATATACCTCAAGTACGATTGGGTTTTTGATCCCTTGGAAGCTTCTGTATCATGTTGCTTCAGTTGTCATGCCTGGAAGGTGCTCTGAACTGTGATGTTTAGGGGAAAAATGTGCTTAATGTCTCAAGGAATCTGTAAACCAGTGCTGGTCCTGGCACGGCAGCAGAACCACAAGATCCCATTTTCATTAATAGCAGGAGGCTGGACTCCTCTTACTTGCCCGCTCAGTCTTCAGCAAGTAAACAAGGGCTCACACTGAGCCAGCCAGCCTCGCCATGGCTCTAGGTCCCATCCAGCTGCAGGCAACCATGACACTGGGCACCGTGGGCTTGGTAGCTCAGGCACAGCTTGGTCCTAGCCATCTCCAGCGAGCACCTCTTCCAGAGCTGGTTTGCATTTAGCTGGCTCAGAGCATCAGTACAACAAAGTGGTGTCCACCTGGTAGAGGCTGTGGCAGTACCACCCCAGTAAATTGGACCCCAAAAAAGCCAAGGAAGCTGCTGATGCTGCAGTCTGCTCAAAGCGAGAGGAAAGTTGGATTAAACTCGTGTTCCCGAAACACCAGCGAGGTGAATGCCCTGGAGAGGAAGCTCAGCAGGACTGTGCTGCAGCGCCGTGACAGCTCTCATTCACAAGTAACTCAGCTTTAGCGTACTGTAGCTTAATTCTCCATGGGAAAGATTAATCCCTTGGAGGAGGATTAAGCTACAGTGAACTAAGGCCACTTTATTTCTGAATGGGAAAGGCCACACAGGGATTTAATGTACTTTATCTTATGTATTGATTTCACAGATTTAGTTAATTCATCTTAACTTCCCTGAATTCCCTTGTGTGGACAAGGTTTTTGTCTGCAGAGAGGCTCTTGGAGTTGCTTGTAAAGCTCCTTGTGCAGCCCGACCAGAAAGCAGGTTGGAATGATTTCTGTGCCTCTGAAGGGGCTTATACCTGTCTAGATACTATTAAATTACCTCTTTCTCAGATGGTTGATCTGTGACACCCTTAGAAGAAGTATTTTAATTAGATTTTTTGAATGGACTGGAGGAAAAGAAGTTTTCTTAAAACTAATCTCTGGGTTATTTTAGAAAGCTCTCATGAACAGTCTTTTCAAGGCTTTCAGATAGCATGAATTGTGTACAGCTGTGCAAACAATATTTTCTCAAGCACGGACATGTCTGGGCAGTGCAGTTTAATAGGTTTCCTTGCCCAGTGGGATTTTCTTCTTCTTTGGTGGTGGTCATAAGAAAACATTCTGCCAATATGGAAAGCAATTGAGCAGAGTTTCTGTTCCCTGATCCTAAAGATCTTAATCCCTTCCTCTCAGTGGCACAAGTGACACAGATCCGGGTAGGGGAGGATGTTTTTGTGGGAGCTGCTGTTAAAATAATAGCATGATTTTGCTGGTGTTGTTCTTTGGGGAAATGAGTCTGCTTATTTCTTGCATAGTTAATGTGGTCTACTGGTAGGCCCTCCTGATAAGGTGTTTCCTGATGCTGATGAATCATAACCCAGCTTTACTGTTCAGCTACATCTTCATCTTGAGTGTGCTCACCAGGCACATGGAGGACAATCAGGGGATCAGGCCCAGTCAGCATGGGTTCACAAAAGGCAAGTCTTGCCTAACCAACCTGATTTCCTTCTATGACCAGGTGACCCGCCTGGTGGATGAGGGAAAGGCTGTAGATGTTGTCTACCTGGACTTCAGCAAAGCCTTCGACACAGTCTCCCATAGCATTCTCGTGGAGAAGCTGGCAGTTCATGGCCTAGATGGATGTACTCTTCGCTGGGTTAAAAACTGGCTGGGTGGCCGAGCCCAGAGAGTCGTGGTGAATGGAGCTAAATCCAGTTGGCGGCCGGTCACAAGCGGTGTCCCCCAGGGCTCAGTTCTAGGGCCAGTCTTGTTTAATATCTTTATCAATGACCTGGATGAGGGGATTGAGTGTGCCCTCAGTAAATTTGCAGATGACACCAAACTGGGTGGTAGTGTTGATCTGCTGGAGGGGAGGAGGGCTCTGCAAAGGGACCTGGACAGGCTGGATCGATGGGCCGAGGCCAATTGTATGAGGTTCAACAAGGCCAAGTGCCGGGTCCTGCACTTTGGTCACAACAACCCCATGCAGCGCTACAGGCTTGGGGAAGAGTGGCTGGAAAGCTGCATGGCGGAAAAGCACCTGAGTGTGTTGGTTGACAGCCGGCTGAATATGAGCCAGCAGTGTGCCCAGGTGGCCAAGAAGGCCAATGGCATCCTGGCTTGTATCAGGAATAGTGTGGCCAGCAGGAGTAGGGAAGTGATCGTGCCCCTGTACTCGGTGCTGGTGAGGCCACACCTCGAATCCTGTGTTCAGTTTTGGGCCCCTCACTACAAGAAAGATGTTGCCTTGCTGGAACAGGTCCAGAGGAGAGCAACCAAGCTGGTGAGGGGTCTGGAACACAAGTCATACGAGGAGCGGCTGAGGGAACTGGGGTTGTTTAGTCTGGAGAAGAGGAGGCTGAGGGGAGACCTGATCGCCCTCTACAACTACCTGAAAGGAGGTTGTAGCGAGGTGGGGGTCGGCCTCTTCTCCGTGGTAACAGACGATAGGACGAGGGGGAATGGCTTGAAGCTGCGCCAGGGCAGGTTTAGGCTAGACATTAGGAAAAACTTCTTCACCAAGAGGGTTGTCAGGCTCTGGAATGGGCTGCCCAGGGAGGTGGTGGAGTCCTCATCCCTGGAGGTATTTAAAAGAAGGATAGATGAGGTGCTTAGGGACATGGTTTAGTGGTGGGATGGCAGTGCTAGGTTAACGGTTGGACTCGATGATCTTAAAGGTCTTTTCCAACCGAGGTGATTCTATGATTCTATGATTCTGTGATACTTCACATATCAAATTAAACTTTTGCCAAACAGTTCTTCACTGGGACACTTTATGCAACACAAAAAGACATCTCTTGCAAATACCATACAAGCTTTACTATGACTTAATTCTGCAGCAGTCAATAAATATTTTATCTTTTTAATATGTAAATTAGATGCTTAGGGGGCCCACATTCACGTGGACAAAGTCATGGGAGAACAGAGGTACTGAACAAAGGAACGTAAATAATAGCTGAACACCAACAGCCGAGTGTTTTCCACCAGTATTACTCAATCATAGTATTCATCAATAGTCATCTCAGTGGGACTGGGAAAAGATTTTAAAATATAATGCAACATGAGCAAAAGAGGGAAAGTCTCTTTAATTTAGCTGTTTGTGACCATGTGCTCTGAAATTTACATACCAATACAGGAAATGGAAGCAAATCTTTTTTAAATTTACCTGTGATACCTGTATTTATATAGATCGTACTAAAAGCTTAATAAGTGTTCAACGTGTTCTAATGGTTGTTTTTCCTCTTCTTTCACACAGCTGATTGGATTTGTGTATGCCTGTTACGTGATCAGTATTTTCATGGAGGAGGAGGACAGCTGTAAGTACTGATACACACCTCTCCATCTCTGGAGCCACAGTACCTGGGGTGAGACTTAGTCTTGCATTAACTACCAAGGCAAAGAACTAAGTTTGAAAAAATGGCAGAATCTGGCATTCTTGTACACAATCAATTTTGCTCAAAGGCATACTTCTATAGGTACTACCACCTTAATTAGGTGTCAGGACTGTACTTACTAAACTTCTTCATAGAGTTTTGTGAACCACTTGCCTGAGCCAGTCACACTGCTGAAAATCATGCGATCCATGCGGCATATGTATATTTGTGTAAGTCTTTATGTATGTACACGTAAATTTGAATCAAAGCTCCTGAAGCCATTTAGTCTGCTTTTTCCAAATGACAGCTTTATTAGCAGCAAAGTTAATGGAGATGACAGATCAAGCCATTTACAGTGTGCACTACCACTCTGATCAATAATTAGATAGACCTGTTCAACACTTACAAGTAACGAGACCATGCATCTAAAATGCTGACCCTATGTTCTTAACCTGCCTTTATGAATTAAACCCTTATATAAATACCCATATTGTTCAAAAAGTTTGAAAATGTGCACACCTTTAAAAAAGTATTTATCAAAAGTCATTAAACGGGCAATGGAAAAATCTGAATATGCTGAACATTTTGGTAGGATGCTATGTGAAAAGAGATTGTGAGAATTGCCTACGAAGGACACCATACCCACATGATTAGCATAGTGATTGGTAAAAGCAGCAGCGAGGATGGAATAATATTGGATGAGCAAAGAGGAGCGAATACAAGCATAAGTCTATTTAAAAAGAGACAGCATGTGAACATGTCAGTAGCTTCGTCTTACATATGAGGAGTTAAGCAATAAAATATCTACATCTAGAAAAAAAAAAAGTAACAAATGCCAATACCATTTTGTGGCTATAGGATAATACACAACCAAATATTTATTCATAAACTGTTACTCATAAATCTTAACACAGTTGTTTTGTTTCTTCACAGAATAGCACTAGTGGGGGAAATGAATATAGTAGAAAAAATTAATTCAATTTGTAGGAAAACATTTGATAATATCTGGAAAATATTATTGAAAACATAATTGGAAAAGCAGACTTTTTGATTGAAAACAGTGTGAAGGACCATAAGCAAAATACTTTTCCATTGCTACAAACTCTACAATGTTTGGTTCTCCATCATAATGCAACAGACATTAGTGTCAAATCTATTTTAACACTTTCATTTAGATTTCTCATAGGAAGAAAATATACCAAAAAGATTCTCAGATAAAACTGAGTGAGAATGAGTCATAAGCATGTTGTGCATGTAGTGTTCTGTGAAAAGGCACAAGGAGCCTGGACAAAGACTGGTGCTGTAAAGGAGAAATATGAACACTTGGAGAAAGAACATGAAATGTAGGTCTTGAGGAGGAGGAAAAGCCCAGACAATGCTCCCTCGGAAAGCTAGGACTTGCCCGTTAGGCAGGAACCAGTACCACAGGATAACAGCAGAGGATAGCGCGGCAGCAAGATGGCTGTACAATTTGGGATGTATAAACAGAGTCTTTGGTCAGTGAAATCCAGAGACAAGTCCTTTCCATGTGGCTGTGGTGAGTCATGATGGTAGCTAGGGCTTTATACGGACATCTGGAAACTTTGTTTATGAGACAATTATTAACTAAATTCCTGAAACAGGGAGGCTTCATTAAATGATTGGGAAGCCAGCAGACTGATAAGGAAGACACAAACTACAGTGCCTTTAAAAGTAATAGGGTGTGCACATGCACACCCAGATGCAAACAAAAATACATCTGTACCTGGGAAGACAGACTCTTCACTTTTTACATATGTTATAGAAACAAAGAATGCTTTGAGTTGGAAGGGACCTTTAGAGGTCATCTTGTCCAACCCCCCTGCAATGAGCAGGGACACCGCTAACTAGATCAGGTTGCTCAGAGCCCCATCCAACCTGCTCTTGAATGTTTCCAGGGATGGGGCCTCCATTACCTCTCTGGGCAACCCGTTCCAGCGTTTCACCACCCTCATTGTAGAAAATGTCTTCCTTATACCCATTCTAAATCTACCCTCCTGTAGTTTAAAACCATTACCCCTTGTCCTGTCACAGCTAAAAAGATTGTCCCCATCTTTCTTATAACCCCCTTTAAGTACTGAAAGGCCGTAATCAGGTCTCCCCGCAGCCTTCTCTTCTCCAGGCTGAACAAGCCCAACTCTCTCAGCCTGTCCTCATAAAAGAGGTGCTCCAGTCCTTGAATCATTTGTGTAGCCCTCCTCTGGACCCGCTCCAACAGTTCCATGTCCTTCTTGTGCTGAGGGCTCCAGAGCTGGACGCAGTGCTCCAGGTGAGATCTCACCAGAGGTCCAGGTGAAGTCTCACCAGAGTTATATTATCATTGGGTTTGTTTAGTCCTTTACAGTGTGTTTCACACATCTGTGTTTTATGCATGTGTGGAAAAAAGACAAAACTCCCACCAAAGAATACATGTTCATGGAAAATGCGGTTACCTGCTAAAGAGTGATTTATATTCACGGCCTCACAAGAGGGTTATTGTCAAGTTAAGGGTCTTGTTCCCTTAGAAAACTTGTCTACTTCAGAAGAGTTGGGGCAAGGTCTGGTTTTGGCATCCAAGGCCCAATCCACTTTCCTCTGACTGCGAGCCCACCAGAGTTTTGTGCCATAGGATACCAATGCAAATTTAAATCACTGAGAATGGAGAACAGCTGACATTTATTAACCATTAAAAGATATCAAGTGCTAAGGTGATCCAGTATGTAAAACTAACACAGTGCCCATTTTCCACAAAGGAATCGGGTATCCACATTTAATTTCTGCTTGTCTTCCAGAACTGCCGATGGCAATTTGGCATTTTGTTCCAACTGAAAGTCATCTCACTCATCTTGGAAAGTATGGTGTAATTTAGCTCAATGCCCTTCGTTATGTAGGGGCAAGTTTCCCATTTTCACTTGTACCTTTAGATGTAATTTCCTAGACTCTTGTGTGAATATATTTTTTTAGTTAGTGGAGGATGACTCGGGGCAGGGGCAAGAGTGGTGTGCTGGAAGTGGAGCAAAGAAGCAGAATAGATACATCTAGGAAATTTTACAACCAGTGCAGGGAAATAATTTCTGATTTGTTACTTTTTTTATTCCTTTCTAAGATCCTGAATCCAATCAAAAGCAACTAAATAGCCCTTTAGTGTCTCACTTCCTGCTAATTTGTGTCTCAATGCCCGTTTGTGTTTGAAAGTCCTCTATGCTTATAGATAAATACATAAAAGACAAATGTTAACTCATTCATAGCAGTCCCACAGATATGTTTTAAATGAAGAAATGTCTGTGTAAGGCACAGTGGGAAAATGGTTTGGTTTGGTAATTAGCTGAGAAGAACTGGACTTATTGTGGAAAAATTCACATTGTTAACTTGCAGTATAATGATCAGAAATTTATTTCAGAGAGAAGTACAGTCGTGCTTCAAAACAGTCAGGTTAAAAGTAGACAGTGATTACATTAGCAAAAAAGTCCAAGAAACTGCAACGAAAGAGCAATTTTATTCATTTTAATATGATGCAGCAGGTTCTTTTCTTAGGAAGATGCAGCTATTCTATCATATTTTTGCAGTAGTTTGCATAGAATAAATCCTCAGCCATCTGAGAGTCAAAGCCTCCTTAATTAAATGTACTCTACAATATTCAGTGCACCAAGTTAACCCCAGTTCCTGGTCTGAAACCTGTCAGGCAGACTTAAAAATTAATAATAGTCGCCTGTTTAGCCTCTGTGCAGTGCTTAAATGGATTTTGAGCCTGACATTTCGGCTGATGGACACTTTTCTGAACAGTAATAATGCTTGAGGAAACATTTATTTCAAGCTATTGCTCACCTTACCTACATTTCAGACTGTAGTTAACTTTTACCTAGAAGGAAGATGGTAGCAGGTCAAAAGAAATGAGAAAGAAGACATGTAAAAGGCACAGTGCTGTAGTGGGGTTAATACCTTCCATCATTCACCCTAATGAAAAAGTCTATTTATATCTCTTCCCTTCATTTTTTCATTTCTTTCTTTGTAGAACTATCAATCTATATAAGCCCTTTTGAAGGAACAGAATATGTGAAATCTGTAATCATAAAAGCCTGTCACTATCCTGTTTGTGAATCATTTTCTCCTAAAAATGAACTCAGAAGCTTGTTGCCACCTTGTCAGAGTTACTGAATGGTTTTAATAAAGCAGAGTCTGGAGACTAGGCAAAATACATTGTTAAAATCATTATTAAATTTCCAAATAGTTTCTGGACTTTTTTGAGAAACAGTTGATAGCACTATGCTGCTAAATACTGGTTCATAAATATGCCATCGACACATGTCAGAAGTGATAGTTCTGTACTGTACTGTATGTGAATTTGTGGAGTGGAAGCTGAGTTGCATATAAATTGCATAAGGAAAAAAAAGTGAAATCAGAGGGGAAGATTTGCCACAAAACTACAACTGTCACTTCAGCATTTATTATCAAAACAAGACTGAAACACCAAAAAGTCAATCTGAGGAAGCTCAAACCTCTTTTGTGCATGAGCATGAAGGAAGCCATTTATCCCCTAAATGAAACCACAAGAACAAAATTAATAAACAAAGTAAATTATATTTTTTTTTGTCTTTTCCCTATGCCAATTGTGTTCAGAACTCAGCTGTACTTTCAGAACAAAGAAGACTAATCTGTTCTTAAAAAGGAAGAGTTTCCCCTTACTGTGGTATCAATAGGAACCTCCATATGCCATCATTACACAAATATTAAGTAAAACAAGATACCTTATTACCACTGCTGAAAAACTACTGCATTGCCTTATCTGACATATGACATCACCTTTATACACACCGTTGAGCACCTGTTGGCAATGAACAAGAGAGAAAGAATTTTTTCCTCACATTTAATATTTGTAGTTACACAGTAGGTCAGCAGTGATAAATCTCTTATAAATATGTTATTTTTTTCAAAATGAATGAAGAACTAATATTAGTAACAGACCCATATATGTTCATATACGTGATTACCTTTATATATAAATATACAAGTTTCCTTAACTAAGGAGTTTTTGGGAACCCACTACTAATATCTTTACATGAATTGCAATTGCCCATGTGGTTGAGTTCATGTACCTTCTAGAAAAGAGAATTTTTATCGTAAAAGGGTTAATATCAACGATGACCAAGAAGGAAGATTCTGCACTACACTTCTGTTGGGCAATACAAGACCCAAACACCCCCAGACAATGACCAACCTAAATTACCTCACTGAAAATGAGGATTTATGAAACTTTCCAAACAGCAGCCAGCAGCACAGACCACTATTGGGCTTTAGCGCTCGCCACTTTCACTCTTAGGCCATAATGACTGGAGATACGGAAACAAAATGTGTTGTTACTGACCAATGGATGGATATGCTTGACACAGACTTTTAAAATGGTAAGTTTTACTGCCTGGCACTGAAGCAGCACTATAGCTGCCAGGTGGACAGCATTCTCCTGGCTTTGGCATTTCTGTAAAATAGCAGTGACTATGAGTATTTTTGGAAGGCCTGAAAAGCAATTTGCATCTTTCTGTTTATCTGGACAAGCAACCCAAACCCACAGAATTTTGATATACCAGTTTTGGTAAAACAACAGAATCAGTTCTTTTCACCAGGCATGGACTATACATATCACTTGGCACAGAATTATAATGGATCCATAACCAAAATATATTCTGTAAGTGTTCATTCAACTGGACAGTTTTCTAAGAATAAACAAATGTGGACTCCTGCAGAGATACAGAGGCTAACACAGCTGTCCTCAGATGTGGTCTGTGACATCTGGAAAGCCAAGGGGCCCAGATAATGCCATAAAACATCTGGCTGATGACCAGTGGGCAGTTCCTGCTGCTCCTTGCACTGAGGTGCTGCCCACGTTTCAGGGTGCCTGGTGCCAGGGAGCGACTCATTCCCTGCTAGCAGCTACTCTTGTTGCCTTGCAGATGCTCCCCATGAATTGAATGAGAGGTTGAAGTGTGACCAGAAATAGCACCAGGAGTACCCAGGAGGCTCCCTCAGTTCAGCTGTGACCCGGGCCAATCCCATCAAGTGTTTAATGGAGACAAATGTCAAGGTCCAGTTTCTATAGTCTTTAGAGGTCTATCCAGCTGGAGTTTGTTGGTTAGATGCAGTCTCACCTACTTACTTTCTTATTTATACCTGACCCCACTTCCCCTGTACTGCAAGTATAAATGATTGTCGTGGTTTAACCCGACTGGCAACTAAGCACCACGCAGCCGCTCGCTCACTCCCCCCCCTCCCTCAGTGGGATGGGGGAGAGAATCGGGAAGGGGAAAAAGGTTAGAGCCATGGGCTGAGATAAAGACAGTTTAATAAGAGAAAATAATAATAATAGTAATAATGAGAATGATAACAAAATATACAGAATATACAAAACGAATGATGCACAATGCAATTGCTCACCACCCGCCGACCGATGCCCAGCCCGTCCCGAGCAGCGATCAGTACCCGAGCAGCGATCACTCCCCCCGCGACCGACCGACCCACCAACCCCCCCGAGCATGACGTTATATGGTATGGAATAGCTCTTTGGACAGTTTGGGTCCTGGATGTGCTGTACTCCCAGCTTGTTATGCCCCTGGCCGAGCAGGAGAAGCTCAAAAAGTCCTTGAGCAGTCTGAGCACTGCTTGGCAACAACTAAAAACATCAGTGTGTTATCAACATTCTTCTAGTACTAAATCCAAAGCACAGCACTATGCTAGCTTCTGTGAAGAAAATTAACTCTATCCCAGCCGAAACCAGGACAAAGATAAACCTGTTATTCCAACAACATTGTATGGTCTTACAGTCCCATTGGTGTCCTCCTATTTATCATTAGCCTTAATGTGTGAATTAAATGAAAATGCATGCTCACTCCTACACTAAACAAACACAATGAACTCCGAAGTATTTAATGAAAGAAGACATACAGCAGGGGTGTTATATGATTTAAATTACCACTACATACTATTTCAATTATATTTTTTACATTAAGTTATCATACATTGCCTGAACAAGCATTTGTTCCCATTCCTGTCGAAATGTGTGCATAAATATAATGCACACAACCAAGGGTAAAACCTCTGAGGTGGTGTAAAATAAAAGCAGTTAAATAATATAATTACTAAGTATAAATGTAATATAAATATAATATAAATACTAACTACTAACTACTAGAAGAAATCTTGATCCCAATTAAGTCAGCAGGCAAAAAAACTGCAGCAGAGGCATTCTTTACCTTTCTTTTTTTTCTGTTTAAAAACTATAGATGAATAATGCATCACAGGAAAACAATACCCTCTGCTTTTACATTCCCCTAGCAAAATGTACAAAATAGTCTTCATTTACAGTTGTAATCTCCATGGACTGTTGCAGAACACGTTGTTCTAGTGGGGAGATTTTCTTTAAATAATAGATAGTGCACAGTATACAAAAAGGGAAGTCTTGGCTGTGGAATATTTCTAGCAGCAGCAGAAGTTATCTGCCTGAAAGTATCACACATTTAATGTGTAACGCAACTTCTAAGGTTTATCCAGATAGGGTACAGACAAAGTGTGAGAAAATGGCATCATCTAAATGACATGTGTAAACTAATTCCAATTTTTCATTGGTAGAGCATAGCTTGCTGTAAGGTGTGAATCAAACAACTTGAAGAAATCCCCCTTCAGTTTCTATACCACTTGAGTAAAATATTTTAGTCTATCTTCAGTAAAGAATTCATTTCTTACTGGAAGGTTGCCTCTAATTGCCTCTTCCTGCACCGAGTTTAATTATGACTTTAAACTCGGACTAACTTGCCTGGCAGTAGGTATGAAGGTAATAGTCGAGATGCCATGTCCATGCAAGCCAGCAGGTCATTTATTTTGCACTAAGGAAAAAGGTAAATCATTCACATTTTAAGAGTCCTCCAGTGCCTTTCCACAATTCTTTCCATAGGCACAAGAAGGAAATTTTTTCCTCATAGAATCATAGAATAGAATCATAGAACCATCTAGGTTGGAAAAGACCTTTAAGATCATCGAGTCCAACCGTTAACCTAACCCTGCCATCCCACCTCTAAACCATGTCCCTAAGCACCTCACCTGTCCTTCTTTTAAATACCTCCAGGGTTGGGGACTCGACCACCTCCCTGGGCAGCCCATTCCAGAGCCTGACAACCCTTTCTGTGAAGAAATTTTTCCTAATATCCAACCTAAACCTGCCCTATCGTAATTTCAGACCATTCCCCCTTGTCCTATCGCCAGTTACCAGGGAGAAGAGACCAACACCCACCTCGCTACAGCCTCCTGTCAGGGAGTTGTAGAGGCCAGTAAGGTCTCCCCTCAGCCTCCTCTTGTCCAGACTAAACAAAATCCAATAGGAAAGATTCACGTCAATCAGAATTATTATCAGATATTCCCCAGAATATCAGCAGATGAGAGCAGCAGTGGTGAACACACGGTACGGCTTTGAAATGTTCCTGTGTGGGCGAGAAAAACCTGAGTACCCAGAGCCAGCTGCCTGGTGCTACAGATAGCGGAGCAGATGATAGACACTCCCTTCTGCTTCACACATCGAAATGATACCTGGTTATTTTGATTAAGCCGGAGCTATCCACTCGTTCTTTCGGAGTGTAGAACCTAGTATTTTTTTAAGATCTCTTTTATACCAATGAATTGTGTGAGCTTTCAGATACCAAATGGTACCGAGCTGCAATCAGTTGCTTCCATCCATGGTTTGGGATTATGACTGTAAAAATACGCACATACATATAATGGTTTAAATGGGACTTTGAGAGTATAGGTGAAGCATTTAGAAATATCTGTATGGAAAGCAACTATTTTTGATGTATTTTTTAAAAAGGGTTAAATTTTGACCTGTTTGGATACATACATACATTTATGTATATATGTATATAGATGACTAGGTATATATGCACATGGGTGGATATGTATGTGTATATATACATATTTTGTTTCAAATGTAGGTATATACAGACTCCCCATAGACTTAAATTGGTTTCCAGACTGATAATTAGTAAGGAGAGCTTTTAAAAGCTAGTTCATTACTACCTCATAAATTCCTGTTTTCAAATGTAATTCATGTTAAGCATTTCTGCCATTGATTCTGAATATTACATGCCATATCCCATATATATATATATGCACACATATATATACACATAAAAGACAATTCACTTCAAATAGGAATATATTTATAAGCATATAATTTTTGTTAAACTGGGGATCGTACCTTCCTTTAATATTTTTTTGTTCACTACTCTAATAAGTAATATTCTTATTAAAATGGAATTATTAGTCTGATTAGAAGGGATATATTGTTTATTAAGCATTCCTTGACGTTTCTTAGGTCCAAGCATTGCTTCCCTACTTCCAAATACTCAGTATACCCTCTCTTAACTAGCTGATTTGATTCAAGCTTCTACTTAGCTAATTTAATATTGATTTTTTTTAGTCTCCACCTTCCACATCCTTGGCCTTTCTGTTTAAATTAAATCTGATTTTAAATGGATGCTATCTCAACCCCCAGTTGCCAGCACCTTAGCCTTTTCACTTAAATTGCATCTATTGTTAAATCAATCTTAGTCCAGCATCCAGCGCCCCTCTCCTGAGCTTTCCACGTGACATTGCACACAGGCCTAAGTGGTGCCCGTTCCTGTCCCTGCCTTTCACCCACCTTCCCCGTTAAGATGAAATCTCTGAACAAATCCATTTTCCACTTCCAGTACCAATCTTCCTACTTTGTCATTTCCAAATGGCAACAGCTGTGTGTCTATTTTAATTTGTGGAGCTTGAAAAAGAAGCTTTTCAGACTCCCACTCTTCTGCATAAATGCCATCTCCCCCAAGTCTTCACATCCATGCAGATGGGTTATCCTAATTTCTGGGCCTCAGTTAAGTAATATCCATTTCAGTGTTATTGCTGCTTGCATGATAATTCACCCGTTAGTGCATCACATCTGAGAGCTCTGTCTTGTAATAACTGCTGCCTTTGGCATGGGAAGCATAAGCCTGGAGCAAGTGGTGCACCCGTGTGATGAGGAGGTGTACTGAGCCAAGGAGGGTACAGGATTAATCAGGCTCTACACCAGGCCATAAATTATCTTGGTTATATGCTGATTAAGGGGTCTGGGGATTCAGTGAGCTGAACAGTTGCAACTGAGGCAAACATTCCCACCTGTTGTACATATCCCAACGTGTTTGACACACTCAGCAGACTTGTGGACGAATTAGCAGTTTAGGCGACCAGAGTTCTCAATGCCTTTTACCTTATGCCCACGTCTGGTCCGAGAGAGTGGTGGTGAGGTTTCATTTTAGAAGAAAGAAATGGCCTCTCGTTTTCCTTGTGGACAATAACCTCAAAAATGATGACAGATCCATACAGACCAGCTGAGCTGAGAGATGGCCACTGACTGAATTTTCCTGAAGCTGGGGTTTATTCGCAATTCCTTTCTAACAATACTAAGCTTTGAAATACAGCACTAAAAAACCCAAAGCTGCTCATTTCTTGTTTTAAGGGAGTATGCATGATAAAAATCATACAATATAGGTCCTGCTGTATGTAATGGATCCCAGTGTATGTAATCATACATTATAGCCTTAGAGGCTACTCAAACAACTACTTTGCAAAGTAGCTACTGTATACATTCAAAAAGAGATGGCTAACCAGCACAAGCAGTGAAGTACACTGAACCAAGCCGTACATTTCAAGTCACAGTCAGGTAACTTTAGAAGATCATTTTATTTGGTAATGTATACTTTCTCAAAATGTGGCAAAATCAAACAACTCCAGTAAGAATTATCTATCCATAGGTTTACCCATCATTGAAAAACTGCTCTAAATCTCATAAATCTAAAGCATGCTCCACCAAGAAAAGTTGCAATTTTGTTTGGAAAAGGAAGGGATAACAATGTTGATTATTGATAAGATCAAAACAAGAGAAAGACCCACGCAAATAAAGTATCACAAGGGTTTCTTAGAAGAACCACAGTCAAAGAGCAAGAGAAAGGTGAAGACATTCAAATATTAAAACTAATTTTTTTTTTGCTAAATCCTTTTTTTTATACTGTTGAATTTTTTACTGTAACCTATTCTTTAGTTCTCTTTACTGTCTCTCTGATGCCATCACACCTTCAACCCTTCATAAAATAACCTGTCTAAATTCCTCCTATTTGTAAACCTGGACTTGTTGCCTATATGTGGTACTTTTCAGATTTTCTAGTTGTACTATTTCAATACCCCTAATGATTTCAGGATATAAGAGAAGCAAGATTTATCACAAGAGGTGTTATCTTACTAAATTGGCTGATATAGATGATATGATTTTCCAGCTGGGACAGCTGGCCAAATAAAATATATTACCTCTTCTAAAACCTCTATTTTTTCAGAAAGTCTACGTTATATTTGTTGTATTTAGTCTGTGTTGCTGATGTGCTTTCTTAGCTCTATATTGTAGCAAGTCTTTCTCTTACCAGTGCTCTGTGATCTGGGTCATAGCTGGACTCACTTTAAACTTAATTTGACATTCTCTTGCCTTGAATCAGTAAATATACAGTTGGGTTTCTTACCAGAAATTTAATCTCAGTACATCTGTGTTTTTCTCAATATTACAGGCTAAGTGCAGCAAACCCAAGTAATGCTACGTGACTCTCACCATTTATATGATGACTCTTCTTCCTTGGCATTGATCTCTACTCATTTTCTTTTCCTCCTTAATCATGACAATGTGTTATTTTGGAGTACTGAAATTTGAGAGTTACAAGGTTTTCATAAAAGTGTATTTTTTTACTCCATCTTTCTTCAGGGGGTTTTTTATTGATGAGGTCAGTATTGCATTCTCTTTCTTTTTTTCAGACTCTATTCCTCTTTTGCACATTCATCTTTCTCCTAATATGAAATGATACCAGATTTCTAACAACAAGAAGACCATTTTCCTAGCCGTCATGTTTGCTGACACACAAGATATTCCTTTTTTCACTCCATCATATATGAGAAGACCACTGGCCAATTTTGTAATGCTCTACATTCTTAGCTCTATTTTCAAAACTGAGGTTGTAGTCATATTATATTTTGGGGTTTTGAGGACCTAATTTGAGTTGGTGGCAGAGATGGTAATGCCAAAAGAAGTATTAAGAGACCAGCAAGATGACTTGAAGGCAAAGATAGAGCAGGACAAAAGCAATAACAATATGAGGTGCAATAAGTTTCCCCATTTACAGAGAAGCACTCACAGAGACAAATGAGCACTCATCGCTGCACTTGGATGTGAGTAAGTAGTAGGCTTACCAGATCCATCCACAATGGCTTTGAAATAGTGGATGATCAGATACTCTGGGGCAGAGTGCAGGTACCACAGAAGGACTTGAAGGCATTTACTGGAGCTAGAGAAGGCTGGCATGACACTGATCAACAGAGGGGTTATTTTGCTGGCTTTCCCATCTTGAAAATCTAAAGGCAAGAACAAATGGAAGATTAAAGCTTGCTGGTTTGTGCTCATCCACAGAAATAAAAGATCAAAAGGAGAAGACTGAGAATCTGGGGATCAAAGAAGGCATCTATCCACTTCTGATTCTGATCTGTAGACTTGAATTCAGAGAAGGTAGAGTAGGACCACAAGCTTACCTGCCGGTTACTCGAAGAGGGAGAATGTGGGATTTTTCTGCTGGGATGAGGAGAGGAAGGCTCTAGCAGTGCTGAAGGCAGCACTGTCTACTTAGCAGAGGAAAAATAAATTGGAGTTTAAAGAGGCTGAAACCTTGCCAGATGTGTAGTAGAAAGCCTTGGGGTCTGCCTCCTCAACTATTGAAGCAGACCACAGCTAAGCAAGGCGTAGCTGTGAGCATAGTGTAGTTGCAGGGGAGGGAATGCCTACAACGCCTACAACGTCCTCTAAGGAGGAAATGTCATGTGGTGGAGCTGGATTTCTCCACAGAATGTCACTGATGGTCATGGGGGTAAAGGCAGGTTGATAAATGAGAAGGAGGATGTGGAAATAGAAATTGCCTTATCTGAAATGGCAAACCATGTTGCACAGTGATAATGTGCTTGATATCATAAAGTGGAAAATATCACCAGATCAGTATTCTTCTGGAAAAGCTGATGACCTCTCAGGCTACTAGAAGTACAGGTTTTTGCATGTGTGTCAAGTTCAAGATGTCAAATCTGTCAAGTTAAAGATGGTAGTTCTGTACCCGGACCCCAGTAAAGCCACCTACTAATAAAGGAAGGAAGGGTCAGGAAAGAAGGAGACTCTCCTGCCTGACAGCAGAAGATGTTAACGGGCAGGGATGTTAAGAAGATTTTAAAGCAAAGACTTGAAAATAGGGCAGGAAGGGAAAGTCAAGAAAAATTGAAACGTGGGCTAAATGTGGCAGAGCTTTAGTCAGCCAGAGCTTTGAAGTTGATGTGCACACTCACCTTTACAGAGAATTCCTAAAGAAAACCACAACACTAAACTCAAAAAAGGCAGAATCAATTTGGTTATAAACTAGCACACTTCATAAATTGAAAACTCAAAGTTACAAGATCATGCGGAGTAGAAATGAGAGGTTTATAACATTTGCTCCCTTGTTGTCTTGTGCCCATGCAGTTGGAGAGCCATGCTTCCCATTTGAGTCTCAGCCGAGTCTTCGGCTTTTTGAATTGCTGCAGACTCTGCTTGGCCTCATGAATCCTTAGCAGAGCCTTCTCTCCATCGCCTCTAAGACCTGCCTGGTTTGCTGCTCCCCTCTTCAGCTTCAGTTCTGAGGACCGGGCTCGTGGCCCCTTGACTCTCTGACTTGTGTCCTCTGCTGAGCCATGGACACAGGCATGCTCTCCTGAACATCCTCAGCTCGCTCCTGTTCACTCCTCATAAGACAAGTAAAGACAGGAACACATGAAGCAAATGTCATGTCACAGAGGGTGGCAGCAGCAAAGTTCAGGAACAGTTCCATGCCTAGGAAGGTAGGAACAAAAATCCAGAAACACTCAATGACGAAAAGAGCCCCTCCAGTCCTATAACTTTTTAAAATAATAGTTAATATCCTTCTGTTGTGAATGGATGATGTGAACTTTCTCCTGTGTATAGAAATCCTTTCCTCCAAATGCCACAAGAGTTCTGCAAGACATGGCTTTATGTCATGTATTCGATCTTGTAAATATGTTGCTCTAGCAAGTTTATCTTTAATTATTCCATAGAGTTGAACAGGGTCTGCATTATATAAGGGGACATTCATTTCACATACTAAAATATCTGTGACTGCTAGTTAAGGTTAGAAACAGCAGTTCTGATATTCTTGGATGCATAATAACCAGGGAGATACAGATACTTAACTTTTGTTTCAAAAATAAATAATTGGATCATACTGACAGATAACTGAAGCAAAAAGAAATTGGTATGGATACAAAGAACAACAGGCCAGAAATAGAGACCTGTGGGACTCAACTGATGGGAAAAAGAACAACTTGAAGGAACAAAACACCTAACTCGCGACTTAGCGATGAACTGTAAGTGGAGCAGATCAATTCCAGTCAGTCCTAGCATCTGCACTAAACATTTTTAAAAGAACTCTGTAGTTTATGGCATCAAACTCTGCAGAACTATAAAGGTGCCCTAATACATAACATACACCCCTGAATCAGACTACCAGAAAAGACACAGCATAACTTCAAACAGCAGATTCAGAGTTCTGCCTCTTCTGAAGCCAGCGTGGACACATTTGTTGTGAGGATCATGAGTTTGGAGGTGTGACTGAGGCTGCAGCAGCCTTTTTGTACAACAGCCTTTACTCTTGACTACCTGAGCTGCCGTTTTAGTGGATTGACTGGGTACGTGTTGTGAAAGCACACATTGGTATTGTGTGAACGTAATTGATAGATGTCGTTTCTGGGCATTTAATATATCTTATGCATGGATTATTTTTCCTTTGCTAATTTAATTTGTACATAGACAGTATAGTAACGTTAATGGTAAGAAAAAGAGAGAATCCCAGAGCATTCTGCACCGAAAGGGATTAGATCAGAAAGGGTGCCAGAGAGGGAAAAATTACTAAGTAGTGAAAAAAAATGAGCTAAGATTTTTTCACATTTCCAATTTTTTAACTGTATAAAAATTATGTAGGAGGTCGTAATTGGAATAATTTGTAATTTACTTTGGTCATATGCAGAAAGAAGGTTACCCTTCACTGTATTTGAAATCTTATTTTAGAACAAGCAACAGCACCTTTAAATATAAGCCTCAAAGTAAAATTTTCTTTGAAGTGGTTTTAAACACAATTTCCATATGCTTTTTTTCGTAAATGAATAACAAGTTATTTTGTTATTAGTCATTAGACAAGTACTTTAGCCACCAAGACAAAAATTAAGAAAAAAAATTAGTATTCTCATTAAAATATTAGCATTTTCATGTGACCTATATAGGAAGAAAATGTATCATTAGAAATATTTTGTTCAAACAGCATTGCTGATGCATAATATAGTCACAGCCAACTATGGTGAGATGTATGGGATATTTGATGCCCAGGCAGATTTGCTTTGCCAAAAAGATTAGGCTGTGATAAGTATTTAGAGAGAGTAAAATACAACATTTTAAACCAAAACAGAAACCATTCCTCATCAACTTAAGTTTTGCATATGGGTTTGCAGATAGCACGCTGTTATGAAAAATGGATGTTTGCTGAAGCCTAAAGGAAAGAATTCCTACATATTTGCAGCTTAAAGTATATTCTTTTTGATATAAATTAGTGACTATAAACTCGTGATAAGTACTTTTCCTATAGACATTATATGTGATAACTGTACTCTTCTAGGGACTTTTACCATGTAGTGGCCAAGAGTCCTTAATGACACAAAAGTGATTGAGAAATACTTACTTTGAGGAAAAAAACATAATCAGGCAGCCTGTCATTTAACTTTGATCTTCCTCATACTTTTTTCATCTTACTGGGCAGTCATATTCTTGGAAAATAAAAAATCTCTGAATATCCTATATTAAAATCTTGGATATCACTACACTGATAGAATGAGGAGAGAGTTCAATAGCAAAGATCTAGTTAAAATTTCTGTACCGGTGCCCTTTTTAAGGCACCTTGTGAGAGTATGCTTCTTTAAGCGCAGTCCTGCAGACGTGTGGTACTCACGTGTTACAGTGCAGGGCAGCTTTTAAAATGACAAACTATCTCACTAGGATATCTCACTAATCTATCTCACTAGGTGAAGACTAAGAAGAAACTCTGGTGCAAAATCTTAATAATTACTGTGGAACCTTGAAATATCCCCCTTCTAACTTCCAGTGATAAAAGTTTATGTAGAAGATTCTCTCTTAATATTTTTCTACACTTTATCCCATTTTAACCTGATTACTGTCTGCTGGTACTTTATAGAGATAGAGCAGCAATCACAGTGCCAAATATGATCACTGATGTCTCTTCTTCTCCCTTTCTTAAACGTCTTGAACACATTTCCACTCTTTTAGTCCTCATAAATGATACATAATATATATAAAAAATACATAAATGAGAAGCTATTCCCTGGATCCTGCAAAGGAATGTGTGATTCTTCTGCTATGCGACTTGGGGCTTCAGTGGTCAGACTCAGTATGAAGAGGGAAAAATGGATAATATTGGCTCCAGACAGATAGCTGGGTCAGGCTGGCTGGGTCAGTGAAGGGTGTAAGAACAGTGTGGCTCTTGAGAATGGAAGGCAACTGAAGAAGTAGGGATCCTAGAAAAAAAAAAAAAAGTGGTTATCTGGAAAGTTTAGATAAGCTACAAGTGCAAACATTGGAAAGGCCAAAGTTTGGACTTTATGCATCGAGCACTAACTTACCATCAATCCTCCATTTTTGCTTCCTCATTCTTGTTGGCTTTATCTGTTTTTCTTACTACCTGTCACCGATGTGACCTGGTTACACCCTCCCCAGTTACATACCTTTTCTTAATGAATGCAGTTGCATTAATATATTGCCATTCAAAAAAATCTCAGTACGAGGAAAATAATTCAATGCAAAACAGTATTTGGAACCCTGTAGGTTAAGAAAATCTTCTGTACATAAAAACACATGTTCAGCTTCTCGCCTGCCCCTCTCTTGGAAAGGGGGCAGCTGGAGATGCCAGCCGTTCAAGCCGTCAGGTTGGGGGCTTACCCTCATTTTTAAAAAGGGGAGGCAAGCATCAATAGGATCTAAGGTATTCGAGGCCAAGAGGCTGCAGGATTTACTAAGAATTGTGCTATCTGCATATCACTGCTCTGTTCATACCCCACACCTCCAGATGCACTTAGAATTTGCCAACTTTGAAAGGACAAATTAGTAATATACCAATGGGCTGACAAGATCTGGCAGCTGTTTGCACAGGGCCTGCCAGCAGGTCAGTGGGATATTGCCAGAGAAGTGGAATTCCAGATGGGAGGGTGGGAAAGGAGAAAAGATTTTTTTCTGAGCTCTGATTCTTTTGCGCTAGCTTCAAAGGAAAGCAAATTTTAACTGGCATATGGGTAAATGTGCTGGATTTATAGGAGTAAGGCAAATCTAAATGTCATCTGTCTAGAAAAGAATAACCCGCAAAATTACTGGTGACAGTGGATACACTTTCTTCAGCCAGCAGCGTATTGCACTTTTCTCACTCAGGCAGATTATGACAACTGTTCCTCTGATATGGCCCATGAGTGAATGAACATCATTTTAATGGATTACCCGCAGTGGACAGCCAGCACAGATTTGCACTTCCAAGCCCAGCAGGTAGTGAACTCTAAAGGAACATTTCACACTGGCCATTAAGCATCCAGCATGACCACAAAACTGAGGTGACACAAGGAGAGAGCAATTCCCTGGGAATATGGATCATGTTTTGCAGCCAGCTGCAGATAAAATAACTAGCTTCTGCTGTAACTTGCTATTATCTGTGGGGTGCTAAAAAATCCTCTCCCTAGGATTTTAAGTTTCTCTCTGCATGACTGTAGTTAATGACTGGGCTCCATGGGGTGTTCCTTGTTTAGTGACTGAATATCCCTACTGCTAGCAAGTTGTGGTTTTTTTCTGTTTTAATTTAATGCATAGAATTATAGAACTGTGTAGAAATATTTTTTTTTTGGTTGAACTTTCTTCCAGGCATATGCAACTTTCTGAAGTTAATTATTGTAGTCCTATGAATCTATGGCAGAAGTTATCCATAATCCATTAACCAGGCCAGAAATACACAAAATCAATTATTTGATATCATCCTTAAACTAATGTTTAAACCCCTGGCAAACCTATACGCATGTTGCTGCTGTTTACTTTTGGCCAATTAAACACAGGGATGTACGCATCCAAAAAGTTCAGCCAATATAAAGTTTTAAAGTATTTGATCAATGTTGGATGTCTAAAAGAAAAAAGAAAATAGCATATTGCATTGCCTTGTGTGATAGAGTAGCTTCTTGCCTTGAGAATTAGCTTCACATGAATTTTAAGTCAAACTTCAACTTTAATACTATATAATGCATCTTGGATTGCATAAGAGAAAGCCTCAGCTAAACAAGTTTGAGCAGCTCATCTCAAAACTTGTTGGAATGTTCTGTTAAAAATATTTTGTCAGACAAAGACACAGCTATATTGTCAGTCATTAACACATATTGACTTCATTTCTTTCTCCAAAAGATTTGTTGGTAAAAGGACTAGTTACTTTAAATTTTCTCCATGCTTACAGTTGCAGATGATGCTTGCGATTGCTGAGAGGAATGATGTGTGGCTCTGAAGTGGTGAATTATCTCAAAAATGTACTTTCTAACTCCTTCTATCACATGTTCTCAGGAAAAAAAAATAAACCTCTTCAGAGAGCAAGGAAAACTAAAGTACATAACCAAAAAAACACCAAACCACTATGGACACAATTTATTCTAAAAAATGAATCAGTAACTATGTCTTACATTAGACATCTAGATATTTTAAAAATTAATTTTACAAGTCTCTTTGTAAGTGATCGGTCCCGTTAGTGCTGAAGGCAATTTTGATGTATCTTGTAGTATTTAGTGACATCGTTCTGAAGGACAGCTGCAACATGAAAGAACTACGGAATGAAGAGGAGGTGCAGATAGGCTAGAGCTGGCACTCAGGCTGGGCTAGCTCTTCAGCATTATGTCCTGCTCAGGCAGTTTTAAGAAAACAGTCTTGCGGCTAAGGTGATGCTGTGTGATTGAAGTACATCAAGTTCAGTTTTCAGCCAAGCTACTCCCTTCCTGGACTCAAGAGGAGAGGCAACTAAAATCAACAGGAGCATTTCCACAGACTTCACTGGGTATTTCATCAGCCTTTCAATCTCTAAACCTTACTTCCGCATCCCCATCCACCCATCCTGGATGAGCACTCTTTCTTTCTTCGTTTGCCTAGTGCATACATTGCCAGGGAAGGGGCTGTTTCTTATTAGGTGCTCATACAGTGATTAACACAATGAGGATCTAAATTCTGCTTAGGACTTTTGTGTATATGCCTATATATAAACAAATGAAGGAAGTTCCTTTCCATTTGACCAAAGAATCCTAATGTGCTGCAAATTTGTCAGCGCTGCTCAGGTCTGCAAAAAGCCCTTCTAAATCAACAGAAAAATAACCTTCTCCATGAACTTGCTTTTAAGATTTCTAGAATAGCTTGGATGCCTGGCTTCTTGAAGCTGCTTAAAATCTTACCAAAAATAACAAGATACAAGACTCAGACTAAAAAGTCTTATTTTAAACTCATTATGACCAGAGAAAGAACTAAAAACTTCTGAAGAACAGATATCCCCATGGTAGTTCTGACATAGAAATTTTGAGAGAACGTGGAAGGATCCTGAAAAGGTTTCCTGTCCCCACAAGTTCATCCAGAGAAGATGCTGCAGCTTTTTCACATTGGGTTCTCACCTGTTTATTCTTAACTCAGTGGACACACCTTTGGGTTTTGTTGGTGAGTTACAATCCTGCGAGTCCAGAGAGTCGTAAAAGTTTAGGTGAAATTAGCTTCACAAGCTAAACTGTCTCCACTGCCTCAATTTCTAAACTCTTCAAAAGGAGCTGAGAGTGAATTTTGAAATATGTGCTGAAATTGCCCTAAAGAGATGCAGCTACATGGCCCCACAGTGGTTTCTGTTTACGTACTCTGCAGATCCCTGAATGCTCCTTTTGCACGCACGCTGGCCCGAGGGTGCATGCCTGGCCAGCCCACTGCTAGCCTGCCTAGCCAGGCACAGGGCTAAATGGACCCCAAGGAAGACACAGCACAGAGCCTTCTGTAAGCAGTTTCCACAGCATCTTTACCTACTTGGTTTATTTCTTGTATGCAAACCTGTGCATGAGCTTACTATTTTTTTTTAACATAATTTGTCCATATTTCTTTTTCAGTTGACATACTTTCATTTCCATTTGTTCATTTCTGGAACTGTTGTATTTTCAGTTGATTTCATAGGCGGACTTGACACATACTCCTACCGACAGCCCCCCCAGGAACATGTTGAGTTAAAGCCTGTAAAGCCTGTAGGTAAGGTTCTGGTCCTACGGACCACATTAATCCTTCTAACTGGACTGAAAGCTAACCTTCTCCTGAAATAATTTTGGCATCAGGTTACTAATAATTTAATTATATTTTAATTAGAACTTAATTAAAAATTAATCCACATAAAAGATGTGAGTAAGGACACTTTGTCATCCATGACATATCCACTAAAGCAAGGATTAGTAGATATCACCGTGTCTGCCATGTCGTGCCTCAGCTTAACGCAAGGAGAGGCTCGCAGCGAAGGATGGAATTGCTTCCCTGCTGACATTTTAGCAAGAAAAGAGCTGGTTTATGGCTGCTACTGCTGCATAAATCTTAATGAGATTAACCCATTTATGGAAAAGCAGAAGCTTTTACGTTTGTCTAGCTACTGAAAAAAAAATGTTTGCTGGAAAACTGCTAGTCAGTTTATGATCTATCTATCCATAATTTCACTGGAAGTTTGTTATCTCTTTGTCATCACTTATTTACTCTCACCATGAAAACCACATGTTTTCATAGATTCTTCCTACTCTGCTACCTAACGAATAATTTTGGATGCGCATCTATTTATTTTATTTGGAATAAATTAAGATATGGGAAGACATTACTAGTACATATATTTTGGCAGAAGCGCAGATAACTTCAAATAAATGGTATTTCAAAGTATTAGTGGTAAACCAGAAGATGTTCATTTGGAAATTCTTCTTAGATGCTTGTAAGTTGTTGCCCTGATGCTTTCTGTCTTGAAATTTACCCTCGGGCCTTTCATGCATCTTAAGTGCAACATGAAACCCATGTGCAGCTGATTGAAGCTGGTTTAATGACTTACTGTATTTTACTTACCAGTGAACAGAATCAAAGTCTGAGGGTTTTTCCTGGTGTATGCATGTGTGCATGTGCTGCGAGTTTTAATTGAAAGTGGACAAGTGCTAACCAAATGCTTTGAGTCGGCACTTGACACCTGAACTTTGCTTGTGTCTTTCTTTACTAATTTTTGCATGCTTTTGAAATATGTTTTTTTCATGCTGCAGCTTTCAGACTGTAGAAATAAACAACGACAAAATTTTACTCAAATTTAGTGAGTAAATATCGTATCATTATGAAGGCCCCAAAAGGAGAAAAGCCCTCTCTCAGTGTGACAGTGAGTGTTAGAACAGGAAGAAATATCACATTAGGACAACAAAATGAAACGATGAACAGTCTGACAGGGCATTAAGTACACCCGCTACATTGGATTCTGCATTTTCAATAATATTTCATTAAAGGACAATTTTACTGCATTTTCTGTGGGAAAGATGACAGCAACATGGGGTTTTGACCATTCTGTGCAAGCTGCTGGACTAAAAAAGTGAGATTGGTATCCAGGAGGAAGCAAGTCACAGATAGAACATTTTAAAGTATTCGGTGAATAAATGTTTAGTACTTTCTTAGCAATCTTACTATAACTAAAGGAGAGGAAAACAAGACATTTTCACAAAAGACTTATAAATATGTTTCTGCAAAATCTGTTCATTTGTTTTGCAGTAGAAAAGTCACAGAATCTGAGAATTTTTTCTTTGATGGCAGATTTTGGTGAAGTAGTTCAAAGGATTTTGGAGTTGTTGGTGAGCTTGCAATACTGGAGAATAAATGGCATCTTCCCATTTCCCACATATGGGGGTATTCTTTTACAGCTGGGAAAGACCCTCTCTGGCCTCTTTATGGCTGCTAGAAGTATAAAACTGGAAAATAAATTATATTGTGTTTTCTTCTTTATTGATGCTTTGGTTTATGCACTGAAAGATACAGGGAGGATCTTTACCTAAGCAGGGACAAAAATTACTATCAGTGATCAAAGTGTGAATTAAAAGCCAAATTGCCGGGAACAATTTGAATAGTCAGTGGATTGTGCCAGAAATTTGCAGATGCTTATCCCTCTGCAGCACATCAGCCTTCTTGACTTCTTTTGATAAGTTAATTGCTATCTGTATCAATTATATGTACTCTGAGCATCCATAGTATCCCTAATAAATGTGACTTCTGGTATCCAGGCTGTGAAAAACTCCATTTCTCTTCTCTTAGAATTGAACGTGAATAAAACTTGTTAAACACATTCAAAGCCTTAATAAAGGTTACAGACCTTTTGCCATCCTTACCACTTTACTTGTGGGAAAAATTAGTGTGATGCTTTTTATAGATGAAAGCTTGGCTATGATTTCCCTTTCTCTCACCACTTTTATTTCCCTTACTTCTTTCATAAATTAACAAAACATTGAAAAGACATGGTTCTGTGGCCTCACCCAAGCTATGTAGAAGGCAGTCTGTTTTTATCAAGTACTCATATTCAGTATAATGTCTACTTAGTGCTGCCATAATTACTAATGACCATCAAGTGTAGGAATAGTTTTCCTTTTCACCCCTGAGAAGAGGTTAAATTTGAACGTGTTCTCACAGGGAGCATTTCTTAATGCAAATATGAATGATCATAGCATGCCTGTTTGCTCTTTGTTCTGCCTATAACTCTATTAGGCTACCGGACAAGGAGAAGCAAGATCTTTGCCCTGAACCGTGCGGTTTCATTTAAGATGTGTATAAGGCAGGAGACAACAGGGGGAGTGGGGAAAAAGTCATCGTGTTCTCTTTGGGACTGAAGTACAAGGACTTTAAAGAAGAGTGTTGTGTTTTCATCTGTTTCAAGCGCAATATCAACAGCCAGGTCACTCAGTAGTATTTAGAATTGCTTCATGCACTGCTACATGGAAAAGAGAGGAGCGTGGGGATTAGAAGAAAAAGAAAGAAAGAAGTTGCATTTTGGCTTGCATTAGGGGTTTTTAATCATCATTATTATTATTAATGGTTTGCAGAAGTTGAAGTTTACATGTGCCCCATTCCTGTTTGGATGAGTACGTCTGATCTGGGACTACTATAGCTTTGGGCAGCCCAGTCTGGACAGATACTGAGTCCCTAATTCCAATTAGGGATGTCCCTAGAGATTGCTAACTTCTGCTTGTGGGACTGATGCAGCGTCTGAGAACCTCTACCAGTGGAGAGGTTATCACTCTGCAATGAGTCTGTGTGACCCTGGCATGTTTGCATCTTCTCCTGAGACTCTACCCACCATAAAGTCGCTATGTAAGACCATCATTGATTTTCTAAGATTACACAAGTGAACATGGTTTACAGGCGGACATGTGAGAATACATAGATTCAGCAAGCGTGTGTTTGTGGTGAGGACTGCAAATAGCGTGAGTCCAGTACAGATGCACGGGTCATGTCCAAATCTCATAGCCTGGTGGACATATATCTCATACTGTTAAAATATATTATGCTAAAAAGAATCTATTATTATGTGAGCTTCAGACATGTTTCACCACCTGAGGTATTTTTCCCAAAATGTTTTTTGCCTTTGTGGTATGCATGATACAAAGCTGCCACTTCGTACCCAGCCATTCATTCTTGACCATAATTATATGTGGTCCTTTCAGCTGAGGAAATTAGTGACCAGAGGTGATTTATCCACTCGTTCATTAGCTACTAACCTGTCAGCTGGTGTGAATTTACATCTCAGAAATTAGAAGACAAACAGAAGAGGTTTTAATTTGTAACTAATTCATATATTCTGCTTTTTAGGTCGAAGTAAGTAATGAACATAGACTTGAGAATTCTGCTGTTGTAGCTGAAGAAACAGAATTTTAGAAGAAAAGATCAACCTCGTGACTCATCGTTCTGGAAGAAACCCACCATCCGTCTCTCACGGCACGTGGATTGTTCTTCCCACAGGCTCAGTGTCATTATCAGCGTTGTTATTTCGTAGATCCTTGTAGATGATCTTGAATTTTTGAATAATTTACTTATATGGACACTTGTAAATTGTAAATTTTTTCTTTTTTAATTTCAATATTTTTACAGCATTTAGTGTTAAGGCATGAAAACAAAACAACCTGTGAAAACTAGGAGAAGGGTGCGTCTTTCTCAAAAAAAGTCAGTATTTTTTGACTGATAGGATCATACTGTGCCTGGTCAAGATTGTGTCAGTAAACAGTAATTCTGACTCCAAAATATGCAGCAGGAGTCAAACCCTAAGAGTGTACAAGAGATCATTTCAGTGCTGTATTTAGAATTCACAATGGCCACTCCTTGCATTGTTTGAACTTCTGTATGCAGTAGGAATTGATCTATGGCTGTTCTTACCCAGATGCTCCAGCACTAATGTACTCATCTAATTATTGCAATTCATATATGGCTCCTTCTCCCTTCCTAATCTCTTTTGCCCTGAGCCCGCCACCGGTAGCTGTCTCTGATTTGAAGAGAAGTAGGACGACCGCTCTATGGATGTTGGTCTCTAGGAACCTTTGCATCCAGGGTTCTTTAGATGTCTGTGATTTGCACATTTTTAAACAGTTTTCATCCCTTGCCCCAGGAAGAAGCCAAGCATGAATGTACAGTGCAAGGCACCAGCTGAAGCCTTAGAAGCCTCTGGAGACTCATTTTGCTCTTAATTTAAAAGTAAACAAACAAACCTGAAAATGTGTGTAAAAATTTGTAAAGTTGTTTGTAAATACTTCTAGACAAAGAACATGTATGTAACTGTGGTATTTTGTTTTCTATTCTGTCACCACTAGCATAAAGTGATACACAAAGCTATTTTCTCTGGGGAACTGGCAGTCTTTTCAATAGAACACTCTGTTTCTCTCTTAATTACTATGTAAGTGCCATGCACGGTTGCATGCCCCAGAGAGGTACGTCTCTCCACAGAGCCCACATGCCTCAGGATTCAGCGGTTACTTCATCAAGGTTTTGGAGCTCTTTCCACTTTTGTGCTTTCTCATATTATGGTTTCTTTGGTAGGACTGTCAGGAAGGACATTCTTCCTGATACATGTAACTCCACCTCTCCACCAGAAGCTGAATAGAGATCTGCTACGTTCCTTCATAAATATCCTAAGCAGTCTTCAGCTGGTAATTTCTGGTCCAACAGCATTCAGATCCTACATTTGCAGGCTTCTCTTAAAGCATGCCTCCCCTGTATTTTCAAATCTGAGCAGATCAGAGCTAGAAGAAGACTTGCTTTGATTCTTTCCCTTTCAAAGTCTCATTGCGTTATTTATCAATACGAACCTAGTGGGGATGTTAATACACACAATGGAGGTAGATTCTATCATTTTTAGGTGACAAGGCTTTTGTGGTGCACCCACCTATTTCCTAGCTGGTTAAATCAAAGACTTCGCTGTCTTTGGAGAAAACATAACCTGAACATAAATTAACCTTCCCTGAAACCAAGTGTGAAGTAAGTGTTAAGACAAAGTCAACAGAAGCAACAACTGAATGATCCCATTCTTAGTACTCCTAGGATTGGATATAGCACAAATGGTATGTCTTTGTGTGGAAAGTCAGACTCTGCCAAAAGGAGGAATGCTTGGTATGAAGATAATGCCATGTGTCCTCATGTATTTGTGTGTTCCCTCACACACTCTTTCCCCTTGTATTCTAGAATCCTGCAAAGTACCAGGTTTGTCCCATCTCGAAGACCTCATCTTAGCACTAAAAACCAAGCAGTTTGTCACAAAACTAACACAGTAATATCATTGTTGAGGCATCATGAAGAAGATACAGTGTGAACTGCTTTATAGTCGTAATATTTTAATGAGGTGAAAACATTTTTATCTACTTCTGCAATATTTTATTTCTGCTTAGCACAACAGATCATTTCTTTACACGATGCCTTAAACAATGATGATGTCTGCCTAGCCAGTGCCTGCAGACTTCTGTGTTTGTGACGGCTCCAGAACTTTGGAGACAGGGTTATCTGAGCACTGTTCAGTATCCAACAGTTTCCAGAAGCTGCCTTGCTTCAACTTATTCAACTACAGAGAGAGCCCAGGATGTGGGCATCTAACACGACAATTCCTATGATCAACATGGTTCCCATTTGAGCTTTACATTTCATCATTAATTTCCCTGCATCAATTATTACGGGCTGGCAGATTAAAGGCCTCCAACTGAACTCAGTGGCACCCTCAGGGCCAGGTGGGAGGAAAGGGGAAAGCTCTACATCCCCACTGGTTGCACAGATTCACACACTGTTCTGGCAGAGCTTTGGAAGCGTGTATTTAATTTTCTACCAAGACAGGCACATCTGCTGGATCTTGTTTTACAAATTTGTCTGAGTGTGTTTAAACCCTGCCTTTCTGTGGGTCCTTCAGGTTTTTGGCTTGCTAATGAAGAACTGCATACAAACCATAAAAATTGTGCAAAGACAGAACCTGACTCCTCCTCCACCTGAAATATCGGTCAGTTTTTAGCTGGGGAACACAAACCAGTTGTATTGAGTCTGGCTGAGATGGAGTTCATTTTCCCCACAGCAGCCCTCATAGCCCCCCCTCCTCCCTCCCCCACCCCCCCATTGGCAGCCAGAAAGGTGCCGATAACACACCAGTGAGTTTTGGCTGCTGCTGAGCAGTGCTCCCACAGCATCGAGGATGCCTCTCCAATATTTCCCCCCTCACCAGTAGGCTGGAGGTGGGCAAGATCCTGGGACACATGCAGGACAGCTGACCCAGCCTGACCAAAGGGATATTCCATACCATGTGACATCCGCTCAGCAATAAAAGCTAAGAGAAAGGAGGAGGGGGGGAGCATTCATTATTTATGACATTTGTCTTCCAGAGCAACTGCTACGCGTACTGAAGCCCTGTTTCCTGGGAAGTGGCTGAATATCGCCTGCTGATGGGAAGCAGGGAATAAACCTTTTGTTTTCCTTTTGCTTCCATGCGCAGCCTTTGCTTTTGCTTTATTAAACTGCCTTTTATCTCGACCCATGTGGGGTTTTTTCCCCCCATCTTATTTTCTCCCCCATCCCTCCTCCATCCTGCTGAGGTGGGGAGTGATAGAGCTGCTTGGTGGCACCTGGCGTCCAGCCAAGGTCAACCCGCCATACCAGTGTATCCCAAATACACTTAAAGTCTCAGAATTGTTACCAATACAGTGAGCCTGCCATCTGTCTCACTTAATGAACAGAATGATCCTGATTGAGAGGAATTTGTCTTCATTAGAACAAGCCAAAATACATGCTGCAATGCTGAGGGAAACTGTCATTCTTTTCTAAATTGAGACAAAAAAAATAGTACCAATCAATCTGTACATGTTGGGACGAAAAAAATTGGAGAATATAAATGGATTTGAATGTTAATGGCTGTGTTCTCCAATACAGTAGAACATATTGGCCAACATTTTTGTAGGAAGCCTTGAGCAATAATTCCTTTATTTTTGCAACACATACATTCAGGAAGGTGTTAGGTGAGTCCCAGATCAGCCAGCTACATAGGAAATAAGTGCTGGCTTTCTAAATAAACTTGGATAGTTTTCTTAAGCTTAACTGTAGCATGCAATTTCAGGAAATGACTAGGTTTGTACTGCAAAACAGAACTTGCTGACAGTCTTGAAACCTCAGAGCAGATTGTCAGTTGGTATAAACTGTTCTGGTGGCGTTAATAAGTCATACTGTAACAACTTAAAACAGCTGAAGGTCTGTCTTTCCAACTTTCAGGCTTTTTTCATTTCCCCAAGTTTCTGCTTAATTCAAGGTTTACAGAGAATCAGATGTGTAACGGCAGTTAAACTGGTAGCAAAACTGGAGGTGTGACTGCAGGAATATGGCAGGCACTACATGTTCACTCAGGACAGAGCCAGCTACTATCAGTTTTGTAAAAGAGCAGCTGATGTCTTCAGGACCTGAAAACAGGAACTATATCGAGAACTGAAGAAATTTTTGCCTGGCACAGTGATGTAGAGTGATTATATATTACAGTTTCCAGTGTCACTGGAGGAATTATTGGTTGGGCTGATGTCCCCAGCTCTTTCCTATCTATAGAGATTTTTTACATAAAAATTGAAATAAGTAAATATTTTGAAGTTCGATTATGATCTGAAGGAACTCTCTAAAATGAAACAGTTCATAGCCTGAATTTGCTGAAGGGGTTTTTTTTAGTGCTAGGATATGACATTAACTACCATAAATAATTTCTGGTAGAGTTCTACCAGTTAAAACTGTGGGAATTACGCCTGAGTTTATTTAACACCTGATTTCTTTCAGTAGTGCAGATGATGGTATTAAGAAGATGGTATTTACCATATATTAATAAGGATAATAGAGTTGGAAGCTAGGGGTATGGCTGCTGGTTAGCACGTGACAAGACTACCTTTACTTGTTTAAAACCTGGACCACTCAAAAGCCTGTAGTCCTGCCCCCAAAACGGCAGATTTTTTCCCAAACGGCTGGTGGCTTGTCTCTTTCAAACTCCTTTGAGCGTAGGCTTTGTTTGCAGCTGCTGTGCAGGGGTCTGCTCCATGCTGGGATCTTGAGCGTCACCTCTCCATACAGTTGTCCACATCTCAGGCATTGCAACACCATTGGTACCTCCGAGTGCCACTTTGGCAGGTGCAGCCTTTTTCCCAACGCCAGCTGCAATGTGCTTCTCTGCACCCAGCTGCCTGCCCATCTTTCACATGGGGATTATCTGGTTGAAAAAGCTAACCCAGCAATCCATCAAGTTCCTTTAACAGACTTTGACAGTGGCAAACAAAAATTGATGTCCCAAACTAATTGGCTTGCCTCCTTCCAGAATCAGCTTCATCTAGCTTAATTATAACAAATTAGAACCTGGGAGCTCTTTTTATACACTGAAGAAGTTTCTTTTCAAGTTGGGAAATGTTCCTTCCATGTACAGCTCCCACATCTGCAGGACATTTTTCGCAAACAAATTCAGCTCTTACCCGCTACGCCGAGCATTTTGACAGAAACCTGTTCTTTAGTGCCCGACACAGCGATGGGGCCGTGTCGTTGCCTGCCAGAATAGCGCTTTTACAGCAGGGTGGCTGGGTTGGACGCTGAGGTCATGTCAGAGATTTGATGGGTTAGGGCTGCATAGGGTGAAGGGTGCCCTTGTCAATGCAACCTTGGAGAAGTGGTGTCTCTCTCTCTCCTCTCTGTCCAGGGAGCTGACTGTAGCTGGAGATCAGCCTGAAAGATTCATTAATTTGCAGAGGGTTCATGAGCAAACTAAGATATGTGTTATGGACAATCAGGGAGTTCAGATCTGTGAAAATGAGCACATAAAGAAGATATTTCCTATTGAGATTACTCCTGCAGGGTTTGCTCCTTGGAGCTACGTCTGCACCGCATGGTGGTGTGCTTACAGCATGTCTGAGCAGCCCTGATCACCAACAGCACTCTGCTGCGCTGTAAGGGGGCACCAGGCTCCCCAGGACCCTAAATAATTATGTAGCAACTAAGGACACAAATCTAGCCTGTACTGCTTGCTGCTTGACAACTGCATATAAGATGTGCCATTTTCCCCAGGTTGATTGGCAACTGCTGATAAATGATGGTTTCTTGCCATAATTTCCATTTCCTTCACATAAGTCATAGTTTGAATGTTTCTCTTTGATTTTAAACAAATTAAACATCTGGATTTAATTCCTGCCTCCATGTGCATCCCTGCTGGTTGGTGCCACAGCACAGTCCTGGGTGTGACAGCTTTGTGGAATAGCTGCTCTTGCATAGCCTATTGCCTCTCAAAACCAGCAACAGACCCTGAAGATAGTCTCACTAAACAGCAGCCGTGCATAAACAATACCAGGAAGGGAAAAAAGATTCTCCTAGTTTTGCTGATCCCCCAAGGACCCAGTATCACTTCTTTAAGCTTTCTGTCCCAGTTTCCTATTTATTTCACACCAGCCATGCATTTCACACAAGCATGCTTTCAAAACACTCCTGTAAGCCAGTGCCAAGCAGACTCGCTGAAGCTGAATTGTAAGTTGGCTGAATGCAACTCCAAGAGTAATCAAATTTCTCTTTTTCCACAACATTGCGTTCCTGCCTAATTAGTAGAGCATCATATACGTGGAAGGCTTACAGTGTTTCCTAGCACGTGACATATTTGGAATGAGAACTGTGTTACACACCAGCAAACAAGTCAGCTCCCCATGTTTTTCAATAAAACGTCACTAGGGTGTACTTACCCTGCTTCGTCTGTGTAGCCAGAACCACAGTGGCAAGCAGGTAGAGAGTCCCAAGTGCTGGGGCCAACCACCTGTTTAAACAACCTTGGTTTGATATAAATAATCCACACTGCAATATGTTGCTTTTCTTAGCAAATAAAGCTGCCTGGCTTATAGGTTGCAGCCAGATCCTCAGGTCTGTGATAACCAGTAACCTTCTGTGACACTCGTACGCATATATATTCACACTCATGTTTTGGTTTCTAAAGGCCCTATAATTCAAATAAGTCTCTTTGCCCTGAAGCTTAGATGAGGGGCTGTATCTGGACTGAGGTAGGAAGTATCCCCTGGAGTGTTTGGAAACCAAAATAACAACTATGGAGACCATTGCCTGCCCATGGGAGCACCCCCAGGACCCCCGTCCTGGTGCCAGCAGTGTTTGACAGCTCTGGAGGAAACCCAGAGGAGCCCAGAGCTCCAAGAGGAGCAGGATGGTCTGGCTGCCACTGCCAGGTCCCACCCCGGTGCCCTGTGACCTGCAGCAGCCTGCTGGGGAACAGCCCTGAAAGACCTCATCGGGGACCTCCCCTGATTTGCTCAGGAGCTGCATTTAAGTGCGTTTAAACCCAGGCCTTGGGCCGTGGTCCTCACCTGAGCTGTGCTGTGGCCATGTCTGTGCCTGGCCAGGGACCTCCCTGACCCCAACTCACCATCATCGCTTCCCGGCTCCACCTCGGAGCTGCCTCATCACCACCACCTTTGCTGGTGGTCTCTGGATGGTGGCTGCTCTTCTCATTGGGCACAGGGTGACAGGGTCCCCATCGGTACAGGCAGGGTCCTGCCAGTCTGGCCATCACCTGCGGCTCTCAGCTCACCACCTCTGAATGAGCATTCCCCTCCCGTCGCCCCCAGGAAAGGCTCAGATAACACCTTTGTCCTGGCCCCATCTCTTCCGTCCTTCCACTCCTTTCCCTGTGGGCTGAGAAGTGGAGGATCCAAATTTTTCCTATATAAAGTATCCTCCACTGACAACTTAAAATAACCTCCCTTTTGCATCCCTTTACTGTAAGGTAAAGTGATCAAAATGAAATAGCTGTAATAGAGATTGTGTTTACTAGGGAAGCAAGACCCATGGCATAGAGTCCAATTGCTGATTTATGGCTTGCCAGGGAGTTTTCCAAATCTGCGAGAAGACTTTTCATGCTGGATTTTATCTAGGATTACAGAGTCTTTGGGCTTTTTTCCTCAAGGAAGCAAATACAAAAAGCTGTGCTCAACAAATGCGTTTCTTATGTCCTTTTGATGATGAAATATTAAATTTATGCACTCTGATAAAGATGGTTTTATTCAAATTAAGACTCCACCTTGTTAAGGTAAACTGTGTGTTTGGGGAAGTATTAGACTCAAATACATAGTTAATATATATATATGATTTGAAAGACACTCCTACTAATCTGCCCAGTTAGTAAGAAATTAAACTTGTGGCTATTCTTAACCATCAAATCTATTTCACATCACAATAATCAAAAAGGAAAAACAAGCCTGGAGACACTAGCCCTGTGAAGGAAGAGAGAGTTGGGAAAAAGAATAAATCAGACTTACAAAAGGCAGAACGCTAAAACCAAAACTGATAGACAGTGGAAAGCAAACTAAAAAAAAAAAAGAAAGAAAGGAAAAGAACTGTGATTTTATTTTTAACATCATCATGTAGTAATATGCTTAAAATGATTATTTACTAGAATGAAGAGCACCACAATATACGTGCACAGAGATACGTATCTTTGTCATTGCTTTGGTAATAGTGTAGGGTTTTTTAAAAGCTCAACTAGTTTTACAGCCTGTCTTTCACCACTGAAATGTAATATGCCAAGGAATATGATGTACAGAGGTCTATTAAAAGCAAGGTTTGACTGCTGTTCTGCTGTGCGTGTTGTGCCACCTCATGGTTAGTGGCAGTAATACCACACTCTTTAAGAGTGCTGTTTCAAAAATACAGCAAAGGAAAAGGAGTAGCACATCTCGTTTATGGTACATATTGCTGAAATGTCACAAGTCCCACTGGGTTCAGTCATTGCAGAGTGCTAAGATAAAGCCTGTGGATTATATACAATATATAAGGACAAAGCACTGCAAAACAGATCTACAGTTGACTTTGCTGTTTTACTGCAAATACATTGCTAACATAACATGTCATCCAAACCTGAGCCGGTGCTGGCCCATAAACAACTCTTCCTGTGGAGCGACATTCCCATGCTTACTTGTTTCAGTCGGTTGCCATTAACTGGAAGCACATAGTGTTACCCCTCCGGGAAGTGACATCTCTTTGCTTCCCTCACTTCAGTAACAAGAAATATTATTTACTTACAGCTAGTTAACTAACATGGAATTTCAATCCTGGATGGGTATAATATGCACCCAATTATCAGACTTGGATTTTACCGTGGCCTAAAAGTCTTAAAGTAAAAAAGAAATCCAAAACCTCAGGAGGATGTCATTTTCACTTGAGTCAGGAGTCTGTAAGATACTCTAGCAGACACTGGATTACATTTTTACATTAGGATAAATTATACAATGAAATAGAAATGGAAGCTGGGTGAATCGATGAGACCTGGAGCACACAGCCAGTTAGCTGATGCCTCGAGTTTCAGCCACACTAAAGTCACTTTGGAGAAAATGTTTGTTAAAACCAATGGGTTGGACTCAGGTGGCTCATGTATGAGTAGAAATAGATTAATCTCACTTAAGTTTTAGGCATTTTAATATGAAATATCTAAATTTAGGAGTCCAGTCACCTGATGTTATCAAAAGCGTGGTAGGAAGGGAACTGTGTATCTCTTGCTCCTGTATGGGGTTTGTGGTAATCAAGCTCTTAATTTGGGCATCTCAGTCCCACCCAGATTTAGGCCAGAGGAATGTAAAACAAATCTACTTCCAAATCCTGTGGTTTTGCTTTCCTGATTTTTCAATGAACCATACTCAGCTTCAGACAGTTCAGAGTATGGTCGGCTACTGCATATCTGAGGAAATCTAGATAAAGCAAAGACATATTAAAAGCAAAAACATTTATTAATTAGGCACACACATGGCATCTTAAGAAGTGGCAATGAGGTGCCAAAAAGTTAGGTCTCTAGGGTTTTTTCTATGACCTGGTTAACACACAAACCAACTAACCCATCCAGGACACACGAGAAATGACTATGCATAGTCTAAAACTCTTCTGAAGGGTACTACAGCCTTTCCATCATGACAGAGGGTAAAGTAACTTGGTTTATCTCTCAGCAAGAGACTTGTAGGTTAACTTTGTAAAAGTGAATGTGAAAGTCAGGCACCATTTGCATTTTGAATATTCAGATTCTCTTATTAATGTAGCTGTTTGCAAAAAAAAGGGCTGTGCCCTTGTTTTGATGCAATCTAATTCAGAGATAATAAAATACTTTTGTTTTGTATGTCTAGAAAGGCTACAGGAATGCACTTGCTGGAGCAGTAATCTGCAGTTCAAAATTACTGATGCATTTCTCTGACTTGCCAGAAAGTTCGTATTCCCAAAGGAGGATTTACCATGCAAATAAATTAAAATGCCAGTCTCACCAGAAAAAATACTAGTTATTTCCTGTTCAGAAGTAATTGTTTATTACAGCAAACTAAAATACTTTTATTGGTAACTATGCCAGCTTTTAAACCTACAATGCTGAAATACCTAATCACCCTGAAACCTTTTTCTGGAGATCGTTTAAACAAGGAGATCGTTTAAACAAGGAGATCATGTGTGGAGCAAATGCAACATTGGAGTCAAGAGTTCTCTGGGAAGTAAAAAAAAGCCAGAAATTGTGCATTACTCCTGTACTTCCAGTTTCTGGTGGTAATTTGGCCAGCCATGAATAATGCATTACAAGACCAGCTTCCTACCTTTTGAGATTCATTCTGTTCATCCAGCATAACTCTTAAGACTCTCAGCCTGCTCTGTGTGACATATAATTTTGCATAACATTGGTCAGAATGTTGGAGGTGGGGGCTCCTTCATAAATAGAGTTTCTGCTTCCAAATTACCTAGAGATGACTTCCTGGAGCTGGCTGGAATAGACACTCCAAAAGCTGCCTTCTGAAAACATTCACGTCCTCTGTAATGACATTTGAAATGACTGACGAAAACATGCTTGGGCCAGCGCATTAGTAACTAATGGTGTGTAGATATGTCTTTGTCCTCCTGGAGAAGAATGAGGACTCAGCTTCCTCACTAGATGTGGCTACTTGCTTTACTTTAACAAAGCTATTACTCTGCGGTCCAAGCCTTACTGGAAAACAGAGAAGAAAATGCAGCCCTTTTCCCTTTGTGCTAGGAAATTGCAAGGCATTCTGCTAGCTGTATTTGCTACAAAAGCTTTAAGGAAACAGAAGACACTCTGGGATTTCTCTGCAGAAGCAACACTGCCTGCCTGACACCTCAACCTAATGGCCCAAATTGCATTGTGGCTGTGACGTGGAGCCCCACCGTGGGACTTGGACTGTAATATTTAATCTCTTAGTACCACACTCTTCTGTGAAATGAGAATAATAATAGCTATTGCTATAGTAATAGCAATACAATAACTAAGAGTAATACAACAGCTAATAGTAATAGCACTTTCCCACAGAAACAGGATTTTATTCAGATTTTAGTTCTTTTATTTCGTGGAGCCGCTGACTACAGAGTAGAATGTTGGTATGGCAGCCATACTAGTAGTTCCCAGGTCTCCTTCTAAGATTCAGTTTCCATTGACTCCAGATGGGAATTATCAAGTAGTTGCAAAGGCAAAGGACCAAGGCTGTACCTTCTTCGGAAAGCAAACCTGTGCTGGCACCAAACTCCTTCTCCCTTCCCTGACGAGAGGGGGGAGCTGGGGTCAGCCCGCAGATGCGGTTGGTAAAGATCAGGGCACAGCAGCTGCTCAGGCTCTGTATTGCCTCATACTCTGATGTAGGACAGGGCCTCAAGCACCAACCCTTGACCACTGTTGCTGTGGCATTGTCACTAACCCCTTGGCATGACTCTCAGCAAGGCCAGCTTGAAGTCCCAGCAAGGCTGGCCCATACTGGGAGAAAACATGGCCCAGGAACTGTTGCCAGCAGTCAGTATGGATGGGTACACCCTGCTTTGGGTTTTAGCAGCATGTGAATGAGCTGCACTGGGCCCCTTGAGCAAAAAGTTAGAGCACAGGCCCTGGCCCACTTTTTATCTTCTGTACTGAGGTAACCACAGTGATGGCTCTCCCCAACTCATTCCACATGCTGTATGTCACATATGTACACAGAGGGGTGGGCACATAGGGGTACCACCTACCACTTTGCAAGGGTTCGGTGCCTGGAGCACACACTAACCTCAACACCAGATCCCAGGGCAGGGGCAGGAGGCTCACAACATCCCCAGGACTCCTCTTCCTTCATCTTGGATGGACAGGACACCACGAGAAGATCTCTGTATGGGGTGGGGATTGAATTTTGGCTACACTTGAGCTCAGAGTGGGTGGAAAGCTCAGGCTGTAAGGTCTCCTTTGCCTTCTCTTGAGCTCTGTATTTTCTTCACTTTATGAACATGGACATTGGGGGGATAAAATGAGGTGTGAGGTGAGATATGAATAAAGCTCTGAGCACGGGTACATTTGCAAAGGAAAGTAATAGGGAAGTCAATGCCAAAACCATTCTCTAAATCATGACGTGTAACTGAAGAGTTATAAAAGCTCTACCTCTGTTAAGGAAAACCAAGGTATGGACAAAAAGGAGGAAATTATATGGCATGCGACACAAATCATCGAAAATAGTATAAAAGACGAGGATTTTGAAAGGTGCATCAAAGAAGAAAACATAAGAATGGGAATATTCCATATTCGGAGAGAAAAGGTAATTTGAAAAAGAGATGCCAGTCATGGAGAGACTAACTGCGTGAGGAGCAAACACAAGAGAAGAGAAAGAGCTATGCAGGAAACCAACAGAGCGTGAGATTCTTCCCTTACATTTAGGTTTTTGATGGCTTTTTGCAAGGCATGCCATGGGGTGTGCTGTTTGACGGTGAAGTTGCCCACTTTTATAAAGAAGAAAGTATTTGTCCTTTTTTAAGTGTGAGGATTATATATAAAGGATTGTGCCACCTTCTTCACACACAGCTTTAATGGGTGTTCTTTACAGACAAATTAAAGGACTTAAGTTATTAGGAGCTATACATGAACGCATATTGCTGCAGGGCATGGGGGTTTCTTTTTCATTTTCAGCTGGATAAACCAATTAACCGTAGCCAAGTTCAGGAACTAAAAATAACATGTTGTCATTTACAGGACTGGGTTTTATCTATGTCTCTTTTCCCTCAGGGGAAAAGTGAGAGACTTTTAAAAAAAAAAACAAACCACAAACCACAAACCCCTCCATGGAATAGGTTAAGAGACTAGAGCAGAAATGTATTATTCTTCAATGTAGTCAAAAGTACTACTGAACACTTAAAGCAGTTTAAAAACAGAGTCAGGAAATCTGACACAGTCCTATAGGGATTGACCTGAAAATTGGTTGCATGCTTCACAACTGCGAAGTTGCACACTTTAATCTCACCTTTTTCCCCCCAAGAGAGGTGAAATCTTTGCTGTGTGGCACCAGTGACTTCCCCTCCATGCAGCTCAGCGGGTTGACCGATGTGGCACCTGCACAGGCACAGGGTCAGATGCCACCTTTCTTCACAGAAAGCACTATGGCACGATGGAGCCTGGTGCAGTGAAATAGTGCCTCGCTCATCAGGGTGGTACCTCCCCACCACCACTTTTTCCCTCAAGGGGCTTGAAGAGGCCCACAGAATTGGTGCTACGTAACGGGCTCCCTGCAGCAGGGGGACTATTCTGGCATTTTGCTGGTGGCAGCAGGTTATTAGCACTCATGGTCAAATGGTAGCTACTCACTGAACACTGAATCATAGAATCATAGAATCCTAGGTTGGAAGGGAGCTCAAGGATCATCTGGTCCAACCTTTCCAGGTATTAGCACAGTCTAGGCAAGATGGCCCAGAACCCCCTCCAGCTGCATCTTAAAAGTGTCCAATGTGGCAGAGTCAGCCACTTCCCTGGGGACATTATTCCAATGGTTGACTGTTCTCATTGGGAAAAATTTCTCTTTCATGTCCAATTGGAATCTCCCCGAGAGCAACTTGTATACTTGTATCCATTGCCATTTTCTCCCTGTCCTGATCCGTAAGGCCGAGACGAAATCATCTCTCAGGACCTCCACCTTTCAGACACTGCAGCAGGCAGGCAGGCAGATGACTGAAAGCCACAAGTACTTGTTCAAATCAAGAGTCAACTGGGAAGTCCAATGCCTGAAGTAACTCACAGTGTTAACTGACTGCAACTGCCATGTCTTGCTTCAGCTCGCATCCAGGACCTAAGGGCTAGTTTCTTTTATGTCACTGATGTATTCCTTCTCATTTCCATATGTTTGCTGTCCCAGCAAATCCCAGCACGCTTGTTACTGTACAAACATATAACAGCTTCCAGCAGACAGAAAGCACAGTAGGTAGGAAGGCAAACGGAGGCAGAGGGAGGCCAGCAGCTCACCACCAGCTAGGTGGCAGGTCTGGATGAAGCTGACCCAGGCTGGGCTTCTTCCCACATCACCTTGCAACCCTGCTTCTGCCCAGGAAGGGCTGTGGGCTCTCTTCGCCCGCACAGGAGGGAAAGGGGCAACGCTAAGGAGTAGATCAGCCTACTTTAGGGTAGTGAAGCAGGGCATCAAGGTGGCCAGCTGGGATGCTGACCCAGGGGAGTCCCTCCCTGCACTGCCTGATGTTCACACCAGTGGACATGGCTTCCTCCTCCATCGAAACTCCTTGCCGTCACATTCTCCCACTCACCCTGGCACCGTAGACCATGATGTTCACCACACTGAGATTTAGGCTCCAGGCTGCTCTATTGTCCAGCAGTTGAGCAAGGGCCCCATCTTCAGGTGGAGATTTCTGCAGCTCACTGAGGAAATGAGGTTAAGTGGCCTGAATGCATTGGGAAGGACACGGCCTGGCTGCTGTCACTTGGCCCGTGTTATTTATCACACCAAAGCAGTCTGAAGTTTAGTTATAATGATCAAAATAGAGCTGTTGTGGACAAAATAGGAAAGAAGATTGGGCCATCATCAGAAATGTCTAGAAAGCATCACCTTCTTCTACTGGAAATTTTCATAGGCAAATTTCCATAGTTAATGGTATCAAATGAAAATGCTTTGCAGATGCATAATATACCAAGGCTCAGTGAATCTCAGAACAGCAGATGGCTTATATACATCTGAGGAGTTTTTTAATATAAAACAAATAAATGAAGATTGGAGAGGAGTGTCAGTCACGCATCTAGTTGGATGTTTAATCAGGCAGATGAGACATCCCAAATTTTAATTGCCTCTATTTCTTAGTGCTCCAGCCTAATTTCAAATTGCATAAATGAAGCTCTTTAATTTTTCTTGTCTAGTTTGAAGTCTTGGTATCTAGATTATAATTTATCTGTAAGTTCTACAGGACACAGAGAACAAGACAACTACCAAAAATCCTACTACTCATGAAAATATGAGATCATGTTTCTTTTTAATTACTTCTCATATAATTAATCATCCATCTGTCTGGATTATGATCTTCAATATTATAGTCATGAGTTTAAAAACATGCAATGAATTCATGGCAAGCTTAGCAGGAAATAAGCTGTGCTAAAGGAAAAAAAATGATGTGTGGCAGTGATTTAGAGGCTGCAGCAAAGTCTGTAAGAAAAATATCAGTTTACCCCTTCATTTACCATACAGGGTCATCTGTCTTGTAACTAAGCACTGAGTAGGACGATCAAGCTCTGTTCTGAAGACAGCTTTTTTTTTTTTTTTTTTTTACAGGATTTTTTTTTTTCTTCCCACAGTAAACCCGATCCCTAATGGCACTGCATAAACATGCTTCCACTCCTCAACCTGGAGACAACTGATCCCAGGAGAGATCTGCTTCATGTCACCCACTGCACCAAAGAGGCTAATGTCAGGGAATTCAAAATACACACCGGCTTTGTCAGTGATGCCACTGCATGGATGAACATTCAACTCCAGTGAGTGCACAGGAGGTTTATCCTGGTCACCACCATCCCTCTTGGACCATGCAGCTCTAGGGTGGCAGTAAGGTAGCACGTCCGCTGCTAGGAGAGATACCAACAGGGCAGAGGATGGGGCTGATGTCACGTCTGCAAGCTTGGCTCTTTGCATCTTCATAGATGATGGGGATATGGACAGCAAACTGAACAGGTGAGCAGGAGAGGAAGCACTGCTACCCTAACAAGGTCCCAAGCAGCAGAAGAGAAAAAAAATCCCATTTATTCAGACAACAAGATGTAACTTCTAAATAAAAATAATTTCATTGTGCTACCTAGGTATTAATTTTATCTCTTATGAAGAACGAAGGAAGACAGAACATTATTTGGCACCTTAGGACCTTTCTGAATACCACTTTAAGTCCTTGGTAAACAGCACAAATACATGGCAGTTTTGTGCACCTGTCTGTGCTCACTGGTGTGGCAGTGCAGAGTACGAGCCTTTAGGAATGCAAAACTCTCCTACATTGTTTAAGTGTGAGGTGAGACACGAACAGATTGGGTGTGATCTGTGAAACCCTGACTTGCCAAACCTCACCTGCCACGTGACTTGTATTTTTCTCCCATGCAGTCCTGTGGCCTGACTGCTACAGGCAGCCAAGCCACAGAAGGCGGCATCACTGGGGTTAGCACCAAAACCCCAGTGTGACCACCGCCATCTACGCTGAGCCTTTGCAGGAACAGTTGCCAAAAGGGTAGCTCATTGTAAAATAGCCCGGATTCTACTATCAAAATGCTCAAGTGAGGAATTTGGGGAAAAAAAAAAAAAGATGCCCAGCAAGCCCTGGACAGGTGTTATTGTCTGGATTGGCATTCCCCACATCACCTGATGCGATGTGATTCAGCTTCTCTTAAAATAAAATCTATGTATAAAGATACATTTTCACCTGTGACATAACTTCTCCCTACTTGCTGCAGTAAGGTGCAGCTAAAAGCCACAGTATCTCCACAGCACGAGTTTCACTTCTCTTCTGGTTAAAACAGTTGGAAATGAGATTAATTCATTTCATGTGTCTCAGACCCCTTGGGTGTGGAAAATAGAGAGGAAACCGCTGACTGACTCTGAACAGCTTTCTTAGGGAAGGCTTGCAAAGGCAACCAAGGGAGGGCAAGAGCATCGTAGTTAAGAATAAAAGGACATGAAAGACATTTATGTTAAAGTACTGGCTGCTGTTGTGGTTTAACCTGGCAGGCAGCTGAACACCATGCAGCTGCTCACTCACTCCTCCCCTCCCAGTGGGATAGGGGAGAGAATTGGGAAAAAAACCAAAACCCATGGACTGAGATAAAGACAGTTTAATAGAACAGCAGATGAAAAGAAAAAAAAAAATATATACAAAACAAGGATGCACAATGCAATTGCCCACCACCTGCTGACCAATGCCCAGCCAGCCCCTGAGCAGCGACCGCTGCCCCCCAGCCAGCTCCCCCCAGTTTGTATACTGAGCATGATATCATGGCCAGTTGGGGTCAGCTGTCCTGGCTGTGCCCCCTCCCAGCTTCTTGTGCACCTGGCAGAGCAGGGGAAGCTGAAAAGTCCTTGACTGGTCTAGGCGCTACTTAGCAACAACTAAACCATCAGTGTGTTATCAGCATTCTTCTAGTACTGAATCTAAACCACAGCACTATGCCAGCTACTAGGAAGAAAACTAACCCTGTCCCAGCCGAAACCAGGACACTGCCTAACCATAGCTCAGGCTAGGACGGCTTGAGCTGCAGCTTCAGATGGCACAGGCTGCTGCTTCTGCTGCTTGCTGCTTCCTTGCCAGCATCTCCCCCCAGTGCGGTGCAGCAGGCTGGACTCCAGCTAGCACATCCACTGGTGCTTCAGGGCCAGGGAGATACTGGGCTTCTCTAAGTAGGACTAATTTGGGACCACTGTGGCAGCTGTTGCTGGAAGAAGTAGTGACTGCTGCCTGGAAGTTATGGTATGGTAACTAAGCTCCCTGAGGAGCTGCAAAATAGCATGGGCAGCAAGAACCAAAGCTGGAAAACTACAGGGATGTGTTCGATCTCATTCTTGGGAGAGATGAGAAACCTGAAGCAAAGTGTAAGAGGCTAGGGATGAATTTTCTGTTTCTAGTAAGAGGAAAATGTTGGTTTTAGTTTAGTAGTATAAAGAACAAACAAAACTGTTGTGGGTATAGCTCCAGAGACAAAAGATTTACTCGTACTCTCAGCTGAAAGGGTGGGCTGAGCTGCTTCTCACAAATATTAATGAGAATAATCAGTACAAATTCCTCAAATTAAGGCAAAATGGGTAATGAGGTTCTTCAGGTTTCTCTCTTTTCCTCTGGAAGTACAAGACATGGTTAGATCTGCGTTGAGAGGCTGCAAGTGGCCTCCATCAAACTCCATCAGTGGTACAATGGTATAACTGCTAGAGATTAATTTGGAAACCTAGAAGGACTGCAAGAACTCCATCCAGGGTGACAATGGGCCTGGCCAAAATCTTTGGAGTACTTCCATTCTGCCAGGGACTCTTTGGAAAAATCTCAGAACTTGTCTCTAAACTATGCATTGCACTTTGCGTATCCTCTGTAACACTAACATTATTATTAATTAAATGTAATCATAGTATTAAAAATTAGTAATCAATAATAATAATTGAGTAATTAGTCACAATAATATGTCTCATTGCCTTTTGAAAAAGCAGGCCCTTAGGAGTTAGCCCAGTGTGAGAGCTGCTGAGTAAATCCCCAGGAAGTAGTGGTATGTGAAGTTCAAACTTCCTGCTCCGCAGTTGAATTCAGGAGATTACGACCTGTTTACATTGCTGCATCAGGAAGGTCACAGGGAGAAACTAATTTTTTAATTAGTCCTAGCTAGAAAACTGGGAGTTTAGGCTCTCTGGTTTTGCTGATCTACTCTTCAGGAAAACAGTAAGAAACTCCACACATACAAAATCAGCTCTCGGACTTAGTAACTGCAGAACAGAGGGAAACACCTTCCAGCCTAGACCACCACAGGTGGCTTGGGAGGTATGTAGTCCCAGGCTAAAAGTACTCAACCCAATTGCTTTGACGACCAGAAGCACCAATTGCTAGAATTTACTCCCTTCAGCCTTTCTGTTTGCTTGCTTTTTGCTTTTTATTTCCAGAAAGCTTGTTTGTGAGGGGTGTTTGTTCACTACATTTCTGAGAATCACAAAGAAGAGAATTTGGGGGGTTTTGCTTAAGTTTGGACCAAATGCCTTGTTCCAATGCTCTCTCAAGTAGCAACAGCTATTTTTAGATGGTCTGGACTTTTTTTGGTTATATAAGAACTCACTGAGAAGGCTGGCTCTTAAAACATACTGCTTACACTATGAAACAGATATAAACATTATGAGTAAGTGATGAAAGCTGGAATAGTATCCTGATCAACAGGTGGCCCCAGGCAGGACATTCCTCACTATTCGCCCTATAAATAAGCACTGGATTGGGAAAAAGGCCTGCCCTGGGGAAAGACACGAGGCTAACAAGGGAAGGTAATCAATCCTCTCACAGTACCTGTCAATCTGCCTCCCGTGTAAGTGCTCAAACCAAAATAATTTGAACAGGCATTTAGAAACCTTAATGGGACTTGAATGCTAGCCAACTCCCATAGCTTTTCTGACACCACCACCATCAGATACATATAAGCAAACTCCACAGAAGAAAAAAAAAAAAAACACAGATAAAATAAAAAATTAATTAATGTGATAAAAGTGACTGTGAAATCTCCTTGTGTACACTCTTGCGCCTCAAACCCAAATGTACTTGAGTTATGCATTGGCGTGCAGTTTTCAGCTGCCTGATCACACACGCACAGCGATTTCTCCCCCCGCAGGACTCCTGCCTCATCAGGGCAACGCAGGGATAACACACAACTGGGAAACTATTCATTATTGCTCCTCCTCCTGGTTGTTCCAACTGTCCCCATACTTCCCTCACTGTTCCAAGAAAAAAACCACCACGTCCCTAACAGGCCACTAATTTCTATGGAAATCTGCCCAGAAATACAGTAGTCTAGCTTTCAGTATCTTTTTGCTGAGTGGCATCCACAGCAATGAAGAAGCTGGCACTGATGAAGTGAAAAAAGTTGAAAATCAGCCTAAAAATAAACTAGAGAGCACTGAAGTGGGAATAGGGTCATGGTCTCCTCAGACACTAATCTCCGCTTTGGATTCAATACCTTGCTAGGGAACTTTGCATAGCTGGTCAGCCCTAAGCGGTGGGGGTTTGGGTGGGTTGGTTTGGGTTTTTTTCCCCCCACAAAGCAGTTTGTGGGTTAGGCTCTTCATCTTACTCTTTACCTCTTCCCTGTAATTTCTTTACCCGAGGGATTCAAACTGGTCTTTCCTACCTCCCATGCAAAGGTTTTGTAAACTCAGGTTCTCAGTTCTTCCCATCTAAGCTGCCCTGTTTTGCATGAGCTAGTTTCATATTTACAGAAAACGGAACCAAGACAGATTCTGTAGCTACAGGGGAGTAACAACCACCTGAAAATAGGGATGTCATTCCCATCACCTCCAGCTAATGTTTTAAATATTCGCTGGAATCAAGATTTAATCCCAGCTGAATTAATTCTATGCTCATGTACTCTGTTTCTCTCCTGCAATCCTGCCAAGGCCTTTGCCAGTAAAATTCCAGTCTTAGTCTGCCCCCCCTTCTTCTTACCCCACATCCCAAACACTCTGGTACATAAGTAAATACAACAGTACAGCAAATATCCTATTCAACACGTAATTCTTTGAGACACCACCACACCCGAGTACAAAACTCCACAAAATACTGGTTCTTGTAGGCCATCTAGTGGTAAAAGCAGAAGAGTACAAACAAACTTTTCCCCCTGAACGATCATTTAATCTAATCTGCAAGACACACACGCTTATCTTGCTGATCAATGGATGTTTTTCCCACACAGCAGCAAGACAATTAGGCTCACAAGCCATACCCTGAACAAACTGAGTACGGCCATGGGCTCCTTTTCTTCTCTCTCCAGAATTAATCCTAAAAACTTTGTTAGAAGTTCTGCCTGAGCAATGAAAAACCGTAAATCACTTAGAGCAAAGAGGTCTACTGAAACTTTAACACAAATTTTTAAACCCTCTGTTGGGTGAGTGCTAGCCAGTTCTGGGTTCCTATAGCTTGCTTCTGACTGGAAGATAACTCAATGGAAGATGTTGGGTATTACAAGGCACAGGCAGAAGTCTTCATTTCACTGAACATTACAGACAGCAGTTGCTTTGCTTGCAGCTCTCAGAGCCCTGAGAGCACCCACCAGTTCTGCAACCCCTTCCCACCTTCGCAGGGGTTTGGCTGCCCATGCACAAGCGAGCTCTGACGCCCGCACCTGGGATGAGCCTGCTGTGAAAAGGTTGCATGTGTGAGCTGCAAGCAGCCTTGTTGAAAGCTTCTTCCCCGTGGCTCAGCAGCTGCATTTAAGAGTGTTTAAGCTCAGGCCCTGGGTCCCTGCCTAAGCTGTCCTGTAGGTATGTCTGGGCCGGGCCACGGATCTCACATACCCGACCCTGACTTGCTGACATGACCACACCAAGCAGGCAGAGGTTACAGAAGCCTCCTGATTTCTGACTGTTACAGACGGAAATAAAAAGACAAAGACCATTAATGCTTTATCCATGGTATCTAAAAAAGAACAAAAATACTCGTCAGCTTGAATAAAAGTTTATTTCATGTATCATAGAAAAAATGTGGATACAATCAAATAAGGGTTTACAAGATAAAGGATAAAAAGGAAAGACACATACAAATTTGTAATAAATACACTGCGCTCTGATCATATGACACACAATATTCCTTATAGTCACACACTTAGGAACTAATCACTACCATTCCGGTTAGCAGACATTTCACTTGCAAGATTGATCCCTTTTTTTAAGGCTAAATCCTGCCCTCCTTACTTAGGCAAATTCTGAGAGCTATTCCAAAGAACTCAGCCTGAAAAAGAAGTAGAAGACTGGACTTGGTTTGTTAAGTATCTTAGCTGCTATGTTCATACGCACCTGTAGAGCGTAATTCTCTTTTTACACTTAAGTTCTACTCATGAGTCAGCTAATACCATTAATATAATAAAGTCACCTATATTAAAAACAAGTTCCATTTACTGAATTTGGCTGATTTGAGTGTAGAAATACTCTGCAATATCACATGTTCAAGCTTGCAATTACCTGGTAGTGTCTTTCTGGTAGTCACAGTTAATGATTCCTTATCGTTTTTTTAACTAATGCATTTCACATTCTCTTATGCAGTTGTTTCATGATTAAAAAGAAGTTAGAGAATCTTTAACTTTAAAAACCTGAGAAACGTACCAGCTTTATTCAGATATGGCACTTGAGAGTATAAGGTATTACAAAAGACTGCTGAGGTATAAACCTGAATTCTTTATAAACTCCAAATCCCTATTGATGTTAACAGAGTTTGGAAGCTGTGCAATAGAGGAGAGTTTGATTGTCTCATCTTAGTTCCTTTTTGGACACCACACAAAACCACTGTACAAAATTTTCACTAAGTGTGCAGCAAAGACAAAAAAAAGAAAAAAGGTATCACAGTGTATTGTATGCAACTGCTTTTATCACATTATGTCAACGGTAATAGGTTTCTCATATACATTCATCTGCTGCTTGAATTCTAGCTGCATTAAACTATCCAACAAGACGGAAAGAAACTACGGGTGTTACTAAGTTAAGGGCAAACTACCTCTTGACTCAAAGCGAGAATTCTATCCAGTAGCTACAGGAAAAGTCAGACTATGTAACGAAAAAATTAGGTTTATATTCTTTTAAATATGAAGAAATGGACGCCTGCATCTCATGTCTGTCTGCTGACTCCAGTTACTCTCAAACAAATCCTTGGAGGATATATAAAACTGATTTGTGAACAACAGAAAGTGGAATCAGCACGACCTCCAAACTTAATTATTTTACCTGATATTTGCAATGCTTAGTTTACACTGCATCCTCGTATTTTTGTAGACCTCACAAGGTACAAGCACTCCAAACAATGCTGAATGTACAAGAGAAACAGTTTCACAAATGGGATATAACGTGCTTTTTAGGCAAAAATGTCTCTCTGCTATCATGCCTCCTTACTATTTTGGTCAATTTGTCAAATGACAAAATAGTCCCTGTCAAGAACTTGTTTACATACACATATTTATGACAAACTCAAGAGTCTCATTTGTTAAATCATTTGAAAAGGATAGGATTTTACTAAGCAACATACCTAAGCCTCTAGCGTTATCATAGTCCACAACATTTTACAAAGATAACTCTCATACTTTAAAAAAAATACAGCATTTTTCCTTGTAGTAAACATGATTACTTTCAAGTTTATAAGCATAATCAAGACCTCTTCCCTGAAAAAAAAAAAGCATTTCTCTGTAGCTTACCTTAAAAGTGTGACCCAAGACAATTATTATGTTATTGAATGTAAATTTTTATAGTAATGATCCAACAGTGCAGAAGAAACACAGGATAAATCATTGTAAAAGAAAAGAACTGTTCTGGCTTTCTGTCACATGCAGCACACTTTATCAGCTCAATTACGCAATGCTGGCAAATAATTCCATTTATAAATGGCAACACTGCACCGTGTCACAATACTCAATCAAAAAAATAGATTTGCTGAAATGAAGAAAATGTTCCTGTATAAATTGGAGTGTAATTATAAATCAATTCTTTTGTTTCCTCATCTTCACTGGGGAAATGGTGCAGACTCTTCCGGGCTGTAAAACATTGTAGAAGTACATATCACTTTACTGTTATCTTCCTGTATTGGGTTTGCGCGGCAAGGTTTTGGTAGTGGGGGGGCTATAGGGGTGGCTTCTGTGAGAAGCTGCTAGAAGCTTCCCCTGTGTCTGACAGAGCCAACACCAGCTGGCTCCAAGAAGGACCCGCCACTGGCCAAGGCTGAGCCCATCAGTGACGGTGGTAGCACCTCTGGGATAAGAAGGTGGAAAAGAAACCCTGTGCAACTGCAGCTGGGAAAAGGAGTGAGAATATGTGAGGACAACAACTCTGCAGACACAGTAATTGCTGAGTGATCTCCCTGTCCTTATCTCGACCCATGAGCCTTTTGTTGTATTTTCTCTCCCCTGTCCAGCTGAGCAGGTGAGTGATAGAGCAGCTTTGGTGAGCACCTGGCGTCCAGCCAGTGTCAACCCACTACACCTCCCTGACAGTATCTTTCTTGACAAAGTAAGTTATTTTGTGTAGCATAACAGCAAATGGAATTACAGCAACTTGTATGTGAAGATACATCCTCAGCAAGCTGATTACAGCATATTTTATTACTGGGGAGGGAGAAATTTAATTGTTAATTTAAAGCCTAGACTGTACAAAAATATTTATCCATGAGATACTGGCACCATCTACCAGAGATACCAGTACATGTAATTCTGAAAGAAAGAGTATCAGCCTACTGAAAGCTTCAGTGTTAGCATGGACTGTGCTGGTGAGAACAATAAAAACTGAGTCCTTGTCTGGTTTATCATGTTGGCAAATCTACACAAGTTAAAGTTAATGATGGGTGGATATGAAAATATTTCAGTAGAATGGTTTAGTTATTAAGTGATCATATATGAGTATATTTTTGCTAGCTGAAAACTGTTTACATTTTTCACCCCATCATTTATTTTCAAAGTTAAGGATGACATTCTGCCTTATATTAGCTAAAAACATCAGTTACTCATTGCAACATTATGATATGAAGTACTCGATAGGAGCAGCTGTACACAGATTGGGGAGGTAATGAAGAATAACTCGTAATTTGGTGTATGGGATGGGGGGTAGACACATACAGTTGGCTGCTACAAGTTTGCTCTACTAGAATTGAAGGTCAACAGATCCAAAAGCTAGTGACACATCTGTGTGGTACGATGCACAAGCTCATTATATGTGTATACATACATAAAAGAACTCGCATGCACTGTGTCTCAACAGGACTTACAAGCAGAGTTGGCACTTATTTTGCCACATCTACTTGGGTAATGGCCTGAGCAAGCTTACTTCTGCCTGTAATACAGTGTGCAGACAGATACTAGAGAATGTAGCAAACAGAACTAGAAAACACGCATTCTAGTATTGGATTGCAAAAGAAAAAACAGGCTCATACTGCACTTTCTCCTATTTTCCCCTTTATTTTTGTCTTAGTCTCCCATAAATACCCTAACAAATTCTTAAAATACAGGGAGCTTACAGATACTTACAAGGAATTTGATGTGATTTTGCTACCTTTTCGCAAAGGGGAGTAGGACTACATTATGTAAAAAAGAATCTTGAACTTGTATGAAGCACAACTTCTATTTTTACACTCTCACTGACCAGGTCAGCGCAAGTTGCATTGCTTTAAATCACTGTCTGTTTTCTCCAATTACGTGACTCTTTTGATTAGAGATCAAACCTTGAAACCAAACTCAACTACGTTACTGATTATGTTCTTCATAGTCCAAACTGATCAGGTAAGACAATTTCATAAATAGCCAATTTAAAATATGACAATATTTCAGCAGAATGGTTTAGTAAGTATAAAATAAGTTTGATCCCCTCAAATACTCCTGCATTTATATCCTGCTTATTTATAGCAAATAGACCAGAAGTGTCATAAATGTTCAAAATTTCACAATTAGTTACTTCCAGCTTCTTAGGGTATAAGCAAACAAATTAGAAGCTCTGTAAAATTCAAAAACTTCTCATGCTGTCTGTAGTATATAACTGTTGGGCACCGTATTGCACCCCTCTGATACATCCATATACTGCCCAAGCAGTATTTATAATCTTGGTACATATATTTTGCAAGCAAAACTAAGAATACATTGAATTACTGTAACTCAGTTTGGAACTGAAGAAACCTCTGGAGTTATAAATGGAATATTTGTTTCATTTCATTGTCTTTGTGCAAGGGAGGCTAAAACGTGACAGCGATCATTCAAAATGGTAGAAAGCCACAGCACAAACAATGCTTTTGAGCCAGTCTACTGGAAAGAGTTTGTGGAATGCCTGGCCTTCTGATGTCACTTTTACTAAGCCATTCTATTTCTAGTATCCCTTGTGTTTTTTATAAGCCTATAAAGCTTGCAGAGTAATCTCAGAAAGCAGTAAGAGGTACTGAACTTTGACAGCTGAAAAAGGTCTGTCGCCTTCAAAGATTTTCACTAATGCTTCACTCTAAAAAATGACATTTATACATAATAAACTTTTTACCTTCATTAATGAAGAAGTCAGCTATATAATATGCTGCTCTTACAGCTGATGGGGAATGTGGAATGCCTGGTGAATTCTTCCACTCAAAAGGACTTTTCTCTGGATGCCACTGGACACCATAAATCGGATACTTGTATGCTGCAACAAACACAAAGTACATAAGAAAGGTCTATGTCTTAAGAATTCTGTGCTTAGTCTTAGCGCAAAAGAAACTCAAGGGATAAGCTACAAAAATACCTCACTTATCAACAGTTACACAAAAGCTTAAACAGCAAGGTTTAAGTCACAGTAGAACTAAAGGAAAAAAATGGATATTGTTAAAGAAGGGTCTCATTCCATGCAAGAAGATTTTTGTACATCACTTTTTTGTTTATTCATTTCAGAATTAGTTTATATAGAGACTAAAAAATAATGTTACAAGTGTATCAGCCTCAAAACCTCCTATCTACTGCTGGCATCACTAAACATACAATATTCACAGCCACACAGTATATCCCTGGCAGTTCCATGGGACAGATCCAAGTCTCAGGATCTCCTTGAAGGCCCCGTCAATCCAGGGGCAGCTCCCACCTGCTCTGTGCCAGGCCTGACACATGCAGGGGTAAGCCAGTCCTTAACTCTCTTACAGAGAACAACAGCACAGAGGCTGATGACTGTTCTGTGATAAACCGCTTGCAGGCACGGGAGATGTCTGTCATTAGCCTAATTGGGTTTTATGATGAAACCGCTAGTGTTCTCTTCTGGAGGACAGCCAGCATGCCATACAGAAGAATCCCATGGGCCAACAGCTGGGCCTTACTGTAAAGCTGCTATTAGTGCACAGATCAAGATAAACCACTCCCTAAAGAGCTAACTTGTTTCTTGAGCTGAGCAAGCCTAGTGCAAAACATACGCAACACAAGATAAGCAGGAATAAGGATCAGGAATAGTGTGGCCAGCAGGAGTAGGGAAGTGATCGTGCCCCTGTGCTCAGCACTGGTGAGGCTGCACCTGTTCAGTTTCGGGCTCCTCACTACAGGAAAGACATTGCATTGCTGGAACATGTCCAGAGGAAAGCCACAAAGCTGGTGAAGGGTCTGGAGCACAAGTCTTATGAGGAGTGGCTGAGGGAACTGGGGTTGTTTAGCCCGGAGAAGGGAAGACTGAGGGGAGACCTTAGTGCCCTCTAAAACTACCTGAAAGGAGGGTGTAGTGAGGTGGGTGTTGGTCTCTTCTCCCTGGTAACGGGTGATAGGACAAAGGGAAATGGTCTGAAGTTGCGCGAGGGCAGGTTAAGGTTGGACATTAATAAAAATTTTTTCACCAAAAAGGTTGTCAAGCATTGGAACTGGCTGCCCAGGGAAGTGGTCGAGTCCCCATCCCTGGAGGTATTTAAGAGACAGGAAGATGAGGTGCTTAGGGACATGGTTTAGTGGTGGAATGGCAGTGTTAGGTTAATGGTTGGACTTGATGATCTTAAAGGTCTTTTCCAACCAAAACGATTCTATGATTCTATAAGTAATGCAAAGGGGTTTAGGAGGAGGGCGCAGTTACCAGTATTGCTGCTAAGGTAACGAGGGATGTTGTTGTTATGTCAGTACCTTGAATTGCTCTTCCCATACAACAAACAGATACATAGCATCACAGGAATGGAAGCACAAGCAGGCAGACAGGAAGCAAGGTGCCACAGACGCACATTGCACTGCAGAGGGATTAAACTACTACAGGACAAGTGCTGTATGTTTCACATCACAGCACTCAAATATTCCAGTGCTGAAGCGTAACAGCATTATCTGGAAGGAGAACAGTGGGTGAGAGAAGTAACGAGGCCCACAGACAGGTACTCAAAAGATAAAATATCCCTGCAAAACAGAGTATGTTCCTCACAGCCAGAGCACCAACAGGGCTGATGCTCACCCTACTATTCTAACAGCAAGCCTGCAGTACAAATTAACAAAAATGCCACAACACCCCTAAAGAACTAGTTACAGTCACAGTTTACATAGGAAATTCATTTCCCTACCTTCCATGGTAGATATAAACTCTACTTCATCATCGGTGTTAGTGGTCAGAACATTATAGAAATCACGAAGCTTTTCATTCTTTGTGAAATTCTGTGATAAGGAGGGGGGGGAAAAAAGATGTGTTATTTGCTCATTTATTTCTAGTTTTAACACAGCAAATGCATTTGTGTTCAGGAAATAAAATGATCAAATACCTCCAGCGAGAGGCTCCACATATGAAAGTTGGACGTCAACGGCTCAGTAGCCAGTGCATGTAATAAATCATGAGGGAAATTCTTGAATAATCTGCTGTCTTTTGCAGCTATTACAAAGAAAAATGAAAAAAGGATATTGTCCATTACCCAGGCTGCTAAAAGGTGGACGAATACTGAGCAGGAGACAAATATTTCATCAAACTTTTTTCTGTAGCATAACTTTATGATTTTAGAATACGCTGCATGGAAAATCAGTGAAAGAACTACAATACGTTTCCAATATGCTGTTACCACTGCCCTCCAGTCTTGACCCAGAGAGGACCCAACTTTGCTACTTAAGTTTTCACTAAAATAAACATTGTTCTTTGCCACTGATTTCAGTGACCTTTTCACTCACAATGAGCACAAATGACGGAATTTTTGAATGCTACATGGTGTGCAGATGGATTACTCACAAATTAAAGGATAAAGTATCAAGCAAGGCACATTTTATCAGTGTTGTTGAGTGGCACAGCTCTATCTTAAGGGATGTCTCCGATTTCGATACGGTACAAGTGGGACAGCAATGCTAATATTCATTGTTAGTAAAGATTTAATTTGAAAATATAAAATCACCTGCTCTCCAAGTTTCATAGGTTTTGGACCTCTGAATTTTGTTCAGTTCAGTAACAAAATGGGACCCAAACCCACATTATTTTTCTGGGTCCAAATTTCAAATGACTTAAAGAGCCACAACTGTGTTTTTTGCTGACTGCTGTTGGTTTCAAATGGCTTGTGCTCACATCTCTGCCTTAGAAGTGATAGAGTTGCACTGACTTTATAAAAACAGTCATGGAAGTTTAATAAGAAAGAATTTAACAAGATAGTCATCAGAAATCTCCCAAACATTCACCCCTGCATGTTTATCATGAATAAAACACAACACCTCTCAGCAAAACTCAGACATGAGATGTAATGGATTTTTCACCTGAGGTAAAGTTCAGAGGGAGTGCAAACCCATCTGTCTTGGTATTAACAAGCAAAACTTCGCCACTTGTGAGATACGTAAGCTCTTCGTGTCCAAGACATGTTCCCCATACCGGGAAATAATCTCCTTTATCGTTAGCCTTCAAAATAAAAAGCAACAACATCAGGAAAAAGAACTGAAGATTTACAGAGTTAAGACTGAAAAGAACTTCCTACTCTTTTTGCTTTCCCTTGTGTAGGTGAGAAGTCAAACTACTACCATAGTACAAACTGCTACCAGAGGAATTGTTAACAGTTCAGTTACAACTGAAATAAAAACAGACTCCTTTAGTTTTTCTCCTAAAATATGAAGGCTAGGGGATATACACATATGTGTTGAAGCAGTAAACTGAGCCTAATGTTGATATTAATTTGACTGTTCTGTTCTACGAATAAGTAATGTTGAGAGCAGCCTAAACAGAAAACATAAAATGGCAGTATTTCTATAAAAATGGCAATCATAAGAAGGGACACAAACCAATCTGTCACCATTTTGAGGGAAAGCTATTCATTGTAACTCATACTTTCATATGAAGTGTGTTACGATCACATAGCAAGGGCCCTTTACAATGTCCATGTGCCTATGCTCACTCATCTGTATTAACAAAATGTAAAACCTATTACTAACATGGCTACAGTACTGAGTGACATACTTATATGCTTGCTTAACTAGCATTAGTTGGACCTCTGTTCCAGAAAGATAAATTGTGAGTTTCAGCAACATTAAAAAAGGGGCAATCATTTCCAAAAGAATAAAAAGTGACAGGTAAGTCTAAAATCAAGAGAAGCAAACAAAAAGGAGAAAAGGAAAGCAAGAAGAGAACACAGCTAGCTTCCTGTCACTTAACTAAGCACAGAGCATTCACACAGTGGAAATTTGCATTTCTGTACGGTTATTCCTGATGTAGCGCATGTTAGAGACTGGGATGTTTCAGAACTCCTGTCTTTGTGAAATCTGAGTAGCCTTTCTTAACTTGTTTCTAAACATTTTTAAGTTATGCACACCACACCCCACACCCCAAAGAGCTGCTGCTTAAAAGCCATTTTTGAGAAAGCTGAAATTACAGGCTTAGAATACAGATGTTACCCTACTGCAGTACTGATAGTATGGTAATAAAAGCCCATATAATTACTTCTTCTCAGAGCAAAACATGGAAAATTTACAGAAAGAAGGCTAATAGTACTGCAGAGTCTTCATGACCACCCATCATGCGTGGCTAGACACAGGATTTGCAACTCCACTGTGTCTTTCATATAAGTGAGGAATAAAACCACTAAAGGCAAAAAATAGACAACAGTTTAAGAACAACTAGAGCTGAACTAGAAACATTTTGTGCCCCCCCCCTTCTGTTTTTTTTTAATAAACATTAGCCTGGAAGCTAAGCATATATTAAATAACACCAAAGACATAACATTTTAAAAACTAATTTAAAAGCTGGAAAACAGCATTTCATTTAGGTTTTTGTGTAGCTAGTAAAGTTCTATTGACTTGGATGGGGATCAGCATTTCACATCCTCTATTCATATTAAAGCAGAGCCAGACCAAGTCATTTCTCATTGTGAACATTCGAAAATGAAAAGAAGCCCTCATACATTTTAAAAAAACATAAAATTCAGTCAATTCTGTACCTGTTAATATACTTTTGACTATTGCAGCTTATCTTGCATTAGTAAAACAACCAATATTTTATAGCATTAAGTCTCAAAAGATTAAAATCAAAACACACAATCATCACAAATAGCACAGAACCTCCCCCCAATTTATAAGTAAGGGTTACCTGTGATGAACTGAAAATTATTTTCTGCCTTTCACTCACCTGAAGTACGCGTAGTATCTAATAAACCTGCCTCTCTGATCATAAAATTACAACATATGCAATTCAGTTAATCATTGTGAAATGTCAATAGAATTTCATAATAGTACTGCAAACCACAAGAAACCCTTGCCCTAATACTGAATATCAAGACACAGGCCGCACTTCACACAGTGAGCAGTTTCAAAGGGACAAATGAGATTGTCTCACATATAAGTGAGACAGTCTTTGGAAGATTCAAGTTTAAGGCAACAGACTAACAATCACCACGAATAAAGACAGACAAAAGAATAACAACATTGGTGCCATGGGTATTGAAGAGTAGGAGACTGAATTACTGAACTGCCGCAGCTGACTGGTCCTGTGAATGCCACTGCCTGTGCTTTCCTGGCCTGCGGTTGGAAAGTTGGCAGCAAGGGTAGAAGAGGAATTCCGCTCTGCCAGTGAATGCTTCTACCACGGTAACAGTTTAAGCACTACTCGTAACGGTCTCTAGAACTGGGCAAAGTTTTCCAAAGTGTGACTTCTGTGACAACTCTAATCAACGCCAGCTGATAAATATAGCCAGTAAAGAGGAAAAAAGGAAGAAAATGTACATTTTTATTCTATCTGAATTACAGAACATCCTTAACAAATCCTAAGGATTGTATATAAAGCTCAGTGAATCTCCATGCCTTTCCACAATGCAAATTTTACTTCAAAATGTGTTGATTACTATGTGAAAAAAACCCCACCTCTTATGCTCTAAGAGAATTAAATCTTCGATAATGATTCAGAGCCTTCCTGATGTCCTTTGAAAGAAACAGCTTTCCCAGAAATTCAATCTTTACTTAATAAAGCTCACGATCATATAAATATTAAAAAATAATTAATATAACCTTTCAAGTGTTCTTCCCACCTTTTTTCATCTTATAAATTAAGTCCCTCTAGAATTTTTTCTGAGTCTAAACTTTAGTCATAAGACTTCTACAGATGATCACGTTTATGTATATCTCTGTTCAACATTTATTGTCAATGGATACTCTGGGCTTTTGGAAGGAATTATTGTTACTTTATTGCATGTTCCACACAGCCATAAAGCTCCAGGTACAATGAATAAATGATACTGTTATCACTCGAAGAACATGGGAGTTTAAGACGACGACATAACATGGAACAGGAGAGGGTGTCAGGAGTCTGAATCTTAAGCTACGGAATGATTCTTTATGCAGAAGACAGCAATGAGCTACTTATTATCGGGCTTACAGTTAACACACTGGATGCCAATGGAAAACTATGAAAATATGAGCCTCTCTGTCATTTTGATCTCTGAACAGTGACAATAACAAGAACAGACTGTTCCTTAGTAATTACCTCTAATGCCTTGTGGTAAAATATCTTAGCAACCCTGGAATATTCTGAAGTCTTAAGATCCACACCACCTCCTGGAAAAAGTACCCTGAAAGGCAACATCCAAGAATCTGATTAGCAACAGTGATCAAACTGAAATCCGGGCAACGTACACAGAGAAAGGTCTGATAGTGGTTTTCAGGGGAGGATTCGGGTCTAGATTAAGACACCTACATTTCAGAAACCTACAGATAGGATTCTAAGCTTCCTGTATGGACAGCAGTGATCTAGTCAGAAAAATCAGTGGAGGCTCGAATATGTTTTCTAGAGCAGACACGTACCTGGTCAGCAGGTTGAACAGCCCTGTAGGGTCCACTGGCTGTACTGACTAGCACTCCGTTAATTATGTGAATTTAGAAGGCTAGCACACAAGCAGACAGCTAAGTTTAGGTGTCTTAGTCTTTAACTGAATCATATCCTAAATCCTAGTGTTCTTCTACTGAAGAATGATTATTATCACAAAGTAGTGACTGAGCCTAGTGCAACGTAAGGAAGAGGACAGTAAAGAGAAAATACCTAAAACATACATATTTCAGCTGGTATACAAAAGGGTTGCATGCCATGACTCTGTCAAATCCTGTCCTGACTCTTAGCTGGCTCTCCCTACCACTTTAAAACCCTGACCGCAGTCCTAATTCATCCTGTTCAATTTCATTAAAGAACTGTGGCCCTGACAGAGTGACCTTCTCATTGCAGACAACACAGATCAAAAGTTCCTATTAAAAAGGAAAAAAAGTACATTTGGCCGTAACCTTTTGTCGTGGTTTAACCCTGGCTGGCAACTAAGCACCACACAGCTGCTCACTCACTCCCCCCACAATGGGATGGGGGAGAGAATCAGAAGGGTAAAATTGAGAAAACTCATGGGTTGAGATAAAGACAGTTTAACAGGGAAAGCAAAAGCTGTGCACACGAGCAAAGCAAAGCAAGGAATTAATTCACTACTTCCCATTGGCAGGCAGGTGTTCAGCCATCCCCAGGAAAGCAGGGCTCTATCACGTGTAATGATTACTTGGGAAGACAAATACCATCACTTCGAACATCTCCCCCTTCCTTCTTCTTCCCCCAGCTTATATACTGAGTGTGATGTCATATGGTATGGAATAGCCCTTTGGTCAGCTTGGGCCAGACGCCCCAGCCGTGCCCCCCCCAGCTTCCTGTGCACCTGAGCTGAGAGGTCCTTGTCTAGTCTAAGCACTACTCAGCAACAACCAAAACACCAGTGTGCCATCAACATTCTTCTTGTACTAAATCCAAAAGACAGCACCATACCAGCCACTAGGAAGAAAACTAGCTCTATCCTAGCCAAAACCAGGACACCTTTGGTCACACAGGATCTAATATAGCAGAGGAAGACAAAGCAATCTCAGAGACAATTTCAAAGAAAGTGCACATGCTTTTCCCACCCCAAAACCAACAAAAAAACCCCAGCAATGGCAATTCTCTGTGTAGCTCCCCAAACCCAAATACCACAAAAGAAAAATACTCAGTACAGTCTAGCAGAGATTTCACACCTACATGTAATGACATGGAAAGTAATCAAGCACCATCAGAGACAGTAAATGAAATTAAGGAAGTCTCTTCTGGCTGTAACTGGAACAGTAGCCACAGAACTGACAGAACTGAATGTGTGAGTGCTCCCTAATCCAGAAGAACCCTTAACTAGATTTACTCAAGCCACATCCATCAGTAGCTGATTTTTTACCAAAATGGCTGAAGGATTTCCTCTACATTTCTGTGCTTTGGAAATGGCAACCTGTATCAGTGAGATACTAACAAGCAGCTAGAAACAAGTAACGTCTCAAATGATCCCAAGCATTTGCAGAATGAGTGTGCATTTAAACCCTGTGCCCAAATTTATTGTAAGGTGAATGATGCACAGGATCATGCAAAAACCACCAAGTTTTTGGTGGAAAAGTAGAGCAGCATTCACAAAAATATAAATCAGATTACTCTCCAGTGCCAATATAGAAAATGAATACTGCTGAAGGTATTTTCAAAACAGGCCAGATTAGAGATTTCTACAGAGATCCAGTTAGACAAATAAGGCAATCCTTACTTGGAAGCGGTAGAAAATTCACTTCACCTGTTCCTTTTGTTCAACCCAAAACCTGGGCAATACTAATTAGGAAAACCACTTGTCATTTTTGCTAATGCAAAAAGGAAGTAGCCCATTAAGTAGCAATGATAATGGCTTGACATTGTCATAAGCAAATTGAAATGAGAGTTGGGCTTGTTCAGCCTGGAGAAGAGAAGGCTGAGGGGAGACCTGATTACGGCCTTTCAATACCTAAAGGGGGCCTATAGGGAAGACGGGGAAAATCTTTTTAGTAGGGCCAGCTGTGTCAGGACAAGGGGTAATGGTTTTAAACTAAATCAGGGTAGGTTTAGACTAGATATAAGGAAGAAATTCTTTACAATGAGGGTGGTAAAACACTGGAACAGGTTGCCCAGAGAGGTAGTGGAGGCCCCATCCCTGGAAACATTCAAGGTCAGGTTGGATGGGGCTCTGAGCAACCCGATCTAGTTAGCAGTGTCCCTGCTCACTGCAGGGGGGTTGGGCTAGATGACCTCTAGGGGTCCCTTCCAACCCAAAACATTCTATGATTCTATGAAATGCATCTACCTGTATTCCAGTATCTCTAACTGATTAGAGCTGATGATGTTCACTGTCAATTTCAAAGGCTGTCTCAGGGGTACATTCATAAAATTCTGCCTCTACTACAGTGAATTCCATGATTTTAAGAAGGTGGTGTTTAACAATAAATAATTTCTAACTACAAAGAACCTGGAGCTAAGCTCTTACAACATAAAAGGTCAATATACCTCTTTCTTATTTTAAGTTTCCACAGAATGGTAAGTCCTTCCCTCCAGAAATCTTACTCGTTATTTACACACAGCTATGCTGTGGAAGCCATTAGCTGACAGTGGAGGGCAACGATAGGAAATATAGACTATCCTTACCCACCTACATAGCACAAACCCAACTGCTGGTCACTGCAACGACAGAAGGATAAGGGACCCTGATCTACTTCTCTAACGTCCTGCACTAAGGTAGGTGGTGAAGTAGAAAGAATGGGAGACCCCATTGGTGAAAGTCCTTCTGGCAACCAAAGAGAGGATGGCAGCCATGAGAAAGGGATGAAATGATTCATCTTGTCTCCAACATGAGGAGTGTCACTGTCTTATACTTGCTTATACCACAAGACTGTAAAGACCCGCATCTTAGCGTACAGGGCATGTTGTGGAGTGTAACAGGACAATGCTCTCCCCAGACAGTCACAGGTCTCAATCTGCAAGTTCTACACATGTCGATTAACATTATGGTATATGCATAAGCTTAAAAAAGTATTTATGGTTTAAGATGTTCATCTCATGACTACAAGTAGCCCAATCACATGCTATGGGCTCATAGTGAAGTGCAGCATCAGCTGATTCAACTCTTCTAAAGCGCACTTTTAGCACAAGGCAAACATAAAAGGTTTTGACTTTGCCTAGTCCACAACTAAAATGTGTTAAATTAGATCACATTATCCCACATTTAAAATTTAGGAAGAACACACGGGTGGACAGTTGCCATAGGTCAACCAATAAGTTAGAAAGTTTCTCTAGCAAAGACCTAAAGCCACAGAATCCCGACAGACAAGATGGGCCATTCAAGTAGCAAGACAGAAAGCACCCAAAGAGAAAAGGGTAGAAAAGACTGGAAAGCAGAAATTTTTATGACAGAGGAGATATGGAGAGGACTGGAAGAGGGAAGAAAGGATAGGAACAGGGATGAAACACCCAGCAAGTGCTATTGAATATCAAAATTAAGGTGATCACTCAAATGAGGAAAAGGAAAAAATTAACAAAGAGGAAGTGAGCTATATTAGTTGTGAAACTGTTAACCAGTATAATGCCACTTCTGTCTGTCTGCCTGCAGACAAGCACAGGAGAATGCCAAGATGGGCCTGGGCACTGTTACAGATTATCTGACATATGGTCCTCAAGGAAGAAGAGGCAGCAGACAACATCAGATGAACTAGCGTGCTCTGTCTTGAAACATATTTACAAGTCTGCAGCACTCAGCACGAGCTCTCAAGAGAGTGAAAGACAGTGTTCTTGAGAATACGGCAGAGCTCAAAAGCAGAACTATCACGTCTTTCAACAGAAAATCAGGGCTCAAAACTTACCCATTAATAGAGTGGAATATTTTGTCATATTCTTTGTCTGAAAGATTTAATCTGAAACACCAAGAAAACAGTTACAGAACACATATGAAATATACCTATTTAACCACAAAAATATCATCATTGTTGAACAGAAACAGGGGACACAGAAAATATGTGGAATGCATGCTTTACACAGAATAAAATAGTCCCAAATGAAACATTTGACTTGAAACAGCTCAGTAGCAATTGAAAATCCACAAGACTGAAAATAGAACCCTATCAGGTACAGTTCAGGATTAGGTACTCTGAGACCCCTTTGCAGACACTTGTTAAATTTAACATTTACAGTAATGGCATGGTGGTTATTTCCTGCAGACCGGCAACTCCGGTTTCCAAGTGACTCCAAGAAGGGCAGAGCTGCAAACAGTGGGTCACACCCATTCTTCAGCAAAGATACAGCTGAGACATGGAAAGATGAGAAGGACCTCGGCATCAGCAAAATATCAGCAAACAAGCATGATGGCTACCCTCATGCCGAACTCATACACTGGGTATATTCAAAGCATCCAGCTTTGCTGCATCTAACTTAGGTGCCAGAATTAGAAGCCTCCATCCATCGATGAAGCTCCTGGTCAACAACCGTTCTGAAAGCTCCACCAGCTACGTGAGGAACACTGGCTTCTAATTCAGGGACTTAACTAGTGCTCTTAGTGGACGGCGTAGATACATCCTATTGTGATTTTCTGCATTAGTACCGTTTTTAACTTTTGACAATTATCATTTTAACACCTGATTTTAGTGCATTTACTGTTTTACAGTTAACTGTTAGCTATGGAATATCGTCCGCTCATTTACTGCTCTGCTGCTTTTTACCCAATAACCAAAGTACAACACCACATGGAGTTAGTGACCCTGTCAGAGCAGAACTGAACTTTGGTTTCTTCAAGGAACACAGATCGCCTTCCTCCAATACTTGAATTCTAGGACTACAGAACGTGACAAAAGATTTTATATATATATATATATGCGTGTGTGTGTGTGTATCTAGATATATATGTGTGTTTGTGGGGCACTACACATTAGACTGAATATAGCCAACTTCAAAAAACAGAGATGTAAACTATGGAGGGTAATTTCACAGGTTAAAGAATAACATTTTTCAAGGAAAGTTTGTTATCATAAGAAGAAATATTAAAAATTACATGTTCCCGTCTGCTTTTATTCTGATTTCTAAAAAACCCTGCAAATCGTGGCATCTTCAAACAGCCTTTGAGGCGCTCTAAGCACTCAGAAAAACAGCACAACTGCTTTCTCTGCCTCTAAGACGATACCCTTACATTAAATAATTATTACCCGCTTGTAAGGATGTAAAAATCTACCTTATTGGCACAACTCGGGCACCAGCAGATTCCAAAAACTTCACATACGAAGCTGCAATGTAAGAACTTCCAAACCTGCGGAATTTCTCGAAGTGACATTCCTGTGACAATATTCCTGAAAGGCCCAAAGAAGAAAGTTAGCACTGTAGGAACAGCCGATGCCCGGCACCCAAAGACAAATCAAACCCCGATTTCCCATACGCCGCGTGACAGCGTGACCCTCACCGCCTGCAGGAATTCCTGAGAACGGGGCACCAATTACCCCACCCAGTCACAAGGGACCACATAAACACGCATTAGCTGACTAAAGCTCGGATTCCCCGCTTTAACTATTCAGTACAACTTCTCTTGAGCAAGTTATTGTCATTTTAAGATTTGGAAAGGAAGCATGTGCAGCGTAGCGCTATTTATAAAAGCTTTAAGCAAAGCGAGGCTCCAGGAGAGCCTTTCGCTCCACGCAGAAGCCGGCAGGGTTTCACGTCGGCCGTGGGAGCCGTTCCCTCCCCCGGACAGCGGAGGCAGGGTGCGGGGCGGCCCTCGGCCGCTGGGCCGGCCGGCGATCCGGGAGCTGAGGGACCGCCATCCCCTCCCGCTGCCCCCGGCCGCCGCCCCTTACCGACGATGGGTCTCTCGTTGCCCTCCGCCCGGCGGCCGCGCAGCGCAAGGGAGGTTGCGGCGGCGCAGCGGAGCGGGAGGAGGAGGAGGAGGGTGGCGGCCGGGAGGGGAGGAAGCCCTGCGAGGCGCCCCATGGCCACGTCGCCCTCGGCCTGTCAGAACCAACCGCTCCGCTCAGCCCCCAGCCCGGCGCCGCGCCGCGCCGCGCCCGGCCCTCCCCCGCCGCGGGGCACGCTGGGAAGTGTAGTTCCGGCGGCCTGCGGCCTGCGCCGCCGCCCGCGGCCTGTGCCCGGCCGGGAGGTGATGGCCGGCCCGGCGGCTGCCGAGGGGCCTTCCCAATCCCCCGGCCAAGCTTGTGACGCTGGGAAGTGACAGGCGAGGGTAGTTCCACTAGAAAAGTTTTATTAATATAATGACGTTAGTACATAAAAAATTAAAAAAAAAATTGTGCATGACATTGTGCTTACAGTCAGTAGTAAATTATATTTGCATCATTTAACAGCAACTCATTTTTTTCAGAGGCACTCCTGATATTCTTAAATAATGCACTTAGAGATTTTTACTTTTGTGCTTTGTTGACTCTGCAGCTCAAAGCTGCCATACTGCCGCCCATCACACCAATACTTCTGCCATTCATTATGCAAATGTCCTAATTATCTTGCGTCCTCATTACCAGCAACTGCAATTGCCCCTTAAACAGTGCTCCTACCTTCTCTACAGCACATAGACATTAAAAAAAAAATTAACAGTTCACAAAAAAAATAACTGCACTCAGTGCTCTAACTGTTGTGTTATGCAAACACATTGCCATTTAATAACAGATTCAGGATATTCTTTAAGACATTTAGGACTTTATCTTCACAGAGCTGCTGTAGTCCAAATGAAGATTAAAAAAAACCCAGTCAAGTTTTTTCCACGTGCATACACATACGCAATCAAATGAAGTCTCTGCTACGTAAAGCAGCAATGATTAGAGATTGGTTTCATAGGAAAAGTTTGAAATTTCCTGTCCGCTGAAACAGTTCGTTCCTTTATGCGGTTTACATTCAAGGATTAAACTGAAGGAGCATAAAATTAAGACAATAGCTTCAGTTCTCCAGTTCGTTAATTATTTGGAACTTGAGTTACACACTTGCAGAATTGCCAGATGCCTGACTACTTAGTTTATTTTCTTATGAAGAAGAATTAGCACTTCACTGAACTCCTCTATTTAAGGAGCTTTTATATCACAAAATAGTTCAACCTGAGAAAAAGAAAGATATAGGAATATATGAAAGTGTATCTGAAAAATGTTTCTTTAAATTTAGGCTCCATATCAAACATTGTCTGAAAGAGAAGAATGAAAAGTGCACTTGAGGAAATGAGGGAACTGGAAGAAAAAAAAAAAAAAAATTAAAAGTCCTTGTCAGTTTTGAAAGAATTTTGTATCTGGCATTGACCTTACCACAGCAGAAGAAACTACAACCAATAAGTTGGGCCCTTCATAGACGTTGCTCTTGCTAATAAAGAATAGCTTCTGATAGTTTTTGCGATAATGCAGTATTAACGATAATCTAAAATAAGACATTCCCGATTTAACAGGACAGTCTCATTTCTCTCCCCTAAGCATATGTTAATATAACACCCCAAAGTAACTGAAGTTAGCATTTCTAGCTACCTGAGAAACAAAGTATTTGTTACGTATTCATTTATATGAAGATTCATATGGAATGCTTAAATACATAATGCTTATGCAAAGACCCCCTGGCTTACTACAAAACAGTTAAAAACTGGGTGAATGAACTCTAGCAGTTGGTGTACTAAAAGAGCTTTTAACATAAAGCTGAGTGAAAAGTAAAATAATGGTTTAGATTATTAAATACTGGGGATTGCAGGATGATACTGCTATGTAACATGAGTGATAGCTTTTACACATGCAGTGTTCATATATGAATCACATCCCTTAAAAAAAAAAAAAAACAAAACCTGTTTTCAGTAAGTATAGACAGATTTTTTTTCATTACCCCTACAGAAGAAGAGGGCTCAACATAAATTAAAAATTTTCTTCCAGTGCCCAACAGAAGATACAGACTGGCAAGTTGCCAATTACTCTTCTGAAAACAAAATGAAGATACCCAGCATCTCCTACGCTGAGGTCCAAAGTGACCTACAAGCACCCTTAAACCATACAACAAATACTCAGATCCACAAAGGATAACCTACTTCATCCTCCAAAATAAACAGATACTGCAAACAGCTAAAAGCTCTTGACCTCTGTAGTGCTCTACTGCAGGAATTAAAGGTGCTCATAATCCAAGTTGCTTACAGCTTGTCCATAGACAGTATCTCTTTGAAGACAGAAAATCAGCATTTCCAAAGTTGTTTTGACTCTCTTACCAGTTCCTCCTCCTGATTCATACTGTCCTTTAAAGAATAGGTATGTGGTGTTTTCCCTATCTTCCTCTATAAAATTGGATGATTGCTGTGTTAATTAGCACAAAACGGGATGCTGTACAAGCAGCGCATAGGTTAACACAAATGTCTCGCTATTGCTGACTAATTTTCATTTGACACAAACTAACAAAACAGCCATTTTCCCCGAGAATCAATCCAAAAAGCAGCCTTTTTTTACTCCTTGTAAATTAGCCCTGTAGTCATACTTCCGCAACAAGCTAGTCTACCCCATTCACCTTCTGTTCTTTTTTTGTGTCCTATCACCTTGACAAGCCAAGATACCAGAGCTAAGCATAAAGTTCTGGACTGCATTATTATGGATGAGTTGTCTCCAAAGACTTAACAGGAACAGTATCGATCCCTGACATCCAATGCACTATTCAGCTTTTTGGCATAGAAGTTAATCAATTACAAACAGTATTGCAAACATGTAGAATTCCTTAATCTCTTCAGACAGACATACTGATAGATTCCAGTTAGTATAAAAGTACAGTCAATATAATACTCAGTGCCCCGCAAAGACATACTGGTTTCATTTACAATAATTTCAAGTTTACATGAACATTTTCATATTAAACTTATTTCCACTTCCAGTGTTCAAGAACTGATATAATACTGTAGTAAGGTTATTCCTGGGCAACCAGAGAAATGCTCTGAAGATAATCTGCAGATGCCATTATAAAATCAGTCCATTCCCTGGCCAGCTCTTCAATGGAGACTTCCTCCCCCCCATATTCCTGTGGGAGAATGCTGACCGGGAAATGTTCAGTCAGACTCTGCATGTAGTTATTTCCATGCATATGCACCTAAAACAAAATACGAAATGCATTTGTTTGGGTATGAATGCTAGACTACTGAGTGAAAACAAGCAGCAAAGAAACTCAGTGCAAGAGCTGAAGCCACCAGCTTGCTTTGACTAAACAAGTGTACTTGTTTGTAATGAGCTCCTTAAATGAAGAATAAAGTACCATCATGCAAGTGAGTTTCCTGTGGGTGCTCAAACTCTGTCCTGCTCAGTATCTGCAGTTTGATGAAGCATGGACTGCAACTGGATAGCTGTATTTTATGTAGCTGCAAGCACAGGAGCTGAAACTACACACTGGTTGCAGACTGGTTTAGCAACACTGATGAGGGTACACGCTACATCCATACAGCTGAAGTGAGCTAAACCATGGGAAGACTGGGGTGTGGTCTGGTCGTGATAGGCATCATGTACTTGCTTTTCAGTCATTTCCAAGAACAGAACAGTGTTTCGCTCCTGGCCATTAGTATCTGGTCCTGCCATATGTATTTAAAAACAACATTATGTAGGAACTATGCAGGTTCAGGCAGGTACCAAGGAGGATATTCAGAAGAATATGTATCTCAGTCCTTACATTTCAGTTCCAACTGAAATTAGATCCTGGAGTACTCTTCCAATTTAACCCTTGTAATACTGTACTTTTGATTCTTCTCTTCTTGCTTTATTGTAGATATTTTGAAGCCTTGTTCATTATTTCCAGTCAGAAACTTTTACAGTCCTCTTATTAACACCTGACAAGAATTTTCTGCAGTTATTATTACACAAAGACTACAAGAATATGCACTCAAAAAGTAGTTGGCTGCCTTTTATCTAACACTTCCTCAGCAGGAAGTAAGATAATGAGTGAATAGTAATTATTCCTATGAAGGTATAGGGAACAGGCCCTTAGAGGTTTTTTTTTCAGATCATACCTGAAACTCTAAGCCAGGAGACAAGCCAATCTGCATCTGTTCCATTCCATGAACTGGGATATCTCTCTTGTTTTCTTTTAGGCCTTTACTGTACATCTGCCCTCTTTTCTGCTTTTTGAGTTCTAGCTTGAGATGCTCTGAGTTGGATCAGGTGGGAGAGGCTTGTTTCACAGGTATTAATATGAGAGCAGAAGCGCCACTGCATCAGGATGCTGGAACATACTCAACTTTTTTCATCATCTTTTCAGAATGAGGGACTGACTGCACAAGGCTGGCAGAAACAATCCTGCCTCTCTTCCGTAACAAAGCACACAGGCTAGGAGAAAGGGGACTGGCAAGTAACAGCTAATAGTGACCAGAAAAAACTCTGGATCTACTGTCCTGGAGCGCAGCGGCTACTGCAAATGCACAAGATCCATACACTGAGACAAGAAGCCTTCAGAGTGGGAATAACAACAGGCAGTGCTGCCTATTTTGTACCTTAGTCCTGCTGTTAACACTTCACAGTATTTCCTTTTCTACCGGCTGAAACCTCCAATATTCTTCCTATGCTATAAACCCCAGAATTCTTGCAACGCTTTTGCATCCAAATACAAAGAGGGTTTTCAGCTTTAAAACTGCAAAACAACTAAGAAGCTATTTGGAAAGAAATTTTGAAAATAAGCCTGACCTATTTTTGATGCATAAATGCCTCTGCAGGTCTTTCAGAACTAAAAATTTGTCTTCTACTAATTCTACACAACTTGGAGCATAACACCACTGTTCAGTGACAATTTCTCACTGTCGTTTATAAGCAGAGTATTGGGAGATCCGGGACCTATTTCTTCCTAGTCCTGCAGAAGAATTGCTATGGACCTCAAGCAAATCATTTAACCTCTCTGTGTCACAGTGGGTTTTATCTTTAGAGTGGTGATAACAGCAACCACTTGCAACTCTCACATTATTGATAACTGCAAATACTTTTCAATTAGATTCCAGAGGCCTGCATGGCACTAACGCGCAAAAATGATCATGCCCTTCAGTGCTCAGGAGTACCAGCTCCTAAGGGAAGTGCTGCAGATTGTCATGTAGGGCTTTTGTAGCAGAAAGAGATTTGTGTGCACTCACCCGTTCTTTTATTTTTTCAGTGAGAAAAGGCTTAATTAGAGCGAAGACTGGGTGGAAGAATAAAGGCTCATTAATCAAGTGGATACCTCGAACTTTTAGTGGAAAGGAATCCTGTCAACATATATGAAAACAAGCGTAAGAAAAAGAAAATATTATTGAAGAGATTCTATTGCTAAGGACAAATCTGTGAAAACTATCTAGTCCGTAGGTTACAGTATTCCTCCTGACCATGCTAATACCTGCACACTGAAGTGTTCTTAGTTTACACTGCCCCAGTAATGCTTAGAAAATGACATCTTGTTCCTCCCATTAGAAGGAAAAAACAAAAAAAAAAACCCCACCCAAAAAACAGTATGAGGAGAGGCCATTAAAAAACCACAAACAAACAACAAACAAACAAGAAAACCCTCACCAAATTACACGTAAGTAACGTACAAAGCTTGTGCTCAGCCTTTCCTCAGAGGTACAATTCTTTGCAGCAGAGATTCTGCTGTTAATACACCAAAAAGCTATCTAGCCATGTGCTTTCATTATTAATTCACAGCCAGAAGGATAATAAATATATATAAATATAAACCATTGAAGCTACTAACTTTACGTTAAATCAATTATAAATATAATTTAGAGGCCTTATAAAAGTAATTTAGAGCCTTGAAACTACTGGGAATTTGCCCAAGAAGTTCAGCTTTACAAGAAGATTAGTGTCATAATTAAAATAAAAATTGTATCTGCTAAACAGCCTTTATAATATGAAAGACTTCTACTTGGATTCAAGATTCATTTAGAAATCCCAGACCTTTGCATGTTAAAAGACAACATGGCAGTGCTCAAAGACAACATTATGCAACGGGGAAAGTATGGCTTCCATTCATATCCCAACTGATACCACCTCTGTAACCTCTGTAAGGTTTTCTGCTTATAAAAATGGTACTTCTCACAAACAGTTCTCCCCACTAGTATGGTAGCTCTTCTCACACATTTCATGCACTCTTTGATGGATAAAAACCAACCCCACAAATGCCACATATTTCTTAAGTGCAACTCCTTTTAGATTTTAATGTATAATAAAGACATCAGAACTATCCAATTATAGGTTTACTGCAAGTTACTATGTTATCATATACTTAAAGTCTACTATCGCATTTTTCACAAAAGTTTGGTTTTGCATGGGGTAAAGGTTTTTCAAGATGATGTCACTTACTAATATTTCTATGCTTTCCATTCCTTAGTACGTTATTTCCTTTCTATTAACTTCTGTTACTTCATACAGGATAGTAATTTGCAAGGCACATTTCTTCAGAAAAACACAGGGTTGAAAGTAAGGTTCCTTAATTTTACTTAAAAGCATAATGAACAACACTAAGACAATCTCTGGGTGAAATATATGAATGGAATCTGAAAAAAAAAGGAATTAAACTTTCTCTTCTTAGAAAAGAACACTGGCAACAGAGTGGGTTTTTTCCCTTTTTTTCCAATAGCTACAATAAACATTCAGAAGCTTGAAAAACATCCAAAAAATCTGAAATAGGTCAAGATGGAAACATCACATTCCTGGTTCAGGATAATGGATTGAAACCCTTAGATAGAGTTAATTTTCTTCATAGTAGCCAGCATGGGGCTGTGTTTTGGATCTGTGCTGGAAACAGGGTTGATAACACAGGGATGTTTTAGTTATTGCTGAGCAGTGCTTGCACAGAGTCAAGACCTCTCCTGCTTCTCACCCCACCCCACCAGTGAGTGGGCTGGGGGTGCACAAGAAGTTGGGAGGGGACACAGCTGGGACAGCTGACCCCAACTGACCAAAGGGATATTCCATACCATATGACATCACACTCAGTATATAAGCTGGGGGAAGAAGAAGAAGGATGTGGAGGACATTTGGAGTAATGATGTTTGTCTTCCCAAGTGACCACTGCATGTCATGGAGCCCTGCATTCCTGGAGATGGCTGAACACCTGCCTGCCCATGTGAAGCAGTGAATGAATTCCTTGTTTTGCTTTGTTTGCACACATGACTTTTGCTTTATTTATTAACCTGCCTTTATCTCAATCCACGAGTTTTCTCAATTTTACTCTTCCGATTCTCTCTGCATCCCATTGGGGGGGGAATGAGCGAGTGGCTGTGTGGGGCTGAGTTGCCAGCTGGGGTTAAACCACGACAGCCCTTTTTTGGCACACAGTGTGGGGCTCAAAGCATTTGAGATAACAAGTTTGATTAGAATGTGCTAGATTGAATTTATAGCCGTTATTGCTGTTTAGCTATTAATCGGCAGGCTCCTGTGCTTGACCTGGGGCTTGCTTGCCTTACTGTACATTAAGAGTCCAGTGCTTGTTAGTGGCTGCTTTTTGCTCTCGCTGCTTACTGCACTGCTGTAATGCTGATCATCTCACTCTGCTGTGCCTGGGAACATTTTGGTAACAGCATGGCGATGAGCCTGGGCTGGCAGACGGCCAGGGCAGCTTTAGAGACTGTGAGCTGTGGATGAGTCCACACAGGAGCAGGACACCCCAAAGCAGCTGTGGCTGTGGATAAGTCCACACCAGAGCAGGTACATCTTGAAGCATCTGTGGCCATGGTTATGTGGCCCAAGGGTAAGTCCAGGCTGGAGAAGGTACACCTCGAAGCATCTGTGGCTGTGGATAACTCTCTGCCGCAGCAGGTATACCCCTGGACTGTGGCTCATAGATAAGGCTCCACTTGGAGCACGTACACCCCAAAGGGACTGCAGCCTGTGCCTAAGTCCAAGCTGGAGCAGGGGCAAGGGGAGGAATTCATTGCAGTGTTAAACCTGATGGTCTGGTCCAAAGGAACCAGGGGTGGAGACACCTTTAAATTATTGTCACCCAGGATTTGAGTTGCATGTTATAGGAGTTACTATAGCAAGAACCACCCAAACCAACCGAGGACAAGCCTTACAAGAAGCAATGCAAGTGCAGCAGTGACCAAACCAGAGCCAGCTTCAGTGCCCAGTAATTCCACACAACAAAGTGCCTCTCCTGTCTTGAGTGACCACCATACCAGATGGAGCCCAAAGGCATGGACTAAATCAACTCAACAGACATTCTGTGGACATTTTACAAGGGTGGTCCATAGACTAAAGGAATGATATCTATGTTTTATATCAAAGCATGGAAAGGGGGGTGGTGGTTAATGAGGAAGTATCAGATAGTGCGGCACCTGAGCATGACATAAATGGTATGGAATAAGGGGTGGAGAATGTGCTGGTTTTGGCTGAGAGAGAGTTAATTTTCTTCACAGTAGCTAGTATGGGGCTATGGTTTGGATCTGTGCTGGAAACAGGGTTGATAACACAAGGATGGTTTAGTTATTGCTGAGCAGTGCTTACACAGAGTCAAGGTCTCTTCTGCTTCTCACCCTATGCCACCAGTGAGTAGGCTGGGGGTGCACAAGAAGCTGAGAGGGGACACAGCCAGGACAGCTGACCCCAACTGACCAAAGGGATATTCCATACCATATGATGTCATGCTCAGAATATAAGGCTGGGGGAAAAAGGAGGAAAGAGGAGATGTTCACAGTGATGGTGTTTGTCTTCCCAAGTAACTGTTACCCGTGATGGAGCCCTGCTTTCCTGGAGATGGCTGAACACCTGCCTGCCCATGGGAAGTAGGGAATGAATTCCTTGTTTTGCTTTGTTTGCGTGTGCAGCTTTTTGCTTTACCTAATAAACTGTCTTTATCTCAACCCATGAGTTTTCTCACTTTTACCATTCTGATTCTCTCTGCATCCCACTGGAGTGTGATGTTTAGTTGCTGGCTGTTAAATCACATCAAAATGTATTACTCTACCTCCTTTCTTCTCTATTTCAAGATTAAAAAATTACTAGCAAGTTGTTTAGTAGCTCAGAAATGAACCGAAACATTCTCGCACGTCCTGTTCTCATGAGATTTGGCCCAGGATCATATGAACATCAAGAGTTCTTACTCTAGGTGTGAAAAATTGGGAATACCTGCTGGTTTCACTGAAGTTTTACAGTAGATACTAAAAAGAAAGAACAGATGAAGTTCTGATGATAGTAGTTCAATGACTAAGCTTTGACTGAACCTCAGATATGAACCTTGCCAAATCAGAGCAAGAGATTATCTCCCTGGCTCATTTCCACATCATAGGCTAACAGTTTTATTCTTACTGATTTTCAACCTAACTCCTGAAGGAAAATGGAATTATAAGACTACACTGCAGCTGGCCTGTAATTTCTCTGTCCCCTTCTTTTTTTTCTTTTGTTCCTTTTTTTCTTCCCCCTCTCAAATCCATTGGCAAAGTTCAACTGAATTTGACAGAAAGGAAAAAGTCTTAAAGACAGTAAAGTCCCTAGAAGTTTTGTGAAAAATAGGAGGTGAGGTAGCAGTGAGTTGCACAAAATAATGCTCACGTTGGGGGGGAAAAAGCAAGCAGAACATAAATACCATGCATTCTGTTGGTAGCAGCTGGATAGTTATATAGCATCATCCATACTGGTAAAAAGTTAATACTATCCTACTATTAATTACTCTTAGCACATGCTATTTCTCGTCTTCTCTGAGTCTCAGGGAAAAAAAGCTTTGAATGTTGAGTTAATGCATAGAAGAATGGAAGAGGGGAGATGAAATGTAATAACAAATACAGATCCTTACAAAACTGGGCTTCATCTGCTCTTACACTCATGAAATTCTTATGTTGTAACAGGTCAGTGGAGTTCTAAAACTTCGGAAGCTAAAGGACATTTACTGCTATAGAAGAACATACTTCAAGTCAAATCAAGCACAAACTATGCCTGAGCTGTCTGACTTTTCACGGATTTAAGATCTTGTTTTTTCAAGGTGCATAGACTCTAAGAAGGTCTAAGGAAGGAGAATTTACCATAGCTTAGAACAGATAAAAAAATTGGGAGTTATGACAATGAAGAAGCGTAAAGCAGTATGTCATACTTACTGTGAGCACAGCAGCAATTTTCTTGGCCACTGCTGGACTGATTTGAAATGCATGAGCAAATCGCCACCCTTGAAGATCAAAGATAGCCTTGACTCCATTTCGCTGAGTTTCAATCTCCTTTACAATGAGTTCAGATGTGATAAGACTTACACGAAACACATCGTATGCTGTAAATAAACTGGGATCCCATTGTCCTGAAGAGTAAATAGATTGTACTGCATTACCATGAGGATACCACATACACCTGTGCTTTTACTTGTTACTGCTTCTAATGTGCTTCTCAAGAAGAAGTAGTAACTTGCAATACCAAAGGTCCTGAAATAAAACAGATTTGCCAGTACAGAAGTTACTTTGTGTACCTGCTCTGTCACTCATCTCTTGAACTCTTTTTGTAGATGGTACTACCTAATGGTAGATAGTTGTAGATACCACCTAATGTAGTATGTTCCACCTATGGCCATGGCCTCCAGCACAAGATTTTGACAGGAACAGTTTAATTCAGTAACAGTCATGTTAGCAGAAACTACAGATCATCAATCCAATCAATTAATGCAGTTTCTCTTCAGTGCAGTAATTCTGTCAAGATTCAGTGAATCCCACTTGTTTTTCTGAGGCCTGAGCAAATAATTACATGGGATAAGCCTTAACTCTAGATGAAAGCTTCAGAGAACACAACTTTGCAGAGACACACATCATTTTCTACTAGACCAGCTGATACTAAAACAATTCTGTAAAAGTTGCCAAAATAACTTCTCTGTCCAAAACAAGCACAAAGAAATACGGTAACAGGTTTTGGCTGGGATAGAGTTAATTTTCTTCCTAGTAGTGCTGTGTTTTGGATTTAGTATGAGAATAACGTTAACTCAGTGATGTTTTAGTTGTTGCTATGTTATGCTTACACTAAGTCAGGGACTTTTCAGCTTCTCGGTCAGTTGAGCATGAGAAAGCTGGAAACGCACAAGAAGCTGGGAGGGGACAAAGCCAGGACAGCTGACCCAAACTGGCCAAAGGGATATTTCACACCATATGACGTCATGCTCAGTTTATAAATTCAGAGAATCTGGCTGGGGGTCCACTGCTCAGGTACTTGCTGGGCATCAGTCAGCAGGTGATGAGCAATTGCATTGTGTATCACTTGCTTTTGTACATTCTTTTATCGTCGTCATTATTATTATTATTACTACTACTACTATTTTATTTTACTTCAATTATTAAATGGTTCTTATCTCAACCCATGAGTCTTTTTTGCTTTTACTCTTCCGATTCTCTCCCCCATCCCACTGCGGAGGGAGTGAGCGAGTGGCAGCATGGAGCTCAGTTGCCAGCTGGGGTTAAACCATGACACATGTGATCATTTAACTACATCTTTTTTCAAAAGACATTTGGGAGTACCTGAAACAAATCAAGGATCTCCAGAGTGTTGTTAGATAGGGCTGTTTGGCTAACAGTGAAAACCCAGTGAACTTCTCATCTACATCTAAACTGAACATTGGTACTTGACTAGGTGTACACCTTTTTTTCTGTTCTCTCTCCCCCCTCTGTGCTGCATGTGTACCAGTACCACAGTCTTAGCACATGGCTTTCAAAATTTGCATGGATACAAATAATTGTTGGGACACTTAGACCCAAATAACCACATATTCTTGAAAGTTTTAGGGTTTTAACCTTCAGCCTTTTTTGATGGAGACAAGAATTCCACTAAAAAGAAAATAAATTCTTCATAAAGGTTTGTACAGCTTTAGCCATACCAGTATATAAGTCAAATGATATAACTGCTACAGCTCAAAAAACTCACCTTTATATTAATGTAAAGGTATTCCTAACAGGGAACATAAATATGTTACCTTTCTAGTTAAGACATTCTGTTATCATCTAATTTTATCAACCCCGGTGCTGTATCCATAAAATACTTTTATTTTGCTGCTCAAACTGTGAGAATTAATAAAAAAAAAACCAATAAAACCATAACTAAACAAAACAAAAACCCCTACAAAACAAAACAATAGCATCAGTGCCAGAGCCAGGTGTGAAACGGGTCCAAGTAATTTTGTCACTCACCAATTCTGTATATCAGAACTTTGCTTCCATGTGGGTCCCTTGATCTCAGGACTCCATGATAGCCAGCATGCAAAAGACCAAGAACCGAAGATGGCTGTAAATCTGCACTTATTTCTGGGCACTCAATTCTCCACTTCCGGTAATTCTTCAGTAACTGGAAAAAAAAAAAAATGTGGATGACAGCCATCAGGTATTACATGAAGAGCACTGTTAAAAATATGTTTTCAGCATGTGGTCACAGTCAGAGGTTTAATTCATTAAATTAGCTATCAATTCATTGCTATACTGGATCAAGTAAGTAAGTAAGTTATAATGGATATAGAATCCTGTCAACTTGTTAATGAACTGCAGTTGTCGTTTTGTGTCAGAAAAGAAAATTGGAATATAGAGAAAAGTTTCTACGTAAAATACATCTAAAAAACCAGTTTTCTTACTCAGGTTACATTTAGGATTATTCTGTTTGATACTGCATCAAATTCATTCAGGGTTTGTTGAACTTCGATGCGCAAAATCTTAGGGGAACATTCCCCCTTCACCACCCCACTCCACCCCCCACCCCTGCAAAGCATGGGCCCATTTTGTACACACAGTCATTAATAATTTCAGTTTACTATTTGAAAAAGATTTGCTCATCAGCATACCTAAAGCACATTTTCAAAGTCCCTCCCACCCCTCTGAAATGGCAGAATATAACAGTGTAGTGGGTCCATTACATATTAGACAATTTCCCTCCCCCAGAGTAGAAATAATGAGGACTTGTCTCACTAAAATAGAGGTCAGGTCCATTATCGGGGACATGATCACCCCTGTCCCTAAGGCTGGAAGGCAGCATCATAAACTAGTGTGTCTAAGGCATAGGAAGGGCCATGCGTTGAACGGCGATGGCCTAACTCTAAGGAAAGCTCAATTAAAGGCGTTCTTTCTGAGGTAACATCTGTGTAGAGAACCCACAGGTGATACTGTGAAAGGTCATCTTAGAGATGGATCATGAAAAATTAAGTTGGTGATGCAGCAGTTCTAATTTCCAAGTCTAATTACTGTTTCTCCATTAATTTTAATTAAGTGGTGGTGGAGAAAATGAACTGCTATGCCCTGCAACTAAAATTTATTTAAGCCATTTTGCACAGGCAAGTGGGAAGCTATGCAAGATTGTCTTCTAAAAAGCTTCTTCTCAATTCGTCAACTAAATCCTGCCTCTGCTCTATCACCCATGCTAAGCTCTCCAGCACTGAGTTTGGAGGGTAGAGGGATAGCTATGGCAAGGAATTTAGATTTTGTATTAAAATCTCCCAAATAGCTACATTTTAGACTTCTAACCTGAGACCTTCAAAGGAGCCAAGAGAATTTAATTTTTTCAGTACCTTGTTTCACAACAAACTGAAATGTAGGTTTAAGTCTTAAAGATAGCTTTTCACAGACACACTTTTCAAATTGTTACTGTATTTCATCAAACAGCAATGCCCAATCTGATCCTCAGCACACTTTCACACATTACATGTGTTCACCACAATGAAAGCATCAACCAAAAGGCTTTTATTTCTGTTCATTTGTATTAACAGAAATTAATTTTTATTCATTTTGCAATTACTCCATATTCCACAACAGAAACATTAGAGTCAAAAGAACTGTCAGCTCCAACCAATAAAGCGTAAGTTTAAACAAATCACAAATTTCTTCTATCTATGCAAGTATCATTTTCTTCACCTTTTTCATAGAAAGAATGGTCAGACAGAACTTCAGTGGATACTGAATTCATCCCTTGGAACATCACAGCATCGGCTATGCTGATGCTTAACTACAGACTCTTAGAGGAAGACCTGAGACTGACCATCCTGTGCCTCATAGCATGCTTATATTGATAAGCAGTCTTATTTCTTACCCTTCCCTCTGCTATGAAGTTTCTTGTATCATCTTACATAAAACTTATACTTTTTCTTCAGCTTAAGGCTTTTCCGCTCAGATTAAGGTCTTGAATTATTTTGAAGGTCTCTCAAATGAATTATCATGAGGAAACTATTTGTAAGGCATTACTGTGTGTCAGCAGAATTTATATACAAATAGATGATACACTGATCAGAAATTATCTATATCCATATCCTTCATGGAAATAGTACCTATAAATATGTATTTATAGGTACAAAAATGAAAAAATTCATCTGCCACGCTAGAATCCCATTTGATTTGGCAATGATAAAGTTGATAAAAGCCTCATCCTGAACCATACACTGTGGAAAGAAATGTTTAACCATTAGGAGAATTTTACAAGAAGCTTTTTGAGAGCATTCAATCAGTTCTAGCATAGGCTAACTTAAACAAACAAAAAGGTTGGGGGAGAGGGAATAGGGAAAGTAAGTTAATTTGTAATTTGTGGAATAGAAATTCACTATGATTGCAAAGATAGGCCTGATGAGGTACCCCGATTACCTCATTCTGTCAGCGCTTGACTCTCTGCAAAGGGCACTGTTTGAGCAATCCCAACTGCTTTGTGCCAACATACTACGTTATTTTCCTCGGTCATTCCAATACAGCCACTTAAACAGCAGCAAAATACAGAACCACCCTCAAAACAACTATGCAAACATCCGTAGCTTTGTCATGTCTCCCTTTTCTTTTAAAATCTGTTGTACCACAACTTAATGAACCTAATTAACGATAATCTAAACATTTTAAACATCTCTTTGAAGAGCTACCTGCCAAAACCAAGATTAGAATAAAAATGATACACTCCTTCAATACCCTAATTAATCCTATCTGGTCAGTACAGTTAGTTTCTCGTTTGTGTGAATATTTGCATTTTCCAAGTCAGAAGCAACAAGGATTTAAGTTCTGGACCTTGGGAGAAGGTGAATGGTGTTTGCAGCTTGTGACATACTCAAGATCCTTATGAAAGGCATAATTTACCTACTAGTAAGTCCATTAGGGAGTAAATATATGGTTGGAATACTTCTGACACGTTCCATGACATGGGCAAGTGGTACATATTTTAGGCACATAACATGGCTAAGCTCCAAACATACCTCCCCGGGCCAGAAAGTCATGAAATACTGAAGAGTTCTTATCTGAAAACCTAATCTAATTACCTGAAATGATTTAGAGATGAAGTAAAGGTTAGCATTGGATAATCTTCCACAGCATCTAACAGCTAGTTTTGGGACATATGCTGTAAATTTTTACTAATGTAAACAATCTCTTTCTTAGCAGCTGGACATACTCAAGTCACACACAGCTACTTACATCAGTAATCCTCAAACACATAACAGAATTCAAAAACTAGCAGTGGGTACTTACAGTTTTACTTTATTTTGAAAATTTCTAGTTTAACATTGTTTAAACAGAAATTCATGTGGAATATTTAGAAACATATTTTTTAAAAAGTTTTCTTCAGTAAAGACAGCAAGGAAAAACATAAATATATATAACAATCAGTCTAGATGTAGAAGACGAAGCAATCTAATATCAGGAAAAACAGAAGCATTCATTACCTAGTATAAAAATGGCTCATGTACTTATAACACAAGGAAAACATCTCAATGCATAATTATCTGTGTTTACAAACTGAATAACCTACTTAGCATCTGCTCAGCATCTGAAAATAGATGCAAGATAACTTGGTAAATGGGGAAAACTGGATGCAAAACTCCAGTGTCTGGAGTTAAGCATTAATTAAGACTTTTTTTCCTGAGGTCTGTTGGGGATAGTTCCAGATTTCTGAGCATCCCATGAAGTTACTGATTAATCCAAGATTCATGTGCTACAAAACAAAGTGAACTTAGTACTTTACTTAGAATTAAAAGAACTATAAAACAACGTGCTTGTTACAGAAATCAATGCATTTGTATATGCCAATTATTTGTCTTGATTAATAACTATTTATTCATACTAACAAGGATGCTAGACAGAATTAAGTTGTGTCAACAGTTGTACCAACCCACGAGATGTTTAGGAAAATGTTTTCTATTGGCAATCTTTGGAGGAGAAACCAACAGTTCAAACTTTAGAATAAACACACACCCCTTTGTGTATATATTTTTCACATTTTTTTTATGTATGTGCACATAGAGTTTAAACATATGGTATACACACACAAAGAATTTAAAATATTTTTATAGAGACATGGAACTTTCCCAATTCCACATGCATTACCTCTTTGCAAGTTGGGAGAAGAATGGCACATGCATAAGCTGAGACATTTGGCTTAGCGCAACAACATGCTCAGCTCAGGTATGAATTTACGTCCAGACTAAAATCTTTTGCAGCATTAACATCTGAACCCTACCTGTATTTCCCATGGGGATTACAAAGGCACAGAATACGCTGTAATGGTATAACACTCTTCTTTCTGAGTGTTAATTTTTGGTAGGTAATTATTGCCTAGAAGTCTCACAGGACAAGAAAAGTTTTTATTTACCTATTGAAAGTTTGTTGTGTTGTTTGACAGTTATTGTTAGTCTGTGCCAAAGGACTTTCTGTTCACTCCTAGAGACAAATGTCTGCCAGTATTTCACGTAGACTGACTTAACGGTGTCTTACCGATAACATTCATGCATTTGAAATCCTTCTGGCGAAGCTATCTGCTTAACTTCACCTCTTCTGGAGCCTGTACTTAAGTGGTTCGTGTTCATGCATACATCTCCAGCCACCTTCTAAGATAAGGCATTGGGCCAAGTTTAGTACTTCCCGTTATTCAAAATGCAGAAAAAGAAAATTCTCTTCTAACTTGAGAACAGTCTGTTACTGAGCTTAATTGAATAATGACTGGCTTTAAAACATACAGACAGTTCTAGCTCTTCTTCGAGTTGCTAAATTCCAGCTACCTGTTTCAGTGGTGGATTTTCTTCTAGCATGACATATATCAATAGATCAGTACTTGAAAGCAAGTCTGGAATTGCCAGTGGAAAAATGTAAAAGACTGCCGTTGGAATGAGTCATAAAAGATTCAGAAATGGAATGTCTTGCCACAATCTACCTGATTATTCTTTTCTGGAGCATTTCCAAATGTTGATAAACTGGAATCAGATGTTGATAAACTAGAATGTTGATAAACTGGAATCAGATAAATCTGTGTCAAATACTAACCAGGGATGCATCAGGGATGCCTGGTCAGTTGCCAGACTCTTGATTCATATTTAAGGCTAAGTATGAGCCCGGACTAAGAAAGATGTGTTACAAGAGCTTGAAGGCCTTTGGTTATAAGCACTGACAGGGCCACAAACTTTGATTATCCCTCAGCTGCTCTACAAGTACTGTGCAGCAGTACACAGGAGCCCAGTGGGCTAAAAGGGACTGTATCAGCCTGAACTCCAAACTGAGAGGCAACATCAAACCAGGACGGGAGGGAGCAGCCACTGAGGGCAGGAGCACTCTGTCTAAGGATGAAGTATTAACATAACCTCTGCCTGAGATCAGACTTGGGTTAGATGAATATACATCTTATGACCACCACAGATTTTGCACAATAATTCTCTTGGGCTTGAATATACCAATTGCAAATAAACACATTCCTTAAGAAAAAAAAAGTGCTGCTTCTCTTCTTCCCATGCTGTGCGAGAAGTAACCCAGTGTCAGCTGGTATGGAGAAGATTAAGTACAAGTAGCTACAGCATCTGGAGACCTAAAGTTCTAAATGGAAAGATTAAACACAGTTGGGTTTTTAACATCAGAATCTCTTAGTTCAAAGCAGGGTCCAAACAAGACATTTAGAAACTTAGAAGCCTGTGGAGACTCAGAAATTCTGGAAAGATTTTAAAAAGACTTCATTTTTCCAAACATGTGCCCAGTCCTAGAAGGCTGATTCTCAAGAAGAGCATAGGAAATTTGCAACTTCGTAGACTCCACCTCTAAACCCAGCTTAGATTCCACGCTCTTGGAAGTAAGTCCTACCTACAAAACATCTCATAATCACAACAAAGTGCAGAAATGTACGGGCCAAATTCTTAAGTACCGCTGTCCCGTCTACAGGATTATCAATAACAACCAACTGCAATGCAATTAGGAGCGTGTATACTTAGGAGCGCACGTTGTCTTCATTAAGCCCTACTTTCTGGAACCAAGGAATACAGGAAAACAAATGGCTTTTGTTGGCAAAGAAAAAAAAGGCACGGCCCTACAATTGTTAGTGCATGTCTGATATAAACAATCTCATGAACTTCAAACAAAGGTAAGATCTGTCAATATCCGAAGGAATCTGACTTGACTTCCTAGTTCTTCTGCTGAGGAAGAAATGTTTAAAGCTGCGACACAAGTCTTACGAGCCACATGAAAAGAACACAAAATATAATTTTTAAAGGTATTTGTGATTATGGGCTTAATTGCTCACGTTCTTGTTTAGCTACCCTGATCCTGCAGTATATCCATATACAAACACTCTTCTCTTACGGTAACTAGACTTGGAAAATCTACAGCGCAGAGAAGTCAGAAACTAAAAGGTGAGGTCTGTTGGGCAACGCCATGTCATCAACATCAAATTCCACTAAAACACAGTTGCCAGTTGGCACAAGTGAGTAAATGCTTTTGCCCTGGGAAGATTTGGAAATACTTTCTGTTCCAAAGGGTTAGGGGCTGTTAATCTTTCCGTAAAAAAAAAAAAAGAATCGATTAATAACAATTTGTACCGTTGGCTATTAAAAATACGCACGCACTGTCTGCATGGCAGAGAGCCATACAAACAGCCGGGAGAGTAACAAAACTTCCCAAAGCCTGAAAGGAGCGTTGCAAATGACTGAACTCCAAGGGAAGAGAAGTTTTTACTCATGGGTTTATCTTAGAGCAATTACAAATCTGTAGTGAAACTAGCAAAATTACTCGTAACTAGTAATCTGAGCACGATAAGGATGTCCTTTAAAGGATCTTCTTTCCTGATGGGAGTTGTGACCTTTCCACGCTTACCGTTAACATCTACATTACGTGCCCGTACCAAACTTACCGTAACTTTCACGTTACCTCACGGGGACCGCACAAAGCCAGCCACCATACCGCGTGTTTATGCGGCACCACGCTGAAGACACGGGTGACAAGCAATTCCTTACACCCTGAAAGCCCCCTGCTCGGCCTCGGCCGACCCAAGCAGCGCTCCCCTCCCACCCGACACCCGCGCCCTCCAGCTCCGTCCGCCCCCGGCAACCACCCCCCGCCTGCTTCTCGATCCCCCGACCCACCCGCCGCCCTCGTCCCCCGGGCCTGAGGCGAGGAGCCCCGGAGGCGGCGGGGCAGCGAGGCCCGGTGGGCCTGCGGGACCCCGCCCCGCCGGCGGGCGGTTGGGACGGTCGCGGGCCGGGCTGGCAGCCGCCGCGGGGGCTCTCCCGGCAGCGGGAGAGGCTCTCGCCCTCTCCTCGCCCTCAGCCGGTGGCGGGAGCCCCCCGGCCCCGCAGAGGGGAGCCCGGCGGCGCCCGCTCCCCCCAGCCTTCCTTACCGTCCAGGCCAGGTCCAGGTGGAAGTCGCGGGCGCGCAGGAACCTCACCAGGAAGGAGTCGGTGAGGGGCTGCGGCCAGCGCTGGCCGGGCTCTGCCTCCGCCCGCCGCCGCAGCTCGGCCACGGCGCTCCGCACCCGCGGCGAGTGGTCGGGCGGGTCGCTGAGGGGCCCCGCGCCCTGCGACATCGCCCCGCCGCCGCTGCCGCCCGCCGGCCCTGAGGCGACGGCCGCGCTTAGCCCCGCCGCCTCGCGGGTCCCCGTGGACACAGAGCCGCGGGGGAGCCCTGCCGGGCCGCCTCCGCCCCCGGCGGGGCTTAACCCCTGAGCAGCCTCCCCGGCCGGAGGGGGAAGGGCAGGAGGCAGGTGCGCCGCGCTCCCAGCCGGCCCGGCTGCGACGGTTCACCTTTCGGGGTTGGGTTGGTTTTGGTTTTTTCACTTTTATCGACTTCACCGGTTTTTAGAATTTCACGCTTTAAGCCCGCCTCTCGGCTGTCGCTGGCGGCTCCGAAAAGGCGGAGTGCCCGCCTCTCCCCGGTGCCGCCCGCCGCAGGCCGGGCACCCCCGACCCCTGCGAGCCGCCAAGGATGGTGGCCCGCCTTTTGGGGGAAAATAATCCATCTTCAGACACTAACTGGCAAAGTGGGAACAGCTGTGCAAAGGAGAGAGTGGTGGAAAACTGCCTCGGAGCACCTAATCATTAACGTGAATATGCAGTAATAGAAATCTATCCACTCTGCCTGGAGAAAGGAAGGTGAAACTGAATTCAACTTCAGTCCAACTTTGCTGCCCAGCAGTGAGTTCAATTATCACAGGTGAAGAGTTCATGGCTGCTATTAGTATTTTTATTATAACCATTTCCTTTGATTAGGTTTCCTTCGAGATCTCTCTGGCCTACTTAGGCTTAAAAGCCTTGCTTCATTTAACGTACAATTTGTAAGGCATGCTTAGGCCTGTTAAAAGGTTTACAAAACTTTGTTCCAGATTATTTTCCCCTTACTCTGGCTTTCTACGTGTACGCTTAATGCTTACTTAATTTTTGATCGTCCTTTTGGTCATATCTAGCCCTGTGTTGGACTCTTACGTACTGCTGAAACGTCTACAGGTATCCCCCTCAGTTTTACAAATGTAAAAAAAATCTACCTAACTAAACGCATAGGGGTAAAGAGTGGGAGCAGTGTGAATAATCATGCCAAAAAAAAAGACGTTAAAGCCGGAACTCAAGGGACTGAACAGGAAAGATAAGCTTGCAGGAGCAAAGTGTTGCAGCGAAGGATAAAAACTGGGAAACAGATGGGTGTAGCGGTCAAGAGTACATAGGGGTGGACATGTAGAATGGCAGGGAGGAGGAACGTGTGAGGAAGTATGGACCTGCCCTAGATCAAGAATAAAATGCAAGCTGGAACTATAAGATGAAACAAAGAGAACAGAATACAGAGAGGGCAGTAACAGCCGGTTGTGCTAAACCTCTTTTTTTCTGGACAGAGCTGGACAGAGCCGCCATGGGAAAAATGGCATGCAAACGTGTAACCCAACCACGGGTGGCAGGACAAACACAAAGGGAGATCACAGCAAGGTCATACAATGCTTTTAAATACCACTTCCTAATTTCCAAGCACTTAGTTTTACCATCTTTATTCTTACAACTTACGGTTTTGTCTGTAAAATATAAAGGGTAAGAAAATACAGATGCCTTTTATTACACTGTTCAGCTGGGCAACTCATAGCTTTTAGCTAGCTTTTCTACAAAATTCAGATTGCAATTTTGGCTTCATATTTGACCAAAGTTAGTATTACTAGCAGTTTTAGTGATCTCCCTCAAAACTGAGTTGCAAAAATCCCTGCAAATTTAAGGTTTCTATTAAAAATTCCATGAGTGAGACTGAATTTGGAACACTGATGAGAGCTCCTAGCTCTGACAGTGAAGATGTGATACCATCAGGGCTTCCCACAGAGGAGCCAACATATTGAGTACTTGACCATTCACCAGAGCAATTAAGACCTGTTGCAAGAGAAGGTTTGTAGGTAAAGCTTTTGTTGTTTAATTACACCTGGAAAAGAGCTCAAGTGCCTGAAAGCTCTGTCAAAATATGCCTGTTTGTAAACTTTGTCCTTTGTCCTTTTTCCTTGGACTATGATGATTACTGCTACAACAGAGACTTGAAATTGAGGCAAGATCTCTTAGATTCAGTGTTTTCTTCTGACAAAGAGACTTTTCCTACATAGCTGGAATTTGCCCTCTTTCAGCAGAAGCTTTACATCTGTGTAAAACCTATATTGTAACTTTAACAGGTCTTCTGTAGAAAGTGTTCAAAGGTTGTGTAGGCAACTGTCTTTGACTGTAAAACTGCATACACGTACATTTTATATACATATACATATTTGCATATAAAAGGTGACAGGAGCCAAACCTTTCTGGAGTTTAAAGAATTCACCTCTATCTGCTTAAGCTGTTTTTTCTTTACCTGTCTTCACATGTGAAGACTCGTGATGTGACCTCCAAGCTCCCAGCCACTAGCCAGTTGCACCAAAGATCCCAGGAGCTCATTTGCAAGATGGGCAGAGCAGCTTTGGGTATGCAGCATAAGTGAGCACTTGGCCCAGAACTGGAGTCTTGGATCACAGACTGACATTACAGGCAGACTTAATTTTTTTCCAGTGATTTTGTAGGCATTATCCGTGACTCAAAAGGTGTTTTTCCAGTAAAAAACATGTGAAAAGCATTTACGCTGAGATTGGGTTCTTACTTGCAAGTCAAAAATCACCTTTCCGATACACTGTATATAATAAGAAAATATGTATTAATACAAAGTTCATACTGTTATATTATGGGAATGTTTCTAGGGCATTAAAATATATCTGTAAGTGAAAAATTGTCCTTTGGCTAAGTAAACAGAGAACAGGGTGCATATTACAAGGATTCCAGCCTCATAATACACTGTGGGTGAAATCCTGAAGCTATCAAAATAAATTTGTTGTGTGTTTACATAGTACTCAGTACAAGGGAATCCTAACAATCATCCTGGCTAAAGCGTAGACGTGGCATTTAGAGACGTGGTTTAGTGGTGGACTTGGCAGTGTTGGGTTTATGGTTGGACTCGATGAACTTAAAGGTAATTTCCAAACTAAATGATTCTATGGCTCTTTGATTCTAAGTTCAGAAAATTCAGGGAGTAGGACATGTGGAAGTTAATAGTACATCCATAGCAAAGCTTCTGAAGCAAATGGGAGAAGGTGGCTCAATGATCAAGTCTTTTCCTGAAGAAGCATGAGTCTGACCTCCTTTTTTTTACAGGACACTATAAAAAATCATAAAAGGCTTTTGAGTTTCAACCCTACAGTAGGGTTCTTCTTTCTGTGAATGATATGGATAAACAGAAGGACCTTGTCTTTCACGCACAGACATTTAAATTAGCATTAGCACACAAATTTCAATAGGATCAAGATTAAGAGTTTAACTTTCATAGATGCTGAACACTTCAGTCAGTGAGGATAGCAGGTAGTCGGCATCTCTATAAATTAAGTTCTAGTTAACTTGCTTAAACTTGTGTGGAGAAAGCCATCATGCAATGTTTAATTTTCAGATCTCTGATTTTTCACGAAGAACTCACATATTTCAAAAGTGTAAGTGCAGAGGTGTGAGTCGGGAAATCAAGGGAGAGCTGTTTTACAGGGTGGCTTGCTCTTTCCTCTTGCCTTTCTCCTCAAAGAAGCATCCACAGCTAAACCAAAATAATCCTACTCTACCAAAAAAATTAAGTTCAAATATTTCTTCCTCAAGCTTACTATATATTCCAGGGTGCATAGGCATTTGGGAAGAATTATGTTACCATTTATTAACTAGAGACACATGAAATTGCAAGTCACATGGAAAAAATATTTATCACTCTGGTATTTATTATGTACAGATTAAAAAAAACCCAGTCCTGTACAAGCAAACTCCTGCACAAATGTAAGCTTCCAGTGAAATCCAGAGCAGACAGTCAAGTCAGTGGGACCCTCAGTTTGCCATGGGCATCTGTTCATGTAGAGTACTTTGGAATATTACTGTGGAAGAAATAAATCTTTCAAGCTAAGCAAAATTGAGTTGAGAACCCATTACTGTACTGAAGGCTGACTGTTTTGTACAGAAAAAAAAAAAAAGTATAATATTTGTCATCCTTCTCTGAATCAGTACTGTAGGAATGCTTCAGCGAGGGACATAGGAGTGCTGAAGATGCCAGCCTTTCAATGAAACTTAAACCCCAAGGTGTAACAGGTCTGGTTGTTGCAGTAAACGCTTTCTGATTTTTGTCTGAATTTCTCCATGATCCATCCTTCATCTTCTCTGTCTGCTCAGCAGTGCTGATAGGATCGCTCAAAACTTTGGCAAACCTTTTCCTCTCGTACTAGGCCTTAAAGTTTATAACACACTGTCTAGCAGGGTTGGTTGGTGACTCAGCAACCTAGCAAGAGCCTTTGGAAGTCTTGCTCTATAATACAATTCGGCAATCTCAGCAGAGAGCTGATGGTAGGTACACTGGCAGAGAACTTGTCTTCCCTTTTACAGCATCATAGATTATTTGCAAAACCATCTTGGTGTAAAAATAAGGGGCGGGGGGGCAAGTGTAGTATAAGCACAGTCTGAGCTTCTAGTTAAATTATATCCAGTTTATTCTGCTCTGTAAGACAGTGCAATCCTTGGTGTGTGAAGAGGCAATGAAAAACATTCATGATCCGGAACTGGCAGGGTAACTCAAGGACTAAGTGAGTGACGAAGGGGAAAGACTTTGATCGTGCTGTCTTGCTGTAGCGAGAGTATGAATCATCTGCACCAAACCATTTGCAGAAGTGATTGTTTTTTACTGTCAGATTTACGGGCATCCCCTTGAAGTCTGGGCATGTTATAGAAGCAATAAAGGCTAGGTAGACCCAGCCCTGTCACGTGGCTAGGAGAACATGCATCACACTCTGTGTTTAAAGAGAGGAAAGACTTGTGTAGGTTCCTTAAGCCTTGTCTCTTCCTCCTTTCAAATAAATCTGTGCCCATACATATGGGGAAGGATTTACCCATCGGCTGTATATTTCATTAAATACTTCAGGCTTTAATTTCATCTTTCAGAGGTTTCCACCTATCACTCATTTTTAGTTGAAATTTATCTAACTAATTTCACTGGGTTTTCATTGAAGAGCTTCTGTAAACTGGCAAACTGGTGGTGAGAAGGAGCCCAAAAAAAAGAGAAAAACCAGCAAACAGCAGCTCTTCAGCAAACATGTTATTCCCTGCATGTGCATTGTTTCACAACTTCTGTCTGTGACCATGTGCTTGGTCTGGCTGGCTGTAGCGTCTCTCCCTGGGACCTCTGCTCACAATTTTTTGCTGCTTTTGCAGCTTGTCAACATTTCCACTGTATACAAGTGATAAAAGATGCTAACTCAGGTTGCTGGGGCTGACAGCCACTGGAAAGCTGCAAGGAAAATCAACAAGCAGAATCGGTAGGGTGAGTATTTGTGCATTCACATGCCTCGCCTTTCCTGCGTGCGTTCCAGCGTATGGTTACTGCCTGCAGCAGTCTCTGGGTTATGATTTGCTGTAGCAAGTTGCCCTTTCCTTTACCCTTAATGCCAAGTACTCAGTCAAAGCATGTTGTTTCAAGGTGTGGTTCTTTGCTGCCTTGTACTGAGCTCGACTGTACTCTGTGGCTACTTCATCCTGTTGACTTTTTAGTCCTGTTTACGGCACACAGCAGGATATGCAGGGTAATAAATACAAGCCCTGGACCAGCAGCAGCATCCAGTGTCCCGACTTAACAAAGTTTTGCCTGGGAAAATGACTCTAAATGGAGTTTTACTAGCCAGGGAGTTAGGTGCTGACTCTGAGCAATCAAGATGCACCCATCTCAAGAGTCCTGCGCTGGAATTCTGCACTGAAACATGTCAAAATGAAAAGAAAAATAAATAAATAAGGAAATCAATTTCTGTCATTAGAACATAGTCACTGGAGAAGGGGACGCTTTGTTTCATATTAATGCCAACATGATGGTTGGAACATTTGCCAGGACTGTAAAAGTTCTAGATTTGATTCCTCCCTCTGCTTCCAAATATTTTTCTCCAAAAAACATGCCTTCAGTGCTGTAAAACACCATGAGAACACTCCATCCCTCAGCTATAGCACACATTGTTCATTAGGATTATCTGGGGTTTAGGGCATAATAAAATGAACCTGACAAGGTAGCATAGCAATCAGAGTACTAAATGGCATATAGGAATAAACTTGGCTCAGGATCCTGCTCCAAGAACTCTTTATATATTTTGCAAGTAATACACAAAGCTATCCAGAAGGAGGGACTGCTGAATAGGTCTTTTGTCACTGAATAAACATTGCTGTTGCTTTGGAAGTCCGCATAAGGTATGGAAATCTCAAAGGCACAGAAAAATCTTACTTTTGTCTTTCAAAAAGATGACATTTGGGGAAAAATAAAACATCTGCAGTAGTTATTTGCAGCAATTGTTGGCATAATGTTACTTTAGAAATAAGTGTACTAAGTATAATTGTCCTGGTTTCGGCTGGGATAGAGTTAATTTTCTTCACAGAAGCTAGCATAGTGCTGTGCTTTGGATTTAGTGCTAGAAGAATGTTGATAACACACTGATGTTTTTAGTTGTTGCCAAGTAGTGCTCAGACTGTTCAAGGACTTTTTGAGCTTCTCCTGCTCGGCCAGGTGCATAACAAGCTGGGAGTACAGCACAGCTAGGACCCAAACTGTCCAAAGAGCTATTCCATACCATATAACGTCATGCTCGGGGGGGGGTTTGGTGGGTCGGTCGGTCGCGGGGAGAGTGATCGCTGCTCGGGTACTGATCGCTGCTCGGGACGGGCTGGGCATTGGTCGGCGGGTGGTGAGCAATTGCATTGTGCGTCATTCATTTTGTATATTCTGTATATTTTGTTATCATTCTCATTATTACTATTATTATTATTTTCTCTTATTAAACTCTGTCTTTATCTCAGCCCTCGGCTCTAACCTTTTTCTCCTTCCCGATTCTCTCCCCCATCCCACTGAGGGAGGGGGGGGAGTGAGCAAGCGGCTGCGTGGTGTTTAGTTGCCAGCCGGGTTAAACCACGACAATAATTCAATACATAGGAACTACTGAGATGTATGTACTAAATAAGTTTACTTCTGAGTTAAACCACTGTATTCTATCTAAAGACAGAAGTGTACCTCTCACAAATGTTTTTGTCTCTGAAAAACTTAGGAAGAAAATAACAAGAAAACATCAGTACTGTTGACAGTAAACACAGAGATTACAACCAGTGGAGCCCAACAGTGATTTATATCTAGAGATCAAATGTTCTAATAAGATTCTGAACAAACTTAAGTTATTCTAGTTCCAATTAAATTATTTTTAGAGGAAAAGCTTGAAAAATGAGCACGATCTCTGTATGATAGAAGCAGCCTCAAGAAGTTATAGAAACATAGAGACTATATAAGCCTACAATATGCAAGAATTCTAATTGTCTAAACCCACAAGATTGTAAATATTGTAAATAAAGTATCTGTAGAAAGCATTTTCAGATTTGAAGTGTAAAGTCAAACCACTATTTTAAAGTTATTATTTTTTCACTGTGAGTGAAAATACTTCATATAGAAGCTTCTGAAATTTTTGCCATTTCTAAATCTGACCTTATGAAAAAGGAGAAAACAATATAGAAGGGTTGCCTCAAAAGTTTCTGGGGTTTCCTTTTTTAATTTTTTTTCTGTCTCCTTTTTTTTTGTTTCCCCCCCCGCCCCCCCCACCTTCCATACCTTTTCCAGATCAGCCTTCTGTCAAAAAGACTATTTTAGAACTGGTTTGTTGACCAAACTGGGGTTTATATATGAAGTATGTACTGATTTATTTAGCACTGTAAGGACGGAAAAATCCTGGGCATCCATTATATGCAGCCCCTGCAGTTGAGTTAGGCAGCTCACACAAGCAGCTACAAGACCTAGTTATTGGGAATTAAATACCTAATAGGTACCTAATTCTTATCTAAGGCACCAGATGTCCTTCACTGATTCGGTCGTGAAATACTGCCCTTAGATATAAATCTCAAGCAGGAGAGCTCAATTCTGCTCAGACTGTAATAAAATGGAACAGGGAACAAGTCAACTGCTAGATAAACATTGTCTCTGTACTGTTCAGCAGCTTTAAAATGTTCATAATCAGAATTTTATTTTCATCAGCTTGTCCACCCAAGCCCACCCTGTATCAGGCACGTTGCTAAATGGGCTAAGGGTCTGAGTTAGATTCCAGGTAAATGAGAAGAGGACTGGAAGGCAGAGTGAAGGGTCTTGAGGTGTGGAAAAGCTTGAGAACCGCTGCTATAGAAATTTAAACCTTAGAAATTAAAATAACTGTGGTGCTATTCAGCTCAATAGCCCCAGCAAAATTAATGGTTAATTTTATATCCTCGGCAGCTCTGAATTTTCCCTGGTGATCAATGAATATTGTTGATTATCAGTGCTGCGGAGATAAGGATGACATTGATGAGATTTTCATTGATGTGGTCTTCATTGATCTGATCTATTTGTAAACAGCCACAGAAAAAAATAAATAATGTTTTTGACAAATAATATGGCACTGCAAAGACTACTAAAAGCAATTTCCAGGGAATTAATTAGTACGTGGTAAACTTTGTTCAGTGGAGGTTGAGAAGCTTTGAAGACATTCACCTCCCTCAAAAACCTGTGAAGTTTAAAGATTCTGAGTAAAGCAGAGTCAGACCTACTGTCTGCTTTTCACATGAGAATATATAGCATTGGTTCTCTGAGGCACTGGGAAAAGCATTTGCAAGCTGAAGCCTGCATATAAAAACTTAACATTGAAAAAAGCACCTGCAAATACTGCAAGAATTTATCCAGGTGCACCATAAACACATTTGTGCGTGCAGAAATATAAAACTAAGCATGCATGGTTCCATTTCACTTCCACACCAGATAATCTGACGTGTTTTCCTGTCCTCCTTTTAGTTTTGTATCTGTCATAATACTATATACCCCAGCAAACTAAATGCAAACTTTTGTCTGGGTCTTGCATTTTATTAGGGTTTAGGTTTTTATTTTGCCTATGCTTTAAATATATCATCTCTCCTGATGAATTTATACAGCTGTCATTCTGATTCTAAATCAGAGAGAATCAGTATATCGTACTGTAAAAGAATGAGAGACACACCACACAGTATTCTTCCTAAGTTATATGGAAGGGAGAGATGATTTTTTTTCTGGAAAACACCGAGATGTGTGTTAAGCTATGTCTGCTACTACTGGTATTGTTGGAGTTTTATACAAGAATATTCCTGTACAGATCAATTTTTACAATAACCAGGTATTATGCTGTATCTAAAATTATAACTATTCCTTTCACAATGCGGAAAATGCAGTATTGCAATTTCTTTTTTCTTTTTCCTTTTTGAAAAATATGTTTATAAGTATTTTCTCTTGTGAAACCCAGATTTATTTATTTTTTAAATCATGCTGTTACACAGTTCTATTGGTAGATATTTTAACAAGCAGTTCTAGGATACATCAAGCCAATTAGGGGTGACCAAGGCACCATTCAGTTTGAAACAATGGGCATCTTCTCGCCTAGACAAGCTTTGGATCGCCAAAACATAAGTGCTGTGACCAGAATCAGGCCCCCATAACACACTGCTATGTAGAATGTATGCATTGTTTACGTTATGCCTGGGCTAAACCAATCACTTAAACACTCACGTCTCTGCATCAATGCAGCAGGAATTTCCCAGGCCTTGTCCCTACTGCTAAACAGGTTTGCGAGGTGGAGAGAAATATATTGCATTATTGCCTTTCACTCCAAGTGAATAAAAATAATTTACCTTGTCATGATTTAACTGCTTAGATAAAAATCAGGCATCAATAAACGGTTTGTCTTTACTGGAAAGAAACTGGTTGATTCCAGATAGGTATAGCACTGATTTCAACTCTCTATAAATACTCTTTGCAAATATTCTTTTGAGTAGGTGAGAAAAATAGCTACTCTATCCTAATTTTCCTTCCATGTACTGGATTAAAAACTGGTCTATGCTGCCTCCAATTGGTACTGCCTCAAGACAAATAAATCTTTAAGAGGAACCATTGAAACCTACTTTCATTTAACACCAGGCTCTCTGTTTCCAGCTGAAGGTCTGTCATCTCTACTGACTTTCATAATGCACTTTTACTGAGCATGTAATAGTGTTGTCCACTGCCTTGCCAACATAAGGCTTCAAAGGCCTGGGCATTAATATTTTATTTACAAAAGAGCCCGCTTGTGAGAAGTCAAGTTAGAGCCACAGCCTGTGGATAGATTTCTATTCCTTCCTCCCAACACAGTACCCGTCCTGCTGGCTGATCACCTGGGATCAAGATGAGGTAAACCTGAGGGATGAGAAATACTATCCAGTGTGAAATACTATCCAGTGTGACAGTGCTTCTGCTGCTGGTGGCATGTCACAGAGCCAGTCTGTTGGAGAGTCTTCTACAGGGTAGGCACCAAAGTCAGCTCTTCAGTACAGCTGCTGCCACTGGGACACATCACTTTTTTTTGCCCTTTGCAAGACAGCAAAATTGTGGAGGCCCAGAGAACAACTAGTTTTAAAGAAATTCTGTTGATCCCCTTTCGGAGGAAACACATTGTTTTCAAGAGCATTTTTCCAGAAGCTGTGCTGAGAAGCTACTCTTCACTGTTGGCTATTGGAAGTTAGCGAGTGACTGGTTTTAGATGATGAAACTAATGAAGCCTAGTCTCCAGTGGAACTGCGTTTCAAATTCTTCCACCATCCTCAGCAGAGTAGTGCCAGCTGCCTTCTCCATGCAGTTTGTCCCAGAGCCAAGATGAGACCCTCCGTCTGGCAGAGATGGTGGTGGTGTGCTGGCTATGACCGACACATGTGCTGGCTGGTGAACCTGAGTGGACAAGAGAGAAGTGAGGACATGCTGCAGCTCTCAAGGGGAGAGGGGAGGTCGCCTCTGCCCTTTCTCCAACCCTTCGACTTTGTAAGGACTTAATATCTCTGGGCCCTTGCCTTTCTGTCATATGTAGTCGATGTTAGTTGTCAGACTGATGGACAGACAGATGGGCAGGCAGTGTGATCACATTTGTTTCCTCGGGAAATCCGATCTGTAAGTCAGATGCAAAACTGTGGATGGTATGTTGGTGGGCAGGATTTTCAAAAGCTCCTAAGACCCACCGAGGCAAATTTATTTATGCACCTCATCTTAACTTGGATAAAAGGAGAATTAGGAACCTAAGTAACGTTAAAAGTCTAACCTAAATGACTTTAATAGGATTCTGTATCACTTGAGTAGCCTTAATCCCACTTGCTGTATTTAAAATGGTAGACAATAGGAGTTTTGGCACTGATTTAGAAGAATCTATCATTTTTTAAAGCTTACATAAAAGCAATGATAATGCCTGAAAACCTTGAAAAATGTAAAGTTAAACATCAGATGCCTTAATTCACACACATTGTCTTAATGGCAAAATGTCACTGGGAAAAGAAAGCCTTGGATTGGGGCCAGTCAACACTGAAACAATGTTCTTACAAGTTTTTACATTGATCCAGGCAAATAAAAAACATATTGGCTAAGAAATCTCCCATTTTCTGCAGCCAGTTAAAACATATAGAATGTCAGAGAAGAAGACCCGTGAAATGTTGCAAAGGCACGGTCAAGGCAAGTCTTCGTTCGGTTTGCATTACTTCTACATGTGAGGTGTGTAGCAAAGAGCCATATGACCTGGTAGAGGTGGTGTACTGATGCTGTCAGGACCTGTGAGCAAATTCTGGCTGATAACTATGGGCGAGAAGGATTGCAGAGGAAAGCGGGCAGAGTGACTGCAAGCATAGATGTGATACCTGTGTCTGCTGGGCATTGTGAAAGTAAGACTTGTATGCACCACTATCAAAACTAATTTCTCCTAGTCCAATGGAGAGCAGATTCCATCAGTGGGTCCAACAACTCACCCTCAATATTTATTTTTTCCCAGTAAAGTTGTTTTTTAAGAAGACTAATTAGGTTTAAATTGTTGGGTTTTTTTTTAAGCTGAGAACAAGGACTTTTTTGTATGTTTTTCAAATAAGCTATTTAAGCTATGGAGGTAAATAAATCTGTCCAGAGGACAACCATCCATTTACTGCAGTCCAAGATTACAAAATTTGCTTTCATTTTATACTGTAAAAACCCAAACCTAAGAGACCACACTGTGTCAAAGTATTTGGATTTGAATTTAAAATGTCAGATGTATATTTAGATACTGCACTTGCAATGACTAGACAGTCAACATGGGACATTTCAGGAAAAAACTTAATCCAAATTGGTAGATCTCTGTGCAAGCAGATTGATAGATGTCTTTGAAAGCTTTGAGTTTATGAGGAGTATCTTCTGCAAAGAAATGGTTCTGAGTATTACTGCAAAACCTAAATGAATAGCTTGATTTTCAAAAGTGTTTAAACTGGCCCAAAGTACCAAAGGACGATAAAGGACTTCTGAAAATTATAATGTTTATTGACAAGCTGTGGCGGTGTGCTCCCCCCTCGTCTCTGACTCCCCCTCCTTTGACCTCTTTCAAGTGATTACCACCTGTGGTGGTGGTGATAGATGTGTCTGGTCGTGAAGGATGCACCCACTGGATGTGGGGGGAGACAGATAACAATACAATAGCCAAGGGCTATTGTGGAATGTGCCCACCTAAGCACAGTGGTCAGTATGCAAATATGACTATGAGCCAATTACCTTACCCCCATAAATAGCGAGCAGTCCAGCGGGCTGCACGCCAGGATCTCCCCTTGGGCAGGGACGCCTCTCAAGGTTACTCCTCAAGGTTGAGAGATTCCTTACCGCAACAGATTCTCAGTAAGTGACTAACAGCATGCTAACTTGGAAATCTTAGCTAAGTGACATAAAGGATTAATTGCACATATATGATCCTTTAGACATAAACCGTTGACCAAGTCTGGGACTAGGATTGGATCCAGCTGCACCTAAACTCCTCTCTGAGGGAGTTTAGAAAGCAAGGGGATCTTTTCTGAACCTCATGACTCAACGGGAGGGTCTCCCTGACAGTTTTGTCTGACCCTGTCCTCTATGCAGTAAAAAACTAAGTGTACCTTGCCATCGAATCTTACAAACTATTGCTGCATTTACCACTGAACTTTGTTAACTCACTGTTTTACACCAATAAATCGTATTATTTTTGCCTCCCTCTCACTCCATCTGTGACACAAGCTTATCTCTAGGAACTTAGAAAGAAGTTGGGCAGAGACTAAGCAGTGCAAATAGTTTGACCCATTTAAATTCTAAGCATTAGGGTATTATTTGCCCATTTCCCTGACAGTAAAACCAAAGCTAATAAATAACCACATTGCAGCATTATTCTTTGCTACCTTCAGGGAAATCCTGTTTACTTAGACCCTTTCCTGCCAAGTGAAACAATATTTGAGTTCTTGAATGACATACAAACTTTAATCCAGGTTGGCAATTACTGGGTATTCACTGACTCAGCTGAGTTAATAAATGAATTAGGCATTTTTATTCTTGATTTTCTTTACCATTTCTTGAGTGAATTCAACTAAAAAGAATGATGGTGCTGTCTATATTGCCTATACTAATCATATTCAGAGTCTCTATAGTGGCACCATTGAAGGAAGCATACTAGAGCCATTTCTATGTTTTGTCAATGTTTTCCTTTCTTTTAGTGCATGAAGGTAGCCAGAGGACAGAACTATCCTTGGACACTGAAATAGCCCTTACTGTGATGTCCTTCAGCTGTCCAGGCAGGGGAACTTGGTATCATATCAGTGAAATTAAATGAAAGGCATGAGCACAGAAGGACTGAGAAGGTAGTTTCATGATGTGGTTAACACAAAAAAGATGCCTGTGATTCCTAAAAAACATGTAAGGTGAATAATATTATGTAGGCATTGATGGTATTACTACTATGGTTGATGTTACTGCATTACCCTATTCTCGTAGGTTCTGTACAGACACAGAACAAGTTGGCCCCTGGCCTCAGGCAGCCTGCATCTACATATAAAAAAAGACACAAAAAGACAGAGTTTGACAGAGAATAAGAAAACAGTGAAACCATACTGGTCAAAACAATAAGCCTAAATTATTGCATGTCTGCAACCTAAGTCTTCAGAAGCCTGGAAATGTCCCAGGCAAGAGGTTCAAGGAGGGACTGCACAGAGAAAACTCCTTTTGTGGAGCTTTTTCCAACAGTGAGGGCAAAAGGGGGCCTGTACCTAATTCTAACTCACTGCTGAAGAAAAGCTGTTGCCATGATGGCAACGGTAAAAAAGTGCTTTGATTTGAGGTTTGATGTGACAGAGAAATGGGAATATAAGGATGCACAGAGAGAGCTAACACAGATGTGCACCAAAAGCAATCTTTGCAGCAGCCTCTGGGCAGGTTGTGAGCAGGGCAAGACTGATATTGATGAGACCAGAAAAAGGTCTCAATAAATGAGACAGCCATAACATAAATAAGAACTTCAGTTTTGTGAGTAGATGAAGAGAATACTATCCCGGACACATTATGCAGAGGGAATTAGTAAAAAAAGAGGTATGAACTAGCGATGAAGGTACAGAGGAGCCTGATAGATGTTCAGGTATTGCCAAAATGACAGGCAGAGAGGTGACATCTGCCACAGCATCAAAGAGGAGGCAGAGAAGGGCTGGGCTGCAAGGGGAAGGCTGTTGGCTAATGATCCATGAGAGACAGCCAGGCAGACTACTAATATTTTAGTTGCCAGTGATAAATGTTTTGGACGTGAGAAGTGGATGTGACAATCCTAAAAGTGTATGACCAATTGCACAGAAATACACGGGATTTAATATGTATCTGAGAAGCCAATATAACCACAAAACAGAGCACACAGAATAGTTATTAGTCAACTCTGTCTTGTTGCAAAGGGGTAAAGTATCTCATCTTTGATTTCTAACAGAGTTATTTCCAGCCTATTTTTAGACTAAGTGGATAAAAGGCTTTGCTTCCAAACAAAAATAATATGGTCTTAGTGCAGATCCCTGGGATGGCCTGTTACTAACCTCCTCCTATGTGGAGAAACAGCCATTCACTCCAGCTTTTTGTTTGCTTGTTTTCCTTACATACTCAATGTTTAATTCATGGCAAAATCCATGATTATTCATCCTCTTTAATCATCTCCATTCTGTGAGAGAGCCTGTTGAAAAACTACGGAAACTATGCTTTTAGGACATCTATACCTGCTGTTTCACCAGCTTTTAAAAAGCCTTCAAAGCAAAGTATTTTTCTTCCCCTTGACAAAGGCTGTGTTGGTCTGTCGTTGTATCGAGGTATACTTCTGCAGTTCTGTCCTCAGACTGATTTCTGTCTAAATTTTCTATTTTCCGTCTTAAAGACCACCCCAGAAAATGTTTCTAAAACTCTGACATCGCTCACTTGTGTGGAGTTACACCAAGAATGAACTTGGCCTAGTTTAAAACTAATAGTAATTTCAGAACAGGGGAAAAAAAAATCCTTACTTAACCTAAACATTTTTCTAGTTAGCTTGTGGGAGTCTGTAGCAGGCTTACAGACGAGGCAATTGACCTTGAAAATCTTGTTGTGTACCTTGATGGGATTATGGAATGTCAGCAAGATGATAGGGACAAAGAAAAAAAAAACCAGGATGTAAAAAGAAGAAGAAACCACAGCATGCAGCCTTGGGGGGGGGGGGGGGGGTTTCCCCTCACCTCCTTAAGCCAATAGCAAGCTCACTTCCTTATAGCCAATAGTAACTTGTTAAGTACATTTAAAAGAACCAATCAAGCGCACTTATCTTGTTAAGGATAAGCACGTGCTGGAGTGCTCAATAAAGAGAGTTTGTTGCTGCACCGTGAGAAAGGGTATTGTTGCCTTTGTGCGTCTCAACCTACACCACATTTTGGTGACACAACGAAGGCCAGCCAGGAGGTTATCCTGAAGAGGACCAGCTGGGGAGACGGAGCCTGGTGCCGCGGCTAGCGCAGTGTGTTGGCTGCTGGTTCCTAGGAATTGAGACACCACATGAGGTGAGCCACCAGGGACAAGATGGGGAGTAATCTCTCTAAAGAAGACAGTCTTCTTTTATTCATGTGGGAGTTAGTACTACAAGCGAGAGGGATAAAGCTAGAAGAGATGCAATTGAGCCGAATGTTACTTTGGGCAAAGAGGCAAGGAATAGAAGCTTCTACTCCAACTGCATTTAGCGTTTCAACTTGGGAAGGACTGGGACTTTTGTTGATGGAGGGAGCGGCTAAGGGTGATAAAGAGGCCACGGGACTGTTTACCACTTGGGGACTGTTGAGAGACACTGTTAGATGATTGGAAAGTCAGCAAGATGCAGAAACTAGTAGCCATAGGCCTCCTCCTCCTGAACCCCCACCTGATAAGGGTAAAGATGGGGATGAGGGGGAGAAGGACCTGTCTGGCAGTGAGGGTGCCTGTGGATCTGATCAATCCCGGCCCCAGCAAGATAATTTAAAGGTGGGTCTTCCTGAGTCCCATAGACGTTTATGTCGTCCATCGGCCCCTCCTCTGCCCGTCCCTCAAAGACAAGTTAATGCCTTACAAGAGCTGGAACTATGTAAAATGATGAACTCACTGGCAGTTCAAGAAGAAAATCAGGGTATGGGGGCGATAGGAGGAACAGAACGAACACCGGTAACTAAACCTGCAGTTGCCATGCGTGATCCACAACACTTTTGGAACAGTGTTAAAAGAGGGGCAATCCAGGCAGGGAACTGGGATCTGTTGGAAACCCTTGGAGGAATTATACCAGATGAAGGAGAGGGAAGCCCCTGTTTGCATGCCTATCTGGTGCAGATAGGGGATGCGGCAGCCAGAAATCCGAACACCCATGTCCCTTTTGCTTGGAAAGTGGTCCAAGACTTGCAGAAAACTGTTTATCAATACGGGTTAAATTCACCCGCAACTATGCAATTATTACGTTTATTAACAATGGGACGCTTAACTCCCTTTGACGTTTCACAAATAGCCCGGATTGTGTTTCAGCCAGATCAGTTAGTGGTCTTTCATGCCACCTGGCGGGAAGCTGCAGAACAACAGGGATTACAGAATTTGAATTTTCCCCAAAATGACCCTCGTTTTGGTAAGGGTCCTGACGTGCTATTAGGAACCAGTCGATATTCCAATCCACAGCATCAAGCTCAATGGTCTGCCTTTGTATTAGACCAGGCAAAAACGATAGGGGTGCAAGCAATAATAAAAACAGCTCAGCTAGCTGAACCAAAAAAACGCTATACCACCATCAAGCAGGGTCCAAAAGAACCTTTTTTGCCTTTTGTTGAAAAATTACAAGATGCTATAGCTTCACAAGTGTTTGATCCACAATTACAGGAGATGCTAGTAAAACAGCTAGCAAAGGACAAAGCTAACGCTGACTGCCAAAAGATATTAGAAAGTATGCCAGGAGAACCCACTTTGGAGGCGATGATATTGGCCTGTGCTAAAGTCTGCACCTTGGAGCGTAAGGTAGCTGTGATGGCCACGCTTCAACAAAGATGTTGTTCATGTGGCAAGTTGGGGCGTAGAAAACAGGAATGTCCCACCAACAAACGGGGTAATCATCAAAAATTACCAGCAGAGATTGCTTGTTTTCGCTGTGGGAAGAAAGGACATTTTGCGAAACAATGTCATTCCCGTTTTGACAAGGACGGGGTACAGTTACCGATGCTACAAAAGCAGGGAAACAGGCGAGGGGGCGCACTCTGACACAAATACTCCAGCCGGTCAACTTGCTGCAATCGGAATCAACAAATCAATCTTATGTGAGCAATTGTCAGGGGCTACTCAAGGATCAGCAGGGATGGATGTATCCACCAGCGAGACAGTAACAATTAATGACATAGGGGTGGTGAAAATACCCCTGCAAGCATATGGACCAATAGGGAATGGACTTAGTGCCTTATTAATAGGTCGCTCTAGTACCACAATGCAAAATATCCAGGTACATGTGGGTGTCATAGATGCTGATTATGAAGGTCAAATATGTGCCTTGGTTTCTACCCCTGTCCCTCCAGTCACTATTCCTAAAAATATACGACTTGTTCAACTTATGCCTTTTGTAAGCTGTGTTCCAAAACCAGAATCTAAACGCCGAGGTTGCTGCGGTTTTTGGTCTATGGGAGCTCCTCAGGTATGCTGGATGCAAGAAATACCGTCTCGACGACCCGATCTGACCTGCACCCTGATTCTTTCTGGCGGGACACCCACAGCCATTCAACTCACCGGGCTTTTGGACACTGGAGCAGATGTTACCGTCATCTCACGTAAGGATTGGCCAAATCAATGGCCATTGGTAACTACACAAACTGGGGTAGTGGGTCTGGGAGGCGTAACACACAGTTATCTGTCTGTTAAATCAATACAAATTAACATACCTAAAGGTCAAGTAGAGACAATCAGACCGTATGTAACAACAGCCCCGTTTACCTTATGGGGATGAGACTGCTTAAGTCAATGGGGAGCTCACATATCCATGGATTTTTAACATGGGCCACTGTGTTGCAGGGAATTAAACAGCCTACCCTTGGTCTCACGTGGCTAACTGGGACCCCGGTATGGGTAGATCAGTGGCCCCTGCCTCAAGAAAAGCTGAATGCCCTGCATAAATTAGTTAAGGAATAGTTAGATGCAGGCCACATTGAAGAGTCACATAGCCCATGGAATACCCCTGTATTTGTTATTAAAAAGAAATCAGGAAAATGGCAGTTACTGCATGATGTGCGTAAGGTCAATGCAGTAATGGCCCCTATGGGGGCCCTGCAGCCAGGGTTGCCATCTGCCACCATGATACCAATGGAGTGGGACCTTTTAGTTATTGACCTGAAGGACTGCTTCTTTACCATCCATTTAGATCCCAAAGATAAAGACAAATTTGCCTTTACTGTACCAACTAGAAATAACTCTGAGCCCACAAAAAGATACCATTGGACTGTGTTACCACAGGGCATGAAAAATTCGCCAACCATCTGTCAATGGTTTGTAGCTCAGGCCTTGAGCACAGTAAGAAATATAAGAATGTTTACTGCTATCATTATGTGGATGACATCTTGTTGGCTGCATCATCAGAGGAACTACTGGACACAGTTGAAAAGGACGCCAGGCATAGTTTGTTGGAATTTGGATTTGTTATAGCTCCTGAGAAAGTCCAGCGGCAAGAGCCTTGGAAATATTTAGGTCTGAATGTGCTAAAAAGAACTGTATCCCCACAGCCTATCCAGTTGAAATTAGAAGTAAAAACCTTGAATGATGTCCAAAAACTTGCAGGAATGCTAAATTGGTTACGGCCCTGTTAAGGCCTTACTAATGAACAGATGCAACCTCTTTTACAACTTTTAAAGGGGGATACAGATCTTTTGGCCCCACCGCGTTTAATGCCTGCGGCTTTGACCCTTGTTAGAGAAGTTGAACAGTTGATATCCATGCGCCATACGTGTTGCATGGGTATCACACTTCCTGTAAACGGCTTTATTTTAATGGATCAGTGTTCTCCTTATGCCATGTTGGCCCAATGGAACAAAAATTGGAAAGATCCACTGCACATACCTGAGTGGTTGTTCTTGCCATTGCAGTCTAAGAAGACTGCTGCAGGGTGGTATGAGCTGGTTGCAGACTTAGTCATAAAAATGCGAAAAAGGTGTAAGGTGTATGGAATTTACTGGAGTCGACCCATCAACTGTGGTCATCCCTGTATAACAATACTACTTTGAGTGGGCACTGGCAAATTCCACGGCCCTTCAAGTGGCTCTTGCCAATTTCCAGGGACAAATTCAATATCATCATCCCCCTCATCCACTTTTAAAAATGACAGTTTAACCCTGCAACCACGACAGCTAAGTCAAAGACAACCAGTCAAGGGTGACACCGTGTTTATGGATGGATCTGGAAAAACAGGGAAAGCTGCCATTGTCTGGCAACACAATGGGCAGTGGAAATCCAAGATTGTAACCCAGGATAGATCACCACAAGTTGTCGAATTGCAGGCTGCCACCTTAGCCTTTCAGTGTTTTCATGGCCCTCTCAACTTGGTGATTGATTCTGCCTATGTAAAGCTATCCAAAGTTAGATATGGCCATCCTTGGCTGTGTCAACAACCCAAAGCTTTTTACAGTTTTAACCTTAGTTTGGGAGGAAATTCGAAAATGTCAGTTTCCGTTTTATGTTATGCATGTTAACAGTCACACATCTTTACTGGGATTTGTGATAGAAGGTAATGCTAGAGCCGATGCTCTCGTCTCTTGTTAATGTTGCGACATCTTTACCTAATATACCTCAACAAGCTGTCATGAGTCATCAATTCTATCATCAAAACTGGTGATCTTTGTATCATCAATTTGGTCAAAAAGGTCTCTGAGGCTGCTGCGCACAGTATTGATGCAGCCTGTCCAGACTGCCAAAATGTTACCTCGGTACCAAATTATGGGGTTAATCCTAGAGGCCTGAAGGCATTACAGTTATGGCAAACAGATGTAACTCATTACAGCGAGTTTGGTAAACAGAAGTATATTCACGTTACAATGGATACCTACTTCACCGTGGTAGTTGCTTCAGCCCACACAGGTGAAACCAGCAGAGGTGTCATTCGACATTGGCAACACGCCTTTTCTGTGCTTGGCGTCCCCCTTGAGATTAAAACAGACAATGGACCTGCTTATAGCTCTAAGGCTGTCAGTCAATTCCTTTCCCTATGGGGCATCTCTCACAAGTTTGGCATCCCTCATTCCCCCACGGGCCAAGCCATTGCTGAGCGTATGCATGGCACCCTCAAGTGCCTGCTTGAAAAACAAAAAGGGGGAATGAAGGGAATGACCCCAGCAGCACACTTGGGAAAAGCATGTTATGGACTAGATGACCTCTAGGGGTCCCTTCCAACCCAAAACATTCTATGATTCTATGATTCTATGTTTTAAATTTTTTGAAGATCTCTGCTGACCACACATCACCTCCCATTGTGTGACATTTTTTGTCAATCGGGGGTGAGCTGCAAGGAGCCAAAGGCATTTTGGTAGGGATGAAGGATCCTTGCACTGGACTTTGGTCAGGACCACATGAACTGCTAACCTGGGGAGGGGGTTATGCTTGTATTTCCACAGGTGAGGGTCCACGGTGGATTCCTACTCGCTGTGTTCGCCCTGCTCTCTCTGTTCCACCTATGGGGAGGAATGCACCTGCCACTGATCAGCCCAGTAACTAATGTGTGGGTTTCTTTGGCTCATCAACTATATCAGTCATGATTTTGTGTAACTTAGGCAGAAGGATCGCAGCCTTTCCATACTTGCCTGGTTGGTGTGCCTTTTAACGGATCTGAAACAAAGCAGATCTTAAGTGAAGTAAATAGCACAATCTTGCACACAAAATGTGGTTCCATATGGAATTGCACTGAAAATTATGATGTATGGGATGACAAATTACCTCTTTATAGTGGTGATCACCGAGAAATAGATATTGTGGGCACCCTGGAGGCTGAAAGTTGTTTTTATGTGAATGTTACTAATGTTGATGGTGAACTGTATTATGGAAATGGCACACCTGTTTATAAACCTTTAAATGTTTCAGGTACTCTGATTGTTCCTTCGAATGTATATTGGACAAATGAGTCTATGGTGTAAACATATAGGGCACAATAAATCTGAGCCCACTCCGGGTACTCAATGGCCTCGAAAACTTCCTACTGATATATTTTTGCTTTGTGGTGACCGTGCATGGGCTGGCATCCCTGCCAAGCCGGTAGGAGGTCCCTGCACTTTTGGCCTATTGTCCTTTTTAGGACCTTAGCATCCTAGGAGATTGAATTGGACACAAATCAGCGAAGTTCGAAGACAAAAACGAACAGTGAACCTTGACTCGTCCTGCAGTGACAAGGTGCAACTTTGGAATAGGTGGGAGCGTTTTTTAGCAGCGTTTTTACCTGGAGCAGCAGCTGGTAAAGCTTTAGCAGATGTTAGTAAATTAGCTTGTTTTGGGTAGTTAAAAATGCTAATCAAACATCTGAGGTTTTAGGATTGTTAGCTGATGATTTGTCATGAGTGCAACATGCAGTTTTGCAAAATAGAGCAGCTATTGACTTTTTGCTATTGGCCCAAGGCCACGGTTGTGAGGATTTTGATGAAATGTGTTGCATGGATCTAAGAACCCATGCTATGTCTATTCACAATTAGCCCAATTATAACAACATGTGTCAAAAATACAAGAGGGTACTGGCCCATTTGGCCTCAGTTGGTTTTTTCTTAATTTGCCCAGTTGGTTAGTATGTGCCTTTTGATATCTTGTTTGTTGTCATGTTTTCAAAGGGCCCTGCAACGTACAATAAACATGGTTTTCATTGCTCAAAAACAAAAAGGGGGAATTGTGGGAGTCTGTAGCGGGCCTACAAACGAGGCAATTGACCTTGAAAATCTTGTTGTGTACCCTTGATGTGATTATGGAATGTCAGCAAGATGTTAGGGACAAAGAAAAAAAAAACCAGGATGTAAAAAGACAGAACAAGAAACCACAGCATGCAGCCTTAAGGGAAGTTTCTCTCGCCTCCTTAAGCCAATAGCAAGCTCACTTCCTTATAGCCAATAGTAACTTGTTAAGTACATTTAAAAGAACCAATCAAGCGCGCTTATCTTGTTAAGGATAAGCACGTGCTGGAGTGCTCAATAAAGAGAGTTTGTTGCTGCACCGTGAGGAAGGGTATTGTTGCCTTTGTGCGCCTCAACCTGCTCAACATTAGTTTGCATTGGAAAATTTACAAACTTAGTGATGAAAATATCACTTGTCCTACCTTCACATTTAAATACTGAAAAAGTCTTATTTTCTTCTTATGATCCTGCAACTTAGTTATCGCTTTTAGTTGTTTTCATAAGAAATTATGACAAACTAGACCACTTTTTTAATCAAGTGAAAGTTTATATTTACCTTATGCCTCTGAAAAAGAAATTAACTCTTTCCTGTTCCTAGCTGAGGTCCTACCAAGGCGAATACAATCTATTCAGTGCTTTTCCAGCTCTTGAACCTGAATTCTCTCTGTTCAAATCCTATTACAGCTGGTAACAGGCAAGTGTGGTATTCAAGCTCAGAGATCAGAGTATGTTCCTTCTGCACCTGGATTTGGAGATGCTCTATCCTAAGCCTGGCACGGGGAATAGCTCCCTCCCTCCCTCCCTCCCTCTCTGAGGACTCGCAGAGCCAAGGGCTTCCTTCTTGGCTCTCTGCTCAGACAAGCGCCTGCAGTTCTGGCCCTGCCTATGCGGCAGCCTCACCTCGCTGGTCAGTGGGTTCTGGCAATTCTGCCTCTGACATCACTTCAGCAAATATTGTACCAGTCTCCTCTTTAGCCATGAAAATTCAACAGAAGCAGTAAAATAAGAATTAGGTTGTCAAACACCCCCTCCCCCCCTTTAATAAATACATAAACTAATTAATAAAATCAACTAACCTGATCAACCCAAACGTGACTTCTCGTTTTAAAAAAAAAAAGGCTTCAATTTTTCACAGTATACATATTAAAAATAAATACAAAACTAAAATGGGTGTTAAACAGTTAAGCAGCAACTGTGTATATAAAACTTGTGTATCTATCTCAGACCTACAATAACAAAAGAAAAGGAGGAAGCCTTTGAACTATCAACTTCCTATTAAGTGAGGGTTACACTAACATTTTCTTATCTGCATATTTTGGATTACCGATACCAGCATTATTCCAAGATGCATTGCAGATAATGAAGCCTATTTTTTCATGTCCTATAAATCACTGTTGCAAAAAATGCTGAGTTTATGACTAATTTCTTCTTTGTATATTTCCAGTGACCCAAATCCTTCTTTTTTTCCTGTAAGATCAATATCCTTAGGCTGTTTCTTCATAGACTGTTTTAAACATGAAAAATACCTGACATGATGTAGGCATACCAAATGTGAAAGATTAGCTTCTCATGTACATCACCCTAGTTTATATATCTTACTCTGCATCCCACCCTTGTGATGAAAAGAGCCTTTGTGCTTTGGCCATGAGCAAAACAGACTTTTTGTTATACCTAAATGACACATTACATTTGACTGCAGTGCATTTATCAATAACTAGGTCTGAATTCTCTGGGTTCACATGTGTACCCTTTAGAAACTTTTATAATAGATTATCTAGAGTCTCTTCCCCTGGCAATTCACACGTGCTTTTCCTTCACACCCTGCCTCAACATTAATTTTAAGTATTTTTTTCTATGAATAACAGAAGCCTGGCTTACTCTAAATTTGTCCTGTGTCTCTTGTGGTTACTTCCAATGTCCTAATCCTCAATAGCTGCTGGTACACCACCTCTGATTCCTCCCCAGCCCTCAGTATTCCTTTCACTTTCCCACCAGGCTCCCACTGGGAAGGTCTCCACCTCCCTCACCCCAAAACTGAAGACCTGCCCTGGCAAACAGAGCCCTCTCATGGGTCTCATCTTTGCTGGCCGCCTTCTCAGGCAGGACTCGCATGAGCTCTGCGAGTGCCAGCACTGCATGAGCATGGCCCAGGCAGCTGCCCTCAGCCACCTGCCTGCCACCATAGGCAAGCAAAAGGGATGGGAAGACATTCATCGTGTTTCCTCCCTCTCCTTCTCTGTCTATGCCCTGCCTACCATACGGGTTAGAGGAGTTTGTTCTCCTGAGGTCTGCAAAGAACGGAGAAATACCTTCTCAGGGGCACTTCCCTCAAAATCACATGCCAAGTGAAGCCCAGATTGCCAGAATTTGACATTCAAGGCAGAGGGAGAGGACATCATAGTGGCCCAAGGGCTGAAGGTGTCACAGCTTCTCCTGGCAGCTGGAAGGGCTCCAGAGATCCCACTGAGGAGCTGGGCAGGTGTTTGACAGGACTAACACCCCCTTTGATAGGGAAGCAATGTCAGGAACAAATAATTATTCTAGAAGCTTGTACTGTCAATGGAAAGGCAGGGGAATTATCAGGCAACTGGCTGGTGCATAGCTGACAGAGAAGCCTGTAGCAGCTGTGCTTTTTTCAAGGCTCTGAAGAAGTTGGTTTACATTAGGAAGAATGATTGCACAGCAAATGGGTAAAGAATAACCTGAGAAAAACCTTGGTCTCCACAAGGAATTTGGCACAGCGTCTGTATTTCATACCTGCATAACTGGCCATCCGTGCCTTCCCGCCCGTTCCCCTGGCCATGCATAGTAACATTGCAACAGCCTTCATTTCTTACTGGAAACTAAACTTCTTTCAGGACTGATGAGGCACTTGGGTGCTTCTTTATTTAATATATTTAAAGAACTACTTATCCAAACCACTTTGAGTCTGGACATAAATTTCTTCTTCAAATGCCAAAAATACTAATGGAAAATGATCTATTTTGGAAGTATCAGAAGTGAAGAAACACTGAAATTTATAATGGAGAGCAGTACCTCTCCATAATGGTGAACACCTAGTTTTACTTCTGAAACAGAAGACTTGATTTTGGAAAAGGAGGAACCCAAGCACTGGGATAGCAATCTTATTCCTGTTGCCAAGAATATTCCTGTTGCAGTATTGACTAATGGATTATAGTTTAACATTTCACAGCCACGATAATTTCCAGTTGCCCCTGGATTTCTGAGATGGGCTTGGCAACCAGGAGCGAGCCACACCGGGGTAGCTTATTTCAAGCACCACCTAGTGGTTCATAGAATCGTTTAGGTTGGAAAAGACCTTTAAGATCATCAGGTCCAACCGTTAACCTAACACTGCTATCCCACCACTAAACCGTGTTCCTAAGCACCTCATCTACCTTAAATACCTCCAGGGATGGGGACTCGACCACTTCCCTGGGCAGCCCATTCCAATGCTTAACAGCCCTTGCAGTGAAAAAATTTTTCCTAATGTCCAACGTAAACCTCCTCTGGAGCAACTTGAGGCCATTTTCTCTCATCCTATCACCCATTATGTGGGAGAAGAGACACCCACCCACCTCACTACAGCCTCCTGTCAGGCAGTTGTAGAGGGCGATCAGGTCTCCCCTCAGCCTCCTCTTCTCCAGACTAAACAACCCCAGCTCCCTCAGCCGCTCCTCATAAGACTTGTGCTCCAGACCCCTCACCAGCTTTGTTGCCCTTCTCTGGACACTTTCCAGCAACGCAGCGTCTTTCCTATACTGAGGGGCCCAAAACTGAACAGAGTATTTGAGGTGCAGCCTCACCAGTGCAGGGTACAGGGGCACGATCACTTCCCTGCTCCTGGGTTCCAACCGGGCCACTGGCCACCTTGGCCCCGGGCACACTGCTGGCTCATATTTCCGGCTGCTCCCCCCCAGGTCCTTTTCCACCAGGCAGCTCTCCAGCCACTCTTCCCAAGCCTGTAGCACTGCATGGGGTTGTTGTGACCCAAGTGCAGGACCTGGCACTTGGCCTTGTTGAACCTCATATAATTGGCCTTGGCCCATCGATCCAGCCTGTCCAGGACCCTCCGCAGAGTCCTCCTCCCCTTGAGCAGACCAACACTCCCATCCAGTTTGGTGTAATCTGCAAGCTTACTGAGGATAAGGATCTATTTAAAAGATGCCAGGAAAAAGAAGCAATTTGCAAAATATTTTAGCTTTTGAAGGTAGGAATGGCAGCTGTCAGTCTCCCCTCTTTAAATGTTGCTATTTGATTGCTCATTAATAGCAAGTCACAACAGCTCTCAAAAACACTAAATTAATAAAGGTGAAAAAATACTAGTCTGTTGAGCTGTTCCATGTACAAAATTTGGCTCTTACTGAACCTCAGCATAGGACATTCTCTTCCCAACTCATTAGGCCCAAAACATTAGGAGAGGTATGCCCTTTAATGATCAGAATTCCTTGAGTAAAGAAAAATTAACTTCTGCTTTTAAATGAAAACACGTGAGAGAGAAAGATGTCATTATTTTAACAGGGAAAATAACTAACCAAAGAAAGAAGGTACTTCTGATCTTGGTCACTGGTCAGTGAAATGTGCTATATAATTATGTAAGTATATAATTTTTAAAATGTAGTATATTATGCTTAGAGACACTTGATAGGCCTACTGTCAAGGCAATTTCCTAACATAAAAATAATATAACATCAAACAATACAGTAAGTTTATTAATGCTTTTATTGTTTTTTTATTTAATTGAAGCATAGAGGGATTATTCAATTATGAATTTGATCTGAGCATTGCATCATAACATGTATAATTCCTATAATAAATATTATGTATGAAGAGCATTTTTCAGCAAGACTTCAGACTTATTGTTGCAAGAAATTGCGATTTGATTGAAAATATTAAAATATTGAGATCTTGTCAGCCTAAAGTAAATTGAGTTTGCCCTGACTCAGGACTGGGACCAAACCTTGAGCACCTGAGTACTTGTGTCTTGTCTAATTAGGGGGCTAGCCAGGGCAGACCTTGCAGTTAAGATTAGGGAATAGAGATGGCCATGATCAGGCAACTAAAATATAAAAATAGAAAGAATACTGTGAAGTGTCAACAGGAAGAGAAAGTAGCATCAGCCAGAATCAGCATAAGCATTTATGAGATGCAGTTACTGACGGCTGAAAGATCAAAACACTGGCAAACAGAAATTAGTGAAAGAACTGAAAGCAGAAACCATGCTCAGAAAAAATAATCCTAAACTCTCTGCCCTGGAGATGCATTTGAGTGGACTAGAATTAATGGTGTTGATCCAGTAGCTGATCAGACATTTGATTACATAGGTTAATGAAAAGCCTTTAAAAAATGGACAGCTTCTGTGTCTGGAATGAAATATAAGGATGTAAAAAGAACTGTGATATAAGGATGTAAAAAGGCCTTGTGTATCTCTCTTTGATGACGCTGTTAAAATAAAAATGGATTCACAATAGCCAGTGAGTTATGGGTACCATCATGTAATTAGTTAAGTCAGCTGTGTTTGATATTTATTTATTCAATTAATCTATATTTAGAAAAAAAAAGCTCTTAGTTCTAACTTTTGTATATTGAAAGTATTTTTCACCCATTTTACAGTAAACTCACCCACTCACTAGATTTAACTTGCTATTTTACCATAAGGCATGACTGAAAAAACATCAGATCTTGTAAGGAATACGGAGCTACAAGTAGTGATAAAGAACAGGCATTTATCATTCATGAGCAAACATAGTGACTTTTAGTTGACTGCATGGAAATGACCCAAGTACTGTGTACTAACCATCACAATTTTATCTTTATTTTGAAATTACCTAAGTTGTTTTGGTCTGTATGTGGTACGTTACAAAATATCTCTGCTTTAAAAGAGACTTTTAAGTTGCAGTCTTCCTACAAATAGTAAAGGGGGAACCACACTTTGGTGCCTATTTGTTCACGGTATTCTTTTGTAAATATTTGGGTATTAAAAATATAAATAAAATATATTTATTTTGTGCCTAATTATATAAATACCTTTATTCTGGGAATGCGGAGTGGCTGTGCTGATAAAGAAGGTGTAGGGCTTACACATTTCAAAGAAACCAAAACTTTCTCCTTCTCCAGATTTGTATTAAATATTTTAAAGTGACACCAAAACCAAAATATTAAGTGTTCTTATTTATAGGTCTCCTTCTCCCACATACTGTGGTAAGGCAATAGTCAAACTGAGAAATTAACTAAATTCTGTCAGCCTTTGGTGATTAATTATTTTTATTATCATACGGATAAAAGGGTGGGTGGCTGGATTTTGTGCCTGCAAAGGTAAATTGTAATAATGGTTTTAGCAATGCAGAACTAATACGTAATATAAATCATAAAGCTGCCTTCTGCAGCTTCTGTATTTCTGAGGGTCAAATTCAGCTTGGTGTCAATGGACATAATTCCACTGACACCGTACACTGATACTAGGGTTGAATTTATCCTCTTGCATTGCTCCGGGAGAATGGATGTACATCTTTTTCCTGTTTTTTTTGTTCAATGAGAGACTATGGCACTCCAAGTACACAGAGAAAAATGGCAGCCTTTCTGGTCAGTCAGAACCGTGCTTCCCTGGGCTCAGAATCCAGATCAGGATTTATTAACAAGACTTCAGCATCCCAGAAGGTAGACGCTTTTAAGGAAATGTGCACAATATGTCATCCAAGGACAAAGAAAGTTACCATAGTTCATTGTAAAAAATGTTTGATTCTAAAAAGGTGATTCTGAACATTAAAATATATCTTAAATAAACAGATGTATAGACAAATATAATTACATAATCATGCATAATGTGATGACATAAAGTGATATCTATAAAATTAGCATATACCTTAGATAGCAGCGGAACATGATGCAGATGCAAAAAAAGATAAATATTGTAGATATTTTTAATCCAAATGTCTTTCAGGAACACAATTCTTCACTTGTTGCCTTATTGCACACTTACTTGATGGGGGTTTGTTTGACTTTCTTGAAGAAATGTGGAGAAATAACCCAAAATATAAAAAAAGCATACCATACTGTGTTAAATTTTAGTAAATTTTATGGAGCATAATGGAGATTAAGGTAGGTGTTGTAGACATTAAACACATAAATAAGGAATTTTTACAACATCCTATAATTGTATAAATGGTTAAGAACATTAACAGATGACTCATCTTGCATAGACATACCTGTAGAGATAGCAGGGTCTAGACATAGGTACGGGGTTTGGGGAGAGGGATTGCTTTTACTTTCTCGAGATCTGTCAGAGCAAGCTAGCTTGGAGCTAGATATCCTTCCAGTTCCTCCTCTTCTGGTTAGCAGCTGACATCTCCTACAACATTATGCTATACGACTTTTGAATCTAACCACTAAAAAACCGCATAGCAAAAAGTATCTAGGAAAAAACCCGCAAGCATCACTGACAGTAGGATTTTAGAAAGTTTTGTAAGGTCATAAAAATGATAAGCATTTTCCAAGTTTAGAAATGAGATTAATGGAATGGGATGTGGAGTGAATGCTGGGAGCAGAGCCAAAACCCTCCTTCTACCAAAGAGCAAACTTGTAGGACTTCTTGAACAAGAATGGAAAACACAGAATCCTATGAAAAAGACATGAGCTTCTCCCATTTCTGAAAAAAATTAGTAAAAGTTTTAGAGGGAAAAAGAAAAATAGGACACTCCTGTGACATGACAAGAGCCAGGCAGTAAAAATATTTCATTTATCTAATGAAATAGTGAAAGAGTGCAGGAGTCAAAATGCTGCAGTCACACGCAGAATGCGACTTCAGAAAGGTTTACAGGTATTTTCTACCAAGCTGAACAGAAAAATATTAATAAGGTGGTAGAACCGTGTATCTTTTCCATAATCTAGTTAATCCTCTTTTCCAAAATAAGCGCCAAAGTAAATTTATGGAATGAGTGACTGTCTCAGCAAATGCACATCATGTCTTCTTGATATAGTAAACTTTGTTTTAACTACAAAGATATTCTTGAATCTAATGTCAGAGGTTAGAATCACATAGTTTGTCTTTTAAATAAGTATGGAATTCAGTTCATGAGAATTTTTCTTAAACATCAGGAAAATTATAAACTTAAAGAATAGCATTCAGTGCATATTCTCAGGCAAGCAGGTTACCATGAGGCTTAGCACCTCAAATGCTAGTATATGATGCATTATGTATATTTACCTACAGCTCATCACAGCCAAATCTTGAAACAGAAATGAAACACGTAAGCAGCTGTACTGGAGTACAAACGTCACAGGCTAAATGGAGCTAGAGAAGCTTTTCTTACCACAGGTCACCTAAAAATATTTGGACAAACAGTGCGGTATCTGAGCACTGTCTGTACAATAGTTCCATGCTTTTTCTGGTCTGCCATACAAATAACGTGAAACAGGGTGGGAACAGGCCATGGAATGCTGTCTACAGTGCACTTGAAGAAAAGGGGGTTGCTACCTGCAGGAGCACACGTGTGTGTGTTAAAGCCACATGCAGGAATTTCCGCTTTTTTAAGACGAGAAAATCATTGGTTTTCCTAGATGTTATATAGTTTGATAATGAACTGGGAAAAGTACGATCTTAAAAGTGCTATGATGTGGGCCAGAAGTACCTCAGCTATGAAACTAAGGCCACTGGTAGTCTTCCCTAGCACCGCGTTGGGCTGTTACCCTACCCTCCGGGCTGCCGTCAGGATGCTGACATAGCCAAGCTTCAAACATGCAGTTGCGATGAGCAACGATACGCACCAAAAGGGAGATTGCTGTATGTGATTAGGAGCAAAGGCAGCAAGAGACATTCATTTTACACAAAATGAGAGTGAAACAGATTAAAAAATAGACTGATGGATGGAGAAGGTTTCAGGGAGAGAATGTAAGAAATAAAGGTTTGGTTGGTTTTTTTAAGACTGTCTTTCATAAGAAGAACTAACGAGAGAAGATCTGTCAGCAACTAATCATTGCTGTGGATGCAGCCTACTGTGATGAGTGACTACCTGCTCCCTTAATCCAAATCATTAGCACACACTGTTGTCAAATATACCAATACTTTACATTGATATATATATGTAAAAGAGCTTGCCAGCGGGGAAAGCTCCTGTCTTACCTCATGCTCCCAGATAATGGAGCCCACCAAAAATAACATACTGGATAACAAAGGAAATAAGCTATCTAGGATTCTCTTTTTTAAAGACAGCATACACTAACTGAGCTGCTTAACTCTTTCACAGTGCTAGCTATTACATTCTATTTAATTGTCCAATTATAATTTTATTCTAAGATTATTTACAGTCAGTTCATGCAATTTTTCAGTCCTTTCCTACAACGTTTTCCTACAAACTCTTTCATAAGCACCAGCCTGTATGTCCTCATTCCCAAGAAGTGCATCAGCAACATTGACATATTGTACAACTTTATCACTCTTTTATGGTCCGTATATTTTCTCGAATGCCTGTTGTGTATTTTGAAATTCCCAGTTCCATGGATGCTAAAATACTATTCAAAACTATTCAAACCTTGGAAAAGAATGCTTGCTGGAATCTGCGACCTGCCCTTGTCTTCAGCATAGGATTGAATTTCACACAGGGTACAGAGCATGTAGTTATTTAATTGCCACTGGCTAAACGATATATGATAAAGTCTTTATAAGCTTCTATTTTTAATAGCTCAGAACTATTACATCTCACACACGCAGAGAGAAATTGTTGATTTATCTGCAATTCAGCTCTGTTTTTCACTTGTTTGTAGCTGTGTTATGAGGAGTTTTGCCAACGCAGTGATCCTTCATGCCAGATGAAGTCCATTGACCCCAGAGCCAGGGAGCACAGGTATAATCCAAGGTGCAGCTGAAGGTGTGCCTGGGACACTCTGGAAGGCAAGTTCCTCAGCAGTGACCTACATCCGATCTTTGATTTTGTCTCATGAACCATCCACAGACTCTCTCAATCCCAGATAATCAGGAAAACGTTGGTTGGTGGGATATCTGGAGACCACCTAGTCCAGCTTACTGCTCGGAGAACGTCTTTCACCAATGCTAGTTCATAATCCACTGGTATTTTTTTTAATATACTTTTTTGAGGCAGTAGGAACAGAAGACAACTAGTAGCACTTATTTGCTACTTATTTAACAAGTATTTTCATAGTCTTTTTGAGCTGTTAAGCTGTGGAGGAATGGCTACAGAACAAAGGACACGGTCCGATTATGAGCGATCCAGTCCTTGAAGCAGATGAGACCACGATCTCTCCCTAACGAGCAAGGAAAGGAAAAGTAGCAGCCTGGTAAACAAGATAAGAGAAACTGGGCTCAGAAAGACAGAATAGCTCGCTGCGCTGGACAAGGGTTTCACAGCAATTGTGTGAAGCCTCCTGGCATGTAAACAGAGATTGTAGGCCAATCATATAGCTGTTGCTACTGTGTGTTCTTTTTGCCTGTCTATATATACTCTGTCAAAAACTTGAATAAACAGAGAACGACCATACTCATATTGAGATTCATCGTTACTCGGGGTCCGTCTCCCACTCCGACATTAAGCCACACTGAGAAACACAGGCATCACGCTATTTAGTTTGTCTGTTGTCTGGTATTAATTTGTAAGAGCCTTGGGGCCACTTTCTATCTGTAGCCAAGACTTGACAAAGTACCTGTTTTGCAGTCCAGCAACAGCCTCTGAGTCATATGAGAAAATAATGGTTATTTGGACTTGGTCTTTTTTACATTTTACTGCCTAAGAAAAGAATCCTCACTACCTTTTCTGAGCGCTTAAGAACATGTGTCTTAAATCTTGATCATTTTCAGAGCAGTTATTACTATAAAGGTTTCCTAATTTTTAAACCACATATATTCTTCTGGTTTTGTCCAGTGAAGCTGAAGGGAAAAAATGTATCTCAAAAGGGTAAACACAGTCATCCTTTGGCCCTTTAAGTTTGCCATTAAGTTGGCACAGTCACTACTCTGAAAGCAGTAATGGAAAAATCAAAAAGGTTTTGTTGAATGTAACAGGGAAGACTTCGATAAGGACCTACTGATTTCATGGTTAAACAATGGGAATTGTCCTCCTCCTGAGCTCTGTTGTAGTCTAGAGCTGCATTTCTAGAAGGGCGCCAAGACCTTGTCAGGGTCATCAGCACACATCCGTTCGCTATGCGTTTCAAATAACCACGAGGAACTGGAGTCCTGAAGAGACTGCGACTGTTGGTTGGCACTCGCTGTCCAATTAAGTCCAGTTGGAGAACTGCTGGCATAGCGGCTTAGGCCTAGCTCCATCTGCACCAACTCAGCAAGTCTTCAATATGATAATCCAATGGCAAAGGGTGGTGGAATCAAACTACCATAGTTCACATCGCAGATGATATTCCTGAAGGTAACTATTAGACGATGGAAAATTAGGGGGGGAAAAAAAGAGGCCTAAAAGCATTTTGAAAAACGAACCATATATATTTCCAAAGCCTCTAGAGCCACATAAGGCTGGAACTTTAACTATAACATTACAGAACTAACTGCCACAGAGCATTCCAGCAAGTCCTCGGAGGCTTGCATTATTCCCCATCAAAAAGGTTTATTTGAGCCTAAGACTTTGTAAAGCTTGCAATGCAGACTGGAATTCTGCTGAACATGCACTCGCTTTAAGGATAATTTTCACTCTACCACATTGCTAATGGTATAGATAAGGAGGACAGTGTAGAAACACTTCTCAGCACAGATATCAACATCATCAAAAACTGGAAATATTGGCAGCACATTCAATTTTTGTCACGCAAATCACGGCAACCACTATAAAGGGAATTAAAATTTCCTACAGGTTTTATTTATTCCATTATCATATTATATATTCAACTGAATAGATGCTATTAAGTCACCTGGGGCCAGCACGTTCTCAAAAGCAATAGAGTACTTCTGTAAGAGGAGCAATGTTTAAAACCCCTCCTGACAACTGGCAAGGTGCTATGAACCAGATGGTTTAAAGCCCGCTGTTTCACTGGCCCAGATTCCCTGACGGACTTCTGTGGCAGATTCTTATCTAGTGTTCCTGATGTCAAGTTTAGGTCTCTATGATCAAAACTGGAATTCTCAATGCCATATTCAACATCTAACTTTGTGGGACTTACCCGTGGCCAGCAGTCCCTGTGACCTAAGAAATATTGAGATCTGAACTCTCCCCTCAATGGGAAGAGATTAGAATCCACATTTCTCATGGCACTATCACAATAGCACCATGACCACAACAGAAAGTATTTCGGGGTTGAAGTTATTTCGCTGTGGTTAAATGAAGCAAGATGCTAGGAAAACAAACAAATAAACCCCCAACAAACCAAAGGTAGAAATCACTGTCTAGCCTATCGGTAAGGAGACTACCTAATGTGTGGTCTTTCCACCTAAGTGCCGGTGCTCTGTCTGACTGACTTTTACTTTTCCACTGCCTATTCAATCTTTATTTTTTGGATGTGAACTAGAATCACTTCAAGAAGGGTGAATCCCTTCATGCCATGGCTACCTATGGAGTAGGAAAACAGGGGAAAATGGGAAAGAAATATGATGTGAAAGACTAGCTCTAAGGGTCTCACCTGCTTTGTAACTGTGGTGTTACAGAGGTGGGGGTGCAGTCCTACTTGCTTAGATCGTGTTTTAAAGGAGTCCTACCCAAAGTTAAGTTTGCAGATCTACTGAAGGTCAACTGCTTCATCCAGGTCTCGTAAGAGAAGATCAACTTTAACCTTGCTAGGTGCAGTTTAAATCCATGATATTTTGTCCTGTTTGAAAGAATGTGGACAGAAACGATCACATCTTTTATGCATAAAAATGCTTGATGTCTGTCTTTGTAGTCCAACCAAGGCTGTTTCTTTCAACCTTTTCTTTTAGAACCTATTTTCCAGACCTTTCATCATCCTTTTTTCTTTCCTCTGGACTCCAGCATATCTTTATTGATGGGTGGCTGCCAAAATTACAGACTGCGCTACAACAGAGTAAATGAGCACTCTGCAAGTCTTACCTACACCAATTTTGGTTAACTTCCAGTAGAACGTTCACTTTTTCACCGCAGTAAGAAATTACTATCCACTATAACCTGCCTCTTTCATCTGGAACTGTTATTTACCCAGTTATTTCCCAGGATCACTTTGTGCTATTGCTAAAAAAATAAAAGACACCCTTCACTTTGTGAAGAAAAACCACGTGCTCCAAGTTTCAAAAGGGACCCAGACTTAAAGTCCTCGGAGATGCATCTTCCAATTGCCCCGACAGGTATATTTAGACAAGTGGTTTAAGGCATTCTCTCCTCAAAACTCTTAAGCAGCTTATGAACCACCATGCCGACTTTTCAGATTCAATTTTATAAATGCATAATTCTCCCGTGGGATTTCTGGAGCTGTCCTGGCTTTTGTGGATGGTTACATGCTACGGGGAACGCCCTCTACAGTTGCTGAACTTGTGTTTACACCGATTGAGGCCTGCGTACTTCACCAACGACGGAGGCGAAAGCGGCTGCATACACAAAGATGCATTTAGCAAACCACCGTTTGCTCTCCCACCAAACCTCCATCAGAGGCTTCCAAATTCAGGAACGGTGGACGAGGGCTACAGGCTACAAGCAGGTAAGCCCGCCAGCAGGCCCGGCCGGAGGCAGTACGCAGCCCGGGCTCCGGGCTCCAGCCGCCGGCAGCGCACCGCAGCGCCGCGCGGCAGCGGCAACGGCGACTTCCCCCCCCCGGCCGCCGCGTACAACCCCGAGCGGAGGTGCCGCGGAGGAGGCGGGAGGGCCACGTCTGCCCGCGGAGGCAGAGGGCGGGCAGGGCGACGGCGGGAGGACGGCCGGGCAGGCGCGGCCGCCAACGGCGGCCGGATTGAAGCCCCTCACCGCGCCGCCCGCCCCGCCGCTGCCGCCGGCTGCCCCCCGCGCATGCGCAGCGGAGGCGGGTAACGTTACCTCTCGCCCCCTCCCCGAGCGTCCCCCGGCCGGCCCGCCGGAGCATGCGCGCTCCGCTGGCCGACGGGGGGGGGGGGGGCGCCGCAGGCCCCCCCCCTCGGAGTCGCGGGCGGCGGGCGCGCGCGGGGTGGTTTCCCGCCCCACGTGACATGGAGGCGGGGACGGGAAGGGAAAGGTCAGTGGCGACGCCGGCGGAGGGGGAGCGGAAGGTCAGGGCGCCGCGGAGCGGAAGTGGGAGCCGGAGCCCGTCCGCCATTGTGGGGAAGCGGAGCCCAGAGCAGCGGGGGAAGCGGCGCTGCGTCCGGCCGGCCGGCTCCTTCCAGCGGGAACCCGATCGGCGGCGGCAGCGAGCCCAGGCGGCGGCGGCGACAATCAGGCGGCGGCGGCGGGGGGAGGCGGCGGGGCGGCGGCGCGGGGGCGGGCGGGCGGGCGAGAGCGGCCCCGGCGTGCGGACCACTCGAGGCGGCCCCGGCGGGGGGGGGGCCCCGGTTCGCGGCCTCCCGCCTCCCTCTTTCCCTCCCCGCCGCCATGGGGAGCGGCGATCAATCGGAGCCGGCGGCGCCCGGGGTGGCCCCTTTCCGTTCGCCCGCAAGGCAGCCCCCCCGGCCAAGCCCCTCCGGGCCCCCCTCTCCGCTCCGGGAGCGCCTTGGTGCCGGGCTCCCCGCGGCGCCCGGCGCCGTCTCCTCTCCTCTGCGCGCCCCGCAGTGTCTCCAGCTCCTGGTTACCGCATCCCTTCTCTTCCTGCCTTTCTCTCTCCTCACCCACCTCTTCTGCCTTCGGGCCTCGGGTTTCTGCTCCTTCCCCGCGGCCTCCGCTTCTTCCAGCCGGCCTCCTCTCTTTCTCTCCATGCGCTGCCCTGCACTTTTTTAGGTGGTTTTTCACGGAGCTCGTTATTTTTTTATCTTTAGTAGGCTTCTGCTGGCCTGCCTTTCTGGCTGGAAGCTCTTCTGTCTTGGTCTTTGCTTCCTCCGTGGGCCTCCACTGCTCCCCAAAAGTTTTGGCCCTGCAGCCTCCTGTCCCTTTTTATTTTCTCTCTCTGCCATTAATGTTTTGTTTCTTTTGTCTCTGCGTGCTCTCCAGTTTCCTTTTATGCACTTACTTCTAGCTCAGTGATCTCTCAGCTTTTCATTGCTCTGTCTTCCACGAAGCCTTCTTTTTCCCAACTTTTTTGCTTCCATGTCCCTTGTTGGTCTCTGCATGCCTTTGAGTCTGGATTAGATTGGTCCCCAAAGAGAGGTGGTTAGGGTTTTTAAGGTTACAGAGAGTTTTCTCTGGGAGAGGGAGGTGACTAACCGGTGCAGCTTTAGATGGAGCAGTGTTAAACAGTCTTATGATAACTCTGAGATGCATGTAAAAGCAAGATGGAGGTGCTTGCCTCCTGAACTTTCAAACCTCTCAATACTGAGTTTTTCAGGACTAAAAATTGTTAAGAGAGTGATGGAGCCTGAAGACCCACTCATACTTAGTTGTACATATTTGAGAAGATGAGTTAGATTTTCATGGGCTAGCATTTGTTTTTCTAAGCTATTTTATTTTGCTACAGAGGAATTAAGGATACTGTAACTTGTACTGTTACAGTGATTCTTAGTGCACGACAGATTAACAGTGTTTTGTAATGAGTAATCCTAAAAAAAACCCCAAAACTCCTTAAGGTATTATTTCCTTGCGTGAAAGCTTCGTACAGCCTGTGTCACTTTCTCAATATAATTGCCTAGACAAGGAATACACAAGTAGCTCAGCTTACAGTATCACTGTATATTCCTTTGTATATCTAAAAAGTAAGGCTTTGTAGGTTATTCACTGATAAGTACCCATCAGTCAACTTAAAAGATGACATAGGATAATGAAGTTCTAGTTCTGGTGGTAATCTTAAGCTACTAACTTTCTTTGTTCTTTTACTCTATACTTCGTTTCTTGCTTATATTTCTTGGGGGGGCAATCAAAATTAATTTGTTGTTCAGGTTTTCAACACCATTTAAGCTTCACATGCTGTAAAGGACTAGATTATTTCAATGTTTTTTGTGAAATTCTTTAAATTTTTTAATATTTTATGTGGTATTTTTAAATCTAATGTAATATTTTTATAACATGTTCTTAATTTTTAAACTGATATTTAAGTTGAAAAGAGCAGAATTGGCAAATAAATGGAATTACCCTGAAGTAAACCTTAGAGGATTCTAACTGAACTTGTTTTGCTTTTTCCCCCCCCCCCCGCCCCCCCCACTTTCCTGTATACAGAGGCCTAAAGGACAGGGAAATAAAGGTAAGTTGGTTCCTTGTATTTCTGTATAAATGTCTAATATTGCTGTTTATTGAGGTTAATGTGTCTTCAGGCAATTGTGGGAAGAGAATGTAGCAATAGGATGTCTTTTATTTCAGAACAAGATGACAGGAAATTGTGTACCAAAATGTTATTTCCCAGCATTTTTACTGTGGCACAGTGGTACATCAATTTAAAATGTCTTATTTTGCAAATGAAGATTAATGTCTGAAGTCAGATGATAACATAGCTATTTCTTTTTAGCTGACTTTGTGATATGCTTGTATAATTTCTTTAACAGTACACCTTGGGCCTTTCTGTGCAGTGAATAGAATCAGTGTACTAGAATCATCAGGAAGAATCTTTTGAACAGCTTCCTTAGCTTGCGAGACAACAGCCTTGTGACTATTTAGTTACTCATATCTGTGAGGAGAACACATCACCTTCCTTATTCTCAGAAATGTTGTGGGCTTTTCTCTTTATTTTAGCATCACTATAGAATATTCTCTCAGTGTTTGTAGGCCGCCTGCTTTTCTACTTTTTTCATGTTTCTGTCAACATCTTAAATACCATACTCAGTGGGGTTTCTTCTCTCCCACAGAAACAAGGAACTAAGTACTTAATATTCTTCTCTCTAAAATTCTTGGCAAGTCTGTCATAAACAGCATCTCAGATTATATCTTGCAGTTTATTTCTGGTCTGGAGTTTGTTATCTTTGATATAGAGACTAATACTCTATTTGGGAATTATTTTTACCTAGTCAGCACACTTGTGCCCATTTAATTCTTAGGTGCTCAGCAAGCTGAGCTATAGAACAGCATGCACACAGCTACCTTCATGTGTTAATATGCTTATTATTTTTTCATGCAGATAAGAGACTCTTTTTTCTGTAGCTCATGTACTCTTTGCCCCCCTACCCTGTTCATTATCTGAACTAATCTAATTGTTCTCTGTGAAGTGTCATTTAACGTTATCCGCAGCATACTTATTCTGTTATTCTGTCTATGTGCAGATTATCTGCTCCTTATTACATATGTCACTTACAAGGTGGCACGTGGTTCCTGAATCTTCCTGAATTTGGTCTGTTCCTTTTAATTTCTCTGCGTTCAGAGAAAAATGAACTTGTGTTTACCTCCTCAGACCTTCTCAGTTTGGTCATTCTTGAATACTTGTTCTCTCATATTCTAACACTTCTACCTTTTTGTCTCCAAACTGGAGCTTTTAACTATTTCTTTGAGTCTTTGAAATAGTTTGTCTTTATACTTTCCATTTTGCCCTTAAAGGAGAAGAAAAGTCAGATTCACTTGAGCAAGTAGTTTTTGGCCTCACGTTCTTTGAATTACTGTATATCAGTTTTAGCAAGATTATTGAGATGCATCTATTAGAGAATCATACAAATAGTTTTTGAACTGTGCTCCATATATATGAAATGAAGTGGAATTATTAAGCATTTCTATTTGGGTGTTATGTTGCAGCTTGTTGAATAGTGAAAATATATGAGTCAGCTTTAATTTGTATAATTTCTAAATACTGGAGAATGTTTGAATCAAAACACACGTCTTAGTTTGCTATGTAAGGAAGAGATTTTTGCACTCCCGAACTTAGATTTTTATGGGGGGCATCCTTTTAAATAATGGATACTTACTATGTGTTCTCGTGGTGAGAATATGACCTAAATGAAAACCATAGTGAAATAAAACAATAATCTCCTCCATTCTGTTAAATTATTTGGTATAACATCAATTTAATGAAACTAAGTTATGATTTGGCATTAGATTCAAGGGCTAGGAGACTGAAGATGGTAGCACAAGTGGTTGGCTTTGGGTTAGAGACTTTTTCAAGAGGATAAATTAAGTCAGTGTCAGCAATCCTTACTGACCACGTGTTAGCAGACAGTAATCTTTTTCAGATGTCATGATAGGTCCCAGCTTAAAGGAGCTTCGAGGGAAGATGTGGTACTGAATTAACAGACTAATCTGAAGTTGGTTCTGTGCGTAAGAGTAACAATGTTAAAGAGGGTGGTAGAAAGGTTCACATGTCTGGTAGAGCATATGCAAGAATATGAGTGCGTAGTATAAGGGGTGTATGCATGGAAATAAGAGTATTTTTCATATTGAAACAAAAGATACTAGACCCGCAAATGATATTGGGAGGTAGCTGATTTGTATTGTCCAGTAAAATGGTTTTGATGCTTTATTGCAGTTGATTATAAATCTGTGTACCCTGCTGTTTCCCTTGCCCAGAATTTGTGGGATTGAAGTTCTAGTGTGTAGAACAGTACTATTCATCTGTTGTGTTGGATATTAATGTTGGTATTTCAGAGACTTGAATAGGTAAATTGTCCTGTCTTGAAAGTTTTCTTATTCCAATTGCCAACTACTGTACAGTTGACATAAACCATCAGAAATGGCATCAGTCAAATGATGTCTTACAGGGTGGTGCTGGTGAGAGATTGGTATTCCTGAAACTCCTCTTGTTTCCGTTTTGTTTGTTGTGCCAACGTATCACACCTGTGATAGGAAAGTGCTGACTTGTGTTTACATATATATGTATGTATTTCTTGCTTTTGTGGAAGGTTTAAATGTAAGCATTAGGTTTAAAACAAGAATGAAAGGTTACATGTTTCTTTTAGTGTTTATTCTCCACATTAATCAAGGTGTAACGGCTTTTTCTAATGAAAAAATTATTGTTATGCCTTTGGCCATTATTTGCGCATTTTTCAAGTGGTTATTCAAAGGACAGTAGAAGTTAAAAGAATACAAGCTTTTAAGTTCCTTTATATGATGAGTTATTTCTTTCCAATATCAAATTACATTGTATGTTTTCACAGTGTTTGCGGAAGTGCACGGTATTTTCAGGGTTGGATTGATACAGATATTTTTAGTAACTGTAGATTAGTTTTAATTAGCATTCTTCATCACTGCCCTGTTTAGTTGGAACACTTAATGTGAGATTTTTGGGAATGAGGCATGCATCTTAATCTGTTTGCTCTTGTTAAATCTGTGTGTGGGGGCTACATTCTTCATTATTAACATGTTACGTAAAGTTAGAATAAAAAGCCAAAGAAACACACTTCTAGTGATGCTATTTCATTGGAAAATGTATTAATTTACTAGGAAAGATGTTGGTGTAGGACTATTTTGTGTTGCTGACTTAAGATCTCAATACAGAATGAATAAGAAAAGAAAATACATTTACAATTTATTCTGTTAGTTGTAATGGCAGACCAAAAATAATTCTGTCTTCAGTGACCTTTAGATACCTCTGAAACAATAAACACAGCAGATGCACGTTTTATGAAGATTAGCTGTCAGTATGAGGAGATTAATTTTGATAGGATTTTAGTCCTGACATGCAGCTGTTTATTCCTTTATTTGTGGTTGCATGCTTTTAAGAAACTTGTATGCTGCTGTCTATGTTTTTCAGTATAAAATAATTGTATATGAGACTTGTGCTCTCCATATTATTTGGTTAAGTCTAAGCAATGGATGTGGCATGGACAAAAGATTTAAAGGCTCATCCCCTGTGTGACTGGGCCAAACATGGAGAGGAATATAGTGTTCCAGCTCATTAATGTTACCATTGTGTGTAAATTCAGGATGATTAATGACCTTAACTGAAACTCGTTACTTATGGGAAAAAACAAATGACAAATGACCTAATGTTAATTTAATTTGGTATTTAATTAGAAATATCGTTCTATCAAGTTTTAAAACCCATTGTGCTCACCATTGCTGGTCATACTTGGTGTAGCTAGTATACAAAAGTACTGTGCCAGTTTGTAATAACTGAAGTGTCAAGTGTTCTGACTTCTAAAACTCCAAGAAGATATTGAAAACATGAGTTGCTTTCTTCCTTCCCAGATATTTGCTTTGGAAAAAAAATGTTCTGTTGTTCTATGTTAAATTATGAATTTTTAGCTCTTTTTACTGCTGTCTGAAGTTAATAAATTTTTCCCGAATTTTGGTTATTCCTTGTGATTATATCTGTTCCTTTGTCATTTTTTTTCAGCTAGTTTCATTCCCTGAAGGCAGTTCGTTTTAGAGATGTTAGTCAAATGTGAAAAAAATTGAAGTGACTTGGTCCAGACACCACTTGGTTTGCAATGTGAGCTTTGGGTGGCAAAGCCCCCCCTGCCCCTCCATGAAACAGAAAAAAACAACTCTTAGACAGTAACTCCAACAAAGCTGAAGCTTTAGTTACATGGTTGTATATGCTTTTCGGAAGCTTTTGCTAAAAGAGAGAAACCATGGGGTCAGCTCCTAACTCAGTGTTTCCAGCTGTCAGAAAATCTGCTGGTTTGTTGTAACTTCTGCTGTTGTGGTTTCTCAGCATACCTTACTGATCACTCTAGAACTTTTTTTCCCACTGAACCTATTTGATAAATAACAAAAAAATTGCATTCAGAAAAACCAGTAAATTATTTTTTAGAAGAGGTCTTCGTCTTCAAGTTGTATAATTGCAAATTGCTGGTTTAAGTCTGTGTTCTGCTTTGCACCATGGGAAACAGTGGAACTTAGAAATTTGTGCGATTTGACTTTGTTTGAATAGTAGCCTGGGGGAGGGTGGAGAGACACTTCAAGTAATTTGGGCAGCTGGAAAATCCCAGGTAGGTGTAATGCTTTAGATGAAACTAAAGGTAGTAGGAGGCCAAGAAGAGCAGGTATGAAGAGATTCCAGTCTATAGTGGCATATATGTTGGGAAAGGATTGTAATCACCCTTGGGGGCTTTAGCTCTTGTTTTTGGCTTGCTTTGTACCCTCTGAGCTTCAGAGATGCCACTAATGCAGCACAGTATAATGTTTATGTAGGAAACAGAATGAAGTAGTTGAATAGTGGTGCCCTTCATGGTTGTCTTGGTGGGTAATGACTTTCCTCCAGGCAGGAGAAAGCTGTATGTTGCAACTTTCCCTGAACCTATTGAATATATCTGATCTGGTTGGTCTGCACATTTGCACTTGGTCTGGTACTTCTGGAAACGCTGGATTTACTGCCTGTGCAAATAAGGTGTGCCTATAGTTTTCCTCTGTGGAGCTTAGGAAAGAATAGTCAGGAGTAGTCTGCTCTGGTTGCCATCTTTCCAGACCTCTCCTGAGATCTGATAATGGTCATCAACAGAATGAGCTATTCTCTTTAAATTTAACTAAGTGGTGCTTAACAGTAATATCTTCAGTCTTAACAAAGCACAAGTAAAAGTGTTTCAATGTACAGGTGATTAAGAAGACTAAAAGTGGATGGTAGATCTTCCAGTGAGTATACCTAATACAGATTTACTTCTAGTTTCAGTACAAAACGGTTCGATTCATCAAAAGGATGCAGTAAATGATGATGATTTTGAGCCATATCTAAGTAGTCAGACAAATCAGGTAAGTGAACATTGTTTACTATCTTGAAGTTAATTTTGGAGTTCAACTGACTTTCAGACTTAATTAATTTTTGGATGATATTTCTTAGCATTGCTTACTTGCCTGCATATTGTATCTCATCATACGATATCTTAAACAAGTAAAGTCTTCTTAATAATTCTGGAAAAGCTTCAATTAAAAAGTATGCTCTGATGTCTCCTGCACCTTATTTGCACAAGCTTGTGCACAAGACTTCAGAAAGATGAAGTTACAAGAAGATTGAGGAAAAAACCTCAGAAAAACAAAACACAACCCCAAACCAACACCTTAAATTTACAATGAAATCATAATATATTGGATGCAGTTCAAAAAACCAGTTTCATTGGCTCTGAGAAAACATTTAACTGCTTGGACCTGATTTCCTTTGAAGTTGATAAAGTAGCTCACAGTTGATTGCATGATAGATTGAAGCTTAATATTACTACAGCTTGGTATCACTCTCTTGCCAGGAAACTAATGACTAATTTTCAGAGCTGTGAATTGTCTCTCTAGTCAGAAGTTAATATTCATTAAGTTAAGTTTGTACGTTGTTGGGGTCCTGAGAGAGGGAGAAAGTGCAAATTATTAAAAGGCTTTGAGAATTTTGCTTGCCTTCCCATTTTTTTCAAATAATACAACATTAAGTAGGCATCAGCTAGAGGATGATGATGTACAGTTTTTTTCCCCAAAACAACATCAGAAGTCATATGGGAGTAGTCCTTCAAACGTCTTGGAGCTTTATCTTCTCAAGACATAAATGCTGTGATTTCCCAGGAGTGTTGGGAGTGGAATTTGAATTTAGCTAGCAAACTTTGTTCTACTAGACCACAGACTGTACTTAATGCCCATTCTCATTCTCGATAGTGTGGAAAACTTACGGTTTGATTGTTGTTCCTTGTGAAACAGAGAGGCATCCTTGCATCCTTTTCATTATACTGCTCTGGCAGGTGTTTCCAATTAGAAGTGAGAAATTGGACAAAAACCCCCTAAGAATACAAAAACTTTAAATCATAGTTGCAGCATTTTTTCTGTATTTATGAAACTACAGTTGTTATGACTTGGTTTTTAAACTAGCTTCTTACTTTCTTAATAGTGTTGACATGGAGGCATTCTAAGCCTAGCTCAGTAACTGAAAATAAAGATAACCTATTACAAAAAATGGGGCTCTTTAGTGCTTAGAAAAGGCTTCTTGAGGAAAAAATGGTCATATCTAACAGATACCTTATTCATCTTTTATGTTGGGAGGAATGGTGGAAGTTAAAAATGCATTCAGATTATCCTTAAAAATGTTTTGGACTGTATTACAGTTTTTTGTGCCCTGAGCACAATTGTCTATATTGCTGATTTTTGTTTTATTTTCTTGCAGAGTAACAGCTATCCACCAATGTCAGACCCATATATGCCTAGTTATTATGCTCCATCCATTGGATTTCCATACTCTTTAGGCGAAGCAGCATGGTCAACTGCAGGTGACCCTCCAATGCCATACTTGACGACTTACGGACAAATGAGTAACGGTGAACACCATTACATACCTGATGGTGTATTTAGTCAACCTGGGGCATTAGGAAATACCCCTCCATTTCTGGGGCAGCATGGATTTAATTTTTTTCCTGGGAATGCAGACTTCTCTACATGGGGGACAAGTGGATCTCAGGGACAATCAACGCAAAGCTCTGCTTACAGCAGCAGCTATGGCTATCCACCTAGTTCTCTTGGGAGAGCCATAGCAGATGGACAGGCTGGATTTGGCAGTGATACTCTGAGCAAGGTGCCTGGGATTAACAGCATTGAGCAAGGCATGACTGGACTGAAAATTGGTGGAGATATGACGGCTGCTGTAACAAAAACTGTAGGTTCAGCTCTGAGCAGTACAGGTATGACAAGCATTGCAGCAAACAGTGTGCCCCCAGTTAGCAGTTCAGCACCTAAACCAACCTCATGGGCTGCCATTGCAAGGAAGCCTGCTAAACCTCAGCCGAAACTCAAGCCTAAAGGTAATGTGGGCATTGGGGGCCCTGCTGTACCACCACCACCTATAAAACACAACATGAATATTGGAACTTGGGATGACAAAGGGTCAGTGGTAAAAGCACCCCCAGCCCAACCAGTACTGCCTCCTCAGACTATAATCCAGCAGCCTCAGCCATTAATTCAACCACCACCACTGGTGCAAAGCCAACTGCCTCAACAGCAGCCTCAGCCACAGCAACCACAGCAGCAACAAGGACCTCAGCAGCAGGCCCAGCCTCACCAGTTGCAGCAGCAACAGCTGCAAAACCGCTGGGTAGCTCCTCGTAATAGGGGTGTGGGCTTCAGCCAGAACAACGGAGCTGGTAGTGAGAACTTTGGTTTAGGTGTTGTATCAGTCAGCTCCTCACCTTCTGGTGTGGAAGTGCACCCAGTGCTGGAGAAACTAAAGGCCATAAACAACTACAATCCCAAAGACTTCGATTGGAATCTGAAGAATGGACGTGTGTTTATAATCAAAAGTTATTCAGAGGACGATATTCATCGCTCCATTAAGTACTCTATCTGGTGTAGTACTGAGCATGGTAATAAGCGCTTGGATGCTGCTTACCGTTCCCTGAATGGAAAAGGCCCACTCTATTTACTCTTCAGTGTGAATGGCAGTGGACACTTCTGTGGAGTGGCTGAGATGAAGTCTGTTGTGGACTACAATGCATATGCTGGTGTCTGGTCTCAGGATAAGTGGAAGGGGAAGTTTGATGTCAAATGGATCTTTGTCAAAGACGTTCCCAATAACCAACTGCGGCACATTCGCTTGGAAAACAATGACAACAAACCGGTTACCAATTCGAGGGACACTCAAGAGGTACCCCTAGAAAAAGCCAAGCAAGTGCTTAAAATAATTGCTACTTTCAAGCATACCACCTCAATCTTTGATGACTTTGCACATTATGAGAAGCGTCAAGAGGAGGAGGAAGCCATGCGTAGGGTAAGAAATCATTGTCGTTATAGTAGCTCTCCTGTTTTTTCTGGTTTTGGAAACCTTGTCTTTCATACAACTGGAATTTCTGTATGCGAATGTTGAATCAAGAAAGTGGTGCTTTTTACCCAAGGTGTCTGTACTTGATATAACTGGCTCTTAATGAAAAGGTTTAAGTTCTTGTAACTTGTTTTGTTAATACAGGCATGTGTTTAACCACAATACTAACGTAGGCCTGCATAAGTGGACTTCTGACGTGTTTTACTCTTCAAAGTAAACAAAACCTGCATTAAGTGTATTTTCCGTAACTGAAGTCTTCTAGTTCAGATTTTTACTAAAATGTGACTAAAAGGACCTGAAATCACAGGAGAAGTTTACTTTATTTAACCCATTTCAGTTCCAACTCTGCTTTAACAAAACAGTAACAGCATGATTACTGTGAAAAAGCACATTTCCCCCTTCACTCAGTATGTCTTTGGTACAATTGTGAAACACAGAAGTGATACAGTGATGACTTTTACAGTATCAGAATCATTTTTTGGACATTTCTCATAGTGCATTTCCTAAAAAAAAAAAAAATGCGTGACTTATTTCTGCGAAGAAAAGTATAGCTACGATAAATCTGTAAACCTTTAGTTTAGGAGGTATTTCAGAAAAACAGACAAGGGAAAAAGGCATTTAATTTAAGCTCTTTTATAGTACTTGTCTACTTTGTCTTGTGTGTACTCTTCCTACTAATAACACTTGTGTTCACTATTGGCCACAATATTTACTTTTGCTATATTTATTTTCTTTCCAAGCTTGCTAGTAACTGTAAATATATGACTTGTCTCATGGTTAGCAACGTTTCAGGAACTATTGTACCAATTAGATGATGTGCAAGTATTCAGAAATGGGAGTTTGCATCAGTGCAGTTTGGTGATAGTGCTCTCCATTTATCCTGTCACACCGCCTACTGAATAAAAAACCCCAAAAGTCTAGGATTTATGCTAACTAGGGGCCCTGTGGGATGTAAAGTCCTGAATTTGTTCAGTTCTTGAAGCTGCCACATTTACGGCTGCGTAATAATTTCACCTGCTTCACAGCCTCCTTACTCCTCTTAGGTTTCTAGTGCGGCTGTGGTTCCACTGGCCTTGTACATTCCTAATCCTTCAACACACATGTTGCATCTCCTATAGACCAGTGTCATGCATACCCCAAATCAATTTTGTAGTTTTATTGCACAATTCTTCAATAAATTGTAATGTTGGAAGTTTTTTATTGTTTGGAGGCAAGATGAATTATCCCAGTTGGGTGTGTAATGCCTTTTGAATTTTTTTTCTAAAAAGAAAACTGAATATGCCCTAAATCAGTATGGCTACTTCCATGCCATCTTGATGATGGGAGGACGGGCCACATTCTTAACTAATATTCAGTGTAAGGGGAAAACTTTTGACTTTTTCAGGCTTTAGTACAACTTCACTGTGCTTTTGATAATGTTTCAGAAGGACTATGATTATCATGTTTCTCTGTAGCCTTCATGTTTCAGTATTTTTTAATTTCTGGTGTTTTAAGACACTTCACAAATAACTGGTTTGCTTCAAAAGTATCTACTTCTGTGAAAAAGAAATTACTAAGGGAGTAATAATTCAGACATACCCTAGCAACTCAGGAAGATAACGTGTTTTATTTGTGGTTTTGCTGTAGCAGAGGAAAGCCACGAAATGTAACGGAGAGGGGGAACATAGATTATTGGTAGTGAGCCTATGTATGCTAAACTTAAAATTTGAGGTACTAAGTTCAGCATTTAGTAGGTTGCTCGATGACTGTGCATATTTGCGTAATAAAGTAACACTGTTTCCTTTAATAGGGAAACATACAGTATCTGTATGACTCCTGTTAAGTTACCTTTCCCAGTACTATTGGGAGAAAACATACTTGTCAAGATACTTGTGTAGTAGACATTGATTCTTTGACAGCACTGTATAAATTGTATACATTTTATCTTTGTAGATGGATTTGAGATATGCCTTAAGCAACTGAATATGTACTTAAAATATAGGAAGTCCACATTAAACTAATTACAGCTACTGAGGGTTCATCTTTATAATTTTCTTATGATTGAGTGTTGATTTTAAACCTCCAGGTTTCTTCTTTTATCACACAGTGTACAAACAACCTGTCTTTAAATTGTAAACATACAATTGTTAACTCTTTTATGATTCAAGAATAGTTTGGAAATGCAACAATTGGTATTGTAAAGCTGTGGTTTATGGTCAATTCAGTAATCCTTTATTACCCAGTGCCAGCTAGGCTTTTATGGAGCTGTATTTAAATTAGCACACTTTCTACTGCCAGTAGGACTGTGTAAATTAAGCCAATGCTCATTTTCTGTGGCAGCTGTGGCAGTCACTTTGTTTCCAGTGTTTCTGTCATGAAAAATATGTTTGCTGCTGTTAATAAAATACTAAATGCGTCAAGCAGCAGTAGTCATTTACATGTTCCTTAAAGTTCAGTTAATGTTATGTTGTTGCATAGGTGGTAACAAACTTTCATACAGCCAGTGATCTAAACATAGTAAACAGCATATGATTTATGGATTTAATTTACTTTATAACTGTTCATCATTCCAGCTAACTTATTTTAAAATAATTGGTTGTAAAAGTTTAATCTTAACAACTCAGGGGGATCAATAATTAATTTCCAATATGACCTAGCAGTATGTTTTATTAAAATATGGCAGTATACTTATAAAAGTGCAATGAATAGTCTGTGATTAAGATGGAACTTCAGTAACTTTGCCATTTGATAAAGGTTACTTGCAAATGACGATGAATAGTCTCTTTAAGCATAAATGTTAGAACTCTAGTGTCTACCCCTGTTTGATGTGACCCTGGTGTGGGTAAGGTATCTACAACTGGGTCTGGAAACAAATTTGTGCAGTAATCATTTGCACACTTCTTGCGGCTCATGTTCCCATGTCCTATTTTAAACATACAAGTGCTGTGATCTTTTGCCGAAGGAGCAAAGAAATCGGCGATGTTTTTCATGAGTTCTGGCACTAGTATATAGAAATAATTTGAAATTGCTTTAGTCCTTATTTTGAACTGCTGCTTTTTGGTGTAAATGTGCATATTTGTGTGCAGATTATTTAAAAACGTGTCTGTCTTTCAACAGAAAGCAATAGGAATAAGATCTAAAACCATGGAACAGAAGTCTTAAAATATGCCATTTAAGAGCACGTAATTACATTAGGAAAATAAAAAGTGTTGAAAAGAAGAAAAAATCTGTGTTAGTAGTTGTGTGCCTGATCTTCAGTAAATATATGGATCAAAATGAAATGGGGCTCTGATTAAGAACACCGTTGTTGGAAGATTGTAACTTCCTCACCCTCAGATGCTGGCTTGTTAACCTGCAATTGCCTGTTGTCTTAGGACGTCTTTTGGTGCTTTTTGGTGCAAAATTCCACTTTTGTAGCATGTAATGGAAAAGATGATCATGGTTCCACATAGCTGTAGAATGCTTTAGATGGTTTTCTTAGTGAGATAGTTCAGAAAAATAATTAATTTTTATCCATGGGAGAAGATAGAGGAATTCATTCTATATTTGTGTTTAATTTGCATTTGGAATTTTTACTTTTCAGGAAGTCTTTAAATGGCAGGTAAATAAGCATTTAAAATGTTAGCTTTCTCCTCTTGTACTACATATTTTGTAACAGGAATGATGATATAGCTAAAACCTTCTGACTCTCAAAGGGAGCCATTTCATTCCTCCCCCCATTCTGATGCTCATGTAACTTCTGTCTCTCTGATAATTGGGTCATAATCAGGCTGCAGTGATAAGCAGCGTAACTCCTTTCCACTCTGATACATTGCTGACTTTATACTTTATTTGATATTTCTTAAAAATATCTTGAAGGAAGGAGGGAAGTGAGAAGGCATCCTTTAACTGTAGATACTTCCTCCTCCCCTTACCCCCGAACCATCAACTACTAGGTTATGACATCAAAGTCAGATACAGATACATCCACAGTCCTTGTACAAGTCAAGGCAAACAGGTAGTTGACCGACATTTTTCACGTAGTTAAATGATGGTTATACCAGACAACTTTTTAAAGTTTGTGTACTTCCGTCTAAAAGAGGTTCAAAACAGTAAATAAAACAGATTATGTAACATCTTCTGAGAAACTCCTGCATTTCCTGTGTGGCTTTGATGTTTCAAGGGCCATTATTTTGCAACTTCATTGAACTTGATGTTTATCTACAGGTTAGTCTTTATAAATGAAAATGATATTGCAGGGCTCCTGTCTTTTTTTAAGAAAAAAGCAATATGGTCAGAAAGTAGAAACAAGATATATTTTTCCTCCCTTGATGACTGTGAGATGAGTATGTACCCCTGGTCTCAGGAGAAAAGGATTGTTTGGAGCTAGAATAATTCTAGACATGCTGATCCAGAATTTTCATCCCATAATGATGCGCTTATTTGCCATGTCTTTATTTACTTTTGCATCTTTAGTCTTTTGGAAACACTTAAAAATGACCTGCAAGTTCTCTTGTTATAGACACATAGATTTCAAATGCACCTGTTTTCTGTGCGTTTGAACAGAAACAATTGATGACCAGAGGTAGCGTTTAGTATTTCTTACAGGATAGGAATAGTATAGAGGGGTCTGGATGTTAAAATATGGTATCATACAGAGTGACTATGGAAGAGTTTGAGTAGTGGTGTGGTTTGTCTTTCTCTAGTAAGGGACAAGATGCTGCAACAGGGAAAGTGCAATATTGGACTGTTGAATGAAAGAGATGGGATGTCATTAAACTTACAGGTGGTCTTAACGTATAGTGACATTTTTCTTTTTGGTTTGAAATTTCTACCTGCAAAATCAAGCCTACAGAGTCCTTTTTATGGAGTGGATTTAATTTCTCTCAACTCTGGGACTTGAAAGACTAATTTCTCCTATAAAATAGGGACCCCTATTGGAAAAGCTAGGAATATCAACCAAATGGTTTACCTTAATTCTCAAAAGACCAGCCATTTTTGGAATCTAATTCTTTAGTGTTCTTAATTATGAAGGTAGCTACAAGACAAGATGTCAAACTTGAATTGAGCTGGGTCTGTGACAGCTCCACCTTTTCTAAATGCTGTGTCTTTATGTTGTGGATTTTAAAGCAAAGGAGTAATTCTAAATCTCTTCTAAAGCAAAAGCAGAACCTTGAGTATACAGGAATATCTGTTAAAATTCATGCAGCAGCTTTCTGCTTCCTGCTACTTCTCCTCAGATTCCGCTGTTCTGTTAAGAACAAGCTGACTACAACACTGGTTTGCAGGGGTGCAATTCGCCTGCATGCTGCAAGGAAGTCGCAACTTGTGTGACTCTCTGTGCGGTACTTCAGCCTGGCTTCACTGATTGATGCCTCAGATGAGCTTGTTAGCAGAAACTCGAGTGAAGATTGCTGGTTGTGCTTTGCTGGAAAAAATGACACTTTCAAACCATACAGATCTTGCACATCTAGTAAATCTGTTTCTGTAGATTCGGTTCAATGAGGATTGTTTAAGTTTTGTATCAAAATTTATTGGCTTTAACCTTCAGATTCATCTAGTTGAAATGATGTGTTACAAGAATTTGTATCAGATGATGAGCTGTTTGAGCCTAGTTCTTTGTGAGCACCTTTTTCAGAGGTCTGGTAGTGTACTTAATATTGACAGGTAATTATAATTATTGTTTTGCTTCTGTACCTAGGGATTATAGTCAGTTGTGAAAAAGTAAACAAGCTTGCGTGTTCATTGCATTTTCATGTAGAAAATAATGAGAAACCAAGATAAAATAAGTCCATGTTTCCTCATGGCAGGCTGGAAGTTGTTACCTCTGTGCAAAGAGCTGAGTGGCGAGGCTTAAAGAAAAATGGTCTGACCAATTCTTTCCCAGCGTATTTTATCAGCCCTGCAGTGGATCTAATTTCCCTTCCAAGGCTACTGTAGATTCCTTAGCAGAACAGTTAAGTAAGGTCTTGTTGTTGTTGCCTATGGGCATCTGAGAAAAATTAACAAAGGTGTCAGTCATCTTTCTGCTCCTTTTGCTGGGACAGTGATCGTCACTGAATGCAGTTTCCATAGATGTAGTTAGAAGCATCTGTTGTCAGTCTTCAAAAGCCGATGTTATACATATATAACGATTACTATGTTCTGTATATAACAATGTCAGCACTGTTAACAAACTATGAGGATCTAGAAGCTTGATTTTTTTTTTTTTTTTTTTTTTTTGTAAATGAACTTGCCAAAATGGTTGTCTCATAGCTAATTAAAATCTGGAAGGGCTTTTCTGGCTCATGATGTTCAAGCAGTTTCTGCAGAGCCTTCACTCATTTTGTTATCCTACAGTATCTTTTAAAGGAGTCAGGTTTCTTTCCCCACCTCTGCCTTCTGAATGTTTGTACCCTGTTATTTGGTGGGCTGTGGAATTTCAGATGTGGATTAAGTTCTTATTGCCTTTATTGTTACCATAATAAAATAATACAGTTTGTCCACTTTCTGCTAAAAATGCATATTTCTGCTCAAATTTAAATTTATTTACCTTTTTACTGTAACTTGTTCACATTTTTACTGTTGCTAAGTATTTTTCAGAGATTGAAATAAGTAAAATGCTGTCAAAACTAATAAGAATAAATAAATTAGAAGTCTAGGTCTAGCTTTTCAGACTTTCTTAATATTTATATGCTTGAAAGCCTTATTTACTGTCTGGAGTTCAAATGATCTGCAGCAGCAGGGTCTCAGATGAGTGTTAATTCATAAGGCTTACCAGGAGAAGGAACTGCTCTGGAGTTGTAAAACCTCATTTGACTGCCTGTGTTGACTTTAATTTGTGCCTTGTTTTCATGTTGGGATAAGGAATAGGAGAAAATTAGTGTTTAGGGAGGGGATGGTATCTCCACAGGAAAAATTTCTAGGTCCATTTGAGGCTTCTAGAGATCCTTCCCTCCTATCTTTTCAGAATTCCCAGAAGTGCTTCTCAGAAAAATGTATTTAAATATTTTTATCTGGTTTTGAGGTAATCTCTGCCTTCAGGACAAGAGTGAGATGTTAAAAAGGACCTTTATTTTACACCATTTTGAAGTTTCAGTAATGTAGTTTATGTTAACAGTCCATGAGGTCCTTGTAATAAATGGAGTAAACTATCTCTAGCATTTTTCGGTTTTCTCAGTAATCTGTTTTTCATTGTGGTTCTCAAGCACTAAGGTCGCTGTTTGTGCTGTCATAGCTGTAATGGTACACCGGGGTGCAATAAACTGCAGATTATGCCTGATGCTATTAGCAAATGAAATTTCGTGAACTTTGCTGCGGCTTCTTCTCACCACCTCTGCAGCTGTCTGTTCTGCCTCTGCCAGGTGTTTCTGCCCGTGCTGTGGAGCTGGCAGAGATGCGTGCCTGCACCTCGCTTCACAGAACGCAGCCTGACATGTTAGCTTACATTGCAGAGGAACAGGGTTTTTAAGCTGAAGATTAAATTGCAGTTTGCAGTGAAGCAACGAAGATGTGCTACACATTGCCTTCTGAAGCTGCTGTGAGAATGGGAGAGGAGCTGCTCTCTTGGGAGAGGAGCAGACAGCTTCAGGCATGAACATTTTACATGTTGAAGTAAGATGCATAAGTTTGGCAAATTCAGGAAACATTTTTGTTGCTTTGGGTTTTGAAATTGTGTTAGCATAGAGATTTTGTTAAATCTGAGGATAAATTATGTTGCAGCTACTTTTCAGCATGGGATCATTTGATTAATGCTCTGAATTCAGAGAACTGAAATTTGGAAAGAAGTCAGCCTTACAGTTGATACCAAGTTAACTCTGTATCTTTGTTTGCGCTAGATCAATGCATGTTTCCAAGACCCAAGCATTTTTAGGTTTACCTTCACTTTGTTTTGTTAGTTTGTGTAAAAAGTTACTTGCATGTGTGAAAATCTGCTCACCACATGGTCTACAGCTGGCAGGTACCATTAACCAGCTGGCACATTCCCACGTTGTTCTAATTTGAATGGTACTTAATTTCCATGTCGTGTTCATAAACTCCCCATAAAGCTGGGTAACCTTATCCTGGTGAGTTCTGAAGCGACATTGGCCTTTGGCAGGGAGCTTAAATGGACTGGAGAAGCTTTTTGTCCGAGAGCATTGCAAGAGACGTGGCAAAGGTTTTGCTCATCTGAATGTAAGAAATAAGATGTGTTGGGTGAAAGGGAAGTGTAGTGGAATCCAGTCTGTATGCTGGAAACTTCATCTGCTCCGACACTGGAAGCCTGCTTGGGATAAAGTCTTCTGCTGGTTTGTCAATAATACTGTTTATACAAAACCAGCCAAACAAAAGCCACCCAAAAAACCCCAGAAGAGTAATACTTTCTGAGACAGGAAAAGGCAGCTGTAGCGAGTGTGATCTGACTTAGAGCTGGTGAGGGGTTTAGTTTGCTTTTGAGTGTAATACCACTAGCTGTGTTTTGAATAAATGGGGGTTTTCTCTCTGTCAGTTTTGCTGTACAGAGTGCCAAATATCACTGGTACCAGTATCTGAAGAACCTACTGTTCACTTGCATTGAAAAATGGCGAATTTGTATGTCTGCTTTAAGTAGTTAAATATAAATGTAGTGATATGTAACTCTGAGACTACAGGAAAGGTGAGCTGGTGGTGTTTCGAAGCCTTTTTCCTCTGTAGAATTCAAAAGGGACTTGACATTCGTAACACCTCCTTTATTTCATCCACTGGAAGCAGATAGGCAGGGTATCATTCCCTTTCTACTTTGAATTTTTATGAAATTAAATGCATTTTGAGTTCAGAGGCTACAGAAAGCACAAGGTCGGTCAGTTCACTGTGCAGCAGTCTGCAACGCAGAGAGGCTATCTAGGCAGCCTGACTTGGTGGTTACATATGTAATACTTGCAAATGGGCAGGAACCGATGATTTTGTCTGAATGTAGATCGTATTTAAAACTGTTAAAATATTGATATTTCATTATTTAACATGGCAGTTTCATAGGCTATGACTTAATAGTGCAGTAGTTTTTCAGCACTTTGTGCAGTTCTTTCAGTTGAAGTCTGCTAATAGCAGAGGAATAATCCGAGATGTGCATGAGCAGGCTATTTTTGAATGCCTTACATGCATAGTGAGATATGAGGTCAGTGATCATCTGTTTTCAGCTGAAACATGCACTGTTAACATATCAGTTTGTATTAATGATGGATACTATCAATCTCGCATCTTAAAAATCATATCTTCCTATGCAAATATTAGTCATGTCTCTCTGAACTAGAAAAAATATTTCTAGCAGCATGGTGCATGTATTACTCTCCCTTTAAATAAACTGAAGTTCTGCCCTAGAGAACTTACAATCTTAGATACAGAGATGCTGGGACTGTGAGCTGCTTATTGTGACCAAGAACTCTGTGCGAGCTTTACTTTTTTTGTGTTCATCTTGAAGCAAGTCAGAGATCTGTCTTGGAGAGGACCAGATCATCAGCTGTAGTCTAATAACCAGTATAAATGTTATGTATCCTCTTCTTTCATTATAGTGTCTTTTTGGCAGAATTTATTTGGGTTCATATGTTAATTTGCACTTTATCCTGAATAGTTTCTAGCATAATGAAATTTCAGCATGATATCAGATAGAGTGGTTTTGAAATCATTGTTCAGATGCCTCCTGATTTATTTTGCTTTTCCCTGCTATGTTTATGTTCCATTCATAACATGCTGTGTAATGCAATAATAATAAAAATACTGGAAATGAGTTTTTTGTTCTCTTTTTAAATGGAGGAGGAACCTACCTCTCTTCCATGAAGGTGTTTTAAAACATTTATATAATGTGCTCAGTTGCACATATTAAGATAGGAAATGCTATTGAAAGATTAAAGTCTTTGTGTCTTATAGCCAAACTACAGTGTCTTTTTACAGTCTAAAAGATATGTAATGAAGGCAACGAGATACAGTTTATTGATCTGCTTTTATTTTTTTCCTAGAGGTAGTCATAATGGCCAAGTATATGTTTATCTTTAATAAAGTAGAGAAAATGGAGGATGAAGATAAAGCATTGAAAATGTTGTTTACTCTGTTTGACTTGTAATGCAGAGGAAAAAATTGCTAGTCCCTGGTAGAGATACAGTGCAATTAGTATTTTAGCCCTGAACTGTATGAAGTTGTTTATCATGGTAATGTCATTTGTGCAATACAAACACACTTTGTTCCTTTACACCAAATTCAACATCTCGCAGTGCTGTGAGGGCTTTGTAGTGCATATGGTCTTGACAGCAGCTCAGGCTTGCATTCAAGTGGGGTTTTTTCCCCAGCCACTTCTACCTCACTGTTTTTGCATTTTGTTATTAAAAGTAATTTCTAAAAAAACTATGGATGGCTTTTTTTTTTTAATTATTTTTATTGCCATTTGAGCAATTTGTTTGAATGGAGGGGGTGGTACCAGGCCAACTCGTTTCTTTACCGTTTGATCTTAAGCACATTGAAACACTTCATTATAGTGGGCTTTGAATGAGATACCTGGGAATATGTTCTTCACTTTTTCAGGGATATAGTGGATGGTTAGTAGAATATTTAAATATTCATGCAGAACATTTTTTGACAAGTTAAGCAGAAGATTTAGGGTACCTTTTTCTTGCCTTGTTTGTAGGTCCCTTGGTCTCCTTACTCAGTTCGCCTTGTGCAATATATTTTATTGGAAGTAATTTAAAAGTAACATTATAAAACCTTTTCTTTTTGATAGCTGTTTTTTGGAACATATTTGCCTTTTAGTTTGATGTATACTTCTGTGTTTCTTTTTAAAAACGTGACTTGAACTAGGTATTTCATGTTCCTGAAAAAAAGTGAAGCTTTTTCCTTGAATTCTTGTTGCCTGATTTAGAGAAATTGCAAGCAATGCAACTGCTCTAATGAGAGGAAAGCAGATAATGTTGAACTGTGTGTATTAACATGATTTTCCTTTTTGTTTTTGTTGTTTTTTTTTTTTTTCCAGGAGAGAAATAGAAACAAACAATAACTATATGGAGATGTCCTGCTAGAATTACAACACTAATGATGTAGACTCTGGAAATGCCTAATATGTCTAAGAAGACGTTATTAAAGCTTTTTTCTGCTTAAGGTGACATCTTTGAACACTTTAACACAAAATTGACTCTTCTTGTAATGGTTCTCATCAGTGCATCTGCCCTTATACTCTCTCACCAAACACACTTGAGAACTGTACCTTCGTCAAGCACTTTCTGTCCTGAAGCTTTTACCAGTATCTGCTGTCTTTTGTATTTATGCATCCTAGCTAAGGCACAGGAGACCGAACGAATGCAAGGATTCATTAACTCTTTGAATTTGTTAAATACTAACATTTAACCATTAGAAGTGGTTCAATGATGTGAGATTCACATTGCTTCAACTTAATTTTTTCTTTGTTGTAGTTTTTTTAATTGTCAGTTTTTAGCTATTCAACAGATTAAAAGCAAATCATGCCATATTTAGTCCTGGAGTAAAACTCGAGTCTAAATGTTCATGTGAAAATTTATTGTAGTAATCTTTTAATATGGCAAAGCAACTCTAAGCTGCAATTTAGCCAAATGAAACGTAACATAAAATTATATTAGAATGACATTTCCCTTGTTTCAAACCGTTTGGTGTAAGAGAATATTAATATGCAGCTTGGTGGACACCACCAGTTAATGCACATTTCTTTATTTTTTTTTCTGTAACATGTATACTGAAAAAAGTGCATTTGTCTGAGGAACTGTTTGTTTGCTACCACTCAATGAATCTCAGTTTTGAGTAAATGTACCTCAGTCTAAATCAGACTTTTTATGACCTTTATAACTACATTTAAAATAATCTTTAATTCCTATTTCTGGGTGTTTGCAAGCCTGACAGATTGCTATCATGAAAGTGAAAATTTACTCCTAGGTGATTCACTAGCTAAATAAACATAATTCTTGTTTAGCAAGCATATACTCTGTTTCTCAAATTTTTTTTCTTTCATTATCCCAACATCCAGGTGTTTTTTCCCCATTTGAAAATATTTTGAGAAAAATACTTTGATCCATGGAGATGACATATTCATAGACATGTTAACAAGATTTTTGTTAGAACCATGCAACAGGAATTTTAGAATACATATTAAACTGGGTAATTCTATACTACTTTTTAACTTCTAAAAATTGTATCTTTTGTTTCAGCTTATATAGCAATGCATTCTGTCTGCTGGAAGAGAATATTAAAAAAATGTTAAGCGGGTGTATTGACTGTACAAAATACTGAACAGCCTGTACCAAACTCCAGGGATAGCTTTCTCTTTTTAGAACAGCAATGTAGAAGTCGGATATGTTATAGCTTAAAATAGCAATACCACATCTTATTTGAACATGTTTCATGTCTTACTGTCCAACACAGATGTTTATATTGTGTTTTGAGTCCTACATTTACAGATTCTGGCAATCAAAGTTCTGGAGCTTAAGTGGCAAACGTTTGTTTTGAATACAGACTATTTTGCTTTATTTTACTCCCTCTCGTCTTAAGCCCCTTGCGCTCTTCTAACCTTGCAAACACCAAATGTTCAGTACAAACTTACTTCTTGATCATTATTTACAATATCATTTGAGACTGCGGAGTAGAAAATATGAATCTTAATTTTTAATGCCAGTTTTCTGGAAGCTCAGAAGGAAGAAGCCGCTCTCATATTTTGAGAAAAGAAGCCATCTCGCTTAAATGCAGATGTGTAACAAATAGCAAGTAGGGTGAGGGAGGGATAAGCAAAGTGCATATCGTAAGAGGAGACTGGGAGATAAAGGTTTCAAGCCCAAACCCTATGAAATTTGGCTTGAGCCCTAAAATTGCTGCTTTTGTGCATTTCTGTTTCTCGCTAACAGGCTAAAGCTATTACAGCTATTTGTTTCCCTCTGTTGGCTGATTTATGGATCACTGCCTATTATTCCAACTGTCATTGATCAGTTGAAGTGGCAAAGGTCGGTGTTGTGAGTCCAAAGATTGTAGTCCTTCTGGTGATCCTTCAAGGGGTCAGCATGTTTCTGCTTCTTTGTTACAAAAATATCTCACGAAAATGCACAGAAGTTTCAAGTTAAAAGAAAGCTACTGTTAGAGGCAGGCATTCAGGAATTGATTGCATGTGCAACCTTAGTTTGCTTCCACTGCAGTATTCATATTTTTGCAGGCTTTGTTAGTATTTCCTGCTTTACCCCTTGCCTCTTTTATTCTAATAGCATGAGCATTGCTTTTGGATTGAATCAGGTTTAGTATAAAATGGGTTCATCACTGTTGCAGACTTCGAAAGCTTGGAAAATGAGACAGGATTTTGAGAGAAGGAGGTGATCACATTTAGAGAGCTGTGACAGTTCTTCTACTGTTCCAGGATTGTTAGCAATTCCACAAATAGAAGAGTTTCATTGCTGATGGTGTTAGTCATGTTGCGACCGATTTGCCGACTGCTGAGAGTTTAGTATGTGCAGCTGAAATTAAAAGGAATTTTATGTGCATATAAAGTACTGTAAAAATAGTATATAACATTGTAAAATCAGCTATGGAGTACTGTGCTAGTTAATGGACCTGTGAAACTTCTAGCCTTCAGCTTCCTTATGCACGAGTTCTTTTCCTCCAGAAAGAAAAGGAATGGTGCTTAATATATCAAATAAATGTAGAAATACATTTTTTGGTCTGATTTTTCAATACAGTGAAGTTGTGGTGGTGGCTGCTTGCTAACTTGCTAATGGAGGAGTCAGTGGAACCCCTTTTCTGTTCCCAGTGCCTCCTCCTTTGTGCCAGCATTTGTTTTCCTGTGATCCATACTGAGCCAGTTCAAGACGTTTTCTGCTGCTTTAATGATCTGAGCAGTTCTCTGTGAGCTTAGGTGTTTAGAAGGGAGATGGTGGGAGGAGAAGGAAGGAGATTTGTCCTTTCAGAAGCAGGTAGCCACTGTTGAGTAGGCTTAGATGCACTGTAGCTACACACCTATGGGTTGGTGAACTAGGGATGCAGCAGAATGTTTAAAACTGGGAAAGGCTCCCGATGGGTGGGGGGAAAAAAACCCAAACAATTCTGTGTTCAGTGTAAGATTTCAGTAGTGTACAGTGAGATATGATATGATACCAGGAGGAAGGAAGAAATGCAGAGTATTTTCCATTTTGATTACTTTTCCACTTTGACGAGACCTGAGAATTCATACAGAGAAGTTGCTGCTGAAAGGCTTGTCCTGCCAACACAAGTGGGACAAATTAAAGTTGTATGAGCTTTGCTAACTTTTGAGTGTTGGCTTTGTAACATCAGCATCTTTAACACAGGTTTTTTGGTGTTTGACTTTGACAAGAAATAATTCCTGTCAGTTGAACGCTCAAGTTGCTGGCTTAAGGCAGACATGGGCACTGCTTTATTCTGAGGGACTCAGATTGGGAAAAACTCGATATCCTTAACTAGACAAATTTTACTACTTCTTGTCTTTTGCTGTTCTAGGCTTAATTTATCAAATACTTGCTTCTATAAATCCTCTTGCTCTGTTTTCTTCCTTCTGGATCATCTGGCAGTTTCATAATGCACTGTCTGCAAAATTCAGATGCAAAAGCCCCTTGCCAAAATGATTCTCATCCCAGACAAGTCTGTGGCACCAAACAAAAGATAATGATGAACTCATGGTCAAATGCAAATAACGTTGTATTTGGGAGGAAGCATCTTAAGTATTTGTCACTGTTTAGTCAACGTTCTGTTTTGAAGTGCTTTCTATATCATAGGAGAATTTACACACTTGAAATGTATTCTTTAAAAAAGAAGCTTAAAGCTGTTTTGATGTACAGGTATCAGTGCACCTTTCCTAGCTGAAACTGCTTCAACTAAGCAACAGTGTTTTGAATTCTGTAAGTAGCAGTTACCTAATTTTTTCAAAATTTTCGGTGGTTCTTTCAGTGGAAAGATACTTAAATGCTTCAGCTGAATCTAGCGCAGTGAAAATCCAGTGTGGACGGTCTTTGAATTTTCTGCAGCACTGATTTTGTTGGTTTTTTTTTTTTAATGAATAATTTTAGACATTCAAATACCAATTATCCTTTAGGAATGGATTTTACGTTATTCTCAAAGCTATTTGAACTCATTTTTCAACCACTTTGTTAAGGAAATACACACCAGTTTTTCAGTGTCTTGTTTATTCTTTTGTCAGGTGAAGATCCATATAATTTACTGATAAATTTGGAGAGATTGAGAGCAGTTCTTTTCCATTCTGTTGCAGCAAAACCCGATTTAAATTTTGTTTGGTTTTGTGTACATTAGAGTATGGTAACTTAGATGAGAATTCTTTGGCATGAGAATTGACCATTTGGTCTCATTCAGTCTGTTTGAAAGTTTCACTGAAAGTAACCTGTTCACATCCTTATTTATTCTATTTTCAGCCCGATGCATCTGCCATAGTTTAGCATGGGAAAAGAAAGAATTTCTCTGTGGATCATAGAAATTTTAGGTAAATGAATTTGGTCTCATATAAAATTACAATATTATTGTACAACTGACATGTTTTCCTCAAAACATCTGTCCTATACTTTCTCTTCTACTTCATATATTTTAATAAAGTGCATTTTAGTATGATTAATATGGACCTTTCAGTTCACAAAGTTAAATTTGTATCCAGTACAGGCGTTTGACAGTATTTCTCTTCACATAACAATCCTGAAGCATTTCATTAATGATACTTTCAGTGTCCAGGGATCCTAAGCCAAATATTAATAATAAAACTTGCTGTTTATTAGTATAAGGGGATGCATAATGTTTGTATTACCTGTTCTTTTCTGACCTCGTCCATCCCCACAAGTGGAAATCTGACAAGCAGAAGTCAAACACCAGTTGGATGTCTCCTCCAGTCCATTTCCCTGCGTATTTCACAAGAATCTCTTTTGCCACCCTGCAAGCAGAGTGCAAATGGGTGGGTCTTCAAGTATCTTCCTCCAGAAGTCTGTTCTTAGTCAGACATTCAAGAGGTGGTGAGTTTCTTACTCCCATCTAAGTAAGCATTCCTTCCTACTTCCCTACCCTTTCTGTGAAGACTCCACCGTCACGTGTTTTGTCTGCTGCTTCCTTTGGATGCCCATGAGAGAAGCTGGCGTTGGATGCTGTTTTTACAATCTACAAAAAAGTTCCTGACTTCCCTTATTTCCTTCTCTGGACAGAGGAAATATCCTGGCAGAGTTTAGCTTGTCTCTGTCTGTCTCACCCTGTTTGCCACGATGTAAATGGAGAAATACTGCTTTAGTAACTGGATGAATTCAGTCTCCCATGTGGTGTATCCCCTTTTTTTTTTTAAGTTAACTCATTTTCATTCAGAAGGTGGAAAGGGACATGATTTCATTAGAATTTTAAAGGGCATACAGTTATTTAAATACAAGGGTCCACTCTAAGTGTTCTTCTGAATTGTAGTGGTGGTGATAACTGATGTGTTAACAGTGAGAGTTTGTAAGCTGTTTGCATATCCTGTGTGCATTTGCACTTGTCATCTTAATACTGAATTAACTTCCTTTGCCTGTAAAATTCATTTGTAACATTTGAGAAACTACTTTTTCTTTTTTTTTTGTTTTGAATCTCATCCACTCAGAGATACTATAACACTTCATCTGCCTGCACAAGTTTATGTGCATCTTGACAACAGAGTGGATGTTCATGTAAAATGAAACAAGATACTCTAGATTGATGACTGTATTTTAAGTTGAGCTTGTGGGCTTTCAGATGAACAAGCTGTCTTGATTTGTGCCCTCACGTGAAGCATTACACTTTAATCTTGAACTCTGAATTTATGCATCCTTTCTTTCCTGTTCTGCAAACATCTGAAAGAAACTCAGATGTTAAAAAAAGAAATCTTTGCTTTATGCTTAGTCCAGGAATAAAAATTTCCAAACTAAGCATTTGAGCAAGCTAAATGGAGGTTTAGCATTAGTTCAAGCTAAGCTATTGCATTTCAGCAGAAGGGTAAGATAAAAGCTTGTGGATCTTTCATTATCTACTGTAATTGTATATCTACTGGTTAAAAAAAAAAAAAGCTGGCACTTTATTCTGCAAGCATTAATATATGCAGCTGCTCTTTAATATTACCCAAGAATCTTACAAGTATTTGCATCAGTTCAGATTAGCAGCTATGTAAAACAGAGGATTAAAGGACTGAGATCTCTTTCCCCCCCCCCCACTCCCCCACCCCAGGAATACAGAATTGTTAAACTGGTTAAAATTCAGATGTTTGTGCTGTGTGATTGGAATACATTGGATGATAAATCTATCCCTCTTCTGCTAGTTCTCTGGAAAATATTGCTACTAAATTTTTACCATAAATTTTTTTTTTTATACTTAAATTGGCTGCCAATTTGTTTTCAACTGCTTAACTGGTTCGCAGCTTATTTCTCATGAGATGCTTCACTGGGTCTTGTGAGTGTGGTGCTTCATCAAAAAAATTAATTTTTCAAGTTAAAATTAATTCCTATTAACTTGAGCTATATTCAGTTCAACTTCATATTTTGGAATTGGTCTTTCAGTTGTATCGATCATCTTTAATTTCAAGAATACCACTTGCAGAACAGCTCAGAGAAGTTTTTAGTTTCTGAAATTTATGCTTATTTTAAATGTTAATAAATAACTATTGTATCTGCTGTTTGGGTTGCTAGTGAGTATTGATGATTTTTTTGAAAACTGAAAGTCAAAGGTGGAGAATGGAATACTTATCCTGGGAAGTAGATGAAATGCTGGAGCACCGAAGAGAACCAACAGCTGTACAAGACAAAGGATGTTAAACAGCCAAGAGACTGTTGCGAGGCTGATTCTTCACTTACACTTCAGTGTGGCTTTTCAGATGCTGGAAGAATCTTTTGAGCAAAGACTTAAAATTAAGTATGTTCACATAGTCCCATTGAACTCCTAATTTGGTCTGCTTGGAGGTTGGGTTGTGTGGGTTTTTTGTTTGTTTTCATTTATCTCATGTATATCTCTTCCACTTTTCTCGAAAAGTTGTGATTTTGCTCTTGGCCTTAACATCAGTTTACAGTCTTATAGTTAACTTGCGCTCCAGTATAAGGTTCCCTATTTCACGTTTTCTTTAAATAAGCTGTATATTTACCAAGGCTTTGACGGTTAGTTGTGTTCAGTGCATAGGCCATTCCCCTGTCCCAAGCCATGTTTACTAGACTTACCCAGCTGATTTCATGGTCAGTGATTTTTCGAGTCTTGCTTATTTTAAGTTGCTTATCTAAAGAAGTTACTCAGTTACTAGTTTATTTCTGTGAATAACTGTTAGTCTTTGGAGCAGGCTGTGCCAGTAAGTTGCATCATTTTTTATCCTCATACTGATTAAATGACAAGATAATGAAATACGATTAAGTTCTACATTAGATTAAAAAAAATACTGACGTTTTCCCACACAGGCTGTGTTTTGAACACTTTCACTACTTAACTCGCTTGCAAGTTCTAGTTAGCTTTTTCTGTGCCAAATCTGTCTTAGCGGTGTCCAAGGCTTTTTAGGTAGATGGAAAAAGTCTCTGTATAGAAACACAGCGTTTCTGCAGCATTACACCATGACAGAGTTTCTCACTTAGTGCCTTTCTTTAGATCCGAGAGTAAGATTGTGACTGTTGAGGAACTTCAGTCTCATTCAGTGAGCATACCTGCTCTCTCTGCAACCGAAGATTCAGTTGAAAGGACACTTTGACTTTCTACCTTCTTTTCCTTTTGATGTTTTCCTCCCATTCCTTGCAATTCAATTAATCACACCTATGGCATGTAAAAGAACAATGAGCTGTTAGTTTATTGGGTTGGAACAAATAGGAGGGATAATGGGGAATCTTTCAAGAAAACGAGAAACAGATGGAATTGTGTGATACTTACACCTGCAGGGAGCAAACACACCAATAAAGCCTAAGGTAAAAGGAAATTGAGGAAACGCTGTCCAGATGTACTCTGTTTCACTACACATTTGTATTTTGGTTCAGTATGGAGCTAAATTCATGTTGCGGGTTTGGTGTTTGGGTTTTTTTTAATAATTGAAGGAGCTTGCTGATCTTAAACATGCAGTTCTAAGGATTACAGAAAACAAGAAGCTGGTTTTCAGTTGGGAGAAATCAAGTTTCAATTTTTATTTTTTTTTTTAAAGTTGGAAGGTACTTCCCAGTCCTTCCCTCCTCCTCCATCCTCAAATCCCCCAGGAAGATCTACAAGCAGTAGAGAAAAAAGTTTGTGTAATGCAGATATTTGAACAAATGAGTTTTGAAGTTTGGGAGCTTAGAGACTATCTCCCAGCCTATGAAGGAATGTGTCAGTCTGAGGTGCTGTTACCTGGGTGACCCTGGAAAATAATGCAGCTGACTCTTCAAAATGAGTCTCTGAAAAGAGACTTGAAACAGAGCTTATGCCAGATCAAATGAGCTGCTGTTTTTTATAATTGTGTTTCTCAGAAGGTAAGGTACCACTGAGGCAGAGACTTACCAGGGACCCCAAATGAGACCATCCCTGCTGTAGAGTATTTGTCTTTCAAAAGATGCATGAGAAACAAGGGAGAAAAATACCCTATGGGTATAGATTGGGAGTTCGTTATTTAATGAAGCACTGGGATAATGGTGTGATGAGTTGTACAGAACAGAATAGCTACTTACTGTCCTGCACTTCAAGTCATTCAGTGTGGTAAGATTTATTTAAATAAGCTACCTGAATTTTCTTAAGTGCTGGTACCAAAATACTGCTGGAGAAAGAAAAAATGTTATTCACTTGGCGGTCAAAAGGTAATCTTGAATATGACATGTAAAACATTTATTTCTGCAAATATCAGTGTCCCTGATTTTCTCATGTTTGTATTTTTAGAGAAACAGATCTTCAACTACAATGCAAAAAAAGTAACACAGTAATTTTTACATTTGTACCTACTCAACCTCATCAACTCATCTATAGTTAATTGATAATGTAATAAACCTATCACAATAAATCACGTTTTCTACAGGAGAGTTGAAGGGTGAGACATTTGCACCAGACTCTTCACAAATGGATGTCCCTGGGCTTGAAAGCTTGTAATGAAGACGGGCTGGGGAAATGGGGATGATTGAGGGAAGAATGTGCTGGCTGAAAATATATTACCCTATTTAAAAATTCTTTTGTGGAGTGGGAAAAGGCTCAAATAGAAGTCAGTAGTGGTGGGATACATGGAAACTCTAGGAAAAGGACACTGAAGGTAGTGCAGTATTGGGAACCAAGAAAGGTTTAGTGGGGGAGGTATAGGATGAAGCGTGGATAAGAGAGGGTGTGGAAAAGGATGCAAAGGGATCTTGAATAAATCTGTTGATAGTAACTGGGGATATTTCAGTCTTTAAGATTGACTGAACTGGGAGGAAAGAACTGTAGCACAGGTATTTCATCACGCAGGTAAGAGGAAAGAGTTGAAAGTATGGGTGTCCGCTCCCAGGATGGGTGCGGTTCTCTGGTGGTTGCAACTTTCCACACAAAGGTAAGAGCTTGACCTTGGATCATTTCTGCCAGAAGAGGGAAGTCAAGAGGGAAACATCCAGGTTGGTAAGTAATTTACCCACTAATCTGCTAGTAAAATTTAAAGAAGGATGAGTTCTCCGCAGCTTTTCAAAGATAAGAACAGAAGCGCCGCGTCAGGGGAGACCACACCTCTGCGTATGAAATTTTTCTGGAGAGATTTTAAGACAGTTTTAGCTTCCCCTGTCATCTAGCTCACATCGCTAGTAATAAAAGGCTCACTGTTGGCTGATTTGGATCCCATTCTGTAGTTCTCACAGTCTGTATGGGACATTCCGCTATGGCATGAAAGTTCAGGGGTGATGTTCTTTTTAATTACAAAGCTTCACAGACTTAAGTCTAGCCTAAAGTCTTTGGTCAGTAATGTCACCAAGGCTAATACCCAATACAGATTAAATTAAAATCATACTGTAACATAAATCCCAAAAAACATGTAGGAGTCTTCTACCCCACTAACTCTAAAGAAATGAACCAAAATGTGGGCTGTAAAAAGATGTATTAATTTGCACTCAGTTTTTTCTTTTTCCTGATTCTTTCTAAATCAAAGTACTTCAAACACTTTCATGTGGTTTAGTATTCATAACATTGTGCTCAAAAAAGATCCTAAAAATAAATAAATAAAATATGTAAAGATAACAATTTCATTTTATTGCCTGAAATGAGATCCAGGAAAGATACTTCGGTCCTAAGTTTTAACAAGTTCAAGAAGCTTGTTGCAAAAATATTTTGAAATTTCAACCCAGCCCTTTTGGCAGATATTTTGCAATCAAAAGCTTCCCTCAAATTGTGTTATATAAGAATGGATGTGTCAGTCAGACCGAAGATCTGGCTAATCTGTTGTCCTGCCTCTGACCACAACCAGTGGTGAAACACTTCAAGAACAGTGTAAGAGCAAGGAAAGCCTCAGCTGCCTCTGGCGTGCTCCCCTAGCCGCCGGTTAGCTGTGACTTCCTAAATCGGGACCCTTTCTGGATTTTTACTTCAATGAAGTAGTTCAGTTGCTTTATGATTTGTGAGTTGTATAAATAGCTCAATGTGAGTTGAATAGATTGAGAAAATCTTTAAAAGGAGGAAATTCTGTAGCAAAACATCTTTCTTTTTTAAATTATTAATATATCTGCAGTAGAAACATGACTCATTTGACAGCCAAGAACAAAAGAGTCCATTGAGAACTTCCTCAGAAGGACTAAGTTAAGCATGGATTTTCTCTGTTAAAAAGAACCTTTAACTAAATCCGGAAAATTATTAAGATGATAAATGGAATGTTATTCTACAGGCAAAATGGCGTTCATTTTGCAAGATTAAATCCATACTGCACATGACAGAAAAGCAGTTGGCAAGTTGCGGTCACTGGGTGTACTCAGAAGGACTATCCCCAGGGCTTTCCACGCGCTCTTTTTTTCCTGGAAAAATACCTTCGAGCTCCAGCAGTTAGTTACCTTTGCAGAGTATTTGGTTGAAGTTTCCATCTTTAAATGTGTTTGGTATTCCAGAGAAGGCATACTAAAGCAACCTACAGAAGAACTAAATATAGGAGTTAGATGGGGGCAGGTGCTGCACTCCCACTGAATCAAGTGCTTCTGTCCCTGTGCAAAGACAGAATGTGCTCAATGTTGGGTTAGTTACCGGCTTGGGTTCGCTCTTTCCTATTGATTTCTTCCCTCACGCTCGTTTCAGGGCCTGCATGAATCAGCAGAGGAAAAACTGTTCCCAGGTGAAACTTGGATCTTTTGCTTTTAGCTCAAGTGTAATTGCTGGAGGAAATACTTTCTGAAATGAAGAAATGGTCATTAGGAATCCAGGTTTTCCTTCCAGAACTTCTGTTTGCAGAACGGGTCAGATGCTGTTGGATATCCCCTCACATATTCTACAGATTTTAACCTGACTATTGAGCCTCCTTTACAGAGGTAGAGCCCTTTTGTAACAGATTGTGAATTTCCAGCGTACCATAATTTACACTGAGCTCAGATTATTCTAATGCTGGTATAAAGATGTCTTTACCCAAGTTAACTACTTAAGAGAGAGTGAGAGCTAGGATGGGAAAAGTCCTTTTGATACCTTGTGGTCTCAGATTATGTCTGTGCGAGTGCTCATCCGGTTGTCAGCTGCGTTGTGCCCCTCTGCTGCCCACGTGCCCACTTCTCCTGCAGAGACTGCTCACAGTTCTGCCAATGAGCTTTGCTGCTCAGACTGCTCTCAGCCAGACTGGCCAGCTCAGCAGCACCCTTGGCCAGCTGCAGGCTTCTGACTCACAGCTGGATTGTGTCTGGTGCGTTTGGAGCAGGAGCAGTTCGAATGTGCAAGCATCTACCTCTTCCTGGAGAGCAAACAAAACGACTGCCTCCTGTGATACCTGTGTGGGACAGCAGGTGCATCCGCAGTGTGGTGAAATGAAAAGATTTGGTATCCACAGTCTTCCAGCTTGATTCACTGACTAACAGCATTATAGAAAAGGAGGGTTGTCTTTTTTTTTCTGTTTTCATAGAATGGTTTAGGTTGGAAGGGACCTTTAAAGGTCATCTAACCCAACCCCCCTGCAACGAGCAGGGACATCTTCAACTAGATCAGGTTGCTCAGACCCCCGTCCACCCTGACCTTGAATGTTTCCAGGGATGGGGCATCTACCACCTCTCTGGGCAATCGGTTCCGGTGTTTCACCACCCTCGTTGTAAAAATTTTCTTCCTTATATCTAGTCTGAATCTGCCCCCATTTAGTTTAAAACAATTAACCCTTGTCCTATCGCAACAGGCCCTGCTAAAAAGTTTTTCCAGAAGGCTGCAGTAAGGTCTCCCTGGAGCCTTCTCTTCTCCAGGCTGAACAACCCTGACTCTCTAAGCCTGTCCTCACAGCAGAGGTGCTCCAGCCTGCAGATCATTTTTGTGGACCTGTTGGAGCGGGTCCAGAGGATGGCCATGTCTTTTTTGTGCCAAGGTCCCCAGAGCTGGACACAGTGTTCCAGGTGAGGTCTCGCCAGAGCAGAGGGGCAGAATCACCTTCCTTACCCTGCTGGCCACCCTGCTTTTGATGCAGCCCAGGATTTGGTTGGCCTTCTGGTTTTGATATCTCAGACTTTCTGTTGAACAGTAAACACCCTTTAATCTTCATGCCTTAGTTTCATGTCAGTCATGTGGGCGCTTCTTGACCTAGCAGGGGTTAGGGGATAAATTAACTGAGCATGCAAATACTGTAAAGGTGAGTTTCATGAACTTCTTTTGTTTCAGAGTTTCTGACACTCAGTTGATCCCAAGTCAGGATAATTATTCCAGCTCTGTAGGCAGAGTTTGGAATAGATGCAAGAGGAGCTTTGGGAAGCTGTGTTCTCTCTCCTGTCTAAAAAAGCACTGAGGATGGGCTTGCTAACTGCTTGCATTAACTAATTGTATTCCTCTTCTAGCCCTTTGCTTTCCAGCATCAGATATGTTGAAGGGGCATGTATAAGTGAGCCAAAAGTATTTTTGGCTTTGTAATATCAGCAATTCTTGTATGGAAATTGCTCTTTCCAGCCCTGCCAGTCAGGGCAGTAATACCAGTAAACCAGAAAGTGTGCAACAATTGGAGTGAACTGGAGGAAATAAAGATGCAACTTCTTACAAACCTGAGTGTCAAAAGATTTAATCTGGGGCCTAAGTAACTGTGTAGACCACTGTGTTATATTCACATTTGATAGCACTACGAGGTGCCTTAGGAGGAATCTTTAACTTTTTGAACATTCAAAGTTTTGGGTTTTTTTTTCCACTGATGCCTGTATATAGTATCTACTTCTGTAACAAACTGATGAAGTCGTTTGCACTTGCAGTCTAGGTAAATAAAACCAAAGTTAAAGTCACTGTATATAGGCTTTGATAGCAAAGAACCGTGATTGTTAACTGAAGGCACTTGGCAGATTTTAAATATGGAGCTATCTTAATATTATTTGGGCATCTTTCACTGGAAATATTTCAGAAGCTCTTTCAGATTTTTCTTGTTAGATTAGGATGGTCCACCTCCAAGCTAAATCTGGGATGCTAGAAGTATTACCTAAATTTGGATGCATAGAATTTAATGCGTGAACCTAGCCTAGTAAAACCAGAGAGCAAAGCCATTTCATGCTAAGAGGTTGTTAGTAATAAATTCCAGTTCTTGTATAGCTTTACAGAGAGTAATGAATTCGGGTGTTTGTACAGCTTTACAACGAATGAACTCAGCTTGCTTCCTGCAGGTGAATTAGCCTACCATAATGGTAAAAACATACTGGGGAAAAGTAAAAAGAAAACAAAAGTTGAAATCTAGAGGATAATTTTGCTCTGCCAAGGATATGGGAGGAGTGGAAATGTAACGTTTTTTAGCAAGTTTCCTGGAGAAAGGTGATTGAGACAGATGCAGCTGGGTATAATGTTTAGGCAAAATTAGGCTGTAGCAGTTTGGGGAGGGAGAGGATGACTGTCTTTCACCAGTTTAAATACATGCTGAACGGAAAGTGGGGTAAGTACAGCGGGGAACATCCAGTGATCTCAATTTCACCATCAGATGAGCGAGATGGTCGCTGGCTATTTAAGAAGTGTGCATCTAAGTATGGTTTAGACAGGGCGCCACAAAGAAGTCTGATGTGGAGACCTGACAGAGAAGGGTTACAGCTGGTCCTGGGCATGACAGAAGCTGCTTAATTTAGAACCATGAGACCATCAAGTGTTGCAGTGTGCGAGGGGTAAATATAGCTCCCGATTCGAGAGGTATCAGGTTCGGAGTGGAAGGAAGACGGAAGCATTCGGGGCAAATTCAGTGACTAGTATGGAAATATTCACTGCAGTCATTCCATTAACCTCAGGCACCAAATATACTTTAGGGAAGCATTAGGGGAATGTGTCACCTGGCAGACTGTGCCTCCACTGGGCAGCCGAGATGGCGGGAGCACTGCTTTGGGTGCGCTGGCCAAGCGGGTCCCACCTTGGCTGCCTCCCTCCACACCTCCTGTGCCTGGGGAGGTGGGTTTCACAGACTGCCTGGAAAGTGAAGTACTCGAGTATTTTGCTTTCCTCTTAAACTTACACTGCTGCATTTTGACCAAGTGCTGCAGAAAACTCAATTTTTATTTGCATCCCTTTTTGTACATTGCTGGGAATAAATGACATCCCCCGGAGGTCTTTATTCTTTAAGTGTGGGAGGGCAGATTTTGGGGTGCGGTTCTCGTTCTTTTGAGGGACCTGTTGACTTCTGTGGCTTGCACTTAGGTCCCTGATGGATGCTTGTCGCTAAGCTTCCTACCCTGATGCTGAGAGGCAGACAAGTCCTTGTCAGCGGTGTGGCAAGACACCTTGATATTGCTGCTCACCTGTGCCAGGTAACTGCTGTCATCTGCCTCTTGGGGCTGGCAAAGAGTGAGGCAAAATGCTCGCCGGAGGCAGTGTAGCTCTCCAGCTTGTTTAATTGGTTGCGGAGTACTTTTTTGTTTCAGGAGAAACATGTTTTCTCTCTAAGACTGTTCCCATAGCTTTGAAATTTTTGTTACTCTCTGATACAGTTGCTTCATGCAAAGTGATCTGGCTTCGTTAGAGACAAAATCTCTATCTCTGTCTGCAGTTAAATCCAGCTCAACCCCCAAGCTGATGACAAAGACGATAAACTATTAATAAACTTTTTTTTTTTCCTGATACTGTGTGTAGCTGCTATGCAAGCATGAAGGGATGCTACTGATCCAGCCTTGCTAAGCAGGTATTTAATTGCACTTTGTGGAATTTACTTTTGGATGAAGGGGTCTTTGACTCTTCAGAGCTGGAACGCTGTATGAAAATACCAGATATTCGCTGACTGGGGCAGGAAAAAAAAATTCAAAAGTTTACAGCTATAGTGAAACTTCTAAGACATGACAGCAGAGGGAGCCATTGAGATTTGGTTTGTTTGCTTCTCTTTTAAAGGAGAAAAAAACAAAACAAAAAACCCTCGGCATTCAAGCTGTAGGGCACTTTCCCCCTAACATTTAACTAAATAGACCGATGAGAATTTGGGGGGGAGGGGGCGGGAAATCCATGTTATTTCAATACATTTTACACCAGTCTCACTTGTGGTATTGAGATGTGCTAGGTATTTGATTGTATTCGCATTCTGGGCAGCTTTCTAAGTAAGTTCTGAAAACATAACTTTGTGGAGCCATCAATGACGTTAGTTTGTCACACGCACACACTCTCTACTAGAATATGCAATATTGTTTACTAAAATCTGTGCTATAAACCTGTGTTATTTTTAGTCTGTATTATTAGTGGCCTCATTTTTATATCTACTGACATTTATTTCTACTGTTTTGTATTTACTTCAGTCTATATATTCCCATCTGTTTGCACAGTGCCTGGAGCTGTGTGGGCTTTGTGAGAATGTTAACAGAAGTTCCCAAAAGCAAGCTGTGTGTCCACAAAATGTGTTTCCAGGTTTTCAAAAAACTTATTAACAGATAGACTGCAGCAAATGGGTAAGAAGAAAAAGGCATTTGAATCCTTATTATTGACTCTTCTCATTACCTGCTAGAAACCACAACAAAAAATGCCAGCTCATGGTGCTAGGCGCCATCGCCACAAACACATTCAGGCGTGCACTCCCTGAATCAAACCGTGTGGCGTAAACTGTGGCGCGGGAGGGGAAAGCGGAGGTGGGAAGCTGAAGTTAGTTGCCTAGAGCAGATCAACACCAGTTGAGATTTTACTCCAGGCATCTTAGTTCCTGTAAACCAGAGCTGGATGGTAATGTTTGCCTCAGAAGCGGTGTTCAGCACGCTTACTGCGTTTTGTTTGTGTTGGGACTCCACTGTCACGCAATACCTGTTCTCCAGTTTTAAATTGCAGTAGTAAGAGTATCATCTTCATGGTGATTCCTGTTTAGTTGCCTCCTGAATGCACATCAGTCTCAAAAAGCAGGTGGTATTCTTCAGTTCACATGTGGGGTTTTTTTCATGAAAACATCTAAGATACAATGCTGATTCAATGTTTGAACGCTATTCATGTTTTTGTGAGGGGATGCTTTCATTTCACACTTTTCTTGCCATCCCATTTTCACAATTGTTCTGGTGTACCTCCTAGAGCTACCGAGTGTTTGTCGACAAACATGGATTTTGGAATGGACTTTGACAAACTTCCTTTTTTTTTTTTTTTTTTTCTTTTAAATTTGCCCCTGTGGGCAGTCAGCATGCAGATCTGCCTTGTTATCAAAGGGGTCTGAAGGTTTTCAGTGTTTGAATGTGAAGAGTGGAAATTTCAATGGTCCTTAAAGGGTGGCTCATAGTCGTTGTTCTGGTGCACAGAAATCTGTATAGATCTGTCAGATCTTTGAAATCAATCCAGAGTTCAGTGCAAATTATTAAATATTCTTTAATAATAAAAGATGTAACTGAAGATCATTAGGCATCAGTGGAAAAAAGACTTAACTGACGATAAAAATGTGCTTAGGACCGATGCGTATGTTCTGAGTTTAGAAAACCTAGGCTCACATATATGCACACAAAAATTAGAGTCCAGAATTTAAATGCATATGGAAGTGAGATTTCGTGGACATGCTAGAAGCCCTAATTGCAGCCAGACAGCTCAATGTTGTTTTCATGCTAGCACTTCTGCTTCTACACCACCCGCAGAGCTAAATGTATTGTAAGGAGGGACAGATTTGCTGACCCTATTACTTCTGTGCGGTGGTCAACTTCCCTGTGTGTCAGCTCTGGCAGTAGTTTTAAAACATAGAAAGTTAGATGGGAAACTAAGATGCCAAAGGGTTTGTACAGAACATGAGTTGCTTGGAGCACATTGTATAACTGAATCTGCTGTCTGCAGCTTCCAGATCCATGGAAATCCCTCGTGCAGTAGGTGAGACATGGTATGGGCTCCTTCAAGAGCTGCAGCTCAGAGGCAGTGCGAACAGGGAAGAATTTTTAAATAGCATTTGTGTGGTTTTAATCCTCTTCTGTTTTCTGGTGTCTGAGCTTCCTTAAGCTGTCCCTGTACCTGGATTGCTCTTATAGTAACCTGTGACTCTGACTGTGGTGGTGTGGTGTGTTGCATTTGCACCTGGGAGAGGGCCCGTATTGGCAGTCAGGGCACTGCTTATGCCAGCTCCTGAGCCACAGCAAACCTCCTCGCTAGCAAGGATAAGATTAACTTGTCTGCTTGCTGCTCACTGAGGTAAAAGGTCTGCAAGAAGGTGATAACCAGACTTATTTTAAAGAGTAGGTCTGCATCCTCGGTAAGGTTTGGATATCCTTAACTGTGGAATAACCTGCTGCTCAAAGAGCAGCTCCTTGAATCCTTGATGATAGATTTAGTTCAAAATTTCCTCTAGGAAGTTTTTCAGGAATAGAAAAGTATCAAGAAGGATGAAGACAAACATCAGGTACTGAGGTACTGTTGTACTGAGGGCCTAGGACTTTTCCGGATCACCTGAGAGTGATTTTTACCATATGTTAGCTGGGTAGTCGTGAGATCATGGGATTGTATTGTATTTGGAAGCTCAGCTGTGTTGTATTGTATTTGGAAGAAGCAGAGAAAGGGATTTCTGGACATAATGTGAACAAAGAGTTAAAGTAAACATTACTGGAAGGTGATGGAGGAAGAGACCAAGATATTTTCCAGTTGTAAGTGGTAAGCAATGTAACTGCACAGCACCTGTATCTGGTAGGGCTGATGGCCACCCAGACCCAAGAAAAGTGGGTAAATGGTCGATGTCCCATGGAACTGGTAGGAGTGAAAGTCTGCTTGCAAAAACCTGCCTGTAGAAAATTGAGACAAGGGGGAGCTGAGTGCTTGGTTTGATGCTGATGTCTAGAATGTCCCAGCTGAGAAGCCCAAATGTGATATTTCATGCTGTCGTAGCTGTTGACTTGAGTGCATCTAAATTAACTTCTCAAACTCTCAAATAAAGAGATTCTAAAGCGGATATTAGTCATGTGCAGTCAAAATAATGCAGAAGTCCAGCTCTGACTTCTGTGTTAACAAATTGCTGGGGAAAGGAAGAAATTCATACTTCCCAAGAGGATTCCAATACAACTAATGGCATGTGTACTGTTAGGTGTGGTCCTGCAATATCTCTGTACCCACAAATGACGATCACTTTCTTGAGACAGAAATGATAAAAATTCTTCTAGTTGTGATGAATCTATTAGTCTTTGTTCTAAAGAACAAAATGACTCTTCCAGGAAGAAATTGGTACACGCAGAGCTCTGTAAACCAAACACAGTCAATAAAAATCAAGATTCTGGGCATTCACAGATTTTTAGGTTAGTATAAGTACTTGCATTGACTTCAAAATAAAACCAACATCTTATGTTTTGCCTGAATTTGGATATTTGCTCTGAAATCAGAGCAGCAAAACATGGACTTGTTCTTGCTTTTGAATTTTTTGAAAGATTGAATTAACATCTAAACTTTTGAGATTTAGGCTTATCAAAGTTTAAAGCTGATCAGAATGAGTGTTCTCTTCTTTTTTTTTTTTTTTTTAATTCAATAACTCTGCCACAGCTGTAAATTGATGGAATTTTGCACTGGGCAGCGAGGAAGGGGTAGTAGGCTTTTGTCTTTTTAAAGACTGCTCCTTCTGAGATCTAATGGCAACAATTTATCTGCCTTAACAGATTTTCTCGTACGGGTCTGCAGAGGTCTTGGGACATTATTTTTTTAGGTTAAAGATATCATAATTTCTTTAACTGCAATTTAAGACTCTGTTTGAATCAAAATTAAAATTTATATTCTGTTTAGTAATTGTATTTCAAATCCTGTTATACCAGCTAATTCTTTAATTGAGATTATTGATGTTTTACTTAAATCTACAATACCTGGACTTAGAGTATCATTTAAGAAGTGTTTTTTATTTTTCAGAAAGTCACAAAGACCTTTTATAAATTACAGATATTCCTAATCTCCTTGATGTTTTTATTTTGAAAACTTTCTAGTACTGATAAAAGGAGGTTTGCAAAAGGAGAGAAATTCTTTTTTCTTTACTCTTCTTATTTTAATATATGTTTACAGCATGCAAGAGTGCTTTCAACTAAAACAACCTTCATACCATATTTATGGTTTGTTTTCACTCTTGCTCCCACTCATTCATTCAAGTTACCCATTTGCTGGTGGGTGGTTGGCCATGTTATCATCTTCCTCTTAGGAGAATTGTGGCAATAATTTGTTGCCTATGGGTTTCTACAGTTGATTTGAAACAGCTCCTTAGTTGAAAATGCAAAAATTTAATAATGTGAAGTTCTAAGAACTTGCAATTAATTTAAAACATGTAAGTTAAAAAAAATCTTCAAAGTAAACATAAATGAGGAGAAAAGAAGGTTGAGGAATTTTGATGACTTTTAAACAACATTTGGGTTAATATACAGGTTTTCAGTATAAAACAGTAGAATTAACCTTTCTTTCTATTTCAGTAGTTTTGTTGATACCATTCTTTTTTTCCTGCAAACTAATCATGCCATCCTTAATTCCTAGGCAGAGCATCAAGTGAAAGCTGGGACACTCTGGCATGTCTGTCTATTGTAATTACTTTCTTAATTTTTTTTTTTTTGTGACAGTTTGACCTTGTTAGGTTCCAGCTGTCACGTAGTAATATACACAACAACATAGCATTATACACTACAATGACCTTCATCTTCCCATATGTAATTGTCCTTTCTTGTTGCCGTTCACATGTCGAGATAGTTTTCAGTTACGGCTGCTAAAATTATGAAGTTGATGCTGAAACTCTGTCACTTCTTGCAAATGTAATGTCTGACCTTCAGAGCTGTTTTCTGCCATTGGGGCCCAGAGATAAACAACTCATCTTTTTGGCACATTTATTCCTGTGGGCAGATGTACATTATTGAGATCACCAGGTTGGAAGTCACTCTACAAACTTTGACAACTTAGCTGCTTATTAGCAAAGCATTAAAAAGAAAAGCAAAACCAAACAAAGAAACGAAAAAACACCCCAAAACTTGTGGCTGTATTTAGAATAAAATTGACTGGTGTTAAGCACTGAAAGTGTCAGTCCGCTCTGGGGTCTGGCATCTTATAGAAGCAGTCTGTGGTCCATAAGCTATGGTCCCCTATTGCAGATATTGAGCTGGTGACCTAGACCTAGATCTTCATGTCCAAAATAGAGTGTTGCTCTGATGCCTGGATACCTATGTTGCTCTTCAGAAAGGCTGAGATCTCACCTGTGCCAGTGGCATCAAAGGTTGCTGATGCCTGCTACTAGATTTCTCGGAGGTTTCGGCCATGTGATCTTTAATATCCTTCAACTTTAATGTTATTGAAGACGACCGAATGCTACCTCAATTCCAGATGCAGTTGCACAAAGTTTGGGTCTGTTTACTTCTCCCAGAGGATGCTGCTAGTTTCAGTATTGAAATATTTGGTGATAGTTAAGTTTGGTTTAATTTGATTAATTCTGTCTTCAAAGAATTCTGAGGGTTTTGAAACTGGATCATTTTAAGACCATTTGTAGATATAAAAACAATGAGTAAGAATAAAGTTCTCATCTAAGTTAGAAGGTTTTCCATTGGTCAAGCACAATATGAGCATTTTTGCCTTTAGAAATTTGTTTTCTTTCTCTGATTAACTACAAATAATAGGTCTAAACCAGTTACTATTGAAGAGTGTATCGTGTATCTGATATTACTTGTTGCTATCGTACTTTTTGCAATAGATATGTTAATTGGAAAAGGATACTGGTGATATGCAGTCAGGATAGCTGCTTTCTAAATACTTGATCCAGGGACCTTTTACTGGCATAGTAAAGCGCAGGGACCTTTTACGAGCATAGTAAAGCACTACTTTATGAAAAGTGGGGTGGAAGAGCTGCAGTCAGTTGCATCTCATTGGATGTCAGGTTATGTAGTCTCATGGACAGCTGAAGCATCATGAGATGCAGTTTCTACATTAGATTTGCCATCATGTTATTACTTAACGGTTGGACTTGATGATCTTAAAGGTCTTTTCCAACCGAGGTGATTCTGTGATTCTATGATTCTATGATTCTAACTGGTTTAGGCCTTAGATTAACCACTTTCTGAATAGGAATAACAATGCTTCACAGATTGGGGAGTGAGCTAATCCCTCCAAATGAACAGTGTTAGAAATAAATAGCCAAAAATCCATACTTGCTCTGACACTGATAAGGGAATTAGGAAAAATATACTTTATCTAGATAAACATTTATAACATTTATTACACTTTCAAAATACAGGGCGTAGTTTTGTACTTGTTTTACTATTGGTCATAGAGCTTAGGGGCATCAGTGGACCACAAGCGAGATACAGTATTTTCCATTGCATCCAGAACAGGCCCCCAAAGTTATAAGAAGAAAAAGAAACTGCACAAAGCAGGAAAAAAAGTGTTCCAACACTTTCAAGTTTATAATATTTGGAATATGGAAGATTATTTCCAAGTTCCAAAGCATGCTATTTACCACACTCAAATTGGAGCTCATGGGAACTTCAGAGGATGCACTGCTTAAAATATTACTCAGAAGAAAGTGTAATAAAAAAAATTAAAAATTAGAAGTGAGTCACAAATTATCAAAAAAACAAGGCTTTCCCCCAAAGCATCATATCTTTAAATAATTAACTGCGCTCATGTTTCATCTTGACACTTAGTTCAAATTCAGGATAGACTCCAGACCCAAACTGAAAGAAAATGCTGATATTTTTCCTCCCTTATTTGCAAGATCTGTGCTCAATGCCATGTTGCTTGTTTACTTCTCTATGGTGTTCCATTTATCTAGTTATGTTCCATAACACACTTGCTTTAATATTTGATCATGGAAGCTGGGCTCCTGGGCAAAGAGAAGGCTTGATCTCTTGAGCCTGCCTACATTGTAGGCTGCAAAACTAAACCCTAGACATGAGTTTCTTTGACTTGAATGGGAATTAATACTTCAGGTTTAATTTGGGTATTAAGTACCCACTCTATATTAGCTGCATATTTTCTTTCTCTTACATTTTAGTTTGATTTACAATTATGTTTTAAACTTCCCTCAAAAGATCATTCACCTAACTTACTCTTTAGCAAAGTGTGCCCTCTGTCTCCAGTACTGCTCCTTGGGTACATCTCCTTTGCTTGCTCCCTGACTGTTGATCTATCAGTGTTGATTTCCTCATCTGCTCTCAGCTCTTGTGTTTTCCCTCCCATCCTCACTTTGGTTTTTTCTTTTTCCAGTCCTGTGCGAGGCCATTTCCTATTCTGCTTCTTTCCCTTGTACTCCTTGTGACTCTTGCAAGCTCCTGATGATTTCCTCCTAGTTCTGTTCTTAGTCATGATAAGACTGACTTTGACTACATGTAATTTGGAAATCCAGTCTGTTTTTAGCTTTTATTCCTCTGTTCCTTTTTTTTTTAAATTAATGATGTCTTGATTAAATTGTATTTGTCAGAGATTGCTATTATTTCTGTACTTCCAAAACTTAATCTCTGTTGTCAAACTACCTTCTCCTCCCTGCTTGAAAAAAAAACCTCATTCCATCTTTGTGATATCTCTTCATGAATGTCAAACCATTAACTCAAATCCCCAAAGGGTTTATATTTATATTTATATGTATAGCCTGTATATTTGTGTAAATTCAAACATTTTACACATACATACATGAAGCATACATAATATATGAAAAGAAGACAAACTTTCCTTTCTGTTACATATTCACATGTCCATATCCCATTTTTATCTCTGAATGCAACTTTGCTTGCTTACTTCATTCAGACCTATAAAGGAAGGTATATTTTTGGGTATCATCTTTGCCTCTCTTGTGTGTTACAGCCAATTGTTGAAGATTTTTCTGATATTTCCAGGAGAGGTGGTTTTTTCAATCCAATTACACAGATAAAACTTGTCTAATTTTCTATGTCAGTTGTTATAACATCTATCTGGGCATGGGAATTGCAGCCTTACTCTATTCAAATGTGCAGGGGACAGCTGAAAAGTTTGGGGTTTTTTTCCCCCCAGGCCATTGCTTAGACTTTATCACTTCTTTAGCACATCACACACAAGCTTCATTTCACAGCTCCTTCCTAGCCTACCCACCTTCTTTTTGTCACTGTGAATATGCCAACTTTTTCCTCTGAAGTAGCCTGAGACGACAATTTCTTTCTATCTTTTAATTTTTCATATAAATATCATCATTCTTTTTCATGCTACCAACTTCTCTCTCTACCCTCCTTCAAAATCTTCATCTTCTGTGTGCCTTTATAAAGGATAGTTAGGTGATGTGACCACAAAGGCTGATGCTGACCAGCAGCATCTGGTTTCCTTGTACTTCCCCTGCCATGAGCTGAGGTTCAGCTGGCTTTTATACAGCTGCCTGGTTTAAAGTAGTCATCCCTAAGTAGTGTCTGCTGCCCATGGCAAGACATTGAGAAGGCTCACTGCATTCTGTGATGTGAACCCAAGGCAGCTCAAAGAAACTTCTTACCATTGCTACCAAGATGATTCACTGGCCAACTGATGGATGGAATCCACCATTTGTGACTTCATTATATTTTTTCTTCTGTTATCTTAGAAACCTTGTATGGTAAGGCAGGGATGGCTTTCTTTTTTCCCCTGTAGGTTTCTATATTGTCTTACTGCTAAAAGGTGTCCTGGTCCATGACTGAGTCTCCTAGATCCTGTCATAATATGAATAATGCAGATGTGTCTATTTATAGATTAAAGTTTTGGAGTTGTTGGTTGTTTCCTAAGGCACAATCTTGTTCTGTTGAAAAATCCTGAAAACTCATTAAATCACAAAATGTATATTCTTTTCTAAAAGAGAGTCCCAGAGTTGGCCTTAAATTGTTTCACCACCACCATCATCATCATTCTTTTTTTTATGCTATCTATAAACTTATTTTTTTAATTGAAAATTTTTAACTAGTTCTAAAGCCGTGAAGGATGCTCTGTTTTGGGGGCTGATAAGTGGATTTTCAGACCTGAATGTTTGTTGTTGTCTTTGATGTGAAGGAACATTTAAGACTTGATTTTTCTTGTGGGAAGGAGAATACTTCTAAAGAGGGAGCAGTAATATTTCTCAGTGCTGCCAATGCTGCTAGTGGAAGGCAATGTGCTTTCCAAGCTTGGGGTGTCTCCAGTGGTGTGGTGAAGGCAGGTGCCTTGTTGTAGCCCTGGACCTTGCAAGTGTCTTACTTCCAGCCATGCTTACTTTTCCAGCCTTATAACTTTGTGGTTAAAACACTACTAATTTTAATTTTTTTTTTTTTTTAAAGTGGAATTTGTATTTTTCTTTTGCCAGCAGATGGCAGTGGTGTAGGAGTATTTGAACATAACCATTGGAAAAAAGGGGGTTGCTGCAACTGTTTGAAGGCTGCTGTGTGCTCTGTCTCTTCTTCCAGCTGCCAAAGGGATTATGAACATATTTCTCCTTGGTCTGCATAAGTCGATTCATCTCATCAGCACTTTCTGATCAATTTATTTGTTTTTGAAAGCGTGTTTTTGGCAATTACTTTCTAATGTGTGAAATGATACGATCTTGGGTATTAAGGAAAATGGATGCTAATACAATAAACAGAAGTACTTTTTACACAGCCTTTCCCTAGTGACGTAGGAGCATTGAGCATCTTCAAGCGTTTCTACTTTTAGAAATGGCCAGGTGAACACTTTCTGATATAAAATTCATCTTTTAAAAAATCTGTTTGTATCATGATGCAGGATTTGAAATTAATTTGGTTTGGTAACTTTTACTTTCTAAGGGCGCATCACTCTGCACTTCTCAGGGGTGGCTTTATGGGATAGGGACATGATGAGCTGTTAGCCCCTTGTTTGCATAAGCAGTTATGGGTCTTTCTTCCCTCTCCTGTGTTGTGGTCCTGACTCCACAGCCTCGTCCTGCTCAGGTCAGGGCTAGAGAGATTGCCAGTTTCCACAATCTGCTCTGCTGATGAGTCCTGCCCATCAACATACAGATGTTGGGAAGCAGGGATTTCAGCCCCACACTGAAGCCCCCTACTCAACTGCTCTCTAAACCTGAACATACCTCCACTCTAAAAGTTTATTCATTTTTGGATGTTGATTAAAAATGATAAAATTGCGTTCAGTTCAAGGCCAGAATTGTGTTAGTGTTGGAAGTGCTGAGCATCCAAGTACCTTATTTGTGCTTGAGCCTTTTCAGGATTCAGAAGATCGAGCATTTCTCTGCTTATGTCCTTGACACAGTAGGTGAGACGCGAGACTGACTAACATAGGCTGACAGAATAGGGTTCCTCATAAATTCAGTTGTTGCTTCTGCTCTTCTTTTTAGTGCAGCTGAAGTCTGATATTGTGATGACTCTCTTTTATATAACACCTTATTTCTTAAGTGCACCAAGCATTTCTCAAAAGCTCTTGAACTCATCAGCTCAGCTTCACCCCACCTGTGTCAGGAGCTTGCTTCCTAGTCGACGGAGGGAGAGAGGCAAGTTGTCTCCAGTCATGACTCAGGTCTTACAAATATGGAAACAACTCCCAGAGGCTCCTTCAGTTTTGTTGTGTAAAGAAGTTTTAAACTACTAGGTCCTAGCCTACTGCATCTAGACCTACAATGTAGGATTTTTGGTTAGTTGGCTAAACTTCAGTGAGTTAAATCTCTACCACAGCTAGGAGTTTGAGTGAAGAAAACCAATGGGTGTAGCTATTATTCATAGTCCTATAGTTAACTTGGAAAAAAACTCAAGAAGGAATTTGAGAGACAGGCAGTTGTATAAGTAATTGGCTCAAGTGGGAGGTCTGGCGCAGAATTATCAGTATGGATGAAAACATGAAAATAGCTGAGAAATTGCTAAATGTAGATCAATTTTTGAATTTATCACCAGGAGTGCAGGAGGAGGCACAAGAAAACAAAAGAATAAATCAACAGGAGAGGAGAAAGTAGGAAAGATATTTAAATGAGGGGACAAGGAGTTCAGCAGAGGGTTGGTGAGGTAAGGGCTGAAGGAGTGTGGTCAAAAATGTTTGCAAGAAGATTTTAGGAACTGGAAAAATAATTGGCTATATAGGGAGGGAAGCAGTGAGTGATGTTATCAAGGAAGTCATGTAGGAGGTGGCAGAGATGACTAGTGTTCTTTTTCCCTTCTGTAGAAGATGACATAGGTGATATCTTCTTCCTTCACATGCCAAAAAAGCACCTTGACTCTATCTGCAAGGGAAAGGTGGTAGAAAATTTCATGCCACATATTGCAAGTGCACATTTCTCCATAAAAAATCCTACCCTACCCCTATTTTCTGACCAAACTGTAGTGAGTATATACATATAATATACTTTTAAGTGTAATTAAATATGAGACAAGATACTTCTAAGAGACTCCACGTTAGACATGACAGCCCTAATTTTACTGTCTTTACTTTATCCCCTGGGTTTGCTTCTCATGGCAATACAAATTACGGCCCTGCTGTGTGGCCACAAGATTTAAGCTGAGGGCAACTGATGGAAGGGCTATAGTGAATCACTGGTCCTACTTCCTACCAGGATCTGAAACTTAAGAAGCTGTGGTTACTTCTGTTGTTGTTTTTAAGCTCATATCATGTTTATAGAGGCAGTGGTAAGTACCAGCTGCTACAAAAAAATGCTTTGGTCTTCAATTCAGAATCTTTTTGGGGAAAAGATTTTTCCATTACATTTTCACACTCATTTTCCTGGGGAGCAAGAGGAACCAAACAGTCCTGTTGCCAAGTATCTCTTATTAGCTAAAGCCAAGCATGTAATTGCTCGTGTATTGTGAAATTTATGTAGGCTACTGGCCTTTCTGAAAGATGCAATAGTTAGGCTCTTCAACTTATTTTAATGTTTCATGCAAGAGCTGTGTGGAGGAATTCTGGCTTCCACTTGCTAGCCTGCAGGTCATTTTCTGCTGCAAAATAATTGAAAATATGTAGAAAATTGAGGATTTGTCAAAGATGAAATCAGTTCTTAAAGGAAAAAAAAACCATACTGAAATGCAGATCATGATTTGGTGGTTGTTTGTACAGCTCTGAGTGCACCAGGGTTCTGGGCTGGGGATACAGAATATTATTGCAATACAAATAAAGACTGCTCGCACTTTAATAATTTAACATAGTGCTCACGGGGCCGGCGAACTGTATCAGTCAGTGCTTTCTGTAAATACTGAAAACTGTTCACGTGAATTATCAGCACGATTATGTTTACTTTGTACTATGCCTTTTAATTTTTGATGGCACTGCCATTTTGAAAGACAGTTTATGTAGTATATTACAGAGAAGGAGGTATGTTGTACTTAAGGTGAAAATGGGTTCACCACATCCAAGGAAGAATAAGAATTTGAGCATCATTTCTCTGTTTGCCATTAAAACTTGTCTGTGAATAAAAAAGGTGGTACGAATTTGCCCATAGAAGCATATGTGTCTCACAGATAGGCAGGTACCCTTACCCCCCAGCTCCAGTTAACAGAATAATGGGGGGAAAAATGTGCTTTCTAATCCTTGTTGGATGCAAATGATATGCAAGGTTGAAATCGGAAGGAAGAGGGGGGGTAACAGAAGAGAGAGGTAGAAGATGAAGGTAGGAAAGGGAGGAGTGATGAACTGTCTGTCTGGTTTTGTGGTTATTTCATCTCCTGCCTGTGAGGACCAGTGAGGTCTCTCACCATCTACATCATCTCTCATCATCTCACATCTTCACGGTAGAAGCGACTTATGGGGCCAGAGAGGACTGGAGCTATGTGAGTAGGGGGGCTGGGACAGGGAAGCAGGGAGAGGGAAAAATCTTTACAGCTGATGGAAGCATTAGCACCCAACCTGCCACAAGCACTGTAAAAAGAAATGAGTGACGTTGCAAATGAAGGCAGATGTGCTTGCAATGGCAGGGAACCGTTTCAGAGAAAAGAAATGCCCTGACACCAGTGGGATAGGACCAACGTTCCCTGTGAACCACACAGGGACACAGGGGCGTACAGTGACCATTGGAAAGAGATGCTGATTTCCTTTCAAGGTGTTGCATAAACATATGGTATCTGAGATACCTGTTGAAATTGCATGCTTGCGATTCTGTTACAGTTGCATCAGTCACCTACCCTTTCGCTCGTGATTTGTAAAGAAGAGGGATGTTAAGCAGATCAGTAACGTTGCTATGTACTTTGTGTCCCGTTGATGGAAACCGGATTTTTATGAATCCGGTGATGCAGTAAAATCTACTAGAATATGGTTTTTATGATTACCAGAAATGCCATAACATTTCAAGGTACTAGCTTCTGAGGACAGATTTATATGACTGAAAAATCTTTGAGGAGAACAGATGTGAACACTGGAACCAAATGAGAGCCTGTATTTCTCACATCTGTCCCTTTAATTTTCTGCATCCTTGTGACTTTGTCTGGAATCGTGGGATGCTATATCTGTCATATGCCAACAGATGGCAACATTATAAGTCCATTTTTAAAGATGGTTAGAAATAACCAACCTCTCAGCTGCTCCAAATTTAGTCAGAAAAAAATGAGGCAAATTAATTGCGTCTTTCCTTGGATGTAAAATGATTTTGTGTGCCAGTTAAAAAACCAACAAACTACCCCCCAAAAAACCTCACCAAAAAACCCCACTATCACAGGTACAGTTATTTGTTCTGTCTCTTTTAATAATTCTTCCAATACCACCTGTATTTCTTTTACATACTTTACATTAAATTTAATATTCAGTGTTGTTTGACCTGGTTTTATTATGTTACCCTTTCACAAGTATGTATAAAACAATGCTCAGTGATGTTACCTAAGCCTTTGGAGATCCCAGAAGTAATAAAACTTTAACATAGATAGTCATCTCAGGTGCTTTCTATTGGTTTCCTTGGTATGTTTGTATAATATTTTATCAGAAGCAGCAATAGCAACACAGAAGTCACAGGGTGAATTCCCACTGTTTCACATTATACAGAAATCAGATGAGATGAGCCATTGATCCTGCTAGCTTAAACTATGACTCTGTAATAATACTGAATGAAGTTCAGAGTGAGCCTTTACAATTTATGAATAAAGCAATTTGCTTGGCTTGCTGCAGCCAGCTCTCTTGTATCACTTGGCCATGCATGGTGCACCGATGGGTTGGGAGGCTCATGGCAGCTTCTCCAGCCTGCTCAGCAATTCAGCGAGTGACTCCAGGGGGTGCACAGCCGTGCTGGGTGATGTAATGAGGTGGAAAGTGAAGATAGCTCAGGAGGAAGACCTAAAAGTGTTGTGGTAGAGGTGCAACCTAATTTGGCACAATCTTTAGGGGATCACCATCTTGCTTGAAATTATGTCTTGGCTTCAGAGTTTACTGTTTAGGTTGTTTGGGTTTTTTTCTTTCTCCCTGTGTGTGTGTAGTTTTAAAATGTATATTTTACACCCAACAGATTTTTTTTTTTTTTTTAGTGTAAATAACCTACTTAATATTTAAATAAGAATCTTCATTGAAACGAAATATTTGTCACATATACAACCTTCACCTGTTTTCTAAAAATATTGTTCCTTGAAATTAGATTTGTAAGCAATCAGTCTTTAGGGATAATCTGCACAAAATCAGAGGTAAGGACATTCAGAAATGGGTCCAATACTGAGAGCAGGAATAGGCTGTGGGGGTTAGGGGTAGGAGCATTGCTGATGGATTGACAGCCTTGAGGCTAAACTTTATGTATTAACCTAGGTGAGGTCCCTTCATCTTCAGGTGGGTAGATGCACAGGAGAGGCTTGTTCGTTTGAGGTCACCTTTTTACAAAGGGATTCTGAATATTTAAAGATGAAAAATCCTTTATGAATATGGGTTGATTATTTCTATCATTGTGCCTACTACTACGATGTGTGCATAAGTGTCAGCACCTACTTGGAGGCCTACAGCACAGGATCATTGAACTGAAGAGTTCAGAGAATGTAATCCAGGCAGGACTCTTGATTTTGTTACAAAGCAGAGACTAATGACACCACTGTGATTTGGCTTTAGGCCAAAACCTGTTGCCTTTCATAATTAATTGGCTTGTTAGCTTGTGAAGAAGAATGCGCGTAGGTTGTACTAAATGGTGTCAAGTCAATCTTAGAAGCAGGCAATACAGTGTACCTCAAGGGTCTGCTCTTGAACTTTTTCTTCATCACTAGCAGGCAAGTTAGTGGAAAAAGTACTGGATATTTTTGATGGTTAAGGCATTTGTGATAGCAAGGGCTTTTCTTTCCGCTGAATCTTAAATCCAGCTTGCTTCAAAAATGAACCATTGACAGATACACTGCCCAAACTGTGTAGCTGGCTTTCTAAATTTATTGCACTTAATTATTAGCTGTTTCACCCACAATACCTGAGTATGGGATATGGGAAGAAGCTGTCTGAGGTGTGCCCTACACTGCTTCTGGGGCCTACATTTCTGCCATGTCCCAGTGATGAAGGCTGGGGTGGTCCTTTCCTGTTTCCCTCCTGTAGTCTAGATCATTCCCTTTGGGGGACCAACTGGGTCACACTGTACTTCCCTCCCTAACAAAACCAAAAAAAAAAAACAATAACAACCTGGAAGTGAGAAGGGATGGTGCCTCACCTGGTCTATTCTGACTACACGTTTGAGGACCAAGATGAGGAGAGCACCCAGGTTCCCCAACTTCATAAAAATTGTCCTGCAAGTGCCCATTTCTGGGCATTGGTTTGTGTTTCTAGGAGCTGGGGAAAAGTTGCTGTGTTTCACCAAAGCACTCTCTCCTTCCACTGTGTATTTAATGAGCTATGCCCTGGATTTTGTTTGCAAGTGTCAAGTCAAAAGACAGGCTGTGCTATTACCAAGGCTTAATGCTGCTGTGATCCACGCAAGATCCATCTGTGGCTACTGAGCATCTTGCTAAGGGCAACTTCTGCTGGGCAGCCTGAGCGTTGGGAGGCTGCAGCCTGAGGAAACAGCCGGCCCCTTGAAAAACCCTTAGAAGCTGCAGCTGCTCACACATGTATTGACCTCAACCTTGTGGAAGCAGTTGTTCAGCTTCAAAAAAAACCTGTTTCTGAATTATTATTTCAGGTGCAGTGCATGATTATTTTTGTCTATGGAACCCCGTACAGTGTGGGATTTGGCCTTTTTAGAAAATATCTTGAGCTACTTGCTCTTATATGGGACTGAACTTGAGTAAGTTTGCAATCTGTGACATGTATGGGACTGAAGGGCATTGTTTTATCCTGACAGGTGTCAAGTACGAGATCTGTTATCTGCGGCGCCCTTCGAAAGGCAGAGATGTGCTGGGAGACCATGGGGTTGCTTGGGAGGGAGCAAACCAGGGGTGAGAGCTGAGCTCTGTGGCATTTAATTTAGAAATTGCAATGCCTAGTAATCCACTCTGCTCTGCGTATTAGAGGATGTTTTACTAATGCATTTTGTCTGATAGTTTTGGTGGCTTTCTGGGGCCAAATGCTGTGTGAACTGGAAGACAGTGGGATGCAGCCACATATCTGCTGCTGTGACATGGGACTTGCACATGGGCGGTGCTATCAAGGAGCTACCACTAAATCCATGATGAAAGTGCACCTGGATGTCTGAGTTGTACCAAAGAGGCTTTTGGAGTCTGTATCTGGAACAGCCCAAGTCAGTTAGCTGACCTTTGATCAAGGCCATTTTTCTCGCTAGCTTCCTCAGTTGCTTCTTCCGAGCCCTTCAACCTTGACAGAAGGAAGGTGTCTTACCTCATCAAGGTGTCCTGATGAAATATATAAATAATACTGAAGTGCACCAGTAGTCCCATGAAAAGACCTGTAAGCCATGATAGCAATGTCACCTCAACTTGCAGGATACAGACTGTAGATTTATGCAAGTATTTAATAGTGGCTTGCCAAGAGAATCGGTACTCTTTTCAAAAGGAATCTTTCTTTGTGTCTTTTGATATTTAAAGAGCTGTAATTACAATGGCAAAGCTTTGAATTCTTTTTTTTTTTTTCTGTCCTCTTTTACACATTAATTTATGGACCAATCCAACATTACAGACAAGCTAATGAAAGAACCACACACTCCCTTTATAATTTTTTCTTCTTTTTACAGTTTCACTTGTGTGGATGAATGCAAAGTAGTTAATGCTATAAATAAGTTTAATGATGTATCTCTTCTCTCAATTGCTGGTTGTTGATGCTGCGGTCCTGCATAATAGGAAAAGAAAAGAATTGAATTTAAATCTTTGTCTCTCTCTTTCTCTCTCATGCTCCAAAAGGTTCTTCCAGCTACTAAATACAAGTATTGCTCTCTTAGTTCTATTCTATATATTTAAAGCTCTCAACACGATTCCCTGATCACTTCCCTTCCACTCCCTTTTTTGTATTTTTAGCTTTGCAAAAAGATCAAAATTACATAAGCCAATTTGCTTCCGCAAAATCAGCAAAATTTGGTAACCTCCTATGAAATTATGTCTTTTCAGCTGGTCAGGGTTGGTGGTGAACAGCAGCAGGTATAAAGAGGGATGAAATTCCTGCTGTGAGATTTTTACTACTGCCTCATGCAGCAGCATCCACACGTTGTCAGACATATTGTGGTGAGACCTGGGACTTGCACTCTTCAGGACTGAGAGTGACATTCAGCCTCAAACAGCAAAGACTGTGCTACATCCAGGTCAAGGAGCTTAATAAAAATCTGCTTGTAACCGAAACTGGGGAACATCTGGGTTGCCTTTTGCAGGTTGTTACAGGGCTTATTAGTCTAGGTGCAATCCCCTGCTGACAGGTCTATACAGCTTCCAGGTTTTTGATTTGGTTAGTCTGGAGCACAGGCAGAACAAACTTAAATTTGCCTTGAAACAAGACAAAGAAGGCTTCTGCGGTTCCAAAGTGGTAATGTGGAAAGCTATAAATAACTTCCATAAAACTTAAGTTAGCAACACTAACTGTAAGGGTGTTGACGGGACATGTGCTCTCCACACAGGGAAAGAAGTACCTTGATCAGAAAGCCTGCAAGGCTAACACAGCAGTTGATCTCATCCATCTCACATTTTTGCAACAGGTCTGGGAATGACCTGCCTCTAACAGGCAGAGCTATCTTGAGAGCTGGGAGGTAATTTCCACATACGGGACATCTGCAGAGTCAAAGGTCTAATTGTGCCCTTTTGTCTAAGGAGGAGACAATAATGTAAAATGTATTCCAGGATATCTTTGAAAGCAACAAGCTCTTTTCACAAAGGATTGTAGAAGATACAGATTGCCCAGGGACTCTGTCTGTCTGTCTGTAGTGCTGATGCAGTGGTGTGACAATCTCTGTCTTGAAGGGTTCAGGAAGAATACAAGCTTTGGGACTGGGGTCTCAAGATGCTGTGGGACCAGTGCTTTGCATCATGGCACGTGCAATATAACATGATCCTTCACCATTTCATCAAGGAGCTGGGCCTGACAGAAATGATCTTTATCCCTTTAGACAGGGATCACATCCAGTTCCCCTGAGATGGAAGCAGGTAGTTTGTGCTAATCTCAGAAGAGAGACCGCAAAATCCTAGGGTGCTTTGGTTAGATAAGATTTTCCTTCACAAAACTGAATAAAATGTTTTAAAGGAACCAGTGAGTGAAACTTAAAACTCCTTTGCCAGGAAAACTCCAGGTGTGTCCTGGAGACTATTCCATGTTGTTATCACCACTCCCTCTTTCCTTAGTGCCATTGCTAATTAATTCTTCTTTTGCAGCATAGGACAGCTGCTATGGCACGAGCAGAGGGTGCCTTAACCTCTGTTGGCTTGGAGGGTGATGCTCTGTATTTAATACCTAAACCTGAAGAACGAATACAACTAAGCATCACTGAGCTGTTCCACAAAGGATGGGATGTCTTCTTTCCTGCTTTTTCACACTACAGTGCTTCAGAAATAGAGGAGATGTCTCCTCTGTAAGGAAAAAAAGCAGATGCCTGCTCCCAGAAGTGATTCCTGGACTGCTGATCTTGAGTGAAGCATGGTACAAAAGACCAAGCAATGGATGGAGTTAATGAAGAGCTAGTGGGGTGCCCTTCTGAGTCCTTGTGTATACATGTAAAGATATTTAATTCGGGGTTCATGAAAAAGACAGGTAAGTACTGCTTGCATTTTGTGAGCCTGCCTTGAAAGGACAAGGCATGAAATGGAAAAATGAGAAGCCTGCCAAAAAAGCTGGTTGGATCTTGAACCAATGCCAGAAGAAATCCTAGAGTTCTTGACTTCCTTTGCAGTTTGTTCAGGCTCAGGATACTAAATGTCCTTGGCCAAAAACATCCAACCGTGTTGTCTGAGTTCTTCTGACATTGATGAAACTCTAACAGAAAAGAGTTAGAAAGACTTCAAGAAGGGCAAAGAGGAGTACCAAGGGAACAACAGGCCAGACAGCATCACCTTGGTCCCTGGGAAGGTGATGGAGCAGCTAGTCCTGGTAAATAATTTCCAGGCACATTAAGGATGAGAAAATCATCAGGAATAGTCAGCATAGCTGACTTCCAACTTGATAAATTTTTATGACAAACTGACTAGCTTGGTAGATGAAGGGTGGGCAGTGGATATTGTCTACCTGGACTTCAGTAAGACCCTTGATGCTGTTTCCCATAAGATCCTCACAGAGAAGCTGATGATGTATGAGCTGGGTGGGCAGACAGTGAGGTGGATTGAAAAATGAATGACTGGGCCTAGGCAGTGGTGCTGAGCAGTGCAAAGTCTAATTGGATGCCAGTGACTAGTGGTGTAACCCAGGGATCAGTACTGGGTCCAGTCCTGTCAAACATCTTCATAATGGTCTGGATGATGGGACAGAGAGTACTGTCAACAAGTTTCCTGATGACACCAAACTGGCTGGTATGCCAGAGGGTCATGCTGCCATCCAGAGCGACCTCAACAGGCTGGAAAAATGGGCCAACAGGAGCCTCGTGGAGTGCAACAAGGGGAAGTATGAAGTTCTGCATGTGAGGAAGAACAAAACCAGGTACTAGCACAGGCTGGGGGCCACCTAGCTGGAAAGCAGCTTGGCAGAAAAGGCCCTGGAGGTTCTGGTGGACAACAGGTTGGACGTGAGCCAGAAACACACCCTTGCTGCAAAGAAGGTGGATGATATCCTGGGCTGCATTAGACAAAGTATTGCCAGAAGGTGGAGGAAGTCGATCCTGCTCCTCTGCTCAGCACTGGTAAGGCCACACCTGGAGTGCTTGGTCCAGTTCTGGGCTCCTCAGTACAAAAGAGATGTGGACATACTGGAGAGAGTTCAACAAAGGGCCACAAGGATGCTTAAGGGACTGGAGCATCTCACTTACGAGGAAAGGCTGAGAGAGCTGAGACTGTTCAACCTGGAGAAGAGAAGGCCTGGGGGGATCTCACCTGAAGGGAATGTGCAAAGAGGATGGAGCCACACTCTTTTCAGCCTGCAAAGAACTGAGGACCAGAGGCAATGGGCACAAACTGAAACACAAGAGGTTCCATCTGAACATCAGGAAACACCTCTTTAGTGCAAAGGTGACTGAGTGCTGGCACAGGTTGCCCAGGGAGGTTGTGGAGTCTCTGTCCCCTGAGATATTCAAAAGCTGTCTGGACATGGTCTTGGGCAACAGTCTCTATGTGGCCCTGCTTGAGCGTGGGGGTTAGACCAGATTCCTGCCAGAAGTCCCTTCCGACTTCAGTCACGCTTTGATTCTATGAAAATTCAAATGATCTCCTGAAATAAGACTTTATTGAATGGCCTCCTTCTCTGGGGGAAAAAAAGCATGTATTTAAGCTGTTCTTGTGAGATGTAATTTTCCTCATAGTATTTTTCCAGGTACTTTATGGTCTTGTGTTGACTATTGCAATAGTGATGCTTAACTCTTTCTGTAAATCAGAAATGTTTTGAAATTAATGAAAATATTTAACAACTCTTTCTGGTGAAAAGCAACTTACAGTTTATTTGTGTGAGACTTTTCGTGCAAAACAGAAACTAGGGAAAGTTTTCATTTCATCTGCATAATCGTTATGTTAAATTGCACATTAATTTTTACATGCTAGTGTTCAAACTACTGCTGCTGCAGCCAGGGAACAATGGGAGAGCAGGTAATTAAACACCTGCAGATTTTCATAGATCTTAATGGAAAAGTGTGTAGTCTGGCAGATAATGTGTCTCTTAAGTTGAGTAAGTAGAATATTTGAAGTACTGTTAAAGCAGCACTTTTATTGACATTTTGAACACTTTTTCCATCAATGCCATTACAGATTAATTATTTTCAATTTTCTTAAGTGCCAAAAACCCCACATTAATCTGCATCAGCTCACATGGTAGAAAAGGAAAGCTCTGAAACATCTACAATCCTAGAAAGGTGTATTATGATAACCATTAAATATTTGATCTTACGTTTAAACTCATTTAAGATCAGGTATCTGTTAATTTTTCATTAGCAGGTCAAAATTTTTAATCAAAAATGTGAAAATGGATGGCCTATATGTATTCTGCTAAACAAATGTGTCATGAATCACATTCAATAAAAAGTTTCCCTGGTTCCTTAGGATTTTCTGTTTTGAATTTAAACTTTTTTATGTGGTGAAAAATGATGTAAATTTGAGAGAACTTTTTGAAGTGAAATGGGCGGCAGTTTGAAAATTTTTTGTAGCAATCTTTTTTTTTTTTTTTTTTAAAGCAGCTTTAATATTTAGTGTTAAGGTCTGGAATCTTCTACATATTGAAAGGAACTAAGTGCCACAGTTCTATTGAAATTCAATTACATTCGGGAGCCTAGTTCCTCTATAATCACTTTAACATATCAGTCAAAATTAAATTGATCAGTTGCAATAGCTGGTATGCTAATTCAGGAGAATTTACTACCAGTATATGCTATTTCAGGAACTGTCATCAAGTTTAAAAGAAAAGAATATTCAGTAACTGAAGAAAATCTAGAGGTGTGTGAAAATGCATCCATTTAGCCCAGGTCTTGTCTTGTTGCATATCAGAGCTGAATTTGATGGAAGTTTTGTCCTGAATGGCATTTGGTTTGTGATATTTAACAGCTCTTATTAGAATAAACTTTTCTGCGCTTTTTTTCTCTGTAGCAGTGATAAACCAAAGCTGCTGGGGCTGGAGAGCGGAATAATGCTGTTAAACTCCACATATTTAGTGGCCAGGCTGAAATGAACTGGCTGTGCAGTGAAACTTGAAATCTCTGCCCACACTTAAAACCCCAGCCAAGCCTAAAGCAATGCTTTGAAGACAGAAGTGCTTACTGTGAAGCCACAAAGCTTCCTACTGCCCCTGGCTTATCCTTTTGCACTTTTATCCTTTTGCACTTCTTGTGCTTGTGTCCATAATGTCAGCCCGCAGGTTTCACCAGCCCTGCAAGAGGTTTGGTTTTGAGTGTTGCCAGAACCGATGCAAGTGTGGAAGCACTGCAAATTGCAGTGAACGATGAGTGATGCAGTGAACTGCTCCCAGACAGCTGGACAGACTCGCTGCCTTTGGATGATGTCCTGAGACTGGGCAGGTCTTGCGCCCTTCGCTGACACGAGCCAGATGTGAACCATTTCTTTGCATCTCATAAACGTCCACGTGACAAACTTCCAACCCCTCATCAACACCCTTCTCTGCACCCACCCACATTTTAAGGAAAGTTGAGCTTGGCTGTGGCTTTGAATGCTAGCCTTGTACCTCCACCCCCACCTCTTAACTCTCATGCCAGCAGCTTGTGGCAAGCTGCGGGATAGCTATCACATCTGCGATCCTGGAGTAAAAGTGCTCTGGGTTAAGGTTATGCAAAACCTACATGCTGCTGCTCAGGGTCTGCAGAGAGGCAGGGGCAAACTTTCCAGCTCCAGGCTTTGGGATGGCACACAGAAATAAACCTGAGGTGGTCTGTGCCTGCTCAAGGGCTTAGAAATGCAAGTGAGGAGATTCGATCAGAATAAAATGCCTTTTTTTTTTTGTTAAGAGCAAGGCCAGAAATGGGGAAGAAAGTCAACAAACATTGCTGTAGTGCTGGTTTTCTCCACTCTCTTTCAGTTGTGGTATGCCACGGGAGCCTGAACCTGGTGACACGGGATTGTCTGGGTAGCGACTGACAAACCGGTGTCAGCTGTGGCTTCAGCAGGCCCTGGGGCCCAGCAGCCTCTCTCACATCTGTAGGTGCTTGCTCTGTGCAGTGGGCATATGGCGCTGCTACCCTCCTGCTCTCCTCCGGGCTCCCCTCTCCTTCCCACCAGCACTTGGCAACGTCTGGACTTAGCGAGAGCTCATCCCTGCTGATCATCTCTCTTTACGTTTCCTCTTGAACTCTGTGCATTTGTTTTTTTTGTCCCCGTTTCATTAACAAAGTGCTGAGAAAGAGTTAAATAAATTGGGCAGCGTGCGTACGCGTGACCTCGGAATTACGAAAAGCCCTGGCTCCTCCAACTCGGCAGCCGACAGGGGATTCGGGGGGTGTGGTGCTGCAGATGGCAGCGCGTTATTACAGCCGCAGGATTGACGAACGTTTGCTGCGGAAATCTCTTGCCCTTGCCACGGAGTCTGACCTTGAAATGCTGCAGAATTCCTGGGGTAGATTTCTGTGCGCCTGTACCAAAAGCCTGAGTTGGTTGGAGGCGTTTGCTTGCTCTGCCCGGTAGCTGTAGAGTTGACACGCTGAAAGGAACTGTTGCGGACTACCTGAGAGCTCCCTGTATTCCTGAGATGTCTAAGGGAATATATTTGATCACACGAGTCCATTATTAGCTGCGGGATATTTTTTCCTTGCTATGGTTAAAGCTGCTTTTATGCCTCTCGGTATCTGTTCCTTAACCTTCTAAAAAAAAAAAAAAAGCAGGATGTCTGGGAAGGTGGGCAAAGACAGAGAGTGGGGGTACTTGTTTCTGCCTGCCAAATGATTCTGCTGTTTCCATGCTCGTAACCATTTCTGTAACACAATGGTTGAAAACATTAAACTTAGGTTTTATATAGCATAAAAAGCAGACTTTTTTTTTTTTTTTTTTAACCAAATTTTTTTTCCTTGGTAACGTTCCAAGGAAAAAAAAAACCATTTAAAACAAAGTCTTAAAAAATCATAAGTCAATATTTCTTGGTGATTTATGATGCACTCCTGTACAAACAACCTGAAGCAGCTTACAGAGGTAAGGCAAGGAGAACATTGTCACCTCAGAAGACAAACTGATAAGTTTTCATAGAAAATAAGTCTCAAGAAAATGTGGCTCAGGAGAGACAGCAGACCTTTAAAGAATGAAAACTGACCTGTGTAGGGGGAGGCTAGATGTGAGTAAAAAAGCAAATGTGGCCAACTCATGAGTACTCATATGACCTTGAGCAAAAGATGGACCTGTGCAGAAATGGACAACAGATCAAGTTGCTAGACACAAGTATAAAGCAGTAAGGTTTGCCTGTAAGGACAAAGTCAAATGGCCAAGATCAATAAATCAAGATGCATATTACATAGGGTGTAAAGGATAACAAGAAATTATCTCATATTGTTAGTAAGAAGACAAAAATCAAGGAAAAATTTGTCCACTGCTCAAAACAGAGGGAAAACTATAAATGTGCTGGAGCCTGAAATTCTGATATTCCTTGTTTTAGTCCTCACCAAAAAAGACCATGCTCAGGTTATTAATACAATTAACAAAAAAGGATGATAAAGCAGAAACACTTCTCAGACATAAAGAAAGTACAGGTTAGAGAGAATTCAGAAGGCTTAGATCCATCCAGTTTGAAAGAAAATATCTAACATTTATCCAAAGCTCCTTAAAAAGCTAGATGAAACAATTTCCAAAAAGTGAAAGTCTACCTTTCAAATCTCATGGATAGTAGTTGAGGTTTTAGAAGTCTGGAAAAGGACAAATATGATTTCTGTTTTCAAAAGGGGTAAAGAAGGAGCTTTTGAATTAGAAACCAATGTAATTTCAATTCCTGGTAAAACAAACAAACAAATGAACAGAAAATTATTATAATAGCTATTTGCAAGTACCTAGAAATTAATGAGATGCAATGCAGTCATCATGGAAGGTTGTTGGGAACAAAGTACATCAAATCAGCCTAATATCTTTCTATTAAAGTGACAAACATGCTGGGGAGAGAGAAAACAATAGATATTCTAAATTTTAACTTTCAGAACTCAGGCTTCTAATGTTGGCTTGCATGATATTTAAAAGTAAGGTAGGGATTCACACCTGGACAAAACTACTATAATACAGTGTAAAAACTGAAAAATAGTGCTGAGAGTAGTTTGTTTTCAAGTTAGAACATTATGTTCTGTGTTGGTTTGGGAGGTTGTTTTGTTTCTGTCCTGAGTTTCAACTTGCTGAATGTTTTGATTCATTATGTGGCTAATGGAATGAAAAGTATGTTTATTAAATCTATGGATGACATTGAGGTGGGGAGACCTGGAAATGTCCTGGAGGAGAGAATTAGAATTTTACATGAGCTAGGGGAAAGTGTAAGATACAATTCAGTTCTTCCAATCTTACTTTTAGGCATGTATAATTAGCCACATAAATACAAGGGGAAGAACAAGCTCATCTACAGAAAAGGATCCACAGGATATAGTGGATGCAAATTGCATGAGTCAACAAGCTACCTGCTGTTGCCAAAAAATGCAAATGTGCTGAGATGTATAAATCTTGTCTGCTAGTTGTGGTCTTGCGAGATGAATAGTGTGTTGTTAGTTTTGGTCACTGTGTTTGAAAAAGATGTTGACTGACAAGATAGAGTTTAAAGGAGAGAGGGGAAAATGTTCTCTAGCAAATGCCTATACTGATGTCAGGAAAATATGCTCTCTGGAGAATAATTTAGGTTTCATTTGTGTCTTCAAACACACACAAAAAAACAGCTTCTTGAGAGGGCCTAGGGCTCCAATTGGCTTTTCCTGTATGGGTAAGGCAAGAAGTAATGATTTTAAGTTACAGCAAGGGAGACTTCAATTAGGACTCAAGGGACGAAAGTAAGGATAGCCAAGCCTGGGAAGCAGCTTTCCTGAAAACCCTCGAGAACTTGTCATAAGAAGTCTGTAAGAGATTGGGAAGCCATCTGTCAGAAGCAGTGCAGGAGTCGTAGGCTAAGGCATGAACCAGATGAAGCCTGGAGGCCTCTTCTAGGCTTTCCTTTCTAAGTTTTCACATTTGCTGCTTGAAGGATGAAGTGTTTAGAGACAAATGAGAGTCTTAGGGGCAGGTTTTCTCTCCCACAATGTACTGCTACACCCAGGCTTTTTCCAGGAACTGTCTTATAGTCATCTTATTTGGTCAGGCTCCAAGGAATTGGCTCAGTTTCTTCCTGTTAATGAAAATTAACAGTTTCAATAAATGCCCTTAACCCTGGGTTTTTATTGAGCAGGATATGTTAGAATGGGTCTAAACTTAGGCTAATATCAGTGACAAAAGCCTTTAGCATTGGGTCTTTGGTGCTGATAAGATTTATAGATTTCTACTTTTTTTCTTCCTATAAAACGGGCCTGAAGTTCCTCTCTCCTCACTGAGAGGCAGGTATTGATTGTTGCCTCTTATATACATAGTATATTATAGCAGAAGTCAATAAATACCAGACCTTCTCCTCTGTCATGCTACAGTAAGAATTTGGGGGAAGGAGGCAATGAGCTACACTTTAATCCCACACCAGACATTTTGGTGATGCTTACAAGTAGGGGAATTTTCACTTACATGTCTAACATTTTCTCATGAACAGTTTGGATTTGTGATTTTATTAAATCCACTTAACATCTACCATTGTTGTTGCTGTGCTATCTTTAAGCGATTTGTTACAGAATGAGCCCATTAACATGGCTCTGTTTACAGCCTAACAGTTCAGCTGTAAGATTTTGTAAAGATGTTGTGGGTTAAATATTTCTTTGCCTTTTAGTTATAAATAATAGATGATTTCTTTGAGAAGTACATTGCTTCTAATTTAATAGAAAATACTTCAGTAATTGAACTGGGTCTTTGAATGTTATATTGTCAGGCTTGAGAAAGCCATGGTAGACTGTTCAGATGAAATAAATAAAGGTACACATATCCTGTATGATGATTACCATTATTATTCTTATTAATAATGCTACTACTCCCACAAAATAGTACAAGAAAGAAATTTTTTGCCACAGTCTGATATGACTCCTTTCTACAGCCTTTTTCATATTTGGAAGAAATGTCATACAGAACAGCAGCCACACACCTTAAATTAGAGTCCAGTGAGAGCGATTATGTTGAGGACTTCTGAGAGACAGAGGTACTAATTTGTAGAAAGATAATTAAAGAAAATCTTCATGCTGCATGTCAACTCACATGCTTGGCTTTTATAGTAGGGCAGGCGGCTGGATATCGGAGCCCAGGCTCTCCCTTCTCTTCCACATTGCTGCTTTTGTGACAGAGGGCTCCTAATTTGGGGTTTTAGATACCCGTAAGAATAGGTGTCTCACCTAGGTGAGAAGTAGGTATCTTCCCTTAAGAATAGGGAAAGATTGTGCCAAATGTTATTTTTAGGGATGATCCTACTAAAAGTCAGTATCCCCACTTCGATCCATTCCTATGTAGATAGGCTTTTTTCAAGCAGACAAAAAAGTTTGGGCTGGTGATGTTAAATGTGCTCTGCTTTCACTTTTGTAAATATTTAGTAAGCCTTTGCCTTGTGCATGTACTCTCTCCTGTCCTCATCTGCATTTGATTGCCTCAGAGACTGGGAAGGGAAGGTAAGATGAGAATGAGTTCTTGTTTCTGATGTTGCAAAATGCCAAGCTTGCTGCAGCAGTACTGAGGGGGTCACTAGAAGTGTCCCCCATAGACAGTGCTCAGCAAATCAAATTATCATTTGCTTCTCAGTACCAGTAGGAAGTATTAATATATATTTAAATTGTGCATTTCTTGCCTTCACATTCATCTGCTGCTGTGACACACGTCTTGTGTTTAATTTCTATGGTAAGTGATTTGGAGAAAATAAGAAGAGGCATATACATCCTGAACGGTTATTGCCTTTCCTCTATTTAATAGTATGGCCAGGAAATGCTGCAGAGAGGTACTTTCTCTCTGATGCTCAGTTTTTAAATCATGGTCAGAAAGCAAGTTACTGAGAGGTCAGATGATAGCTCATGGACTCCCTGTAGGTCAGCTCCGGCATGGTAAATAACGTCTGTGAGCTGTTAGTGCCCCTTTCACTCAGTTAACCCACACGGACCATGTGGCAAAAGATGCACATTCTCAGTCACTGACTGAGAAATAATTGGCAAAGAGTGAATTTACATAATACTACTAACTTGTTCATATTGGAGTGATACTCACTAGGTAAGCATTTTTTATCAACAGAGCAACCACAGCATATTAAAGGCTCGATGAAGTCAGAAATAAAGTCTACAGGCCATAGAAATACTTAGGGTATGTTCATTTTCTTTCCTTTCATTTGCAGTCCTAATAAGATGTTAGAACCGGAGGTGGTTTTGCTGTATTTCTTTTTCTATTGGCACCAAAAAGGCAAATACTAATTTCTTTACTGAACGAAGTCCAACACTGCTGACCTTCTGCACTATTTAAGCAGGACAGATACAAAATGCAAGGCCATAGGTTCCTCATACTTAGTGCTTGAACAAGAGCCAGGCTACGTCACTTAATTTCTCTAAGTGGTTGGATCCTTTATGGCCTTTTAAGAATAATGTCACCCACTGCATGTGCTGTGTTAATACAACTGAAGTATCAGAACCTACTTCTTCAAGAGCATCTTTGTTGCCATATACTTAAGTCAGCAATTCAGATAATTCAAGGAAAAGCATATACAAATTTGTCACGAGTCTTTCCTTATAACCTGTTGATTACTAAAATCAGGATTGCCTCAGCTGCATGTAAAGAGGGTGATAAGGCATATACAGGAGCCTCCTGGTCAAAGTAGGAGGCATACGTACAAGTTTCTCCATGGCTTAAGGGAGGCTCTTTCCAAGGAAATATCTTAAACTGAATTATTGACTGGTCTAGGTTGGCTTTTTCTCCACTCTTTTTAATGACAGCAGGCCACTGTACAGTCAAGGAAGCCAAAATTATGGGACTGACAGATGAAGGTATCTCCACACATGAACAGGCAAGAGACAGGCTGGTTTTGTCAGCTGGGGGCCTGGGGTGCTGGTCATTTTTCTGGGGATGGTTTCTCAGGGCACATTCACATCGGAGAACCTCCTCACTGGGTGCAAGACCTGCAGACAGGAGTGGTAGGCTGGGCATCCATGCCTCATACAAGTGCATATCTCAGGGCTGCAGGAGAGCTCCCAGGTGGGAAGGAGGCAGGATTTACACCCTCCCTGCCCTGCAGCATTTTCTGTTGCCTGTTCAGGTGTTCCTCTGCTCTGCACGCTGACTTTGGTCAATACCAAGCCTAGAGCTGTGGCCATAATTTCTAGGCAATGTAACTGTTAAGCATGGTGATGCTTACATCCATGTGTGACTATGAATGTTGTACACAGGAGACTGTTTGAAAAAAATGAGCATTTTTTGTTACTGTGTGGTAATAACATGTAGTTTAGAGCATTAGTTTTAAACCCCTATATAATTCTGAAAAAGGAAACATAATGTCCCCATGATGATTTTTATTTCACTCCCATTGTCACAAACTCCTCATTTAAAATTGAGTTATCAAGTAAGAAGTATAAAAAAAATCAAAATGAAGCATAACACAATCCTTTCTCTCCTCCATCCTTAGAATCTGAAACAAAAAAAAAAAGAATTTTAAGGAAAACTGTCAAGGTAAAAAAGCACCGTCATTTGCATTCTTCTGGGGAGATAGGAATTTCTATACTAAAACTGCAGGGATCAGAGAAAATAATTGATTTTTCTTCTTTTCTTTCAGGGTTTTTAGTTGTATGCATCTGTCTTCATTATATATATAATGTGATTTCATGTTTTATATCCATATAGGCAGTTTGGCCCTGGTCCTGCAAAGTCATATCTTTTATATCTTTCATGACTTTCTTGAAACAACAGGAGCTCAGCATTACTGACACAAGGACATTCATTTAGGAGCAGAACATTGCATATCTCCTGAAAATCTTGGTATTGATTCAAAGTGGAAAAGGAATGTGTCTGCATTAAGCAGATTTAGTGGGCTGGGATTGCATTCTGTGACCTGTTTTCCTACACAGAAGTTGGTTAATATACTTTACTTTTTAAAGGAACTAACTTTTTGCCTTTGGTTAAGGTAACTGAATACTAGAGAGTGGGAACTGAAATGTCAGGAAGACTGAAAATAAGCACTGTATATCATTCTTTCTTCCCACATGGAATTTAATAATACAGTATTAATTTATTTACATTTGGATTTTTTCCTAATTTTTTTCATTACACTGTTATCAGGACATGAATGATAATACAGCTTTTGAAATTTAATATCAAATCTAATATCCTAGTAAGACAACTGCTGAATCTAGTAATTTTCCATTTGGCTTTGAAGAAGCCTTACTTTCTGCTGTTGTGGTTTTTTTTTTTTTTCTTTTCATTTTCCTCAGGCTTTCTGAAGCTTTGAATGGTTGTTACTGAAGCTCTTTTGTGCTCTATCAATTCAACGTTATGCCTCTCTTTTGGGGATCTGGTTATTGACAGTCCTTTCTTGCTGGGGTATCAGGTGACTTGACGCCAGCTATATGGTGGGACTGTCCCAAGGCACCACCGTAGGATGTAAATCTCTAGTGACACTTTAGTGACTCACAGGAGAGAGAGGATTAATCTGGCTGCAGTCTGGCTGAGGTTTTGCAATTACTGCAGACCTGCCTTAGGTAAAACACACAAGGCTATGCCACTGCAATGCTTAAAACATTTCAATCCTTTCTATGGAAAATTGATCTTTTATATTTCTAGGTTGTTTTTTTTTCCAAATTAATTATTGTTCTTTTACACCTTTTATAAACACTGTTAATGTTCTCACTGCGTCACAAATTAACAGGACTTGACTCTGTTTTAATATTGCTTTATTGCCATTAAGGAACTAGAGCAAACAGCCAGACTGTCTCTCATACCAGCATGGTTTATATTTATTAGAAGACAACTCTTTGTGGTAAATCTTCATCCTGTTAAGCACTGATTAATTTGAATGGAATTAGTCTTTGTCCATTTATCACTTTTTCTGTTCCTTAGTACCTTGAGGCCTGGTCTGTGGTGGTATCATTTGAACCAATCAATCTGTAAATGGAATGTGAGGGAGGGTCCTGGTCCCTGTGAACGCCTGGGCTGGAGACACCAGACCAGTGGTGGGGGAGGCAGCAGGGGGGGTGACCTGACCTAGCTGCACCACCTCACTGCTACTAAGAGGGACAGATCCCATTTCCTCCTCTTCACCCCAGACTCCACTGTCTTTCCTGCTGGTTTAGCGCGGTACTTTTTTAAACTGCAGAAGGGCCATAGTCAAGGAACTGGCTGTCTGAACAACTCCGTTCATACTGTGTCCAGTTCTGGGCTCCTCAGTTAAAGAAAGATGAGGAACTCCTAGAGAGAGTCCAGGGGTGGGCAACAAAGATGATGAGGGGACTGGAGCATCTCTCCTGTGAGGAAAGGCTGAGGGAACTGGGCTTGTTTAGCCCTGAAGAAGAGAAGACTGAGAGGGGATCTCATCAACACATACAAATGTCTCAAGGGTGGATGTCATGAGGATGGAGCCAGACTCTTTGCAGTGGTGCCCAGTGACAGGACAAGGGGCAATGAGCACAAACTCAAAAATGAGCATAAGAGGTTTCAGTTGAATATGAGGAAGAACTTCTTTACTTTGAGGGTGACAGAGCACTGGAACAGGCTGCCCAGGGGGCTTGTGGAGTCTCCTTCTTTGGAGATATTCAAAGCATTCCTGGATGATGTCCTGTGCAACCTGCTCTAGGTGAACCTTCTTCAGCAGGGGGGGTTGGACTGGATGATCTCCGGAGGTCCCTTCCAAGCCCTGCCGTTCTGTGATTCTCTGATTCTGTGACTCTGGAAAGCCCCAGCATGATTACACCATGTTCACTTTTGCCAAAGCCCCATGTTAAAATGACTTCAGCATGGGATTTCTAAAGATCTCTGATTACAGTCAACATTTTAAATATTAAATCAACTCTTCTTCGCACCTTTTAGATGGTGCCCACAGCCCTGGAACCTGCATTTCAGATCTTAATTTTTTCCCTTGAAAAATTCATTTACTTGTGCTATTCTTTAACAGATCTTAGATCTGGGGGCTTTAAACACTATTCAGAAATGGAGCAGAGTGAAAGTTGTCAATATCTACATCCAAACACGAGAACTGTAGTGTGTTACTTTTGTTACTCTTGTCATTATTTTGCCTGGTAATGAATACAGATTTTCAAGGGCAAAGAGGTAAAATTAGGCCATAAAACGTAGAGGAGAGATTGTGTGGCATGAAAGAGAAAAGGAGAAAAAAAAATCACGAAGCCCTGGGTTTGTGAAAAGTGCTCTCAATATATGTGGAAACAGTAACAAAATCTGTGATAAAATAGAGCTGACAGAAATGCGATTTTCTTTTTCCAGGTGGCCACGTGAATTTTCTATACAGCTTTGTCATGTATTTTATCTGGTACCACCAGACTTCTTAACACTCTCAGTTCACTTGTGAGACTAAACAGTTCCTTCAGTAGACAATGCTGTACTTTTTGTAAGAATCGCATCATTCTCATTAATTTTAATGAGTATTTAATGCATCTCAAGTGTGTTATTTTTACATCCTGAAATTTGTGACTGTTGAAGGATTAGAAGCGTGAATTTATTATTATTATTATTTGGCCTGCACTGCACTGTAGAACTGGCTGTTCCCGGTGAAGTGATGGAGCAGCACTGCGCAAGGTATATCTTTATTCCTTCTGAGTGAAGAATTAAAGGTCTGGTGCATCTGTGCCCTAATGAAACGTACAATTTGAAGGCAGTCACAAGGCTTTTACAGTGGTGTCTTCTTTGGTTTAACTGAACATTAGAAATTCACAGGGAAACAAAGAAACTCAGGTTGTCAGAAGAGTATCGTTGCCCTGTCAAAGCATCCAGTCCCACTGACGTTGACTTTCCAGCATGCAATATTGGCCTGTGTTTACTTATTGTTATTTATTTACATTTCAGAAAGATGGGCATCTTCCTCTTATCTCATGTCAAAGAGTTTTACTGACAATCTCAGTCTTTTTCCTGGTAGTTGACCACTTCATCAGAGAAAGCCACTTCCTTAAATTATACAGCTGGACTTGATACCTGTATATTAGATTATATCAACTTGATTAAATTTTGCTTTTATGTATTTTCATTGGCAGAAATTTCTGCAAATAGAATAAAGACCTTCTGAATTTTCCTCTTGCTTGATCAGGACTTGCTGTTCTCCCTTTGCATTCCCCATCCTTCCTGTTCTTGATCAAACTTTAGTCAACTGAATGAGGAGTAGTAACAAGCCAGCCAAAACCTAAATCCAATCAGCAATGCAGATATTAAAAGTAGGGACTAATATCTGGGGGGAGGGAATATTCCCTTATTGCCATTTACAGCTTAGGTCTGAGGCTGAGTAATTACTACTGCAGGGTAATTTAACACTGTTTTATTAACACTGACTTACATCTCAGAGAGGAGTTCAGGGATCCAGGAGGACATCCATTTTCTGTGAAATACTGTCCCATTTAAGGAAATTAAATAGTAATCTGCAGTTTAATTGCAACAACATAAAAGAATAAAGAAGTACTAGCATTTGAGCATGGAATAATTACTGGGTTTGTGGTTTCCTTGGTCTTGTGACCATGCTAATTAAGCTGTCCAGCACTTTGGTTGCACGTGTCCTTGCTTTTCTGGCATTCCTCATTAGCCTACATACTTTGCAGGTTCAAGGTTGGTGAGACAGGTGGAGAAGAAAGTTTCTTTAATGGTTTATTGCCACTGGGGTCCTTCTCCATCAGTGGAGCTGACTATGGAAGGCCTCTGTAACAAAAGCCCAACTCTGCAGCTTGTGACCATAGTATCCAGCAAGGTCAGAGTTCACTAATGCATGTGTTGAGTCTTGTATCCAGGCAGCTACGCTGCTGGCAAAGCAGAGCATATCAAAAGGTTCCAAAGCAGTGAAATGTAAGGATTGTTTTGTACGTGAATTTTCATTTTCCCCTAACGATAATGCATCATGGGCATTATGGTTATCTGAAGGCGGTAATGTTCCCCATAATGTTTCTCTGTAGTTGCCAAGGTTCAAGGCTGGGTTTAAATAGTTGTTTGGATCAAATTAGTGGTCACAGGTGATTTCAAGGATATGTTTTTTAGGTAATTGAGAAGTATGGATTTGCCCCTCTTAACATTTTTCTGTGAATGTTCCAACAGCCAATACACCCTCCTTTGCAAGGCTCACGCTCAGATGCAAATGAGTACAGGGAAAGAGAATTCTCCCTGTACTGAAAGCAGCAGTCACAAGCAAAGATTATAAACAATCAATTGGATGAATTATGGTTGCAGAAAACGTTTGTTGAATAGTTTCAGTTAACGAGCAGTCTTGTGAGAATCAAAGTTGCTCAGCGTTTGATCAGTGGCTATATTAATTCAGCTAGGTCCAAGTGGCTATCCTCATGTCCAGAGTATTTTTCCGTATGTCTGAAAATTGATGTCTTCCCTAGCTGTGATGTGGTCTGTGGGTCTGAATGAAGTTTCTAGGGCTCACGTGAGCTCTGTTACTGCAGGGAAAGGAGCACATCATCTCCATGGCACAGCAAGAAGCTCTAGGGTCCATGCTGCTGCTGCAGAAAACAGGGGGTTGTGCTTTGCAAAGGAGTGACCTGTGCTTACCGGGGCAGGACTGCTGCCAGGAGCGGGGTTCACCCAATGCTGGTGGTGTGAGTATGGGGCCAGAGGGTGGAAGGGTCAGCTGGGGGAGAGGGAGACTTGCAATACTTTCTCTTCCCAGCGGGGAGCAGCATAAATTAGGTGCAAATTCTGGTAAGAAAACTGTACTGTGAATTTAAACTGTGATTATAATCAGAAGATGGAGTTTGGGCTACAGGTCTTTGTAGTCTAATATTCTGTCTCTAACAGTGGGTGAGAGCAGATGCTTAGGGAAGCATATAGGAACATAAAGAGTGATCCTTCCCATGCTAAACCTGCTCAGCCATCATCAACTTTGGGATTATGCAGTTCAGCACTCTACTCAGCAAAAGAATAAAACATCTAGGAAGATCCCATGTTCTGGACATCTGTACGGCCTTTGTGGAAATGGAGTGATTAATTTTGTTCCATCAGAGGTCAGTTCGGACAAAGCAATAGAGTTTGTCATGTTCAGGAGTGAGAGGACTTGACTGGGAACTAAATAACCCACTGCTGTTTAATATTTGCAGTACAGCAATGTGTAGGTACTTCAGGGGAAAGGGGGCTGCTATTTTGGGCTATATGTACACAGCTAATGGAGAAATCTATCCCCATTTCTGGTGTGACGTATTTTAACATTCACAGTGCATACGTATCAACAACTGATCGGTGTTCAGTCAATCGCAACAGAAGATGCAGAAAATCAGAGGATGATCATTCAAATAAGGACCCATCATAGAACTGCCTTCTCTAGTGAAATGTCAGGAGAAAGATGAAGGGGAGAGATGCTTCTGTCATTCATAATAGTCATAGTCGTTTGCTCTTGCTTTAATGCTGCGCGCTACAGCTTCAAATGTACAGAGAAAGCTTGGTGCAAAACATGCTTGCAACCGTTGTTCTGTAAGGTGCAATTGATATGGAGACACACGGATATGTAGTTTCTGCTCTTTTGTTCTGTTTGCCTGCACATGTGTGGGAAGTTAAGTATTTTTTGGGCTTAGGGAGAAATGGCTGCATCGCAGTCAATGAGAGTTAAATCCTGGCTTTATTGAAATCAGTGGTTAAATCCAGCATGTAGGAAGTTGTTTTTTTAAAAACAGAGCAGAAATCCAATTTGAGACTTCTTATTACTAGCCTTGTGCAAATATCATTCTCCTATATGAATTATCTTCATATCATGTCAAAAGCGAGAGTGTTGGGATAGTTTTCCCCCAGAGCTCTGTCAGAGTTTTTCATCAGCTGAATTTTATCATTGTCACTGATATATTTTTCATCCAGGATTTTTCTTCACTGGAGTCTGATAATTATGCTGAATGGTTTGGTGACTATTTCCACGGGGAACTAACCTAAGAGCACTGTTATTCTTCTCACTTGCAACTGCAGTATGTTTTGAACCTGTAATGGAAATATTGGTGCATTAAACTAGTACCTCTGTGGAGGGGCTAGGAGGCAAGAAGCTGGACCAAGACATTAACATTTTCCAGATTATTTGGAGTTCAGATTCCTGAGTAAATCGGAGCAGTGCTTTGGGGCTTGGGATGCAGGATAGCATATTGGAAATGACCTCGCAACATCCTGCCTTGCTGAGCTCGGATGATGTTAAAGCAATATGGACTTGAAGGAGAAAAGGCAGTTACCAAATGTTTGCCAGCTTTGACTTCTGGAGGAAAGATATTGCCATCCCGACTGACCTTCTAATGACATTGCACAGTTTGGGAAGCTGAGTTGTGAACATTATTGGGAAATAACACTGCTGCGCTTGAAGAAAATAAGAGATGATTTCAATATGCAGTTTTCCCTGAAGTTTCTGCCCCTTCTGAGGTTACTGCCCTTACCACCCCTATTTAGTCATTTTGTTCTTCAATATTTTGAGCTCCTTTATGACTTTGCTTTTTCACCCAGGCATCTTATTTCTAGCTGAGTATTAAAGATCACTAATAGCTGAGTATTAAGGACCACTAATTATTAGAGGCAGGCAGTACCATAAAACAATAGTAAAATTAATTGTAAGAGAACATGAAGTAATTCAGTTAAGCATAATAGCCTCAGGGTGGCTGAGCACTAAAGCACTAGTGGACGTGCAGTGATTCATCTGCCTACTTTTAACAGCTACCATTCAAATTGAATTTAAATACTGTAAACAAAAGTCTTTTCGTGGTGTGCTTGGAACTGTAATACAGCTGCAAAGTTCCAGAGGAAAATGCTGCATTGCAGCTCTCCTTCTGTTTCGCAGCAAATCTCTGCTGGCATGTAACATGCAGAGGAGGAGCTTCAACACAAGCAGGCTGTTTTCAGCTTCATTATGCAGATCAGCCGTCTCTATCATCCACATTATAAAAACATCTTTAACTTCCTTTGGGGATGGAGGAGAGAGAAAGTAAGGGAGGAATGGGAGGGAAAAAAAAGGAGGTCAGACAGTTTACACACTGATTTCCCCTGGTATTACTGTTCCAGTGTCTCTCAAAGTGCAGCGTTTTTGCCTTCGTACAGATCCAACAGATTTTGACATCCACGTTGTTTAATTTCAACTGTTGCTTATCACTGGGATTTAGTATTAGACTTTGTGGAGGTGTTTTTGGGTGAGTCTGAAAGGAGCGTTCTGTAATGCTTTAGCTAACAGGCAGCCCTTACTTTACTGAAAGCTGTGATTCAGGGCTGGTTGCTGACACTAGGGAAAGTGAAGACCTTCCAAATAACCTTGAAACAGAGCTGACCGGCAGCCTTTCGCATGCTTTTAAATATGGGGGAAGAGGGGTGTAAAGAAATGAGGAGGGATTTAGGAGTCCCATATTTACAGCAGTCATGTTTAGTAACTTGCCTCCCAAAGAAAACTCCCTGGTTGTCTGTAGTTTCTTACAATCATTTAAAGAAAGAAGGAAAAGCAAAGGCTGTGGATAGTGCCAGACTGAGAGGAGGCTGGTCCTTGAATGGCCCTGGAGAACAGATTTGTGTAGATGGGATGATTTAGTGCTGTGTCATACCAGGTGAAAAATGGGATTTAGGGGAGGATTCTGAGACCCTCTCAGCAGGACCCAGCAAAATGTCGGGGAGGAGAACACTGGGAACCTGCAGGACAAAAAGTAATATGGGAACTCCCAAGGTCCCATCCTACCCAGCAGAGACTAAGCAGATTATCCCTTCTGGCAAGAACAGACTGAAAATGAAAACAGGAGAGCTACAATAAAGCTTTCTGCCATTGACACACTGTAGGTTAATAAGGAATATTCTGCTGCCTTCCAGAAAGCTCAGATATCCTAAAAAGATACACAGAGGTCCTCCTCCCTGGATATCAGCAAAGCAGGGAGTGCAAAATAGAAACCTTTTTTTCTGGGAAAAGAGGAAATGGGAACAGAAAGCTTTAAAAAATAAAAACCCAACACAGCAAACCCACAAACCAAACAACAACCCAAAACCAAAATACAAGAGCGGTATTGTGTTGCCACTATTTCCCAGCTATATTTCCAACCTTGTAATATGTTTTTCCCTCCCCCCCACATAATTTCTCATGTTTAAATAGAATTAGGAAGCCAATGTATCTTGAAAAAGGTGGTTTTCTTGCAAAAAGGAAAAAAACCCAGCAGAAAACGGTTTCTAAAGGTAGGGGAAGGAGTTTGCACACAGAGCTTTTGTTCTTGTCTGCTTTGCAACTCAGGCCTTTTGCGGGCCCATGCAAGTTCAACTCTTGCATTTGAAGCCTAATGCTGAATCCATTACAGGGCTCTGGTGAGCCTGCAATGAATTCTAGTCATTCCTAGGAGGATGCTCATGGCTCAGTTAACAAGGTTGAAGTTGCCTGGCCCCAGGCTACATCTCCTATTTTGGGGGGGGGAATAGTACAAAGGTTGAAACCACTTTTTTTTTTCCTTTGCCTGTCTCTTAACTTTTCATCGGGGATGCATCATTTTTGCTACACTATTAAAATATTTACAGAATTGTTGGGAAACAGAAGAACCATTCAGACAAAATATTCGTAATCTTTCCCCCTAGATTCTGCATCCAAAACTGCTTCGAACAGTGCATTAATTAATTAAAGTGCCTTTCCTATTGTTTTTAAAGGTATCTGTCATTGCTGGAGTGCATCTGCTGTTGAAGTGGTAGCTCTGAAAAAAAGAGAAAAGAGTACAATACAATATGGGTATTGTTTTAAAATTAAAAATAGAGGAAGAAACTGCACTTCAGCACTCTTGAGAATCAGTCTGAGTGCTATAATTTGGATACCCAGACTAGGCAATGCCTCTTCCCATCTAAGATAAATCAAGATCTTGGGTCCTTCAAGCTTTTTGCGTTTAGCATATAGAAACAGTGTTTGTCGTGCTTGGTCATGGACCCCCCTCCTTGTTTAGATAAAAACAAACCCAGTTGTTTGAACAGGGTAAGAATTGCAAAGAATATATGTATGTTGAATACTTTCATGTGGAAAATCTGGTCTGGCAAGCACATCGTGTTTGGTAATTGAATGCAGGAAGCAGCAAATATGGTTAATGGCTTACTAGTGTTCAGGAAAGCCACGTGGAAAAAAAGATGTGCATTGTTCCCAGAGGTTATGAATGTCTTTTGCTCGACTGATTTGTTCACTGCAAATGTAAGTGCAGGTCAGCTGAAACTATTTGTGAGTTTGTGATAAGCTTGTTGAATTCACCTGACCAAAAAACAGAGAGAGAAATTTAAAAAAAAAAAGTTTTTCACCTTTTTCAATTGCTTTCCATTTCCCAAGAAAACCTTGACCATTTTGGCATCATCCAAACCAACTAATTTTTCTATTTGTAATTTAGCCAGGAAGCCAAATTATCAGCTTCTTCACATTGCTTTAATTGTTCCCTGTCTGGTAGCACCTGATCTTTGCCAGGAAAGAAGACTAAGGAGACTTCAAAATTCTCCAGTCTTCATTTTGCAGAAAAGGTCATTTGTTACTTGAGACTCAATTGTTTCCACACTCAAAAGCATTGGATTTTTGAATTGTCAGTGTTAAGAACAAAGTCATTCTCATTCATTTTAATGAGAATTTTAAAAATACTAAAGTGTTAAAGTAGATCCTTTTAAGACATCTTTAACTGTTCTCCGTTGAGAAAGGTTACTTCTTGCCAAGCAAATATCTCTTCAGTATTTTTCAGATGGACAGCTAAATCCAGTTCACGATGATTAGTTTCCTAACATTTGGGAAGACTCTCTGTGTTGTCCACCACTGAAGGTGCAGCAGCCAGGACAGAAGGGCAATACAACTGGGAATAACATCAGAGCTTGGAACAGAACTGATGTTCAAGAAGTGCTTTGCACCTTGAAACATTATTTTCTGAAGAAGCGTGCGTCTTTGTATTGGGTTTCTGTAGCAAGGTCTTGGTAGTGGGGGGGCTACAGGGGTGGCTTTTGTGAGAAGCTGCTAGAAGTTTTCCCTGTGTCCACCGCTGACCAAGGCCAAGCCCATCAGCGACAGTGGAAGTGCCTCTGTGATAACATATTTAAGAAGGAAAAAAGAACGGCTGCGTCTCAGTAGCCAGAGAGAGAAGTGAAGTGAGAGGATGCCAGAGAAAACAGCCCTGCAGACACCAAGGTCAGTGAAGAAGGAGGAGCAGGAGGGGCTCCAGGCGCCGGAGCAGAGATTCCCCCGCAGCCCCTGGGGCAGCCCATGGTGGGGCAGGCTGTGCCCCTGCAGCCCAGGGAGGCCCACGGGGGAGCAGATCCCCACCTGCAGCCCGGGGAGGACCCCACACTGGAGCGGGTGGATGCCCAAAGGGGGACTATGACCCTGTGGGAAGCCTGTGCCAGATCAGGTTCCTGGCAAGCCATTGCGGACCTGTGGGGGGAGGACCCCATGCTGAAGCAGGTTTGCTGGCAGAACTTGTGACCCCGCATGGGACCCATGCTGGAGCAGTCTGCTCCTGAGGGACTGCACCCCGTGGAAATTATGGACCCATGCTGGAGCAGTTCGTGAAGAACTGTAGCCCATGGGAAAGGACTCACATTGGAGAAGTTCGTGGAGGACTGTCTGCCATGAGAGGGACCCCACGCGTGAGCAGGGGAAGAGTCCTTCCCCTAGGATGAAGAAGCGGCAGAGACAACGTGTGATGAACTGACCCCAACCCCCATTCCCGTCCCCCTGCGCCGCTGGGGGGAGTAGGTAGAGGAACTGGGAGCGAAGTTGAGCCCAGAAAGAAGGGAGGGGTGGGGGGAAGGTTTTTAAGATCTAGCAGTTTTTCTCCTCTCCTTCTCTGATTGATAATAAATTAATTTTTTTTTCAAGTTGAGTCTGTTTTGCCCATGATGGTCACTGATAAAATGATCTCCCCCGTCCTTATCTCGACCCACGAGCCTTTTAATTTACTTTTCTCTCCTCTGTCTGGTTAAAGAGGGGAGTGATAGAGAAGCTTTGGTGGGCCCCTGGCGTCCAGCCAGGGTCAAACCACCACAGTCTTAAAGTGCCACAACCTAAACCTGTGGAAATGATAGAAGCAAAACTTAAAAGAGAAAAATAAGTTGTACTTTTGCAAAAAAAGTTTGATACACTTTTTTCTAGAATTAGGAAATCATAACTCAGTAGATCTGTTCTAATCGAAAAACTCTCAGCTGGCTGTTCTCAATTGCTATGGAAAGGTTAAGAAAACCAGGTACTATATCTTCTAGTGAATCGACAATTTGCCTTAGAACAGTTTGGCACATTCACATTTCTATTTAAACATACCAAAACTGCATTTTCCTACTTCCTACAGTCTGTTCCATATTGCAGTTTTTTTTAATCGGTTATCTAATTACTACCAGTGCTGGAGCCTTTGATCAAGCAAAGAGTTGATACCAGGTCTTGAGCCTACAGCTTGGCTTCTTGTGGGCACAGATACCACTTGAAACACCACCTGAGTTGAAGGAGGGGTTTCAAATGTAGTCAACCTTCACCAGAAGCTGCCTATATAGAAGCCAACAGTGGGATTCCCAGGAAAAGTCAGTGTCTGTGAGACCAACCCAAATTAAATGTTCTTTAAAACTCTGCTTTCCTGAAGTCCATTCCCATAATAACAAACCTTGAAAACAAGAGCACAGGGGAGATCTGAGGAATGTATAGCTAGAAGCAATACACAACACTGCCTTCCCTAGCAAACTATTTCCAGAAACACACACAGCTGCAATGTCAAGTGGCTTAGAAGTCCACCGGTTATACACCTTTGAGAAAGAAAATTAATTTGACTTACTCAGTGGAAACATATTCATGGAATGAGCAAAAGAAAAAGGAAAGAAATGCCAAACTATCATACTTCTGTTGCGGAAAGGCGATCACAACAGCATTGTCTCAGCACGGCACAACCACGGAATGAGACTGACCAGTCTGCAAGCTGATAAAGCAAAACCCCTAAATGTATAATACAGTTGCAAAATACTTAAAACATATTTTTTAAAGTAACGCTTGAAGTAGACAAGTAATGTTTAAAAAGAGATTACTTTTTGCATCATATGTCTGCAAAGTATTGTGGTCTTTGAAAGTCTAGCTCAGATAAAATTATTAGGGATAGAGCTTTTCTTCAGTATTAGGTAAATAAAAATAAATGTCTCAAATGTTGGCTAAGGGACTGAGAATAATATACTTGTATTTTCATTAGTGTAGCTAGCTCTGTGCTGGTCACTGTGGAATATTAAATATTGGAAATCAATCGAGTAGCTGTATATGTGTGGTACGCTTTAAGAGTAATTACTAATACCTAACTCCTCTGCATGTCTACATTCACTTCAGCAAATAATTCTGGTTTTAATGTTGATAAATGTGTAGTATGAACTGGCTGGCTTAATTAAAACTGTTGGGATGGAAAAGCTTAATGCTGTGTGATGTTTTATTCAGGCTTATAACAGGTTCTATGCCACCAGTCAAGGCAAGGCAAGGCAAGGCAAGGGATATGTCAGTGTTTCAAGGACCCACGCAACTTGCTGTGAGGCCCAAACCTCCTGTGGCCATAGAGGAAAGCAAGGACTGCAGAGGGTTCTGGGCATCAGGCCAGGGCTGGGGAGGTCGCAGGCCACCCCTCCGCCTGCCACCATCTCCCAGGAAGGCTTGCTGGTCCTTCCCTGGGCCAAATGAGCCCTAGGTCATTTAGGAAGGATGCTACATGGGGAAATTGTCTTGCTACGTCCTATGAGGATAACTCAAGTTGAAGAATGAAAAATTCAATTTGTCCTACCCTGCTGAGGAGCTTTGGGCCAGTCCTGATTTGCCCTTGTTGTCCTGATGGCTGTTCCCTGTTGTCACAGCATGAGGATGCTTCACAAGAACTAATAAATTTTCCCTTCCAGGAAGATATTTTTAGGGATCTGAGGCACATCAGGATGTACTGTAATGGAACACAGTGGTATTTCACCAGTTTCAAACTTAGACACACAAGCAAATTCAGAGTCACTGTTACAAGTCCCCGCTTTGACCTAAAGCACTCACAAAAACTGTGACAGAGCCAGGAACCAAACCTTGAGCTCCCTAAATATATAGAGTTACAGACAAAACCACACTGCTGAAGTATCTATTGTCAAAAAATGTATGGCCAAAATTCATGCTGTGATTTTTGTTGGGTATGAAGTTTTTATTGGGGAAAATAATGTTATCTATCTGATTTTACTGTTGCATTTCCAAAATGAAATATTTCAATGTTTCCCTGAAAAGTCTCTCTCATTTTTCATAGGAAAATGTATTTCCATTTAGTTTTTACAAACCTATGTAGCACAAACTCAGTGAGCTATTTCACTTATGCATTAAATGAATTATATGGAACCTAGTAATGGTCAGCATTTTGGACACCTCATACAGGGGAAAAAAATCAAGGAAAGCACAACCATTTGTTTTCTTTCTTTTCTGTTGATTAATGTTTTTCCAGATTATATTTTTAAATTATTCCCCATTTAGGGTGTTTCAGACTGATGTAAGCCTTTATTAAATTACGCAGTTCAATCATTTTCTTTGGCATTAGATCAGACACAGTTCCTGTAAATTCTGGTATGAAGTACTTCTGTAGTTGATCCGTGTAGTCTTTCAGTGTGCCAGAATATAATGTACAATAAAATGGACTTCTACAAAGTTCCCTCAGGCTACTGTTTTAGAAGTTATATGTCCACTGAGCCTAAGTATCATTGTAAATAAAAAAATAATAATAAAAGACCAGAAACTAGTAGCTGTTGTTATGCTGAAGGAAAAGAGTTCACTTAAATTAGATTAAAAGTTTGTTTAAAAGAATTCCCTGAAACGATAGTGGAAGAAAGAGGAAGTATGTAGGATTTGGGAAGAGGGGAATGCTGGCAAAATGAAGTATCACAGACCTGGATGGTGTCCAAAGGCTTTTGTGCTGAAGTCCTACAGAGGATGCCCATGCTGATCTTGTTCTGAGTAGGCTCCAAACCAAATAATGATCCAATCTGATGGATTTATCTCTCCTTCTGACATTATCCTTTTGACAGGGAATCGAGGTGTGGTACCATTTCTGCAAATGGGTCCTCAATATCCGATTTCCCAAAGCCAAGGTGCTGATTTCCTTCCACAGGAAGGCAGCACCAGAGATGTATGGAGTCGATGAAATTTTCTGCCCTAATTTGCATCACTATTTTTAAAACACTTTGGAATTAAGCAATGATTTTCACAGTAAGCCACAGTCACCTCTCTCCCTATCCTGGTCTCCCATTACAATGGGACACAGGTTACAAGGTCAGCTCATCGTTTCAGTCATGTTCAAACTTTAACAGAGGATCAATTATTTGGTTTCTACTTAGGAAAACAAGGAGTTTTGCCTCACAGGCAGCTTTTTTCCATAGCTGTTTGGATTTGAATAGCTGCTCATCAGCATCTTCATTGCTAACTGTCTGCTAGGAAAGTATTCTCTGGACACGTTCATTTTGTTTCAGCTCTACCTGAAGGTTATGAAGCTTTAAAAAGGTTTTCAGAAAATGAAGAGAAAGTTGTACTTAGATGTAGGACATATACAGTTATACTACATAGTCACAGCTGACATAAAATAGCCAGTGGATCCATCCCTACAGAGCCTTTTTGGCAACTGCTTTGTCCTGGATCTCTGCAGAGGCGTCCAGCTCAAACCCCATGTACAATTACTTAAGAGCTTCAGAAAAAAAGTTAACTCCTTTGCCAGAGATTTTCAAGGAAGAATGTGAAGCATCAGGATGTACTCCACTGCAAAAGAAGGGCTCCCACATCTCCTTCCCTCCTGAACAATCACTGCAGTCTTTAAACAAAAGATTACAGTAAAATGCGGTATTTTATGGAGTTATTCCCTGCAGCCACAAGAGGGAGTTGGAAGAACATGATCTGCTTCAGGCTGTCGGCCTAAGCCTTTCCTTTAGCGCATGATGTTAGTTGTATCATGAAACCAGTCATTTCCTGAAATGACTGAAATTTTCAGTCATTTTGCAAAATGACTCCTTCGCTCACTCATTTGGTAAAATGACTAAAAGTTTCACACGTTCTACGAAATGACTGACGTGCTGGATATTCTGCTAGACTATTTGACTGTTTGTTTCACTCAGTAACAGGCATATTGTGAAAAGGGGGGTTATTGGATAAGGATCCGTTGCTTGTTCTGCACTGACTGCTAGAGACGGCTCTGGATTTTGAAAGTAGCTTCAGAAAAGAACTTCATAAAAAGTATGAGAAGTGCCCAAAGCGCATGATACCAAAGGAAGAATACTGTGCCACTACTGCTGAGATCAAAAAGGCAAGCCAAAATCCAAATCAAAGTCAAGGCTTGATACAGTACATTTTAAAGAACACTTTTTTCTTTTTTTTTTCTTTCTGCTCTCATCATCGTTTGTCTCTTCTTTTGTTATGGAATTGCCAGGTTTTTGTATTTCTTCCACTGCTCGTAGGTGTGAAATTCTGTGATGTCAATAAGAAGCTAATCAAGAAATACTGGACTAAAGAAGCATCTCCCGTATACCGCGTGAGCATTGAAGACAGGTATGATGTTACCAGAAAAGTGCGTGTTGCTACACATGCATGTTATAAAGCATTTAACATCTAAGTATGCAAACATCAAAAGAGGGGCTGCTGAAGTCTTCAAATCTTTCTGTCTTGGGTGCCAGAAGAAGAGCAAGAGGTCCTTGACTAATGGCGTTGCTGTAAAACTGACCGTAAGCGATGAATACTCATCACAAGGGCAAGCTGACCTTATTGACATGCAAGCTTGGTCTCAAGGCAATTTCAAGGGGACAATGGTGTACCAAGATCACCTCACCAAATTTTGTCTGAGACCTTACCTCAGAGGGAGCACCAAAAGTGACCTTTCAGCTTTTCGATGTTTTTCTCCTACTTAGTACTCCTGTTGTGTTGCAGAGTGACAAAGGAACTGAATTTGCTGCTGAAGTCATCCAAGAACCGAAGCTTCTGTGGCCTCTGCTTAGCTTGGTGCATGGAAAAGCAAGATATCCACAAAGCCATTTGTCCCCTCAAAGGGGATATTAAACAAATGCTCTTAGCGTGGATGGCAGATGATAATTCATGGCACTGGACTGTGGGGATTCACTTTGTCCAGTTCCCAAAGCACCACCTGCCAACCCGGAATAGACTGCACACTGTATGCAGCTCGGTTTGGTACCAATCCCAAATGTGGGCTTAGCTCAACCTTTCTACCATCAGGGATCATCAACCAGCTCTGCAGTCAGCACAATCTGCTTTCAGTGCTCAGCGCTCTTTCTACTGACTCCGCTGCATCAGCAGATCCAGAAGACACACTGGCCCCCATGTCTGACACAGCGGTAGGCAGCCAGACTGGAACTACTGCCAAACTAAAGGTTAGACCTGTTCCCGTAGCTCAAGCTCTGTCAGAAAAGATTCATCCAGACCCACCAAATTCACCGATACCCTTGAGCTAACTGGCCCTTTGCTTCTAAGGCCCCATCCCATCCACCCCCTGCAAAATCCTGCCCCATGTGCTGCCCTCATTGGCGCAGCCTCCCGGGGCAGCAGGAAGGAGCCTGGGCAGTGCAGGCAGAGCTTTCGGTAAAGCATGGTTTTCAGATGGATGAAAACGCTGAAAAGGAAACCAGATGTAATACTGATGTCGCAGTCACCTCAGTTAGGAAGATAAGTTCGGTTCTGGCTGGCGGTGTATATGGCTGGATGATTTCAGAAAGTAATGTAGAAATCTGTATGGCTTTAGAAGCAAATAAATTATAAAAATAATCTCATGTGTTGTCTTTTTAAGGTAATTCAAGTAACAAGGTATCAGGCATTTTACATGGTGCCTCCCTACTAGTTTCACTAACTTCATTAAAGGCATGAAACTTTCTTTTATTTTATGGAATGACTGAAACAGCCATTTTGTGAAATGGATGAAAATGTTAATCATTTCCTGAAATGACTGGCTTCCAAATATGACTGTAACATAGACAACTCTGGAGTCACCCATTGCGTTTTCAGTAACATACTACTTCCCAGGAAGGCACATGGAACAGAAATATTACCCATAGCTTCATTTTATGCCGTGCTGAGAGAGGAGAAGAGAAGAGGAAAGAGAGGCATGTGTTTTAAACCCATTAAGACATTTTATGCTGTACCAAGCGAAAATTTTCTCTAATGATACAATATAATATATCCTAAATTGGATTATAATATACAGCCTCCTTTGCAGTATATTGTTAACTGTAAGTTGCCTTTCTGGAAGCCACTGCATGATTTCACTGCAGTGACATAGTTTAGAATAAAATAAACCATTCAGGTTGGGGAGAGTTTTTTCATGCAGTCCTGTGTCTTCTGAAAGAATAGCTTTGATGCTTGTTTTTGCTGCGCACTCCATCATAGGAGTGTAAATAACAGTTCCTTCACCTCTCTCCTCCCCCCACCCCCCCTTGTTGTTTTCTTGAAGCATCTCGTGGGTCAGATGTGAATCTCAAAGCTGCAGCCTATTCAACCTTTTCATTAACATCCCTGTTCCGTGCCATTTACCTTTCTTCTGCACATTTTGTTTGGTTCCTTTGCTTTTGTATTAAATAACAGTTCTGTAATTAAGAATACTGGCAGCATGTAGCCCCATTTTTTCTGGTTTTCTTGCTCCTTTTTAGAAAACTTAATTGCTGCCTTTTTAACTTCCAGGTTAGAGCAGCAGGGCACAGGAGTGCAGTTCATCAAAGCCATTGTATTGATGCTGATGCATAAGTTGCCTGGCATGGGATACCACAGAGTAACAAAGGTTCATTATTTCATTTGTATTTGACACATGACCTTGAAAAATGTAAATGTTATATCTATGGCAATGTGAGAGTTTGCCCTGTCACTTAATATGCACAGTCCCCTTTCTCTCCTCTTTTTCTTTTTCTTTTTACTGTAAATTTTCTATCCCCAAGGAAAAAAAGAACAGATACAAGTTATCTGAATTTAAATATAACTGAAAGATGACACCCCAAAATCTTATGTTATGAAAATCTTATAAGCCAAGAGAACAGGTCTGAGAGAAAAGCACTCAAGTTCTGTTAGGAAAAAAAAAAAACCCACAGTGAACTAGAATTTAAAAAAATGCCTAAGGATGTTGAACACCTTAATTCTTGTCTGTCCACCTGGAGCCCTTCTCAAAGGGCCTGATCCAGAGTTACTGTGGATTTCCTTCACTCTGTACACAGATCCCTTGCAGATGTCTGCCTGGGAAGCACTGAAATTGTGGTAGCCAAAATAGTTAGTCACTTCTGAAATTTTTGGCAAATGCTTCAAAACCAACTCTCCTGTCTCCATCAATATTTGTGGAGCGAATCTGTGTTCAGAAGGATGTTAGAGGGAAGCGAACACGATACGTGGCTTTGCATGGGTATTTGAATTTAAATGCTTGGTGGCCTTTTGGAGCTCTTTAGGAGTCATTCTATGCGAAAGCAGTTATAGTGATAACAGCTACCAGGCAATAGGAGCAATAAACAGATTGTGAGCCGCCCATCGGCTGCAGGATGCTTCCATGAACCATTTGCAGATTAATGTTTATTGACAAGCAAATCTGCAAAACTTTGAGTCTCTCAGTGAGTTATTTTCAAACAAAAGAAGCCGCTAAATATGTCCAACTATTTGGAAGAAATTTAACCCTGTTAGTTGCTTAGTTGAGCATAAATTTCGAGTATGAGAATGCACAACTGGCTTACACTGGTTTCATTCTGAATTTGCTCTCTTGCTGAGGATCTGTCAGGAAAGCATAATGCTTTTGCTAAGTGAATCTGAAAGACAGGTAAGTCAGCTTATTCAAAAAACTGTGGGAAGGAGAGTTGTAACTGAAAAATCAGTTTGTATATTCAACATGATGAGTCATAAAATACCTTTATATGTCATAAAATACAGAATATTTTCAAAAAAGCATGAACCCAGAGCTGTTTCCTTTTCCAGCCAGAAGTCTGAGCAATGAGAGATAGAAAAGATAAAGAATAACTGACAGATTGTTTTGACTGAGGCTTATCCATGTTATAAAGTGGGCACTGGAAGAAAAGCAGGAACACCTTGTTCCTTACTCCTTGCAGTATGTGAACCCTGCCATGAAGGAGCCGTAGCCCTGGCTGTGTACCTTACTGATTTCCTGTCACCACACTCCCCTGTCACCTGCAAATTTTCTTCTCCAGGCTGAACTGGACCTGATGTCACACCCGTTAATGCACACATTCCTGGGCTTTTCTTTTTTTTTTACAGATATTTAGCACCTTAACACCCCTAACTGTTGCCTCTGCATTATATCCATCTTTGGAAAATACTTCGATTCATTTCATCAGGCATCCATAAAGGACTTGATGAAGAGAACATGCCAGATTAGGGATAAATTTGAAAGGCTGGTAGGGTGGCCAAGAGTAAAGTAATTATTGCTGACTGTGTCCAAGCAATCTAGACATCTTACGTATGACCTTGTCGTAAGGAACTAAATGCAACAGGGCTAAGGAAGTGTATGAGTGTGTGTGATTGATTGATTTAATCCTGCCGAACTCTTAATTTTTGAATGGAGCCTGAGAGGTTAGCGAGCAATCCTTTAATTTCATTAGCTAGGCACTTTGAACACTGGATAAAACCAGTTTATTTACTACTTACATCTAAAACATTTTTATCTTCAGATACCTGAATATTTTCCTCTGTGATAGCAATGCATTTTTCATTACAACTTGCTATTTCATGCTGGTCATTACTTCTCTGCCTAAGCTTGGGCTGCAGAGCAATTTACATGTACAACTCATAGACTGGTTTCATCTGAAGCTTGACCTTGTGATATCTTCACTGAGTGGTGATGGAATTTGCAAACTAAGGTTGTTTATATCTGAAGGGATAGTTAATGCCAGTTCTTACTGGCTTTTTGTTGTTTTGTTGGGTTTTTTTCATCCAAAAGCCCTAAACATCTACAGTAGTTTAGAATTAAATGTTTATCACTTGCACTTATTATTTGTAATGCAGGAATGACCAGAAGTCGTATATTGCATTTTGTTGTTGTTGCTGTAGAAAGATCTACAAGAGCATGGGAAATATCCCGAAGACATTATTAAGATCCAGTCAGAAAAAGGTGTTTTGTTCTTTGGGAAATTCTATTTCATCAGGAAAAAAAGATTTTGGTCAGCAGACTTTCATTTATGTAATAAGAGCTAGCATCGCATGGAGAAAATAGGAATTTTTCAAACACGAAAATAGCCAAAATTTGACTGATCCCATAAAATTTTAATCCAGTGGTTCTCAGGTTTGTGAGGATCGTTTATAAACTGTGATCTCCCTATAAAATAATATGCATGTCTTTTCATGTCTTTTTTTTCTCTCTTATCTCTCTTTTTAAATTTTTTTTTGGTAGGTATCCCTTAATTTTCTGTTTCAGATTGACTTTATTTCAGTCTGTATTTACCTCCTACAAGCTTTATTATAGCAACTGGCTCTATGTCAGTGGCTCACAGATCTACGTCTGTTCTCCACACCTTGGTTGTCCCTGTCTTGTTAGTGTCTTCCCAAAGTTATTGCTCCTGTGTACCCTCATACAGGTACCTTCCTTCCTACTCTTGTCACTGTGAAAAATATCAGTGTCCTTCCCATTTCATAGGTCTGGTTTTGAGCCGGTCCTGTCTACAGGTTCATCTAGTCCAACATTATAGCTGTATTGTAAAGATTTCTTCTGCAGAACATCTTCAAGCTACATCCTTTCTTGTCCATCACAAATGGGCACGGGTTGTACTCTCATTCAGACCCTTACATAGTAACTACTACAAAATCTTTTTGCTTCAGTACTGGCAGCTGCCAGCTTAGCCCTCCCGTGTCCTTTTGGAATCCTGCTGCAAAGGTAATTTTGCTGTCACACCAATTTGCTCTTCCCACCCCTCTCTCTCTCCCCTGCATGGATGATCTATTTTTCACATTATTAGCTTTTTCTTTCATTTTCACACTCTTTCATGCATTACTAGCATGGTTTAGGAAGAGTAAGACCTTAAACACCCATGAAGTGATGTCTGGGTGACATCTATGGCTTTAGTCTTGAGGTCCTTTTTAGTCTTTTTGCATGATTTCATGATACCAAGATGTAAAATTCACCTCCAGTCTTTCCACAGTGCATCCATCATCTATGCAGCTCATGTTCATGCATCATTTGGGTTTTTGCCATGTTGTCCCTTACCTTGGAGGGAACTCTGACTTCTGGAAACCTTCCTCTTCCACTTAACCCACTCCAAGCTGTGAGGCATAAACCCCCTCTACTGCCCACGACGAGCAATGCCACCGACACCATCATCTTCCACACCATGCTGCCTCCACTCACCCGCATCGTCAGCCTGCCCACAGCCTCTGCTGTTGCACATAGCCTGGGAGGCCTTCAAGGAGACACATTTTGCCCTGTGTTCCCAAAGCCCCGTGGGGATCTCTGTGATTTGGAGTCCTAGATGCTGCTGTAAAACAGGCAATGATGAGTGCCAAGGAGCTGCCCCCACTCTGGTGGCATATTAAGGATGGATTGGCACCCTTGACACCATACCCTTAGGCAAAGGATGTGAATTTCTGCTCACCTGGCTCTGCTTGACCAGATGTTGGTGCCTCTATGTCTGGAGTTCCCCCACTGAAGATAATTTTTCTTCTTCACACATTAAGGTAGCACAAACCCTGGGTAACTTGTGCAGACTTCAAAGGAGAGCAAAGAAGAATACCTCAAGGCCTCTTTTCCATAAGGGGAATCCCCACACATACCTTTGCAGATAAGTGGTATGTTTTCTGAAAATTCAGCTAAAAAGAAAAAAATAAATAAAGCCCTGGATCAAAATGGAGACCCCATGGTTTCTGGAACGTAATGCTTTGCTGTAGTTAAACATGTAAAGTACAGTGAGCTGGCAAGCTGATTTCCATGGGGCATGTGGAGACAGCACATGACATGTTCATTCTCACCCAACAACCACTCCGAGCTAAACTGTGCTATAAAAAATGAGCCCGGGGCAGCGTTCCTGCCCAAAGACCCTTCAATTGCAGAGGTAACACTTCAGTTCTCTTTCTTGGAAGATTTTGTGCTCCTCTATCAGAGCGCAGAGTGGATCAGGTATTATGTGAAGATGAGGTTATTGATTGTGTCTGTCTGGAATGGGGGAATGAAGCCCTGAAACTGCCCTGTATGGCCCATGGGAATCAGCATGTAGGTGCTGGAGGGATCCGTAGGGAGCACAGCCCTTTCACACTGCCTCCATGGCACAAGCAATGACTGTACATTTTAAATGCTGTTTTTCAGAGCCTTGGATTATGATTTATTATATTTACATGTGAGATGAAGTAAAGAACAATACAGAAAAGCTAAGGAGGAGGGGAGGGCTGTTGTCTGCTAAGAGTGTTTTCATAAAAGCTACCCCCATTCTTGCTTATAGACTGAAATAATCCTCGTAGCCACTACATTATGGATGGTTTTAGGCTCAGGTCATAGAGCATGTGTGGGGCCTGAATCTGCCTGTGTGCTCCTCAGTACTGAGGTTTGTAATCTTGCCCCACAGGTACAGCTGAATATTAAAATAGGCATGATTCTTAAAAACAAGCCCTCCCCCACTCTTCCCCCCCTGGCTCCCCAAACCCCCAAACCTACAACAGTTCTGGGTTAGGCTGCAGTTATTCAAAGACCTGTACCAGCACAACAAAGGGCTGGAAACCTCTGGCAGTAATGGGGGCAGAAATGACTGGCTGGGGACAGGAATTAGAAATGTCCTACAGCAGACCTGTCACAACAGAGAAAGTTTCTAGTCTGGTTTCCAGCTTCACAGCCTCTTCCCCCTTCAGCTGTTTGTTCCTCCCCCTGGTCCCTTGATGGGTACCGAAAGAGGACCGGGCGCCGCCAGCTGCTTGCTCGCTTTGAACTCCAGTGGCAGCTCTCTCCTCCAGAAGCTCTGTGCAAAATTACTCTCCTCCTGAGAATCTACTTGCTAGAAATTACATTACGTCCTCAGAGTAATCTAAATTATTTTAGAGATGCCCAGTGTATTTCTGGATTTTAAAGCCATGGCAGCAGTTTGAGAGATGAATAATTTCCCTTCTCCTTGGAGTACACATTCAGCTCTGTGCCTTTTAACATTTTTACTCCTCCCAGGTCCACTTCTGAGAACAGCCAGTTTAACTCCCATATTATTTAAGTTGTATGTTTAGGATAAGCTGAGTGCTCTCCACAGCAGGAAACTCCAGCACTGTCAGCACCTCACTGTGTGTCTCAGTTCTCATTCATGCAATCTGAAGTGATAACACCAGGTGCATTACTGCGTAACGCACCAGTTGATATATATCTGGAGCCTGGATCTCCCCCAGATCCATGTAAATACCTTGAACATGGTCCGACTGCATTCTTAACAGGGGCTGGAATAGGCTGGAAACTGCACAGGTCATGCAAGTCAGCACTCATAAATCCTCTGAGGGACCAGCTCTGAGCTCAGACTGTGGGTGCATCCTTAGAGCGTGAGACAAGAATTAAGCTCACTTAACGGTTTCGAATTCCGTCACCATCCTTCTTTGTGGAAAAGACACATTATATCTGTTTCATTACAGGAGCTGAATTTGTAATTTGTAATCCTACACTTTCTTCTGCTTTTCTTGAATTGTAGAGGCATATAATGCAGTGATTTCAAATGACAGATCTAATAAATGTAGAGTTTGTTAGAATCATATCTATTTATTTCTTTATTTAGGCAGTTTAGACTAACTAAAATTAGTATTTACTTCTTTTCCTCTCCCTTGACAGGTAGGAAGACGACAAGAGCTTGCGTTCAGGCTATTCATACTAGAACACTTTTGTATCTGTCATGTTTTTCTTCTCTCTCTCACATGGCAAAATGGGTAACATGAAGAAATGCCAGGGATCCATTATTTGTTTTTTAATAGTAAATCCAATCCTGTGCTTGTAGATGGAAATTTTACATGAATAACTGTCCAGTCAAGCAGTAATTTGTCACTGAGCTGAAATGATGCAAAGCTCTCTTGGACACTGTGGTCAGGTTTTGATCTGGGGAGCTCTTGGGCATGCATTCATGATGATCCAGCACATCATTTCATGTCATTTTTACGTACAGTTACAATTTTAAAAATTATTTTGATACTAGTGTTTATGTTCTTGCTTTCCTTAGCACCATGTTTATAGAAATGACTTATGGTGGTAGTATTTAAGGTGTATTCTCCTGGCTCCTGTTGGCCCTGCAAAAAGCAGCATGAGTTTTATGGGAAATCTTCGGACTCCTGCCAGAGGAAACTCTGTGTAACTGGAGTCATCCTCTGTCTATATTCCTTCTTTCTTTCCAGTCTGTGAAAAATTAACATTTGGAAGCCAGTGCAGCTATCTGTGATTCATAAACTTGCTAAAATGTTTAGTTCATCTTGAAGTATCCTAAGCTGTGACATAAAAAAGAAAATCTCCAGCTAGCGCACTGGCACGTGATGTGTCTGCTTACCCTGGCTGTTCCACTTGTGGGAGCTTTTCTGGGTGAAGCTGGCTGTGACGGGGCTCTCCATTAAGGCAAAACGTCAGGCAACATCCCCCCCACCCTCCTCCCTTCTGAATTTGATAACAGTTTCTTTTTTTCCTCTTTTGTTTGTCTGTTTAGGTGATAATCATAGGAAACCATGTGATAGCCTATGACACCACAGCTGTTTGCAGTTCCACTTTTTGTATTTATGCAAGTCCCCTGAGACTCTGGTGAGGGAGTATTTTGCAGCCAAAAGGAATTTCCCCAGGTGCATTTGGTTTGCAAACCATTTTTTTTTTATATCGTTTCATGAGCTCTTTATTCTTGGAGTGGTGGGGAGAAGAGTGGGAAAATTACCTATTTTTTGGATAATTTATAGGGTTTTTTTGACTTATATTCCCTGAAAAACACCAAAGTCTTCAGATGCTTGGAGCAAAGCCAAAAGTCTCCATTTCTGTTTGAACGTAAGTGACATGCTCTTTCATTATCACCTATGGTGTCTAAGGCACTGGTCTTCAGCTGCTTTACTTCACTGTTAGAAGACATTTACATATGACAAACGAATCAAATATAATTTCTCAGATTGGTTTCTTTAGGAAAAAAGTAGTTGAAGAGAAGAAAAACAACTGACGGGAGGGAGAAAGTGCTGCAAGAAGTGAAATGCAAATTTCAGGTAATTTTGGAAGAGAAACGCTGACCCAGTCCATGTCCTGCTTACAAGCTGCTGGTTTGGTTTGGTTTGGTTTGGTCTGGTTTTTTTGTTTTGTTTTGTTTTGTTTCATTTCAATTCATTTCATTTCGTTGGGTTTTTTAAAGGATGAGCTGTGATGGAAATATGTGCCCTTCCCTCTGCCCTCACTTGAATCTTTCCTGTCTATGTTAAAAGATAATTCCTAGATCTTAGAATGACAAAATGCCTTTTCCTCTCAAATCCCTCAGAAGTGCAATAAGCACAGCCCTTCAATTCAGAGCAGCTATTTTCTGGGCCTAATGATTTTTGTAGCACAGGTACAGAGATGTAGCTGAGCCTATAAAATGACTCTAGCTGGCTGAAAACAAAATAGTAGTCTATATTCTTCATGATTGTTTTTTATAAATGGTAATATTTCTAATGTAATCTACTATGACCCATACATGTATTTTGACTGAGGAATGGAGGTATGCAACCATTTTTATTATTCTGTAGGAAATAAAGGCCTTGGCCAGTTACCATGCATGAAAGCATCAGCTAAGTACCTGCAATAGGTCCATAGTTCTCTGGCACTGTGGACTCTACTGCTGAAAAGCAGAAACAAAAAACATTAGGAATTCTCTACCCTTGGATGAAGAAAATAACTCAATTTACTTGTTAGGAATGAAATTAAGATGACAGTTCAAGAGCTGATGTAGTTGCCAAGCCACTCTCCATGATATTTGAAGTAGTCACGGCAGTCAGGTGAAGTCCCTGGTGACTGGAAACAGGGAAATATTGCACCCATTTTTAAAAAGGGTTGAAAGGAGGACCCTGGGAGCTACCGACCTGTCAGCCTCACTTCTGTGCCTGGGAAAATAATGGAGCACGTCCTCCTAGAAGCTATGCTAAGGCACATGGAGGACAGGAAGGTGATTCGAGACAGCCAGCATGGCTTCACCAAGGGCAAGTCCTGCCTGACCAACCTGGTGGCCTTCCACAACAGGGTGACGGCATCAGTGGACAAGGGAAGAGCAACAGGTGTCATCTATCTGGACTTCTATAAGGCCTTTACACGGTCGCCTTTGACACAGTCTGCCACAACATCCTTTTCTCTAAATTAGAGACTTATGGATTTGATGGGTGGACTGTTCGGTGGATGAGGAATTGGTTGGATGGTTGCACCCAGAGAGTAGTGATCAACGGCTTGATGTCCGGATGGAGATCAGTGATGAGTGGTGTCCCTCAGGGGTCCATACTGGGAGCATATCTGTTTAATATCTTCATCAGTCACATAGACAGTGGGATCGAGTGCACCCTCAGCAAGTTTGCAGATGACACCAAGCTGAGTGGTGTGGTTCACATGCCTGAGGGACAGGATGCCATCCAGACAGGCCTGGACCAGCTCAAGAAGTGGGTCCATGTGAACCTCATAAGGTTCAACAAGGCCAAGTGCAAGATCTTGCACCTGGGTTGGGGAAAACCCTGTGTCAGTACAGTCTGGGGGATGAAGGGATTGAGAGCAGCCCTGTGGAGGACTTTGGGGTACTGGTGAGTAAAAAGCTTGACATGAGAGGGCAATTTGTGCTAGCAGACCAGAAAACCAACCGTACCCTGGTCTGCATCAAAAGCAGCGTGGCCAGCAGGTCGAGGGAGGTGATTCTGCCTTTCTACTCTGCTCTGGTGAGACCCCACCTGGAGCACTGTGTCCAGCTCTGGGGTCCTTGGCACAGGAAACACATGGACCTGTTGGAGCAGGTCCAGAGGAGGGCCACAAAAATGATCCAAGTGCTGGAGCACCTCTGCTATGAGGACAGGCTGAGAGAGTTGGGGTTTTTCAGCCTGGAGAAGAGAAGGCTCCAGGGAGACCTCACTGCAGCCTTTCAGTAGTTAAAGGGGGCCTATAGGAAAGATAGGGGCAAACATTTTAGCCAGGCCTGCTGTGTCAGGACAAGGGGCAATGGTTTTAAATTAAAAGAGGGTAGATTTACACTGTATATAAGGAAGAAATTTTTTTACAACAAGGGTGGTGAAACACTGGAACAGGTTGCCCAGAGAGGTGATAGATGCCCCATCCTTGGAAACATTCAAGGTCAGGTTGGACAGGACTCTAAGAAACCTGATCCAGTTGAAGATGTCCCTTCTCATTGCAGGGGGGTTAGATTAGATGACCTTTAAAGGTCACTTCCAACCCAAACCATTCTATGATTCTGTGAGCTGAAAGCTGTCTTCCATGAGGAAGGTGAATAAATATCTTGTAGTATTTTTGTAGGAGGAAAATCAGTTAATCTAATGAGACAAAATATCTGATAACTAAACTGGGAAGGCAGTACTTGATAGAGTTTTCTGTCCATCTTCTAACACCTTATGCTTCCTAACCCACTGATTTTTTTCCATTTAATTTTAAAAAACGGTGCAAGAATTCAAGCTTAAAAATAGAATAGCTTTTTTTTAGACATGTGGGTAGTAAAATTAATTTTCTGACTGGACCTCTGCTCTGACCTGGGTGAGAGTTTGTATTTATTTTTTGCTCTGGGAAGGAAATGGGTTTGAATAGACAACCATATGTCAATTGTTCTCATATACAGTAATAAATGCAAGGCAAGATTTGTGGGAGAAAAGCTTTTATTTTATTAGAGCAAGTCATATAGCCGGAAAAAACAGAGAAGCTTTCAGGCCCATAAGCCCTTTTTCAGGTCTGAAGTAAAAGTGGTTATCTTCAAAGACAAATACAGGTGAAGAACGTTTATTCTGAATTTAATTAGATTGTTAATCAGTTGGACCATCTTACAAAGAATGAGTAGCTAGAACTGCAGTTCTTCATTTGAAATTTCTGATCATTACTTCTCATTAAATTACCAAATCTCAAATAAGAAATATGTAAAGTGTGATGAATTTCTATATCATTGTGAGGAAAGATATGCCTGTCTCATTTCACCTGTTTGTTTCTCTACTTAAATCAAGATTAGGCGATGTTGGTCATCTAATCTTAGTTCCTTCTGGAGACCAGGCAAACATGGCACAAATATTGAACACAAAAGTGTATGTTAGTGTAAAGGAACTATTGAGCTATCAATGTATGAATAGAATTACACCAGTGACACCAAGAAAAGCAGAGGCTGGGCATTACCTTCCAACAGCGAAGAGGCAGAAGAAGTGAAAATAGTGCTGAAGGCTCTTAGGCTGTCAGAAATTTGGGATTGTCCCGAGTAGAAAGTGAAAATCTTGAGGCTTGCATGGTTTGTGAAAGACCGAAGAGAGGCTGCAGACAAGGATGACCTGAAGACTTGTGACACAACAGAAATACCTGCTGGTCTCTACTAACTGATTGCTTTATAAATTAAATCTAATGTGTGTCTTCTCATAGCACTTGCATGAGGTCAGTATTGTCCGCATTTTATGGACAAAGAAATAAGGACCAAGATGATTCCACTTTGTGATGGCTGAAAATGTAAAAATAACAAAACATCTGTCCTTATCTTTTTGTGTTTAAATATACAACTTCCTACACATGTGTTGTGAATATACACTGTGCTTCTCTGTCTGTCATTGCTGCTCCTGGGAGACTTACTGCAGTCCCGACGAGGCAATAGCTTTGCTGTGCCATCTGAAATCCGTGCTGGATTTTGCTTGGATGTTAGAGCATGTTCCTGCCCCTGCTCTTTTTTGCCCGAGGCCTCTGGGCTCTCAGCAACGCTTAGGAAAGGGAACATGTCTGCCTTCTCCTTCTGCTACCTCAGCATGTGTGATCTGTACCAAAGAAATTATGCTGGTATTCCAATGGCTTATTTTTAATGTTGCTAACATAGCAAGTCATTATTATGGTTATCAAATAGCCAAAATCTTGTAAATTCAAAATTTACAGAGTTCTTAAAAAAGGTAAGTGACTTCTGAGTTAAAGGAAATACACTGCTGGTTTAGCAGCATTGTTCAGGTATTCTGTACTTGAAAATCTCTTTTCCTTCTTTTAAGACAGACAATTCAACACTTCTACAGCACGGAGATATAATTTTAGGAGGCAACAAACAGGTAATTTATTTTGTGGCTTGTTATTATCAAAGGTTTATAAATAACTGGAACTATCTAAAATGCTGTATCCTTATGTTTCAGAAAAGAAACAACAAAAACCCCCAACAAAACCAAACTCCATCATGTTTTCCATCTAGATCTGTGACCTCGATAGCCTGCATGGGTAGCTGTCCCTTAAATCTGAGGAAGGGAAATGGGCATATCTTATAAACAGCAATTTTGCATTAGACATTTTGTTATCATTTGGTGAGTATTCTTGTCTCTAGTATGTCTGCCCTTTGTTTTACGATCATGTATCCTCACAATCCACAAAGCAAATAGACATCTGAAGGTGTCTTTAGAACAACTTCACTTATCTGAATAGGGCAATCGACAAGAAATATGTTTGTTTATGGGGCAGCAAGCAGACTTACTCTTACCTCTCTCTGGCAACATAACCTAAATTCAGTTAACTGGAGACAACCATAAAGCACTAATAAACCATTACACTAACTGAGTTGGTTATTGTGTATATAAATTTAAGAGGAGAAAAGAGAACCACTCTTAGACTCAGATCTTATTGGCCAAATTTCTGATCAGATCAATACCTATTGTAATTCTGCAAAGCACATCACTATAATTAGTAAAAATAAAATGTAAACAATGAGCTAAATAGTGGACAAGCATCTGTAAATATTATTTTAAAGATGGAAAAATAAGACCAATATTGTAATTGGGATTAGCACTTTGAACAATGGAGTCACAGACGAAAATTGGTAGCCTGTGATAAAATCAGGGTGGTTATTGTAATTTCTGTAGACCAATGATTTTACAAGAAGACTCTGTGCATCACGGCAAGAAAAAATACTCTGTAAGGAACTTGTTTTGATTTGAGACATTTTCAGAGGGCTATTTTAATTTAATTAATGAAAAATCATAGGTTAATTGCCTTTGCGTTAATGTGAGAGTATTATGCATGCAGGCATATTTTATTTATATCTTGACTGTTTGATGTACACAATCAATTCAAAAAGGGATAATGAAGAAGTGTTCCGCCCTGTGTAGAATAGTAATTAGGGACTCTAGTGCAGGGTTTTTTTATTAATTGTGCAGTTCTGTAAACATGTTTGACATAATGCTGAGAAAAGCATTTGTCAGATTTTGCTATTCTCCTCTTCTTACTTCTTCCCATCCCTTTCTCAAAATACATGGTATGGCATTAACCCTCACTGCCTCAGCAGCAGTCTGACTTCACATGACAGATGTATAATGGACATTGAGGAAAAGCTGCCCCCTGAAGAGCCTATGTTATGAGAAGTACATATGTCGATAACAGAAATGTTAAGATCTGTAGGCTTTGGAAGAGTCTATGAAAGATGCTGAGCTATAAGAAGATGGTGTATCTTACAACAGCAGCTGCTATGTATTGGGCAGAGTGGTCACTGTGGCAACAGGAGTACCAGGTCTTCTGAGCTGAGTCTGTGCTGAGTGTAAGCTGCAAGGGTGAGAGAGATAGTGCAAATGAAAACTCTTTGTTTCTGTTTTATCAGTTTCCAGTGAAGTTGGCAATAGCAAAGGATGATACCACATTGTAGGCAGGAGCATCTTCTGATGTACGACTTTTCCTTGTTCCAGTTACTGGCTTTTTGTTTTAGAAATACAAGAAGATACCTACATTTCATTCGGGCAGATGTGCCATTATGTTTCCTTTTCTGTTCTTTCTTTCTCCTTCTCTTCCCATCTTGACTGTAAGTCATTTTGAATGCTCAGCAATACCTCATTTTCTAGGTAAATCAAAATTAGCAGGTCGTAGAAAAACTTTTCTGAGTGTACAGGGTACTTCTTACAACAGATCAGCACCTCACAGAGAGGATAATAGTCTTCAAGAACCTCCTTTTGAAGTACATCCTTAATTATTTTATCCTGGGTCATTTCAGGGCATAGGTAGATGGTTTTGTTGTCTTCAGCTGATATGTCAGTTGTAATCATACACACTAACAACCTCCCATGTTCCGCAGGAGTCAAAGATGATCTTTTTTTGAGGTTACTTGTCTCAGAATTAGTTTGGAAGGGGTATTTGGGGGCTAAACCTATTTTATCTGTTCCCCAAACTACTCCTAGAGTAATTTTTCACTATAAAAGGGTTGAAGATAAATCTATTAATTTGATTTCTTCAGTGAAATTCCACAGTTCCTGCTGTGAAACTCACACTAACAGTCGTCATTTGTGCAGTCTGCACAGACTACCCAGTGCTGCCTGTGCACTTGGTGGCAATGACTCCACGTGGCAGAAATGACTCCTTAGGACAACACTGGCAGCAGACATGATGATGCAAGGACATCTGACTGAGCACATGCAGCCAAATAGAAATCATCTACATGTAGAGTATTACGAGCCTGAGACTGTTTTCAAGTTAAATAACAGCCAATATTTGGTCCACAGGAAAGTACACAATTTGCTCACAGCAAACCATCTGTAGGGTGCTATTATAGGTGTGTTTTCTTGCTGAAGGTAAAATTAGTGTTGGCATGATGAAACTAGTCGCCTAATCTTGAAAGGTATGAGCCCTCACTAAAAGTGTTTATTCTGGCACACTTTTAAAGGGCAAAATGTAGAGACAAATCAATTAAATAAGGACAAACCCCCTACCCTCTGAGTCTCTAATTCTCTTGAATCATGTGGGAAAGAGGGGAGATGCTGAATTAATTGCTCCCAGTGCATGCTGGAGAGTGGGTGGTAGCAGGGCAAAAGGGTACCTGAGCTCACATGCACACATGCATGTGTATACTCTCCCTTGTCTTGGTAGTTGGGAATTGAGAGACCAGGAAATAGTGCCTGGTCTCAGCAGCTCTTCCGTGGCCATGTTCTTCTGCAAGCGTGCAGTGGAAATATTACTTCAAACATCAGAACTGTACTGTAAATGGATACATGGAGAACTGAGGAATCCTAGCAAAAGCAGTCTTCACTTGAAGCCTTCTCTGCCTCCCTCATGTCCTCACCATTTGAAGACTGAATTAATTGATATTGCCTTTGGGAAAAGTTACCATGAAACAGAGGTCTTCCGTGGCTTTGTGGTAACTGTGTTGTGTAATAACATGATGGCAAAGAGATGCCCATGATTCTGATTCTATAGCTGTATTTATACATATTCATGTAGACATGGTCTCTCTTCTCTTATCTGGTAGGAGAGGGGAACATAAATAATCTTAGGTTGTATCAGTTCCACTGCTCAATAGACCCTCTCCAGTGGGACCAGGCAGTCAAAGTATCGTATATATAGAGAACATGGATGCTGAGATCACAGGCAACTTACAAACTGCTGTTCTTTTTCCCAAAAGAAAAAATATGCATTGTTTGATTCTTTCATTTTGTTTCAACACAGTATAATCAGTTCCACATACATGATGAACTTCTTTTAAATACTCAGATCCCAGAGGAAGATCCTCTAGTTTCATTTGGCTTTTCTTGGAATAATCTTAGTCCTCACAATAAGATAATAAAGTCTTGTTAATTCATACTTACTAGGCTATTGTATTTGAAAGATTTCAGATGTCATAAATAAAGGCTTATCTTGGATTTCTAGCTTACCTTTATAAGGAAATATCTAAAGCTTTTTACAAACAGAGCTGAAGCTTGAAAATCACTTGCAATAGTGTCATTCAAGGGCAAGACCACTCTTTTGTTCCATGGATAAACAAAATAAGACCTCTTAAATAAATGTTAATGATGAAAAAACCTTATAATCTATCAATGTTAAATTAGCAGCAATGATTATTTGGTAGGGAGATTTAGATGGAACGTGGTCATGTGCTATTTTCCAACTATAGTTCACCGCGAAGGAGGCACCTTGGACCCTGGTGACTCACAAAAGCAGGACTCCACATCAGCCTGCACCCTCCACCATCTCAGCCAGAAACAGATATGAAGCCTTAACAGCTGAGGACACCCATGAGCAAGGTCCGCAAAGTCCCCTGCAGGGGGAAACTGTACCAGCAACACACAGCAGACACCGTAAAAAGAAGAGATGAGTGCTCGTAGTGGGTGACTCTCTGTTGAAGGGTACTGAGGCACCCATCTGCCTACCTGATAGGGAGCCACGAGAGGTATGCTGCCTTCCAGGAGCTAAGGTTCAAGACGTGGCTGAGAGGATGCCACAACTCATCAAGAGAACGGACTACTATCCATTACTACTATTTCATGTAGGCACAAATGACACAGAAAGCAGAAACCTGGGTAAAATCAAGGAAGACTTGTGAGCCCTGGGGGAGAAAATGAAAAACATTGGGGCCCAAGTTATCTTTTCCTCCATTTTACCAGTTCAAGGGAAGGGGGCGGCCAGAAATAGGCGCATAATGTATACCAACTCATGGCTACATGGCTGGTGCTGTCGTGAGGGTTTTGGCTTCCATGACAATGGGGTGTTCTTCGATGACTATAACCTGTTAGGGAGGGATGGGATCCACCTCTCTAGATGAGGCAAGGGAATCCTAGGCAGTAGGCTGGCGAACTTGGTATGGCATGCTTTAAACTAAAGGACTTGGGGGGTGGGGTACACAGTTAGAACACTCAGGCAACCTCATCCAATGAGGGAACAAGTGTGACCATTCAGAGCAGCAATAAATGTGCTGTAGCTACCTCCTAATTTAAGAACCAGAAGACCAACTGCCTTAAAGGTGGGTTTGGCTGTGGCAGATCCTCTTTCATCCCTCCAGGGAAAACGTGTGCTCAGTTGCCTTGCTGAAATGCCTCTACACCAATGCACGCAGCATGGGGAATAAGCAGGAAGAGCTAGAGTTCTGTATGTGGTCACGGGGCCATGATCTCATCACAATTACAGAGACATGGTGGGATAACACACATGACTGGAATGCTGCATTGGTGGCTATGTACTTTTCAGGAAAGACAGGCCTACAAGGTGAGGTGGTGGAGTTGCTCTTTATGTGAAGAAGCAACTGGAATGTATAGACGTCTACCTGGGAGTGGATGAAGAACAAGTTGAAAGCTTATTGGTAAAAGCCAGCATGGGTGACACTGTGGTGGGTGTTTACTACAGACCACCCAACCAAGATGAGGAGGAGTGGCTGCTACACCAGAAGGCTGTGCTGCCATTCAGCAGGACCTGGACAGGCTGGAGAGTTGGGCAGAGAGGAACCTGATGAAGTTCAACAAGGGCAAGTGTCGAGTACTGCACCTGGGGAGGTCGAACCCCATGCACCAGTACAGGCTGGGGGCTGACCTGCTGAAAAGCAGCTCTGCCGAGAGGGACCTGGGAGTCCTGGTGGACAACAAGCTGACCATGAGCCAGCAGTGTGCCCTTTTTGCCAAGAAGGCAAATGGTATCCTGGGGTGCATTAAGAGGTGTGTGGCCAGCAGGTTGAGGGAGGTTATCCTCCCCCTCTACTCTGCCCTGGTGAGACCGCACCTGGAGTACTGTGTCCAGTTCTGGGCTCCCCTGTTCAAGAAAGCTGAGGAACTCCTAGGGAGAGTCCAGAGGAGGGCTACAAAGATGATGAGGGGACTGGAGCATCTCTCCTATGAAGAAAGGCTGAGGGAGTTGGGCTTGTTTAGCCTGAAGAAGAGAAGACTGAGAGGGGATCTAGTCAACACGTACAAATATCTTAAGGGTGGATGTCATGAGGACGGAGCCAGACTCTTTGCAGTGGTGCCTAGCGACAGGACAAGGGGCAATGAGCACAAACTGAAGCATAAGAGGTTTCAGTTGAATATGAGGAAGAACTTCTTTACTTTGAGGGTGACAGAGTACTGGAACAGGCTGCCCAGGGGGCTTGTGGAGTCTCTTTCTTTGGAGATATTCAAAACCTACCTGGACGAAGTCCTGTGCAACCTGCTCTAGGTGATCCTGCTTGAGCAGGAGGGTTGGACTAGATGATCTCCCATGGTCCCTTCCAACCCTTGCCATTCTGTGATTCTGTGATATCTCCTAAGGAAGACAACAAACCATGACTATTCGACTGAATCAACACATTAATCAGAAACAGTTCATGAGGACTAGAGCTCATACCTTCCTTCAGATGAAAAGAGCCAAAAATTCATCTCAACACATAGATAATAATGTCACTGAACAGAATTTGCCTGTATTTATAGCTTTTTAATTAAAACCATGGGTTTCCTTAAAACTGCTATCAGGTAAATTAAAGGAGGCTGCATATCCAATGAACAATTATTTCAATAATCTACATTTGAGTTTCTGGGATTTCTGACCGTGTACGGTTTACATAGTCCTTGCAGCTGACACCTATTGACCTGTATTCTAGTGATGGGAATATGAATTTCTAAGCCATCTCCTCCCGGGTCTAATAATTTCCTTTAATAGCTTAGGCAAGCCCCTAAAATTTTAATTATCCATTTTGCCATCAGTAAAATTTTCAGAGTTCAAGTGAGGCCCATTAGTGGACATGAAGATAGATCACTGTTCAGTATGAAAAGGCTGCCCCCAAAGGACCTGAGTTATTACCTACTTGGATATAAAATCATCTAATCTAAAATTGTACCAAATGATTTCTCTATCAAATACAATAACTTTTGGCTGAAATATGGCATCTATTTTTGGAGAATTTGCTATCGTGGTTTAAATAAGAGAAACCAGTATGAACCTAGGTAACATTTCTCAACAGTTGTCTTCCTTTACTTTTAAAATCATCTTAGATCTTATTCCAACACCACATTTATTCAGCATAAGTGACCAAGTTCAGGCTCTTGCTATATTTTCATCTCCTTAGCTAAATAAGTTTACAAACATCTGAATTTTACATCCCCTTTGAGTAATTACTTGATCGTATTTCCTCCTGAATAGTATACACTAAACTGAGTAGCTTTAGCTTCTCACAGTAATCAGGTCTTATAGTTACTGAAATAATTCTTGGAGCTCTCTCTTTTGATTTTCTCACATAAGATAAACTTAGAGACCATTACCAGTTAGAGGATTTTGCTAATTATCTCACTGTGGTGTAAACAGCTTCCACTTTCCATCTGATGTTCCCTTGATCACTCAGTCAAGGGCCATATTTACTTGCTTTCCTGCTACAAGGCGCCATGTTGACTGTCCTGACCCCAAAGTCCTTTTCTTTGCTGCTTTTCTCTCTCATAAATACTGTCTAAAATCCTGATTCTTAGATTCAGTTTTATTAAAATGCATATGCTAGAATAAGCCAGTTTTCTCTTTGGAACTGATCTGTCCCTTTTAGCAACTCTGTACTATTCTTATGTCATTAGCAAAATCTACCTGCAGGATTTTCCTTTTGACTGTTGAAAATAGCACTGGACTAAGAAAAGGTTACTGTCTGGAAATATCTCCAGAAGAGGATGATTCCCTATTTTAAGATTTATAGATTTACCACTTTTTAATCCATTTAATGTGTTCTAGATGGAGCTGATGAGAATTTCAGAAAATAAACTATTTAACTGAGACTCAGAAGGAGAGCTACTAATTTAATCAGAATGAAGCAAGACTAAGTCGGGAGCTTTTCAGAAACTAAAGTATATCTATCCATAGAGTTATCTTGGGCAGCCAAACCTGTAATCTCATCAAGAAATTATACAAACTTTGTCTGACAGCACCTTTTTTCCATCATAGATATGTGTACATCAAATAACTACTTTTCACACGGTTTATCAAATGCTTTTGCTGTTTCTGCATCATTATTGAAAATATTACCATACTGATGTAGTATTATGCTTTATCTAGTATTATAATACAAATTTACACAATTGCAAGTGTGATAGTCTCCAACCCCAATAACATGAAGGGTGATTGATTTTGGTAACTAGTGGAAAACAGGGGGAAAATTTGTTAAGGATGGCAGGCAGACACCGATATGCATGGGAACAGATTATATTGGAAGTAATTCTGTCTGATAAATAGAATACGAAAGGGGAGAACAGAGATAGAGTTGAAAAAAAGAAAAAAGAAAAAAAAATTGCTCCCAAGTGGGTTTGTTGTTGTTGCTGTAGAGGAAAATTAGGTGCCAGGAACAAGTCCAGGAAAACTTTAAAATGCGGCTTTCTGGGGACAGTCTAGCAAGAGGAGGGTTGAAAAAGTCTCTGAGCTTTCTGGGCTCAGTTTAGAGGGCTGTGGATTGATGGGGTTGTGAACCCCTCTGAGGGGTAGGTGTTGTGAGCTGTCCCAGCTCTGGTAATTAGATAGGTTCAGCAGTCTTTATGAGTGGCTTACGTTTACTGATTAATGTTCCACTTGTGCACAGATGTGATTTAGCTTTCTGCTGAATAAACACAACATGGGGATGGAAAGGTGATAACTGCCATACTCAGCAAAAAAGAAGGAGCCTATAAATATGCCAGTGGGTCAATAGAAGTGATTTCATTCTGCCTTCACAAGACTGCTGATGAAGTCTGACAGGGAGCTCTACTTCATTAATGCATCACAATGGTGAAGAAAGCCTGAAGGGCAGAAAGAGCCACCTGCAGCAGATTGGAGCCTGGGCTGCAGCTGTCAGAGAACAGCCAGGGAGAAATGAAAAGGGCTGCAACAAGGAAATAAAGAGGATATCATAGGCGGATAGGGTGTGTTTTCGCTCCTGCCTGAAATGGCTGATAGGGGAGGCACAGTGCTCAGGGCACCGGCTGCAGATGAAGCTGTACTGCCGATCAGAAACAATTCGGGAAGGAAGGCCCGGCAGTGTGAAAGATGCTTTGGTTAAGGCACTGAACAGAAAGCGCTAAGTCTAAGGATGAGTAAATGCAGATGAGTTTAATGATTCATTAAAAAGTAGGAGTGTGTACCAAAGAAAAATTGCTCACAGCACAATAAGGAAAAAAAAACTACTTGGGGGAAGCACTGGGAGAAGTATCAGATAGTCAGCATATAGTTGAGAAGTGCTATTGCCCTTGCTCTGTTTCTAAAGGTCTTTCCACAAGTACCTGCCAATGGCTGCTGTCTCTACCAGCCTCCTGCAATTAAAGTCCCTGCCCGGTTTGAGAGGGACACGTTGCTGAATAACCAAACTAGTACAGAGGATGAATAAAGGAAAAAAAAGAGAAGGATGTGATGGTCATATACTAAAAATAAGCTCCCTGAAAGCCAGCCACGGAGCTGGTTGCAATTGCGCAGCGGTGATCTGTCCTAGTGTATAACAAAGCAGGGAACAGAAAATAGCCCCCGCGGTCACCAGGAGCCATCGGGCTTCCTCAGCCAAGAGCTGTAGGTCAGCAACCACAGGGAAGCCGATGAAAAGACTCCCATCCCAGTGTGGTGCCCTGGGTGGGAAGCACATAAATGAGCAAATAAGAACAGAAGTTCAGTCAGGACCTGGGCAGAAGCACCTGATCCGTATCGCTAAACCTTTGGTCTGACTCATGCCCATCCACTCTTATGTTTTCACGTGGGCACAAAGTCTCATCCCTGCATAACCCCAGAGAAGCCCTGAAACAGTCTGGCTCTTCTGAGATCAGGATTAAACCCACATTGGGTCTGTCTCCTTACCCATCTCCCGTTCCTTGCAGCTGGATCCTGCCTCTAACCACTGGCCTTATCTGGATCACAAGAGACTCATCAGTGTGCTGCTTGTTAGGTGCCTGCTTTATTTTATTGGATTTTTTATTTATTTCCCTATTGTGTTCCCATCCTGCATGCACAGTGGCAGGAAGGAGATACAGGCAGATTGCTTACTGATCCTTTCAAATGCTTTCAGAAAATCCCAGGATTTCTCATTCTCCTTTTACCCTGCTGGGCTGCCTTTCTCCATCGCTATGGTTTCTATACAGATAATTATTACTTACAGGCAGAAGTAAATTACTTACTTTCACTAACTGAAAAGATCTGAACTTTCAGCAATGTGTTTCAAAATGATTTTTTTTTCTGTCTCCAACACTTGTAACCAGACAGAGGCAAAAGCTGAATCCATCACCTGTGGTACTTCCAATTTTCCACAGAAAAATGCCACTGTTGTTATACTAGATTTTAAATGAGATGGTCTGCCACAAAGCTGACTTCCTGAGGTGAAAGAGAAAATCCTTAATATAAAGATATTACACTAGAGAGGAGGCCATTGAATATATTTTTGTACAAGCCACAGCTTGGGAGATTAAAATTAGAGGCACTTAGAAAAATGCTCATAATCTACAGAGGGCAGAGATCAGTATTATATAGTCCTGAATCCTCCCCAGCTGACTGTTCCTCTCTCAGCTATTCAGTGACTAATGACATATTCAGATGACACAGCTTGAGCTGCAAACACTTATGAGGATGGTGAAGTCAAGAAAAGGAACTTAGAAAAGCTAAAAACAGACCGAGAGCAGTCACCAGGCATGAGGATCTGCCATTTCCTTTGTGGGAGGGAGGAATTAACTCTCTTTGCAGGAGCATCACTCCCTGCCGCACTGTTGGGTTGGGTCTTGATAAGGGAGATTGCTGAAATATCCACCCGAGCATGGACTGTTAGGCATGAGGCTAACTGGCCACCCCAGGTCACTGTGGGAGGAAGTTTCCGATGGCCTTGTGCCCACCAGAGCAATTCACAATGACTCCAGCATTGCCACTGCCTTTCTATAAGGCCCATGGGTTCAGGAGAGGGACTGGGTCCATCCTTTCAATGGTTCTCATAGAATCATAGAATGCTTTGGGTTGGAAGGAACCTTTAGAGGTCATCTAGCCCAACTCCCCTGCAGTGAGCAGGGACATCTTTAACTAGATCAGGTTGCTCAGAGCCCCATCCATCCCTGACCTCTCTTTCCTTTGGGATCTCACAAGGGCACAGTGACCCAGGCATGTGACAGCGCCTGCAGATGTGGAAAGCATATGACAGAAAGAACCAGTGATACAGTAGGTGCCCATCCCCTTGTATGGTAGGGTAGTGATGTGGCAAACCACATGTGAATGGTGCTATTGTGGGCTCTCTAGGTCCCTCCAGATCACTCAGCAAATGAGTGCTCATGGGAAAGTGTCTTCCCTTAAAGGCCCTTTTGAGGAACGTTTCTCTCGAAGGAGCATCCTGGTGCTGGGGTGAGCATAGCAGTCCTTGGCAGGGGAGATCAGTGTAGTTAAGATTCATATTGACATTAATGGACTTCAACATCTGGCTGGCAGCTTCAGTCATCTTTAGCAGCCTTCAAAAGAAATAATCTGCACTGCACAAGAATGAGATCAAAAAGTAGTAAACTCAGTTAGGTTAAAGAAGCCATCAATGGTCAAGTAAGGTCAGAAGTCTGATGTCTGACCCAAGAACATGCTCCACAAGAGCCACTGCAATGGAGCTGCAATCAATCAGTCATTCTGCTCTCATCTTATACCCTGAAACAATAACCCAAACCCTGGATCCCACCAGCTGCCAAACCGAACAGGCTTTACAGCCAGGCAAATACATTGTGTGTAAGACACGTGTTGCATCTGGAAACTGATGCCTCAAAACACAAATTGCACCCACTGACAAAAATTGGCCCCTTATGAGAAGAGAAAAGCCCCAAGACACTGTTCTGGAGACTCAGTGCAGTGTATCTGCATTCCCAGCTGGGATTTGAGCTCATGGGTGCCAGGAGCACCAAGTCAATACTCCAAAGTAGGTGCATTAGAGCTAAGTGCCACAGTGGCTGCTGCTGCAAAGCCTCATATAAATATTACACCTCACTCTGCAAGGCACAAAATGTTTGGTTTCTGAGTCTATTAATATATAATGAGGATATGGTATAATTAATATAGTTTTGATTTTCCTATAAATCCACATTACTAATAAGAATGCAAAGTAATTACTCAAAAAACCTTTTCAACAACTGGCAGTTTTCACTAATTAAAAATGGAGTTTGTGTTTTAAGTGTTATTTACGGGTTTGCCGAAATGAATAATTATTAGGTTACTGAGCTACAAGATAATTAAGAAAAGTGTTTTTACTTAAACACACACATCAGAAGCTACATCAGGGAATTTAGATGCCTGCAATGCCCTTTGATTTTTTTTTAATATCTTCTAGAAATCCTGTATCCACTTGCAGACTGGAAAATGAAAGATTTTTTGTTTCAATTAAAAAAATGTGAATGTTCCAGATGATTATTCTGTGCATTCAGGTCATGAAGTGGAAATTGTTTTGCAATCTGGAACACCATTGCAAAAGTATTTTCATTCACTCACTAAAGAATTAAAAGTTGATGTATCCATAGAAAATGAAGCTAAATGCCTTGGCCAAATTTTGCATCTGAATATTGATGCTAACCCACTCTGTGTTGATTTAGAACTGTCTTAAAATTTTTAATTTTAGCCTTCACAAATGTATGTGTAAATTGGTACATGACAAAGCTGCATGCAATTTGGATGCGTTCTTCATATTGCTATAATTGTAGAGAACTCCATTCAGTTGCTCATACCTGATTTTTTTTTTTTTGAAATTGCTTAATTATGGCTATTTTTGTCCTAAATCTGAAGGGGAAATTCTTCTTTAAGACTCTATCTTACAGAAGCTTTTTTTCAAACTTCAGAGCAGCATGAGAAGCTGTGCCAGAGTGAGCAAGCACCTTTTTGACCGTTAGGGCCTTGAAGTGCATTTTGTGATTGTGTGGGAAACAAGAGGAACATTGGGGTATTATTCATTTAGGGTAGGTTTCCCTTATTATTCTACATGAGTTTGCAATAGCTTTTTGTCCAGAGCTATGTGCTTTATGAGGTGTTTTGGTTTTGTGTCCCACATGTAACAGCTATGCAGTATCCAAAAATTACAGAACCTTCTCTGTAGGGCAATGTCATCACATTGTTCAGATGAGATTTTCTGCTGTAAAAATCTGTTAGGTTATAAAACTTTGGTCATGCGTTCCTGGAAAATTTGGAGTCTTTCAATGGCATTCCTCAGCTGGACAGGATTAATAGAGTGCCATGAAATTATTTGGTTTTCCAGTATATTTCAATGGGATGGAAAAGTGTCCCAGTGAAGAACACTGGAAGTGCATGAAGTCTTGTGGGAGCATATCTTAAAAGGATTGTTTGTCTCTCTTATTTTGGCCCTGTGACATTTAAAGTCCAGCTATCAAGCTTACAGGTAAGGTGCTTTCTTTCCCATAACCCTGGTCTCAGTGACTGCTCAGTGGTGGTGCCACTAGGCTCGTGGCCATGATTAGTCTCTTGAATCTCCCTCTTTACTTGATATTGAGGCAATGAAGCATCTTGCTCTGAACAGAATTAATAAATGTGTCAGTAAGAAGTTGAGGACATCTAAAGTGAAGCTGTTATTTATTTATCTCTTATCTCAGAATGTAGTCAATATGACATGATCACGTTTTCCTCATTAAGTGCTTCCTCATTTACAGTGTATCGGTTTCCTATCCAATCTTGGAGCCAACCAGTATCAAATACCAAATGATCTTGAAGTTTACAATTAGGTAGAGTGAAAATGCTGGAAATGGGAAGACCCTCAATAATTCCGTGGCATCAGAAAATTAAATTTCTGCAATAACAAATTACGATATAATGAGGTCACATTAGAGGAATAAGAGGCCCAGATGCCTCAATGATTTAATCTGTCTCTTCCTGTAGGCCTGCACCTAATTTTAATGAATATTTTGATAGATAACATATTTGGTTCAAAATAGGTCTTTAAAGACAGTTGTGAGAGTATTATATTTTAGAGATGCTGTGATAGAAATTCATTTCATTAACTGCCTGATAAGAAAAAATTACTCTACAAACGTACTGGTATCAGCCATACTATTATGACCCATCTGCTCTTATTGAGTAAAGTGACAGTAATATATCTTTATTGGTCTGTTCCTTGAATGCTGTAGAGGCTCATTTTCCTTGTCTAATGAAAAGCCAAGTGACACTAATGAAACAGGTACTACATGTGCCTCAACTTCAGAAGAGGAAACAGAACATCAAATAAAAACCTCTGTAAAGAGAATAGTCAGGTGTAAATATATACGTGAGTCCACAAAAGAGAAGAATAACCCCCAAACCCAAGAACGTTGTTTTATTTATTTTTTTCCATTAATCAAATATGGAGTTTGGTCTAATGGCAAAGACCATAAGAAACTCTGAAATGGAAATTTGTCACCCTTTTGAGGTGTTACACTTCAGCTGGAGAAAAAATGATCTTGCTCACAGTTTGTTTATTTATATCACAGCTCTGAAACATTTCCCTAGCTACTGTGATGTTACCTGAGGACCAGATATAAGGAGACTGTTCTCAGTGGTCTGAGGTGGGGTGTGGTAGACCCTCTCATTCTTGCCTGATCTCTTTAATCCTGGTGTATTGAGACAGTGCCCATCACTCTGATATTCAGCTTGTTGCTGTGTAATTATCATGCCATTTCCAAAGTCCACAATTTTTCTCATGGTGCAGTTCAGCTACATACTTTCAAATATACTTGCTTTTATCAAAAATGGTAGTGATGCATCAGTTTTGCAGACACACTAAGTCCAGGTAATTGTATAAAACAGGGGAAGTTTGCACTCCTTCTGAAGGCATGCACTTCAGACCTGTGTCTGCTGAGACATCTGCTGAGTCTCTGTTCCTATGCACAAGAACATGTCATTCCCTGCAAGGAAAATCAGAAGTGGCCAAGGGCTCCCAAAAATGAAGACTTCTTTTTAAGAATAAATTTTGGTGCAGTCTATTGAAGGCTTTGAAAATAAGCACTGAGACTCAACCTGACTTGAGGGAGGAGCAAGTAAAGCAGAGCAAATGGATGTCATGTTATCTGGACACCTTGTCTTCTTGGGAACATGTCCTGAACTATACAATGGTTGTGCTTACACCTTCAATCCCTTGTATCATGACTAGTATTAATTCAGCCTATAGGCTATGGAGACGAGATAAGGGTGCCATGAAGAAAGAAGATCATAATCTCCTAGAAAACTATTGGTGCCCAGGTCAGATTTTCTGTAGCTGACATTTGAGAATCTAAAAGAATTTCTCCTCTGAATGTCCCCTTAGCCTGGATAATCTGGGAATTAGATTTACTGCAAAAGAATTTTAGAATTTTCCAAATTCTTTAGAACTTTTTTTCTCTATCTAGTTTCATATGGCTTAGATTCAATTCCTAATCCATGTAATGGGGATTGATATAGCTGGCTCCTAGCTGTCCATGTAGAAATTTCAGATTTTTTCAGGCATATACCTATCTCTAAACAAAACAGAAAAACTTACCTGAAAAGACTGGTGAAGCTCGACAGCCAGGAAGTACCAGGGTTAAAATACTTTACAATCTTGTATCCGCAAACTGTGTACATGCATTAGGATAAAGTCTTTAATCCACAGGATCCACAACATTTCTTCTTCATCCTCTTCTGGTGAGTGCTCCCATATGTCATTTAATTTAACATCCAAAACTGCACTGAGCACAAATGTATTCATTTTTCATGGTCTTTTCTCTCATTCTGAACTCTGTGTCTTCTTTGTAGATATTAATGAATTTATTTATACAACACACCAGCAAGGTAACTGGATGGAGTCTCAGTTTTACAAATTGGGAACAGGGGCACTGAGACTAAAGCCAAAATTGCCCTATATCAACTCATTTTTGGAGGCTAATTTTCAAGACCAGAGCCTATCTTTTCTGGCCATTCTGCTGCCTTTTATGTGTTCAGAGCATAGTTCATATCAAACTTTTGCAATTATGAGAGTTCAGTACTCCAGCTCTTTCAGACTGGGCACTCAGAAAATGAAACACGAGTGATCACAGAGAAAGAGTTTGCACAAATGCTATGATCAGGATCACACAGAAACTCTGTGATCTAGACAGAGAAAAAATACAGAGCTCAAGACGATTGTCAATGGACTTAATCAGGAAGACAGTCTCTTTTCTGGAAATTTTCAGCCTGTTTCAGTTCATATGTCCCTTTGTCAGCAACCAGCCAGACATGGGAGTCCTTCGCATAACTGTCCACTTCAATTTGATTCGCCCTTAGGACATGGTCTGTCCAGTAAATTGCATGAGGCAGGAGTACTGCAGATGAACATGACGTGCCATATTTATCATATGAAGTCGTACAATTAAATATACTCTGATAATGTATATGTGCCTGTGCAGGTTGTAGATTATCTATAGACACAGTTTGAGGCATTTGATAATTTTGAGTTCTTCACCTTGTAAACTCAACATCCCAGTACTGTGGTGGGTTTTTTGCCTTTGTTTTTTTGATTTTTTGTTTTTTGTTTTGGTTTTTTGTTTTGTTTGGTTTTGGTTATTAAAATAACACCTTCCCAAGTAAAAAAAAATTTCTCTTCTGCAATCACATCAAGCCCATTATTGCTTTCCCTCTCTCAGAATCAGCAGGAGCTTTAGATAGCAAAACACAATTGTGTTCATGCCTTGAGCTATCAGTGTCATTTAGTAGCCCTAGACCATGAATTTAAATATAGACCTTGTTTCTTCCTTTCCCCCCATTCTCATCTGTACTGGGTAGACCTCTTGATCTGATTCAGAGTCCGCTAGCAAGCTCCAAAATGTGCCAGCTGGCAGAATTAGATGAGAAATATAGCTGAAATAAAGGAGAAAGTAGGAGGAACATCCTCAAGGAGCTGATTTTAAAAGTTGCTTCTGACAGGGAAGTTGCACCCACTTTGATCCTTTCAGCACCTTGAACAGGCGCATGATTCTGCAATTTGTTGTGGCAGCAGAAGTACAGCAGCTCATGTCAAAGACGGCAAGCCTAATTCTGTCATTATTAGCTTACAAAAGCTAATAAAAAATTCAATATCTGAACACTAATAGCAACACTGAAAACAAGTTTACGATCACACTCATGTCTCCCTTTACTGCCCATGCCTCAAATAATTTTCCTGTTCATTAAGATGGAGGCTGCAGCTGAGGACATGCTTGCAGTGCAATGGGCATTGCCACTCAGCATGTGAGCTTGGACCCTCAAACTGAAGAAAGAAAAGGGTTTTTTTTTAATTTGCTATTCTGATAGTTTTGTAGCTCTTTGATACTGATGCCAGTGTGTACATACAAAACTTCTCAGACATCCTTCTCATCAACATTGTTTCTGATAGCAGTTCTTCCTTCATATTTCATTGTATTCCAGAAATTTAATTTACTTTGAACATATTGTCTTCGATGCTTGTGAGACTTGTCATTCATGTGTTAATGCTGTAAAATGAAGTTGACAGAAGAATTACGTACATGCTTGGATATCTGCCTGAGTGTGCTGTTTATTTGCCCCAATAGCATGCTCTTGTTTAGTTAGTGAATTTGCCTTATCCAGTTAGCTGCCTGGTGCCTGTTCTTCAGTTCTTGTCTTTGAGTTGTCTTGAAGGAAGAATCTTTCTGCTTATACACCCTATTGATGACATCTAATCCATCCTGGAGCTCCCAAGACTTGTGGTCCCTGTCCCCTCTGATTTCTGCTTCCTTGCTTGAGTACACAGAAGAGACATATCTGACCTGTTCAACAGCTCGTCTGCATTTTGGTGCATATGTGACTTCATCTCCAGACTTTTGCTCAGACAGCGTGAGTACATCCCACTACCTTGAACCGCAGGCAGAACATATCCATCCCTTTAAACACAGCCTGGAACTGTACTTCTTGAGGTAGAAGAGCCATCCTTTAATTTGATCTCTGAGCATCAGCTTTTTAACTGTATTGTTCAGAAAAGGAAGAGACAGCGATGATATGAACAGCCAAAATAATCAGTATCAGCCCAGTAATGTGTGACAGCTTCTCTCTGTGATCTCCCACTGCATTATGGGAATAGAAGCACACATTCATCCAGTGCACATATTGTATATTAACTGAGGAGATACTTTCTGAACAAAAACAGCATTCCCAGTATGCGTTTGCAACTCATTATATCTAGGAATGAAGCCACATACCCTGTTAGCATTGCATCTGCTACAAAATGCAACAGCTTGTCAGCTTTCTGGTTGCTGTATGTACTTCAGTCTGGTGCTCTTCTGTCTGTGTTGGACTCATCTTGGGCTCTCAGCCTTGTCAGTTCCTCTGCGGGATGAACCAGAGCTGCACGGGGATTTTCTCTTTCTGCCCCTCCAGCTGAGACTTTCAAGGAAATTATATTGGACTGGGGAAGAAAACCAAGATCCCCTAAAAAATTTCTTGATTTAGAAGGAGAAGGGGATCATTAGTGTACAGAGCCCTGGCTGTGCTGCAACATGGCTCCTTCCAGCAGAAATCAAGGCAGAGGGTGCAGTAGCACTCCCTGATGCATGCCATTGCCCAGGTGTGCACCCAGAACCGGATCCTGAAAGAGCTCCTGGGTCTGTCAGTTTAGGTGTGACTACAGTATAGCTCCTGTTCCTGTGTCCAGAAGACAAAAAGTGATTACTGATACCCTCACTAATGAATCACCAAATCACGCTATCAGTGAGGCTGCAAGACACCTCAGGACTTTCCAGTCCAGCCCTCCTGCTCAAAGAAGGGTCAGTGAGACCAGGTTGCTTAGGACATTGCCCAGCTGGGTTTTGGATATCTCCAAGGATGGAGACTCCACAACTTGTCTGAGGAACCTGTGCTACTGTTTGACCACTCTTGTAGAAAAAAAAAACAACGTGTTTTTTTTAATATATTTGTGCTTTTTGCCTCTTATCTTTTCACTGGGTACCACTGAGAAGAGCCTGGCTTCATCTTCTTTACTTCTCCCACCAGGCATTTACACATTACGAGGATCACCCCACTGAGCCTTCCCTTCTTCATGTGTTAGTGCACAGGCACTTCAGAGAGGCACCGGTCATGCTGATTTCCCAAAAAAGGTATGAAAGCCTCCTCCATATTGCTGTCCTGTAGGTACTTCCTTATCTGTGTGCACATACTTGGAGTGCACCCCCTTCTGCCCTGTTTTGATGATTAAAAGTACCTTTTCCACATCACTCTGCACCCTTTGCTTACCAAACCAGTCCAACTCTTCAGGGGGAGGTCGCCATCATGACCCCCATCACTCCCAGTTTAAAGCTTTCCTCACCAGGTTGGCCAGCCTGCTGGCAAAGATGCCCTACTTTGTCAGGTGGATCCTATCCTTTCCTGGCAGTTCTTGATCTTCAAAGAAGATCCCAGGGTCCTAAAAGTCAAATCTCTATTTTAACACCAGCTGTGCAAACATTTGTTGATGTGCGCAGAACTGCAGAATCTATCCACTCCTCCCTGAGCCCTTCTTCACCAACAGGACCAAGGAGACACCAGTGGACCCCCATATCCTTGGCCCTCACCTCAGAGCCACATAATCACCCTTGACATGATCCAGAGCTTCCCTGGCTGTGCCATAGGTACCCATGTAGAAGAGTAGTGGGGCTTCTAGCACGAGGGCCAGATGAGACTCAACAGCACATCCACAGTGTCCCAGATCCAAGGCCCCAGTAAGTATCAAAACTCCCTGGGCAGCAGATCAGGCCAGCGAAGGGGCCTCTGTGTCCCATTGCTGCTCCGGGTACTTCTGCCTGCACTGCCATGTAGTGCTGTGCACCACCAGCTCTGGCCATACCATGGAGGCAGGGTTGGGGTTTTGCTTCCTCGGGGACCTAGATAAGATCCAGGGGACCTCTTTCCTCATCCCTGATGCCACACAGACCCTCACCAGTGCCCACCACTTGTGGGCAGGTAGCCCATCTCCCTGGTCTCAGCCTCTGCAAGAGCCCTAGGCATCCCTGCAGCCCACCTTGGAGAGCCACGTCTTACCCTCACGAGCTCGAGCTGAGCCCAGAATGAAGCTCAATGTCTTCATACATCCTTACACTGTTACAGACCCCAGACATCTCATCTATACACACACCCCCTAGAGGTTATAATTTAAAGAAATAAAGCCCTTTCTTCTATAGACAGATAGGGAGGAAACATGGGTGGGTTTTTTGTCTGTTATATGTAAGTACCAGAGGAGCTCAATGTGAAATATGCAATTTATCTAAAAAGGCAAATTTGTTTTATCTTTAGAGAATTACTCTATCAGCTAGCTTCAACTCCTGGTATGTAAAACTGCAGATAATACTGTGGATCACTGGGGTTTTCTGACAGATATGTGTTTTTATTCAGTCATGTTTATTAAAATGCTTAAATGTTTTGATTAGCCTAATAGAAATACAACATGGAAATACACTTTTCAAAATATTTCCACAAAGCAGGATGTTATATAAAACTGTCGGAAAGTGAGTTGGCATTGTACTGAATTTTTGCAGGAAGGCAAGCACAAGTATTTATTTTGAAGGGGATAGAATACAGAAGGATCAGAGATATGATTTCATTCTCCTCTGCAAACCTCCTTCCAGATTTCTAAGTCTCTCACAAAGCAGATGTCATTTTGAAGATTCAAAATAGAAAAAAACACTAAAAATCAGCATTCTTCAAGAATGCTGCTATGCTTTATTCCCATTTGCCAGTAAAATGCATGTGTCTTGAATACTAATTATGTATTATTTTAGGAAGGCAGAGGCTTCATGAGGCAACCACGAAGCAAACTCCAAAACGGCACCACGGGATAACCTCATTGGTTCCAGTGGCTGGTGTTTTTCTGTAATCTCTTCATATTACTGCAACTGTTATTTAACCCTCAGAAGCTTAAATGACACACAAAAGCCTTGGGAGTAAGGCTCAGTTCTATATTTAGTCTTATTGGTAAAGCTGCCAGTATAAGCATTAGGAGCACTGAGATCCTCAGTTTCTGAATCTCTGATTTTGCAGGATGAAGGCAAAGAAACCCAGTCTACTCATTAAAGGAGATGTCTCTCATCTGGGTTATAGCCAGTGTCCACTGAAAAGTATTTTCCTTGACTTCATATGGCTTTGATAGGAGCCTTCAATGGAAAGAACAGGGGAACAACCACATCGTTTCCCATGAGCTGCTCTGAAAAAAGTGACATGATGGCCAAATTTTACCAAGAGACCATACTAATACCTTGATACTAAAGACTGAATTAACATCTCTATGCCTACAAGTAAGTAAAGAACTACCTATCTTTTCTGGTTTTAGGCTCTTTTCTATAAACTCTTGAAGAAACAACAAGTACAGATACTTTAACAATCCTGGGTATCTTCCTCTCAGAGTTGATACTTGTCTGCTTATATCGCTGAGTTGGTTGGAATTGCGAAGGGGAAATATCCTTCCAGCTGCAAAATCAATTCACAGGAAAGTGATGGGGCCTCTTGAGGCAGGATGCTGGTTAAGGTAAGCTTGATGAGCTGTTTTCCTTCCTGTAGTGCCAACTGAGTTGTGTCAATGCAGAGGTGCTTCCTTGTTTCCTGCACTCTTCTGAGCAAATCTCAGACCTCTGAGTACCAGGAAGTCACCTGCTGTTTCCAACCTGCCATTTTTAAGCAAGACCCAACATACCTGAAGCACAGGTGTCATTTCACAAAAGATGTCATCTAACACTAGACTCCCCCCCAATCCATCAAAAGACTCACAAACGTTCCCAGAGTCCACCTGCTGCTAGAAATTCTCTTGGTAAGGAGAAACAGCAGTTAGTAACAGCTCTAGATCTCATCAGTGAAATAGGCTTTGCTGAATTTCTTTCCATACATACCAAGTATGCACGCAGGGCAGAGATGCGCAGACTCTGGCCTATGGAGCAGAGTTTCTTTAACCTTTTATCTCAATCACAGCCCTGCCAAACTTATCTAGTTCCCCCCACTTACCATGCTGAATGCAACCGGAATAAAAATTGATCATTCCCAGGGGCTATTGCCCACAGCACACTGTTAAGGTTAAACAGCTTGCATCTTAATTTGGTTTTCAAAGGCTTTATATTTCTCAAAGTCAGCACTGTGCAAGAGCAAGACACGTCACCAGGTAAACTTAAACTGGATTCATTAAGACTTTGTGTTGGATCCTGTGATAACACCTAGTATCTATGGACTGGGTGGTACAGATTTTAGGTCCTTATTCTTAATTTTGGTCTTTTCTCTGTGCAAAAAATATGTGTAGGCTGAAAGGATGTGCATGTGGAATTGTTTCATCCCAGATGAGTGATATGTGAGACACGAATATGGGTTCTCAAGCCACCTATAGGTTTACTGCAAAGCTTGGTGTGGATTTTTTATTTGCTTTAGTGCAGTATCAAACCAAGCATATGTTGAAACTTTTGTCATTATGTGACTGCATTAAAACATGTCAGGAAGATGAATGATGTTTCTTTGGAAGGAGGTGTTCCTAAAGACAGTATGGTGGCATACATTATTAAAACTGGCCTTGTTGATTTTATAAATTATGTCAAATATATCCCAAAACATGTTTAATTACCAGTGGCAGAAAAACTTCACATGCTCCTGCTTTGCTGGTTGACCCAACATAGACTCTTGTTAAAAAATTATAAGCCTTGGAGTCAATTCCGTGGAGGGTCCCCAAAGCATTTCCTGGATAATAATGATGCAATAGTTTCCTATCCTATTGATGGTCGTCCCAGAGCACCTCAGAACAAATGCCCCCATTCCCTGAAAGCCGCTCAAGTACCAGGATGCTGCTATAAATGGTTGAAATGTGATGCAGTTTCCCCTTCGACTTCCTCCAGCTCAGCCTAATGGGGATTAAGAGCCATTAAAGGCTCTTTGCAGCATATGCAGTTGCTATTGATCAGTTGTTTTAGCCAATGATCTGATTACAACTGTCTTCTCTTTCCAGTGCTTTACTGGCAGAAAGAAACATACAAGCATACAATAAAAAGTAAGGAATGAAACTACCGGGCCCTTCTCTGTGTGCTAAGAATTCATTTAGCTGTGAAAACGAAAGGCTCCTGTTGTCTTTGTCCATGAGTAAAAGTTTCTACCTGCAATCCAAGAAGCCAGTTTGGAGTAAAAAACAGATATCTGAGTAGAGCTCAGGGAGTTCATCTTGCCAGAGCATGGCGCAGTGGGTTTTGCATTCCTTGCTGAATGGTGGCAGAGCTTAGACAAGATGAGTTTGGGAAATGCTTTCCACACTTTCATTGATGCAAAGTTTAGGAAAACTTGAGAGGTGGGAGTGCCAGTTCCTGTCCCCTCAGATTGGCAAAGTGGTTGAACTCTGCTTTTGACTGTGCTGAGCCAGCATTCTAACCCCTGGGCTTTTCACACTGGCAGGTGTTACGCTCTTACTATCATTTCTTCAAAGAACGCAGAAGTAACTCTTCGCTATACTGAACCCAACTGTGTGCAAATTAGGTGAATTCTGAAAGAAGGTACTGGATTGAGCCCCCATGAAAGGTGGTCTGGGCAGCAGTATGTCAACTTTCTTACTCCTCCAGGGCTGAGCCTTCCAGGTCTGTGGACTGTGGAGGCTGTGGAGGATGCACAGAGGCAGACCTGAAGCAGTCAATGTCAAAGTCAAATGTGCAGGCCTCCCATGAAGGAAGGTGAAGTTGAACAGAGCCTTTCTGGAGAGCAATTATTCAGTGTCAGCATGCACTGTCACCCAAATTCTGGGTTTGGTGCCTATGTTCTTATAGTATCTTGAATATTCATCCTCTGAATGGCTTTTCTGGTACACTGAAGAGGGAAGGAAGGACACTGAATTGAGAAGATTGTTATAGGAAGCCTAAGTCAAAAGAAAATCCTTAAAATTCTGATGGTCCTTTGTGGTATCAGCATTTATTTTGCAGTATCAGATGACTCTTGGGGAAAAGATCAGGCTGCATGTGCCTGACTGTGACAGTCTTTTGTGAAATGGTGACAGAGCAGTGGTAGCTCACTGGTTCTCTTGTTCAAAGCAACAGAATTGCTGATAATTCACTATTTCAAAGTGTGAATTAGGAGATAATAGATGTAGGAGAATAGATTTAGCAGCTCACACCTATGATCCAAGATGTACAGGGTTAGTTTGCTCTTTGTGACTGGACAGGAAACACAACAGAGACATTCATGCCATCCTCAGGATATAAATAATTTTGGACAGTACTTCACTAGCAAAGCCATAAATTTGCTCAACTAGCAGGATGCATCACTACTTAGATGAGCCCTAGGAATCTCTCAGGAGATGGTCCAGAGTGGGAAGATGTGCAAGTACCATCAATAAAGTACTGGTACTTTACTTAGGAAAATGCAGTATGGGTGGGTGTCCAGGGCAGAAATGAGATCTCTGCCTGAGAGTGAAAGGAAATGTTAGCGATGGAATGAGAGTTAAGGAAAGAAGTGGGAAAGAGGTGTCTTCCTCTCTGACCACTGCAATAATTTGATCTTGATTCCTAGAAAGGGCAGGATGTGTTTTGTATTTCTCCTCATTTCATGATGAAGTACACCCATCCCAGAGCAGCCTGGCACTCCACAAAGGACTGCAGAACCCTCCATGCACAGAGGACAACAACCTGCTTCAGAAACCTAAGCATGAGCAGAAAATTACACTTGCCTGCTGTTAGAAGTCCCAGCATTTATTGGCAGCTGAATGGCTCCCTATAGCGCTCTGGTGTTCTTGGAAGAGACAAAAACTCAGGGCACAAATAAGCTATCTAGTTCAGTGGTACCCTGGGGGAGGAGGCTACGGCTCTGTTCTGAGCCTGGATGATTTGAACACATTTGTTTCCTGTATGTAGGAAGTAGAAATTCATAGAACATTTTATTGAGCCTTTATCTGATTCTTGAGTGTTTTTATTTTTGTGATACAGTTTCCAGCTGAATACTTCAGTTACAATAGAGACCACTGGTGCCAATAACTAAATATCACAATGCCCTAAAACCTTGACTCCAGCAGGCAACACCAGAGAGCACGTTTCCTATGAAATGCCCTCAGAGCTCAGTACACCAGGTTGTTGATTCTCTTCCTAGAGCAGGAGAATTTCATGTCGGCTTGTGTTGCTGCAGGTATTCCTGCACCACACAGAGCTCCCAACACAAATTGTGGGGAGCAGCAGTGTCCTTGTGGGCTGCTGCCTGGCTAGAGGCATAGCTCCTTGAGAGAAGTAATTTGTTACTCTTGACTTCAACATCGCGATGAGCTGAGAATCATCAGCAGCCCCTGCTGGCTGAGACGCCAGTGGCATGAAAATTTCCTCCAGCTGATGCATGGTGAGAAGGTGCAGCTGGAGGGAGAATCAGAAGGGTCCGAGCAGACATGATCACGCTGAGAGAAACTGCAAAGAGCTGTTACCAACACCACACCTGCAGGTGTTCAGGAAGGGGGGCATACTGTTGTAGACCTCTGTGTGGGAAAGGAAACAAGTCACTGTGGGCTAACAAGGCCAACTCATGATGAGACACAGGGAGAGTGAAGGGGAGGATGTGATGCTTTCTACCAAGGCGTCTCGTGTCGCTTGTGGGAACCAGGACAGTCGCAGTGACACGATATGTAAGAGAAGCCTCCAGTAAGTTCCTCCTCCAGGGAAAATATCCACCACTAGCATTAAGTATTCATGAAGTGTAAGGGACAGCTTCTCTCCAGCCAATTGCTGGGGCTCCTACCTTCTTTTCCGTCTTTGCAGCCTTGGATTTAGGCACTCCTGCATCATCTGGATATTTGGTATTTGCATCTCTGGATCTTACATATAGGGCCATAATGAGCAAGGAACTCTGCCATACTGACTTGCCTTACTTAGCGTCCTTAGGTGTTATGCCAGGCTGCCTTCGGTCCAGCAATACAGATTGAGAAACTGGGTGCAGTGGAAATGCTGCCAGCAGCTACTTGCTATAAAAAGCTAATAGTGCTTTGTGGGCCATGAGAGGAATGACAGAAATACAGCTTAAATTCTGGACTGCTTACAGTACACTTTGATGAAACGATGCCCTGACACTGGGTCGGTGAGATCAGTTTCTCCACGTTGCAGTCATTGTTTGCAACAGTGGTAGGTCAGAATTTTCTGTGTCAGTCAGTCATTTTACCCCAACTTTGAAACTCTACAGTGCTGCCAACTCTTTTGATAGTAAAAATAATATGATTTTAATGACAGATTTATTTTACTAATCTTTTAATAGTGCCTGGCAGGATCCCTGTGCTGCTTTACTGCCTTGTCTTAGGATCCCTGTCTCAGAACGGATGACATTTTTCATGATTTTAGATGGAAATAAGGTCTAAGTTGAAGCTGTCCACCATTTCCTCCAAGAGGCAGCTTCTAGCTCTTTTTTCACTGGAATTCAGTTATTCAGATTATGGTTATTTCTGTTGAAGATGATGAAAAAGGTGTATTTTTTCTATAAATGGCTTTTCTACATATTACAAGCCTGCAATACCTGTCTTAACTTTACGCAAGCAAATTTCCAGTCCTGGAGACTCTTGAGCTATCAACAAATTTAGGTTGTTAAGTCTTCTAACTTTTAGAAAGTTGGAATACAAATACTTGAGTTTACCCTAGGTGAAACATCTGGGACAGTTATGTCTCATCTAATGCTTAATGGCCCAAACGCTTGGTAGACCCATTCATAATTCATCAGGCATCTGATTAAATGTAGTTTAGTCTGACTCATGTGATAGTGTTTGAGGCTAATTTAAAGGCAGAACATTATACTTGCACAACTTGCCAATATATGCTAAGCATGTAGAATGAACTTTCTCCTTCTGATTAAAAAATATGAACCATTTTATATGGTTCCATATTCCAAAGAATACCGTTTCCTTTTTCTGGGGTAGCAGAAATTTCCATTTACAGAGATAATTGTTTTTTTTCCCTTCTTTTTCCCTTTTTTCTTTCTCTGAAAACAGCAAGACAGGTTTATACTGTAAATCTTTCATTCATATCATTTTCATATGCAGTGACCCACACATTAGATCCACAGGTCCAAGGCTGGGCATGTAAAGTTGACTTGGGCAGGTAATAAAAATAATTCTGTGTTCTTGAACGTTATGCAAAATACAAGAGAACTACATTCTATTAGTACTTCTCGTTTGTTTTCCAGTTAGAGTTCAGTATTACATATTATTTCCCTGACTTCATATCGAGTTGACTGTAGCTTTTACAAAATGTTAAGTGACTGCAATACAGTACAGTGTTACCATTTATATAATGATGATCTTTCTTTATTTAATGTCATAACACAGGAAGAATCTTACCCAGTATATATATATCTTGAAAAGTCATACAAAATAGAGTCGCTGACAAAATATTGGAACAAAACAGCCACTAATTTCAGTTTCAGAAAAAGAAAATGAAGAGCATTTCTGGCAATTAATGGTATGAACATTTACTTGCGAAGTATAATATTAAATTAAAATTTTATAGATTTATATAACCTTACAAGGACAGGGGCACCATAAATAAGTGCAAGCATGAATTTGTAAGGAAATAGGTCCTATGCTCTATTCATAAAAGGTTAAAAACTGGACATGCTGAGGGAACTCATTGCCTGTTAATATGGAGCCGTCAGATCTGGTCCTTTAGCGAAGTCTGAATTTTGCACTTAAAATGGGAAATCAACTTTGTTTTGTTTGAAAAATATTAGGTATTCTTCTTTTTTGAGTACAGAGTACTATTTCTGAGAATTCCCAAGTAGATTCACTAATTAGAGTTAAAGAACCCTTTTAAAATTCCCTTTAAGGAAAGACATATCAAATCTTTTTTGTTGTCCTGAGGGATCTTGATAACACAGACTCTTCAAATTCTCCCCAGAATTAAAAGTCACTGGAATATTATGCATATGCTATATTTGAAGATTTCCTTAGGAGCGATGGTCTTTCTATATTCATAAATAATTTTCTCCTACTGTAAGGTTAGCACATAAAATATGCAGAAAAACTAGCAAGAAATTACTGCCTTTCAAACCACTACCATCTCCCATTGTTTTTAGGCATATGGCCAGAGCCTGAACTAAGAAGAGGTGAGCATCTCCACCAGTCTTAGAGAGCCTAAATCCCAAGCAGGGGTAATTTGACTTCATTCTCATTGTACGTGCTAGATAGAAGCAGTCATGTCTTGTTAAGGCTGCCATCAGTGGGTCTGAAAACATATCATTTTAAAACCATTATTAGAGATCATGCCAGTCTATTAAGACTCAGGTGATGAAGGTAGGCTTCCTTATTGCTTTGTCTTGAGCTAAAGCCAAGAATTTTTTAGACTAGGGATTGAGAAAACAACAAGAGGGATTAGATGGAGGTGGGTAAGGGCTGGGGGCAGGGAAGGAGAGAGATGGAAAGACAGAGAGCAGTGTACAATCCATATATTGATGGTACTGCAGCACAAATGCTTCAGTCATCCTTAGTAGTTTGACATCCACATTTACTGGGAAAATTAATGAATGGAGTCCTGTGCTAACTGAGAAGAAAGATCTCTTGGGGAGGAGCACTAGTGGGTTAGCCTTATCCCACTATAAAGGGATGGGGCAGGTGGGCCGTGTATTTCCACTACCCAGTGAATGCCAGTAGCTGTAGCTGTATGCCAGAAAGGAATCGAAATGTTTCACTGGCATTTTTGTCATTTCAAAGCAGAACTCAGTTTTGCATGTGTTCTGCCTCCCTTTCAGTAGCTCTTCAAGAACAGTTGTAAAACAATGGTTTGATCGCGCAGCTGTTAATGGAAAATGAATTCTGAATGGCTAGATAACAAAAGAGGTTTGGTTCAATGGCAACAAGACTTATTTAACTGTAAACCAGACTCCTCTGTGGGTGGCTCCGGAAGAGGACACTCCCCAGGGAGAGAACAGAAAAGACAGCACATGAAGTTGGCATCCAACTCCACAATGGACCATTGCAATAAATTTGGAAAAGCAATTCATAATCTGGAATGTGCTTGTACAACATATCTACCTTTTCTGGTAGTGAACAGGCTTGTAAACCTTTGACGATTGTTAACTCCTTGTCAGAAGAAAGAAATACAACCTTGCTTGGACTCACTTTTCGGATAGTTTGTCTCCTAATTGCAGTTTTTACCTTCCACTTTTTCCACGGCAGTATTAATCTTTTGGCCAGCTTCTCTTCCAGCCTCCTAGCCAGTGTCTCTGGGAAGGCTAGCTTCGTGCTGCCGCATTCACTTCTTTGTGTAGAAAGAAAGTGATTTGCTTTTTGTATGCTATTTATAGAGAGCTTCTCCACAGAGATGGCGTCCCCTCCCCCCGACGGCTCTGAGCATCCTCACACTGCGGCTACCCGCCACCTGATGTCCTATTTTCTCATTGGCTCTAGCTGTTCCCAAACCTTGTGACTCCCGCGAGCTCACGCCCAGCTGTACCAGCTCCGAGCCTCCTGCAGCGAGACATAATCTTCACTTTCACTTCTATCATTTGCCCCTAATACACCAAAGCATCAGAACAAGTGCTTGCATTCATTCCCAGAGCCCCCCGTCCTAGGTTCAGCCCGGAGGACACCATGGAAATAGATGTGCTCCTTGGCTTGCCGAAGTGGCAAGCGGCTCTGTTGCGAGACCTCCGTTACTTGCAGGAGGACTGTAACCCATATCATCGCATCTGAGACAGAGACTTTATATTCAGATGACCTTTTATGTCCTGAAATCTTAAATACTGTCTCACCCTACATCTGCTGTTCAACTAAAAGTCAGGCAACCGATTAACTTTCTCAACGGGATTTCCCTGTGATTATAAAGCCAGGTAACTGTGACAAGGTCACCAGGAAAAAGAGTCTTGTGATTTTAAGCTCGACAGAAATCTGGCAGGAAATGCAGATGAGAGAAATGTCACACTTAGGCAACGATAACCTTAAATATCAGAGTCTGAGCTCAGAAATGTTTTTTTTCAGACCATCAGAAGGGTTCATGAAATATGTCTGTTTGTTCATTCCTCCAGGAGACCCTCTCTGTTCTTACATCTCAGTGTGTTATGATAAATAATGCATTGCCTTCCCAATAGCCTTGATAAAACTGCTTCCTTAACCATATGAGGAGTACATTTCAAAAAGAGAACAAGCAGAGCACAGAGATGGAAATTAACCCCAGGACCGCCAGCCTCCATTAGCAATAATGGTGTCTGACAATTCCGGGGTTAAATGAGAAGTAGGTGCCTTTTTACTGAGTTCTGCTCTTTGTTCTTGCTTTAGTGTGTGTCATTGTGGAGACTGTCATGTAAGGTTAATGACAGCCTCTCATTACCCTTGTCAAATATGTAATAATGTGGCCCAACAACAGGGCTGAATGGCTCCTGCTTGTCAGACCCCTATGTTTTGCCTAGCAGATGGTCACTGTGTTTGGAGAGGCCCTCAGATCCATCAGTGCTATCCTGAACACGTGTGTGAGGGAGGCATTTTTCCCTGATGGGACAGTTCATGGATGGAATACTAATTGGGCACAGCAAGACAACTGAGGATTTATTTATTTTTGTTCCTGGTAGAAATATGTTGTGTCCCAGGGAGGGGGGGGGGGAGGGAGAGAGAGGCAAAACCCCGTTTCTGCTGCCGCCAGCCCCTTTTATTGTCTGACTCCTTACCCTGGCAAAATTGTGCGCGTTACGCCTTATGCTGAAAATCTGCGCTCTTCAGCTACAGTGCCAATGGACAAGGAAATTCAGGCTTATGGTCAACTTCTGATCCTATTTTTTGAAAGTCTGACTTATATTCTCCTACCTCTTAAGAAAGAAAACAAAGTGGTTGCTTATTCACTCTAAGCTTCGGAGAGCATCATGTTAACATATCCCCTTGATATTGCCTCCCTTGTTATTAGGTTTAAATATTTATATTGTGGTAGCTGACCCTTCTGTGTTAGGTAGTATGCAAAGAAAAAATATCTGCTCCTTCTCAAGGGAATATAAGCACCTTTAGCTTTAGGTTGGTGATGTGGAAGGCAGTGGTTTGCTTTGGCAGATGTATCAATAGCCTGCTCTGAAAGTTTTTGACCATGCACCCATGCCTATTAAGCAGAGAGCCCTTTGCAGCAGGAACTTACGCTCCTCAGACGCTTGGCCTGGGGCTGTCCCAGTCAGGTAGAGAGTTTTAGGTTGGTTTATTGGTGTGGTTTTTTTTTTTTTAAATTTATTTTTCTTTATTTAAGAAAAAAGAATTAACTCTTTATTCTTCAAAATACCATCTTTAAAATGCAAATCTAGTGCAAACTGATGTAATATCTTTCCCCATTTGGGAAACTTTGTACTAATGGAACTCCATTGTTCTTTGTTGAAAATGCCTAATACGAGCAGTCTGCACAGCCATAAAATAATGCTTTATCTGATGTGGTTAGGTACAATTCGTCTACATCAAGGAGTGGGATTGATGTGACTAAAATTAGGGTAGTTATAATGGTGCAAATGTTCTTAATGTAGACAATACCTCAGTCTGCAGCACAAGAAAAATGTGTTCTAAAAAGAATAATCAGACCTATTTGTTTCAGAGGGATGTTAACTCTGAAACTTAAATATAGCAGTGCAGAAATCAACACAGTTAACTACTTCACTGCTAAGCCTTACAATTGAGATAATCCCTATCACAAAGACCTTTTTAACTTTCCTAAGAACTAGATTTAAATAATGTACTACAAAAACAACAGTGGGAAAGTGCACTGGTTGCTTTATTCCATTTTGTATTACAATTACTAAAACTCTCCATTGCTGACTCCCATGAAGCTGCCTTGGAGCTCCTGTTACCACCATCAAAGCGGTGCACGCTGCAGCAGCAGGCCAACTTGTTGCAGAATTCACATAACCAAGTCTGTCACGGGTCAAGAAGAAAAACTGAGAGTCAGGAAAGAATATTCTGGCTAGTCTTTCCCAGTGGAAAGATGTGACAAACACATGGAAAATTCCAATCACTTCAGGAGTGTAAGGAAAACAATGTACAAATGCTACCCCAAAGAATGCCCCTGGGTCTTTTCAGGAGATTTAGTCTTTTCACTCTGGCATCCCTTTCAAATCTCATTGATTCTTTTTTTTTTTTTAGCAGTAAAATGACTAATTTTCCATCTGTAAATTACTCTGGTAAAGGCCAGATCCAAAGTAGGAGGTCTAAAGTGGAGAAGCACAGACAACTTAGTCACTTCATCTTTTGGGGCTGTGAGTGTGCATCTGAGAGAGCAAGAGGGACTTTTTCCACTGCCAGCCTGGCAGCAGGCTTTTAAAAAAAAAATCCGCAGTCAGCAGCCTTTAATACTTTTTCTTTAAAAGACATTTACTGTGAATATTACTCAAGCTGGCATAGTTCCCTTTTCTCTCTACTGTTTCTCTCTTACTGAAACAGAAATGGGACATTTGAGGTAAATACCTTGTTTGGTAGATACCTGCTCCTTGATACTGGTGTTTTTCCTCACAGAAAGGACTCTAAGCATAGGAGACAAGAAATCATGGGAAGTTACTGGGGCTTTCTGGGGGAAAACAAATGAGAAATAGAAAGGATGCAGCACTTGAGTCAGCTTTCTACCATGCCCGTAGACAGGAGGATGCATTATGTCCCAGGGGCATGGGGCACCAGAAAAAAATAGTTGTTACCATGTACTATGTCCACTTTCTTAAGAAGACTAGTGAAATGCAAAAGTATAGGCCAAGGCTGCTAATTAGTATATGTAAAGATGGTAAAGGAATAAAATTATGTAAAGCAAGATGGCAATTAAAACCAGGGACACTCCCAGCAAGTATCTCTGAAATTAGCAGATGTGTAATAAAGTCAACAGCCATCTCTGCTGGTTTTCTCAGATGGTGCTTTCTAAGGCAACGCAAAGCAACATGAGCATGGAATCTAAAACTCCCCCTTTTTTTATAACCCCCTTTCTAAGGCACATTGCAGATTAAGCTCGTATTTTTGGTTTTTGTCTCTACAGTCACTTTGCTAATGCAGTGTAGCTCATGACTTTACAAAATGCTGAGAGACAGACAGCACTCCCATGTGACCCATATTTTAAAACGAAAGCCCCCTGACTTACAGGGAAGAACACAAGCCTGGCAACATGCAGATTTTTTGGCTGACCAGGAGGAGTGTTGAATCCAGCAGTACTTTAACAAAAACCTGGGAAAGTAGCCTGATTTTCCTGACATTAAAAGTTAGTAAGAACTGAAGTGCAAAGACATTGCTTTCCACAGAGCATGGGAGAATATGGTAAGAAGGTGGAAGTGATGCAGGGGTGGTAAAAAGAAAGTGTAGAGGAAAGAAGGGTACCTCCTAAGCTCCCAGGCTGAAGGATGGGGTTGGAGGCAACGTCTGTTACAGTCACTCCCTCACAGAAGGAGAGTGGGTCCAAAATGTAACTCCAGAGATGAAGAAAAGCCTAACTTCAGTATTGAGATGCACAGCTGATCATTCCAAGGCAATTAAAATGAATTGGCTGAATTTGTTTATTTGAAGGCAGTATGAGTGAAAGCTCTCCTGTTTAGGAATTCAGGTAAGGCTTGCCTCTGCCTGGGGAAGGTGGGGGGATTGATTTGACTGATAGAATATATTATAGCTAACTGTTTCAAGAGTATTGATATGCTGTGAGAAGAGTACATAACCTGGAGCTACAGAGATATTTTTTTTCCGAAGCTGCCTGTCTTCTGAATATGATGTGAGAAAGGCATCAAGTTATTTGAGCGTCAATAAGCTAGACTACATATTTATGGGTAGTGAGCAAAATATGTTTTCAAGTGTTAGCTCCCTGAACCCTTATAAAGCCAATTCTTTGAGTATTTCCTATATTTAAGAATTCTCCCATCACATATTGTGGCACAAACACAAAATAACAATGCCACAGGCAGGAAGACCTGCAGCTGCAGCCCCCAGAAGGTCTTGGGGTAGCCGTGTGGCAGTGTAGACAAAGTTGAAAATAGGGTGCAAATAACAATATTTGGGTCAACTGCTTAAATATTGTATTTGGGGCAGGAGACATTACTTGGCAACATTTGACATAGGGACCTTTGGGTCTTCTCAAGAGAGCTCCAGTGGTAAGATCATGAAATACTCCTATTTTGTAGATGTCAGAAGCTGGACAACACTGTTGTGGTTGCACACTTCTAGACACAAAGGAGGAGAGCAGGGAAAAGTGAAAAAAATAAAAAATCCAAACAGGGTTCAAAAACATAGAAATTTCTTTTAAAATTAAGGTAATTACAATTTGTAATCCAGTTTCTTTCTAAGTTTGAATTCTTGAAATGAGCAGCGCAGGTGATAAAGGCACAGCTCAATAGAGATATGTAAAATGGACTGCTCCCAAACTGAGCTGTGATCAGCTTGGACTACCTGTTCCCCAGAGGTGCCAATCCTTGGCTTTTTATATAGTTAAGGAATGAGACATTTATGACAGCTACTATATATATAATAAATAAGGTGTAACAACCTTCTCTCTGCATTCACAGCATATGGAGACACTTTAGTAGCTCTGGATATTGGGCAGTCTGAACAGGTGAATTTAGATGTCATCGCAGGCAAGCAATGGAAACATTCAAGGTCAGGTTGGATGGGGCTCTGAGCAGCCCGGTCTAGTTAAAGATGTCCCTGCTCACTGCACGGGGGTTGGACTAGATGACCTTTAAAGGCCCCTTCCAACCCGAAGCATTCTATGATTTTATGAAGTCTGTCTTGGACATTCATCTGAAAATGGTCCCTGGTAGGGCCATGCTTTAGGTGCAAGCCACCTTGGAGGAATATTGAAATTAGTATAAATTTTCACAAAAAAAAGATTCATTTTTAGCAAATTTCTTATCCCTTCGTTCCTAGTGTTATCATTTGAGTGTCATAGACTCAAACCAACATATATTTGCTGTAAGTGTTTTGGATTCAGTGGACTAGATGGGCGATTGCTTTAAATATCAGCTTCTTCCACTCATTGAGCCATAGATTTGATTTTCTTAATTGAAGATTTTTATTTCCCATAAAGTTATAAAGTTTGAAGTTTTATTTTCTAATGACTTACCTTATGTGAAAACACTGAATAACACAAAGAACTCCATCTGAACGTCTTTAACTGCAGTCTAAAGCAGAGAGAGATGTACCTTAGTTTTGTATGAACAACCAGGACAGCTCTGTCTGTTCTTAGTTATTTTGATATGGCCCTCTAGTTTTTTCAAACCACTGATGAAAACTTTTTTCCTGGATAACTAAAGCTTAAACTTTAAAAAAATGAAAAGTTTTCTTTGCTTCTTAACTGTCACTTAATTATGACTGTGAAAAGCAAAGTAATTTGAAAAGCCGCAGAGCACTTTTTTTTTTTTGGAGGAACAGGGAAATTTAAGACTCTACTGTGCAGCAGCACAAGAAAAAAAGCAACGCAATCTTCTCTATTTGGAATGGCCGTGATTTAATTGGCTCCTACTGATCCCTTATTAATTAAAAAATATTGTAGGCTCTTTGAAGCCTGCATTTGCTCCGTATCTAAAAACATGCTTGTCAATCTTGCCCCCTTGCTGCATTATCATACAGCGAGGGTATGGATTTTAAAGATGCAGTGAGAAGTCTATGTGTTTCATCCCTCCCATATTTATCCCAGGGCTGAAAGGGCAGCCAGGACTTGAGAAGCAGTAGTGTTCCCCAGATTGCACATGACTTTTCTAACAGCACAGTAGAGCTGAAGGCTTCCCCAGAGCCTGTTCTTGAGCATCAAACCCAAGTTTTGTGTGTATAACTTCAATTGGGATGATTTCACTGGCCAGAACTTAAAAGGCAAAAAACTCTCTGCAGCTCCTAATGAGACCCAATTAAACACAAAATTCAAATGCACAGTTCTATTTCCTTGTGTGACCTTTGTGTCAGGCTACCACAAATGGTCATGGTGCCCAGGAAAAATGACAGCCTGAGGAAAGTGACTGAACAAAAGAGCCACATCTGTCAACTGTTGGTAGGAAGAAGGCATGCAGCCCATGCCCCGTTGATGGGCTTAATGGTGGACCACAGTTTCTCTCAAAGGAAGACAGGAGACACATAAAAAAGTCTGACTTCCCCTGAACTGCTTCCTGAGTTAAGATGCTGTCTCCTCTGGGAGGAGCTCTGACATGGCTATATGCCAACAAACCCATTTGGCTCACACAGTGATTTTGGAGCTTCGGTACCAGGGTAATGATAATAGGGTCTTTTTTTTATTTTGATTTCTTTAATATTCTTTTGAGTTTTCACGAAATCTGAAGGCTGCTATCAGTGGCCTGTTTCATGAAAATATGGATAAGCAAGATATATATCTGTACAGACAGTTTTTACTTTAATTCCCCTGCTACTGGTAAATTTGAACAAATAATTTAAAAATCTGCCAGCTGATTATATCAAACTTTCTCCCTATCTTCTTGGCATATGAGGTCAACTTGGGCATCATTTTAAATCTTCTAGTGTAGATTATGATCTTTAAAATGACATTAAGCTTGCTTTGATGTTCGATGTGAGTACAGGACAAAATCCCAGAAATTAAATGATTGCTCACATTGGAGCATCATAATAATACAGCCTTAGACTCCAACCAAAAGGTAGCAAATGAATCTATCCCAGAAATATTTATGCTTCTACACTGAATCATGCCACTAGTTCTACTAGAAAGAAAGTAAAAGTGCTCAAAGCCTCAAACTAGGTGTTTTTTAAAGGACTGCAAGCGGTATCAGGGCTCTGCTTTTCTTAACAGTTTCTGGCACTGTTTTAACTGTTTGCTTTCATAGAACAGAATCATTAAGGTTAGAAGAGACCTCCAAGATCATCAAGTCCAACCATCAACCCAACACCACCATACCTACTAAACAATGTCCCAAAGCGCCATGTCTACACACTTTTTGAACACCTCCAGAGATGGTGACTCCACCACCTCTCTGGGCAGCCTGTTCCAATGTTTGACCACTCTTTCAGTAAAGAAATTGGTCCTAATGTCCAATCTAAACCTCCCCTGGCAAAACTTGAGGCCATTTCGTCTCGTCCTATCACTTGTTACTTGGGAGAAGAGATGGACACCCAGCTCGCTACAGCCTCCTTTCAGGCAGTTGTAGAGGGTGATAAGGTCTCCCCTCAGCCTCCTCTTCTCCAGACTAAACAACCCCAGTTCCTTCAAACGCTCCTCATAAGGCTTGTGCTCCAAACCCCTCACTAGCTTTGTTGCCCTTCTCTGGACATGTTCCAGCACCTCAGTGTCCTTCTTGTAATGAGAGGCCCAAAACTGAACACAGTATTCGAGGTGTGGCCTCACCAGTGCTGAGTAGAGGGGCATGATCACTTTCCTAGTCCTGCTGGCCACACTATTCCTGATACAAGCCAGGATGCTGTTGGCCTTCTTGGCCACCTGGGCACATTGCTGGCTCATGTTTAGCCAGCTGTCAACCAGCTTTTCTGCCAGGCAGCTCTCCAGCCACTCTTCTCCAAGCCTGTAACGTTGCATGGGGTTATTGGGACCCAAGTGCAGGACCCGGTACTTGGCCTTGTTGAACCTCATACAGTTGGCCTCAGCCCATCAATCCATCCTGTCCAGGTCCCTCTGCAGAGCCTCTCTAACTCTAAGCAGCTCAATGCTCCTGCCCAATTTGGTGTCATCTGCAAACTTGCTGAGGGTGCACTCAATCCCCTCATCCAGACCGTTGATAAAGATATTAACAGAACTGGGCCCAGAACTGAGCCCTGGGGAACACCGCTTGTGACTGGCCGCCAGCTGGATTTAACTCCATTCACCACAACTCTCTGGGCTTAGCCATGCAGTCAGTTTTTTACCTACTACTACTATTACTACTACCTACCACTTTTTACGTATTTTTTTCATATACATGGAAAGGCTTCAATTTCAGAAGCTGGAATTGTACCTTGGTTTTGTAAGGTTGTGCTATTCTGGAGTCCTGTAGGAGCAAACTGCAAGTGTGTAAACCATTAGTGGTCCAGCTTTTCTCATTAAACTTTTTTCCATTGCAGAGGTTTCTTTGGACTAGTGGAAGGTAGCTGCTATGTGAAGTCATTGGACCATGTAGAGTTGAGAACAAAATGAAATTACCAGGGTTTACTAAGTTGTTGCCCATCTGCTGATCTACAGTAATTTTCAATTCTTGGCCTCTTCCAGTAGTGAGATAATATGGTTTAGCATTAACCTCTTTCAATTAACTTTAAATGGAACGGCTTCAATTAAGTCGCATCACTTTACACCTGGGATGGGCTAACACTATACCTGCAGTCATCTGCCAGTGATTACAGTAGCTCAGCCAACAAACAATAGGCTGGTAAACTCCTCTAACTCGGCCATGCATCAGAGACTTCAGGAATGCCAGGTCACTCAAATGACCTTGAAGATGCTGCTTCTTGTAGGAAGTAGGCACAGCAGCCTGTTTGGAGCAAGGGATAAGGACAAGCAGTCGCTGCTGCTGAGCTTCCAGGGAACAGCTTTTGGAACCGACTGTAGGGTCACTAAGGCCTGAGTTACCCAGTCCTTGACCATTTCGATAGCAGCTCTGGAGATCACCAGGGCCTGGCTAAATTAATCTGAGAGGAGAGGCACATCTCAGGTCAGGTCCATGAGCAAATCTAAGCTTTTCACAGCCCTTTATGGAGACCCCCAGAGCATCCATACTTGTTTGTGGCTGCTCTAATCAGGCTTCTCTAGAGGTAGTAAAAGTGTTACAGTTCAGATCTCTGGTTTTCTCCACATTAATATAAACTTATGTGCAATGTCTCATGCTTGTGGGTCATTGATTGTAAATTGATGGAACTGGCTGAATATAATCTGTAAATGACATCTGTAAGACATTTTATCCTTTTTGTTTTTCCTCTAAATATATTTCTCTACCATTTTGGAAGGCTCTAGTTATTGATTCTTATCTTGACTGGAAGAAATTGCTGTGGATAAGCTGAAGAATAGAAAAAAAATGAAGAAAGAATATAAGAAAATCAGAGGAGAAAAGAAAGGGAGATGCTTTAGGGAATCAGGATGCTTGAAGGAAGAATTTTAAGAGAAAAGCAAATAACATGTCTTTTCTAGCTGCAAAACATTAATTTAATCCAGAAAAAAAATGTTTTCCATTGAGTTAGTAACAGAGAAATCTTTATTTTACGTGTTTTTCCTGTTGACCACTGGAGTATGCTTTGAACACGACTGCAGTCCTGGCTAACATGAAGTATACAGTGATAAAATCTCTTGGAATTGATTAAACCCCTTGAGAATGCACTTGACAATGCTAGAGTTGGGTACCTTAGAGTAACAGAAATACAAAGAACCTGAACCCTTGTGAAACCAGACTATAGTTGCTATAAAGTTGTCCAGAGAAAGAGAGATTTAATTTTGAGCCACCCAGTAAAGCTGCTCTAAGCTATGCTGTATGTAAACATGGGCTTGTGTTTCAGCTGGTGTACATACAGCCAACCTTGTTAATTGGTGATGGTCTCTGTAGTACCTCGAGACAGGGAGCCCGCAGAAATGCCTTAACAAGCGCCATCCAGGGGAGGGCAGTGGGGCAGAGAAGCGCTGGTATGCACATTGCTGTGTGGTGTGCTGCAGTTTGCTGGCTGCTTGCTCGATCACTGGCAGGGAATCCAATCCAAAATTGACAAGATTCATGTCTTCTGCAATGCTTGGCCAGCAGGGTCCTGGCCGTTCCTTTCCCCTGCCAAGCAGCCTGGCACGGAGAGCAGAGTGCAGATGGAGTGGCACAGCTCACCTGGGCGCTTGAGACACTTATATCTGCAGTCTTACTGAACTCTATTTGTCTTTTTGCTGGTATTTTCCCAAACAAAAAGCTGGAGTTTAAAGCACTGCAGCCTTCACTTAAGTCCCCTTGAAAGCATAAAATAAAAAAGGATAAATATCACTTTCCAAGTGACAGCTACACGTTACAGAAATGTAATATAAGTAGTCACATATTAATAGCTTTAATTTATCATAACACTGTTTTAAGAAAAAGGATGCAATTTATTTACCAGAAAATAGTCTGAGCAGTTTAAAACATCATACCTTTAGAAATATGCTTTATATTCTTTGGATTTAACTTTTCGCTGTTTCTTACTTCTTCCAGGTCTGGTCCTGTCTGTGGCCATAAAATTACCGACTTGTACCAAAGAGATGAGCAAAGTCAGAGACAGAAAGAAGTTGGCACTGGGTAATTTAGGGAATTGGCAATGGGATTTGGAGCCTTTCAGTCTGTCTGAACCTTGCTGATGGGAACTGCACAAACAGCTAATGGGGATAAATGGTGTGAGCTCCTCATGAAGAAATAGGAAAACTGCAGAATGCTGGAATATGTGGTGTTTTCTGAGGGAGAGCTGGGAGCAAGAAAAAAGGACAGGTTTATGGAAATAAAGGAAAGAAAGAGGTGATTTAGAATAAGATCATCAAAGATAATACAAAGAAACCATTGGTGCCTTTGCTGGGTTGTCTTTGTCTCATCTTCAGTGAACAAAAGACTATTTAAAATAAAAATGTTGCTATAAATGTCCATCTTCTCAGGATCAATGCAACTATTCTCAGCCCTAGGTGTGTTAATGGTTAAACACAAATAGTTTCTATGGGCAATTAGAAGATGAGAGACTCCAGAGTCATTTGTCCAAAATCTTTTCGGAGACATAAAGTCATATGCAATAGTTTTGTTTAAACAGGGAATACAGCCTACTATAATTCCCAAGCTTCAAGGTAACTTCAGCTTGTATTTGCTGTAAGCTCTGACTCAGGACTATCCGTTGTGACTGCATTTCATTCGTCCTTTTTCTGTATATTTTGGCTGGTTGATAATTTGAATTTTGGGCTTCATAACATTCATACTGTAGCCATGTTAGGTAAAGAATTTAGAACCTGTAATTAACAATATTGTGACTCATTTTAGTGTTTGAGAGACCTACACCTTCCAGAGGTTAAAGCAGAAAAAACAATGACATTGCTTTGTAACGTATATTGATCACAAGTATGTAATAACATCTCTGGCTCCGAGGACAGCACTGCTTACAGTCAAAACCACAGTTTGCTTTTAGCCTTATCTAAATAGGCTATTAAGCTGGCAGGTGAATTGGTTGTTGCCCTTCCCTTTCCTCCCCAACTCCTTGGTGCAGTATATTAACTACATGGGCATGTTAAAGCTGTGTTGATTTTAATCTAAACCAGTAGAAGCAGCAGGGAAAAATTGCCAGCTTGGTATCTTCTTGCCTTAGCTGGCCAGAAGGTTCCCCAAAGTTTGGGGAGACTGGAAATGAAAATTATCCAGTCTGAGAAAAAAAAAAATAAATGAAGCATTCCTAGGTAGGCATTGCTCCTAGAGCCTCAAATCAGCTCTGCTTCCCCTGTGCCAGCTTCTGAGGGAAGTAAAAAGCGTGCAGTAGAGCATAAATGTGCCCTGAAATTTTAAGGAGAATGTGCATTGACCTTTAAGCAATATGCACACTGTTGAAGAACCTACCTGCCAACAGGCAATTACAGACCACCCGAGGTCCGTGGGGAATTCAGCTGTGGTTTCCTGCCTGCCCCGCTCCTCTTCTGGAAGCAGCCATATTTTGCAGCATGACCCTGACAGAAAAAGCTGTAGGGAGGTGCAGAGGGGCTGAGCTGAATTGCTGCTGCTGTGGTGTCACAAATAAGAACTCTGCAGCTCAGGCACTGCCTCTGCCCCGTGCTTTGTCACTGCGCTTAGGAAAGAGAATTTTCTTTTGCTCTCCAGTAAACTGTTTTCACTGGAGCTTTGACTCTTGCTGGATTTTGTTGACACTGATGTGACTAATCCTTCTAAGTCTGGTTATACTCCTGGCCCGGGAGAAGAAAAGGTATCGGCATGCCCACGCCACCAGGTTGTGCGTGGAGAAGGGCAACAGAGCAGCGCTGTAACCCCTTGAGCACAAGCGGAGTGATGGCAGGGGTCAGGGCTTCCTTAGAAGGAGGCGTGGGCAGGCTCTGCTTTGAGGACCTTTCTGTCCACACCTGGTGGGGGTTAGTGATGCATCTTCCCAGCCAGTCCCTGTCCTTGTCCCAGTTCTTGGCACCCTGCTGGCAATGTCTGAGCGAAAGGGTCACGGTTGCTGAAGCGTGTGAGCCGTCCTTCACTCAGAGAGACGTGAGAGCTGAGCACACATCTCATCCAGGTGAATGGACTTAATCTTTCTTTGTTACACATCACTTTTTGGGGGGACCTGGCAACATCTTTTTTTCACTTTATCCTGGGATGGGTACAACCTTGCAATGTGTGCGTTCGCTTCTTTTTCCACAGGATAAAATAAATTTATCAATTAAATGCACAGTCTAACATTTTCAGAATAATTTTAGCATCTTCCTCTTCCTACTTGTGTCCCACAAGTATATTTTAAAATTCTTTTTCTTGTGAATGACAAATCTCCAATTATATGCAGTGTTTGTCTTAATTTATTTTTATTCCTGTTATGTTTTTCCCTGTGAGACTGGAGATATGAAGCCGCATTCCCTCTAATGTCATTGTATTGCATTTCTTTAGCAGTCACACCCATGCTGTATCCATCCAAACTTGTTACCTGTGCCGCTCTGGGCAAAAAAGGAGGGAAGAGATTTAACAAGGACAGCTGTAATTTCCCTAACAGGGTAGAAATCAGCCAATTGGAAGCCCTTTCTCAGTAGACACTGACGAGACACCAGAATACTCGCTCCTCAGGTGAATGCAGCAATTGCATCCCTTGCTAACACTACGGCGTGTCAGCGCGGTGGAAGATGGCGAGCTGTAGGCTGCCAGTCTCTGCTATTTATAGCAACAAGAACTTCAGGGTGTGAGGCAAGCTGTTTTTAACACAGTGGCATTTTCTTCTGTTTAATCGTGGAGCAACATCATTTTGAGAAAGTAATTACTTCTGCCCAAGAGAGTTAAAAAATTATGCTTCTTTACTGAGGTAAACAAGAGGTGTTTGTGAAATTAAAAAAAAAAAATCACTTTTCCAAGACTTTAGGTGTTTTAAAGGCCATTATGTTGCCTGGCAAATGTAGAAAGGAAAATCAATAAACAGCATGTAAAAGAAAGAGGCAAAATGCAATGAGACACATCAGTTAGGCTCCTGTTCTCTCTTTCCCTTTTTTGTCCCATCCATTGCACTGCCAAGCAGAGTATGGAGATCCCGTGCCCAAGGAAATGCAGAGAAACCTGCTTAGACCTGCTTAGCAGTGTTTGCAAGACCTGATAAGCAAGTCAGTAGACTGATTTGTTATAGCAGGTTCACTTACAGTTCACAAGGATCTTTTCTACCTTTCCCCTCAGCACTTTCTGATAATGACTACAGAGATATCCAAGCACCCAGACAGAAGTATGCCAGGGCCTTGTCTTTCTGCAATAGGATTTAAACAATTCCCACTGAGTCGCATGTATTTACAGAGACACCTGGTACGCAGAACATACCAGGGTGTTCATAAATTGTTAGGGAACGAGGGCAGAAAATCTCCAGTGAAGGACTTCTTGTGTTTTGACAGTGTCACCTTTTCTGGTAGACCCCAGGGGCTCCCACATACATTCCAGGACTAGTTTGTGTCACACAAAAAGGTGATTGGAAGTCATTGGAAATTCAACAACTCTAATTTAACTTGAAAGGAGGCATTATTTGTGCACATTTTACCATACTGAGCACCCACGGCTTATTTTAATGCTTGCAGTTCAATAGGATTCATAAATTAAAAAAAAAAAGAAAGACAAATACAAGAAGCTTCTGCACCTTTTGAACAATTAAATGGTTGGTTTTTTGCTTTTTCCCTTCTTGCCTACAGAAAACAGAGTAAAAGCAACAGACACGGAGAAAACAGGAGAGAGACCATGATTTGGCCTTAAAAGTAGAGCAAATGTCCTCGTGGATGCATGAGTGACATGAAAGGAGGAAGGAATGACCCACACAGGTGTGAAGATGGATGAGTTTGCTGCTGGTTTAATATTTGCAGTCCAGCCCAAGCTCAGGCCAAGGACCTACCTCCATGAATCAGATCAACTTGGAGGATAGCTGGAAAAACTGATGTTGACTTTCAGAAGGGTCCTGGAGTCAGTGACAACAAGACTAGAGCATGTGAAACTGGTAAAAGGAGCCAGAGGCCATGTGGGCAGCCAAACAGTTGGAAGCACCAGACTTCATTATCTGTATCTGCATCAGCTACAGACTTCCCTTGTGACCTTGACCTTAGGCTACATCTCAGCTGTGAAACCTAGGAGGGCTCTGAGCTTTTCAGCTTGCGTACTGGATCTGATCATGCCCCGTCTCCATATCTGGGTTAGTCCCTGGTGTGCACCAACCTCCTTCCACTTGATGCCCTGGGGAAAACCATGTACTCCTACCAGGTCCCGTTTGCAATGCCTTGGGGACAGGTCTTGCCATGCTGTGGACTCACAGATCACTTTGATGGCAACCTAAACCTCCTTTTTCATTTTGGGTCTCCATATACAAAATAGAAATGATAATTTTCTACTTTGGAGAGCCCAGTGCCTTTCCTTAATAATAAAACAATAAATACATCCACTTAATAATCACAAAGTGCTAATCTTAATGAATCTGTTTATATACACAAGTAGCTAAGAGGATCATGAAGTCCCATTATGTTGAAGCCAAAATATAGACAGCTACCTCATTCAAAAAAGCAGACACTTATTACAGTCTATCTTCCTGCAAAGTCTCCTCCTGCCTACTGCCTGCTCCACAAAGGGCTCCATGAAGTCATCAGCATCTTAGGTACCTGGATCCATGTGGTTACAAGCAGCTGTTTTGTCAGGAACCAGGTTGTGAGATATAAATTCTGTGCCAAATCTTAAGGACTAATCAGTGTCTGGTTTTAGCTTTGGCTGTCTGAACTAAGCAAAATCTCTCTGAGGTTCTTGAGTCCTCCCTCTGTAAAGACTTTTCTGGTTTTAGCTCCTTACATTTCTTTAAAAAAACAGCTTCCACCCCTGATATGCTCTCTTCTATATTAATGAATGAAGTAATGCATTTTTACGTTGCTGAGGTGACTTGGCCTTAGGCCCCTTAATTATAATGTACTCGAGGCCTTAATTAATTTGTAGGACTGAATAGGGCATGATGTCCCAAATACCTTTGGAGAGTTGAGTTGAAATCCTGTACTCATCAAAGCAGAAATATTGAATCAAGGCCAGGTGTAATATTTTTTCATCCTTTCCAGAAACTGAAATGGTTTTGAAGGGAGCAAAGTGCAATTAGATGTGTTATAGGTTTATGTGGTGATGTTGTGCTCAAGTTTCATAACAACCACTTGTTTAGGGCTGTTGCACTAAGAAAAAAAAGAAATTTCATACCTGGGGGATAAGACAGACCATTTATCTCAGGGCCCTTTGCTAATGCTGTCCAAGTCCAAAAACATCTGCCATTGACTTCGGCTGGAGCATGATGGAGTGGTGTCCCTCAGGGGTCCGTACTGGGACCCGTGCTGTTTAATATATTCATCAATGACTTAGACAGCGAGATTGAGTGCACCCTCAGCAAGTTTGCGGATGACACCAAACTGAGTGGTGCAGTTGACACACCAGAAGGACGGGATGTCATCCAGAGAGACCTGGACAGGCTGGAGAGGTGGGCCTGTGTGAACCTCATGAGGTTCAACAAGGCCAAGTGCAAGGTCCTGCACCTGGGTGGGGGTAACCCCCAGCATCAATACAGGCTGGGGGAAGAAAGGATCGAGAGCAGCCCTGCCGAGAGGGACTTGGGCGTGCTGGTGGATGAAAAGCTGGACATGAGCCGGCAATGTGCACTGGCAGCCCAGAAGGCCAACCGTACCCTGGGCTGCATCAGGAGAAGCGTGGCCAGCAGGTCGAGGGAGGTGATTCTGCCCCTCTACTCTGCTCTGGTGAGACCTCACCTGGAGTATTGTGTCCAACTCTGGAGCCCTCAGCACAAGAAGGACATGGAACTGTTGGAGCGGGTCCAGAGGAGGGCTACTAAAATGATCCGAGGGCTGGAGCACCTCTCTTATGAGGACAGGCTGAGGGAGTTGGGCTTGTTCAGCCTGGAGAAGAGAAGGCTGCGGGGAGACCTGATTACGGCCTTTCAGTATCTAAAGGGGGCCTATAGGAAAGATGGGGAAAATCTTTTTAGTAGGGCCAGCTGTGAGAGGACAAGGGGTAATGGTTTTAAACTAAAACAGGGTAGGTTTAGACTGGATATAAGGAAGAAATTCTTTACAATGAGGGTGGTAAAACACTGGAACAGGTTGCCCAGAGAGGTGGTGGAGGCCCCATCCCTGGGAACATTCAAGGCCAGGTTGGATGGGGCTCTGAGCAACCTGATCTAGTTAGTGGTGTCCCTGCTCACTGCAGGGGGGTTGGACTAGATGACCTCTAGGGGTCCCTTCCAACCCAAAACATTCTATGATTCTATGATTCTATGATGGCATAGGCTATGACAAGTATTGCCTCCATATTCCACAGAAGAAACATCTGTAGCTTTCTGAAGTTTTACCAATAGAGGGCTCTATTGGTTTGATTTAAGTCACAAAGAAGGGGGAACTAGACTTTGGGGGGGGGGGGGAAGGTGTTGGGGGTGTTAGGTTGCTATAGTAAATCCTATAACCTATATAAAAGTGGAGTCAGACAAAGTGAGTTGAAAGAAACGCTTAAAGGGACATCGTTTAAGTGTTACTCAGTTTTGTGGTTGCTTTGTTTTGGTATTTTGGAATACTGATGCTGGCTGACTTGCTTATCTGCTTTTGGAAAGACACAGTCCAGAACGCTATGAGGTATTTTAGGAATAGGAAGATATTAGCAGTGTGGTAATTTTAAATGACCTTCAATGTTTAAAGCCTACCTACCGAAAATAAAATGGTATGTTTATATATGCTCTACCAAATATTTTTTTAGTCATGTTTGCTCTTATGATGCATGTTTCTCAGCATAACACACAAAGATAGGTGTGCACGTTAATGAAAAAAAGAAAATTCGTGTTTAGAAGAATGAAAGTGACTTAAAGGAAATTATTTGCTTTCCTAGCTAGCTGGGGTTTTTCTTATATCCCACTTAAAGATGGAACATATTATTGGTTCAGCTGTAGGAGGCCATACAATAAACTGAAAAATAACCTAGAGTATTTCTGGGGTGTTTAACTGCTACCCAGTGCCTGACCTCTCTCACCAAACAAAGTCTTGATGCCCTGACTCACCTCTTTGCTGCCACAACAGGCTTTCCTATTCTACCTTTTAATTCTTGTTCTCCATTTCTCAGTGACTGGAAAGATGCTTGTCTCATAGCATATTCATGCTTTTGCAGGTTAGCTAGACTGCAGTGTATATGTTCTATAATGCACAGCAAATGAAATTCAGTTATTTTAATGTGGACAGCGCTGAAATAAAAATGAAAACATACTAACAAACGTGCTTATACATGCATGATGGCTAACATACACATTTGCATATAAATATTATATATATCTTCTTAATGGAAGGCTGTGATTCTTAGGTGTGCTTGCCTTCTTAAGACACAAACTATATAGCTAACCAAGCAAAAAACCCTCTCTACGTAAATGTGTGTTTACATACATACATACATAAGAAAAAAATATATATAGTGTATAAATTCAATGTGTATGAATAGAATGCGCTGAAGTTCTTTTTATTGTGCAAGCATAGTTCAAATTCCATTTTTATGCAATGGTGCAGTGACAAGCTTCCTATAAAATAAATATGGGCCACAAATGAAAATACTTTAGCTTGCTGTTCTTACATTTTTTCTTAGTAATGAATACAGACTTCAACTTGGGAAAATATAAAATGATCCTGCTTTTGGTATAAATGTCCCTCCAAAAATCAATTCCAATTTCATCTTTGTTTTAGTAAAAAAATAAAAGAACAAAAAGATCAGGACTATAAATAATGACTACCTGCGGTTTTCATAAATAAATATCTCCAAAGCAGTGGAAAGCTGTAGAAATGCATGGATATTTTATTTTCTCTTCCCTCATGAATTTGTTGTGTTGCAGGAATGTGTATAAATAGATGGCTAGATATGGCGTGGATTCAGATTCAGCCATTTTCTCCAAATAAAACCATATGTTTCCCTGTTCATGTTGCTTTTTGTCCTTTGGAATGCATTAACACGTTAATAATGGAAAGACTGCAGTAATGTATGGTCTACGTATGATGTTTTTTAAAAAATCTCATAAATATGAATCTATAGGTACAAGAAAGCTGTATATGCTTATGCCCATATCGTAAATCATCCATCCTTTGTTTAAAAAAAAAAAAAAAGTGGGGGAGGAGGGAGTGAGTGTTTTCTCACTGGAACCTTTTCATCTTGTCTAGGGAGGGCTAAGAAATACAGCCATTGACACTTACCTAGATATTTTTACAAAGTCATGTACCATGCATTGTTCCTCTATAGGAAGGATGTATCCTTCTCTTTAATTTTCAGGAAGGGACAATCTTGTTCTGCTTTCTATTCTCTCATAAGAGTTCTATTTCTCTCATAAGAGAGAAATAACTGCCTTTCCCCACCTCCAGGCTACAACTTTAACTCATAATCCCCCCCTCCCGAGGAAATAAGTAGATAACGTGATGTTGTGTACAGTGTGAACTGATTTGGGAGACTTTCAGTTTAGTCTCTGCAGTCAGGAGAAATGGATACAGCTCGATTCTTTCAATAACTGCACATGCATTTTTATTCTGGGGTTCATGCTATGTTTGTCTAGAGAAAGACAAATATCCTAACCAACCTTGCATGTGCACCTCTGAATAGAGTGGAAACTATATTATTGCATTCATTGCATCTCATGAAGGTAACATTATCTAGAAGGAAAAAAAAAAAGAAAGGCACCTCAGAAACCAATTGCTGAGCTGATGGTGCTTATCTTGAGTGTCTGGCTTCTAATAATACCACACTGGAAATACTGGTGTGCTACAGTGTTTTATCCTTCTCTTTCTTCAGGGCAGATTGGTTCAGCCAGCACTTTATTCCTGAAATAATATTCATACAAAATAGATTGCTAGATTTAAACGTACAACCCAGTGCTGCTGACTAATATAATGTTATTCTGTCCCTCCCTCACCCCTCTGTAATCAACAAAGCATGCCTAACAGTGGAGTGTTTCACAGTCATTTTGGTGATGTTTTGCCTTGCTTGATTGGAAAGTATTTCTGAGGAGGATAAATAAGCTCGCCCCCAAACTCTCCCCTCTATTTCCCTTGCTGATGTTGCAGAGAGTAGTTCACTGCAAGATGTGAAACAAGAAATACAGTAGATTGGGATGCTTCACAGGGAACAAAATTTGTGTCTCGCTGGCTTCTTCTCCCCTCTGTATTATTAGCTCCATATAGATTTAATAATTAGGTGATTGAAGACATTTTGATGATGGAGTGTTTTCTATGATCTGCAAAAGAAAGCATCTGTTTTCTTCATGTACCAATTAATTATTTATGCAGCAGAAAATACAGTAGACTACCTTGAGGATGAGCAGGTTGGGTGTTTGTGTAACAACAGCAAGGCCTGGCCTGGAAATTATGTCATTCTGACCTTCAAAGTCTCTCAAACAATTATTTTTCAGCCAAGCAGTAAACAGTACTTTCTTCTGTTTCTGCTTCCACCTCACTTTTTGCCCTCCTGTCCTCACAGAGGGCCTGTCAGCTTAAACATCACCTTTCCTTTTATTTTCCATTTGCTGTCTATGTATTTTATTAACACCTTTTTCTATTTTACAGTCCTACACACTGATTCGACATCAGCTTCATCCGTCGTAAGCTTTACTGTTCAGACTAGGCACTGTTCTGCATTGTGGGAAATATGCAAAAGCACCCAAACATTTATTTTTTTTTTTCATGATTGTCAGGCATGGATTCATTTTTGGAAATATATCTTTCCAGAGGTTAGGACTTACTAAAGTTTGCAAATGAAAGAAAAGCAGATCCTTGGATCTCAGAAAATGTGTTGTTTTGTATTATGACAATGGTGTTCACATGCCTGACATCCTCATAATAATATTAAGCTCTTTTTTTCTAGCATTATGTACTTTATACATTTGTATAAATGTCACAGCTTGTAATCACTTCCTTTGTCATCGACGATTAATCTAAAAAAATCGAATAATTCACTGCCCCTTGCCATTTACATATCGCCTGCTACCATCTGTTCTTCTCAGCAGCAGTAAATGATGGGTAATTAACTCAGTGCCTTTGTCTTTCCCTTGCTGAATGTCTGACACATATAGATTTTCCTCTGTGTGTGTGTGTGTGTGTGTGCGCGCGCGTGTGTCTGCGTGTGCGCGTGTGCGTGTGTAGGGAAAAGAGAGGGGGATAGGAACAACAGACAGGAAAAAAAAAAAAAAAGAAAGATGTTGTAAGCCTTACCCAAGAAAAAAAAGTCAGTACAAAAATATTTGCAAAGGAGAAAGCAGGACAGAAATGAGAAATATTGGGGCTGAGAAGGGACTATATCACGTGGCCTTTTACTCCCCTAATGTCAAAAGAAAGGGGGACTTGGCTGTGGACAATAGCTGCCCTGCACATGCAAGTAGCCTTTTCTAAAGCTGTAAGGTCAAGGTCAAGATGCAGCAGCAAGAAAAAGCTTCATATGTTCCTCTTGCCAGGCTGAGCGCGAAGGGGGAACATGAAAATGAGGCCAAAAGGAGGGAATACACAATGCCATTTGGCTCCTGGACTAGAAGCCAGAAGGTTTGCAACATGTCATATTGAAACTATGATATAGTGGCTCTGCATATTGCATCCTTAGACAAGTGAGCACGAGGCAAGATGCAGTGTAAAATTAAAAAAAAAGGAAAGCAATATCCAAAGAGCTTTTTGCCCTTCCTGCTAAGCACTGCAAGCCACCCCGCCACAGGCTGCAGAAGGGCAGGAAAAGGCAGCATTCCCTTGCCATGGTAGGAAATATGACATGATAAGCTAGGCACTGTCTCCTGGCATGTGCCTTTGATATTGTTTATAAGGAAAGGAAGAAATAAAAACCTGAAAATGGTTGAAAATACTTTTTAGTAAAGGATTTTAAGATAGAGAAAGCATAACAATGTGTCTCGACTACCGTTAAATGACTCTTTATTTACATGTATTTATTATAATTTATTTGTCCTTAGGTAGTATGTAGAAGCCTCCTTCAGGGTTGAGGGCCACATTGTGTTAGGCACTGTAAAAGCATGTAATACGACATAGTATTGTCACTCACAACATCCTCAGGGGCTGGCCAACGCTATATGTGATGTGCACTGTGTCATTCATTAAAAGAAAAAAAAAAAAGAAAAGAAGAATTTAGTTATTTTTTAATGTGATCCTGTTAATCTCAGGGGAGCTACATTGCTCAGATAGAGCTTCATGCCAACTCAGTTATTCTACTTACGTTATCTCTATGCCACATGGTACCGTGTATGAAGCTTTGGGTTTTTGAACATGGGAGAAATAACAATTGGAGATAATTTCCCTATGATTCAAGACTTTCTCTTCCCAGCACTCTGCCCAAATGCACTCTCTCCCAGGGCTTTTTTCAAGCCTTTCCAGTCAAGGCCATGCTATGGGTAACTTCCCTTTCTGATTTTACACAAACTTTCTTAATGGTGGTATATCTCTCCAGCTTTCCCTCTATTTCACATATCCATATAACCTTCCTCAAATCTGACTCCCATGTTATTCCATACACCATTGAATGAAATTCCTACATCCGTAGTGAGCTTGGGAAGTGACTTGCTCTTGTCTTGTCTTGTTCAGATATCTTAGTTCATGGAATAAGTTAAATTATATTTAACCTGAATGAAAGATAGCTATTTGATCCATCAGCTTCAAAGCTAGATGGTGTAAACTGATGTGATGGGACTTAAATTGTAGTATTTGTAGGAAGTCTAAGAGGCACCTACACTGCTAATCCCTTTAGAGTTTCTATCATTAAATATTCCCTACCCTAATAAAAAAATATTCTTTTACATCTGTCACTACACTGGCCACTTCCAGCTTCTCTGAGGGAAGCAGTGGTTCTGCGATTAAGGCCTCTCATTAGATTTCCTTTCAGGCTGGGAGGAGAGGAGGTTTCCTGTTGCAACATACTACTGATAATTTCTTTATAATATTTTATCTACTGGGTTTTCTCTAGCTAAGCAAAGTGATGCTCAGGTTAGAAGGTGGGATGGCAGTGTTAGGTTAATGGTTGGACTTGATGATCTTAAAGGTCTTTTCCAACCTAAACCATTCTATGATTCTATGATTCTGTGAAGACCGGCTGTACGAAACCACAAGGAATTGTCAAATTGCCTCAAAGGGTCTTGAGGAATCATAGAAGGGCAACAAAATTAAAAAAAGCTAAGTAACAAGGTTTTATGTCATTAGATTAGGTACAAAAGTTGTAATTTAGGACAATTAGAATTACCCTATTGATTTCAATGGGATGAGACATTTTGTCTTGTATATAACGCATGGTAAGTGTGGCTTGAACTCATGAATAAGTGTCCCAATATATGAGGGCAATGAATATTAGTAATTAGTATTTCTATTTCGTATTGTCATAGTACCTAGGAGTTTTGTTTGCAGACTGGAAAACCAATGAGGGAAACAAGAAAAAGAGGGAAGAGAGAAAGCACAAAAACCTTTGAAAAATTTAGTAATTTGGTGCTGGAGACCATCACCATATGTTGATTGGAAGAAGCAGTGTATCTATTTTTATTGAATGAGAAATGAGAGGGTAGCCAGGGCACAGGCTATGAGAGACTTGGAAGTGAATTCAAGAAAGCCATGAGTGATGCCACAGAGAAGGGGGAGCTGGTGCAAGGGGGGGGGGGAGGGAAGAATGAAAAAAAGAACACAGCCTCTCTGTCAGTAAAGACAGGAGGAGACTGAGTAGCACAAAGGAATAAAGTGGGAGATGAGGATGACTTAAAGAAAGGGAAACTTCTGGCTGTAATGGAAAAACTTGAGTGATGCACAATTAGGGAGTGCAATAACCTGTAGCATGTGGTGGAAGGATATTTAGCTAGACTTAGAGGAACAAGCGAAAATGTGATACAGGCAATAATCTTGTATCATCTGGCAGATGGACTGGATGGCTGAGATCTTTTCCACCTCTTAATATCTCTGACAGGTGTACAATCTCTTTGCTTTATGGTGGTGCATTTGTTCTGTGAAAATATGGAAGTACACACTGGCTTGTCAAAAGGCAGTGTAGCAGAGAGAAATGCTTTGAAAATCTTTGCATATGAGTGGAATTTCCAAAATGTTTGTGTATGTGTATACACACATATGCATATATTTCAATCTATACACACACATATATGTATGATTGAATCCCTCTGTTCTGTTAGAAGTAAATGTTTGCAGTGTATTCAAACCAGGCTTCGTTTGCAACATTGACATGAAACTTGATTTAAATATAAAATCCAATTTTTTTTTATGTGATATAACATTAAAAGGAAATGATGGTAAAAATCTTACCTGAAAACCATATTTACTAGTATGTATCTTTACAGCTGTATACTCATCAGACTGGAATCTCAGTTCCAAAGCCCCTATCAGGTGAAAGTATATAGTGTATTTACGTTTTTAAATAAATGATATAGAGAACTAATTAGGACAACATTTCTGCTTCCTTCTATACTGCAGTTCTTTTATCTGCAGTGCAGATTTCCAATGCATAGCCTGTGCTTGTTTCACTAGCAACAGAGATCTGCTTTTTAGCTCACAGAGAGGAATTTTGACTGCAGTCTTGTGATTTGTTCATACTTAGGAGGGCTTCCTGAGGGTGTACAACCACCATTGATGTAAATGCACTGTGTACATACAGAAAAATGAATGGACAGCTAAGCACAGAAGCTTGGACATATGCACATCTTTGGTATTGCCTGAGTTAGGTGGAGTGTGACTTCATTGAGCTGATGTCTGATTTTTGTTAAGTACTAAAATAGAAAATTTTTACTTGTATCACTCACACTGTACTGTATCACCACACTGGGAAGTCCCTCTATAATGAGGTAGATTCATAGTGATGCAACATTCAATGAATTGCTATTCAAGTGTATTTGTGAACATCATATTTTTGATGGAGGATGGGGAAAATATATTGCATTAAAGCAGATAATTGCTGAAGCTTCCCAGGATGGGAAATGAACTGCAGAAAGAGAGCAATAAATCCCTCTCAGGGAACAACACACCATAATATGCAGTAGGTCATTAAGGAGGACTTTTGATGACCTGGAGCTTTCTATTGAAAGAAAGGGTTGATGACCAAGACCAATGGGCTTTAGCAAGACTAACTAGTCCAGGTGTCCTCTAGTTTCTCTGTATGACAGGAGATAACATCGTCTTAGCGTGCACAAGTTGGGCCATTATACAAAAGTTTGGGGTAGTTTTACTCAAGAATTTTACTCACCCAAGCCAAAAAAATTTCTTAGTTAACAGACTTGTCAGGTTAACAGACTTGTGAGGGAGCCTTCATAGGGTACTGATCCTCCATTCTCTGGAGTACAGAGAGATGTTTTCACGCTACTTGGTTTTCATGAGTGTTTCTTAAGATCTCTCATTAAAAACAAATACGAGGTACACCCAGTAAAAAAGATAACACAAATCAAGAATGCATAGTGAAAGAATGAAAAAAGAACTGATGTCTTGCCACCACTTGATAAAACCAAAGCATTTTAATTGATATGTTCACAGTATCATTCACTCTTGTAGTGCTCCTTGATATTTCAAGCGTAGATATTTGAACCTCAAGCATTTAATGGACCTGGCCTACTCTTTTGTATTGATCCACCTCACTTCATGTCAATGGTGATGTTCTTTATTCCCTCCCTGTAAAATGAAAATAAATCAAATCAAAATACCCTAAACTTGTTGATTCAAGGTCATTTAATCTATCAGTATAGAAATACAGGTTAGGAATCTTTTTCACAGTCTTTCTTCTGCAAACTAAATTGAAGCGACCTGGCTTAAAGTAACCTGGATCTCAGTCATAAAAGCAATATGCCACACAGTGGCAAATTCAGAATTTATGACTCATGTTTATCTCACCTGCACTTGGCTTTACTGCTAAGATCTCTGAGAACTGCTTGGCCAGTAAATCTGTGACAAGGCAAATTAGGACTTGGAGCCTAATTTCCAACACCCTCTAATGTTCAAAATATGTGGCTTTTGAAGGAAAGAAATGTTATCATTTTTGTGCCCTGTATTTCCTTTTACTGCTTAGTTTTGAGCTTTATTTTTACTCTTTCACTTTGGATTCCTGATGAAAATGGAGAAAAGGTGTTTTTTTAGTCTGAAGGAGAATCTTTACTAACTCTGAAGTCCTTTAGGTCTTCCACACCTATAGGGAGATATTGAGATATCATGGTGAAGCCTGTCCAGGCTCTGAAGCCCCATGAGAGATTGTTTGCCTGATCTTTTCTGCTTGCCTAAGAAAGTGAGTTAATAAATGGTCTCAATCCTTATCTAATTCAGGATTGTCATCTCTATTCTCATTTAACTTTATAATCCTACTATTCTGTTTGAGATATTGTTTAAACTTTAATTTCAGTAGGGGAAAAAAAGGAATAGTAACATCCCACTATCAGTTATTTTTGAAAGACCTACAGGTTGCCACAAAATCAAGGTGAAACATCTTGAAACCTTTGAGGAGAAACATTACCCACAAATAATTCAAGTGCAAGTACAAAACTGAATCTAACTGGACACAGTGGGAAGTCTGACAAAACCACTGATCCTTGTAAGGGAAAGGAGGCTAAGGCACAAGAGTTAAGCTTTGCCTAAGCTTACTTATTTCTACCTATTGTTTTCTTATTACAGTAATATTTTTAAAATATTTTTGAATTGTGTATGTAGTTTATTTAATATGCAATCAGGATTAAGTCTGGAATTGGAATAGTGTACTAGCAAATGACAAAGCTCTTCTAAGAAGTCAAAATAAGCTGAAAGAATAAAGAAAAAAATCAGACCACACTGCAGTAAAAGTTGGACCCCAGTCAGTGCCAGACTGCCAACTGTTAATAAATTATGTCTTTGGTCTGTCGTGTTTGAGATGTTGAACTAAAATGTCAGTAAGAGTGTTCATATGCTGCTATTTGATGCTGAAAACTCAAAGACAGGTTGTCTATTCAAAAATTTCTTCCTTTCTTGTCTTATTTCATGCTTACCCAAAAGGATGTATGTCTCTATCACAATTGCCCCGGACTTTTAACAGGAAAAAGCCAGGGTTTCTACAAATTTGTGGTGTGTCTATGGCTACTTGCTGAATGTTATTTCTGGGGAACATAGCTAAGAAGTTTGGGAAGTAACTGGAAGAACTGGTGAATCTTATTTCAACAGCTATTGAAAGAATATTTTGGCTTTCATAATCCACATGTAGCTGTGTTATTAAATTCTTTGATATTCTCATGAGAATTCAGAGATACATCTACTGATTTAATCAAAGGGTAGCAACTATGTAGAGGATAATCACAAAATAATTTCTCCACTTGTTGATGCAGAGAAAATCTTTGCTTCCATTATCTTAACTGAACACATTGTTAAGAAATTTTTGCCAGGCAAACAGTGTGGAAATAGAGAAGACAAAGATTATTATCAGTATAGTTTTCAGCACCATAAAGCAATAGGAAAATAGTCAAGAATAAAATCAGTGCCTTAACAGATCTCAGGTAGCCTTTTCATATAGTTGGCAGAGAAGACCACAAGAAATCATTGGTCAGAAAAGACTGAGCCACAAAGTCAACCTGAAAGTCAAATAGAAATTGAACTAGAAGAAATACCTCTAGAAGTTTCCAGATGTTGTCATGGTTAGGGTCACTGCACATGGTGGAATTCCTAATGTTCCTTCTGTTTCCAGTAACAAAGTGCAAACTTTCGATTTTCTGCTCCTCCATATAACACTGTGCTTACACATATGCCTTGGGAAACGTAAGGAAATTAATGTGTGTATGTTTTCACAGAATCACAGAATGGCAAGGGTTGGAAGGCACCACAGGAGATCGTCTAGTCCAATGCCCCTGCTAAAGCAGGTTCACCCAGAGCAGGTTGTGCAGGACATCACTCAGGTGGGCTTTGAATATCTCCAGAGAAGGAGACTCTACAACCCCCCTGGGCAGCCTGTTCCAGTGCTCTGTCACCCTCAAAGTAAAGAAGTTCTTCCTCATATTCAACTGAAACCTCTTATGCTTCAGTTTGTGCCCATTGACCCTTGTCCTGTCACTGGGCACCACTGAGAAGAGTCTGGCTCCATCCTCATGACATCCACCCTTGAGATATTTGTATTTATGAGATTAGGTTGTTCCCTGCCTACAGTCTGGTACTAAGCTTCCTGGAGGCTTGCCCTGGTATCTGTTTGGTACTGATGGCTCTTTTCCTACACAACAGAGTTTCCCCCTTTCCCTCTGTGCCTTTCAGCAGCAGTTTGGTCCACCAGCACTCAGTTTTAGGCATCAGCCTCTTCCCGGTAAGTGCTATGTGCTATGTAACATAACCTGCTATATGGTTATTCATCATCTCTAGCAGATGAAACCTCTATATGTCATGTCATGTGCTTCTCGATGAGAAAATAAACATCACGCTATCTGAAGTGAGCAGTCTATCTGCAAGGGCCAAGGTTAGATTCTGAAGAAAAAGGGAACATTTTACTAGCAAAAATACTTTCATCTAGCTTTATAAAGCAATAAGACAAGGATCACAACATCACTACTGTATGCCTGCAATAATAGCTGGCATAAGAAGAAAACGCATTGGGCTCAAAGGTGTGGTTTGAAAGTTGCAGTGGGTGTGCTTCATGATTTAGAAAAACATTCTACAAGAAAAGGAAATTTGGTAAATATTCTCATAGTATCAGTGTAAGAAACTGCCTTATGTCTAATCCAAAGGGGGAAAAAGTGCTATATCCACTGACTTACAGGAGCTGAATTGTCTCTGATACCATGGGACCCTTGCAGCATAGTCTGCGGTGTGATACGCTTCTTCCAGCACTGGCTGAATATATGTTAACTATCCTCTGTCTTTGTATGTAATGATCCATTCTGCGTGAATAGGTTGACCAGCCCTTATTACCCAGTTTTAAAAAGACCTTGACAGTAGTTTGTTTGGTATTTTTTTAATTGGTGGGTATTCTTTACCAAAGTGTCCTTTGGTAAAATTGCTTTTAAGACTATGAGGAGGGGTTGTTACTCATGGAACCTAGACCATTCTTGGTGATTCTGTGCATCCCAAGGAGATTGGGACAGGGTACCTGGACCTTGCTTTCCTGTTTGGAACAAACATTCTTCAAAAGAAATATTGACTTTCAAGTGATTCTTTATCCTTTGTGGAGATTTCAACATTTTTCTTTGAAAATAAGTTTAGCACATGTGTTAGACTTATACCTGAAATACCAGTTAAACCATGCACACATGTCAAGCCATAACTTTTTGCTTGTCCTAAAATGTTGGAAGACTTTTAGCTGGGAATGAGGAAATTTTAAAACTTCCCTGAAATAGAATTTAAAAAAAAATCCAGGTTTTTAGGGCAAGTACACTCAAATAAATAAACTCCATCAATATTCAGGATACCTTTGGACTTGCTTTAATGAAATTAGGTTATTTGTATCCTTTGCAAGTTATGGTTGATATTATCCATAAACTTACAGTGTTACATTGCAAGGTACACCTTGCATCTCCTATCATTCTGACACAGTGCCCACTTATTAGCCTTCCAACAATACTTTTACCTTAAAAGTGATGAAAAAGAAACACATCCATGTGTGACAATGTCTGATGTAAAATACAGCATGTTTTATGCTGCAGCCATGTCCTTAAAAACGTATCATATACTGTCCCACTAGGAGATACTTGCTTACTGGGACAATACCTTCATTTGTACACATCCCCTTGGCAGCCCAGGGAAGGATAGCCAACTAACTGACAGCAGCATAGCATTTAAGTCATGGTTCTGGTGCCGAATTGAATATAGAAGAGAAGGAATGACTGGCTATTGAACTGCAGTGAAGAAATGATTTGTGCTGCCTGCTGGTGTATAAAGTATATTATGCAGAAAAAGAGCTATTTAGTTCCCCTGGCTTTTAGGTTTACAACTCTCCACAATGTTGGTAGAACATAATGCACTGGGCAAGTTAATTCTTTCTTATGGCTTGGGCAATTATTTGACATTGATTTTCTTAAAGTTTTGTCTTGCATGTCAGCTTTTTGTTGGCAAACTTTGCAGAAGAGTTTGATTAAGTCAGTAAAGATGTGAGAATATGGATGAGATGAGTATTTGGCTCATGCTCCCCTTTTATGAGACAGAAATATCAAAAATAGAGTTCTCAACCCTCCTCTCCAGATACACACCCACAGATGGAGGCATGAACCTGTATTTGATTTGTTTGATTTGATTTTGTTCCCTGATAAATCTCACACTTCTTAACATTTCTATCTTTCTACTCTGCTTATAATAATCAAAATACTCTGAATTGGCTCCACATGATGGGACTGCTTTCTCATTTGCATTTTTTAAGCAGTGACTCTGCATTGACTCAAAACCAGTTGACCAGTTATGCTGAAGTGTTATAACAGTACTGGTTATGCTGAATTAAAACAACGGAGCCTGATTATCCACTATTTAACTGAATAGTTATGAGGCATTTTCAGCCATACAAAAAGGTGCAAAGTACCACTGTTCTCATTTGGTAGCAGTTTCCATCTTCTTTGTACAGGTGAGAGTGAATACATAACATGCAAAGCTGTGATGAATCTTAAATTACTGCCTGCACGCTGTTTTATTTTGTGATGACTGTAATTGGAGCCATTTGCTGGTTATCCTGTTCTCCAACCTGAACAGCCCAGGAAGTGTTATTTGTGATAGTATGTAAATCAAGAAGCTACTTTTGCTACATTGGCCTAAGAAGAAAATAAAGATAACCCCCTTAAATTCTGATTATGCTATTCTTACCATATTCTTATTCACATCCAGGTAGGAAGAATACTCCCATGGCCTTTCCTAATGCTTTAAAAAGTATTTTTAAGAAGTCAAAAGTACTCTAAGTGAGCATTTTTGCCTTCTCTTAAATATGTATTGTCCTCTTTATAAGTACATATTAAAAACTAGGGTGTCTAAATTTAGACGTGTGACACACAAAGCTATGTTTAATGTAGTATCTAAAGTTGGCAGAGAGACAGCCACCTGAATTTTAGGCACTATATTTGAAAATTCTTCCTTCTATCTATAGATACAATAGCTCCTGAGGACACTGACGGAACTGTACCTGCACCTATCAAGAGAACCACACTGCCCTTCTTTATTATGCTCCAATCTTAGCTTCTCAGGTGAATTCTGAAAGCCGTAGGTTTCAGCTTGCATTTTGTAATGAGCCTAGTGGGCAAAGTAATATGAATTGAACTCACAGGGGGCACTCCTGACAGAGTTCAAACCTCTTACAGTGTCTTTAATAAGACCTTTCTTTTAAGTCCATTGAAAAGCTGAACAGACCACGTGAAAGGTGGGCTTTACAGTTCAATATATATGTGTGTTGCACCAAACAGAGGCCCTGGGAGAAGAAGAGAGACGCTGAAGTGGTGCACCTATTCTCCTGGGGAAGAGAGTTTCAAACACTTACTCGTGAATATAGTCCATTCCTGTAACGGCACTGCCTCAGTGCATAACGATTGCTCGTATGAATATGACTGCAGGGATGACCCAGTTTCTTCCTTTAAGGCAATTGTCATAGGACATTTGGGGCTGTGTCCCAGTAACGGTCCTTTCAGCTCTGTCAGCCACTGAGCTGATGTGTGGTGTAGGTGAATGCCCTGTATAAAGACCCACTTTGCAAATCAGCTCCTGGGAAATTCCCAGTAGGACGACCAGGTGAGATGGTACCAATAGCTCACAAACCAGCTTGCAGTAAGAGATTGTGTAAGTGGCGACTGCTTTCTAATTGCCCTGGTGTGGTCACGATCTCCATGTGAATTGTCTTGTACAGATATGCCTGTCTCCTTCTGTGTTTCTGGCATGTCCTTAGAAGCTTTGTTAGTGTGTGGTCTTGTGGTCATATCAGATTAATCCAGTGAGAAACTGGAGACAAACAGAATCATCAGAATGAGACATCTTCGTCCATTAGGAATTGGACTCCAGACCGGTTTTAAGCACAGAGGCAGCCCAGCTGACACCCAGATGACCTCCTTCAAGTTAATGAGTCAGGGCCAAATCTCAAAGCTCAGACTACTTGACCTCCCTCTGCAGCTTATGCCGAAGTTGGGCACAAGAGGCTTGTGACCTATTTACATGACATAGAAAGAGTAAAGAGTATAGCAAGTTCTTTCAGAATTCAAAAAAAGGACCTGAAGATGGTGACAGGTAATTGCGCCTGTTTCCCTAAGCATTTTCCCTTGTGGAAATGTCTGTGGATTTTTCCTTACCTCTCCCCTTCTCTATGTATATGAGATTCCTCAGAGAGGTGGTGAAGAGAAGGTACATCCTTAGAGGGATGTAGAAAATTTTCAGAGTTTTCAGAGCATAAAAAAAGTACCCAAATCCCACAGCTTCTCAGCAGAAAACAGTTGTGTAATTCTCTTGGTAGACTTGGAAAACCTGTCTGTCTGCTTTTAACAATAGACTCATAGCTTTCCAGCATACATTTTCTCTTTAAAAGGCCTAATTTATAGTCTTATCTCAGTTTTTCCAAAAAGACCAATTTCTTGTTGAAGAGCGTGATTCAAAGATCAGACTGAACACTCATTTATCATTAGTAAATTTAGATTAGGAGGGAAAAGAAGATTCTAGTGGTCTTCCAAATAGCCTATCCCAAGCAAGGACTGTCAACTGGTTTTAGATGTATTTTGGAAAGTTTATTAAAGAAATTATATAGCCATGCAGGTGAATTCTTAACAATAGCAAATAAAGTTTGTGGTATGAGTCATTTGCTTTCCAATATTTTGGACTACCAAAGGTGAAGGGTGACAGGCTCATTTTCACTGTACCTGGATTGCAGTAATCCCAAGCTTCAGGACTTCTTCTACACAAATACATAACTAAGCTTCTGGGTTTCTCCATCTTTTTCTGCTGCGTTAGATGTTGGCCAGAGTTGGATTCAAGATATAGCAGGCTGCAGTGGTGATCTTAGTGATGCTAAATTCTGTTAGGAGGCTTACATCTTGATCATTGTTGAGCCAAATCTGGTTATTGATTTAAGAGAGATTATTTTCTCCTTATTTAGATTTATAATCACCACTGCAGTGTGTTTTATTCACACTATAAAATGAGTGAGGATTCAGCCCCTAGAATCTCTGAGAACTTTATCCAACAACATCCTTTATTATTGCAGGGATTTGGGACATTGGCAAAATTCTTAGTGTCCCTTGCTGTCTGCCTGTCACTTATTATAGTTGTAGCTCTTGTCTAATTCTACAGATCAGAAGTGAATGGCTGGGAGCTGTTCTGTGGTGAGAACACCAGCCACGCCATGACCAAATCTCTTGCATGATAGTTGATGTGCTAATAAGGTAAATTGGTCATTTTCAGTTCTTTGTTCCTATAGGATCTCCTTCCACAGGCCATTCCTTTATTTGTAAGAATCAAAACGCAAATGCAAACCAGGAAAACATAGAAACAAAACCCCAAAGGCATGATTTACCTGGGTCCCAGGTGGACCCATTCACCACAGACTGGTGAATGACCAGAAAAATATCAAGAGCAAGAAGCACTTGCTTTCATTTTCATATTTTTCAGATACTTTGTATATTGCTTTGTGTTGAAGATCTGTACTATGCAGAGCCAGATTTGTTCTTATTTCCCTTTTTCTACTGAAAATATATGGCTAAAGGTCAATCCACATGCAAGTATACAACTAGGAGATCCTGTTTCTAGTGCCAGTCAAATTGCCATAGAGTCTTTGCTCACCTCTCTGTGTATAATCCCACAGAACTAAGCCACATTTGTCATTTATTATCTTGGCTTTTCCCAGGTCATTATGGGGTAAATCCAAGTTTATGAGGAAATCACCCTTCTCTTCACACTGGCAAGACATGTCCTTGCTGATTATAGCTGATCCAGTTTTGGTGCAGACAATTCATATCAAAATTAAGGCAGCTTACAGTTACCTCTGAAATCTAGGAAGTGATTTAATAAAAGCAGAGTACTGACTGGCTGGATAACACTGTTAACACAGAAACAGGACCATTTTCAAACTTTTGTTTTTTGAATTATTAAAGAGGTATGTCAGAAAAAAAACCAATGGTAGTCATCTCATCTATATGCCTCAACGCCGATCCTCTATCCTCTATCCAATATGAAGTGACTGCAGTGATCAGTTGGGCCAGTGATGGCAGCTCACCTGCTCTGGAGGTGTTTCAGGCACACTGCTGTTTCACTGCAGCACGACTGTCTTAAGAACAGTATAAAGTTCAGCTGCGCACTTTAAAGGGCACGTCTACCACTGGCTCCCCTTTGAGACGTTAAAAACAAACAATCTATGAATAAAATTTTTAGCAACTTATCTGCTGTTTAATTAACAATGCCCCTCTTCTATGCAAGACATAAATAAATATACATTTGCGTACACTGTGTCTGAATACATCTGTTTGCCAATTGCTGAAACCTGTGGTCCTTTCTGACCAGTGTGTACCGTGTAATGTCTCACATTTCTGTTAAATTCTCTAGTCCTGGGCTTCTGGTGAAAAATCAAAGGAGAAAGCACTAGAGAAAGTTGTATTTCATCCAACTCATGGACTTCTACAAGGTGGTAAATTCTTGTCTCTGACAACCACTTTCTTCCTGTATAAATGCATTTCATAGTATGAGCACAGTGTCTTGTCTAAATAGAGAGAAAAAGCTAACACTCAGCATTGGGATTCTGCTACACCGTTTTGTTGCAGGTGTTCTTCCAATGTGTGACTGCACAAGCATGACACATCCATTGGGATTTACGCCCATCCGCTGCCAAAACCACATATCACCTGTGCATGCTCAGTCCCAGCTTGGGCAGCTCAGGTACAGCTGGGGAGGTGAAAGAGCCCAGTGGCCACCCGCTCTCGTTGCCCGGGCTCAGGTCCTGCTCTGCCTCTCCCACGCATGGTTTGATGGCAGAGGCAGGGAGGCAGGGTGCTGCAGTGCAGGAGCCCGGGAAATGGAGGAGGCCCACCAAAAGGGCTTCTCTGCACCAGCTGCCTCCGAGACAGAGAGGGAAGATAGTTATCCTCAGCCTGGTCAGAGGGGCAGCCCCCTATCCAACTCAGTGAATGCTACATTTCACATTATGGCGCTCGCAGACCCAGCTACCCCAACAGCATTGGCAGCGTACAGGTTACCACTTCATGCACAGCCTGGATCTGTCTTCAGCTGACATTTGCATACTCCAGCTTTATTTTTACTACAGACTAAATGTGTCAGGGCACTAGGGACACTGGAGGCTCCCTGGGGAGTGGCCAGGCCCCATCCCATCCCACCCCAGCCAGGAGCAGGGCAGCTGGGGCCACCAGGGCAACCCCATGGGTCATTGGGCACATACCGGGGCAAGGCTGGGACAGGATGTCAGCCTGTGGGTGGGAGTCAGGATCAGGCCGAGTGAGGGTAACCGAGGTCAGACATGCCCAGGATGTGCAGGCAGGGCCACGGGGACGAGGAAGGTGCACACAAGCTGAGGTACCCATGGCTGTGCCCCTGAAGTACAGGTCAGGGATACGCGTGGGAAATGAGGCTCAGCAAAGCCCTTCACAAAACTTCCTCGGGATGCAGGCCTAGGATTTCTCTGGGGGTGTTGATAGGTGCAGTTTTGACGTTGAACTCAGTCGCAGAGGGTTGACTGGCTGTCAAGAGCTCTGGCAGCAGCCATGTGCCACTTCAGGAATCAAACATGGCACTTGAAGCTCTCAGACCTCCCAGATGTCCCCTGCCTTGATACTGGATGTGAAACAAATTGTACATGGGAAACAAAGATCCACCTATGGTAAATACTGTGTCCTTTGGTATTCCCACCTGCCAGTACCTTAACTCCTGTATTTCTATTTAAACTGTTCTTGCAGGTGAGGATAAATAGATAAAATAATTTCCTTTTGTTTGCAATGACATATTTGTAATGTATGTCATTGTAATGTAAGGAAGGACAACGTAACAGCTACAGTAATATCAGATGGAGTAATAGAAGAGTAAACATACATCTTTTGAAGAAAAAAGGTCATTATAGATTTTTTTTTTCCAAAAGAGGAATTCAAGTTATTTCTCATTTCCTTCAAACCACTGTGACCCCTTTATTGCTCTCACTGAATTTTAGCCCATTATAGATTTACCCTGATTGTCCTTTGTAGCTATACTGCATTCATCCAAGCTATTAATTTTATTCTTTGTCAGGCAAGATAGAAACAGAGCTTTCATGTCCTTCTGGTGCTCTTAAACTCAGTCATATTTAAGATGCATAATTATGTTGTTTTAAGAACTTGGTGTTCCACTGTTCTCCACATTCTGAGCTACCTCTGCCAAAGTCTCTGTGTATGCAAATATAAGAAATCTTTTAAAAGTCGCTAACGTTCTAGAACACAAACAAAAGTGAGAAATGCAGAATTTCACAGCAAAGCAAAATACGCAGAAATCTGAGAAGAACAGGGGGAACATTCATATACATTTCCCCAAACCTCAGTCCTTACATGTAAGCATTTTGTCATCACTTTAGTTTAAGTGTCTTTGCAGGAATTAAATCGTGGCATTACCAGGAGGAAAATAAAAATGAATAATCTCGTGGTAAGGCACAGGTTATAAGCCTTTCATTTTTTTAGGGTCAGAAAAGCTACTTATATTTTGTGCTTATTTATGTGATTTTTTATTTAACACTTGTTTTCTTTTTTTCTTTTTCTTTCTTGAAATAATCTCTATCTCTGCTCTCATCTAGGTTAATAATCTGAAATGAACAATTTATTCTAAGAATTAGATAGCAAAGTCTTTACAAGCAGACTGCTATTTCCTTAAACTAACCTTTTGCATAAATTTATTAGACTGAAGTAATTCTGAACTTTTTGGTCTCTGATGGCATGGCAAACACTTGATGTCTGCCATGCGTCACTTAACTGTTGGTGTTCAGCTCTATCTCACAATACCCTTTCTTTGCCTTGGCTGAGCGTAGGAAACCATTCCAACCCAAATACTTGCCTGAGCAAATTTAAAATTTAAGAGAACATATATACTCTCCCATGCAGTTAAGTTTCTGTGAACAGCTGTACCACAAAGACCATAAGCACTTTATCAAGCAGTGCCAGTAAAGCCCACTGTACAAGAAGTAAATGTGCAGAAGGTGTGAAGGATGGACAGAATAAACCAAGCCAGCCTGCCAATAAATATCCCTGTATAACGTCTGCATTCAGCTCTGCTTTCTCACGCATGCTTGGTGGAGAAGCCAGGAAATTAACTGTCATCATTTCTGCAACCTGGGCCTTGCCTGAGAAGGGAAAACATCAGAGCTGCTGAGCAAGCCTTCCTTACCTTTTTTTTTTCTGTTTAAAGCATTCTTTAATGAAATGCATTTTGAAGGAAAAAAAAAATCCTTTCATTCCTGACTTGAACAGCTGAGCACTGTTAGGAATGCCCTTGTAAATGCCGAATTCGTTAAAAATCAATAAGCGCTCATCACCTCAAACAGTCAAACAGGAAATCCTGGCAGCGCGGGTTGGTCAGCAGGAAGGAGCTCCGTGGGCTAGAATTTCTCTGCAGTTTGTCTAGTCAGAGCCCTAAATATTCTGTTTGGCAAAGACCTGTGTATTTGTGCTTAAAATGGGAGAGTAGTCGCAACTCTATTAAAATTTCAGCCCCTGTTCCCTTTCATCTGATGTAAATCGTCTGCTGAAGACAGCAGGGACAGGGTGTCCTGAGCTGGGGGCACAGTCCCCCGGACAGGCGGCTCGGGCTCCCAGGGAAGTCGAGGGGCAGGCAGAGTCCTCTCGGCTTTGATGCATTTTAGATGCGGCTGGTCACGTTTACATCTATCGAACCAAATAATTTCTTCTGGCACAGTTAATCAAATTATTGGTGATCAGCGATCGGGCCGCATGAGGTGAACTAAGGACACGCTCTGGCCTGACCCATTTAAAGGAGTGCCAACATTGTCATGCGAGATTGATTTATTAAAGCAAAGGGAAAAATACAGTCTCTTTAAAATTAAAACTGGCATGGCTCTTTCTAAATTCTTAGCAGTGGTACAGCAAACTGCAAAGAGATGGTAGGATTGTTACTGTAGGACATTTAAGCCTCAGTAAAAAGAGCACATCAGTAATTTCACAAAGTAGCCTAGATCGTTCAGTGTATAAACTGTATTTTTGAGACCCAATTTGAACTGCATGTAAATAAGAGTCAAGCAATCACTATTATCTGCATAGAAAAATATATGTTTGAGCAAATAGTGAATGTGTACTTAAAACCCATTTTTTGCACAAGCCTTAATTATGAGAGATTTGTATTTTTCCATAAAAGTGGTAGGAAGCATTGTTTTTCACACACGTCCCTGTCTGTTCATGTTTTCACTTGTTTTTCTTAGCTAATGAAACCCCTTCAATATAAAGACATTAAAGATTGACATCCAGGCTTTCTTGATGACACAGATGTCAATGTAATAAATTCAGCAGCTTGTCTCACCTATTTAAAGTCATATATGGGAGCTCAGTAAGTCTGTCTGTCTTCCTCCGAACGATCGATACAGAAAACTAATGATTTTACATCTCTTAAAGTACTTTTTCTTATTCCCACATATTTACTGTTATACTTTTCTTTCTCTATCAGCATTCCATTGTTTGTTTCTGTCCTGGGGGGATGCTAATACTAATTCATAAAACGTATTAAGAAAAATAATGCTGGGATATGCTAAACTGCCAAGTGAAAGAGCTGCAGTATGCAACGATCAAGAAGGAATTTTGATAAACATACTGCGGCTCCCTTAGAAATAACACAGTGCCTGGTGTTATACTCAGGAACTGGTATAACAGTTTACTTTGCAGAGTACATGGTGGGTTTTTTAGCAGTGTCTGAGCAGCATAAAAACCAGCTTACCGGAAGAGAAATATCTAGACCAAAACAATTTCGTACCCATCACTAGAAATAGCTATAAATAAACATAGACACATACACACACGTGCCAGATTTTCCTGTACATTCTTTGAAAGAATACTCCTTAGGTAGGGAGCTGAGTTTTGCAATGCCTTTCAAACTAAATTTGGGGATTTGAATTGTACAGATTCATCTCGCTCTTCACATTTTACAGAATAAAATGGTTTTCTTTTTCCCCTGAGCGCTCCCAGTTAAATTTAGCCACATTTTGACAGTTCGACAGCGTTACGGGGGGAATGCTGTGGGGTCCTTTTTGGGAACGTGGAGTTCTCCACAGTTCAGTTGAAGCAGGAATATTTCCAGTCCATTTTAAGCGAGGCTCCTTGTAGGAATTCTACATTAACACTCCCCCCAGGTTCTAACAGCAGCTTCATAGCTGACTGCAGATCCTGTTCATTTGGTGGGGTTTGTCACTGTATCAGCTGAAGCGAAAAGGAAGGACAGTTATATTCAGAATCTTCTTGCCTGTTTTCTTGTTGTTAGTCTTCTCTTCTTCACACAAGAAGAAGCAAACCTTGTCCTTGTCAAATGATAAATGAGGCACAATTGGTGACTTGCATGTTTGTCAACATAAGCAAGATCAAATGATTGCTCAGCAGTAAGAAGCCACAGGAAATCCAATGATTTTTGACTAATTAGCAAAATAATAATAATGTCTGCCTAATGATTACCTTGTACTGGGTTGTGGCCTTTTATCAGGCAGCTGCAGACTACTGCTTTGAAGGGAACCAGTGGTTTTCTTTGAAACTGGTGTCACGAACTTGGAGGATTTGTGACAAATCTTCTGAGACTTATTGCTCCTTTGTGTACTTGCTATAATTGGGAAGAAAAATGAGCCTGTTCATAAACGTTTAAAGAGGAAAGTACCTTCTCTCCAGATTTTATTTGGAAGGATTTTTAAACTAGTTGGCATGTGTGTGTGTGTGCATGAGTGTGTATAACCATTTTCAAAAGAATGAATGAATCTTAAGGTCTGTTAAAACCTACAAAAATTATTCATCTATGCTGTTTTCACATAGTAGCAGCAACAATAAAACAGACAGAGGCTTACCTGCAATATAGTTTTACCATAAAAGTAAAGATCAGGAAAACATTAGGAATGAGGCCAGGCCAAAAGTTTGGAGCTTGTGGTTTGTATTCTGCATCCCCCCCAGAAGGGTTTTCAGAGTGAAGCTCAGCAAGTTGCACATATTTGCCTGCAGAATTAATCAAAAGTGCAAGCCTGAGCACCAAAGGTTTGAATGGACCAATTTCAGCTTGCAGTCAAGTGCTAAATTCAGCAATTCAACCAGAGCTGCAAACACCAAAGGCAGGCTCCACTTTGGGAAATGTGGGCCACCTCACATTAGCTGATTCACTGGCAAAGCAACAATGACACTGATTTAACGCTGTGTAGGTGCCCTACCCTTATTACTCTCCTTACCCCAACCACCGTCAGCAAGCTGGATTGCATTCACTACAGGAAACATGTTGCGTTGCTGGAACATGTCCAGAGGAGAGCAACAAAGCTGGTGAGGGGTCTGGAGCACAAGGCTCATGAGGAGTGGCTGAGGGAACTGGGGTTGTTCAGCCTGGAGAAGAGGAGGCTGAGGGGAGACTTTATCGCCCTCTACAACTGCCTGACAGGAGGCTGTAGTGAGGTGGGTGTTGGTCTCTTCTCCCAGGTAATGGGTGATAGGATGAGGGGAAACGGTCTGAAGTTGCGCCAGGGCAGGTTTAGGTTTGACATTAGGAAAAATTTCTTCACAGAAAGGGTTGTCAGGCACTGGAGTAGGCTGCTCAGGGAAGTGGTCAAGTCCCCATCCCTGGAGGTATTTAAAAGACGGGTAGATGAGGTGCTTAGGGACATGGTTTAGTGGTGGGATGTCAGGGTTAGGTTAATGGTTGGACTTGATGACATTAAAGGTCTTTTCCAACCTAAACAATTCTATGATTCAGCAAATGGCAGGCACTGTCTCGGTGATCCATGGATTGAATCTGGTTCCCTTTGAAAAACATGTTTATCACACAGCCAGTGGAAATTTGCTCTACTCCAGCAATGTTAACTCAGGAAAGTCCAAGAACTGAGACAACTCTGGAGCTCTACAGGTCCAACCTGAGCATGATTAGCAGAATCCTGTGGAGCCAGGGGCAAAATGCCTGCCTAAATTACTGCCACCAGTTTCACTCTCAACATGTAAAAACTTCAATGCCTAAAGCCTGTGTACTGACCCCTTTTATTAGACTTCTAAATAAAATTGCCTAATTTGAGAGTTGTTAAATAGCAGCAGCTCCCACTGAAGTCATCTGGCCTCAATAAATAAATTGAAGCTCAGAAATCTGTAAGTTAATGCTAACTGACCTGTATGCTGGAGCCAGAATTCATGGGCAGTCCCTACACCGAGACTGACTACAGCTATGGGTGTCTGTCTCTCATTGTCAGGAGCACTAAAACTCTCTCCCATTAGTTAAATACAGCCCTCAGGGTGAATAGCGGAAAAGGTATTGTCATAGATAGTGAGTGGAAGTAGACAGGTCAGTACATTTCAGCAACAATGTCGACTACTAGGTGAGTTCAGCAGAGGATTTCATTGTAAGGTCTAAGCCGAAGGGTCTTCAGGTGCCTTTTTTTCCTTCCATTTTGTTTACTATTAGTTGGTCAAATTCAGATCTTCCACTAAATAGAGGCGACAAAGCTTGTCTTTAAAGCTGTGAAAGTGGTTGCCCATCTCTGAGCAGATGCAACCTTGTGGCATTGGCTGGCATGGCATTGCTTTTTGGATGACATTGCTTTCTGGATGGTATTCCCTGCTTCCTCCCCCAGAGGAGAATTGGGTATGCACAGTGACAACCTGTACCTATGTGTTTCAAAATTCAGCTCATGCCATTAGTGTTGCAATGTTGGCAAGAGATCTGCTCCAGCTGAAGAGTTTGGATTAATGTGGGTCGGGTAAAAAACACAATAACGTTTACCAACAAATCACCTGCTCTCTCTTTGCAGAGCAAAGGGACATCACTGACTTTGGTAGGTGCCAGGGAGCAAGGAGTCACATCCATTTCCATCCTCCTAGTCCATTCTGCCTTCAGGTTGAGAGGAGGACATGACCATTCAGGTGCCACCAGTGGAGGCAAAGGACAACACAGCATCCTTCTTAGCACCATGGAGCACCATGGTCTTTTCAGATGTCTGTGAGGTAATGGATGACAGGAAAAATCTACTTCAAAGCATAAAATCCAGTCACCAGTTCCACACAGAGCTCTCAACATGCAACAGAAATAGTTGCCATGAGAAATAGTTCCCCTCCAACTCTAATCCCATCCTACTTTCCCTGAAATGGGGAGCACTGTGTAATGTGGTGCCCTGAGCCTCTCCTTCCCTCCCTGATAACCGCTTTTCCTGGCTCTGTTTGCTGGGTAGGAGCTATTAAATCTCTAGGGGAAAGGCAGTGTCAGATCCCACTGCTATGCCAGTGTGAGCAACTTCTGAATTATCCAGGTAGTTTCAGAGGTCTTTTCCATGAGAGCAAGATTTGGTTCCTTAGCCGCTGTCCATAACCTAGTGAAAACTTTAGCAGCCAAAAGTTTCTTTCCGACTACAGTCAGAAAGAGAAGCGTACAGGTAGAGGAAAGGAAGATAGGATGGTACCTACAATGTGCTGCCTCTTCCACTGCAGCCAGTGAAATTTTTCACCTACAGAGAGCAGGGAGGGCCTGCAGGTCTGAACGGCACGGGCAGGGAGAAGTCAGGGAGTGCCCAGGGAGCTGGCACTTTGCCCAAGTTTCTCACTGCTATCGCATGAGTTGAATCTTGCCAAACTATCAAGCAGAGAGCTGCCTGAGGAAGCAATGGATCTCAGAGAGAGAACAACTTGAGTAAAAGTGGTGTGCAGGACATTTTCTACTCAATTATTGTTAGATTAAAAGGGACCCTCAGAAGTTGACCTTATTGAATTGTGTTGCATGTGTGAATAGGTGCAGGGTCATTTCTGGGTTACAGACCTAGAAAATGTATTGCGTTCATATACAAAATTAATAGAACAAACTTAAATAAAATATTGAATTCTTCTGGGTCCTGAGTTGTTTTTTTTCTTCCTTGTATTTCTTTAATCTTATTCCACAAGTTACAAATGTATGATTGATGTCCTGCAAATGAGCTATGACTGGGTATTACTTATTTATTTTATTTAAATTTTTTATTAAGTTGAATAACCTACTGAGGTCGCAGTCTTGTTTTAGAGGAGACCTGGATGAAACAAGAGTGAAAATTTCACACAAATTTCCATAAATTCCAATACATACAAACACCAGCAATAAATTTTAACAATTGTGTATCCACAGGCTTTTAAAATGCTGCTAGCATTTCCTTTAAAATAATTAGGTCATGTTGCATGAATTACAGTTCTGCATCACTGTTACATATTTTTCTTCTGTCAAAGATAATTTCAATCCTGCCTGGTGTATGATTTCCTCTTTAAGCTGCACTCGCTTCTTTCTGATCCAGATGCGCAACCGGGTATTCAGGTATAACATGTAAAATCACAGACTGTGCAGCAGTAAGCATGTGTTGATATTTTTAAGACTCTTGGTCCCATGTGTTTGATGGGTTTGAGATTCTATAAAACACTTGATATGCACCTACTGCGGCTGCAACATCTTCCTGTTGGAGCCCTTGTTTGTTCTTAACTCCTACCCTTATTGCTTAAGCACTCACCTTTTTATTATCCATAAAATTGGGCCTTTATCTGTCAAAGAGGGAGGCAGGTATGTCTTTTTCTAGTGGGACTATTCAACTCCATAAAATTAAGCACGTGAGTAAGTATTGAAGCTGTAAATCATCAGCTTTTCAAGGCAGAGAATTGTTATGCATTGTATTTGCACAGTAAACAGCCTATCTGTTCTTTGTTGTTGAATATAATGCAATAATATGCACACATGGAATCAGAATTACAGCCTGAATTACTAACTTAAACTGGTTAAGGAAAGGCAGCTTCACATTTTCAGATATGAATGACAAGCATGAAGCCTCTAAATCAATATTTAACCTCACCTGATTTTTTTTTTTTTAATCTTTGCCTTAAACAAACTAAAAATTTGCTTTTTTTTCTTTTTTTTTTTTTTCCCCAAGCAGTAGCACAGAAGCATTTAGTCAATATCTTTCACTGGGCTGTCTCCATCCCATAGATTTTACTATTGTGACTTTACCATTGCTCTGCAACTTTGGTAGCTAGTGGGAACTCACTTCGCAATGTTCTTAGAAAGGCCTGCTTTGCTTTTGAAATTGCCTTTCTTTTTTTTTTTCCCAGATGCTCATGGCAGATAGCATGGGGTTCAGGCAAGCTTGAAAACTGCACACTCTTCAAGAAAAAATAGAGCCTGAGCTAGCTTTCTGCTCTCCGTTTCACTGCCTGTATTTGGAGGTGCCGCATTGGTTTTGACAGCATTCACACCAGTCTGAGACAAGACTCTGGTTCATTGCATTGCATATACACAGAGAAAAACCACACGGGTCCTTATATTCAATAAAATATTGATAGCTTTTTTTGCTGCTTTCACAAGACAGTAGCAAAATGGTGGCACAAAAGAATTCCCCAGCCCAACATATTCTGTGCTTAAAATTCATTATTCAAAACCCCTGAAACTGAATGACCACAGGATGTTTTAGTTCAAGAGGGATACCCACAAGTGATTAAAAAAAAGGCAAGATTACTGAATTTATCTTACAGTCATGAGAAAAAAATTAAAACCAATGCTGCATGATCTAATGCAAACCAGATCATTAAGGGAAATAGCCTTCTTTAAAAAGTAAAAATAGTTTCTGGAAGACTAGGCAAGGGAAAAAGCCACTGAGCTTTACGAAGAGCAGCTTTTTGGAATACAGTTTGTCTCTTGCCTGGAAAGCTAATCTTTTAATGGAAGCTTTGGTTTCATTTTTACAATAGAAAACTTGTTAAAGAAATTAAGGGGTTTTTAGCATTTAGAAATGAAGGTTCTATTATATTTTATGAGGTTGGATGGTTTATAACATTCCTTCTGAGGTATTATTTCATTATTGTTTATGTACTTTGATTAGCATAAGTAAAGCTTTACAGTCTTGCAGTGTGGCTCTTTCTTCAGTTGGGTAGGCCAAACACTGACCAAATTTTAGCTCTGTCTTTCCATCTCTGCAAAGTTATAGTCTGATCTGAACGGAGCTCTTTGGGGTAGAAGTCACAACAGCCTTTATGCTTCTGGCTTACAAGACAAAAAGATCTTACACATTTGCTGGCCCCCCACATACCCTTGAAATCTCCTGGTGCTTTGATTGTTGCTATCTCACTAAGACATGTTCTTGGGCACTGCCTTTGGAAAAGTTTCTCCTAGGAGGATCCAGCTAGGGCCATGGTTACCATGCCCTCCTCCAGCCCTTCAAAAGAAGTCCTTGGCTTGCTGATGCCATCAGTCTTCTAGAACTGGCTGTAGTCTGTGATTTATAACCTAAGAGCTGCTTGATTGAAATTTGTGCCAGTATTTAAAAATAAAGCCATATGTTCCCCATCATTATTTAGATGGATGCAAGCAGTGTAAGGAAGAAGAGATTGCAAATCTATGGAAAGACACATGATACCTCTACAAATCAATGAGAGCCTGTGGCAGGCTCCCCAAACCTGCTACTTCCTGGTACCTTCTCTGTAACAGTTTGTTTCCTTTAAAAATTGGTAATATGGATACCAGGGACTTGTGGTTGATTCAAAATACCAAATGTATGCAATGGACAAATTCCAGCTAGCAATAAGATTCATGTGGTGCTTTAGAACACCATTAATTAAATCTCACAGCATCCCAGAGAAGTAGGTGGCAGTATCTTTCATTTAGCACATGAGAAACAGCCAGAAAAAGGTTAGTGGCTCTCCGCTGCACATGAGTCAACAAACAGCACTGGCATTTCAGCTTTTCTATCAGTGTCAAGTTGCTAGACTTGCCACTCTCTTAAAAGGACAGCCTCTGCTTGCTTACCTCTTCACTTGCTTTTGTGAACAGACTCCAAAACCTCTGATGAGAGGCTACACAGTACCAGCTATATGTCTCCACATGGGGCCAAATTCAGTTTTGCAGATGGAAATCTGGAGTAACTTTCCTGATATTAATACAATTGCAGCAACTCACAGTGTGCAGGCCAGTTTATTAACATAAAACAAGTCAGAAGTGGGCACTGATCACAGATACATTTCTTTCAAATGCCTTCTGCTTCATAGCTTGCTAAGGACACAAATGCCAATTCACACTGATATAGTTTTGTACCAGAAGAAAAGGCAGCCTTTTCAAAGACAACTGCTTCTATTCTCTTCTCAGTGTATAAAGGCATAACCAGACATTTCCTATTAAGAGTAAAAGGAATTATGCAGACTGAATATCCTATGCACCAACATTAAAATTGCTAACCGATGAGAAGAGCGATGGGTGTGCTGCTATTTGTAACACAAAATGATCAGAAGTCAAAGCTGTAATGCATTCACTTACTTAAAAATGTGTATTGTTATACAAGGCAATTAAAGAGTTTCAGCCTATTCTCTATGTGATCTGCCTTTCAGATGAGACCTAAAATTTGAAGCATTTGATTATTAAAGCTCAAGTGGCAGTTTTCATTAGAGGTGTTAACCCTAATATGCTCTCCAAACTCTAAATCAGTTCATCATGTTCTCTCTTCCTAAATTCTCCATGGCTTTTATGTGATAAGATATTCTACTCTTCTATTCCTAAAAACTCTTCTAAAAGTATTCCTGACACCATATGGCTATCTTGCATATCCATTTCAGTAGCGAATAAAGTGAGTGACCTTTTTATACAGCCAATAAATTACTTTAAGAAAATTGACCATTTGATACACATAATATGTTCTTCCCATCTACCTAGACAGAAAAGTCGTAAAACAAGAAATCTCTTTTATCTGTATATTGATATGAACAAAGCTCCAACTTTTGACTTGGGCAGGATCTCAGCATTTCCATTAATACTAATACTACTAATGCTGCTGCTGCTGCTACTACTACTAATGTGAATATAGCTATCAGAAACAGCTCAAATGTCAAAGTTCGGTTGGTGGGCTCTGAAGACAGACTCCTAAAAGCTTCATCAAAAATTTTAAAAATAATTTTTCCAGACAGTCTCTTATCAAGGGAAGCATTTCCCTCAGGTGCACCAAAAGCCCACCACATGCCCTTCAGGTGTCAAAAAACTCAGCTGTATTTACTCTAAGAAATTAGAAAAATTATGTGGTCTTGAGGGACAGACAAGGACTCTTGGTACTCTTGGCAATTTAAAAATTTTTGAGTGCATATTAATCATGTATCAATATTCTTTTCCAGCTTTTCATTAAGTATTATTTGTATTCTTTGAAACTGCACAGCAGCTGAGATGGGACCGGGTTTTGCATATTTGTACTGTATCTAGCATATCCAAGCAAAATCAATATTTGTAAGATAGGTAAAGAGGTTAATATAATAACAGAAACAATATCTTTTTAGCCTCATTAGCTAATATTATCTTCAAGGAGTTCAAGAAGTAACAGATAATTAACACATCTGCACAACACAGGTTTTAATTTGCTTGTGATTTAGAAATGAACACAGTTTGAATTACTGTATATTCTGTAATGCATGCAAACATAATCGTTGATATGGCTCTCGCTAGTGGCAGAGAGCAAGGTGCCTACGTCGTGTTACAGACGTACAGAATTTAGTGGTGACTACCGGCATTTATAAAAACGCTGTTTTGCCTAATTCCATGTTCACTCTTTCTTTTTGATCACAGCAAGTAACTCAGTAGCAAATGTTCTTATATATAAAGCGCACGTGGAACAGCTTCACTACTGAAAACCTGGCTGGAGGAAAAAGCACGCAGTAAAACAAAAAGAAGAGAGAAGTAGAATTTTAATAAACATTTATTCCCAGGAGGACATGGGTGTACTGTAAATATACCACAGTGGTATCAAAGCAACATTTCTTTTGAACTGAAGAATGCAAATGAGGTTTACCTTACTTCCATATCATTAGCTGTTTTCAATCCTAATAATATATTATTTTCAAAGGAAAGCTAGATGTGCTCTGCCCTTGTTTTCTACCTGAAAACTGGGTCTTGCTAACGATTCCAAACTTCCTAGCTGTCAACATTTTTACAAGGTCTGAAACACATTTTCAAGTTTATTAATAAGTTAGGCTGGAAAAATAATCTTGTGTGAATAGGGTAAACTTTTGATCATTTGTGACTGATGATATTCTTCAATGGCTGGTGCCACGTTCTGCCCTCCAATAACATATATAAGTGGTTCTCTTTGTAGGCAGGGGGAGATGTATTTGGGTACCTTAGTGCTGAACTTGGCTAAGAGTTCAACATGCTTAAACAGTCTCAGTGTGCAACTTCAGTAATATTCAGGTGCCATGGTGGCAGCAGTATTTAGAAACTCGCTCAGGGTCCAGATCTGCTCCTTCTGATGTCAGTAGGATCATTTTAATTACTGAAGGCTGGAGCTGGGTCAAGTCCATGTTACACAGGGAATCATGTTCCTCCCCAGGAGTCAGCTTGTCTGCCTAGATTATATTTATTGTCACCTTGGTACTTTCCCTTAGAGGTACTTAACTATTCCTTACATCTATTGATCCTTTCTTCCATAGATCCATTGATTTTCAGTTTCATCATTTTGCAGTACAATGGATAATGATTACTTGTCGGTCACTCCAAATCGTTTTTAACATTTTTGTGACGACTTCTTTCTGGTGGTTGTATAAGATGCTTATGCTATAGAAAAATTGTATTCAAAGTTGGCAATTTTTGCAACTTTTCACGTTATGAAAAATTTTAGGATTACTCATGCCTCTTCTCTGTGAATTTGTGCAAAATGTAGTCTATCAAGATCTCTCAGAAAGTAAGTTTACGTGTGGTTTCAGAGAGGAAGAGCTATGGCACATCTTTGCAAGATGTGAAGCCCATGGAAGAGTTGGGGAGTTGTTAGTAAATGACCCTTAAATATGAGGATTCAGGGGAAATTACTATGAGCTTTCATGTGAATCTACTAAATCATAAGACCAGCTCTTGGCTCCCATCTCCAGGATCGAAAGAATTACTCCCTTCTTTTCAGGGTAGTGGTAAATTTGCATCTCTTGGTTTCGCTGATGGAATAGGTCCCCTGGGGTTTTGCATTTTGCCAGGGAATATGCCTTGTGTAAGCCTCACCACCTCTTCTGGTGCACCTGTACACTGTGTGTAGTGCTGTTCACACACCTTTGCAGCAGACAGAATGACAGTGACTATAAAGAAATACCTAGTCAAGCCATTGACTACTATCTACCCCATTCCCTTTAACACACTGTATAATGTTCAAAAGCTAGTCTGGGACTGATCTCACCTCATTTTAGCATTCTAAAAATTAACTTAGCTAATTGCCCAGGCTCCCTCTACTGTCAGTGGAGAAAAAAAAAATAGATATCTCCTGACCACAGTTCATCAGCTGTCTCTAACTGCTATTTTGGGATGGGGTGATTCATCCTCTTGAAGTGCTTCCTACTTTACACTGACTATAGAAGACGACTAGGTGTCTAACTCTTAGATGGCTAAGATGGCTAATGGTAGAAGAGATAAATGACACTCTTGTGAAATATTTTGTACTTGTCTTATGCAAAGAAGGCATGTGGTCAAAAAAGTCTGGTGTACAGCTACCAACTCCTAGGCCTGCCTGTGATTCAGGAAGAAGGACTTTTGCTCCTATCTGAACGACCCCATCACTTAGCCATGGGCCTTATTTGCTCTGAACTTCTTTTTTCCTTTCTGGGACATGGATGAAGACCTATCTTCAAGATTTTACAAGGCTAAGTTTAAATTGTTAAAGGGCTTAGAAAGTCCTAAAACAAAGGCTGTATGTAAAGGGAATGTACAATTTTTAATGTCTGCGATGGGAAGGTCTCTTCTGTGAATTAAAGTGTATATATAGAATGTCTTTTGGTTGTAGCTAAAACTGCCTAAGGGATCCAGGTATCTCTTTTGTTATTTTATGTGACCTATGGGTCTAGGAGAAATATCCTTAGCCTCAGCTCTTTATCTCAGGTAAATTCCTGAGGCATTTATAAGGCAGGTAAGCAGGCAGTAAGAATCGAGAGCTTTGGATTTTTTATAGAAGTCGTAAGTGGATAAAACTTTACAGGCATTACTCTAAAAAGATTACACACACCCCCCCCAGACAATCTCTCCTACCACTGTCAACAGAGAAAACAAGTTAAAAGCTTGAGTTAAATGGTTTGTATATAATACATTGTCCTTTTGAATAACTGAGCTTGAATCCATTTGAATCAACAATATTACCTGCCATAAGGAACTACAGTTTTCAATATCAAAGCATCTTGAATAAAAACCATTATTCTTTTTTAAATAAAAAGGTGATTTCATTTGTGCTCTTAGCAGCAGAAGTCCTACCATTAACTTTACACTTACTTAACATGCCTTTTCTGTGGATATTTCTTTGCAACACTCTATCTGTGGCTAAGCAGCATCCCTTATCAGACAATTCAGAGGGGAGAGAGCCCCGGTCAATGCATACATTTCCAGTTTTGCCCCACGTGCAGCCTTCCTTTAGGTGTCAGTTCGGGACATGACACCTTGTGGTTCTGTTGTTGGGATATTTTGCTTTCATTTGTCTTATTTTGTATGTATGAATTCAACAGGGAAGAGTCTGGGAAGGAAAAAAAATCAGAGTTCCTGTCAATTCCAGTAAATGCAAACAAAGTATTACTGTTAAATGAGAAGTAACTGCTGCGACTGAGCGACTGTGACTATTTGCCTTTGTCTCCCTATGTGTTTTGGTCTGCAGCCATTAATAGCTTGGACTCCATGAAGTAGTAGCAAAGGGGAGTGTGTCAGAGCAGCAGGCCAAAATTAAATTACAGCAACCTCGCACTTTGCATTAAAATCTCCACTAAGCAATGGAAGCTTGTAATCTTCCGGATTTTCCTTAAAGACAATGGCCCTCCATGCAACTGGCTACACTCCGTTAATTCATGCTGTCAGCTTCCTTTATTGGCTGTGGGGAATGCAATATTGATTCTTGAACTCAACAGCAGCACAAAGAGCCACTAGTGCATGGTCAAAATGCAGCAATAAAGGGCTGGCAGCTTGAGAAAAGCAGCCATTCCGTTGCACAAACAAGGTCAATTAGAGGACAGTGCAGCATAATATAAATAGCTTTAGCAGCCCTCTTCAACCATGATGAGGCCATGCTGGGAAGATGACAATAAATAAAATAGGGTTTAATGCAGAGTAAATACAAAAACATTTAATGTAATTTAATTTAAAACCTTGCATCCCTTTAAAAGTATCATCAATTAAAAAATACTTATCTTTAAAACTAAGAAGACTATCCTTTTCAGGTAAATCTATGGATAAATTAATTATGTACATATGTAGAACTGAATGGGAATGTATTGTTTAATAAATTGTTAATTCTTAAATTACAGCTGTGGGATATTATGCCTGTCTGTGTAATCTCTTACTTTTTATTAATACAAATCTTTCAGTGTCATTTGAGTGTAATAATAAGACAGAAGTGTATCTGCATTTTTAGTTCAGGAGTTAAAAAAAGTTGCAAAGGATCTTTATGTCCTTCTTTAAGATCTTGTAATTATTATCTTTTTTATATGAGAGACGACTTCTTATTATTATGCCAGCTCAGAATTAATTACAAATGTAATATACATCATTCTGCTAACACATAGAGTACGCTAAGCGAATTAGGCTCTTAAAATAGATAATGGGCCTCAGATAGGCAGCTGATAAACTTAGACTGTGCAAGGAAGCTGAAAAGGTTTCAAAACTATTTAATTGCTTAGACAGCAAAACAAACATTTGTTTCAAAGCCCTGTCAAATAGAGAATGTGCAGAAAGCTGACAGAAGAGTTAGGTTTAAAGCTCTGGTTTACCTGTGCAGTCTTGCAAAATTTTTGGCAATACAAGCCTACTACTGGACCCCTCCTCACTTTCTCGAGCTTTTGGAAGTATTCGCATCAACTTTGAGTATAATTAACAACCATTAAAACTGGAAGTAATTGGGCTGTAAAAGACCTGTAATGAGGGTTGAGTATAAAGACATCATTGTTTGTGTCAAATCTTACCTATGGTGTAAAGCTGTGTCTTGTATCTGCCACAGTGCAATAATAACCGTAACTTTCTACACCTAGTATGTGTAAGACCTTTGAGGAGGGATGGAAATAGCAAGGTTTTCCTTGTAAAACAAATGTGTCTTCCAGATTATTCTACAAGAAATTCCTTCCTACACTGTCAATGGAACCAGTAGGAGCTCCTTGCCTCAGCAAGCAACAAAAACGTCTTCTGGACTGACTAGAAGTATGGGAACTTTATTCATCTATTAAGTAGAGTAATGAGTAGAATGATGCTTTTATTTTTGTGAGGTTGAGTTATCAATAAAACTTGAAGGTAGTGAGGAAAAGAGGAACAAATTAGCTTATTATGATTCCTGCCAGCTAGGAAGCACAAGGTAAAAGACTGCAAATCTTAGTATACTGTGTCCTAGGCTGGGACTTGGGACTAGTTTCTTGGGAAGCACAGCTGTCCTCAGTTAATATTTTGAAGTTGCTGATTTTTGTCAGAGAAGGTAAAACCAGAAGATAAAGACAATAGAAACAAGACAAAGACCAATAAAATAAAGAGAGTAAGTATGAGAAGTTCTAATTTTTTGTCACAAGGAAAACTTTATTTTCTGGACTTTTTTCCTGCCCTTCATTCACTTTACAGGGTATAAGTCCTTATTAGGCAAATAAATGCATCCAGTGACTTTTGATCAATTAGCTCTTATGCATATTTTTGCTTCTCCTTAGCCCTTCTTCCTCTTCAAGTATGTAAACATTTGGACTTATTGGGGATCTGTTCCTCTTCTGCAAGACAAGATTAACTAATAGTGTAATTGAAATAATAGCTTTTAATTTTTTTTTAAGAAAATATCAATGAAGCAAATGCCTTCGAGTGACTGCCTGGAAAGTTTTTGCATCTTTTAGAACACAACCTTAAGTGGAATCAGTGTGTTGGGAAGGAAAATCATATAACTTATGTGTAAATCCTAAGCCAAAGCAGAATAACAGTTGTGCCAAGATTTGTAGGAAGAGATGGCATTTGTAGTTTTGGTTTGCATTATATATACTTTTTTATTGATTTCTTTTGGTGTTATTCAAGAATTATGGAGATGAAATAAATTTTATGTTGGGCAATTCAATAATTTTATAAAGAGATTTCTTCTTTGTTTCTTGACTTTGAAACTGTAAAATATTTTATCCCAAGGGTGCAGGGCAGCAGAGTGTTTCTATGAGCTCCTTGGTATTTAGGAGAAGTGTGTGGGACAATACATCTTGCTTCCTCATAAATGGCCATCACGTCTCAGCAATAGCAAAATATTTCTTTCTTCCTTCAACTCCTTTTTGCCCATCATTGTTAATCCCAATGTGCCATAAGGGTCTATAAATATATCATGCACTGCAATTACCTCTGGAACATGTAATAGGTGACTTCTTGTGAGATGCTTCTAGAGGTTTACTTTTAACCCATTGTAAAGGTCAGGGACATAGCTACGTTAGGAACTTGTTAGTGTTCAGATACTGCCATTCACAAACATTATTCCCAACACCATCAAACTGCAGTTCCCTTTGGGAATGAACTTCCTGCCTACATCTTCTTTTGGAGATGTGAGAAGTGATCCTGTCACTCCTAAGGTGTCACTCTGAAAAGCATCAGGTATTCCACTGTTGATTCTGTCTTGATACCATGTTAGCTCATTCCAGAGAGAGATAGGAACTTTTTTTACTTTACTTTTATTTTCAAAATAGGCCTCGGGAACACGTTTTAAGATTGTAAGAAGTCTGCCTTCTCAGAATAGGGTGGGTAGGAGTAGAGAGAAATTCAAAGAGATTGCGAATGAAGACTTATGACTACAAATTTTGCACCTCCCAGCAGATATATGTAAAGGAGAGTAGGATGCTGAGTAGTCCAAGTAAGAGCCAGGAGACAATTTGGAGAAAGGCAAGTGCCAAGGCAATGTGTTCCTCAGAAATTTGGAAAGCTGCAAGTTTTGACTGCAGCTCAAACTAGGAAAGTCTTTTTCCAAGTCCTTAGAGGGAAGCATATGATTTGACAACATACCCCAGAGGAGGCAGAGAGAGGAAAACAGACTGGATATAAAGATGACAGATCTGTGCTCATTCTTCATTCCTGAAAGTGTAAAGAAAGTTTCTAGGAAGTAGAGGAGTGTGGTTCTAGGTCCAGGTCATTCTCCAACCTCACTGTGAGGAGATTAAGAAGCAAGAATATAAATGGTTCTCATTCTTCTGGACCATGCAAGAGAAGTGAAAGTCCACTTTTTGTCCAAGTCTTTAAATCAAATAAAAATGGGAAGCAGAATTTGCAAAACAGTGGTTCTGTATCTTACTGAAAGAGGCCAGCCTTTGAAATATGCATAAGTGTAACGTGCATGACACCAGGGAATGGAGTTGATTGTTTATATTTCTTATGAAACATAGGAATGCCATGCTTGAGAGTGTGAAGTGTTTAGATGTTGGGAATCAAGAAGATAACAAGCCCAACCCCCATAAGTATGTATTTGGGAGTTCAGAGGATATCACAGCTCTAAAAAAAACCATCATGGTGTAAAAGTGCTTATAAGCACATTTAAATCTAGGGGATTTGCAGGAAATATTTTATCATGTGCCAACAAACTGTAGAAGATGTAGGAATGGAAGAGCCTTATATGTTTGCCTCAAAGATCTTGAGTCAAAAAAACTCATCAGAAGAATAGTGAGAAATTTTGTGTCAGTATTCTAATACCTCTTAACACCATTCCTCTCCACCCTCTTCATTACATGATCCATCTTCCAGAGTGGTACAAGCAGCAGCAACCAGGGTAGTCTCAGTTTATTTGCCTCCTTGAAGTGTGTGCTGGCTTTGGCTAGGATAGAGTTAATTTTCTTCATAGTAGCTAGCTAGCCCCAAAACATGGGCCTATGTTTTGGATTTGTGCTGGCTTTGGCTAGGATAGAGTTAATTTTCTTCATAGTAGCTAGCTAGCCCCAAAACATGGGCCTATGTTTTGGATTTGTGCTGGAAACAGTGTTGGTAACACAGGGATGTTTTAGTTACTGCTGAGCAGTGCTTGCACAGAGTCAAGGCCTTTTCTGCTTTTCACCCCATCAGTGAGTATGCTGGGGGTGCACAAGAAGTTAGGAGGGGGCATAGCTGGGACAGCTGACCCCAACTGGCCAAAGGGATATTCCACACCATATGATGTCATGTTCAGCATATAAAGCTAGGGGAAGGAGAAGGAAAAGGGGACGTTCAGAATGATGGTGTTTTGTCTTCCCAAGTCACCATTACATGTGATGGAGCCCTGCTTTCCTAGAGATGGCTGAACACCTGCCTGCCAATGGGAACGAGGGAATGAATTCCTTGTTTTGCTTTGCTTACATGCATGTCTTTGCTTTCCCTATTAAACTGTCTTTATCTCAGCCCAAGAGTTTTCTCACTTTTACTCTTCTAGTTCTCTCCCCCATCCCACCAAGGGGAAGCAAGCGCGTGGCTGCGTGGGGCTGTTGCTGACTGGGGTTAAAACACAACAAAGTGCCTCATGAGAGAGTCACCAAAGACATTCCCTACTGTCATGGATCTTTGTCATGCTTGTATTCATGAGGGTGAAGGAGAAAACAAGTAAGATATGGGCAACACTGGTAGGTTAGTCAGTCTCATGCTCAGATTAGATTATGGGAACAGAGCTTCATATGGTATCTTTGGAAGAACTGGTTTTGGATTCCATTCAGAAGGTGATTTCCATGCACAAAAGAGGCCTTAGGAAAGGGCAGTTCAGGAGGAGATTTCCACCTTGGGTTTTTTCTTATCCTGGTTGTACTCATAGCCAAGAGTGAGATTTGTATGGTGATAAAGGTTGAGAAATGAGAGCCTGCTTTTTTCATGTGATGACCAAACAGTCTCAAGAGCTGAATTTGTAAGTCTTAATGGGCAATGATGCTTACAGGACAGCTGCATTGCTAGCATGCCAGGGGCTATTATTCAGTGCAGAAGATGACCCCAAAAAACAGTTCCCACTTAAAAGGAACATGGGATTTCACAAATGGATTTTGTGCTTGCAATGAGAGGGAAAGACTTGACACTTTACAAACGGAAGTCCTTTCTGCTTTAGTAACCTCTTCACCCTTACAGGGCAGAAGAATAAGAGGACTCTGAAATGAATTCTATAGAATGCGTTTGTTATATGATGTGAACTGTGGACAGACATTTAAGCGTCTCTTGCATATGAGTCTATAGAGCCTACTTTCTTCATTGTTTAAATATATTTTGCATCTATTTTTTGCTCATGTATCTGGTTAGGTTCCCAATGGTACTCTTGTAAAATATCTCTTAATGACTCCCTTCTTCCTGCGGGCTCTTCCTAAAATCTTTTTATCAAAAAGGCCCTCCCCCCCCTTTTTTTTTAGCTGCATGTGTGTAAACATTTAGACATCAAAAAGTCTGCAGTAGGTAAAACCATTTAATTAATGATAGAAATAAATCTAGTGATAAAATATGCCTATGAGATGATGAACAAAGACATATCTTTTTAATTTGCATACTGTTTCATTAGGAAATTTATAATACAGTTAGCTCGGTAATACACAAAAAGAAATCTTGTGAAATGTGTTGATACCTCTTCAAAAATGAATGAAAAGAGGAAAAGATTTACCTTTTTTTTTTAGAATATTTGTTCTGAACCAATGGTACAAAGAGAATAAGAATGACAGCTCATTCCAAGTGACCTATCTCAGTACTCTCTTGTGCTTAAATAATGTGTTCTGAAAATGTAAGTCCTAGGAGCCTTAGCAACTCTCAGTACCCCCTCAGTGTCCTCTAAATAGCTCCTCTTTTCCTCTTTTCCCTGCTGAGAGCAATGGCTTCATTTCTACCCCTGTCTGGAAATATTAGAATAAGAAAAGTCGTTTATGAAATAAAAAGAAAAAATCACCACGATCTTATATTTTACCCAAATTCTTCATACAATAGTCAGTATTTTTGATATCACACTAGCAAGTACAGAGACATCTTTAGATCCATGGCACTTTCCCACCTCTTCAGAAAAAAATGTGAAGACCAATTTCCCTGAAATCTTTCCAGATGGTGAAGTTCCCCAAATTCTTTTCACATTGAATTGTTGTTTCTTTTAGAAGAAAATCTAAATATTTAAAGTCACAATATCTTGAAATCAGGGAAGAGTCAAGTCAATAATTTTCCATGGCTCACATTTCCTGGGAAGAACTGCATTCCATTTTGAGACAACATAAACTTCAGGAGATTATCCTTGAATGTATAGGCAATCAGGTAATGTATACAGTTTATCTAAAGTTGGTCAAATGACAGGGTATTAAACAGGACTATATGTTACAGTTTAGTATAATGACACGCCTCAGTTGTTGTTGGATGGGAATAGAAAGAAACAGTGCTGTTAAAACCCAAAATGTGCCATTATTTGATAATAATATGTAAGTGAAATGCATTATTATGATTATAAATAGGTCATTTCTAAGGGAAATATACTAGATGCAGACAGGAATAACAAATCATGTGTAAAAAGAAATGACCTTTAACCGAACAAAGAACAGTAAATAGAAAAGACTGCATGAGACTTCGCTCTGCTAAAAGGAGGACTCGGGGAGGTACTGGGGATGTTGCACTTCTCCTGCCTGTTGGTTTGACTGCATCCCATCGGCCGCAATTTGTGGTGCATGCAGGCTGTTCGTGGCATGTGCGGGTTAGGAAGGACATATGAAAGGACTGAATATCCAGTTATTGCCTCTGGCTGTTTATCACTGCTAAGTCTAAACAGAGAATGGAAGGGATTTAAAACAATATAAGAGAATCCAAGGGACCCTCGACCTCATTAGCAGAGATAATAAAGATGATTCATAAATGGAGCTGTGCACATCACCTTTCAGAAAGATGTCTAGGCAGTTGTTTTGGGGATATTCAGCTTCAGGAAGTAAAAGAAAGATGATTTTACTTCACCTAAGTAGCTGGGATTATAAACTGGGGGTGTATGTTAGGATATAGACTGAAATTTAATTATTTTATTTTTCCCTGACATTCACAGTCCAAAACCGTATTCTCACTTAGTGATACAAGGAGAGCTACCAATACCACCAAGAATGAAGACCTAAAGACCTTTTCCATTCAACAGAAAATTGCAAAATTCTGTATAGAAATGTTTTAAAACAAACAGAAAGCCATAAAACCCCAGGAAGGATTTAATAGGAAAGTAGAATGGGAGTATAGAATAAGAATCACAGTAAAATTATGAAGATTTATCATTTTCTTTCAAATTAGTCTTTCATTTAACATTCAGTGAGTCAGTGTATGAATGCTTCCTGGAACACTGAATTTAAACAAGAATTTGGTCTTAATGCAAAAATTAGTACCATAACCAGCCACCTAAAACGGATGTTAACTGATCACTCCGCCACTGAATACATCTTCCAAAAGGGCTTATCTGCATATGGTTTATCTCAAAAGTTGCACAAAAGACACCCTTCTCAAAATAGGGCCAGTCTGAAATCAGCACATCAAAAATTCAGTGCCATGTAGCCACTCTGAATTCCAGGCTTGGAGCTGCAATTGCAGTGCCAGTAAAGAGACCAGAAAGCTTTTGGCAAGAGATTTCCAGTTTTGGCTCAGATGCAAAAACTATATAACATGCTCTGAGTTTAAATGGTTAGAAAGTTTAAATGTTTAGAAAAAATGTCACATTTTTCTACAGTGGAAATTCTTTATTTTAATATTCTTTTCGTATGAAATCACACATAAAATAATGCATTTTTATATATATATTTTCATCTGAAGGGATCCAAAGGGTTCATCTTTCATATTTTTCTAATAATCCTCCCCTCGAGAAATAGCATGGTGTAACTCCAGCATTAATTCAATATATTCCATTTTTATTTTCAATTTCAAATCATTATTTAAAAAAATCATTAATGAATATCGAACTCATGAAAGCCTGGGTTTATTGTCCTGGAAACTGATGTCCACTAGATAGAAAACAGCCTTTGAATCAGTAATGGAAGACCAAGGATTCATCACAGCTGTGAACATCCTTTAGCCACATTGTCAGCACTTGTGGTTTATACTCACCCTAATCTTTCAGGCTGTGACCAAGAAAAAGGATGCCAATTTTATTAATTGTTTCTGAACTGACAATGTTACTGAAGTGAAGAGGCCTGTTTATATGAACCACTAAGTAACGCATGAAACAGGGTATGAGTTATCTTCAACCTTGGAACTTCCACATCAGTTTTGATTATCTGCATAAATTCAGTCCACAGTTAAATGCTCTGGTAGTTTTATTTCTGTTTCTGCTTTCTGTTATATAGCTTTTCTATATTCTTGTTTCTAGGACTGAAAACAACAGCAGTTTGAGGCTTCCTTGTGGTAAGAAACTCTTGACTCTTCCTGTGGAAATGAATTACAAAGGGTTCTTAAACTATAAAGAGAAAACGAAGAGTGTAAATATGTTCACGGAGTATACTGCTCAACATAAAAGCTCTCATATCTATTCATATCAACTAATGTCATAGGAAAAGATGTTGCAATTTCAGACCTACAATTTCCCATTGCATTGGTCACCCAAAGATGTTGACAGATGGATTTGTAAGCCTGCAAGACATGAGAAAATGGTACAAAATATCAAATGGTTAGAGGAGGTAGAACATGAATTCATTGCCTTTATTCCAATGCACAAGAGAACATTCAATAAGGTTAAATTAAAAGAAAGTTACAATAGTTTTCACAGTGTGAATTATACTGTGAAACCCATTGCCACTAGAAGTTACAGAGATCAAGAATTCAGCAAAATTAAGAAAGGAATCAAACTTTGTAAGTAGAGCAGTCCAGTCTAGTGTCAGCCTAATTAGCTATAAGCATGCAATGTAATGAGTGTTAAACTTGACACTTTGGGATAAAAGCAGTCTTGATTCTGTTATTAATGAGGAAGAGACTTAGGGTGTGAGGCAGATAACTTTTATGAGCCTGCTGCAAGATTTTTAAATCTCCCTCTGGAGCATTAAGTGTTCCCAAATGGTATATGATAACAGGTGGACCTTATGCTGACCCGGGATGGCAATTTACATGTTTCTATCTACCTAAATAAACTTTTTCGATTAAAAAAATTGTCCACAATATTACCACATTTGGCCTTTAAGTCTGAATGCAATTAATGAATTCTTCTGAAGAATGGCCCAGTTGTAGAAAATAGAACAATCTGATTTTTATGAAGTTCCAATCTTATCAGCTTAAAGAAAAATAAGTATTTATTTGCAGATATATTCATTAATTTCTCAGTGTGTCCAAACAGATATCCCATTTATTCATTAAAAAAAATTAAAGAAACCCCGAATGTGCAATTGCTGACTTTTTTATTATTCCTTTGATTTTAACAGTATGTATCTCGTAAGCTAGTCTTTACGATAATAACACTAATAGTACTCATCTGAATATGGGTTGTCCTCTTTGATGTGCCTAGTAATATGCTGGTCTGTATGAAATAAAATAGTAACACCAACACCTACAGTAAGAAGAAAAAAGTGAGTGTATGAGAAATATTTCCTTAATAACTGTGACTGTTTGTGAAGGCTAAAATTACCCCAGTAAGTTATGAAAAGGTCACAGATCCCCTCATTTATTTAATACCATGAAAACAGCCCTTTATTCAGGACTTTGCCTGCAGTCAAAGATAATTATTACCACCGTATTACATAATTTTTGCTATACAGTATGTAGATGAGCAAAAACATTGTAAACAACCATCAGGCTCCAGAGTGATCATAGCATGAGTGAGGAAATGGAGAGCTACCTTTCAAATGTCATTTCCAGGAGCTGCTGTAAATTAAGATCAGGAGACATAATGCTTCTGAATCTTTGAACTTAGATATTAGACTTTTATTGTCTTTACTAATTTCAAAAGTAAACCTCACTCGTGGTTCTTACTGCAGATATATAATTAGATGATTGAAGGTTAATGGCTTCACAACTATATTTCAAGGACTCAGGACTCATCCAAGGTCTCGTTAATGACGGGATTCAAAATGTCTGTCCATGGCCCCACCAGACAGTGCTTCCAAGGGAGAGCAGAAACCTCTGGTAACCAATTTGCAAGCATTCATTTGTTTTGATCCCATAAGCCATTATTTTTATAACTGCAGGATGGTTGTTTAGAAAGACTCTTCCAGTTATAACATAAAAGCTTTATTCTTCAGTGATCTGAGCACCATGGTTCTACCCAGCAATTCACATTAATAGTTGCTTACCTTTAAGCACTTTAACACTGGTTTCTTATTGATTTCAGTAGTATTTCTCACATGCTTCAGGTTAAGCTCCAGCTTAAGTGCTTTTACAGATAAGAAAAAATTTGCTCAATGTCTTGCATGACTGCACAGTAAATTTTAGGCAAGAGCCTGGTAATTGTTTTTTCTCTGTAGACTTTGAAAAGTGGCTTTTTAAGGAACCATTGTGTTTTCTTGTACAGTTTCAAAGAATGTAGTTTTATTTCCTATTTTTTTGGGGAATGTTATGATCCTATTTCTTTTCTCATATTCCTTCAGTAATGTTTTATTAGCAATGAATTTGTGCGCTGCTGAAACCTTTCTCAGTTGCGTGGTCCCTCTACATGCCTCCATGGTTCATGTGGATACTTTTATTTTTTGTTTTAAACTAGAATTCAAATAAGACAAGACAGTTTCATTGCCCTGAATTACATCCTCATCCTTGATAAGTAATATTGTGTAACTTCACAAGTAAATCTGATGATTATTTTACAAATTAAAATTAAAAGCTGGGTATTCTGCAAAATTTGACGTGTGTCAGCCTTTCATTGTTTTTGTCCCATGTGACAATAAAATAATGCAAAATCTTCAGAGTTTCTGTATAAATCAAAATAACTTCTGTTCATGGGGTTGGTTTAGGAACTGAGGTTGCAATTAAGAGAATTAATGATCGTTCTATCAAGCTGTCCTGCTCATATAGGCTACTGGCATCCTTAGGTAACCTCTAAATGGGGAAGGGTAATTCAGGACAGCTTTTTTCAGAATTCTAATAGAGTGACTTTACTACTTGCCGCAGCTGTGGTTTGAAGGAGTCTCAAAGAATACGTTAAGAATTCTCTCTGGTAGGTAAACTGGCCCTTGAGACATGGGACTAGAGCACTGTTCTCAAGCTGGTGGTGTAAGCCCCATGGGTATCCAAAGTATCCAAAGGAGTAGAGGATCTCCAGGGTGATATCCTATCCTGAAAACAGCTGATGGTCCAAACTATTGAACTAGGCTCCCTCTCTTCTCCCATATAAATGTTTTAGTCTCTGAAATACACCACTTAAAATCATATAGACTGATTGCATACTGAGGGCCAGATTAGTCAATGCATTTTGGCTCCTTTATTCTGCCTGATACCTTGGTAAATGTCTACTCAGTGCAGCTGGGAAATGCATTCTATCTGTCCTGCATCATTTATCATAAGTCTGTAAAGGTCCAAAACCACCCTTAGGAAAATTTCAGGAAAAATATTTGTGGTGGTTGCTTGCTGTTCTCTCCTCCCATCCTTTATAGACTCATAACACAGCAAAATCAGAAATTCGGGGAGGAAAATTTAAACAAACGTGGAAGTTATTCTGGCTTGGAAGTATGTATGCTTTTAAAGAAATGGTTAGATTAATAATATTGATATTGCACTTCAGTTCTTTCAAATGCTTTCTAAAACTACTGGATATTTCAGTCCAACTTGTTTTGTTTCAGAACCACAAAATCAAATTATAAGTGCTTTATACAGTCCTCTTTACTGTTGCTTTTTAGTAGTGTACTGCTGTAAGGGCACTTTAGTGGGGTTCCTTACACATTCCCTAGTTTTCTAAGCTTGTCCTCTAAAACAAAACTTTCTTCTGTATCTACATTTTATTATTAGTTCTGTGTTTGCATGTTGTTACTAACCCTTCTGACATTATATGGCAATAGTATCTATCACTTTTATTTTTTTCTCTAATTTTAGTAGTAGATCATAAATATTTTAGTCAATAACTTGTGTGGTAACTAAATGATACATTACATATTTTCCATTCTTAAGTTCAATTTTGATAATCAATTAATGTATATATTCTAATTTACTCCAAAACTGTGGGCTTTTTAGTGAAAACTCTTCCCCCTCAAACTTCAAGGTTTCTCAGAGTTTTGTATCTCATATCAGTGGATCTGCTGTTAATGCTAGTTTAACTGTAATCAATGCATTATTGGTAGTATAAATCACTGGAAGTATGATGATTGTCATATGTTATTAGTACACAGCTTCAGTGGAATGGAGCAAAAAATAATTATTCTGATACAGCACACGTGAAAATCGCAGCAGTACGGATGTTATTGACTTAAGTGTGGAAAATATAATGGTCCTTTTGCATTCATTTTTGTCAATTTAAATACAATTTTTAATCTCTTCACTCACTGTATTTGAAATTTTTACCAAGTTGATAGAAAATTTCCAGCTACCAGGAAGTTTATAGCTTAACTGCACGGCTGAGAACAGATCTGACTTGGCAACCATCAGTAAGCATCCAATGTCCCAAACCTGTTAAGAAAATGTCCACTCTGTCATAACTTTAGAGGGTTATAGTCTCGTACTTGTTTGTGTGGTACTTCTGTGCTGTGTCTGTGCATGTGTTCCTAATATCTATATGTCTGAAGATCAAGTAGAAAAACACCTACAGAAGTATAAAATACTAGCACCTTGCCCACATCAATGTAGGCTTGACAAAGACTGGTGTTCCTGTGCTAATTCCATGTTAAAAAGCCTTTGTGCATAAATACACACTGTATTAATAAAATAATATTTAGAATTTGAGCCTTAAAAATTATTTCATTGTATCCTGTGGAAACAAAAAATAAAAGCAGCCAATGTCTACAATGCAGCTATGAAGGGGGAAAAAATGCTTCACTGTTATTTGCCTGTAATTGGCTTTGAGCATCACAATGCATGTGTAATTGGGTCTGTACTTGTATTCTTCAAGGGTTCTGTGCTATTTCTACTTGAACCCATTTTTGATATGGTTCAGCTCAGCAGTGCCAGCTACCTCTTGTTATGCAGTTGAAAAACTGTGGCCATTAAAAATAGGATACAGTGTGATTTTGTTTTGCAGCACTGCATGGAAAATCAGTTGCTGTTCATAACAGCTCTGTGGTTGGTTGATTTAAAGCAGGAGGGCGACTTCGAATTGACAAGCAGACAGTTCATGAAAAAGGATATTGTATCTTTAAGGCTTTCTGACTGATTGTGTTTAACTGCGCTACTCAGCAGGCAGTAATTAGGCGGTAGCTTTGCTGAGAAACTTAAAGCAGAGGCTGTGTTGCTCTGTGCTCTTGAATTAAAAAAAGAAAAAAAGCAAAAAAAAATCTGGATTTGAACAAATGGGATTTTTACTGGTTTTTAGCCAGTATGGGAGCAAACAGAAAGCAGACCCCTAGAGGCTCCTAAAGTTATCTTCCCATGCAGATAGTCTCTAGGGAGCTGCGGTGCTTGCAAAAGGAGGCAATGAGAACCATTATAGAAGCACATGACACTATTGCTGAAGGTCAGAGTGGTATTGGAATAAAAGAGAAGCTGCTGATAGAAAATGACATGGCTGCTGCATCTTCTGGGCCAGTTCACAATTTTGATTGGAATGTAGCTCAAATGCATCGTGAATGTGATTAATAAATAAAAGTACATAATAATGATGATGGCTGAACTGGTGCTTCCCCAGGCTGCTGCGGAGCAGGAGAGAATGGGAATCTCCGATAAAAGGCAGCAAACAAAATATGCAGTTAATGCTCCCTCCTGAGGGACAGTTTGATTTGAAAATACTATCGTGGTTTTGTGAAGTGGACACTGCAGAGCAGCGCTGCAAACGCTGAATGCAGGAACGAGTTGTTAACCTTCTCTGTCTGAGCGTTACAATAGTGTAACAAACGGTGGAGGGGATTACCACAAAGTTAAGGTAGGGTTTTGTCATAAATAGCGCAGGAGCTTCATGGAAGCATTCTTCTTTCCCCTCACACCTCTTCTTTCTATTGCTGCTAATTTGATGTTTGTGCTTGGACGTATCATCAGCTAAATGGACATTAGGTTTTGAAAAGACTCGAGATTCTATTGCCATTTATTTATACTATCTCCTCTTTAACCATGTTTTTTAAAAAAAAAAGTTAGTTCATTTGTTTACTTGATGCCATTGTACTGCTGCAAAATGAAGTCATCCATTAACAGCATAAATTAGGCCTATGCTTTGATTTGGCATCAGGTAGTAGATATCGCCCAAAGGTCACATTTTAAGTGTGATGAGCATTATTTTTACTGCGTAGCCTAAACTTTGTGAGGTCCACTAAAACGCTTTTGATAACTACGGCTCTGATTCTGAATAGAACTTCTCTCTATAGTTCTGACACTGGTTCTGATAACTTTGGGGCAAAATCATTAAAGTCAGCCTCCTTCAGCGAACTCTGTGGTTTGATAAATCTTTTTTATTTTATCTCCTTCGCTCACATGTTAACAAGAAAGTAAATTAGTGTGTAAGTTGGCAAGAACATTGCACTGAGAAACGTGCTTTTTCACAGGACCATTGTCCTGAGGTTTGTAGTTTATAAAAAGGTTTGATCTGAGTAAATTATGAAAGCTTATCAGAATTCTCTGACTGAATGTTTGTAAGAGCCAGAACTGCTTTCCAATTACAGCTGGGCTTGCAACAGCGAGATGGATTCAATGCCACTGCCTAAAATTCACCTACCTTTATTTCCTGTTTTCAAGGTCAATCCATTTTGTGTCCTTCATAGATGCTCTTTGAAACTGGGATATACAGAACATCAAGGATTAAATCGCCAAAGTATTTTTTTTTTCCTAAGTGACAATGAGCCTAATTCACTGTCAGTTAATGCCAGGTGTTTTTCCCCCTGGTATTAAGTTCTTCAAAACTATAGCTGTATAGGACACTATTCACAGGGGCTTAATGTAGGGAGGAAAAATGATTACATTAAGCCAAATAAAATGAATAATTCATTACATCACGTTTTGTAATCCTGGTGTTAAACATGAAACCAGTGGTTTATTTTTCAGCAAAATGGTTTTGTATAATTTCAGATAGCATATAATACAAAACAATAACTGCATACGTAATGTGAAAAGCCTACAGGCAAAGAGGATCCTCCTTGGTGCTTCTGGCTTCATCTGGGGTGTCACCATATCCGTGCTTTGAGGCAACACCTACAAGTGCCCATCTTCCCTTGGAATCTTCTGGGGCCAATGGAGTGTCTGTCTTTTAATTTGATTGTAAAGTATTGCCCCAGCTCTTTACCACAGATTTGAAAATCAATTTTTATATCTTGCTAAAACTATGTACCTCTCATTTATGTCTACGGTTATTCTACTGAGAATAAACATCTCAAAGAGAAAAGTCTTTCTGTGTTTTTCTGTTACATTTCTCCTTCTCTCCCTCTCTCTCTCACACATGCTTGCACACGTCTGGACACAGATACATACTATAGATATGTATATATATACAATATTTATATAGGTGAGGATACAGCAGCTGTAAGTTGTATCAAAGACAAGATAATATGAAATTTACCCTTTTTTCCAAAGTCAATAAATTTCTTTCTAATATCGATCCGCGCCTTTTCTGACCTGGATATTTTTGGCTTTGTTTTGGGGTTTTTTTTGGGGTGCGTGTACAACCCAGTGTTATTGTGTAATTTTGTCATCTGGTAAAGCCTCTCTCTTTTTAGATGGGAACCCTCACTGGAGGAATGTTGTTTTGCATCCTCAGTGGCAGTTTCCAAATCAGATCTACGTTAACAGTGTCCTTACATGGGCTGATCATTATACTATATTGCAGGATGAAACAACTGTGTGCGGGGAGCCTCCGCTTCTGCCTTTTCCAACAACTTCCCACGAATGGCTCCAGGGCACTCAGTCATGGCTGGGACGGACTTCTACTGAGGTGTCCACGCATTTGTCTTGTGGGAAAGGACAGACTCTGTCAGTGGATTTCAAACCTGTTTAACAAAACATTTCCCCTTTCTAAGAATAATAGCCTTTAATAGCCTACATTTGTACACAACAGCAAACATATCATCCCTGTAACATAACAAAAATATCTGCTAGTCGTAATGCAAATCCTACAAGGGCGTTCTAACCAGTTGTTAAATTTAAAATAACAAACTGCTGATTAATTGTAATGGTCGGTCATCTCCAAACTAGATTAAGAAACTTGAATATTCTGAGTATAATATATGGGTAGTAATTTCAAAGAAGGGTACAAATATAGCCATTTTGGATTAATGTATATCTCTCAAATGTAGCAGGATGAATTTAATTCATTTTGTAGTGTTCACGGCATTTAAAAATTATTTTAGTGAATTACTATAGAAAGCGTATCTTATTCTTTTAATTAATCTTTTATTTAAAGAAATGTTTTCACCCAAGACACTAAGGAAGAACATTATAAACATGCTCAGGCAAAAGGTAATAGATTTAGAGTTTAATTGTAATGTTCTGTTAAGCATTTTTAATGGAAAACCTGATGACCCAATTACCCAGCGAAAGTGGAAAATCAGAACACAGTATCTGGATTTGAATACAAAAATGCTGAGATGCATAATACATAGGAGTTTGATATCTATTCTACTTCTTGTCAAGGAGGTATAAAATTATCAAGAATTAACAGAGAGCAGAAATCAGACCCTGGAAAAGAGCTGAGCGTTCTGGAGAGGAATATAAATTATATTTTAACTTAGAATAGTAGCCTGCCTCTCAATGCAGTGCAGAATCAGTTTTTTTTTTTTTAATTTTCCTGCGCTGACATCCCATTCTTTCTGTACTATCACTATTCATAGTGGCATCAGCAGGACTTTCTTCCCAGGGTGAATCCTTCCCACTATTGAAAGTCAGCTACGAAATTAGCTAGTTTGAGAAAAGATTTTCCAAGATACCTGGCATCACTGAACTCAGCTAGGAGCTGGATGGTTTTTTTACCTTGAAAATCTTCCCTTTCCATGTAAGCCATGGTTCCTAAATTGAGGTCCTAACAGGCTATTGGTGATAGTGTGCGGAATTAGAGAATGGCTTACAGGATCATAGCATCTTCATAGTCTTTTCAATTCTAAGAAGTCATGCTGCTAATATATTGGTGTCCACTAGATTCTACGATGACCCACAGGAAAGTCTGACTGTTCGTGGTGCTCCATCAGTACAAAAAGTCTGAGAATGACTGCAGTGTTCAGTTATTTCAACTTCTCCTCCTAAAAGAGATACATAGCTAAAACAAAGCCTCTGAGGATACAGCAGGAGATACAAGTAAAATCTTCTAGGTTCAGTGTGTCACAGACAATGCAGGAGAATGGTGCTTCATTCAGGAAGTGGTACTTTGGGTCCTTAATGATGAAGGAAGAAATAATGTGAATGTGACTGTGCAGATGCCATCATTCAGGGGAAATTAAGTTGTTATGCACAGTACTTAAGAAAATGTCCTAAGGAAAATATGCAGACATGTGAGAGCACGAAATTATCAACTTCACTTAATGCCTTGAGGGAGATGAGTTTGAGGATATCTGAGCTGGTACCAAACTGTGTTTGGGAGGCTGGGGCACAGGTCTTTGTTACCTTGCTGGTATTAATTACTTTTTAGCCATCCAAGCCTTGCTTTGTTCTCTGCCTCTACACATAAAAATGTTAGCCACCAAGTGAAAGTCGATGCCAAGCATCCCACAACTATAGCTAGCCTCTGGAGTGCTATTTGGTTGTATTCTTTCACTCAAATTTTGTATAAAAATCTATCTCATCTTGACCATATTATCAGCACGAAATCCATTAATTTATATCCAGCCTCATCTGATGTTTATTTCTTGCAGCTTTTCATGGGGCTGTGATAGACCACAGACATGCCAGTACCGATTTCACCTTCATTATGATCTACATCATCAAGTGTAGGTCCTCAAAAATTCATTAGCTCAGGTTGTGGTGGGATTCTTGAGGAACCAATGCAGTGGGAACAGCTGGCTGTTGGACTTTCCTTGGGAGAAGCTGGCAGTCTTAACTTGCGTCCTTCAAAAGTACAACCATTCTTAAAAGTTATACAGTTTCTCTGGTGGCTCAGAAATTCCTGGGCATCTTTCACATGTCTTTTTGTATGCAAGTTATGGAAAAAAGGTGTCTGGAGAAAAGGTTGCTCTAGATTTGATTCTGAGCACTCAAAGATGACTAGCTGCAAATGTGGAGACTGGAGGCAATATGATAGTGGCAATGCAATGAAAGAGTTCAAGATCTTTAAGGAAAAGAGGGACATGAGCAAATAAAAGTAATGTATTTCTAAGCAGACAGCCCTTAATAATTTCAGAGAAAGACAAGGCTTATGGAGAAAGGAAGTAAAGAAATTCTGTAAGTAAAGATATCTATAAAGAAATTAACTCTAATTACACCAGTACAGAGGAAGAGTGGGAAACACACAAAGAGACCAATCTGGTAATATCATCAGCTCTTTAGTCACCTAAAAATCCCAACGAAAGAATTCAGAAAGTGGAAAGTAGTTCAAGCGACTACAGGTGAATAGCAAAGAATGGCAGAAGCCATTGGGACAAATTCAGAAGTGCTGAGGGACAAAACAAGATACTTTTCACATGGTGCATGAAAGGTAAGAAAAAAACAGTTATAGTAAGAACTAGACAAGGAAAATTAAGTCCACTACTTGATAGTGATTGAAAAACTGAGACTAGCATGCTTAATTCATTTCTGTTTCAGTCTGCACTATAAATACTATGTGCAGTCGGGAAGCCAGTGTTACTAACACCAATCAAAGTTGTAAGAACTCAGGTTAAGACAAGAACAATTTAGAAAAATACTTAGGTAACACAGACACTTTCAAATTGCCTGGGCGTAATGACATTCCTCCTATAGTTGTGGCTAAAGCAAATTAGGTGTATTTTCAGAAGTGAGATTTCAGAAGACTAGAGAAGGACAAATGCAAAGACTACTATGAAAACAAGGTAAAAAGGGAGCCACGAAAGTGTACGCCAACCAGCTTTATTTCACTTCTCAAGGAACACAAGCCAGTGTGGTTCAAAACCAAATCGTGTCACACCAGTTCATTTGTGAAACAGTATACTGGATAGAAGAGAAACAGTAGACATTGCTGTTCTTGACTTAAATAAATGCTGTCTTACATGTCCATCTCATATAGGTGCTAGATGAAACTCTTTGAATCCAGATACGTGCAAAATTGATCAAAAAAGTATTTTGAATGCTTACAAGTTTGGTTCTATTCCACATTTTTGTTATTAATCTGGAAGATGCATTAGACAGCATTTTGCTTATTAAATTTATGGGAAACACTACTGTGGGAGGGACTGCAAGCATGCCAGAGGATGGGATTAGAACTTAAAATGATCTGGAGAAATCATCTGGAAAAAACTGAACACAATTCAGTAAGCAGAAATACATAAGTCTTCTCTTAGATATGATGAACTCTATGAATATGAGATAGGAAACAACGGGCTAGGTTTCAGCTGTGTAGAAAAAGGCTGGGAGACATAATGGGTCACAAACAGTATAAGTCATCAGTGTCATGATACAGTGAAAAAAGTAAACACTGCATGAGAATATATGTATAAACAGTAGTGAGTAATCCTCCTAATCTACTCGGTATTACTAAACCTTAACTGTGTTGTTAGGCTTCCAGGAGGGCAAACAAAAATTTAGGAACCAAAAACTACTGAAAATATTGAAATAACTTATTTACTACATCGAGGAGAAGGAGGACAAAGAGACATAGAAATCAGATAAATTTGGGGGGGGATGCTGTAGTAAATCCACCACCCAAAATTTTTAAAGTTGGATGAACTTCAGTAAAAAAATATATCATTCTCATTGATACTGCTTTGTGATGGGGCAGGTGGAGTGGATGACCTCCTAAGATTCCTTCCAACACTTCTCTATGAATCTTTTGTTAAGTATAGGAGGAATTTTACCTTTTGACAAGAATGTTAAGCTTTTTCAAGACTGAGCTGAAATTTCTAGCATCTGTGCAAGCAAAATCTGAGTTGCTCCCACTAAGCAGTGAATTAAGACTGAAAAAAAATAGCCTTTTGCTGAGTCATGCAGGAGCGTGACATAGTTTTGTCTTTGGTAGAACCTCTTAAAGCAGGATCTAATGTTTTCAGCCTTGAAAACTAGAAGGAAATGAGATGCAGATGTGGTAAACTAGCCTCATGGTTGCCTATTGGTCCATGAAGTGGGCGTTATCAATTTTTAGAGATTTGATTTTCTGGAGACAGAGACGTACAGAGTTTGCTAGAGGGCTTTGCTAAGAATTACACTATTGCAACACATAGTGTAGGATTTGTAAAATGCTTAAAGTAACTTTTCAAGATGTAGGTGTCTTTAGGCAGAAGCAGCCTGGCCAGGACTGGACAGGTTACCACAGACAGGAACAGCCCAGGAATTGAATGACTTTGCTCCAGCAGTGGGTGGCACTGCTGTTGTGTGGGCACTGGAAGGGGGTCGATCAAGATACCAGGCATTCAGGAAGGAGGTGTTATGGAAGCAGAGTAAGCTGCCCCGATAGGTGGTTTCTTATTGTGCTGCTTATAAAAATTTTGACAACTTTTCCACATGCATTCTCTGGCCATCCTTATTATTTCTTCTTACAGCTACTACCTGCCATTCACTGTTAGCACAGCTATCTCTGCCAGTTCACCACAATTCTTTCTGGGAAATGATGTATACCCTCAGCTTCTGCTGTACCAGCAGACCAGAGAGGAAATCAATGGAATTATAGGATAGTTGAGGTTGGAAGGTACCTTGGACATCATCCAGTCCAGCCTACTGCTCAATGCAAGGTCAGCTAGGACTAGCAAGGCTGCCCAGGACTGTGTCCAGTCGGGTTTTGAATGCCTCTGAGGGTAGAGATGTCAAAACATCACAGATAATCTGTTCCAGTATTCAACCACTCTCACTGCAAAAAGGCTCTTTTGTTATGTTCAAATGGAATATCTTGTATTTCAGTTTATGCCTTGTTGCCTCTTGCCTGTTCACAGGATACTGCTGAGAAGAGTCTGACTTCATATTCTTTATTGCATCTTACCAGGTATACATACACACTTGACAAGGTTCCCTGTGAACCTTTACTTCTCCAAGCTGAGCAGTCCCAGCTCCCTCAGCTTCTCCTCATACAAGAGATGTTCCAGTCTGCTCATCATCTGTGTGGGCCTCTGCTAGAGTCCCTCCAATATGTCTAAGTCTCTCTTGTACTGGGGAGACCAGCACTCCAGATGTGGTCTTAAACTGCAGAGCAGCATTAGCTGATTGAGAGGGGCTTGGACCTTACCTTTTTATCTTTTACTTCCAGTTCCATGAAAAAAATGACCTATAACTCTTTATATAAAAGCAATAGATCTGTTACCATCTGAGATCTTTATCAAAAGGATGCCTTTTAGGCCATAAAAAAAAAAGGAAAAGAAAATGTTTTTGAGGTTTCTCTGAAGGAAAGAAAATATCTTTGGTAGCTTCTAGATGAGAAACAAGGATTTTCAAACATCGTAGATACAGGAATTTCTGTTAGTTTATCTCAACACAAAAAGGGTTTAATGAGCTTTAGAAAAAATGTCAAAATAACTCCCAAATAAAATATTCATGAATGGGTTCAACTGGATTTTAAGGTCCTTGTGAATATATTATCAAAGTAATTTGCAGTAAACTCATCTCCCCATGTTATGCAAGCAACAACACGTATCCTTTAATCGTCACCAGGTTGGTGATTCAGCCATATATTGACATCTCTCCCTTTGTTCCTCCCACTGAGGACTTTTGTGATTCAGTGAGAAGAAAAGGAAAGTATTTATTGTTTTGTTTTTCTCTCTCATTGCTATGTTCAGACATATACATGTAGAGATGTGTACATGCGCACATATATATATATATATGTATTTAAATATGTATAGCCTTAGTCTGAAACTTGTTGCACTGGCTGGAATTGCCTCAGCAATTTCTTTCAGTCAGTTGAACAATGCAGGAATATCAGTGCCAAAATAAAGACAGTTAAGTGGAAAGCATAGCGAATAATTAATCAGCTGAATAAGAGCTCTCATTTTTAATAAATATTTAGAAGGATGTATAGAAGTATCATGCTGCATTATTGTACATCCAAGAATTTGCTAAATATGAAATTCAAAGCACCTTAGGTGATAACTTCAAATAGTGCAATGTGTCAAACTAGCACTGCATCATATGCTGGTTTATTTCTAATTCTGCTTGGTGCTGAATATTTTTTCCTGAAAAATGTTCAACCCCCTCAGTTCTTACTTACTTAGCATTTGGCATATTGAAATTGATTGGTTTTTACCTTGTACTCAGTAGGGACCTACGATGTTGCCTTTTGGTCAGTGCATTGGCCGCTAGCACGGAATGGAGCTCTTCACTATGGGTTCATAAGGCCAAAGTAAGAAAAAGAAGAGTTAACTGTGTAGAGCATCATGTGCTGAGAAAAAAAGATCAATATGTCTGCTTATATGCTCTGAAATATTTGTTTGCTTTTTACTTTGACAGTGTTAATATATTAAAAGTTAAAAATCAATGTTTCATAGGAAAAAATTGGCAAAAGCTATTTTTTTCTGAAAAGTAGAGAATTTTCTTTAAACCATATGTTTTAGTGGAATAACCTGAACAAAAATAGCTTAACCAGGCCAACTCCCATGCTTGAAGACAAACATGTGCTTAAATGCCAAGTTGAATAGGAAGACAATTCCTGAAAGAAGAGCAGTAAAATCTTAAACTGAACTTCATGAATGGGAGTCCTGCAGGAGAATGCTAAATTTACCAACGTAAATACAATGTCACATGACTTTAAAGAAAAATGTTGGGTTCTGTGACTGGCTTTGGCACAGATTTACATAACAATGTATAAGTCATTTAATCTCCTTTAGTTTCTCCATCTGTACAATAACATCAGCTCTGGGGTAGTGTTGTGAGACTTAGTTAATTGCATAGAAATTATTTAAAGATCATTCAGTGAAAACTTGTATTGATGTTTTCAGAAACACAACCCTTTTTAAGCTAACAATTGTCTTTTATCTTCCCTTAGAAATTACATGAGGCAAAGAAGTAATTCTCTTTTGACTGGCACTCATTGCATAACTCAGTTTTGAAACAGCCTAAAGAATTTTCACAAGCCAAATAGTCTGCATCCTGGGGAGGGAGGAAGAGAAGGAGAGCGGGGGAAAGAAGGAAAGATCTTTTCCCTTTCATTCTTCCTGGGACAGCAGAATTTGGTAAAGCAGATGTACATGCATATAGAAGGGGAGGATGTGCAGATGTGAGCTTCCCCCTCTCCCTGACTTTAGCTGCTGATTCAGTGGAGCAGCCCTAATGATATCTCTGAGAGTGGTCGAATGTCCAACCTTCAGCAGGGGCAAAGAGTTGCCATGGTTGCAGAGCAAAGAGGAAGGAATCAAGGGGGGGAGGGCAAGGGGATGGGTACTGAAGAAGTAAATCCACGTGAGAAGCGATAATAATAATCTAAGGTAAAGTGGCACTCCTGTAGAGTGTTTTGTCAAAACAACAAAGACTGAATTTTTCAACAAAAACTATTTTAAATATTTTGCTTGAGCCCCTTTATTAATCATGCTGCCATTCTGCCTGCTGCTATAATTAACAGTTTTACAATTCCTTCATTCTAAAATGCTCTCTCTTAACTCCTGGCTGAGGACAGATGAATGTTGATGGCAAGAAGAAAAGAAATGGAGAAACGACATTAATGAAGGTTCAAAATGAGTGATTGAATGGCAGAGGTTTATCTATACAACCACAAGAAATTGAGGAAGGTCCAGAAGAATGAATATTTCAAGCAAAACCATTTTGCTCGTTTGTACCAAATATTATAATATGCACATATGTATGAATATACAAAAAATACCAAGTGGACACAGTTGTGAGAATACGCTAAGATACCATGGTGACAGGAGACCTTATAAAAACCCAAACAGATAGCAAAGGGCTCCTGAATGTAATGAGCAGCACGGCTGATTAGGCAGAGAGACCACACTGTGCAAGAATGAGGCCTAAAGCAAAGAACAGCCTGAAAGAAAGCCATGAGAGAGACAGAGGGAGAGAGAGACTTGGAGGAATGAGATAAGTAGACTTACAGCTAGAAACAAAGGCAGAAAGAGATCTGTAGGGCTTGTAGGAGAAGGAGTTTGGTATGCGGCAGACAATAGAGGGCTTAGAAAGGAGCAGTTAGCCTTGGGCCCTCAAAGAGTGCCAAGAGCTCAGGGAAAAAGAGACTTAAACAAGGAAATGTGCACGTGGTAAAGACATGGGAGAGAGAGACAAAGGGCAGCGGGGCAGCTGCAGGTGACCCACGCAAAAAAGGACAACGCATATTGGAAAGGTAGCATGAACCTATGGGCACAGTTTAGAGCTACCAAAGGCTTCTGCCAGTGAGGTGCAGTCCCCACCTTTGGTCTACTTGCAAAAAATGCAAGAATTTCTATCATTCCCTTGAAAAAACAGCCAGTATTTTTGGTGAGCACTATCTGTCTTCCTCTCAGGTGCCTGTCCCTTAGCCTTAGGTTCACAAAAAGAATCTCCTCTTCAGGGCTGGGTTTTGAATCTTATTTGGATGTTTGACATGAAGTTAGGGTGAGAATGATCGTAACTCCTACTAACTTTAGCAAATGCTGTACAAACCCTGATTCACAATCTCTTCCACTTTTAATACGTTTTCAGTTTTAAAGGCTCAGAGGTGGAACCCAATCTGGAGCGCATGGCATATATGTCTCCTTCTTTTGATGCCCAGTGGTTGTCAGTGGGCAAATATTATCCAATAGCTCTAAACCTGAAAATTTCACTCATCGCATGAGTGCATGCACACTCACGCACACCCTCCTACCCCCCTACACACCTATAGACAGGTGAGACATTTGAGCATCCTGAACCCTCATCTCCCTCTGGCTGTCCTCAGCCTGTGGCTCCTTGCTTGTAGCAGAAGCAGGAGACACAGTTCAGAGTTACACATCTTTTTTTAATATGCTGGACAAAAGGAGAGGATGATGTTAGCTTCATGCAAACACACACAGAGGTTTCCACATGCACAAACTGTTCCACAAAATGAACTATGGCCCTTGCATTGCAACTTCAGTTGTCAATTGCCAATTACAGTGGGACGCAAGACTCCTGCATAAATTGCCTCGTTATTTAATTACTGTAATAACAGTGAAATCTTGGAAATTAATTTTCTTCCCTTTTCCTTGAATCTTATTTTAAAACTGCAGTCACTGATGAATTTTCACACTTTTATCCAACCACTAATAGTGGTGCAAGTGCTGTACTTCACCAGCACAAATGCACTGGGTAATTCTAAGTAAAAAAAAATCACACATTTTTTCAGGAAAACTATTAACATAATCTTATATAAATACTGGTGTTTATATAATTGACATGTTTAGGAAATTCTCAGTATTCATGGGTTTAAAAATCCCATTTACAGTCTATGTAGTTTATGGATGAATTTCTTTTGCTTTGTATTGACATAATACAGATTTGAAGAGGATCTCAGAGTTATCCAAAAACTGGCAGAATTAAAGAATTTGTTAACAAAGACACTGAAGCTGCAGTTAGGTATTCAGCCAAGCTCTAGGAGATCAATAGTAGGAAAATTTTCATATTCTGAGACTCCAGGTCAAGACAACAGCTGCCCAGAGAAAACAAAAATGAATAATAACTTAATCAATGACATATCAGGAGATTTAGAGAAGGTAAAAGTTTGAACTTTAATTTCAGATCCAAATGTCTTTTCATGGGAGAGAACTTCACTGTTTAACTGGACTTTTCCCTCCTTTGATTATGAAATCCTTTCAAATAATGAATACTGTAAAATAACAGCTGAAGTGAATCCACATAGCTAAGGAAAAAATCATTCTTTGAACTCTAGCTTCTCTAAATCCATTTGTGAATAACAACCCAGACAAAAACCCCAGGTCTGTATCATCTTCAGAGCTCTATTCAATGCAGCTGATGAGGGAGGAGAGGGAAAGTCATGTCAGGGCCTTTACTGGCATCCCAGCAGACAAGGTTCCTGCCCTGAGGAGTTTACAGTACGAAACCAATTCAACCAGCTACCGAAGCTAAAGACTTGAATCGATGGGAGTATGCTCATTCTAATACTCCTGCAGTTGGTAAAGTACTTTGTACAAACTAACATACATATTCATAAGCAAAAATCTTTGCTAAAGCAGTTTCAGATGAGTAGCTTTAGCTAGCCTCAGCTAACTTCTAAAAACAACTTTAAACTTTGTAAATTCAACACCTTTGAGAAAGAGTAAGTGTTCTGTTGAGTGGTTCTGTACAATTCTCAATGGCTGTGATAACCCAAAGTTTATAAATAATCTGTCCAATTTGTTTCTACCCTTGATTTTTCCCTTGCTTACTTTTTGTAGGTGTATACACCTGATTTTATAGTGTTTTTTTTAATTAGATATATAGGAAATATTTTGCATTCAAGAAAGTCCCATAAAAGATAAGTTCTTATGTAGGTTCTAGACATTTTATTTTTATTTGTGATGGCAGAAAAATGCTACTTTAAGCAGCAATGACATGAATGGTCTCTTTGGTGCCACAGATGTATTGGTTGTTAGGTGTTCTTCATTCATGTAAATGTGAGGAAAGCTTTTATGTTTCTAATAAGAATCTGATATTTAGATGGAACAGGAATAACTAGGTACAAGCTTATTTAGCAAGTTATAAAATAAAATTTAGTGCTATGCTAAGATGATATACATCAGCTAGGAAATAGAACATAATCCCATAGCACTAGATTCTGTGTATGGTAAATGTTGAATGACATTTTCTTGAATAATGAATTACCTAATAGCTAATAATTAATTAATTAATTGATTGATTATTTCATTCATTTAAATTAATTTTAGTGGATTTATTTCCAGCATACTAAAGCTCAGAAAATAAAGGCGGGTAGGAGCTGACAGTGCATCCAGAGCAATATTGTACCCCATTGACATGAAGGCAATGTCACTGAGGACACCATGGGACGTCTGATTTCACCTGCAAGGTGGCATCTGATTGTTGTACTCTCTATATTCCTGTGAAGGACTGTTATTCACATAAAGCAAACAGGAAAGAAATGCTCAAGTCAGCTAACAAATATTGGGCTGTTAAGGGGTGTGTGAGTGGCCCAAACTGCCAGCCATGTTCATTCCTCACATCAGCCTGCTGTTGGGTACACTGTCATGCTACTGTAACTTGTAGTATGTGAAAATTACACAACATAGCCATTAGCAACTGAAATGAAAAGGTAGTTATTATGCAAGATCTATGGCTTGTATAAATTGGTGTAGCTCCATTTAACTTAGCTGAGTATCTGGCCCTGTACGTTGTCATATTATTTGGAAACACTAAATTGTGTAAATATTCATATTCTCTGCTGTGTGATTTTTATTTTAATCTAGCCGAGCATATTCTATATTACAAGTTACATATTAATATACCAATTAGTGGATTTTTTTAATTATCTGATTAAATTTTATCTTCAGCTGCTTAAGATCTTGTTTAGCAGCAAATCTAGTTTCTCCATGGCAATAGTAAAATAAGAGTTGAACAGAATGGTCCTTGAAAATATAGTAAAAATCTGAGACCTTTATATAGAATGACACTCTGTTCACTTTCTTTGATGATAGTTCTTACATATAAATGCAAATGGACATCTCTTTCATTGTTGTATGTAATGTGATTTAGCTCTAATTGACTGGAAGTTGTGGAAGTCTGATTTAGAACTGAATACGTAGATTATAGCTAAATACACCATGTGAGTCTTTTAAAATGTGGGAATATATTTTAAATTCTCAGCTCTTTGCCCTCACTCTGAAAAAAAAAACCAAACCCAACAACATAACTTTGATCTGAAGAGTGCTGTGCCATGATCATTGCACAAAGACATGAATCTGTAGGGTCATTGTTTCTCTGCTTGCTTTGGTTTTTTTTTGTTGTTTTTTTTTTTTTAACTGTACCCAATATAACCAGCTCCAGAGAGGAACACTGTAGTATTAGGTGAAATCTAATCTGAGCGTGTGAACCATGCTGTGGCCATTTCTCTGAGAAAGCAAAAACTTGCAAGGTAAAATATCAGCTAGAGAAGTAAAAGTATGAATGTTTCCCTCTCTCTTTTATTATTCACTTTATGAATTAGTCGTAGTTTACTTGTTTCAATTGGCATCGACATATTTTTGAATACTATTAGCATAGCAATCAGGCCTGTTCTCAGGTTATTGAATGGTGTGCTGACTTCCGAAATAAATAGATATGCAGTGTGAAGGACGAGCTGTCACTTTGGGAGAGCTTTGCTGATCTAAATTAAAAGGCACTTCTAATTGAAAACTGTAATAGAAGGAGGGTTAGAGAAACAGTGAAACCAGTCGGTCCCTTTCAGGTTTCACAGGGCTGTGATAGGAGATACAGGAAGAGGAGGAAAATAGGTATATTATATGACAAAGTAAGTAAAGCTTTAACTTAGATTAAAATAACCATATCATAATAAGGTATTTTCATTACTTTCACTGTAACTCACTTTTTCCTGGTTTATTCTTGCTTTATGGAAGTGATCTGAGAAAATCTTGGGTTCCTGTGATTTACCAGAGAACTCATTTGTAATGCCAGCATCTAAACCAAGCCTCCTCTCAATCACCCAGTTGCACTTCAGTCCAGGTTTGGTCAGAAGGCCACCAAGAAGAGCATGAATATTCCTGTTGCATCTAACAGGCTGTGTATTGACTTCTAATGACCTAACATTACAGGGTTTTGCATAGTCTGTTAACGATGTTTCTTTCAAGGGAATCTTGTAAGCTCGCTGAGAGACATTTGCAGGGCACCACTATAACATACCATCCCCAAGACCATGAGGCAAACAGCTATGCATTTCTCTCAGTCTTCCTAGCTGGGTATTTTTTCAAACAAATGAGTAACTTCAGTGAAGCAATTAGGGAAAGTTAAGACTGCAGATTAAAATAGTTTATGATTTATCTTATCTGAACAGCTACCCTCTACCCAGAGCTGTGTTTCTTCCTTTTTTTTCATTCTTGCCCTGTAAGAGTTAACAATTGAGTCCTGTCTATAGCTCATTTCTATAGTAACAGCAAGACTGAGACTTTTTTATGGGCACCTAATAATTAGAAAGTGCTAGAAGGTATAACAATATAATGAATCAAAACTGATAGACTTGTGGGTTTCCATAGAAACATGTATAATTATGATAATCGGTCCCTGGCGTACCCTCAGAATCGTATACATTCAGTTAAATGCAATAAACATTAGGCACTATTTAGTGAGCTGTGATGCAGATTAACAGTGTGAGATACAGGGAGGCTATGAATAAAATTGCTGTACAGTTTATCTCAAACTAATTTCCCAGATTGCTTTAATAGACGTGCTATGTGGATGTGGAGAATTGAAAGTGTATTTTTGTTAGTGGTAAAGCTAACAAAGATAATATTTCATAAAGTGGCTGACTGTTAATTTTGATGCAGATCAGAATGTACTGTGGCACGTTATTGCATCAGAGATCACTAAACCCACTGAGAAAATGACATAGTGGGGCTCAGCTGAATTATTTATTTTTTGAATATGATATGGGGATATTCAGATTTCCTGTGTTCCCCTTGTCTCTCTGACTTATTTCTCTTTGCTTCACTCCCATTTTAGAAATGCGCTCACCCGTGCTCCTGGTCTAGTTCTAACTACACCTTTTCCAAAGCAAAGCAAATTTCTAGTGACATCATATGCAGCAGCTCAGTGTTACAGGATTTGTACTCTTAGTGTCCCGTGGAACATTGTTGTTGGTTTTGTTGGTTATCTGATGTATGGATAAAAACGGAATTTTAATTCTGTGGTAGTCATTTCAGGGGCATTTAGAACTGTGTGTAGCCCTGGACTGGTTAAAAAAAATCAGATGCCCAACACTCCATTTAAAGGATAAACTATTTATAGGTGAGAGAGACCTACAGGTATATTATGTTTGAGATACAGCATTGATGGTGATATTAGAGCATGCGTTGTGGATCAGGGGACTCATCTGATCATTCCTGTGCATGCCAGAGAAGCTGTGTAGAAGCATTTAGTTATGCTTAAATGCTTCCTCATCCTCTTCTTTGAAGGCCCAAGTTTTACTGGAAGGGTGGATTTGGCTTGATGTAGTCCCTTTGTAGAAGGCAAGTTTTGCCCTAGTGAGTACTTTGTTTAAAAACGTTCATTTCAGAAGGGGAGAAAATGGGTTGTTATACAGCTGTTGAATATTAAAAACCCAGACACACGATTGCCAAACATCAAAACTTTAGGCCTGAACTTGGTGCCCATACAAAAGTTCATTTACCTCAAATGCACTCTGTTCCCTATGTAAGCTCAGGGAAAAGTGGTTTTCCTAATAAACCCCTCTGCTTTCAGAATGAAGTTGAATGAAGCTGGGCCTGTTTTTTGTTTCTTCATTGTTGTTGTTGTTTGCGACTCAGTTACAATAATGGTTGCGTTGATTCAGTCCCAAAGACTGGGCTTCTCAGGATCCTGTGCAGTGGCCTGGGATTCGGGGGCAGCTTATAAAGTGTTAAGTTCAAAGCTCTTGTTTTGAACATGAGACCGCCTGTCTTTGTAACTCAGTCTTCAGGTTCTTGTCTCTGCTAAAAAGATGAGCCTTTTATCAAAATGTTTTTCACATCTGGTTTCCTCTTTGCTCTGACTGCTGTGCGAGTACTAAAATGCCAGAAGCTGACGGGGGTTCAGAAAGCTATTAGACAAATTCATGGAAGAAAATCTATCAAAGGCTACTAAACATAGAGATAACACCTCTGGGTCAGGTGTCCCCGAGCTGTGGATTTCTGGTGGCTGAAAGCATATACCCGGGGAGCATCACTGCGTGCCTTGCTCTTATATTCCTCCCCAGGCATTTGCTATTGGCCACTGTTAAAGACAAGATACCTGAGTTAGATAAACCCTTCATCTAACCCAGAACAGCTGTTGTTACATTCTCATGTAAAAAGACTTGGCTGCTAACACTGATGCGATAAAACGTTTTCAAAAGCTTTCTAGAAAATATGATACCCAGGCTGCACTGTAAAATCTTTTTTGTTTCTTATTCTTTTTTTTTTTTTTTTTTTTTTAGGAAAGAGAAATGTGATTTAGTGCTGACATTCAGTCATTCTGAAGCCGGAAAATCTTCCTTCTCCATTCCTCCTACTGCCTGCACACTCTTCTGTCTGTCAAGGCTCCCCAGGAAAGGGGGGAACATGAGCCCGGGCTGGGGGAGCATTAACAGAAATGCTCAAGTGACAGAGGAATTTCCAGCTACCCCAGTCTTTTTCCTTGACATGCTTCATGCCACGTGGACCATTCTTATTTTAGTGTGTTCAGTAAACTAATAGGTAAATTAAGGTCCTGCACATTTAGTTCAACACCTTTTCCAGAGAGCTAGTGCAGAGCAGCAGGTGCTTTAAAAACTCAACACTGCCTTACTGCACGCTCACCTACCCGTGTACAAAACCTTCCCCAAATTCAGAGGAGTAGTGCAGTTTAGATGAGGAGTGCCTTTACACACAGCCCAGGTAGGTCCAAACACCATTCAGACACTGGTTTTACACTGCTGTAAGGACAGTGCCATAGCTGCTTGGGTGTTCGAGGATACACATTGCAGCCATCGCCATTCCCCATGCGTTGCCATTTTAGCAAGGAACAACTTCCAGCTCAGACAAGTTAACAGGGCTGGAGTGGACAGCGGCTGGATATTTCTGACTCCCCTGGGGGAATACAGGCTCTGTCGGTGCTCTGAGAGTACCAGGTGTCAAATCCCGATCCCATGTGCAGCTGCCGATGTGGAAGGGAAACAAAACACGCAGAAGGCAACACACTCCTACTTGTTTCGCGCAGTGGAGGGCAGCTGCTCATTTTGCCATCTTTTAACATCCGTTTTTACAAAACTGCATCTCCTCTCTGTTTTCATACCTGCACTTTTGTATCTGTCTAGTGAACTAAGAATCCTGGTGGCCAGTGACCCGGCCAGAGGATTTCTTCTTTTAGGCTGTGTGCTCCTCAGGGCCAGCCCCGAGTCCTTGTGTGTTTCTAGAGGCTTGTGCAGAAAGGGGCTTTTGTCTAGGTGGAGGTTTACAACTGCTACTGCTATCTAATTAATAAGACATCTTCACCCTAATATTACCCCGTGCAGCTAGCTGATCCTGCCGAGCTGCACCCTTGGTTGAACACAATCACAAAATCAGAGGTGGTTTTTGAGAATTTGGTCCATCAGAGCCTGCCGATGGGTGGAGGATCCTGTTTAGTGATTAAGTCTGCTCCAGTGACTGGCCTCCAGTTGGCAGACACAACACTAATCCCCTTCAGTTGTGTTCCTGCTTGTTCTGTGATAACGTAAAACAAGGGGCTCCTCTCTGGGGAGGTTTCCTGTCGCTTTCTGAATTAAATTTATTTTAGAGCCCCCATACACATCAGTTCTTGACTTTCACCTCCTGCCTGTTGCTAGATTTCTTTGTGCTGGCAAGCATCATGTTCCCCTGTGATTTCTTTTGTCATGGCAGAGTGAACTCTTTCTCGTAGGCTCACGCAGACTGTTCATAGCCATATTTTCATCTTGCTTCTTTGTGAGTCAGAACTCCCTTTCATATTCTTTTTTCCCATGATGCTGAAGTTGATTACCTTTGTACGAGCATGCATTTCTAACCAGGAGCTGTTTATCACATGTGTATAGCTACTGACTCAAATTCCCATAATTTGATAAATACAAACTTCAAAATCTCCCCTGTAAAGTGCTTTCTCTGCACTAACTAAAAAAAAAATCCAACGCAATATTTAAACTAAGAGAATTTGGATGACAGGCAAATCTGGATATGAACACGTTTCATTTTTTATTAAATGTATTTATGAGTTCTGATTATTTTATTAATTATCTGCCCATGTTTACAAATAATTTCAGACACCCACAAACCCTAGAGCTGCAAAAAATTTCCTTATTTAACAAATTTCACATTTTCTTTCTCGTTAAAATATAGAGAAAAATGCTTTTCTCTTTCAAGGGTAAGTTATTTTCATGTAGCTATGTTCATTAGAGGTTTGTGGGAGATGTTCTGAAACTTATTTTTACTACATTTTGCTAAACTGGAGCTATCTTCCTAACTGCATGAGATTAATTCAAGTTTCTATCAGCTTTAGGGTCTCTGGAAATGATTACAATTGCATGTGACCAATCATACAATCTCATTGCCGGTCTAGCTTAAAAGTTAAATCCTGAATGAATATGGTGACTGGTTAACCTTAAAATTCTTGTTTTCCTCTGGTGGGAAAGCTTAAGCTGCTTTCCCTTTAATTTTTAGCAGGAGTTCCCTCTTTACATGAAGAAAGGCTATCAGACTGGCTGCGCAGAGTGACACTGTAATTTATTCATGTGGAAGAGATAGAAGACATTAACAAATACCCAATTCTTCCTGATGTAACTAAAACATTCAGGTAGAATAGGTTTCTGTCTGACTTGTGTCCCACTTCATGAAAGGTTCTTGCTTTCATCCCATGGGATATGAAAAGGCCCATACTTAGGCCATTGTGTGATTTAGAAACTCCACATCTCCCTTCTTTGTTCACTCCTTTTCCCCATCCATCTTTCCAAAGAAAAAGCTCATAAAGTGTCTGATTCTAGCCCAGGAATTTTAAACACTTTCTTGCTTTTACAAGTTTAACTCACAAAGCTCAGGTGAGGAAGACCTATACAGCCCTGCTAGCTTAACCACTGGGCCTGTGGGAGATGGGTCGTGGGTGGACACTCATGTGAATCACATTTAGTGAGATGTCAATGAAGTAACTATTTTCTAAATCAGCAGCTGGAATAGCTGTTCCTGAAAGTCTCAAGAGCTATTCAAAGACCGAGAGCTGATTTTTGTCTGATCAGAGAGCAGGTCATTATGTACGGCTTCAACATATTCTGGATAATAACCTGTAATGGGTGACCCGAAGGAAATACTGCAGGAAGAAGTGGGTTGTACAAAACTAGGGTCACTGGGCTTTTGGCAAGAACTGTAAGAATGTGCAAGCTAAATAGGAGAAAAGTACATGGCCTTACAGAGAGACGTGAGACTCTGAATGTGTGAGACTGGAATGGCCAATGCAGAGACACATCCAGCTCTTCCAGTAAGTGAAACTGCTCTCTCATGTCCCCATTAAAGAACAAGAATTGTGATATTCTTGGACTATTGTACCACCTCATGTGTACTTGCATGTGGACACATGCAGAACCGATCCAGTTTTCCGTCTTCAAGATTATCCCAAAGTGGTGCAATTTGTTTCTTTGCAACTTCTATATTACTATCACAAGGTAGTATAGTAAAAGAGTATTGGTTTGCCTGTCTGCAACTTTAATAAACATTTGGACAATTTTTAGGAAAATGAATCTATCAAATGTTTTTAAACATATAATTTATTTTCCCTTTCAGGCTCACAAATTAGTTTCAGTATATTGCAAAAATTCCACGTACCACAGCAAAAGGAAGATTTTTTTTTTCATTCAAAAAGGCCTCAAATTTATTCATTTAAAACTATTGTGTCTAATTATTAATCCTTTTAATGACAGTTTTTAAAAATAGATATGAAGCTTTCACAGTTCAAACCAGAACTTGTATTTATTGTGTTCTAGGAATTATGCAAAGGAAGAAACTAGAATAAAATTACCATAGTAAATTCAGAATTTGTATTAAATAAAACTCTATAGTTCAACTATAATTATTATAATAGTATAGTAAATATACAGATAATAACTTGCAGATATTATTCAATATGATTACTGTAGTCTTACTATTATTAGGACTGATTTACTATAGTTTTAATAAACTACAGAATAATTACAGTAGTTTCACTATAATAACTATAGTTCAGTTGCAATGTTATGCTGAGATCTGGAGCTTTATTATACAGCAATATTTCTTGAGAGGAAAATATAAAGAGAACAGCCATTAAAAGTAAAAGTTAAAGTGTGATTTAAAATAAGTTTTTATCATTTATTGTATTGTATATTTATATAGAGCAAGAATAAATAATAAAAATTAATTTTATTTCCAATTAAAATGAAATAAATTTCTTGCTTTACTTTCTTTTGAAAATGACTAAAAATACAGGAACAAAGATCTTTTTTCTTTGTTTAAGAGCTAATTGTGTTTACTCTACCATCATCTTACACATACTACATACTCAAAATTTTATAAAGAACATGCATAGTACATTACTTATTATTATTTTCACCATAAACAGAGACCACTACTTCAAATGGAAGCTGCTTGGGATAGTAATTTTTTTTCCAACATGTTTGCAAAATGTTCTGTGCATTTATAGCTCTCTCTAAGTAACACATCCTCTCCTATACTGTCATTATTCACTTTTAACCTCATTCTAACCACCACTAAAATGATCCATACATTTGTCACCACATCAAAAATGTTAGGAATGAAACACAGTATATCAGGAGTGAAGTGATGTTTACAATTGGTATTTGGGGCCAAGAGGACATGTTGCTTTAAGGGTTCTGCATCAGACCTTTGTGCTTCCATGCTATGGTCAAGCTGGATTCCTGAGCCGAGAATTCAATGCCCAAAGGCCAGATATGTTCACCCTCCTCTTGGGCCATTGCCTCGTAATGCCCTTCCAAGGCCAGTATCAAATGGAGCCCACATGAGATCTTCCTCGCATCATTGTTCCATAAACACGGTGATACAAATGGGTAAGACTGGTATTCTTATACTGCTTGCTCCTTTAGCAAGCTCACATTAGCCCACCCTCAACCTGGTACTACAGTCAGGCATTTTCCCAGTAACAGTGAGAAATGGAGATCATGTCTTTGAAATTTACGTTCAGACTGGAGGTTGTATGGGATCAGATCTAGGGGAGGAAGACCTCTGCAGCCTGAACATACACTGTTGAGTCCCAAGTGTGGGTCCTCGTCTGCTAGTCCTGTTTCAAAATCTGCTGCTACCTGGGGATCAGCAACCTGGTTAGGGAGCTTACACTAAGCTCAATATATAATTAAGATGGGCTAGTTGAAAACTAGTCTGCTCTTATTCTAAACTGGTGCATGACATTATTCCTCAAATACTCTCTGCTTCCCTGCATTTACCTCTAGACAAAACCCAGCTCTCAACCTCATAAGTAGCTATTTGTCACTTGATAAATTATTAAAGGAAAACTCTGGTACTAAAATAAACATCTCATAGTAAAAACCTAGAATTTTAAAATAATAGTTTATACAAACTGAATATGCCAATCCTAACTATGCATAAAAAAGAGGCAATTGAAATTTAAATGACTGCTACAAAAGACTACCAGGACATCCACCTACTGCTTTCCATCATTCATCATGCCCACTGTTGCAATTTCTGCCTTTCGCTATGTAATCATTGACACTTTCCTCACAGTCAACAATTCGTTAACATGACAATTAGCAAATGAACAGAGAACAGAGGCCTGCAACTACTGGTTATTTTATAACCATACAGTGTTACCAAGCACTTGATAATAATAACCAGCATCAGTAATGGCCACACACTTGTGTTTCTGTATGTGAGTGCACATAACTCCAACTAGCAAAACGGTTTCAGCTGCAAAGTATTTTGCTCAATGTAGTGATTCGCAACCTATACATTCAGTGTGAACATACCCAAAGCTGGCACTTCTTCCATGTGAGTGGATATATGGGCAAGTGTGTGCCCCACTCAGTGTGGTTTCTTCAAGTTCAAAGTAAAACATGGGAAATATTAAGGCTTTGATCTTTGGGGGGAACTCACCAGATTTCAATAAAGCCTTTACTTTATTGGCAGGCAAGGTGTGTCTCTGTAGTGATTATCGCATGTCCAGGGGACACACATACAGGTGATAGGTTCATAGATGCACACATTCACCCTAGAAAGGAATTTTCCTAGAAATTAATGTTCATCTTAGGAACAGGCCTGGTCCCAGCATACCATTTTTGTTTTCTGAGCAGCAGATGATAGCATTACAAAGCTGGGCAATGGTCCTTTAATAGCAACAAATGGAGTTTCATCTAGTTTAAGTGAGTTGTCTTGGCTATCTCAATAGTTAAGAGAAAAAGCTGTTACCTCCAAAGGATGATTCATCTTACTGCTCTTAGAAGCATATCTTAGGATGCAAAGACTAATGTTAAGTGGAACTGATCCAGGCCAAGGAAGATAAGCTAGAGCAAATCAAATTAGCACCAAAGAAATTGATGAAATTAAGCCAATTACAAGTACTATGGTAACGATGAAGTTTTTTAATTGTTCATCTCCTTTCACCACAGGTTTTGCATCTGCATCTACAGATCATACAAAGATACTGTGGAACCTAACATCCATCCATAGATCTTGTCTGGTGTATTCTGAGACCCTTCAAAAGAGAAATAAAATAGTTAAATACTTTTCTGAATTCCTAATCTGGCCACATAGACCACAGACTTTTGCATTTAATATTTAATTCAACATACAAGACAACATAATCTGAAGTAACTTCACTGTTCTTGGACCTCAGCTAAGACGAGTCATCAACTAGTGCTAATATCTTAACTCTCATCTTTGCCAACAATGTAAATATAAATTCAGAGAGGGATAAAATCATGAAATTTATGAAGAAAATTCTTCAAAGCTACCTTCTCATATCACTTCAACCAAAGAAGAGCTGCAAGGTCCAGGAATCTGTCTGAAATCAGAATGGACATAAATGGAAAGGGAGATGAATGGAAATAAAAAGGAAGAGGAAGAGCTGAATACAGCCAAAGCACAATGATGGAGTAGGCAGGAGGTTTTTTAATTGTCCTTTTTACCTTCTCTGCTCAATGAGACCAAACTGGTAGAGAAGATTTAACCTTAGAATTATGAAATTCAAGTATTAACTCTATTTGAAAGTTTGAAATTAATCTCTTCTTGAAGTTTACATATCTCTGTTTAATAAAGAACAAAGTTGCAGCATACAATATCTATCTGGGAAAGGAGAACCTGAATTGCCCTCTTGGGAAATGACATCATTCACTCCACAGATTGGTTTGCCAGCTCTGTTAGAAAGTACTAAATCCCTGAGTACTGAGAGACCAGCACAAAACCATTACATTGAAATAACTCATACTGCAGGACCTTTTAAATTCAGCTAGTTTATTTATTCTGGATTTAATGCAGAGCTCTTTTTTTCACTCTAACTTTATGGAAATATTGTCTTCTTGCTAAACAGAAAGCAAAGATCATTGACATTTTTTTCAACTTTCTCCAGTAGCACAAATATGTTTTAAACTTTTTTTTTTTTTTTTCTGAAGAGACAACATATTTTGGAATACATGAGCTGGATTTCATTTTGTTCAGCTATTTCTGCAACAATACAAGTCCATGATCAAGCTGAAATTCTACTCACAAACACATTTAGTTAAAAATGTTCAGTTAGTTAAAATGTGACCATCCTACATAAAGGTAATGCAATTGCAGAGTTGATGGAGTTTGGCTTGTAAGTTCATTCTTATTCATGACCACAAGCGGGAAAGAAAAAAAAAGCATCACATGGTTCATGAAGAATTTGTAGCACCAACAAAATGCTTTCACCTTACATATATTCTGTATAAATCAGATTTTGATACACTAGATAATATATCATTTTTAATGTCTTTTTCAAGGCACCTTAACTGATGAAATCAAACAAAACTTTTTTTTTTCAGCTGAATAATTTTTATTCACCTATAAATACAACTCTTGCTAATTGAATTTTCTTGTTAAGTTTGTGTTAGTCATCCAAAATTATTATCTTAAAGGTGGTATAAGACAAAGACAGAAAAGCAAAAATTAAAGAAAGAAAGAGTGCCTGGAAAATAATTTGGAAATATTTGGCAGAGAAAAAGCATTTTCTTTTCTGATTCCTACCATGTCCAGGGAAACAGGACTTTATGTATATTCCTTGTCCAAAAAGAAGGATTCCGAAAGGAAATATCTCCCTTCATAAATAGTTTCTTCTTTGACTATGCAAAAGTTGCAAGATCCTGAAACTATCCGATTATATCAGAAAGAATAAAACCAAGGATCATAGAATCATAGAATCATAGAATGGTTTGCGTTGGAAGGGACCTCCAAAGGTCATTTAGTCATCCCTGCACAATGAGCAGGGACATCTTCAACTGGATCAGATTGCTCAGAGCCCCGTCCAGCCTGACCTTGAATGTTTCCAGGGATGGGGCATCTACCACCTCTCTGGGCAACCCGTTCCAGTGTTTCACCACCCTCATCGTAAAAAAAATTCTTCCTTATATCTAGTCTGAATCTACCTTCTTTTAATTTAAAACCATTACCCCTTGTCCTATCACAACAGGCCCTGCTAAAAAGTTTTTCCCCATCTTTCTTACAAACCTCCTTTAAGCACTGAAAGGCCCAAGGTCTCCCTGCAGCCTTCTCTTCTCCAGGCTGAACAACCCCAACTCTCTCAGCCTGTTCTCACAGGAGAGGTGCTCCAACCTTCGGATCATTTTTGTGGCCCTCCTCTGGACCCGCTCCAACAGGTCCATGTTTTTCCTGACATGGATGACAAGGATGCAAGCTGTGAGGTGATAACTCTGGAATATAAGGATGGAAGAAAAATTAGGGTGCCCTTAGGAATAAAAATAGTCAGAAGAAATTAATGCAGGACCTAAAACATAACTCAGAGAAAAGGAGGTGAATCCAGAGCTGTAATAAATCCTTGATATACTGTTTGGAGATGACCACTAAGTTTCACTTGAGATCTACGTGAGGGAAAAATGTTATTTTTCCACCAAATTTAATTAATTCTTACTTACCAGACTAAAAAATCAGTCAGTAATGCAGAAGATGGAAGCTAAAAATCTGAGCTCTGTAAAATAACTTCATCTCAAATAGTTATAAGTAGAGAAAAATTATAAGGGAAAAGTTGTAAAAAAGAAGTCTTGATTACTTCTGTAATTTGTAAAGAAGGGATGTATAACCCACACAGAGTTTAGAATGTTTTATATTAAATAATAACACGGACGGAGGAAGGGAGATGATAAGGCCTACGAATGGTGTAACCATATACCACATTGGCTTGAGTAAATAGAGTGATGCGTAGGAGATAGCTGAGAGCCAAAACCCAATTTATAAGCACCAGCTGAAGAGGCAACACAGAGACATAGTTCTAGAAAAGTTGCCTCCCAGAAGCTGTGGGATGACAGTTGTGGAACATGAGGATAAGAGAGCTCTGCAAAAATGAATGCTCGATCAGAACAGAGATGTAGGTGCTAGGAGTTTACAGAAACAAAGAAGCATACTAGAATAAGCTTTTTCTAGATAGCTGAAACAAAAGGAAAAAAAAAGGGGGGGAAAGAAAGAATACACAAAGAGATTTGGATAGGAATAAACACTACTACATTTATTGATGGAAGAATGTCTGACAGCAAAATGTAACCGTGCCTCATTTGTAGCTCTTTTTCTTTTCCTTCTGTTTGTTGTCAGTCTTAGATGGCAACAGCATTTTGGATTTCCTCAGTGGGTAGAGCTTTGGAGGGAGATGCTGTCATGCTATAAGAAATCTTGTAGAGGCTAATGAACCTTTGAGCACTAACCGAAAATAAACATGCAATAAAAGGGATGAACTTTACTGAAATACTTAACCTTGTTCCAAGAGCTGACATTTTCCATAGAACTGCTCACATTTGTGAAAACCATTGTGTCAAAGTGTTCTTTCCACGTCTACCAATATGGAGCTGAGTACAGTTTCAGAGAAATAACTCTTTGTCCCTCCTGGCAGAAATAACTGGTCATTCAGACCAAAAATTTCTAAAACTCTACAGGTATTGATATAGATGTATTTTATATTCCAAATTTATGTATCACCATCTCGTGTAGTAAAGACAAACCCCAAAAGTGTTGTTTACTAAAGAAAGAAGAATATTAAAGCAACTTCTCACAGTAATTATCAGCCTTTTATACCTTTGATGGTTCATACCATAAACAATTTTTTTTATAAACCATTATTAGGATCAGTTTTTAAACATGGATATAAGTGCATAGACTTATTCTCATCATTTCCAGAAGTTTCATCTCTAAGCTGAAGCAACTCTTTCAGATCTTCAACCTGCACCCATCCAAGTCAATGCAAAAATTCCTGTGTGCTCACGTGGTACGAAAGTACCCCTCAGCTTGCTTTCATGTCTGAACAAATCAGTATCTTTAACAAACTGTCAATACCTCATACTGGAAAGCTGCAGCATAGCATGAATAAAACCCCCTAGTTATCTTTTAGGATGTCTTTTGATCTCTCAGTTGTGAAGTTTAATGTTCTGCAATTTCCTGGCTCACTTTGCACATAGCAGCTTAAACCTGCAGCTTAAACCTTCTGGCCAAGATCCAACAGAGCATTTGTGATCCAAGGTGAGCTCTGTGTCTAAGAGTGTCAAGGCATGTCTCCTCCTTCTCCCCGAGAGCTGGAGCTACAGCTTACCACAGGGGAAGTATTCCTTGCGGGATCCCTCCATCTGAAAAGAAAACCAGATTCTGTCTTTGTGGCTCAAGAAGAATAAAATTCCAGTTAAATCAGTAGTTCACATGCATTACATTGTGCTACACTTGCAACCTGTAATTAGCTTAGACAATGGAAAATTCAAAACACAACAAGCCCAATCAACACAAGCTATTTACAGCAACACCACAAGGAAATTCTGCTGAAGTCATATCCCATGAACTGACATTGATACTGACATTCCAATAGAAGCTGCTTTCGTTCATGAATTCTCTTCATGAGAAGATAAGGATACACCAGGCAGATAATGCAATCCTTTGCAGATGCTGTGCATTTCCTCTTTTCTCTTTGACTTCTTTTTTCCTAGAGAAATTGAGACTTTTTCCTATTGATATCCTCTTTTCAGACCATGAGTAGGCAATCTAAAAACTGTTCTAGAAAGCATTTTTTTTTGGGGGGGGAGAGCGCATTTTGTGTTCCTGAAGGACTTAGGAATGAAATATTGAATGTTAGTCTATGCTTGATTGGCTCAGGTAAGTAATAACTGAAATTTCTCACCAGCAATGGCTACTTAGTAACTGATGTAAAGTATGCTGACACTTTCACTACAGGTTTTAACATACACACATTTTTTTGCTCTTTGTAACCAACACCAGTGGGGACACGTTCTAACGGTGCCGGAAGAGAGGGCCAGGCCTGAATGAGTGCAGAAGCAGAGCCGCCCTCCCGTCGTTTCCGTTGCCTAAGCTCTTGTTTAGCTCCAATGGACTGAGCCTAGTCCCCAGGTCAGCACAGGAGCGCCTGATCTGCTGGGCTCTTCGCCATCTGCGGTGGAGTGAACGCTTCTAACTGTGAGTTAACCAAGAGTAGGCGCTGTATATATGTAAAAGTAAGTGAAATGGTAGTTTTCATGTAAAGCAAATTAATATAGAGTAAAAAATAAAAGTATAATGTAGTGAAAAGATGGTGGAACAGTGTAAGAAAAGGGCATTTTTGACACTTGCTATTTTAATAGCAATAATGAAGAGTTACTTACTGCAAATGAAATATTTTCAGGAACCCATTTCTAATTCAAATCTCTATACTAAGTGGAAACTAAAATACTGTTGTTTTTCTTCATGAAACTGAATAAACAAAGAGAGGTGGAATCCACAGAAGAAAACATGGAATGACTGTAACAAACCCTGCTAAATAAATGTATTCTACTCCTCTTAACAGTATTTGAATTAAAAATTTGAGATGGACACTGTAAGATGAGCTATTGCAGGCTTGTTATTTCTGTCTTAAAAATACAAAAAAATAGGAAAGATTTTTTTTTTTCAAAAAAAGGAGTGTATGTTAAGAAGGAAATAAGACTTATTCCGGCAGCTGTGTTACATTAGGTTGCATTAGCTGTGTAGCACTGGGAAGTCTTACTGAGTTTTGATGTATGAAGATTTTGCCTAAAGAAAGAAAGTCTAACAAAGTAAAAAAATGCTTGAGTGGAGGAGGAGGTAAGTGGTAATGAGTACAGCAAAAGCTAAGCACAAGGATAATTGTAATTATTGTGAATCAGAGTTAGAAATGGTTTACAGCATGGTTTGGAAACAAGTTTTGTTACCTGACTAATATCTTCTGTGATTCTGTGATTTCACTCAAAAAACAACCCCACTAAGAACAAAATTTAAAAAAAAATAAAAATAAAGAGCAAAAAGGTGTAACCAAAAAGAGAGAAATATTTTAAAGGACTGAGGAACAGTTTTTGTGTAATAACAACAATAATTCAGTACTCTTGTTCATCAATTCAGAATGTGTAGGAAAACATAAAGTTTGAAAAGAAAATATCTGAAATATGTGAGAGGATTAACCACATTTCAGTACAATTGCTTATCAGCCAGAGCACCAATAATTATTCTAAAAGGCTTAACTGCAGGACCCAAAGGGTAACAGCCCTGCTTACAAGGCCCTTTGAAGGACTTCTATTGTCTTTCCTGGGGTTTGGATGAGACCTGTGTCAAGTCAAGCTCTAAGCTACATTTTTTTTGATCTGGAATTGAGAACTTGGAGTATTTGGCTTGCACACTTACATCAAGGTTTGGTTTGTTCCTTACTGAGCAAAAAGAGTTAAGCGAAAGGTTTTATCTGGATTTTCCTAAAATTTACGATCCCTCACCTGTAGTTTGAAACTGGATTTAAACATAATATTAATCCCTTTGGGTAGGTCAAATAGGGGGTTTATGGCAGCAGTTTTTATTAAGCAAGTGTGAGGGGGCAGATCTCTACGAAAAAAAAAATGCTGTTTTCTTGTAAACAAGGCAAGGAATGAAAATTCTGAAAACCAGCAGTCAGAACTTGGCATCTGAAATCCACAATAAAGCACCAGCACTGCAAATTATATTTTCAGTTTGCAGGCAGACCCAGAGAAATCAATGAGGTAATCCCACCCAGATGCTCCAAGTCAGATGCACAGATACATCTACAGATCTGGGGCTCTGTGTAATGTTTTAATCCAGCAAAATTTCCAAAGCAGCGAGCATCCAGCAGAACCTTCTGGGCCTGCTTAGGGGCACAGTGCACTTTGTCTGTAATGTCACCTGTTTAGAAATTTGCAGCAGGTTTTAAATTGTCTGCTTTTTGACTGAAAAGCCTGTCTCTTGCTCTGCGTATGCTCACTGTCTGGTTCACCTCTACCCAGTTTCTGCTGATGCCTTTAAGTGTTAAAATATTATTACAGTTATTCCTTGCTTTCCATCCCTTTGTTTTCCTGTCCTGACTTTTTCTCTTCCCATGTAGCTCCCTATGTCTCCTTTGTTTAGAAAATCATATAGCCACTTAAGTTCAGCAGCACTTCATGCTTCAGTGAGTTTTTAAAAGAAAAATAATTCCTGAAGTGAATTTTCTTACCAAGGCTTTTGTTTTCAACCTTCTTGGTACCTAATGGTGTGATTAAGAATTCTTATTTTTGTTCCTTTTCAGAGCAATTAGCTTATTCTCTGTTCTATGATCATTTATTTTCCATGTTGTTGCAGTCCAATTTTGCACTCCAGCATGTGTGCTTATTATGGGATGCCCAGAATTCAGATTCTTTGCCTTCTTTCCTGAAAGACCATGGCCAATATGATGCCATGCCCGCAGCATCTGGATCAATGCCTTACGCAGTCATCATTCTAGCTTTGATTTGTAATGCATTTATCTGAGAACATATCTCCATATCTTGATTGAACTCACCGTTGTGCCTGAACACTGGGTTCAGGGCTACAAAGATATTATTTTTCAATAATTTCCAAATCTTGTCTGTGTTCAGGATGGCTCAGTTTCTTACCATTTAGAAGATATTTTCTCCCTTTTATTGTTTGTTTAAAACTCATCATTTTGCACTTATCATCAATGAACCGTATTTGCCATCTATTAGTCCAGGCACTTAAATGTTCTCAGTCCTCCTATACTGGGCTGCAGTATTTCTCATTATTTACCCATCTTCTCAATTCAATAAAATCTGCAAATATTGAAGGGTGAAAACATGGTAAGTGCTATCTGGCTTTGTTTATGTTTTTAAACAGAAACAGGATGAGCTGTCAGTGTAGCTGTGTAAGGATATGATGAAGAGTAATCAAACTATTGGCAATGGCCTACTTATGGCCTCCCATGCACCCATGCCATACATAATGTGTGTTTCAGGGCAGAATGGGTGCAGTCTTAATATCAGACTTGATGCCCAAAAGCAATAAGTGGATTCTACATTATTTAGAAGCAGACTCTACCAGCCTATAGAGTTCCTATGATAATACAGGTCCAGATAACATCAAAGTGATTTATGAGTTTCATGTAACAAACGCATGACATTCCCAGGGGACAGCGAACACAAAGCCAGACTCATCTGGTGCCACTTAATAGGGCTCCCACAGTCAGGTGAACACAGTTTGGAGGATAGAGAATACTGGCATTTTCAGCTCTGGTGACGGACTCGGCTTTCATTACCAACTATCATCTGCAGGGTGTGTATGATTTTTTGCAAACCGATATAGTCTGCCTGAATGAGAGGGGTCGCATAACCAGGAAAACAAACTACACAGGTGTGAACTTCTAAATATATAACACCCCAACGTTGGACTCCTTCATTTTTGTATAACACAATGATAACTATGTTAGCATGATGTACAATAATGCCAGCGGAAAGTATGTAACAGTACATTTTGTGTAATATATTTTCAATTCCACGTAGCATTGCATAATTAAATACAAATTTAATTTCCCAGTCAGCAGCATATATTGTAGGATACTTAGGCATCACTGATACTTAAAAATGTGGTATAAATGTTATTTGACCCACGCAAATGGATACAACATGTCAGAATTACACTGTCTCTCAGAAAAATAACATATCTTGGTAATACTAGAGGTACTGTTGAAAAGTAAGATAAAACACAGAAAGCTACAAAACTGTAAAGAAGACTTTGCAGACCTTCTTACTACATTCAGAGTTAACATATTTAGTTAACACTTCCAGTGGATTCACAGGAAGGAAATAGAAATATTTAATTAAAATTCCATCTTTTTGTGAAAATAACTGGGGAAGTGGTTAGCTTAGTATTTATTTCTATCTTTCCTTAAGGTCGACAGCCATGTGGTCTGACCCACACTGCCTCTCTCTCATCTGAGACTGGAGCCACTTGGCCACTCGTGCTCCTGAACAAAGCCAGTGGCTGAATTATAGAAAATTTGGATGATGTTCCTAATAGCCATTTTAGTATTCCAGTTACTAGACAAATATACTCCTGCCATGTTTAATGTCATAAAGTTATCCACAAGTTCATGAAAGGATTGTGGCAAGTGAAGGCAGGAACACACTTGCTTGCTCCAATTCAAGCATGAGACAGCTCTGCAAAATGCCAAGCCTGAGTACTGAATACAAGTAATGCTCTTACACCTTAATAAAACCTTCTGACAGATGCACATTCTTGAAGCCTGTGTGTCTTCTCTTCTTCCTTTTTATGGTATAAATAAATACAGGTATATATAATACGTATTTTGACACTGTTTCCTCCCATGAAGATGCAAAACGTGTGCTACATAGTCTACATTACATGGAGCTAAGCTGTATTTATGCTAATCTTTTTACTCTGTTGGCAGAACAAATATTGAGACCTCTGAAGATACCTTCTAGGAGGAAAAAGCATGCAGCATTCATAATATCACAATGATGAAGCTAAGTATGCACTGCATACCCTACAATATGTATAAATGTATTTTCCTGAAGGTGTTTTGCAATTTATTAAATGCAGCCCTACACAGTGGTGTGCAATGCTCTCCACAGGAAATAAATATTTGCTACGGAGAACACTGTACGTCAATGTATAGGGCTGTCTCAAAGGACTGATTGTTTTGTTCATCTCGTGGCCTTATTCCCTGACACTCTCTGTGGCTTTCATCAAGGCCTTTTCTTTTTAATTACCTTTCTGGAAAAGAGGTCCTGAGGGATGAAAGTGAAAAATGTTTCTGAGGTCTGTTTTGGTGCCACATTAGGAGGACGTATGGTTTGTTTACCCGCTTAGGTCTCTTTTCTTTATAGGAATATTTCTTGCTGATCATTTTTGCTGACTTGCCGCTTTGTCTTCCCCTTGCCTTGCTACTTTCCAACTTATGTGTGGTTGGTGGCTAAGAAAGAAGAGAGGTTGCAGAACAGGCAACAGTCTCAGATTTAGGAAAGCAACATCCAGGTCCTGTGACAGACTTCTGCGTGACTCCAACCAACCAACTCAGCCTTTTTTCATGCAGTTAGAAACGCGTAATGCCATGCTGCAGAGCATGGGCTGAAGGAGTCTGTTGGAGTGGTGGATGCAGTACAGCTAATTAAGCCTGATGAGCCACCTGGATGTGCTATAGGGCCAGGTTAAACCACCCAGCTGAATCAACGCACTAATACAGTTAAACTGCTTCAGACACCCTGAGTAACCTGAATAGTTCACAATAGTGTGCTCTGTGGGCAGCTGTGTCTCAGGTTAGCAAACTGATAAATTGAGCCATTCTTTAGAAGGTGAAGAAAAGTTGTGAAATACTTAGACATTATAATCATAGATTAATGCTTAAAATACTGTTGTAAAATTTGATTAATTTCTCTTTGGCAGAGAGCTAGAAGTGGGTTACAGATAAACGTTGAATTTCCATGTGCTTTGAGGATGGTTGCACCTGAAAAGTTGGACTGAAGTCCACAGCTACTGTAAATGCTTTATTTCATTGAGACTTATTGGTATAGGATTAACTGTTATTGAAGGATGAACAAAACTGTGAGATTTGATATATTTTCACATGCATAGAAACCCAGTAAATGTATCACTTCAGCTGCATGGTCTTTTGTCTTTGGTGTGCCTTGGGGAGTTTACCCTACAGTTCTGCAGTTCTAAAACAAGGGAAAATGTATGAAAAACAAACTTTTTTGTTTCTTTAGTGAACAGAGAGTCTACCAGGATTTTTCAAATTATTGAACCCAATGAGTCAAGAGGAATTAAATCAATTGCACAAGAACTGTCTCTGTTTATGTGATTTAGGATTCAGCAGATGAAAATGTAACCAACCCTGTCTAAGGGGATAGTATGCAGATTTACATTCCCAACTAAACATGCTAAATTAACACTTTTTTCTTTCTTAGGTATTTAGAAAGCCTGATGATTTTTTTTTTGAAATTGTCACTGGCAAACTGTAAATCACAAATTAGAAAAAGTTTTACTGGTTCTGACAGCTTCTGAGACTCATAGTCAGTAAATGAAAAACACTCCTTTTGAGAATCATTGCTAGTTTCATAATAAATTATTTTCATGAAGCTAGATGAAAGAAAATTGAAAATCTACAGCATATTCTGCAGTTTTGTAAGATTTCCAAAATGCTGTATTTTGTTTTTTCTTTACTTTTCTTCCTTGTGTCAGTAGGGACAATTTCTCTCACATGCTTAATCTCAATCTTCTAAACAGAAGGCAGATAATTTATCTAAAAGGCTAAAAAGTCTTTGATTAATAACCATGGGAATTGCAGGTATTAAAATCACCCCCAAGTGACCCCATATTGTTCCATGAATCCATTAGAAACTTATTCTGAATTACAAAGAAAAATTAATTGAAAAGTATAAGGACTACAGAGCTCAAATAAAGTATGCTCCCCTGAGTTCATATGAAGATCTATATGCATGCAAAATGTCATAAAATCAGATTTAATTTACAGTATAATTTTCTTCAACAACAAGAGGAATACAAGAACAGCAATTTTTGTATTTTTTTTATTACTATTGAGTTCTCCATAACAAGCCTACCTATTACAATGACTCTTCCATTAATGTCAGAGAAAGAGGGATTAGAGAGAAGAGCCAAATGTCATTTTGGTAGTTGGAATTGTAGTAATGGGTGAATCCCATCTGGCTTGGTTCAATAGGACAGTAAACTGCAATGCTCTTGTCTTGACTTGAATGCATGAACAAAACTTTGAATGAGTTGTACAGCGCTTTACAAAGAATTTTTGCCAATTTTGCTTATGTACATCTTGTCCTAATTTTATAAATATTTTGCTTATATTTGTTCTTCTCAGTTTGTTCACTTTTTTTTAGTAGGTCATGGCCACATTTTCATATGCTTTTAGATGCTCAGAAAATTAGCTAGATGTCACAAATGGGCTTGCACTCCCCAACTCCTGTTGGGGATCATTTTCAACAGTGTGTAATCAAGATAGCTGTGAGGATTGCTATGGGCTTTATAGTCTTGTTTACGTAGGATCTTGTAAAGAAATGGGAGACTGAGGGTGATGTCTGTCTTCTGAACATCTTTGAAAACCTTGGGCAGACGCCCATCAGCCAAATCACTTTGGTTTGTGAGTGCTGTGGCGGTCTTACTACAGCAAAATCTTGTTTAAACCTACCCTACTGAGGCACTTTGAAGTGTGAGTTTTTAAGTGCTGTCCTGCACAAAAGGTGGCATCTCAATTTTGGGTCGATAAAACCAGATAGTCTTAATGCCTAAATGTGGTTAAAGTTATGCATGTCCCAAAGAGCGCTAGAGAATTATGAACTTGAATACTATGAGCAATAAATATGTCATTATTTGCAGACATGTCAGAAATGCAAATGCAAATCAGCTGAAAGAATAGTGCTGCAATGTTGCTGATGTAGTGTAAAAATGAGCTAGCAAAGTATCACACAATTACAGAAGAGTTGAAGTGGGAAGGGACCTCTGGAAATTGCCTAGTGCAACCCCCATGTGCAAGCAGGGTCAGATATAACAGGTTTCTCAGGACCATGTCCAGTCAGGTTTTGGATATCTCCAGGGATGAAGACATCACAGCCTCTCTGGGCAACCTGTGCCAGTGTTTGACCATCCCCACAGTAAAAAAGGTTTTTCATATGTCTAAGTGGAATTTCCTGTATTTCAATTTGTGTTCACTGCCTCTTGTCCTGTCACTGGGCACTCCTGAGAAGAGTCTTTCACACTCTTCTTCATTCCCTCCCATCAGGTATTTATACATTTTATACATGCTAAGAGCCCCCTGAGCCTTCTCTTCTCCAGGCTGAACAGTCCCAGCTCTCTCAGCCTCTCCTTGTATGACAGATTTTGCAGTCCCCTATTCATCTTTGTGGTCCTTCACTGGAGTCTCTCCAGTATGTCCATGTCTCTTGTACTGAGGAGCCCAGACCTGGACCCAGCACCCCAGGTGTGGCCTCACCAGTGCTGAATAAAGGGGCAGGATCACCTCCCTCCACCTGCTGGCAGTGCTCCTCCCAGTGCAGCCCAGGATACCATTAGCTGCCTTTGCAGCAAGGACACAGTCCCGGCTCACGTTCAACTTGGTGTCCACCAGGACCCCCAGGTCCTTCTCTGCCAAGCTGCTTTCCAGCTCATCAGCCCCCAGCCTGTGCTGGTGCCTGGGTGTGTTCCTTTCCAGGTGCAGGACTTTGCATTTCCCTTTGTTGAACCACATGAGGTTCCTGTTGGCCCATTTCTCCAGCCTGTAGAGGTCCCTCTGGATGGCAGCATGACCCTCTGGTGTATGAGCCACTCCTCCCAGTTTTGTGTTGTCTGCAAACTTGATGAAGGTGCACTCTGTGCCACTGACCAGGTCGTTAATGAAGGTCTTACAGCACTGGGCTCAGTATCAACCTCTGGAGTACACCACTGTGCTGCTGATCACAACCACTTTAGCCTCAATAAGCAGACATTTGTGTCTTGTAGTATTGCTGAAGGAGTTAACAACTTGAGCTAAGGCCAAGCAAGTTTGCTTAGGTTAAGAATTACTGGATGAATTCAACAATTCTTTGCTTGCAAAGCTTAAAGATTATAAACATATATAGTAACAGCCTGTATTATTTTTTTGTCAATGCTGTCATTTATGTTCTGAGAAAAGTGGTACTTTGGAAGCATGCTAATTCAGAAAGTATAGACATACAAATATTGTCAAAACAGGTGCTATTTATATAAGCAAGAATTGTGATTTCATTCTCTTTTTTTCCTTTTTTACTAGCCCAGTCTGAACCCAGATCAAGTTTATTTTCATTCCTTCTGCTATTTGTTATAATTCCTATCTGCACCTACTGGAACCATGGTTAGAGTTACAAGGCATGGTTCTCTCACCCATATACTGAAAATTAGTTTGCAGGTGCAGCCCCACTGAAACTAAACAAAATTGCTTGCAGAGTATAACCTTAATCAGGAGAAGCCCGAGTGGCAGAATCTGGATCATTCTTAATAATTTAGGGTTAGACTGTGCCACAAGGATTCAGCCCATGTGAGTCAGTGGCACATTGCACCGCCCCAGAAAAGGAAGGCATGTGCACCTTAATGAACTTGCTACTTACCACTGAGGTCAGCAGTTCTTTGTGGACATGTTGTTCCAGCAACACACTGCTGGCTGGCTCTAACAGACTGAAAAATGGAGGATAGATCATAAATTTTACCCAGACTACAACCATTTGAATGCTCGCCACTCTTTTTTTTTCCCCAGCAGGAAAAGCAGTAGTTGCAAAAACCCATTTTATTTGGAGCCATGTGCTCAGGATATTCCACCCTGAGTTGTGACAAGGCTTCTAACTCACTGGTGTGAGAAACATTGGAAACATCCTATGTCCTGAACTCCACCACCTCATGCAAATAAATGGATGAAAAAGCTAGCTGTGTGTGACTTATCTAGCTAGTGACATACCAGAATGTCATCTATCCTGAAGTCCATCAGGTTACACAGTCGGCATTTCTGACCTCCAGGACAACATAGGATGTATCACCTGCATTCTCCCCACCATTCCTTACAGATATTTTTCTAACCAGTCCTCGATTTCCTCAGTGTCAACCCATGGCAGTGTTTGATTGTGGTAACGATCCAGAATGAGCCTTGGATGACACTGTGTCCCAGAATGCTGGATCTGTGACACCATCCACAACAACCTCTTGTGATCTATGGTGTGCTCCAAAATCAACTGACTCATTTTGTATTATTTAGAATAGGCCAGTAAGGAGCAGAAAATGAATGTGAACAACATACAAATCAGTCATGTTTCCTCTTCCTTCACCTTTGTATCAGGGGGCAAATAAATTGCTGCATCTTCAAAAGGCTGCAGCTATTAGGACTAAGCAGCTCTCAGTGTGGGGAGGAGGCAAACAAAATTAAAACTCCATGCATGACCTCCCCTCTCCTCTCCCTATCTTTTTTTCTCCTTTAAGGATTATTTGTCTTCAGAAGGCAAATCCTGTTCAGCTTTCAGACAGAGAATCAGGTGCATTAAACATTTGGCCATCTCAAAGAGACAGACACCTTTGAATTGGGAAATGGTTCAAGAGCAGCTCCTCTTAAAAACTGCAGGCTCCAGAAAGCTGGAAAAGACAGGGGCAAGGGCAAGCACAAGGACATGGATGAGGAAAAGGAAAAGGAAAAAGAAAAAAAGGAAAAGGAAAAAGTTCTACATTCTGAGGATTAAGCATCAAACTGACAAAAACAAATGTTTACTCAAGACAGAAGAGATAGCAGCTGCCTGGAGCATTTTGCTCGGGTTTTCTAAGTGCTAAAAATAATGCTCTGTGTTTGAATTTAACATCAAGTTAACTACAAAGCACAAAAATGCAATTGTTTCAGCTGCTTTGCACATGCTCCCTCCTTACTTTCACTGGCACAACATCCCTCTTCAGATTCATTTTTAGCTACTTGCAGACTCGGCTCTTGAGTAGACTCTGCTTCTCCTCCTCCCAGTCATGTTCCTTATGAAACTTCGGAGTTGTTGTGCGTCTCTGCAGCACCGCAGCCCATCGCCTGCCCCCAGATTAGGCTGCAAGGACAGACAGAATTCTGACCCCTCTGGAAAAGTAAATTCCAATAGAGTAAAGCCTGAGGCTTTGCTGCACGGTGTAAAAAGCTTTCCCCAGTTCCAAACACGGTCCCAGCTTCCATAGCAAGTCCACCCCTCTGCAGTCGATTATTATTATATAACAATCAGTCGAGTGTTTCTCCTGTATATCAAACTCGGCTTTTAGAGATACTTGTTCAGATGACTCTGAACAATAGTAATTTACTGGATGTGCCTTGGCAGCCTCCCTCTAAATCAGTACAAAGAAAGTGTTTCTCTCTTTTCTCAGTATGGGCACCGCTGTGCTTCGGTACCACATAGTCATTTTCCCTACTTATTTTATATTGCTTTTGAATGAGTCCATGAATCCAGAACCTTCTACCCTTATTTCTTTCTGCAGCATCAGCATTTTAATATATTGCACTGGCAGTAATACGTTGGCTTTCATTCCAGGAGCCTGATTGTGAAAACCCCAGCTGTACGGATGAGGGCAGTCACCTTGAGAAGTTCCCCTGAAGTCTGGCAAGGAGAGGCTGCACAATCTGTGCTGTACCACAGTGGCTGAAGATTTTGGCTGCCATCCTCTGTGGGGAAACAGAGGCACAGAAATGCTAAATGACACACTTTGCTTTTATTATTTGCTGCATGCTGAAAGCAGGACAGGTAAGGACTCTTTTTAAAATGGGTTCAATTTTAGCACTCATCCATTTGAAGCCTCAACAGTTTTAATCCTCAGCATCTCATAAATCCTTTGTGTAGGATTCCACCTTAGGAGACAAAGACGTTTTATCTGAGGGCAAAAGAATCCAGGCTGGTGCCTAGCACCTCTTTAGAAGCAGTAATACCTTTCAGTTCTGCATCAGCTAGAAATGACTTGCAAACTTTTAACAGCAAGGTAACTGAGATACTTAATACTTGGGTTTCAAACAGGATGGATTCATCCTACAATGGGAGCTGTAGACTTTCAATCTCCTCTTCCTTAGGAAATGTCCTAGCCCTGGCCTACACTCCAAAAGACAGGCATCATTATGCCCCAGGAAACTGTTTTAAAGAGATCGGTTCTGCCCAATTTGATGCCTGCCCAACTGGATGGAAGTGATTTAACTTTGAACGGGAGGCAGGAGTTTCAGATGTGCCCCCTTGTCTGCTGTTGTCTGTTCATTGGTGGTAGGTGTCTGCCTGGTGAAATGGGGTGGGCAGGGGGGTGAGCGAAGGTGAACGTGAAGATGCAGCTTATTGTGCCAAGGCAGCCCACAGGGAAAACATCTCCCACGTTTTGCCTTTTTGTGATACCTTGTTGGGGCCAGGGGCTTATTCTTCTAGTGCTTCAAGTGGAAGGCACCTAAATAATCTCTCTGGGTTTTCCTAATTTATTAAGCATAGAAAAGCACACAGATGCACTTATAAACAAAGTAGCCAACCAGACTTATTGCATGTTTTAAAAACAAACACACGACTGTAGCTTGATGCTGCTGTGGAAATGGGAAGGACTTATCCTTTTTTCACAGTTTTCACTTATCCTTATGCTGCACTGATTTCAATAATACAAAAATGGCTTTACATTTGTCTGGTACGTACTGCTGGCTGGCTGTGACTTACACATATACAGGCAGCATTGGAAATGATCATGAGCAAGGCAAAATTCAGCATCGCCCTAAGCTTTGTCATGATGCAGGTTTTGCAATAGTTTGATTCTCTTAGACAATTACCAAGTATTTTGGTAAACTGCATATCATGTTTGTACACTAGAAATGACCAGGCATAAAAGAAAGGGGGTGAATGAATTACATATAAAATAGACTGTGAGTTGCTGCTGCGGAATTTTCCAATGCAGCATGAAAATCCTATTTGGATATTTATAGGAGCTGAAACAACACAACATGGAGAGTTTTCCACTGGGCAAAACAATCATCAGCCTTGTTTCCTCTTTTTCATGTACTAAACCTTCATTAATCCCATTTCTATTCTTCAGAGGAGGTGTTTAACCAGAACTGTGTAAGCAGGAAGGCTTGCATAACAAGGATGTAGTATTTTAGGTTTTGAGGTTAGGTTTTTGTTTCTTTGGTTTGATTTTTTAATGTTCTTACTGCTTTGCTGACTTAGAAACTCAAGGGACTGACAAAACTGAATAGCCTTGTGCAAGGAAGCAAACTTGCATAAATTCATTTCACAAAAGAAAGAGTTAAAGATTGCACAATACAATGTGCTGATTTTTGCTTCGATTAACTCTATGTAAACTACAGACTTTGATTTCCTAGATTTGAACTCATGCTAGATGATTGGACATAGCAAATTTCTTTGTTTTGTGTTAGTCCAAAGACAATTTTCAAAGCTGTCAGAGGTTAATGACAAACCATTTTTACTCAGGCAAGGGGTTCTGAAAGGTAAACCAGGGAGGAAAAAAAAGGTGATTAGCATTTGAGCTAGTAATGTTTCATGTCATGTTGGTATTGTAATAAATTACAACAAAGTAAACAGCTGCTTTTTTATTATTATTATTTCTGGGGAAAATGATATGCAATAAAGGGTGGCAAAACCAGATTTTAGAAGAAATATTTGACCGTAAGTTTTAGGCTTTTGTTGACTAAGTTTTCCTACCTGGTGTTTTTTTACTTACTTTCATGTGAAATCTGCTGATATTACATTTTCTTGTATTGCTTTTGGGAAGCAGTTATACAAACTAATAGGCAATTCAAAAGAATTCTTATTTTCCTCCCATACAGCTACACATTCTCAGATATAGGCCAGAACTGCAGCATTCCTCAGAGGTCAGGCTATACCTCAGCAATGCCAGCCACAAAGCATAGTGTAAGAGGTGCTTTTACAAGGCTTTCATTTTTTTCAAAAGGATGAGTGCTGTGAAATGCTCAGCATCACTTTTCTTGGAAACGAAAATGAAATTCAGGAAGGTGGATCAGGAGAACAGTGCTCTCCTGCCTTGGGTCTGTGTCTCCTGGCATTTACGTAGCTGGGGGTGAATGTGATATCTGTATTGTAACAGCGATAGCCACAGTGTAAAAGCCAAAATTCTTCTGCAGTGCCTTCTCATGGGATGTTAATGGACATTTGATCGGGCCTCTCTATTCGAGTCCAATCTGATGTGGACTCCTCTGAGTGAAGCACTGTTTAATTAGTCGGATGATGTATTGGGATAGATGTTTTCAAGGTACAGAGGGACAGGAGCGCACATCCCCTCATCAGTCTCCCTGCACGTTAGTGGACCATGTGCCTATCCATCCTTGCTGCTCCCACCCATGCCTTTGAACTTCCACCATTAATACTTGTCCTCAGTTCCAGCTGAGCTTCCTTGAAACCTATTGCTTAGAGAAAATGTTGCGCCTTGAGATACAAATCCAAAACCAGGCTCAGCTCTTTGCTCTCTCAAATCATCTACACATTGGTGTATTTCTAAAACCAGACTCATGAGAGTGAATTCTACAAATTACACTGTGATATTTTTGAAGGCTGTTAAAGGATTTTACAAAAATATTTGGGGATTTATGCCTCATGAACTATGTAATCTCAAATTAAATAGATACTGTATTAAGGCATCAAAGCAACAGCTTTAATCTGTTTTCCCTGTTTCAATAGTTTAAGAGCTGAGCCTTATCAGAAGCAGCTGCTGCTAATGACAGCCTAACATTCACTATATATTTTCCATTATTTTTTCCTCCTGTATTTATCTCCCATAACCTATTTAACCTATTTGTAAAGAGTGACAGTTTGGCTGGTGCCTGATGGGGAGGGAGTGCAAATTCACTTGTTTTCTACAGCCAGCTTACATATTTAAAAGTCTGTATTGTGGAACTGGTACCTGGTGATACTGCAGAAAAAAAACCCCTAACTGATGTTTACCTGCAGTATGAATCAGATGAAGCTTTAAAAATTGCTCCTGCAAGTGCGTTCCAGTGATTAAATATATACATGGCTATGTGTTAATTTGTAGGTCTTTTTACCTAGGGTTGGGAAAGGTGGTATTGAAATTCATATGGTTTCAGCTATCTGTAAAAGCTATCTTTATACCAATATGATTTTCCCCTGCCCAAAGAGCTGGCAAGTAGGAACTTTGCCCCACGGCCCTCATTTGCAAAAGGGTAGGGAAGACTCAGTTCCTTGCTTTATAACTTCCCCGAGTACATTGTGGGTCACAGTTGAAACATTTACTGCACAGCCCCAGGAACATCTGGTTTTCTATTTATTTGGGAAAGGCTGTGTGGGGCACCATGCAGGGCCTCAGCAGTGCAGAATACCTTACAGGTCTGGTGGTTTATGCTTAATGTTTGAAATAGGTGAGCTAGGAAAACATATGAGGATGCGTGAAATGAAAAGTTTGTGGAAGAAAAAAGGGACTTTTCCCTTATTTGTACAAGATTTGAGGCTTGTGCTGGTGTATTTCAAACCCCAGCATTATTTTAAAAATATAAATGTCAAGACTGAATGATTAGAGAAGCAGATCCTGTTATCTTGTCTGCAATTTTTCTTACATTTGGCTCCACTCTAATGAGGCTGAACTTTTGTTCATTTTGGTTTGATTCTGTTTTGATGATGTTCTATAGTACCCCAAGCACCTCAGTCATGCCAATGGGGCTTTATAAATAAGTTATTAATTATTATTTGCCTGTATTAAACAGGGGAACAACTTCAGAAGCAAAAATAATCTTCCCTCTTAGAATTGCTTTCCTAGAAGAAGTCTGATTAGTAAAATGTTTCATGAATTTTTAACTCCTTTGAAGATGATTTAACAGCAGGAATCAAGCAGAGAAGCCATCATCATGGGAACTGTCTCCTCTCTAAAGGATCTAGTAGCAAGCCCTCTGCAGGACACAGATGGTCTATGGGCCAAAGTTTCAGAACCAAAGCACTAATCAATCAAGAGAAGTAAGACAGCACCATCAATCATTTTGGAGAGCTCATTCTTTCATTCACAGAACTCTGACATCGGTTTCTCTTTAAAAAGAATAGCCCCTTTAAGAAATACTTTAAAAAGCAATTGTCAGTTCACAGTAGAACAAACTTTTTATATATCTTAAAGTTTCCCTGTAGAAAAAAAAAATGACTTTTTTGTCAAGCCTAGACCAGAAATGAATGAGTGGAAATTCTGCTTTATAACATCCAACCTCGCCACCGTATGACAGCAGAAGAAGGTGCTAATCAGCTCAAGGTACATATTTCAGGAAGCTCCTGTGCAAGTCACTGTTTGGCTCACTAACAAATGAAAGGGAAAATTTGAGAAAAAAAAATTACTTGCTTAACCATTTTGAACTATCCCACCACAAAGTGGCCTATCACAATTATAAACCATGTAGAAAATTAAATATTAGAAAAGGAAGAAATAAGTTACAGAGAAAAAAAGGATAAAGAAATAATAGAGAATTCTTAAAAAACCAGAAAATATTTCAAGTATTCATATAAGAATAAATGCAAGTAATTTTTTTCAGAGACTAAACAAGTGTTTTTAGAAACACTTTGCTTTCAATGGCTTCTTTCTGTTTGGCCTTCAGTTTGGTCCTGTATATGTCCCAAGATAACTAGCAAGCACTTATTCCTCCATCAGCAAAGGAAGAGGAATAAACTGATTTGACCTGATAGCATGGTGAGTATGGCCTGGAATCCTGTGGGAACAAAGAGTCATAGGTTAATACCCAGACTTCTGTTTCTTCTACTTCCTGTGTGTGTACCTGGCTTTCTGATGACAGTGGCTTTACCCAAATTAGAGTGGAATGGAATCCAACAGAATAATTTGAAGGTCGGGACACTTGCCATATTATTTTATTTTAATTTTAAATGGTTCTTGCCATCAGAGTGTATAATGGGTACAGACCATTTGACACTGTGTTTTCTCATGGAGGAGCCTAACCTGAGAATCTGGGCTGAGAGCAGAACATTTGTTTCCAAGACTACCTTAAAACAAGCGTGCCTGCCCCAGACCAGCCACTGAAATCTCCGAGGCAGGAGGATGGCTGCCTGCGGCTGCTTGTTGTGCATAGACCCCATGTGCTACCTGGGAGGGTAACTTCACTGCCTTTTTTCCTTTCCTTCCCTTGGGGAAGCATTGGTCATCTTTCTTCAACCTAATAGGAGAAAGCAGTTGAATCTGAGTGTCTGTACTAGGATGTAGTATTCAGGCTGTCTGACCAGATGATCTGAGAAAACTAACTCAAAAATTACCTAAATGTTCCCCCAAAAGCAGTATCACCTGCTTTCCCTCTCCCTCTCTAGCCTTCTCTCTCTCACAGTCTGTAGTGATCATGTGTTTGATAGCCTAACCACCCAGACACATTTCTGAAATGCATATTTATGCGCCTTTAAAAAAAACCTTACACCATAAGTGTGCACCTCTGTTTTCACAACTGGTAATGCTTCACAGTTTGCTTCTGTCATGAACTGATTTTTCTTTGGATGCTGAAGCTGTTCCCCAATTTCATTTTTTGATTTGCCTCATTCATTTTCACTGGCAAGATCCCAGGGACTAGGATGATCCCTCCAGAAGAAATGGTGGTGGCTACCTCTGCAGCTTCATTGGGAATATGGTTCCAATCCCACATTGGCTCTGAAACAGCCACCAAAGGTCAGGAGCACAAGAAAATTATGGATATCAAACATTTTCATTGGCTTTTGTTGCAGAAAGATTTTGCTTTCTGAAAACTAAATGTTGAGTCACTTTGACCTGACAGAGTTCTGTTATGCCAAGAAAATTTTCCCTGGATTTGTTGTCCTGAAAGCTTTTTTCCAGGAGGAATTCGTAATCCGAATGTTTTGCTTTCAGTTATTTCACCTGCCTAACCTTAATTACCCATAGCAGAGATCCAGAGCATAGAAGGAAACCTTTGGTAGCTTTCCTAGGAGAGCCTCAAGAAGAGAGAGCTGAGCTTTGCCCTGCAGCCATTGCCTACTTCTCTATGTTCCCAGATCAATAACTAAAAGGGTGCAAAGCCAGCTGGCCACCAGGGCAGCAGCATATCTCCCCACTAATGAGAGTGACCTTTCCACCCACCGCTTCACATGACTGAAATCAGAGGAAATTAGTTTACTCAACTCAGAACTTATATAACTGGTGATGCTAGGGCTGAAATTCTTGCTCATGGTGTGATGAATACGTTGTGGAACTATGTGAAAAAATTGTAGAAATCAGACTGAAGATAAAAGGATGGCAACTGAACCAGCTAGATCCTCTGTAGTTTCTGACAGATAGGTGAAGAATAATGATGTCTCCAAGGTGTCTGTCCTTCCGTTTGGTGAATTACACATTTAACTGGAAAAATCACTGCTGCCGAACCAAAGGTCCTGCTGCTTACACCATTTACAAAGGCTCTTAAAATTATGGACAAGAACATATTTTGGTGAAGAAAGGGAGTTGGCTTTGTGAGTTGAAGGGTAACGTTTAAAAGCTTTTCTCATCCCAACGCAGCCACATCGATTCTCATTGGCTGTTATACTCCAGCTTAAAAGGGGACCTTGAGATCTTAATTATGTATCTAGCTAGCTAGTTAATCAATCCATTCAATACTAAACACTTATAAAGTACCTGACATATTTATGGAGTACTGTAAATATTTTAAATATAAACCAAGGGGGAATTTTATGCCACTTAATATATTATCTTATGCAATAAAATTATATTTCTAAAGAAAAAAAATCAGCTAAAAGTGCTAAAATTAAATTCCAAACCGAAATGTACATTTTTTCTTACATAGGGCTAACACTACTTTCACTTGAAATATAAATGAGCAGATTAGTTATAAAGGTAAAATGCAACAAATGAAATTCAATGAAAAAAAATCTTCATTTTCATGTATGGTCCATGCAATCATCATTGTTTAAGGGTGAATTTTAATAAGGATTTTTCCACAACTTGCCTTTCAGAAGCTGGCTTTTTAAATTTGTCAAGGGTA